>OX246754.1:103557158-105957158 GCA_945910035.1 Brachypalpus laphriformis | reverse complement strand
CTGAGATGGCTAATGTTTTTAATGAGTATTTTACAAGCGTTGCATCAAATACACTTCTAGATGCGGGTCTTAACAATACTTCCATTCATTGTGAGGCGGATTGCTTCTGCAAGAAACAAGCCTAGGACGTAGTTTTTTCTTTGAGCCTATCTCTTTCTTGGATTTACTTAGAATAATCAAGATTCTGAGCAATTCTAAAAAATGACGTACAATATTGTCGATGTACTAGCTCATATTTTTAATATAAGTATTTATTGTGGTATATTCCCTGACTCATTAAAAATCGCTGAGGTTATACCTATTCTGAAGAAAGGGGATAGAAAAAATCTAAATAATTATAGATCTATATCACTTCTTCCTGTCTTTTTTAACATTTTTTAAAAAGCCATTAAAACTAGAGCTGTCACCTTCTTCGAAAAAAATTAATTTTTTTGCCAAAATCAGTTTGGCTTTAGATCAGGCAAATCAACTGAAAGTGCCCTGTTACAGTTTTGTAGCTTTAATTACGATAGTTTGAATGCAAGAAAATTTACTGCTGCTCTATTCGTTGATATTACTAAAGCTTTTGGCACTGTAGACCATGAAATATTACTAACAAAACTAAATAAAGCTGGTTTCAAAGGGTTCATCCCTAATTGGTTTTCTTCATATCTCAACAACCGATTACAGGTGGTTAAGATTGGAGATAAATTTAGTCGAAGCTCAGATATAAGCATTGGAGTACCACAAGGTTCAGTTATTGGTCCCATACTTTTCTTGACATATATCAATTCTATTTTCAGTCTGGCCTTAGAAGGAAGTCAGACAGGGTTTGCCGATGATATAGCTTGCTCTTACTCTAACTTTTTTGCTTTAGACCTATTTGCCAATATCTCTCACGATTTAGAATATCTACGACATTGGCTCAAAATGCACAAACTAGTCATAAGTGATAAGACCAAACTGATGTATTTTAACTTGTCCAGTAATATCATCTTATTTCCGGATTTAAAATACCATGGTATTAATTGCCACCACATGCTATTAAGCCCGGTTACTTGTGGTAAAAATAATTGTTCTATATATAATAAGGATGTTAGTTGCTCCCCAAATGCTTTATTATTGAAAAAGTTCTAGTTTTTAAGTACTTGGGTCTTGAAATTGATAGCGGACTGAATTGGGGTGCGCAAACTGCTTCAGTTAAAAAGTTTATGCTTAAAATAACGTCCAGAATGTACCATTTAAGATTATTCTGTTCGCGTAAGATTCAAGAAACAATTTATTATGCTCTAGTACAGTCTAAGTTACAATACGGTTTAGTTTGCTGGGGCGGTACTCATGGTAATAAAATTCAACCTCTGATTATTGCCCAGAAGCATATTATTAGAATAATCTGGCGAAAGGGACGTCAGGAGAATAGCTTTCTGCTTTTTTACAACTCAAAGATACTTCCACTTAAGCACCTTTATTTTTATAAAGTTTTAAAAATATTTTTTCTAAGAAGTGGATATGCGCTTAATCGAAATTGAACTGACCACAGACTTCGTAGCTCCGATCAGTATCTGGCAACTATTCAACTATTCTTAACTTTTTCACCTCAGTAGCTCCAAGACTTTACAACAAATTGCCTCTCATTGAGATACGCAAGAAATTTTCTATATTTTAACCGAGAAACTAAAAAATGGTTTTTTAACTTCAATAAATAAATAAATCACTTAACTTCAATAAGAAATAGATCACTTACTCAGTGCCTTTTAACAGAAATAGAGAGCTACATTAGCTTTCTTGACGCGCTCTAGTAGATTGGCCTTCCATTTGAATTTCCTATCCAAAATAAGACCCAGATATTTTGCGTTTTCAGAGAAGGTGAGACTGGTGCCATTTATCATAGGAGGGTCTATGAGGGGAACTTTATATTTCCTCGTGAATAGAACGAGTTCCGTTTTATGGGGATTAACCCCCAGTCCACATTTGGAGGCCCATTTGGTGAGCCGAAGGAGAGCATATTGGAGGATTTCCCTGAGAGTGTCCGGGTGTTTACCGGAGGCAGCAATAGCAATGTCATCAGCATAGGCGATCATTCTACAACCTGACGTATCCATGTCCATCATTTGCTCATTAACTACCAGGTTCCATAGAAGAAGTGACAAGACTCCACCTTGTTCCGTGGAGCGAGCAATTCTTCTGGCCGATGCTCCGCCCAGCTGTGTGTTAATAATCCTGCATGTAAGCAGATTTTCAGATTTGCAAGTGCGTCGGTAATCGCCTTTGATTTGACATTGTTAAAAGCTCCCTCAATGTCAAGGAAGGCCACCATGGTGTATTCTCTGATGCTCAAGGATTTTTCGATGGTGCGCACAGGCGAATGTAAGGCTGTCTCAAGTCCTGGGGACTTGAAGGGTTTAAAACTGCGCATGGCCCATCCGATCTTTTCTGTAGTTATCAAGACTAAGGTGTTGCTGCAAGGTTGAAGGGGGGAATTTCCCACTTGCGATACAGCAACAGAGGAGCTACCAGGAAAGTGAGTATCCAATAAAATGTCAATGGACTCCTCAGCAGAGGAGGTCCAGTGACCATCCGGATGCAAAAGATAGCTGGGTATAGAAGGGCTTTTAGAGAGGATTTTCCTCAACCTGGAAGCTTCGGAGGACTCTTCGATGCTGTCGCAGAAGAGTCTCCAGGATCGTCATTGCTCCTTCCTCAGTGAGATTTTGTATTTTCTGAGAGACAGTTTATAGGAGTCCCAATCGGCCGTCTCACGGGAGCTTTTAGCAATATTAAAAAGGAGCCTACTGTCTTTCCTAAGAGTTCTGAGATTTGCATTCCACCAGAGTGGTTTCTTTTTACCCCGAGGTTTGCGGAGTGGGCAGGCCTCAGACATGGCACCAATGAGTGCCGAAGTTAGGGTGTTGACTAGATTGTCAAGGTCTTCTGTGCAAGAAGGTTCAGTAGGCAGGTGGGAGGAATAAGCGTTAATAAACGTTTCCTATAAAGGGACCAGTTGGTTTCCCTGTAATTTCTAAGAACCTTCTGATCAGGCAGATAGTCATCAAGACTAAATTGGAAGTGACGGTGATCTGAAAAGGAGTGCTCTTCAGAGACTCTCCAGTCCCTAACCAAGTTATATAAGTGATCGGAGACAAGAGTGATGTCCAGGACTTCTCGCATTTGCGAGTAATGAAGGTTGATTTGGACCCCCGGTTAGAGATTAGGAGATTAGTACTAAGGATAAAATCAAATAGTTAGGTTAGGTTAGGTTAGGATTGGCCCTCGATGGAGATGTACTTAGACCAGAAAGGAGGTCCATTGTACTGCCGATGTGTAAGGCGGGTGGGTCACCCTCTTACTATTGGAACCATCTGCTTCGTTGAATGAAGTCTAGAATTTTAGCCGTGCAGGCGTTGCCGAGATCATTAAGATTATTGTATTAGTATTCACCCAAATCAAATAGTTGCTCACCTCTTTCATTTATGTCGGAACTGCCCCAGATTGAGTGATGGGCATTCGCATCACAGCCAATGATGAGACTAGTGTTTCGGCTCTCCGCTTTAGCAATCAAGCTACCCAAGATGTCCAGGGGGAGTGGGCTCACATGATCGTGACCTAAATATGCCGATACCAGCCAGTAATTTCTTGGTCGCAATTCCAGGTTGGTAGCGGCTATGTCTTGATTGCTGAAATAAGAGAGTAAAAGGATGTTTAAATGGGTCTTCGCAAGGATACAGGATCTCGGTTTACCCTTCTTCCTTGCGTAGTTTAATTTGTAGTTTGGTTTCCCGGTTTCCAACAACCCATGGTTCCTGGATCAAGACTAAGTCTTTCCCGTATTTGTTGAGCCGGAGAATAAGGGAGGCCGAAGCTGTGATGGAGTGATGCAGGTTAATCTAACAAAAAAAAAAAAGCAGTAAACCAAAGGTAATGTCATTCTCCCTGTCAAGCCAATATTTAATCGATGGAGTTTCTTATCATTCCTCCAACTGCGACTACGTCAACTGCAATGACGCCTGCATGCAGCTAGAATCTGTTACACAATTTAAATATCTAGGTTTAACATTGGACTCCAATTTGCAATGGAAACCACATATAAATAATATTAAGAAGGTTGTGTACATAGCAATGAATAAAATCTATCACCTACGAAAATTGGTACCCTCAAATCAGCATCTTGCAATATATAATACAATTTGGCAAGCATTTCTCAAATCTCGATCTGACTCTGAGTTTTCCCATTACCAGCACGTCCACTCCCAATTCTCTGAACTCTGTGAATATCTTTATATGGAATATCTTGACAGAGTTTATATCTAGCACTCTGTGCGTTTTGGAAGATGCTAATGAAGTTGATGTTGTTGCCACCGACTTCAGCAAAGCCTTCGACAAAATTTCGCATGCAATCATTCTCTTCAAACTTAAAGCGCTTGGTTTTCAATCGAGGTTTATTTCATGGATCAAATCTTACTTGGAAAAACGCCAGTATAAAGTCCTCTTCATGTCTTCAATCTCTGATCCTTATAAAGCCACATCGGGAGTCCGTCATGGCAGCCGTCTTGGCCCAATGATCTTCATTTTGACAATAAATGATGTCGACTGTATCATCAACAATTCCCATCTTTTTATATACGCTGATGATATGAAAATCTTTAGACCTTTATCATCCCCTGCCGACTCTCTCTCTCTGCAAGATAATTTGAACCGATTTTCAGTCTGGTCCCGTAATAATTTCTTAGAGCTCAACGTCAGCAAGTGTCAAGCTATTGCATATTCCCGTAAGTGCATCCGACCATCCGCTAGCGTCCACTCTATTTGTGGTGAGCCTATTCCCTCTGTCTCTTCACGGCGCGATTTGGGTGTTATCTGTGATAGGGAACTCAACGTTCGTTCCCATATTTATAACATTATCAACAGAGCTAACTCTGCGCTCGGTTTCGTTAAACGATGGTCCGGGAATTCTCAAACCCTTATGTTACAAAATCATTATTTATTCATCACATTCGTCAGATCCCTCCTTGAGTATGGTTGCCAGGTATGGTCACCTTACTATTAAATCCATATCTTGCGAATCGAAGCCGTCCAGCGTAGGTTCATTCGCTTTACCTTACAAGGTCTTCCTTGGGCTGATAGTTACAATTTACCCCCTTACGCGGACCGCTTGAAACTAATCAATATACAGTCTCTCGCTAAACGTCGGGAAGTTGCTGACATTTTGTATATTCATCAGTTATTAGCTGGTAACATTGATTCCCCCGCGCTGCTACATCTGATCTCTTTCAACACCAACCCACGTAGCCTTAGAACCTCTCTTTCGTCTTTCTCCTCACCAGACCTATTAGTATAGTTGTACGAATTTGACGTGTTGTGCTTTGTGCTGCATGCAATTCTAACTTTCTTTGTAAATTCCGTGTAATTTTTAATTGTTATTTGGTACATGGCAGTATCTAGTGTGTTTTCTTTAATTGGACCTGTTTTGAAGTGTTCTAATTTTTATTTTTAATTGAATTTTAGTGATTTTTATAATATATTTGTTTTTCTCTTTGTTTTTTTTCGAGATCATATTTTGAGTGAGTTAATCCGTTTTTTGCTGTTTTATCTTGTCTTGTCTACTAATGTCGTTTTCCATTGGTTTCACTTAAGAATTGGCTTCTTCTGGATTCCAATGGAACATGCGATTTATCTTCCGCCCAATTGTGTGTGTGTTGGTGAAATGTCACATTTCTTGTTTACATTTTTCACAAAACAGAGATAAAGATGGATGAAGAAATAAATTTGGCTGACTATCGAATATTTCGTCGAGATGATGGAGAAATACTGCAGATCAACGGGAAAGTGATAATTGAACATTATTCAAGTATGCTACAATATATTTACACATTGTTGGAGCAGAAGGTCATAATCATCATCATCGTCATCAGCAGCATCAACGTAATGAAGTCATAGTCAATCACCATATTTTTTGTATTGTTCAATTCGGCGCAAATTTAAACTTTTATAAAAATAACGTAAATTCTCTCTCAAGCGAAAGAATCTGTTATTTGTAATTTGTATAAAAACCCTCTTGAAAATAAAGCTTTTGTCAATATATAGTCAAAAACCCTTAAGGGAAACTCTGCTCGTTTCATTCCAATTTCGTTCGCATTTTTCGCTACTTTCGTCGTCACTATTGGGTTAAAACCCAAAAGGTTTCGCTCTATCGTTTTTCGTGGAACTCATCGGAGTTTAGGTTTCGCATCCGTTTGGCAATCGGTCAAACGCAACAACCAGGATCTTCCTATTCCGTGCAAAGGGTCAAATAGAGGTCCCGCGGTTGACGGTCGGAAAAGTATCCGCTCGTTCATTTTGGCGCCCAACCTGTTTAAGAACTCAGTGACAATTTTTTATTCAAAAACTCTGACAGAAAATTATAGTGTTGTGTAAAAAGTGTAACAAAAAACAAGGAAAAAGACCCAACAAATGCACGCAGTTTAATAAACCTATCATAGACAAACTAAAGGTCGATTCACAGCTCAGCGACCTGCGAATGCGAATAAGCGAATATTGGCAAATTTTGACATTTCTTTCACAGCTACTTTTTATCTAGTCGCGCCAATCCGCGAATTTCAGTTGTCATTAATTTTCTAACTAATTGCCTAAACGTGAAAAATGCATAAATACATAGCGCAGCTTTTATTCAGAAGGTAATATCTTACATTCTTTCAATAAATTCAACCACCATCTTACCCACCAAGAACAATACAAAAGAATTGTGAGGTTAAACTCTCGCGAATGTTTTGGTCGCGGGAATGTGGATTGCGTCTTACATGTGTGGAATGTGAATAAAAGTTGACAGTTCGCAGAAATAAAAATTGTAAAATAGTAAAATTGCCCATGGCGTGCTTATAAATGTGCTAAAAACCATTTGTTCGCAATTTGGGCATTCGCAGTTCGCTGAGCTGTGAATGGACCTTAAGACTCTCATAGAACAATAAACACTTAAGTGATCTGTGAATCTCGGTTCGGTTTCGGTTTCGGTGATCGTGATCGCGAGTGCAAGGTAGCTGAAATACCATCCACATCACAAGAGAAGGAGAAACTCAACACTATCAGCAGCAGAGAAAGGAGATAAATTTCATTAGTGGGTGATAAGTATAAATCCCCACCTCCAGGTACGTGGTACATAGTCCAATTGTATACAAAAAGCGAGCAGCTGTTCTGTTCCCAGTTCCTACTACAATTGCATAGGGACCAGCAAATACAAATGAAAAATCATCAAAAACACAACGCACCTTCGATATAATTTGGATAAACTAAAAACAAAATATTATATTTCAAAAATATATATGTATGGACATACATAAGAATTATTTTCAATAAATATACATATACATATCATTTTCATCATAACATACATTTAATATTTGAAACAACATCATTGATGCAATTCAATTTTGCATCAAATCAATTTATTCCGTCGTCGGTGTTGTCGAAATATAATTGCAAATAGAATCCACAAAAAGCTCTTGTGAATAAACAGGTTCCACTCCACTCTGTGTACCAATACCACAACCACATTCGACTTGCGTGGGTGTGTATTCGATCGCTTTGAATCATTTTTCGCTGCAACCTACGCCTACCATTGCACTTTTTCGTTTCTCGCTCGTTCGTTAGCTTGTTCTTCTAAGCTTCGTTACACAAAAAAAAAAATGTTTTTCTTGTCAGAAGGCCAAAGCTCATTCTACTCTTCGCCAAAAGTGTATGCACATCTACCGCAGACCCTTTACTTTTTGTTTCTTTCATTGCATCGATCTTCATTTCGCTTCATTTTCTCATCGTTTGATGTCTTTTTCGCCGTCGTCGCGGGAGAAGGTGCTTCATCAATCGCATGCACTGAAAGAAAGCTTTCGATTGGAACATTTCTTGGAGGTGTACATACATACATTAACTCAACTTTTCTTGAAGGCATCGTTGGATAGAAAACAATTAATCATTCATCGCAATCATTTAATGATATACATAGGTATTCGTTTTCATTCTAATTTCCTTTGTCTTTTGCTAAGAGATCTGCAAATTTTAAATTTAACTGCTGAACTCATTTCGCCGTTGGAGTAAGCTACGAAATTGTTGTTGTAAAGGAAAACAACTTTCCTACTTCACTTTGGCAAACCCTTTTTGAATAGGACAAATTTGCAACTTTTGCTTCAACTTTGGGTCGTTGCATTGATATAAGCCTTCATCAATCTCAGGATGGTAGACGAAGTAAACCCGAGCGCTTCGAGTGCTGTAACTAGTTCGCTCGATGAATTGAAGCAGCAGCGCTCATCAACAAAAGGAAGCATAACAAGGCTAAAAAATGTTGTGGAATCTAAATCGGATGTTCTTACCGCAGTGGAACTAGAATGTCGTCTAGGAATCTTAGAGTCCTACTTCTAACAGATTCTTGTTTACCAAACAGAAATAGAACGGTTAGCCCCAAAGGATAATTGTCGAAGTGAGCTAGAGGACCTGTATATCTCTGCTAAAACTAAAATTTTATCGCTTTTGGGAAAAGAAAGATTGAAGACGCAATCAGTTAATCATTTGCCTAAACTTAAGCTTCCACGCTTCAGTGGGAAATATTCGCACTATAAGAATTTCATTCATTCTTTCACGGCAATGATAGATAATGACCCAAGTTTAACAAAAATTGAAAAATTCAATCATTTTTTGACATGTCTGAGTGATCAAGCACTTAGCACAGTCAAGGCATTTCAGGTTACGGAAGATAACTATCCGAAGGCATTAGCTAGGCTGAAGGAGCGTTATGACAACGACACTATGATATTTTTAGAGTATATTTCCGAATTATTCGAAATGCCTAAGGTTCCTAAGGCTAATGCTGTCTCGTTAAGGAGTTCGGTTGACGATATTCCGGCTCTTTTTAATTCCTTGCAGTCACTTGGATCGTTTAAACAAATATGTAATGCAATTGTTATATATATTGCTATTTCAAAGGTGGATTCGGAAACACAGTCCAAGTGGGACGAACAGTTAGACTACAAAGATCTTCCTGAGTGGAAGAAATGCGCGGAGGTTCTCAACAAACGTTGCCAATATCTCGAAGTGAGGGATAGCAAGCAACTGAGATCAGAGTCAAGCCAGACAAAGCCTGCCAAGGCAAAGACTTCGTATTCTACTCATCGTTTTCAAACTTCCCTCGCGGTTACTCAACGTTCTTGCGTTTTTTGTCGGGAAAACAACCATTTTATCTCCAGTTGTACCAGCTTCAATCGACTTACCGTAATGGATCGTTTCTCAAATGCGAAAAAACTAGGTCTTTGCTTAAATTGTCTAGGTAAGGGGCATGGAGTATCAAAATGTCCATCGTCGTATAGGTGCAAACAGTGTAGGCAACTGCACCATAGTCTTCTGCATAGACATCAACAATCGGAGAGTGCCTCTGGAAGTAGGGACGAGTCATCATCGGCAGCTGTGAATGCTGCAGTGGAGAGGAATCGTGCTCCAGAGGCCCAGGTCATTTTAGCGACAGCACTTGTGTTAGTAAGGGATTCTTTCAAATAGATTTCAAATAGGAAGAGTTCTCCTTGATTCCGGTTCCCAAGTTAATTTTATGAATGAGAAATTTGCAAAAGCGCTACAGCTACAAAAACGTAGAACGAGTGTCGATATTGTCGGAATAGGGGTAACGGAAACCAAGATTAGTTTTCAGACACAAACAACGATTCGCTCCAGGTACAACAACTCTGAGGTAACTCTGGAATTCCTTATTGCTCCATCGATAACTGGATATCAGCCTGAGTCAGCGCTGAGCGTCAAGGACTGGAATGTTCCCAGCAACCTGGAACTAGCCGATGAATATTTTTATCAACCATCAAGGATTGACTTGTTGCTAGGTGCCGAATCTTTCTTCGATCTCCTCCAAGTAGGTCAAATCAAACTGGGACCGGAACTCCCTTCGTTTCATAAAACTTCTCTAGGTTGGATCGTTTCAGGGCGGTATAAAGGTCATCCGAACATAACGAAGAAATCCTGCTGTCTTAGTTCGAAAGAAGATTCACTCAAGTTCTGGGAAATAGAGGAAGTTTCGGGACATCGGTCGAAATGGACGGAGGAGCAGAAGGACTGCGAAAAACATTTTGTTGAAAACATTGAGGTTCTCCCTAGTGGTCGTCTAATGGTTCAACTTCCTTTTAAAAATGATCCAAGCTATTTGGGAACATCCTACGACATTGCGTTTAGGCGATTCTTAGCTCTCGAACGCCGATTGTCCAAAGATCTGGTGTTGAAAGGTCAATACGCAGACTTTCTCAGGGAATATCAGCACTTGGGTCACATGACGCTAGTAGAAGACCCTGAATTAGAGAAACTACACTACTACCTTCCGCATCAATGCGTAATTAGACCGG
Source organism: Brachypalpus laphriformis (assembly GCA_945910035.1). Lineage (NCBI taxonomy): Eukaryota > Metazoa > Arthropoda > Insecta > Diptera > Syrphidae > Brachypalpus > Brachypalpus laphriformis. The sequence goes on along the minus strand of OX246754.1, from coordinate 105,946,803 downwards.
ATCATGTATCCACAAAATTACGGGTGGTTTTTGATGCATCGTGCTGTACTTCGTCGCACATGTCGCTGAACGGCATCCTTATGGTCGGACCGACAATGTAGGATGATCTTTTTACAATATTACTTCGTTTTCGTTTACATAGGTACGCATTAACAGCGGGCATCATCAAAATGTATCGGCAGGTTTTAGTGCACCTATCTCATCGGAGATTTCAGTTCATTCTGTGGAGGGAGAATGAGCATACACCGGTAAAAACTTACCAATTGAACACCGTGACATACGGTACGTCATCTGCACCGTTTTTAGCCATTCGATGCCTTCAATACCTAGCAGATAAAAATAAGGAAGGTTTTGAATTAGGTTCTCGTGTGCTTCAGTCAGACTTTTATGTCGATGACATGCTGACTGGAGCGGATGATCTGGATACGCTAGTACAAATGCAAGGGGAAGTCGTTACACTTTTGAAGTCAGCAAGATTTGAGCTCGCGAAATGGAATAGCAATAGCTCCGAAATAATTAACGTAGTTCAACCCCAGAATAAGGAGATCAAGCTAAATGAATCTAATCTCAGCAGTACCTTAGGCATTGTCTGGAATCCACTCATCGGTAAGTTTCTCTTCTCATACAAACCCAATCGATCATTTTCTAAGTTTACGAAACGATCCATTCTTTCGCTTTCGTCATTGCTTTTCGACCCAATGGGCCTAGTAAGTCCCATCATCATTAAGGCAAAAATAATTTTGCAGAAACTATGGATTGAAAAAGTGGACTGGGATGCGTCAATTCCCCAAAGCATTGATACCAAATGGCGGCAATTCATGCTGGACTTGCAATCTTTGCAGAACATTGCGGTTCCGAGATTTGCTTTGACTCCACACAGGAAATCCTTTCAAGTCCACGGCTTTGCGGACGCATCCATGAGTGCATATGGTTGCTGCATCTACCTAAGATCCATGGATGCATTCGGAGTGGTTCAAGTCAGACTTTTCGTTGCGAAGTCGAGGGTAGCGCCTGCGAAGAAAAAACAGCTTCCTCGGTTGGAACTGTGCGCAGCTCATTTGCTGTCTAAGCTTTGGACAAAGATTTGTACGATCTTCGCAACTGCGCCGTCCGCAGTTTACTTCTGGACGGATTTTCAAATTGTTCTCCACTGGATTTCAATACATTCTTCAAAGCTAAGCACCTTCGTAGGAAACAGAGTCGCTGAAATACAGGAGAACACCATAGATGTCACCTGGAAGCATGTGCCTACACTTCACAATCCGGCAGACATAGTCTCAAGAGGTTGTGCATTAAAGGAGCTTGAAACTTCAATGTGGTTTGGAGGACCAAGTTTTTTATTGGAAGAGGAGGACAACTGGCCAGCCACTGTCAACATACAGCTTTCTCCAGAAGAGGCCGCTTTGGAAAAGAAGAAAACGGTTCTCATTTGTCAAAAATTGTCCAATGACTTACTCGAAGTAATTGAAAAATACAGTTCGTACACTAAACTGGTTCGTGTATTTGCGTACGTTCACAGAGTTAGAAGTTGGAGGCTGAATCGAGTTCAACAACGAGGCCTTTTAACAGTTTCAGAACTAGATGACACTCTTCTTAGAATTGTTCACTTGGTACAACAAAACGCGTTTTCGCACGAAACAAAATCACTTCAAACCAATCGAAATCTAAAAGGCCCCATTAAGTGGTTAAATCCTTTTATTCAGGAGATAAACGGTCTTCTTTTATTGAGAGTAGGAGGACGCTTGAAGCATGCCGACATCCCGGAGGAATGTAAACACCCATTGCTGCTCCCCAAAAACTGCAATTTCACCCACATACTGGTCAGGCATTTGCATCTGACAAACTTTCATGCTGGTCCAAAGGCACTTGTAGCGTTAGTGAGGAATCGGTTGTGGATTGTCAACGTACGGGAAATTGCTCGTCAAACAGTCCGCAAATGCATTCGCTGCGTCAAATATCGACCGAAGCTGTTGGAACAAGTCATGGGAGATTTGCCTTCAAGGAGATTAACCCCGTCGCGTCCGTTTTTCGGTTGTGGTGTAGATTTCTGCGGTCCTATTTACACTTACTATAGGATTAGGGGCAAGGTTCCTTACAAAACCTACGTGGCAGTTTTCGTTTGCTTGTCGACAAAGGCAGTTCATTTGGAAGCCGTATCTGATTTGTCAGCTGACGCTTTTATCGCAGCACTGAAGCGAATGATAGGTCGAAGAGGTCTTCCTCGAGATATTTATTGCGATAATGCAACTAATTTTGTAGGAGCACAATCTAAACTCGTCGAATTGCGCATCATGTTGTTCAAAAGTTCTTCTCAAGAAATCATTAACAACTTTTGTACTAATAGTAGCATAAATTTTCATTTTATACCCCCAGGGTACCTCACTTTGGTGGAATTTGGGAGGCGGCCGTAAAGGTAGCAAAGGGTCATCTCTACCGGAGCTTAAGAGGTGCCAAGCTGACTCTCGAGGAGTTGTCCACAGCACTGGTGGAAATTGAGGCGGTAATGAACGCGCGACCAATTACCCCGATGTCATCCGACCCTAGCGATCTTGAAGCAATTACGCCCGCACATTTGATCATCGGGTCATCACTAAAGGCGATTCCTGAGGCAGCAGTAGAGGTACCAGACTTAAGCTTCATCCAACGGTGGCGGCGAATAAACGCTGTCAAACCCCACTTTTAGCAAAGATGGTCGTCTGAGTACATCCATGAATTACAAGGTCGTGCCAAGTGGACGTCTCCGAGCCCAAACGTCAAGATCGGCAGCCTTGTTATCGTGCACGAAGACAACGTTTCACCCCAGAAATGGCTCATGGGAAGAATCACCAACGTCGTCCTTGGTCCAGATGGTCGAGTCAGAGTTGCTGCCGTAAAAACAGCAAAAGGAGAGTTCAGACTTCCCATCCGTAAACTGGCAGCACTTCCGTCTTGAAAGGAGTTCTTTCAAAGGGAGCGGAATGTTGGAGCAGAAGGTCATAATCATCATCATCGTCATCAGCAGCATCAACGTAATAAAGTCATAGTCTTACGTAAATTTTTGTATTTGAATTTGGCGCTTAAGTTAGACCAATCACCATATTTTTTGTATTGTTCAATTCGCCACGTCATCAGATGCGAGGACCAGTTCTCCAAGGATTTCCTTAGCGAGTCTGTCACTAAAGTTAGTGACGCCTGGGAGGGCTTGAAGCTCAAGCTTATCCCAGCTAATGATATCTCCAGGAGACCAAGGGCCGTATCTGGCTGCCCAATATGCAGATTGACGGGGGAGGCTTCTCCAATGTCTGAAACTGCACAATCCGGCGGTTCCGATGGATGACTGGGCAGTCATCAAGGCGGAGGAACCTCAGAAAAATAGCTCCTCTTTCCTGCTGCTGATCAAGGAGGCTAGCCTGGTGGCTCTCGAAAAATCTGATCACAAGCTGCGTTTCGGCATAAGGCATACTAAACTTAAGATTTTCCGCCCCTCTGGTCCTGATGAAGATTTAGGTGAAATCGACGGTTCCGACAGGATGTCGGAGGACATGGGGGATGTCATTATTCCACCTTCCACTAATGCTGAACATCGTACAGATTAATCTGCACCACTCGAAGAGTGCGTCAGATAAATTTGCCTTGTCTTCCTCGGCGAGGAGGATATAGATATCGGCATTGTACAGGAACCCTGGGTGAAGGGTTCATCCATAAAAGGGCTCAAGGACAACCGCTACAACATCTTCTACAAGACCACAAACCAGGTTAGTAACAAACCTATGACTTGCATACTAGCTAAAAAACATTTGAATGTATTTCTATGTCCTGATTTTAGCAAGGCATATATTATGGGGCAGCTCTGAAATCAATGAACGCGGTAAGTCCTTGTATGATTTTCTAGTGATGTCCAACCTCTCTGTTTGTAACGTGGGTAATACTCCAACTTTCGTTTTTCCGAGTATGGAAAATTTCAGGGGGTGGAAGGAAGTTTTAGACATCACTCTCAAAACCAACAATAATATCCTTAGAGTAGTTAACTGGCGAGTATCCGATCAATTCTCCTTCTCCTACCACAGATGGATTCTCTACAATGTGTGCCTCGAGGTTGAGGCTCCCAAGCCATTTAGAAACCCTAAGAGAATTGACTGGAAGAAGTTTGGTCAGGTCATTAAATCAAAACTTCATAGAATACCCGACTTGAAAATTGAATCAGTCGAGGAACTAGACTCCAAAATCAGGGCCTTCGAAACAGCCATGGGTGCGGCTTTTAAGGTTTCGTGTCCTATTAATCCTCTTGCTTGGAAAGACTACTGTCAGTACATTGAGACCATAAAAGACTCTGCCAGGCTGAGTAAAATTCTGTCCAAGGAGCATTCTAGCCCGTCCTTTATTAAACGGCCGGATGGAACTTGGACGGACTCCTCTAGTGAGTCACTGGAACTTTTAATGCAATCACACTTTCCCGGATGTAGTAATGAGATTGCCCTCACACCAGTAGCTCAGGTCGCGCAATCTTCTTCCTGGAATGACATTAAGACAACAATTTCAGCCGTTAACACCCCTTGGGCGATCAACAGCTTCTCTCCCTATAAATCTGCCGGCCTTGACGGCATTCTCCCCATTATGCTGCAAAAAACACTGGACCAGGTGGTCCCGTGGCTAGTTCCGATCTACAGAAGCTGTATTCTCCTAAACCACGTACCCCTGAGCTGAAGACGTGTTCGTGTTGTGCTTATCCCGAAAGCTAGGAAGCGAGGTCATGGCGCAAAGGATTTCGGACCCATTAGCTTATCCTCTTTTCTTTTAAAGACATTGGAACGCATCTAAGATACACATATTCGAAATACCCTAGATAAATCCCTTCTATCCAAATCTAAACATGCGTACACTAAGGGGCGATCGGTGCCGGCATTACGTGCCAGGGGTACGCCGACGATATAGTCATTGTCGCAAGAGGAAAATTTGAAGAAACGCTATGCGAAATCATTCAGAGGGGTCTACGAATCACACAGAAGTGGTGTAAAACGGTAGGACTCAGAGTGAACCCTACCAAAACCACTGTGATACCCTTCACCAAGAAAACACAGTTAAAGCGTATGCAACCCATCCTGTTGGAAGGGATCAGAGTTGACCCACAGAAACAGGTCAAGTATCTAGGTCTAACACTAGACAGCAAACTCCTCTGGAGAGAACATGTAGAAACTGCGGTAACCAAAGCCACCAGAGCACTTATGGTGTGCCAAAACATTTCAGGAAAGACCTGGGGTTGTAGCCCAGCCACACTGAGATGGATGTATCTGATGATAGTAAGACCCATCATCACATACGGGGCAGCGGCATGGGTCAACAGATATAGACTAACCACGACGAGGACATCCCTCAACAAAGTGCAAAGATTAGCCTGTATATGTATAACAGGAGCCTTGCGAACCTGTCCCACAGCAGCTCTAGAAGTGATCGTAGGGATACCTCCACTACACATAGTGCTAGAGCGAATCGCCAAGGAGACCATTTTAAAAATCAGCAAAGAGGGCATCGGGAAAGGAACATGCATCGCAAATAAAGAGCGAGTAACCCTATCCAAATCGGTGCTGCTTCTGGACTGGCCCAGAGATGATATGGTCAAGAAATACTGCTTTGAAAGGAAATTTGACTCAAAGCTGAGCAACAAAAGAGATTGGAGCAGCGAATCCGATAAATACCAACTCAAACAACACACAATTAAATGGTACACAGACGGATCGAAAAGATCTACTGGCACTGGGGCAGGAGTGTACGGGCCCAGGACTAGATACTCAGAATCACTGTGAACATTCCCCAGCATATTTCAAGCAGAAGTTCACGCGATCGAAAGATGCGCGCAATTCAACTTAGACAGGAAATATCGCGGGCAGGACATCGCGATACTATCAGACAGCCAAGCCGCTATTAAAGCACTGACCTCGCATGAGATCAGATCCAAACTGGTATGGGAGTGTCTCACCAGGATCAACAAACTGGGAGAAACAAACAAAGTAACTCTCTACTGGGTACCAGGACATGTAGGAGTAGAGGGGAACGAAGCAGCTGATGAGCTAGCTAGAAACGGATCAGACACGCCATTCCTTGGACCAGAACCCTTCTGTGGGATAGGACCCCACAAAATAAGGGAAGACTTAAGGAAAGAAGAAGAGAACAAATGGGCCAAACATTGGGACGATATCCCCCAAATAAGACAGGCAAAGGAACTTCTGGGGAAATACAACCAGAAAAGAAGCAGAGCCTGCCTAAGAGTTAGTAAGAATCGGCTTCGCATCTTGGCGGGCATGTTAACAGGTCACTGCAGACTTGAGGAGCACCTTAGGAAAGTGGGAATAGAGGGAGACGGACACTGCAGATTCTGCAGGGACTTCGCAGAAACACCAGCGCACCTTCTTATGGAATGCGAAGCACTGATCCACAAAAGAAGGAATCACCTTGGTGCCTACCTCCTATCAGAAACGGATTTGCCTTCGCTGGATCCACTGAAGATACTCCGGTTTGCTGCAGCAGCTGGACTGGAGGAAGTGCTCTAGACCGAGTATATCATCGGCTAGAACCTTAGTAAGGGGGGCACAATAGATCTTTTATAGGTCGCAGTGCACTTGCACCTCTCAACAATATAAATCTATCTATCTAAGGGGCGATCGGCAGAGACGGCGCTCCACGAAGTTGTGCGAACGATAGAAAAGACAATCCATTTCCAGCAATACCCTTGCTACCTTCTTAGACATTGAACGTGCCTGTGGTGTATTCCGAATTAAAACACGACTTGTCCAAATTATGTAGCGTTTATTATAAGGTCCAGTTTTACACTGATCGCTCATGCACAAATCGACTTGCGGTCAACCTGTATTCATTGCTTCTCATTTTTATGTATTATATAATGAACATTGATCATACATAAGCAATGAATACCAGATCTTATGCTATGTTATACAGTGAGTCACAACATTGTCTATGCTTAGTATAATATAAATGTGCTTAGCATGGTTAAATATTAATATACATAACAGTGCCTTCAATCACGTCAGTACGGAATCAATTCAGGAAGCTCTAATCCAACTGAGAGTGGAAGAGTTTATTAGCAAATGGATATTGACAATGCTTAAAACCAGAATCATTCAATCGAATCTCGGCAACAGCAGCTCCACCATATCTGTTGTTAGAGGAACTCCTCAAGGTGGGGTCTTATCTCCTCTTCTATGGCTTATGGTCATCAATAAAATTTTGTGTAGACTTGATAGGGATGGAGTTAAGGTTGTCGCGTATGCGGATGACGTGGTAATACTGGTATCGGGGATGTTTCCATCCATAATCAGTGAGATTATGGAAGGTACCTTGGGCAAGATTAGCTCATGGGCCACTGGATGTGGACTCAGCGTCAACCCAAGCAAAACTGAACTGATGCTCTTTACCACTAAAACCAAAATACCGACGTTTACGCTTCCACGGCTAAAAAATCATCTACTCTCCCTATCCTTCAGTGCCAAGTACCTAGGTGTGGTACTTGATCCAAAACTAAGCTGGAAGCTTAATATTGAGCAACGGGTAAATAAGGCCTGTGTGGCTTTCTATGCCTGCAGTAATACCTTTGGCAAGAAGTGGGGACTTCGCCCGAAGATGGTCTTATGGATGTACACTGCCGTGGTGCGTCACATTCTTTCCTATGGATCGCTAGTCTGGTGGCCTGCGCTAAGGAAAGCTTATAACATCAAAATTATCATCAGGGTACAAAGAACTGCGGCTATAGGCGCAACGGGTGCCATGAGGACATGTCCAACCGATGCCTTGAACGTTATTCTGCACCTTTTACCACTCGATCTTCACATTATGCAACTATCATCATGTAGTGCGGTGCTGGTGCACCAATCCGTATGGTCACAGCAGTATCCTGAATTTGCTACCGCAGGATCTGGTAGCTAGTCTGACCGACTATATAACTCCCACAGTGAACTTTAGAAATTACGTCACGGTCAGATTCCCTACCAGGGCGGAATGGGAAACTGGCGTATTGATAAATGAGTTCGAATCAACTATTTTCACCGACGGTTCAAAAATGGACTGCGGGGTAGGGGTGGGGATATTCTGTGATTCCTTCAATATTTCCAGGTCGTACCCGCTTCCTGATTCGTGCAGTGTCTTCCAGGCGGAAGTCTTTGCTGTACGTGAGGCCTGCCGCATACTCAAGCAAACCTCTACACCCCAAAATACCATTGCCATACTCATTGACAGCCAGGCGACTATCAAGGCTATAGTATCTGCCACTACATCCTCAAGGCTAGTAGAACAGTGCAAAAAAGAACTCGCCTCGCTTAGTCACCGGCTAAGAATCTGTCTCCTTTGGGTTCCGGGTCACAGCAACATTAAGGGGAATGAGCGGGCTGATGAACTCCCGCGACAAGGATCTTCCCTTGATGCTTCCCTAGCAAAGGAGGTGAACGTCCCGTTGGGGGTCCTTAAGGGAGGCATCTTCGCGCACTATCTGCTAAAGGCGGATAGTAGATGGCAGGGGGTGCGGAACTGTGTCATCTCCAAGCAGATGTGGCCCAAATACTCCCTGAAAAGAACGCAAGATCTACTAAACAGAAATCGTACAGATATCGCAAGAACTCTGTCAGTTAGTACGGGCCACTGGCCCATCGGGGTTCATGCGGCCAGAATAGGCATTGCATTTAATGCACACTGTCGCAGCTGCAATACTGCTGATGAGATAGAAACAATCTTACACTTCCTCTGCAAGTGTCCGGCTTAAGGCAAGGCCAGACAGCGCACCTTCGGTAAACTCTTTTTCGACAACCTTATAGAGCTAGCGGAGATTAGCATTGGGGATATTATCAGCTTCCTCAATGCAACAGGGTGGATTTGAATAATCCTTCCCCCTTTTTCTTCTTCTTTCCCCTAGGAGTTAACATCCGTCAGGTCACTTGAGTTGTGGTAATAAAACGGCGCCTCTCCTCTAATTAAGTGTCGGCATGGTTTGCTGACACAACCACTCCTACCTACCTACCTACCTAAGAAAAAGGCGACGGAGAAAATCGATTGTAGAATAACAGGACCAAGTATTTCATCCAATACTGAATTATCTACCGATCTTTCTACCACCAGCGCGAATTTGGGAACAAGTATACTCACTGTTGACATTCCAACCTCTAGCATAACAAATACTCATATAGCCCCAATCAAAAATCGTCCGTTAGCGTTGCCTAAGCCGAAGGAATTCTTCGTTTCTCGACTACTTCCTGGCACGTCCTGTGACGACATAATTAACAATTTAAAAGACTATTCTGTTGGTGCCGTGAACTAAGGCCATATAAACTAACGCCATAATGGTGCTAACTTATTTTCAAATGCGAATTAACGCCATAATCCACTTATGGCCTTATTTCACTTTCAAATGAGAACTAAAGTCATATGGTGTTAGTTCGTTTTAGAAAGTAGCGCAAGTTCTAATTTGAATGTGAATTAAAGTCATATAAAGTTATTTCTCACCTATAAAGGTGGGGATGAACTTCACTTTCTTATGGGAACTTGGTACACACTCGAAAACATGAAGAGGGAAGTAACCTACAATAACTAATAATGTATGCATGTTTCTTAATACATATGTTTATCGACGTAGACGCCTACATAGGTATATATATTTTACGGCTTATAAACAGTGAGGTAGGTATGGGGTCACTGTTGGATTTGAGATGGGTGCGAGGTTGGGTGAGAAGCATATTTATACGCCGTAAAATGTATATATTTATGTATGCATCTATGTCGAAATACATATGTAGAAACATACATTATTAGTTACTGTAGGTTACTTCCCTCTTCATATTTTCGAGTGTGTACCAAGTTCACATTGCACTGTTTATGCATTGTGGACTTACGTATGCGTCATCTTCGACAAAAAAAAAATATTGACATATGGTATATCCCTGCGCTCATATTATATTCATTAAAATACGACGCCTAATGGAAATCCACAGTTTTTTGAATAGATATTAACTCTCCGAAAATTTGGGATATTATATATTCAACCACTTACGCCCCGGTGGGCGCCGTGGCGTAAGTGGTTAGTGTGTCGGATCACTACGCATGAGGTTCTAAGTTCGAATCCCAGAAAATACCAAAAAGTTTTTTCACGGTCCCACCTCTCGCGAGCGTCTGACAAACATCCGAGAGTATTGTTGTCACGAAAAAGCTTCTCAAATCGCCGTTCGGATTTGGCATTAAAACTGTAGGTCCCTTCCATTCGTGTGAAAAATATAACGCACACAACATGAGTGGTTGCGAGAAGCTAGGCCCTGTCACTTTAAAGAGCTGTTGCGCCAAATATTTGTTTGTTTTGCTTTTTTGTTTATGTCCCATTTTCGTCAAAAAATGTTGGACTTAATGTCTTGATGGGGTGGGACATAAGTCTCAAAAGAAAAATTTGGGGCTTATGTCCCTGGGATTTATGTCTCTGCGCCAAATAAGTCATAAGAATAGTTTTGAACTGATGGCCCACTTCATCTTTAAGATTGTGGAACTATGGCCCTAAATGTTGTGGACTGTTGGCCCAGGTGGGTCAAAAGTCCATTGTGGACTAAACGTGAGCCGATCGTGGTGTGACATTGGACTGATAAAGTTTTATCAAAACCATTGCATTGCACTGGCTGTGCTTCAGCTCAAAAACATTTTATGGCATTAGTTCCTATTTGAATGTGAATTAACACCATATGGCGTTAGTTCACATTAAGTGATGGCTCTCATTTGAAAGTGAACTAAAGCCATAAGTGGATTATGGCGTTAATTCGTATTTGAAAGTGAATTAACGCCATTATGGCGTTAGTTCATATGGCCTTAGTTCACGGCACCATTCTGTTGACGTATCTAAAATTAAATGTCTAAAAATAATAAAAAGACTAGTTCTTTCGCCTCATTTAAACTAACGACGTAGTTATGTCTCTTTGAAAAGCTATTGAACAAAGAGATGTGGCCACAGGATGCATTCATTAGAGAGTTTGTTGCTAAGCCTCAGAATAACAACACTCGCCCTGTTCCTAATTCTCCAAAAAAATAAACCGTTTATCCCTTTACTACCAAAATGTAAGGGGACTCCGCACAAAACCGAGAAATTTATTATTGGCATCTCATGCATCGATCCATGATGTGATTGCGCTGACAGAAACGTGGCTTAATTTTACCTTTCTGAACACGGAATTATTCGCCTCTGACTTTGAGGTATATCGTAAAGATAGATACTTAGATATTGAGCATCTAAGTGGTGGTGGAGTCCTAATTGCTGTTCGAAACTCTTTGCAAAGTTACATTTTTCCATATCCTAATACAGACTCGCTGGACGTTATTTGTGTGAAATTAAATTTAGGATATAGGTTCATTATAGTTATTAACATCCTGAAAGCTCGATCGAGGTATATAAGCACGCTACTGATGCCATAAATTATGTATCGGAAAATTGTAATCCTCTCGACGACATTTTATTGGTGGCTGACTTTAATCTACCCAACTTAAAGTGGACCCTTTCTGACGACGAACTTAGTTTTGCGGTGGCTCATGCGTCTTTACCTCAAGAAACAATTTTGGTGGACAATGTAATGTCTTGTGGATTACTGCAACTAAGCAGTATAAAAAACTTTCTTGACAAACAACTTGAGCTGGTTTTTTATACAAATTCTAGCAGTTGAATTGTGGAACCTAGTTCCACCACGATGAGTACTATTGACGCGTATCATCCTCCACTTCACGTTATTCTTACTCATGATGACGTGGTTCATGATACTTTTGAAAATCTTACTCTTGACTTTGATTTTAAGAAATCAGACTTTAATTTACTGAACGAACTAATATCTAGCATTGACTTTGTGGGAATTTTCAACAGTAATAGTAATATTGAACAAATCACTGAAAATGTGTACATACATATACTTAACTGTTCTATCTCGTCCGTACCCGTAAGAAACACACGTAAGGATTTGTCTACAACTGCTCCTTGGTACAATAACCAATTACGGAGTCTGCGAAATAAAAGAAATAAAGCGTGGAAAAATTATTTAACGACAAACAGAACAAGCGATTATAACCAGTTTGCTATCGTCTATAGAGACTTTCAAATCTTATCGTAAAATTTATATGACAGTACATTAATAAAATGCGTGGCTCACTTCTTTACGATCCCAACGTTTTTTGGAAATTTGTAAACAGTAAAAAAAAAAACGGATGGTTATCCTACTAATATGTCTTACTTAAGCGAATCAAGCAGCAGCCCTCTTGTAATCTTCAATATGTTCACTTCATTCTTTGGCCTATCTTTCTGTTCCGACAACTATTCACCTACCTGTTGTAGTTGGACTTAGTAAAAGACGATGTGTTTCATTTGATATGAGTTTATTAACTACCTTCAATGATGTATACATAGTTCATACCTAGGGTCCATTGAATGGGAGAGTTATACTCGTACATGTATGTGTATAAGAAACGAGTGAGGCACATTTGTATTGGATTAGTATTTCAAATATACAACATGTCCCTACAACAAGTTTCTTTTTTCTTTTTACAATTCTCATTTTTAAATTCTTATTCTAAAGTAAAAACAATATTAATTCAAATACGAGACCAGAAGCAATTTACTTATTTTAAAATTCATTTGTTATGTTTTTCAATTTGTTTGCCTGATTTTAGAGTCAATGTATCTTTTGGGAGTTGACCTGTCTCTGATGAGCTACTTGATAGAGCATTCGTTTTGTCAGCGATCAAATCTCTTTGATTGCGACGGTATTGTTTACCTTCGGTATCTTCAACTAAGAATGATCTTGGCATCTCAGAAACCTCCACTACTTTCCCCTTTTTCCATATTTCATTTTGAAATTTTTTGAATAGAGCCGTTTCATTTTGTGTGATTTCTAGACGGATCTTGGCGTGTCTGTCATAGTTTGATTTTACTTTGTTTTGGTATTCTCTAACTTGGCACCTATATACTACTTCATCTATAACCTTTGGCTTGAGTTCTGAGTTTGATACCGGAGTCTTGTCCTAAGTCTTCTTGACATCAATAGTTGAGATGGAGAATAAGTAAATTGTGGTGTTGTCCGAAGACAGAGTAGACCTAAGTACGGATCTGAATTTGTTTCACTGCACTTTGTTAATAATCTTTTAACCGTTTGAATGGACCTTTCAACTAAACCATTTGACCTCGGATAATATGGACTACTTGTAACGTGTTCAAATTTCCAGTCCCTAGCAAATTCTTTGAACTCTTTGGAGTTGAAGGGTGGTCCATTATCAGACATAAGCTCTGACGGTATTCCATGCCGTGCAAATATTGACTTCAGATTTAAAATGATCTCGCAAGCTTTCGAAGTCTTCAATTTAGCTATCTCTACGAACTTGGAGTAATAATCCACTAATAAAAAGTAGAACTCATTTTTCCATTCAAAAAGATCGAGACCTACTTTTTGGAATGGAAGATCCGGTAGTTCATGTGGGATAAGTGGTTGTTTGCAATTATTGTTTAGATATTTGCTGCATGTTTCACAGTTTTCGACAGATCTCTGAATGTCTTCATTCATGTGAGGCCAAAACACCAAACCTCTTGCGCGCTTCTTACTTTTTTCTATGCCTGAATGTCCATCGTGAATGTATTCCAGGATAATGTGTCTAAGTTTCGTTGGAATAACTAGCGCTTGACGTTTAAAAATCAGTTTATCTATGACTGACAGTTCATATCTATAATTCCAATAGACCTGCAGATCAACATTCAGTTTCTTTTTACTTTCAGGCCATTGACCTTTAATGAAAGTGGATAACTGTTGCATGTTTCCATCTTCCAGAGTTGCATCTAAGATTTGTTTTAGCATTTCTTGTGATATAGCAAGACTAGACTTTATTAGTCCGACATGAATTTTAATATCCCTATCTAACTGGCTTTCCTCTTTATGATGCAATGGAGCTCTTGACAACATGTCTGCGACTAATAGTTTTTTCCCCGGCTTATATGTGACCTCCAAGTCATAGGCTTGAAGACGAAGCATCATTCTTTGCAACCTAGGGGGAACATTGACTAATGCTTTTTTAAACAGTGGAATCAGTGGTTTGTGATCTGTTTCCACAACTGTTTTCTGACCATAAATGTACTGATGGTATTTTTCACAGCTAAATAGGATGGCATAGAGCTCTTTCTCTATTTGAGCATAATTTCTTTGACAATCTGTAAGAGTTTTCGATGCAAATGCTAAAGGACGATTGTCTTGTAATAGGCATCCACCTACTGCAAATTGTGAAGCATCTGAGGATATGACTAAAGGCCTTGATGGTTGAAAGTATGCAAGAACTGGTGGTTCTGTGACCAAAGACTTGAGCCGTATAAAAACTTTTTCTAAAGAATCATTCCATTGGAACGTGACATTTTTTTTCAGCAATTGTCGCAAAGGCTCAGTTTCATTAGACAAATTCTGTATAAATGAACCGAAATAAGTTAGCATTCCTAAAAATCTATGGACATCTTTTACAGAAGCTGGTGCTGGCATTTTAATGATTGCTTCGACTTTTTGAGGATCTGTATGAACACCTAATTCATTGAAAACATGACCAAAGTACTTGACTTCTGTAAGACCAAATTTACATTTTTCTTGATTTAGCTTAAGCCCGACTTTTTCCATTTTCTCTAGGACTCGAATGAGTTTGGCATTATGTTCTTCGATAGTTTTACCCGAGACTAGAAAGTCATCGATGTAAACAATTACGTCCTCATCAAAAAACAATTCGGTCATTTCACGGTGAAATATTTCCTGAGCTACTTTAAGTCCATATGCCATCCTCAAAAACTTGTATCTCCCGAAAGGAGTATTAAAAGTACATAGGTCGGAGCTTTCTTTATCCAACTTAAGCATCTTATAGGGTTTGCTGGCATCAAGAGTTGAATAATACTTTGAGCCGGACATTTTAGATTTGATTGAGTCAATATCGGAAATGGGATAGTGCTCACGCTGTAATGCCTTGTTGAGATTTCTGGGATCTAAGCAGACTCGCAATGAACCATCGGCTTTCTCAACCAAAACTATTGAGCTAACCCATTTTGTCGGACTATTCACTTTGGCTATAACCCCATCCCGTTCCATTTTATCCAACTCTGCCTTTAGTTTTGCATGCAATGTGATAGGAATTTTCCTAGGTGCATCAATCACCGGACTAACTTGTGGATCAACTTTAAGACTATAAACCCCTTCTAGGCAACCTAACCCTTCAAATAAATGTTTAAACTTAGGCGGAATGCTCGTAATCAAAACATCAGAGTATTTTTTTATTTCGTTGACAGCTATTATTGAATTACGCTTCACTAAACCAAATCTATGACAGTCAAACTTGGCAAGAACGGAACTTACCTTTTCTTTTACCATAAGGAAGCCAACTTCCACCTCTCTTTCCATTGTCCCTATTGACGCTCTAACAGAGCATTGCCCTAATATATTGACTTTTGACCCACCAAACGCTGTAATATTTCCTACACATTTTTGAAGACTTAAGTTATTGTTATAATTTATGTAATTAAATGTACATAACGACATCACGTTTGCTTCTGCCCCCGTATCCAAATCAACTTTAATTAACTTGTTATTAATTTTCAAAGATTCTGTAAACAAAACATCTGACTTTAAGGTACTGTTATTAACATGATCTAATGTACCGATAAAAAATTCACTAACGTCATTATTATCTGTGATTTCATTAATACTAGTTTTCTTATTTAGTGAAAATGTTTGTATTTTCTTGGACTTACAATACTTTGCAAAATGATTCACACCTTTGCATAAATGACATCTTTGACCAAGGGCTGGACACTTCGTTCGGTGATACCAATTTCCGCATCGTTCACATCTCTTGTTCTCACATTGCTTGACACTGGAGCTGTTGCTGTTCTTGTTGGGCTTGATGTACTGTTGTTTGCTGTTGTTCTTCGACATTTGCGTCCTGGAGCTACTGTAGTGGTTCTTTTGGATATAGTTGACTTTATTTTCCGAATGAATCGGGGCTGTGGACATCTCTTGTGATTGCGATTGACTAATGATGTATGACTTTGCACGTTTTTCAGCTATCTCCAAAGTAAGATCGTCGATGTCGAGTAATAATCGCCTTAGCTTATCATCATTGAGTCCAATTATAAAGACGTCTCGGATCATTCCATCTTGAACGGTACCATAGTCACAGACTTGAGCTAGTTCCTTCAAATGAGTTAAGAACTGGTCAATTGTTTCTGCTGATTTTTGTCTTGCAGAAAGAAACTTGTATCGCTCGAAAACAATGTTTGTTCTTGGGTCACAGCGGCTGTTAAATTTTTTGATGATCTCTTCAAACTTAAGATTTTTGGGAAACGTGTTATAGATGCGTAGACCATCATCCCCAATGTATGAGAGAATAGCGTTAACTTTTTTTGCATCGTCAGTAATTTCTACAAAATTCAGAAAAATTTCTAGCTTCTGCACCCAAAATTTCCACGCTGCACTTAAATTTGATTGATCGAAGTCCATTTCTTTAGGTGGCCTTGCACCAAAAGAGACCTCCATCATGCACTTTTTTGTACAGTTTTGTGTCGACGAATGATTTTCCGAGCTATTCGCTTCAGATATAACAAAATCGTGAGTGTCTTCCTCTTCTCTTATCGAATCGAGTAAAATTCCCGAGTCAAATTTTGATTCTTTTTCGTTTTTGGCCAGCTTGACTTAAAACGCGCCACCAGGTTCTCACACTGCACAGGTTATAAAAAAGAGTTAATTACACTGACTGATTTATAGAGTGCAACTGTATATGACTTGCTGTATTTTTGATTTTATTTTATTTCTTTCTTTCTTTTTATATATTTTTAATTTTTTTTTTTTTAAATACACTTGATTATAAGCTTATTTAGGATTTTTTTTCCCAATTTGACTGTATAGAAGACTGTTGGTGTTGAAATCACATCTGACACCATGTTGTAGTTGGACTTAGTAAACGACGATGTGTTTCATTTGATATGAGTTTATTAACTACCTTCAATGATGTATACATAGTTCATACCTAGGGTCCATTGAATGGGAGAGTTATACTCGTACATGTATGTGTATAAGAAACGAGTGAGGCACATTTGTATTGGATTAGTATTTCAAATATACAACACTACCCTAAGTAATTTTGCCCACCTTGAAGGTTTCCCTAGCAGCTCAATGGGCCGGATTTCAATAATCGATGAAGATGTGAGAGAGCATTTAGCTTTACTTAGCAACGACACTACCTGTGGCCCTGATGGAATTCCTCCGAATGTGCTAAAATATTGTTGCAATGCCTTGGCAATACCCTTAGCTTTTTATTTTCTACTTCGGGCATCATTAAAGCAGAGCATTTTTCCTAAATTTTGGAGAAACTCTTTTATCATTCCAATACACAAAAAGGGAAATCGAGGTGAAATTTCTAATTATAGACCTATTGTCAAGCTATCGTGTGTGCCAAAACTGTTCGAGGCTATAGTTTGTAAGGGTTTTTATTTTGCTTGCAAACCATTTCTATCAACCAAGCAGCATGGGTTCATGTATAGAAGATCCACTACTACTAACCTGTTGGAATTTACTTCTTTTACAAACAAAGTTGTCGAAGAGGGTGGTCTGGTCGACTGTATTTATACAGATTTTAGGAAGGCCTTTGACAAACTTTCTCAGAGCTTAATTCTGTTTAGAATGACGTCTTTGGGCTTTCCAAATCATTTCGTTCGATGGATATGTTCTTATCTTGAAGAACGAACTTATCAAGTTTTATTTAGGGGAAGTCACTTAGGCCCTCTTTTATTTATCATTGCGATCAATGACGTGGTGGCAATACTTAAGAGTACTCGAATCTTAATCTATGCTGACGGCATAAAAATCTTTAGGCTTGTACGCAGTCAGTCTGATGGTATAGCTATGCAGAATGATTTAGATACGTTCGCTGAATGGTGCTGTTATAACAATTTACTTTTGAACGTATCTAAATGCCAGTCGATGATCTTTTCAAGAAAACGTAATTTAATAAGTTATGATTACAATCTGAATGAATCTGTACTTAACAAAGTCACATCAATATGTGATTTAGGAGTACATTTTTCTCAAAATATTGACTTCGATTTTCACATTGAACAGATTGTCAATAAAGCGAATTCATTGCTTGGTTTTATAAAATGTTGGAGTAAAGAATTCAAGTGTCCTCTTATAACATCCACGCTTTATAATACCTTTGTCCGTCCGCAGTTAGAGTATGCGTCTAACATTTGGTCTCCAATGTATGCAGTACACATTAACCGTATTGAATCGGTACAGCGTAAGTTTGTCCAATTTGCACTTCGCCATTTAAACTGGAATGACCCTATACGTCTTCCACCATATTGCGACCGCCTTCTTCTCTTAAATCGTCATTCTTTGGAGAAACGTAGGGAAGTATGTGATGTAGCATTTTTACACCAGCTGGTAAATGGTTTTATTGACTCGCCGGATCTTTTAAATGAAGTCGGTTTATGTAAGATGCTAAAACTTCAGAAATACCGAGATTTTCCGCGTAAATTTCCACCGAACGAACTACGGTTCTAACGAACCTCTTACGCGCATGGCGAAGGAAGTGAATACTAACCGCGACAAATTTGATTACAACCATAGTAAATCAAAACTAAAACATAAGTTATACGAACGATACTAACTTCCTTGTTGTAAGTGTTTAGTGTAATGTTTGACTTATGCGTATCATATTCATTTTTAGTTCATACTTTTGTTTAGTATGCAATCTGCTTTTTGTTTACTTGTCCAGTCTTTTTGTGTAAGGTGTAAGGCTTTATAAATATTCACAATACTAACAACTAACAGCACGCTAAATGATGACTGTGACAAGCTGGATATTACTTAGTAGCTGATTTCAGTTTTTCTCTTTCAGTTCAAAGTAATATTCGTCACAAAGTGCTTGCCCTTAAGCAGTACTGATAGCGTTAAAGATATCATGAACCAATGTCCAGAATGCTCCGTGAAGCTAATCGCATTCAAACTGCTTTTGACTTTCACACCAGCAGAGCCTCCTTAAGAAACGCCCTTCATTCCCATAATTCCTCCTGATAGTTTTTAAGCTTAAGTTTAAGTCTAGTATAATTAAAAAAAAAAAAGTTAGATTAAGTGCCCATTTTCTTAATTTTAAGTTTAGCTTTAAGTTCGCTTGCATTAAGCTTGAATAAATAGATAAAAGAAGATTATCAGAGTAATGATGTTTAAAGCACGCCGGGAGCCTTCGCTACCCTTATTTAGATCTACTTATATTTTGCCACTTAAATATCTACATATGTATATGTTTATAAGGTATTACGACTGTTCTATTTGCGGGGTGGTTATGCCAACTTTAGCAGGAATGCAATCTATTCGCTAAGGTCTACAACCACAGTTACTGCTCAAAGAGTTAGAACAGAAAACTACAGACGTTTTGCTACTAACATAGTTCCATTTATTTATGGCAAACTGCCTCGAGATATATGCAATCAGATAGAGTGCAAGTCCCGATTCCTTTGGAGTTTGAGAAACCGGTTACTCTCCAGATCGGATGTGGAAACACTGATGCAAGTAATAATCTAGCCGAAATTTCTTGCCTAATACCCAAAGTACAATGACTCATCAATTGCCACTTTATTTATTTTGGCTTTTTTTAGATTTCATACCATCAATCTTCATTATTGAACACAATATTCTGTATTCGCAAAATATATTTTCTTTTCTCTCTACGCAGCTTCTCATAACATTTAAAAGTATATCTTTTCGTAATAATATACTCAAAACTGGAATCTTTTCCACAAAGTATATACTAGATACCATTTCAACACAAAATAATTGCACATTAATTCTTCAGGTTGTCACGATGTCCTACCGCGATGACATCGTCCAAATACACCAGACAAGTCTTCCAGATCAATCCACGCAGGACGTGTTCCATTAAGCGCTCAAACGTTGCAGGAACATTGCACAGCCCAAATGGCATAACTAAACTGCCACAGCCCATCAGTGAATGCAGTTTTCTCTCGGTCATCTGGATCGAATTGTACCTCCCAGTAACTAGTCTTCAAATCGAGGGTGGAAAGCCATTGAGGTCTTGAGAGTGTGTCTAATGTGTCGCTGATCCGCGGCAGAGAGTAATTATCCTTTTTGGTGACATAATTAGGTCTCCGACAGTCCATGCACAATTGGGTGCTGCCATCTTTCTTCTTGACAAGTATAACAGGTGAGGCCCGCGGACTCTAAGAACTTTCAATCAGCCTTTCCTTCTCCATCGTTGACACCATCTCCGCAACCTCCGTTTGCTTCGCCAGTGGTAGTCATCTGGCAGGCTGGCGAAATGGTCTGGCATCTCCAGTGTCGATTCAATGTTGTACCAGCTGTGTTCGGCCATACATTTCATCCTGGGAGGCAAATATATCAGCGATCTGCCACGGTTCGATGGTCCTGATCCAGATAACAGTGCTTAAGGATCATTTCCCAACCTAGCTGGTGAAACAGGCTTCTGAGATGCTCTTTAAATTATTTTTGAGACTGAATAGATTGGAGCACAATTATCAATTACCTCCCTCGTGTTAGTTTGACACTGTAGTTCTTTAAGTTCATGAGTTTTACTGGACAAAGCTGTTCTTCGCCTCCTCTAAACCTTTTCCCACCATGTAGTTTGGGAATCTGGCGTCAATAGGTAGAATCGGTGACGCCCAGGATCATCCTCTAGTTTTCTCCAAATGATAGACTCATAAGATGGTTGTAAGACTTCGTACTTGTTGAATATTTTCCTTGGTTGGTTGGGATCGGCCCTCGATTAAGATACACTTAGACCAGAAGTAGGTTCATTGTACTGCCGATGTATAAGGTGGGTAGGTCACCCCCTTACTCTAGGAACCTTTTGCTTCGTTGTATGAAAGTGTTCATTTTAGCCGTACAGGCGTTACTGAGATCATTCAGATTGTTGAACAACCAGGGTGGTCTTCCTAATGTTGGCGAGCGGAGGACAAGCGCATAGGAAGGGACTAAATGTGTTCCTATGACGCGGTGTCCGGTGAGAATATTTGCTATGTTGGACAGGGTTTCTCTCTTGTGTTTCAAGAGCCCGATGGACCTAGATTTGTTAAGTTTTGGCCAAAGGTGTCTGGCGGTGTTGCCATCGGAGATTGACCACTTTCTCTGCGCCGGTTTGACCAAAGTCCATAACATAAGGCACTTCGATGCCGATAATGCTTATGCTTTTTGCATCAGAGGAGCCTTGTCGAGCCAGTTTGTCAGCTGCAAAATTCCCCGGTATGTCGCAGTGACCTGGTACCCAGCAATAGGTGAGGCTGTGCTGACCAGCTATCTCGCTTAAAGATAGGCGGCAGTTTTTTACTGCCTTAGATCTCGTAGTTCTGGATATGAGCGATTTGATGGCTGCCTGACTACGTAGATAGCAATATCCGGTGTTGATAGTGTATTAGCCGCTAGCCAATCAGCTGCAACTTCGGCTCGAAAAATGCTGCAACGGATTTAAAACTTAAAAGTGAGGTGTATCCCCAGGTCATCTGAGAAGATTCCGGCACTAACTCCGTCCTTGCTGTTGAACCCGTCCGTGAAAATTGACAGCGATTCGTTTTATAAGACATCGCGTTGCATCCACTCAGCTCTGATATGTACTGTCATTATATAATACGGCATAACCCTTGCAGCCCATACTCTGCAGTAACTGTACAATTACTAAGCATAGGTTAATCTGTAAGAAAATTGAGATAAACATTAAGTCTTTAGTTAAGGCTGCTGCGTTTCATTTGGTTACTCCCACATACGAGCGCAAGGTGAAAAGTTCTCGGCCTGACAATGAAAGACTGCGATTTTGAGTTAAAAAATGAATTTATTTTTCTACATAATCTCCCTTGACTTCAACACACTTAGTCCAGCGTTTCTCCAACATCAGTATTCCTTCTCGGAAGTGGGAGTCTGGAAGGCTGTGAAAATATTCATCTACGGCCCTCTCAACTTCTGCATTGGATGCGAAGCGCTTCCCAGAAACAAATTTCTTTAAGTTTGGGAACAGATGGAAGTCTGAGGGTGCCAAATCAGGTGAATAGGGGGGATGGCCGAGCAAATCGTACCCAAAATCCAGCAATTTTCCCATCGCCAACGCACACTTGTGTACATTGTCCTAGTGAAAGATGATTTTTTTCTTCTTCAAGCCAGACCTCTTCTCGAGAATTTTGGCATCCAGCTGGTCAAGAAGGTTGGAGTAATATTCGCCTGTAATTGTTCTGCCTTTTTCAAGGTAATCAATTAACAGGATCCCTTTTGCATCCCAAAACACACTGGCCATGACCTTTCCGGCAGATGCGATCGACTTTGCTTTCTTTGGCGCTGAACCCCCGGCTTCCACCCACTGCTTCGACTGCTGTTTCGTTTCTGGCGTGTAGTGGTGGACCCATGTCTCATCCATGGTGACAAATCGCCACACAAAATCGGTCGGATCCCTATTGAATCGGTCCAAAGATTGCCGCGAAAATCGAGCTTTCGCATCCCTCAGTTTTTGTGCAAGATGTTTCGCACCCTCTCTTCCGATATACACACAGCCTCAGCTATCTCACTCACCTTCACTCGCCTATCGTCCAACACGATATCATGCACTTTTCGATGGTTTCGAGTGTGGTTGCAGTTTTTGGCCGTCCTTCACGTGGGTCATCTTCGAGGGACGTGCGACCACGTTTAAATTCAGCTGCCCAGCCCCGTAAACTTTTGTCAACTTTGGATGAATTTCCTTAGGGGTTAACCTATCCAAAACGAAGAACTTTATGACCGCACGATATTCAAGTTTACCCATTTTACCGAAAAACACGCAAGACGTCTACTGCAAAAATTTGTGTAAACAAACTACTTGAGAGAACAAGTTGAAACTTATCATACGAGCTAATAAGAAGTGCACCCAGGCAGAAAACATACATTTTTGGTGATTGGAACGCTATATCTGCGTTAGGCCGAGAACTTTTCACCTTGCCCTCGTATATATCATTGGCGACGAGGAAAATACCGGTTAAAGTTTTCTTAGTATTTGCGGATACAGTTTGCGGGCTCTCTAGTTGTTGGTTTAAGACTCAAAAAAGTACTGTTTTTTTGCAGTAATTCTCTATGACC
This sequence comes from Brachypalpus laphriformis, assembly GCA_945910035.1. NCBI lineage: Eukaryota > Metazoa > Arthropoda > Insecta > Diptera > Syrphidae > Brachypalpus > Brachypalpus laphriformis. The sequence continues at coordinate 105,923,674 of OX246754.1, read as the reverse complement.
GACGCTAACGTAGTAGAAAGTAGAAGTTAAAAAAGTAGTTACAGTGAAAGGAAAAAAATGTAGAATCTACCAAAATGGCTTATTTATCGGTCGCATAGTATATTTCAACATTGGTGACGACTTTGATTCATATATCGAGCTTTTATCAAAACTCAAAAAATTAAGGAATGTGGTGAGGTGGAACCGTGAAAAAAACTTGGGAATACTTACTTACTTAGATGGCGCTACAGTCCGGGGTGGACCTGGGCCTCAACCAACAAACCTCTCCAGCTAGCACGATTACGAGCCAGCTGCCTCCAGTTGCGCACGCCAAGTTGGTTGACTGCGTCGTCCATCCGGGGTGGATTCGAAAACTTTCTTAGCGGGAACGTTGGGCTCCATCGGCTCTAAATGACCCAGCCATCTTAGTCGCTGTATGTGAACTTTTCTGGCTAAGTCGATGTCCTTGTACAGGCCGTATAGCTCGGCATTGTACCTTCTCCTCCACTCACCGTCTATGCAGACGGGACCAAAGATCGCTCGAAGAAATTTTCTCTCGAAATAACCAAGGGCATCCTCATCCGGTTTTGTCAAAGCCCATGCCTCTGCGCCATACAGCAGGACTGGAATGATTAGAGTCTTATAAAGAGTTACCTTCGTAGTTCGAGATAGGGCTTTGCTACTCAATTGCCGTTTTAGCCCATAGAAACAACGATTGGCAAGAGTAATTCTTCGTGAGATCTCCCTACTGATGTCATTTGCGGAGTTCACCATAGAGCCTAGGTAGACAAAATCGTTTACTACCTACTATTGTGGCGTTCTGTCCAAGACGCCGATGTTGGGTGTCCTTTTTTGTAGACAGCATATATTTTGTTTTGCTTTCATTGACTGCTAGACCCATCTTTGCTGCCTCGATCTCAATACTCGTAAATGCCCCATTGACGGCCCGCTGAGTTCTTCCGATTATGTCAATGTCATCGGCGTAAGCGAGTAGTTGTACAGACATGTAAAAGATTGTACCTCCGGTGTCGGCTTGTGAGTTTCGTACAATTCTCTCAAGTACTATGTTAAAGAGATCGCATGATAGCGCGTCACCTTGTCTAAGACCTTTCCTGACATCGATCGGTTCGGTGATGTTCTTACCGACTTTGATGGAGCAGCGAGAGTTCTCCATCGTCATTCTGCACAAACGGACGAGCTTGGCAGGGATGCCAAGACTAGACATAGCTCTGTATAACTCGTCTCTATACACGTTATCATAGGCAACTTTGAAATCGATGAAAAGGTGGTGCGTATCGATTTTATATTCATGGGTATTTTCCAAGATCTGCCGTAGTGTGAATATTCGGTCAATGGTGGACTTTCCAGGCCTGAAACCGCACTGATAAGGACCTATCAGGTTGTTGACGATCGGTTTTGGGCGTTCACATAATACGGCAGACAGGATCTTATATGCGATGTTGAGGAGACTTATACCTCTGTAATTGGCGCAGTTCAGAGGGTCTCCTTTCTTCAGGATCGGGCAAACGATGCTGAGGTTCCACTCATCGGACATACTTTCGTCCGACCAGATTTTACAGATGAGCTGATGCATGCTTCTTACCAACTCATCTCCTCCTGCCTTGAAAAGTTCAGCGGCAAGGCCGTCGGCTCCAGCAGCTTTGTTGGATTTGAGTTTAGATATCGCTATCCTCATTTCATTCTGATCGGGTTGACGGGAATCTTGACTGCTATCGGTACTGTTGAATGGCTCATTCTGCCTGACAGCGGAATATTGATCATCATCGCCGTTTAACAGTCTGCAGAAGTGTTCCCTCCATATCCTCAGCACCGAGTGCGATTCTACTACTATGTTGCCATATTCGTCCCTGCAGGCTTCTGTTCTGGCTTTGAAACCCTGGCGTGTTGTTTTTACCTTTTGATAAAATTTTCGAACATTATTTCTGCAATAAAGCCTCTCAATCTCTTCGATCGAGCGCTTCGCATGCTCCTTTTTCTTCTTTCTGAGAATTCGATGTTCCTCTTTTCTCCTTCGCACGTAGAGCTCGTAAGCAGCTCTAGTCCTTCTATGCAGCGCCGCTTTGTATGCTTCTTGTTTTGCTGCATGTGCTTGCCGGCATTCCTCATCAAACCAGAGGTTTCGTTGTGGTGGCCGAGAGAAACCCAGTACATCAGAGGTGGCATCTCTGATGGCTTGTTGGCAACGCTGCCACTGGTCTTCCGCATTTGCTGCTGGCGGCATAAGACTTAGATTGAGATTAGAAGAAACACGATCGGCAAAGGTTCTGACGGTCTCTTGCGATTGTAGCTTTTCGACGTCAAATTTCCTCACAGTATTTCATTGATTTCGCTCCGTTCTGGATATCCGCATCCCTACCTTGGCTACAACTAGGTAGTGATCCAAGTCCACGTTGGCTTTTCGGAAAGTCCGGACAGCCAGAATACTGGAAGAGTGCCTTGCGTCGATCGCAATGTGATCGGTTTGGTTGACAGTTTTTCAGTCAAAGGAGAGCCATGTTGCTTTGTGAATGTCGAGATGTGGGAACCGCGTACTATCTACGACAAAGTTTCGCCCCGCTCCAAAGTCGATTAGCCTGAGTCCGTTGTCGGATGTGATGTCGTGCAGGCTGTGCTTTCCGGCCACGCTACTAAAGACTTCCGCTCTTCCTAGCTTTGCGTTAAAATCACCTAGGATAATTTTAACGTCTGGCTAGGGCATTGGTCATATGTCTTGTCCAAGAGCTGGTAGAAGTCGTCCTTTGTCGCGTCGTCCTTCGCCTCATGAGGGGCGTGAACGCATATTAGGCTAATGTTGGCAAATTTAGCCTTGATACAGATAGTCATAAGGCGCTCGTTCACATGCCGGAAACTCAAGACTTCTTGCCTAAGTCTGCCTCCAATGACCAATCCGCACCCGAATAGACGCTGTCCTTTTTGTCTGTAGCAATCGCCGTAATAGATGTCGCAGTTTTTCATACTCCTTTTGCCCGGCCCATCCCATCGCACTTCTTGGATGGCGGTAATGTCTGCTTTGAGACACTCTAGGGCCTCCGCAAGTTGTTCGGCTGCACGTGGTTTGTAGAGGGACCTAACATTCCATGTGCAGACACGAAGATCTTTGTCCTTTTTACGTTTGCTTGGGTCATCAACAGTAAATTCATCCGTATCCGGGGCTGTTAGTTGCTTCGTAACCGAAGGTTTTTTACGTGGTAGGGAAGTTAACCCGACGGCACAACCCCCAACCTGGAGGACCAGATCCTTTTTTAGCAACCCCTAGGACAAGGGGCCAGATACACCGATGTCAGTAACCCACTTCGGGGGTATGAGCGCTGCCGTTGGCCCATTAAGGGTTCATCCGCCACCATCTCTTTTTCAATACCCTGACGTAGTATTGAAAATCCTTACAGACCTCAGCTTCAAATATGTCGAAGTAGCTCCGGTAAGGTATTCGCTGCTCTGTAGACGTCACTGTTAATTCCATCAGGAGAATTCATCCGCCGCACGGCCTCCTTCTGAGGACCTCTTGCTAGACTTCTGAGACGCATATTTCAGCCGATCAGGTCAACAAGAGATGCCTCGTCCGGTTAAACATATTCGCGCTGAAGTTCACCCAGATGTGCTTACGCAGGTCCGAGTGTTCAGCTACACATATATCGTCAGACTCAGCATATGCTCATCGTTAGTTCACTATCAGATAGCTAGGCACCACGGGGAGGTGATGATGCGATTTTGCCCACCACTTGGGAATACGAAACAAAAAAATCCAGTCAAATCAAATTGATTCGGCACCAAAATACCTGCGACGCGTGTTGCGAGATTGTGTTGAATTTGGAGATGGGTCAGCAGGAGTTAAACTATATGACCGGTGCAAGTGAACAGGTAATGGTCTCCAGATCACATCTGGAACGAGGCAGACCGCAGACGAGGAGCTGTCTAGGAGGCAGTACGATCATGTATGAAGGCAGGCAGAGTGGAACAGGTCAATTTAAAAGTAGGAATAAGTATGAAAATAAAAATTATCAATGTTACTATTGCAATGATTGGGGTCATTTAGCTAAAAATTGTTTCAAAAACAAGAGAACAAAACCACAAAAATTTTGTGAAGAAAAACAAGTCAAATAATAATCGCGACTTCAAAAGACAAAATAAAAAAATAAAAAGTATTGAAGGTAATGAAGAAGTTGTTAGTGAAAATGATTCAAATGATTTTAATTTCATAAATAATATTTCCCCAAATTCGAGTACTAATTGTAATAATGGGCATGAAACTATGCATTTTCTGACATTAAATTGTTTAAGATTAGGCAATAATCCCCTGTATATTGAACTGCCTTGCGATGATAAACTTGTTCGATTGGAAGTTCATTCCAATTCAATTTATTTAAAGATATTTCGGGTGTACATGAAGACTTACTCTTTTATAGTACAAAAGTGTAATTAGGATGTAAAAATATATGAATAACAATGATAATAATAGATAACAAATATACTATATATAAAAATAATAATTATACAATAATAATACTAATATAAAACAAAAAAATAATTATAATGATATTAAGAAAAAAGAAACATATAAAAAGAAAGAGAAAAAAAAGGGTTTATTCAAGAGATAATATCATATACTTTATTGCTGCATTGCGTAGTATTCAGTAATACATTTTTTGAAATGCGATGGGCTATTAATTCTTTTGATGTGCATGGGCAAGGAGTTTCAGAGCCTGATAGAGTGAATAAAGAATAGTCGGGAAGAGTTTAAGTATCTGAATGGAGGTATATTGATGTTAAGTGTTCTATTAGATCGTAAAAAATTTAGTTTGCTATAGAGATATTCGGGGGTTTTCTGATAATGATGTTATGAAGAAAGATGCAGTTACGAGTGCTGAGGTATTGCTGCAAAGAACAGCCCAATAGTTCAGATTTTCTGTCATATCTCCTTAATCCATATACATATATATCTAACAGAATCGTTGAAAGCAACTTGGAGTTTATGCTGTGATAAGGAGTCTAAGTTACTGTATACTACGTCAGCATATGTAATTATGGGAATTATAAGAGCTATTACTAACTTTCGTCGAGTTTCAGGAGGAGTAAAATTTCCAGATAGCCAAAGCTTTCTAAGACACCCATAAATACGACCCACAACTATGTTAACATGATCACAGCAAGATAAGTTTTCATTAAGGATGAACCCAAGACTTTTTACTGATGGAGAGTAAGGAAGCTTGGAACAAGAGAGACATAAATCAGGTAGAAGGCCTATGTCAAGGGACCTATTACAAATAGCTATAATTTGAGACTTTGTTGGATTTAGTACAAGTCTATTCTCAACCGACCATCTGTGAATTGCAGATAGATAAAGCTAGATCATTAATATTACTTTTAGGTCTTGAAAGACGTAATTGAACATCATCAGCGTACAAATGAGCGGTAACATATTTACATACAAGGGGGAGGTCGTTAATAAACATACAGAATAATATAGGACCAAGAATTGAACCCTGTGGTACGCCTTGCTTAACAGGTTTAAACACAGAAGGCTTGCCAGCACTTATGACCTTTTGCGGCCGATCAGTAAGAATACTTTTAAGGAGAAAAGAGGTACTGGAGCTAAAATTAAAATAGCGTCACAGTTTCCAGCAAAGGAGCTCAAGATTTACTGTATCGAAAGCCTTTGAGAAATCAAGGAGGCATAGTAAAGTAACATGTCCTTTATCAAATTTGATTCTTATGTCGTCCAAGACATTTACCATAGCTGTCGAACAACTATGCCCCGCTCTAAACCCGGACTGAAGAGGATACAGTAAAGACCGCTGGTGAAGATGACTACAGATCTGCTTTGCTATAACCTTCTCCAATACCTTTGACAAGCAAGGTAGTATGCTTATTGGTCTAAAGTCATTGTTAGTGAAAATCTTAAGCTTTTTAGCAACAGGTATTATTGTACATTAGCGAATTTCCAACAATCAGGGAAGGTTGAGGTCATTAAACAATAATTCGTAATGTGTGTAAGGTGATCAATTATAGCAGGTAAAATTATTTTAATGAAACGAATTGGTATTCCATCTTCTCCAGTTGCATTCGACTTAATAGAAGAAACAATTTGAAGAATATTCGAATTTGTGGTTGGATGGAATTCGAATTCATAGGGTGTGCCAGTATAACTGGTGGAAGGAAATACTAGACTGCGAGTATGTGATTGCACATTATTAGAGAGAAAATAATGGTTCAAAACATCAGGATCAAAACCACAATCACTACCGCTTTTAGCATTAATACCAATTTCACGAAGATTGCGCCATAGCGTCTTCGGCGGAAGCGATATTTTTAGCTTCGAATAATAATAGTTCCTTTTAGAGTTACGAATTACATGCGTTGCATAATTACGAGAAAGCTTGTAGGAGTTCCAATTGAGATTACTGGGTGCACGCTTCCACCTGCTATAGAGCTTATTTTTACATTTGATAGCGTTAATCACGTCTGTAGTAAACCAGGGGCAGCTTGCGTTGCGGATATTAACAGTTTTAAGAGGAACACAATTATTGAATAAGCCAGATACAAGAGATTGAAAAATGTTAACTTTGATACTAGGATCAGTCGCTAACCTACAATACTCCCATGGAGCTGAATGAACAGCCGATTGTAAAAGCTCTAAGTTGACGGACTTAAAGTCCCTGAAAGTAAACATCAATGGATTTGGGACATTATTATGCAAAAAACGAATACCATAAGTGACAAAAAGTAAATCATGGTCAGATATACTTTCAAGGGACAATTGGTCTAAAAGTAGAATGGAGGAGGAATTATCAGCGACGATAATAATATCTAAGAAACTAGGATCAGAAATGGGGGAAAAATGTGTTAGATTAGAGTTAGCAATAGACAGACCAGACGATAAACAAAGATCAGATAGTTGATGTGCTCGGAAATCGCGTTTAAACAGATTGGCGTTAAAATCACCACAAATTATGATGTGTTCATAAAGAGAAGAAATATTTGAAAGAGCAGAAAAAATGGTTCAGGGGAACAGCTTCGATTAGGACAATAAACACAGGAAATAATGCATTTGGTAATATTGTCGAAAACTTCAATAATCAAATATTCGACACCAGATCCGTCAGACCTATCAATGACCTTACAGTTTAGAGTGAATCTGCAGTAAATGGCAACACCACCGCCAATAGTAGCAGTAGCTCTGTCATTCCTAATTAAATTTTAGCCAGGTAAACTCAAGAAACTATCTTCAGTGCCAAGCTTAAACCACGTCTCAGTAATGCATATAAAATCATATAATCAACACACGAACTATCAAACAAATAACGAAAATAATCGATCATAGTTGGATTAAGACTTCTAGCATTAAGATAGCAAACTTGAAAGCCTTCTTCAAATTTTGATAGAACATTTAACATAACCCGAGTAGAATCATCATTCACACCACGGCTATGTGTTCTTAGCTCTAAAGAATTTTCACCCATTATCAATAGGAAGGGAGAACATGTACATACACACCAAAAGAATCATTCCCCTAAGCACTAAATGTAAATATTTAGTATTAAGTAACAGCAAAAAGAATATGATACTGTAATATTCTTGCTGGGGTTCGTTTAAATAAAACCGTCTTTTGTGGAATTTCACTGTTTATTTATTATCAAACACCAACTTTACTTCAACTCAATATTCAATCACTTTATTCTTTATTTATTTCAAATAATGTCGCTTATTTTCACCACTGGTCTAATCTTCCTCTTGTAATCGCTGTATGCACTTATAAACAACTGTCCCCATGGTGGTTGTGGTATGGGTATTTATAGGAAATTGTAAGGGGTTCTAGAACATGCTAGATGTTTCTCCGGGTGAATCGAGGATCATGGAATATTGGGATATTGTGTGGAACAATTGTGGAACGTAAGCACATCAGGTTGGAATATTTACTACTAGTAGGCAATAGATGTCGTTGCACAAAGTACCTGACGATGTACTTGATACTACACTGCCCCCCTCTTACACTTGTTCGTCCCGAACAAGATCATCTGGATTACTGCCATGGTAATGATGAAGACGATCCAGGTGGACAATTTTCATCTTGCCTCTTACTCCACGCTGGATCCGGAAGACGACGTCATTGATGCGTGTGACCACTTTATAAGGGCCCTCCCAGTCTTGCTGCAGCTTGGGTGACCTCCCTTTTGCCGGTGTGGGTTGTACAACCATACTAGGTCTCCCTCGTGGAAGCTGGACGTTGTTGCCTTTGTGTCGTACCTGGTTTTCATGCGGTCACTCGCTATCCTTATCCTCGTCCTGGTCCTCTGATGTATGTCTCGGATCCTTTCCCTGAGGTCTGCCACATAGTCCTCTTCACATTTGGCCTCATCGTTAGGGGATCCAAACTTCACCTCACTGGGTAGCCGAACTGCTCGACCAAATAAGACTTCGGATGGAGTATGTCCAGTAGTACTGTGCACAGCATTTCGGTAGGCCATCAAGAAGAGAGGAATTTGTCGATCCCAATCGCGCTGGTGGTCTTCTACGACCTTGGAGAGATGTTCGTTTAAGGTTCTGTTGAAGCGCTCTACCATTCCGTCGGATTGTGGATGAAGTGGGGTCGTCCTCGTCTTTTTGATTCCTAGTTGTTGACAAACCTCTTGGAATATCTTCGATTCAAAGTTTCGTCCCTGGTCGGAATGCAGTTCCATGAGCACGCCAAATCTGCTCACCCAGTTGTTGACGATCTGTTCCACGATGGTCTTCGCTTCCTGGTTAGGGATGGCGAACGCTTCCGGCCATTTGCTGAAGTAGTCCATGACGACTAGGATGTAACGGTTGCCTTTGTTGGTTTCTGGAAATGGACCAGCGATGTCAGCGGCAATCCGTTCAAAGGGTGCGCCCACGTTGTACTGGTGCATCTTGCCTCGCGTTTTCGTTCTGGGTCTCTTGCTGGCGGCACACACGACGCATTTTCGACACCAACTTTCTACGTCGTCCCTTGCGCTGAGCCAATAGAAACGTTCTCGCACTTTCTCCAGTGTCTTGTTTGCCCCCAAATGACCTCCGGATGCTCCATCATGCATCTCCCGTAGCACCTCATGTACTTTTGATCGCGGCAGGACAAGCTGCATTATGAAATCTTTCCCGTCCGGCCTTTCTCATTTCCTTTTCAGTACACCATCTTGCACATGAAGGGAGTTCCACTGAGCCCAGTATGCCTTGAGAGTGGGGCTCCTGTCCGAGATATCTTGTCCGTTTGGCTTTTCCATAAACTCCTTCCACGCTAATATCGGCTCGATGTCTGGGTCTTCTTTTTGAGCGTTGCGGATTTCCTCTGCACTCCAGCCGGCGATAGGCTCAGCTCTTACCCTTTGGATGGAAAGAAGGTTCTTCTCTTCCTGACGCACATAATGCTTGCAGTCGTTCTTACATGGTCGCCGGGACAAGGCATCCGCATTAGAATGAAGTTTCCCTTTACGATGCTGTATTTCATAGTCGTACATCTGCAGTCGTTCAATCCATCTTGCGACCTGGCCCTCCGGATTCTTGAACTGCAGCAGCCATTTTAGAGCCGCGTGGTCTGTGCGCAAAAGGAACTTTTGGCCGTAGAGGTATTTATGGAAGTGTTTTGTCGCCAGAAGCAGCGCCAAAAGTTCTCGCCTGGTCACGCAGTAGTTCCTTTCGGGCTTGGAGAGCACTTTGCTGAAGTATGCTACTACCTTCTCTTGGCCATTGTGTACTTGCGAAAGAACCGCTCCGACGCCGACGTTACTTGCATCTGCATCCACGATGAACATTTCTCCGGGAATGGGATATGCTAGTGTTGGTGCTTCGAATAGTTGTTGCTTAAGGTTCTTGAAGCTATTGTCGCACTCACCTGACCACTTGAATTGCCTTCCTTTTTCCGTCAGCTGGTGCAAGCTCTTCGCGATTCCGGCAAAGTCCTTTACGAATCGTCGGTAGTACGTGGCGAGACCCAAAAACCTCCTGAGTTCGTGTTTGCCTTTTGGAACTGGCCAGTTTTTCACAGCTTCCACCTTGTCTGGATCGGTTCGCACTCCTTCTTACGAGATAACGTGGCCCAGGTACTTGACTTCGGATCTGAAGAGGTCACATTTCTTTGGGTTCAGCTTCAGGTGAGCGCTTCGAAGCCGTTCTAGCACATTCTTCAGGTTGTCGCGATGTTCCTCGAATGTTTTTCCTATCACGATCACATCGTCCAGATACACCAAGCAAGTTTTCCAGGTCAATCCACGCAGGACGTGTTCCGTTAGGCGCTCAAAACTTGCCGGAGCGTTGCACAATCCAAATGGCATTACTGTAAACTGCCACAGCCCATTTCCTGCAGTGAACGTAGTTTTCTCTCCGTCCTTTGGATCGATCTGTACCTGCCAGTAACCGCTCTTTATGTCAGGGGTGGAAAACCATCGAGCTCCTGAGAGTGTGTCCAATGTGTCATCGATCCGTGGCAGAGGGTAGCTATCCTTTTTGGCGACGTCATTAAGTCTCCGATAGTCCACGCAGAATCGAGTGCTACCGTCTTTCTTCTTGACCAGTACAACAGGTGAGGCCCAAGGACTCTTAGAACTTTCGATGAGCCCTTCCTTCTCCATCGTTGACACCATATCCGCAACCTCCGTCTGCTTTGCCAGTGGTAGTCGTCTGGCAGGCTGGCGAATGGGTCTGGCATCCCCAGTGTCTATGCGATGTTGCACCAGATGTGTTCGGCCATACTCTCCATCCTGTGAGGCAAATATATCAGCGTACTTACCGATTAGCTTTTCTGCCATGGCTCGCTGAGCCTGATCCAGTTCGCAGTGCTTGAGGATCATGTCCCTTACTTCGGCCAACCTGGCTGATGAAACGGTCTTCGCAGATTCCTTTTCGGTTATTGTTGAAATTGAACATATCGGCGCACATTTACCAATAACCTCCCCTTGTTTTAGTTTGACGCTGTGGCTCTTTAAGTTCATGAGCCTTACTGGGACCAGGCTATTCTTTGGCTCCACTAAAACTTTTCCCACGATGTAGTTTGGGGAATTCCTTCCTAAATCTGGCTCCAATAGGTAGAATCGGTGGCTCCCAGGATCACCCTCTAGTTTTGTCCAAATGATAGTCTCGGAAGATGGTGGTAAGACTTCGTCCTTGCTGAGTATTTTCCTTAAATGTGCTGCATTCTCGTTTCCGTACACCATTGGGATCTCTACGTTCCGGTACCGCAGAACTTGCATCCCGATGTCGATGATTACGTCATGTTCTTTCATAAAGTCCACTCCGATGATGCATTCATCACATATGTCGGCCACCAGGAACGCATGAGAAAAGGCCAACCCTGCTAGTTGTAACGTGAGGCGAACTTCTCCGTATACTTTCGACAGTAGCAGCTAAGACAGTAGCAGCTGGTGTTGTGCAGCCAAGACTTCCGGACGAGATCTTTTCTTACAATGGAAGCCGTGGCGCCGGTATCGATAGTAGCCACGCACTTATTTTTGCCGATGAATGCTTCCACTGTTAGACTCTTGTTGCATCGTTTGGTTTGGGAGACCTGGATGGCGGTCTTGGGGACGTCGATTCCAATAGCCAACTTCTGCCCCGCGAAGCTAGCTCTTAGGCGTTTCACCGACTCCTGGTTTCGAGGAGCCTGGTCAACAGGATGGATGTTGTCCCTGTAGGATGGTTCTTCGTTGCTTCGCCTATTCGCACAATGTGGACAGTTTCCGCGTCTGGGTGGATTTCTGCATTGGCGTTGTAGGTGTCCTATTTTGTTGCAGTTCCAGCAACGAATTTGTCCTCCGCGAGCGTTGTTTCGGTCTTCGACGTCCATCCTCTGGCAAGAGCATTCGATGGCGGCTACTTCCCTCACACGGTGGATTCCCTGACAGGCCTGGTCTGCGGCCTCCATTGTCAGAGCAAACGCCAAAGCTTCGGCGAGCGTTTTCGTTCCAGCCATTCTTACCGCCATTTGTAGTTTCGCATCAGCTATGGCATGGGTGAACGCTTCTGTTGCCATCTCGTTAATGATCTCCTCGCCGGCGTTTGGATAGGACAAATGTGCCAGTCGCTCGATGTCTGCTTGTAACTGCTGGAGCGTCTCACCCTTCATCTGGAACCTTCTGCGCAATTGGGCCCTATATACTTGCTGCATGTGGGGACGACCACAAAGCGCATCTCAATGGCTTTCACCAGACTATCGTAGTTGCGTTGTCTGAACTCGGGAATAGTTTGTAGTAGCTCTGCAGCTGATCCTCTAAGCGCAAGCGTAAGGGCAATGGACCTCTCTTCATCGTCCCAGTTGTTCGTCATTGCCGCAGCTTCGAACTGTCTCTTATATATCGCCCATGATGTCTGTCCGTCGAAGACGGGAGGCTGCATCTCTTTCCTTCTCGGGCAGTCTGTTGACTACTCCCGAACTTTCTGTTTCTTCACGTATTCGAGTTCCTTTGCCAAATTCTCAAATCTTCCTTCAACAGCCTCGATTTTTGTTTGAACATTCTCGAATTTTGTTTCAACGTTCTCGATCTTAGCCTGTACGTTTTCGAATTGTCCTTCAATTGTTCCGAATTTAGCGTCTAGTGAATACCTCTGTTCAGCCAAGGAATTTTCTAGTATCTCGAACTTCTTGTTTTGCACATCCAGCTTAGCATCTAGAGAATTCTTTTGTTCAGCCAAGGAATTTTCTAGCTTCTCGAATTTTTGATTTTGAGAATTCTTTTGCTCATCGAACTTGGCGTCTAGAGAATTCTTTTCTTCATTGAGCTTGGCGTCTAGAGAATTGTCTAGCTTCTCGAATTTTCTATTCTGATCGTCGAATTTCTCAGATAGCAATTTCATTAAGGCCGCCATGTCACTCGTTGTACTTACTTGTTCTTCTTCGACGTCAAACAAAGCTGTTTCAGGATCTGCACCCTCGTCCGTCACTATTCTCCGCAACTTAATGATCAATTCTCTTTTCGTACCAGTCGTAGGTTGCTCCCGCTGGCTCAGTACTTCCTTTAGTTGCGGCAATGACAAATCTTCTAGCAATTTCCGAACCATTTTTTATTTTTATTTTTATTTTTTTTTTCACTTACACAATAAGCAATACACAAAATCTGTTTTATTCCACTTTTCTGACACCAATGTAATATTCTTGCTGGGGTTCGTTTAAATAAAACCGTCTTTTGTGTATTTCACTGTTTATTTATTATCAAACACCAACTTTACTTCAACTCAATATTCAATCACTTTATTCTTTATTTATTTCAAATAATGTCGCTTACTTTCACCACTGGTCTAATCGCTGTATGCACTTATAAACAACTGTCCCCATGGTGGTTGTGGTATGGGTATTTATAGGAAATTGTAAGGGGTTCTAGAACATGCTAGATGTTTCTCCGGGTGAATCGAGGATCCTGGAATATTGGGATATTGTGTGGAACAATTGTGGAACGTAAGCACACCAGTTTGGAACGTAAGCACATCAGGTTGGAATATTTACTACTAGTAGGCAATAGATGTCGTTGCACAAAGTACCTGACGATGTACTTGATACTACAATACAATAAATGTAGGTAAGATATGCAAGTAAACAATAAATAATATTAACAATCATAATTAGACGCTCGCAAAGAGGAAGCAAAAATTAATAAATAAATAACTCAGAATTCAAAAATTAAACAAAAATAATAATAACAAAATAATAATACTGGATTAAATACTGCAAGTAACTTTCATAATTGGCTTTGGCAACCTCGGAAAAGCTTTAGATATTGTTGTTAGCGGATGCATTGTGCAGCTCGGCCGTAGAGTTATTGTTTTCAACATCGTCAGCAAATGGAGCAAGGCAATCGAGAGAGTTGACAGGTAAGGCTTCAGATTTTGGCTCTCGCCTTACATATACAATTCCACGATATTTAAACGCTGATGCAAATTTCTTCTTCTTCTTTAGCACCAATGCATGCTTCATTAGCATGTGGTTGTGTTTAGTGAGTGATTCGTGGGGATAAACAGCATCATTGGACTCAATACCCAAATCATGCAAGCGAAGTTGTGAGTGATTTCTCTTACAATACCGTGCGACTGAATTCAGTAGGTAGTTTTTGTCAAACGCTGAATGGAATTTAATCATTATAGGAGATTCAGCTATGTTATTCTTGGGCCTAGTGCGGTAGATATTTTTTTACTGGTAGAGCTTTAATATCTAGTGTATGACAGAGATGGTTAAACATAGATTTAAGATTTTCATCTGGGGCGCAAGGAACTTTGTAAAGAAGTGCATCAGCTGCAACTGCTCTGTTCTCCTGTACGTCAATCATTCTCTTCAGCTCGACTACTTCCTTCTTAAGAGTATCAATAAGAGTTTGCGTGGATTCTAGTCTAGTTACTCTTTCATCAATGTTAGCAATTTTAGATTTGATCATTGCCACTTCTTCATCAATTTTTTTTTAGGATCCTTTGTTCAGATTCAAGAAGTTTTTTATGATAACATATTAATAATCAACTCACTCTGTTGAGAACACCGCATCACTGGGTTATCCATTGATGTTAGTAGAGGGTTTAGGGGGCTTCTGGCTCAGGTGCTATTTGGTGCTATGTGTTAGAGTTAGAGCCCTTGAGGTGCTATTTGGTGCTATGTGGTAGTGTAGGAACCCTTGAGGAGCTGAGGAGCTATTCGCTGCAATGGGAGGAGCTATTCGGTGCTATGTGTTAGAGTGACAGCCCTTGAGGAGCTGAGGAGCTATGGGAGGAGCTATTCGCTGCAATGGGTTAGAGTGAGATGTAAGATAGGAACTATTCGGTGCTATGTGTTAGAGTGAGAGCTCTTGAGGAGTTGAGGAGCTATGGGAGGAGTTATTCGCTGCAATGTGTTAGAGTGAGATGTAAGATTTGGGGCGAGTTTTTTTTTTCATATTTCACATTCACATTTGTTTATTTATTTGTTTTTGCATTGAGATCTGAATTTGGGAGCGAGGTGTCATATTTAATAGTTGTTAGTGTTTAACTGTGGGGGAATCATCATCGCAGCGAGGTGTCATATTTCAAGTTTGTTTATTTTTTGTCTTTGGACTGAGATCTAAATTTGGGAGCGAGGGGTCATATTTCATAGTTGTTAGTGTTTAACTGTGGGGGAATCATCATCGGAGCGAGGTGTCATATTTCAAGTTTGTTTATTTTTTGTCTTTGGACTGAGAACTGAATTTAGGAACGAGGAAATGTGTGTGTGGGTGTGTGTGTGTGTGTGCGTTTTTTTTTTTTTTTTTAGGTTGCGCCAGGGATGTGTAATCTTCATAGATACTAATAGCCCGAGTGCTACTAGCATGCACGATTCGCAAACCTGAGTAATCGATTTCAGGAATACGCCTACGTACTAAACACACACCCTTCACACTTCTACCACTCTCCCCGCGGGACTGCCGTTAGGTATTACTTCGCGGGGCTGGTTAGCAATTTATGCTGTACTTTCTGCTTCTCGACGTATTCGTTCTTGAATTCGAAGCTGCATTTGCACATGCGTAATAAACGCGCACATTTCCATCCATTTTTCCTCAGATTGTATCATATGATCTATGAGGAATGTGGGACTGCGAAGTTCGTTTCTCCAGTTTTCAAATCGCCTACAGTAGAAGACTGCATGCTCCGTATCTTCCTTCTGGTCTGGACATTCTGGACACAACGGAGAGCTATCGTGTCCAAACCGGTAAAGATATTTGGGATAACCTCCATGGCCAACAGGAACTGCGTGAGGTGGTAGGTGCAGTTCCCATGTGCTCGGTTTATCCAAATGTCGATGGTGGGGATTAATTTATAGGTTCATCTGCCTTTAACCGCATTATCCCATCGATCTTGCCACACAGCTCTTGAAGCTGCTTTTTCTTCTTCTATAACCCTTCTTCTTTCGCTAGCCTCTTGATGGCTCGAGCCTCTCCGAATGTCGATTCTCTGCATCTCGTTCGCGAGGATGTCGATAGGAACCATTCCTGCTATGACAAAGGCTGCTTCGTCAGAGATAGTTCTGAAACCACTGATGGTCCTTATAGCGCAGAGTCTGTAGGCTGATGTAAGTTTCCTCCTTGTTTCTTTGGTCGCGAGAGCCCCCGCCCAAACCGGAGCCGCATAAAGAAGGACTGAGCTGACAACTCTGGATAGTAGGATCCTCCTAGCGTATCCAGGTCCTCCAATGTTGGGCATTATCCTTGAGAGTGCTGCCTGAAGTCGTGACGCTTTTTTGCTCGAATAATCAACATGCTGTTTAAACCGCAGTCTATTGTCGAGCATTACTCCTAAGTATTTGATTGCTTCTTTGGATCTGATGATTTGGGTCCCAACCTGTACATTCATATATTCCACAGATTTCCGACTGGTTATTAGAACAGCTTCAGTTTTGTGGTCAGCTAATTCTAAACCGGCGGATCCTAGCCAGCTTTTGATTTGACTGATTGCCACATTTGTAGCTGATTCTACTTCACTGATTTGTTTTGCTACTGTAACAACAGCGATGTCGTCAGCAAATCCAATTATATTCACTTTAGGTGGCAGTGGTAGTCGTAAAACTCCGTCGTACATTATGTTCCATAGTAATGGGCCCAGCACCGATCCTTGCGGGACCCCAGCTGTAACATCGTAGTACTTCACTCCTTCGTCGGTATCATACCTCAGTTTCCTGTTGGTAAAGTAGCTCGCCATTATCTGCAGCAAGTAAGATGGTGTATCCATTCTAGCAAGAGATCTTCTTATAGTGGGCCAGTCTGCCGAATTAAATGCGTTTTTGACATCTAGCGTCACTACTGCACAGTATTCCTTGGTGCCGTATCGCCATCTTTCACCTTCAATTGCTTCCGCTGCTATATTAACTACAGCTTTAATGGCGTCAATTGTTGAGCGAGACTTTCGGAATCCGAATTGCTGGTTGGACAAAGCCCCTTTCTCCTCCGCTATTGTGAGCAATCTGTTGTAAATGATTCGCTCCAGGATCTTTCCCATTGTATCCAGTAGGCATATCGGGCGATACGACGATGGGTCTCCTGGGGGTTTGTTTCCTTTTGGCAATAAAACGAGGTGTTGCAGTTTCCATTGCTTAGGGAAAATTCCTTCTTCTAGGCACTTTTGCATTGTTGCAATAAAGATGTCTGGCCTTTTTTGAACAGCGGCTTTCACTGCTTTGTTAGGGATGCCGTCAGGTCCAGGCGTCTTGTTGTCACCTATCTTTCTGGATGCGATTGTCAATTCCTCTATTGTAATCACTGGAATTACCTCTGTAAAGTTTTCTCTGGTGATTGCGCACATAGTAGATGCTCTCCTTGGAAAAAGATGTTCTACTATTGACTTCAGCATTAACGGGCATGTTATCTGCGGGGAGTTGCCGCCCTTAAGCTTTCTCATCACCATCCTATACGCCGTGCCCCAAGGGTCTACGTTAGCTTCATCGCAGAGCTGTCTGAAACATCTTGCTTTGCTCTCCTTGATAACTCTGCTTAACTGTTTTCGCGCCAGCTTAAAGGACGATAGGTACTCCTGAAAGTTGGGTGTGTTTCGCGATCTTTGTACTTTGCGCCTTGCCCGTAGACACTCTGCTCTAAGTACCCTGATCTCATCGTTCCACCAGTAGCAAGGCAGGCGTCTTCTACTTGAGGCCCTCCTGGGCATTGATGCATCGCACGCCATGTTGATGGACTGGGTGAGGTGGCGAGCTGAATTTTCTGCCGATCCTCGGACTAGCGTGAAGGTGTCAACCACTTCCGCGAATGTATCTTTGTCGAAGAGCTTATCCTGCCATTTCGGACCAGTCGATCGCGGGCGGTGAGTGCTTCTGGCGTTACCGATGTCAATTATAACAGCTTGGTGGTCACTGTGGGTATAATCTTCACTGACTCTCCATTTAATTCCCCGCAGGATGGAGTTACTCGCTAACGTGATATCAATTATTGAGCCCATGCCTGCTCTGCGGAAGGTGTTAGCCCTACCTACGTTTGCGATGCCTACGTTGAGAGCTGCAAATGTTTCCAGGAGGGCATGACCCCTTGCGTTGGTAAATCTACTGCCCCATTCCGTCGCCCATGCATTGAAATCTCCGCCAATAATCACTGGAGTTCTTTCCCGAGCATCAGCCACGAGGTTATCTAGCATCTCCTGGTATTCAATTATAGTCCAGCTGGGCCGAGCATAGCAACTATAGAAGTGTATACCGTTGATTTTGGCCCGAACGAAACCCTCTGACTCTTCATTTGCATCCTGGAACGCATGTCTCCCACATGACCATATTGCGGCCCGCTTCGATCGATCACTGAGCCAGATGCTGCTGTTGTCAGGAATTTTATATGGCTCGCTGATCAAGATTACATCTGCTTTTTCGTCCTTGATGGTTTGTGCCAGGATATCCTGAGCTGTCTCACAATGATTGAGGTTAATTTGGATAACCTTCATGGTTTCTTGCTGCAGATCGCTTTCTTGAGGACAGGGCATTTATTGCCGCCTGCTATGTGCTTTGCATTTTCCGGGTTGACTTTCCTGCAGAACATGCAGGATGGTTCCTCGCTGCAATCTCTCGCGATATGTCCCTCTTTACCGCACCTCCTACAGAGTTTGGAGCGGTCTTCTTCGCACTTACAATGCTTGGCCAAATGTCCGAATTCGAGGCACTTGAAACATTTCTGTAGCAGCGTCCGCTCACGAATGCGGCAGACTACCCAGCCAATTTTGATGCGTCCTGCTTCCAATAGTTTCTTCGCACTTTCTGCAGGGAGATTAATTATTGCCGTTTGAGTCTCACCGTACGCCTTCCGCAAAGAAATGATGTCAGTAGTCATGACCCTGCCCAAATCGAATCGGGCTCTGATCACCGCGCATACGTCCTCCTTAGTAGTGACCTCGTCGATGTCTCTGATCTCGATCGTGGTACGATGGGTGAGCGTTCTGACTTCAGCCTGTTCTCCTAGAGCTTCGCCAATGACGTTTTTGTAATCCGTCGTTTTGTCTCCTGCTTCCTTCAGTTGTATCAGAAGATCCCCTTTTTTCGTTCTCCTGATTCTGGATACCGCCTTGCCCACAGCTTCCAACTTAGGGTCTGCTTTTACGCTTCGGAGTATCTGGGCATCAGGTTTTGGTTTTCTGCCCTGCTTCTTTTTGGTGGCCTTCTTGCTTTTAACAGCTGACCAACCATTGTCTTCTTCTCGCATCGTATTTTTCTTATTACCAGAGGTACTGGCTTGTTTAGCCTTTGCCAAAGCCGTTTCTGTGACTTTTTTTGGCTCTTTCTTCTTATTTTCCTCATCTGAGGGGCGCTTCTGCTTGCGTTCACGTTTCGGCTTCGGCGTGCTGTTCTCCGATGGCAGTCTCTTCTTTTTTGCGTCCTGGACAGGTTTGAGCCAGGGGGAGGTCTGAGAAGAGTTATTTCTTCTTATCACTTCCTTGGCCTTTTCATCCCGCAGCTGGATTGCCGAGAGTTCATACAACGCCCGAATGCTTTCTATGGCGTCTCTCATTGGTTGATGTATTGAGCGCCGCTTTCCGTCTTCGAGCATGTCGACTAGTTCCCTAATCTGCATGCCCAGCTTGTGGAAGTCAGGTCGATCAGGGGCTTTTTCAACCGTCGCCTCCGATGCCACCGGAAGTGCTCCATCTGATTGTCCCACAGGTGACCTCAGCATCACTGAGCTCCTCTGGAACGGGTCTCCTCTATACTCACCGTTGGTTTGACTGCTTGTTTTGTTGTTGTTTGGGGTTTTTGTTTGTTTTGTATTCATTTCTTTTGGGTCCCCACTCAAAGCCGCTATCAATGTTCGAATGTGTAGTCACCCAGTGATCTCATGGTTGTCTATGCAAGCAGTGAGGCCATGCGAGGGTTGGCATAAGCCCTTATGGGGTCTTATGTCAGAGCCAGATCGGTGTTAAACAGGAATGTTACATCTGTACCTACACCACCAACTTAATGGTGACGAAACATTGAACGTACTTTGAGGCCTGCCAAGGTTTTAACGGGACGGGGGCGCTTGTAGCATTAGCCTGAAAGCCATTTCAACCGGATTTCACTCCAGCTTACTCAGGTAACAGAATACTACAGACGTCAGCCCTCATAGCTGTCATTCCAATTCGTTTTCCAGTATGCCGTAATTAAGACCTTACTGGGCTCAGTCTTAATATTTTAAGGTACTGATGACGAAGTCATCGTGTTGTGGTTTTTCAATTACAGTGATGCGCACTATAATGTGTTGCACTGTATACACTCATATTTCGTAGTGTGCAGACATCTTTCCGGGACAAGAAGCTGCGTGTTTCGCGTTGTGGCGGGTACGTCCGGATCTCGCCATTTTCTCCTTACTGTATCCCTCGTAGCCACCTTGTGCGGTGGGGAGCACTTATATGGAAGACGGTGCTTATTCGTCTTGTCGCAGAAAGTTCATAGGGGTTCCTTTGACCTTTTCAGCCAAGCCCTCCTTCTCTGCCGCTCTTGGTCGGGGACTGCTTATTTGGGTATTCGCAGTTAACCTACAATTCTGCAGGCCGTTCACTATCCGCCACCTGTGACCCCCACAGTTGCCTGAGCTTAGCCCCACCAGCCCGTCCGACTTGGTGGCTGTGTGTGTGTTTTTTTTTTTTTTTTTTTTTTTTTTAGGTTGCGCCAGGGATGTGTAATCTTCATAGATACTAATAGCCCGAGTGCTACTAGCATGCACGATTCGCAAACCTGAGTAATCGATTTCAGGAATACGCCTACGTACTAAACACACACCCTTCACACTTCTACCACTCTCCCCGCGGGACTGCCGTTAGGTATTACTTCGCGGGGCTGGTTAGCAATTTATGCTGTACTTTCTGCTTCTCGACGTATTCGTTCTTGAATTCGAAGCTGCGTTTGCACATGCGTAATAAACGCGCACATTTCCATCCATTTTTCCTCAGATTGTACCATATGATCTATGAGGAATGGGGGACTGGGAAGTTCGTTTCTCCAGTTTTCAAATCGCCTACAGTAGAAGACTGCATGCTCCGTATCTTCCTCCTGGTCTGGACATTCTGGACACAACGGAGAGCTATCGTGTCCAAACCGGTAAAGATATTTGCGATAACCTCCATGGCCAGACAGAAACTGCGTGAGGTGGTAGGTGCAGTTCCCATGTGCTCGGTTTATCCAAATGTCGATGGTGGGGATTAATTTATAGGTCCATCTGCCTTTAACCGCATTATCCCATCGATCTTGCCACACAGCCCTTGAAGCTGCTTTTTCTTCTTCTATAACCCTTCTTCTTTCGCTAGCCTCTTGGTGGCTCGAGCGTCTCCGATTGTAGATTCTCTGCATCTCGTTCGCGAGGATGTCGATAGGAACCATTCCTGCTATGACAAAGGCTGCTTCGTCAGAGATAGTTCTAAAACCACTGATGGTCCTTATAGCGCAGAGTCTGTAGGCTGATGTAAGTTTCCTCCTTGTTTCTTTGGTCGCGAGAGCCCCCGCCCAAACCGGAGCCGCATAAAGAAGGACTGAGCTGACAACTCTGGATAGTAGGATCCTCCTAGCGTATCCAGGTCCTCCAATGTTGGGCATTATCCTTGAGAGTGCTGCCTGAAGTCGTGACGCTTTTTTGCTCGAATAATCAACATGCTGTTTAAACCGCAGTCTATTGTCGAGCATTACTCCTAAGTATTTGATTGCTTCTTTGGATCTGATGATTTGGGTCCCAACCTGTACATTCATATATTCCACAGATTTCCGACTGGTTATTAGAACAGCTTCAGTTTTGTGGTCAGCTAATTCTAAACCGGCGGATCCTAGCCAGCTTTTGATTTGACTGATTGCCACATTTGTAGCTGATTCTACTTCACTGATTTGTTTTGCTACTGTAACAACAGCGATGTCATCAGCAAATCCAATTATATTCACTTTAGGTGGCAGTGGTAGTCGTAAAACTCCGTCGTACATTATGTTCCATAGTAATGGGCCCAGCACCGATCCTTGCGGGACCCCAGCTGTAACGTCGTAGTACTTCACTCCTTCGTCGGTATCATACCTCAGTTTCCTGTTGGTAAAGTAGCTCGCCATTATCTGCAGCAAGTAAGATGGTGTATCCATCCTAGCAAGAGATCTTCTTATAGTGGGCCAGTCTGCCGAATTAAATGCGTTTTTGACATCTAGCGTCACTACTGCACAGTATTCCTTGGTGCCGTATCGCCATCTTTCACCTTCAATTGCTTCCGCTGCTATATTAACTACAGCTTTAATGGCGTCAATTGTTGAGCGAGACTTTCGGAATCCGAATTGCTGGTTGGACAAAGCCCCTTTCTCCTCCGCTATTGTGAGCAATCTGTTGTAAATGATTCGCTCCAGGATCTTTCCCATTGTATCCAGTAGGCATATCGGGCGATACGACGATGGGTCTCCTGGGGGTTTGTTTCCTTTTGGCAATAAAACGAGGTGTTGCAGTTTCCATTGCTTAGGGAAAATTCCTTCTTCTAGGCACTTTTGCATTGTTGCAATAAAGATGTCTGGCCTTTTTTGAACAGCAGCTTTCACTGCTTTGTTAGGTATGCCGTCAGGTCCAGGCGTCTTGTTGTCACCTATCTTTCTGGATGCGATTGTCAATTCCTCTATTGTAATCACTGGAATTACCTCTGTAAAGTTTTCTCTGGTGATTGCGCACATAGTAGATGCTCTCCTTGGAAAAAGATGTTCTACTATTGACTTCAGCATTAACGGGCATGTTATCTGCGGGGAGTTGCCGCCCTTAAGCTTTCTCATCACCATCCTATACGCCGTGCCCCAAGGGTCTACGTTAGCTTCATCGCAGAGCTGTCTGAAACATCTTGCTTTGCTCTCCTTGATAACTCTGCTTAACTGTTTTCGCGCCAGCTTAAAGGACGATAGGTACTCCTGAAAGTTGGGTGTGTTTCGCGATCTTTGTACTTTGCGCCTTGCCCGTAGACACTCTGCTCTAAGTACCCTGATCTCATCGTTCCACCAGTAGCAAGGCAGGCGTCTTCTACTTGAGGCCCTCCTGGGCATTGATGCATCGCACGCCATGTTGATGGACTGGGTGAGGTGGCGAGCTGAATTTTCTGCCGATCCTCGGACTAGCGTGAAGGTGTCAACCACTTCCGCGAATGTATCTTTGTCGAAGAGCTTATCCTGCCATTTCGGACCAGTCGATCGCGGGCGGTGAGTGCTTCTGGCGTTACCGATGTCAATTATAACAGCTTGGTGGTCACTGTGGGTATAATCTTCACTGACTCTCCATTTAATTCCCCGCAGGATGGAGTTACTCGCTAACGTGATATCAATTATTGAGCCCATGCCTGCTCTGCGGAAGGTGTTAGCCCTACCTACGTTTGCGATGCCTACGTTGAGAGCTGCAAATGTTTCCAGGAGGGCATGACCCCTTGCGTTGGTAAATCTACTGCCCCATTCCGTCGCCCATGCATTGAAATCTCCGCCAATAATCACTGGAGTTCTTTCCCGAGCATCAGCCACGAGGTTATCTAGCATCTCCTGGTATTCAATTATAGTCCAGCTGGGCCGAGCATAGCAACTATAGAAGTGTATACCGTTGATTTTGGCCCGAACGAAACCCTCTGACTCTTCATTTGCATCCTGGAACGCATGTCTCCCACATGACCATATTGCGGCCCGCTTCGATCGATCACTGAGCCAGATGCTGCTGTTGTCAGGAATTTTATATGGCTCGCTGATCAAGATTACATCTGCTTTTTCGTCCTTGATGGTTTGTGCCAGGATATCCTGAGCTGTCTCACAATGATTGAGGTTAATTTGGATAACCTTCATGGTTTCTTGCTGCAGATCGCTTTCTTGAGGACAGGGCATTTATTGCCGCCGGCTATGTGCTTTGCATTTTCCGGGTTGACTTTCCTGCAGAACATGCAGGATGGTTCCTCGCTGCAATCTCTCGCGATATGTCCCTCTTTACCGCACCTCCTACAGAGTTTGGAGCGGTCTTCTTCGCACTTACAATGCTTGGCCAAATGTCCGAATTCGAGGCACTTGAAACATTTCTGTAGCAGCGTCCGCTCACGAATGCGGCAGACTACCCAGCCAATTTTGATGCGTCCTGCTTCCAATAGTTTCTTCGCACTTTCTGCAGGGAGATTAATTATTGCCGTTTGAGTCTCACCGTACGCCTTCCGCAAAGAAATGATGTCAGTAGTCATGACCCTGCCCAAATCGAATTGGGCTCTGATCACCGCGCATACGTCCTCCTTAGTAGTGACCTTGTCGATGTCTCTGATCTCGATCGTGGTACGATGAGTGAGCGTTCTGATTTCAGCCTGTTCTCCTAGAGCTTCGCCAATGACGTTTTTGTAATCCGTCGTTTTGTCTCCTGCTTCCTTCAGTTGTATCAGAAGATCCCCTTTTTTCGTTCTCCTGATTCTGGATACCGCCTTGCCCACAGCTTCCAACTTAGGGTCTGCTTTTACGCTTCGGAGTATCTGGGCGTAGGAAGCCTCCCCTTTCGCTTCGATGACGATGGCATCAGGTTTTGGTTTTCTGCCCTGCTTCTTTTTGGTGGCTGTGTGTGTGTGTTTTTTTTTTTTTTTTTAGGTTGCGCCAGGGATGTGTAATCTTCATAGATACTAATAGCCCGAGTGCTACTAGCATGCACGATTCGCAAACCTGAGTAATCGATTTCAGGAATACGCCTACGTACTAAACACACACCCTTCACACTTCTACCACTCTCCCCGCGGGACTGCCGTTAGGTATTACTTCGCGGGGCTGGTTAGCAATTTATGCTGTACTTTCTGCTTCTCGACGTATTCGTTCTTGAATTCGAAGCTGCATTTGCACATGCGTAATAAACGCGCAAATTTCCATCCATTTTTCCTCAGATTGTACCATATGATCTATGAGGAATGGGGGACTGGGAAGTTCGTTTCTCCAGTTTTCAAATCGCCTACAGTAGAAGACTGCATGCTCCGTATCTTCCTCCTGGTCTGGACATTCTGGACACAACGGAGAGCTATCGTGTCCAAACCGGTAAAGATATTTGCGATAACCTCCATGGCCAGACAGGAACTGCGTGAGGTGGTAGGTGCAGTTCCCATGTGCTCGGTTTATCCAAATGTCGATGGTGGGGATTAATTTATAGGTCCATCTGCCTTTAACCGCATTATCCCATCGATCTTGCCACACAACTCTTGAAGCTGCTTTTTCTTCTTCTATAACCCTGTGTGTGTGTGTGTGTGTGTGTGTGTGTGTGTGTGTGTGTGTTTTTTTTTTTTTTTTTTTTTTTTAGGTTGCGCCAGGGATGTGTAATCTTCATAGATACTAATAGCCCGAGTGCTACTAGCATGCACGATTCGCAAACCTGAGTAATCGATTTCAGGAATACGCCTACGTACTAAACACACACCCTTCACACTTCTACCACTCTCCCCGCGGGACTGCCGTTAGGTATTACTTCGCGGGGCTGGTTAGCAATTTATGCTGTACTTTCTGCTTCTCGACGTATTCGTTCTTGAATTCGAAGCTGCATTTGCACATGCGTAATAAACGCGCAAATTTCCATCCATTTTTCCTCAGATTGTACCATATGATCTATGAGGAATGGGGGACTGGGAAGTTCGTTTCTCCAGTTTTCAAATCGCCTACAGTAGAAGACTGCATGCTCCGTATCTTCCTCCTGGTCTGGACATTCTGGACACAACGGAGAGCTATCGTGTCCAAACCGGTAAAGATATTTGCGATAACCTCCATGGCCAGACAGGAACTGCGTGAGGTGGTAGGTGCAGTTCCCATGTGCTCGGTTTATCCAAATGTCGATGGTGGGGATTAATTTATAGGTCCATCTGCCTTTAACCGCATTATCCCATCGATCTTGCCACACAGCTCTTGAAGCTGCTTTTTCTTCTTCTATAACCCTTCTTCTTTCGCTAGCCTCTTGGTGGCTCGAGCGTCTCCGATTGTAGATTCTCTGCATCTCGTTCGCGAGGATGTCGATAGGAACCATTCCTGCTATGACAAAGGCTGCTTCGTCAGAGATAGTTCTAAAACCACTGATGGTCCTTATAGCGCAGAGTCTGTAGGCTGATGTAAGTTTCCTCCTTGTTTCTTTGGTCGCGAGAGCCCCCGCCCAAACCGGAGCCGCATAAAGAAGGACTGAGCTGACAACTCTGGATAGTAGGATCCTCCTAGCGTATCCAGGTCCTCCAATGTTGGGCATTATCCTTGAGAGCGCTGCCTGAAGTCGTGACGCTTTTTTGCTCGAATAATCAACATGCTGTTTAAACCGCAGTCTATTGTCGAGCATTACCCCTAAGTATTTGATTGCTTCTTTGGATCTGATGATTTGGGTCCCAACCTGTACATTCATATATTCCACAGATTTCCGACTGGTTATTAGAACAGCTTCAGTTTTGTGGTCAGCTAATTCTAAACCGGCGGATCCTAGCCAGCTTTTGATTTGACTGATTGCCACATTTGTAACTGATTCTACTTCACTGATTTGTTTTGCTACTGTAACAACAGCGATGTCATCAGCAAATCCAATTATATTCACTTTAGGTGGCAGTGGTAGTCGTAAAACTCCGTCGTACATTATGTTCCATAGTAATGGGCCCAGCACCGATCCTTGCGGGACCCCAGCTGTAACATCGTAGTACTTCACTCCTTCGTCGGTATCATACCTCAGTTTCCTGTTGGTAAAGTAGCTCGCCATTATCTGCAGCAAGTAAGATGGTGTATCCATCCTAGCAAGAGATCTTCTTATAGTGGGCCAGTCTGCCGAATTAAATGCGTTTTTGACATCTAGCGTCACTACTGCACAGTATTCCTTGGTGCCGTATCGCCATCTTTCACCTTCAATTGCTTCCGCTGCTATATTAACTACAGCTTTAATGGCGTCAATTGTTGAGCGAGACTTTCGGAATCCGAATTGCTGGTTAGACAAAGCCCCTTTCTCCTCCGCTATTGTGAGCAATCTGTTGTAAATGATTCGCTCCAGGATCTTTCCCATTGTGTCCAGTAGGCATATCGGGCGATACGACGATGGGTCTCCTGGGGGTTTGTTTCCTTTTGGCAATAAAACGAGGTGTTGCAGTTTCCATTGCTTAGGGAAAATTCCTTCTTTTAGGCACTTTTGCATTGTTGCAATAAAGATGTCTGGCCTTTTTTGAACAGCGGCTTTCACTGCTTTGTTAGGGATGCCGTCAGGTCCAGGCGTCTTGTTGTCACCTATCTTTCTGGATGCGATTGTCAATTCCTCTATTGTAATCACTGGAATTACCTCTGTAAAGTTTTCTCTGGTGATTGCGCACATAGTAGATGCTCTCCTTGGAAAAAGATGTTCTACTATTGACTTCAGCATTAACGGGCATGTTATCTGCGGGGAGTTGCCGCCATTAAGCTTTCTCATCACCATCCTATACGCCGTTCCCCAAGGGTCTACGTTAGCTTCATCGCAGAGCTGTCTGAAACATCTTGCTTTGCTCTCCTTGATAACTCTGCTTAACTGTTTTCGCGCCAGCTTAAAGGACGATAGGTACTCCTGAAAGTTGGGTGTGTTTCGCGATCTTTGTACTTTGCGCCTTGCCCGTAGACACTCTGCTCTAAGTACCCTGATCTCATCGTTCCACCAGTAGCAAGGCAGGCGTCTTCTACTTGAGGCCCTCCTGGGCATTGATGCATCGCACGCCATGTTGATGGACTGGGTGAGGTGGCGAGCTGAATTTTCTGCCGATCCTCGGACTAGCGTGAAGGTGTCAACCACTTCCGCGAATGTATCTTTGTCGAAGAGCTTATCCTGCCATTTCGGACCAGTCGATCGCGGGCGGTGAGTGCTTCTGGCGTTACCGATGTCAATTATAACAGCTTGGTGGTCACTGTGGGTATAATCTTCACTGACTCTCCATTTAATTCCCCGCAGGATGGAGTTACTCGCTAACGTGATATCAATTATTGAGCCCATGCCTGCTCTGCGGAAGGTGTTAGCCCTACCTACGTTTGCGATGCCTACGTTGAGAGCTGCAAATGTTTCCAGGAGGGCATGACCCCTTGCGTTGGTAAATCTACTGTCCCATTCCGTCGCCCATGCATTGAAATCTCCGCCAATAATCACTGGAGTTCTTTCCCGAGCATCAGCCACGAGGTTATCTAGCATCTCCTGGTATTCAATTATAGTCCAGCTGGGCCGAGCATAGCAACTATAGAAGTGTATACCGTTGATTTTGGCCCGAACGAAACCCTCTGACTCTTCATTTGCATCCTGGAACGCATGTCTCCCACATGACCATATTGCGGCCCGCTTCGATCGATCACTGAGCCAGATGCTGCTGTTGTCAGGAATTTTATATGGCTCGCTGATCAAGATTACATCTGCTTTTTCGTCCTTGATGGTTTGTGCCAGGATATCCTGAGCTGTCTCACAATGATTGAGGTTAATTTGGATAACCTTCATGGTTTCTTGCTGCAGATCGCTTTCTTGAGGACAGGGCATTTATTGCCGCCGGCTATGTGCTTTGCATTTTCCGGGTTGACTTTCCTGCAGAACATGCAGGATGGTTCCTCGCTGCAATCTCTCGCGATATGTCCCTCTTTACCGCACCTCCTACAGAGTTTGGAGCGGTCTTCTTCGCTCTTACAATGCTTGGCCAAATGTCCGAATTCGAGGCACTTGAAACATTTCTGTAGCAGCGTCCGCTCACGAATGCGGCAGACTACCCAGCCAATTTTGATGTGTCCTGCTTCCAATAGTTTCTTCGCACTTTCTGCAGGGAGATTAATTATTGCCGTTTGAGTCTCACCGTACGCCTTCCGCAAAGAAATGATGTCAGTAGTCATGACCCTGCCCAAATCGAATTGGGCTCTGATCACCGCGCATACGTCCTCCTTAGTAGTGACCTCGTCGATGTCTCTGATCTCGATCGTGGTACGATGAGTGAGCGTTCTGACTTCAGCCTGTTCTCCTAGAGCTTCGCCAATGACGTTTTTGTAATCCGTCGTTTTGTCTCCTGCTTCCTTCAGTTGTATCAGAAGATCCCCTTTTTTCGTTCTCCTGATTCTGGATACCGCCTTGCCCACAGCTTCCAACTTAGGGTCTGCTTTTACGCTTCGGAGTATCTGGGCGTAGGAAGCCTCCCCTTTCGCTTCGATGACGATGGCATCAGGTTTTGGTTTTCTGCCCTGCTTCTTTTTGGTGGCCTTCTTGCTTTTAACAGCTGACCAACCATTGTCTTCTTCTCGCATCGTATTTTTCTTATTACCAGAGGTACTGGCTTGTTTAGCCTTTGCCAAAGCCGTTTCTGTGACTTTTTTTGGCTCTTTCTTCTTATTTTCCTCATCTGAGGGGCGCTTCTGCTTGCGTTCACGTTTCGGCTTCGGCGTGCTGTTCTCCGATGGCAGTCTCTTCTTTTTTGCGTCCTGGACAGGTTTGAGCCAGGGGGAGGTCTGAGAAGAGTTATTTCTTCTTATCACTTCCTTGGCCTTTTCATCCCGCAGCTGGATTGCCGAGAGTTCATACAACGCCCGAATGCTTTCTATGGCGTCTCTCATTGGTTGATGTATTGAGCGCCGCTTTCCGTCTTCGAGCATGTCGACTAGTTCCCTAATCTGCATGCCCAGCTTGTGGAAGTCAGGTCGATCAGGGGCTTTTTCAACCGTCGCCTCCGATGCCACCGGAAGTGCTCCATCTGATTGTCCCACAGGTGACCTCAGCATCACTGAGCTCCTCTGGAACGGGTCTCCTCTATACTCACCGTTGGTTTGACTGCTTGTTTTGTTGTTGTTTGGGGTTTTTGTTTGTTTTGTATTCATTTCTTTTGGGTCCCCACTCAAAGCCGCTATCAATGTTCGAATGTGTAGTCACCCAGTGATCTCATGGTTGTCTATGCAAGCAGTGAGGCCATGCGAGGGTTGGCATAAGCCCTTATGGGGTCTTATGTCAGAGCCAGATCGGTGTTAAACAGGAATGTTACATCTGTACCTACACCACCAACTTAATGGTGACGAAACATTGAACGTACTTTGAGGCCTGCCAAGGTTTTAACGGGACGGGGGCGCTTGTAGCATTAGCCTGAAAGCCATTTCAACCGGATTTCACTCCAGCTTACTCAGGTAACAGAATACTACAGACGTCAGCCCTCATAGCTGTCATTCCAATTCGTTTTCCAGTATGCCGTAATTAAGACCTTGTGTGTGTGTGTGTGTGTGTGTGTGTGTGTGTGTGTGTGTGTGTGTGTTTTTTTTTTTTTTTTTTTTTTAGGTTGCGCCAGGGATGTGTAATCTTCATAGATACTAATAGCCCGAGTGCTACTAGCATGCACGATTCGCAAACCTGAGTAATCGATTTCAGGAATACGCCTACGTACTAAACACACACCCTTCACACTTCTACCACTCTCCCCGCGGGACTGCCGTTAGGTATTACTTCGCGGGGCTGGTTAGCAATTTATGCTGTACTTTCTGCTTCTCGACGTATTCGTTCTTGAATTCGAAGCTGCATTTGCACATGCGTAATAAACGCGCAAATTTCCATCCATTTTTCCTCAGATTGTACCATATGATCTATGAGGAATGGGGGACTGGGAAGTTCGTTTCTCCAGTTTTCAAATCGCCTACAGTAGAAGACTGCATGCTCCGTATCTTCCTCCTGGTCTGGACATTCTGGACACAACGGAGAGCTATCGTGTCCAAACCGGTAAAGATATTTGCGATAACCTCCATGGCCAGACAGGAACTGCGTGAGGTGGTAGGTGCAGTTCCCATGTGCTCGGTTTATCCAAATGTCGATGGTGGGGATTAATTTATAGGTCCATCTGCCTTTAACCGCATTATCCCATCGATCTTGCCACACAACTCTTGAAGCTGCTTTTTCTTCTTCTATAACCCTGTGTGTGTGTGTGTGTGTGTGTGTGTGTGTGTGTGTGTGTTTTTTTTTTTTTTTTTTTTTTTTTTAGGTTGCGCCAGGGATGTGTAATCTTCATAGATACTAATAGCCCGAGTGCTACTAGCATGCACGATTCGCAAACCTGAGTAATCGATTTCAGGAATACGCCTACGTACTAAACACACACCCTTCACACTTCTACCACTCTCCCCGCGGGACTGCCGTTAGGTATTACTTCGCGGGGCTGGTTAGCAATTTATGCTGTACTTTCTGCTTCTCGACGTATTCGTTCTTGAATTCGAAGCTGCATTTGCACATGCGTAATAAACGCGCAAATTTCCATCCATTTTTCCTCAGATTGTACCATATGATCTATGAGGAATGGGGGACTGGGAAGTTCGTTTCTCCAGTTTTCAAATCGCCTACAGTAGAAGACTGCATGCTCCGTATCTTCCTCCTGGTCTGGACATTCTGGACACAACGGAGAGCTATCGTGTCCAAACCGGTAAAGATATTTGCGATAACCTCCATGGCCAGACAGGAACTGCGTGAGGTGGTAGGTGCAGTTCCCATGTGCTCGGTTTATCCAAATGTCGATGGTGGGGATTAATTTATAGGTCCATCTGCCTTTAACCGCATTATCCCATCGATCTTGCCACACAGCTCTTGAAGCTGCTTTTTCTTCTTCTATAACCCTTCTTCTTTCGCTAGCCTCTTGGTGGCTCGAGCGTCTCCGATTGTAGATTCTCTGCATCTCGTTCGCGAGGATGTCGATAGGAACCATTCCTGCTATGACAAAGGCTGCTTCGTCAGAGATAGTTCTAAAACCACTGATGGTCCTTATAGCGCAGAGTCTGTAGGCTGATGTAAGTTTCCTCCTTGTTTCTTTGGTCGCGAGAGCCCCCGCCCAAACCGGAGCCGCATAAAGAAGGACTGAGCTGACAACTCTGGATAGTAGGATCCTCCTAGCGTATCCAGGTCCTCCAATGTTGGGCATTATCCTTGAGAGTGCTGCCTGAAGTCGTGACGCTTTTTTGCTCGAATAATCAACATGCTGTTTAAACCGCAGTCTATTGTCGAGCATTACTCCTAAGTATTTGATTGCTTCTTTGGATCTGATGATTTGGGTCCCAACCTGTACATTCATATATTCCACAGATTTCCGACTGGTTATTAGAACAGCTTCAGTTTTGTGGTCAGCTAATTCTAAACCGGCGGATCCTAGCCAGCTTTTGATTTGACTGATTGCCACATTTGTAGCTGATTCTACTTCACTGATTTGTTTTGCTACTGTAACAACAGCGATGTCATCAGCAAATCCAATTATATTCACTTTAGGTGGCAGTGGTAGTCGTAAAACTCCGTCGTACATTATGTTCCATAGTAATGGGCCCAGCACCGATCCTTGCGGGACCCCAGCTGTAACATCGTAGTACTTCACTCCTTCGTCGGTATCATACCTCAGTTTCCTGTTGGTAAAGTAGCTCGCCATTATCTGCAGCAAGTAAGATGGTGTATCCATCCTAGCAAGAGATCTTCTTATAGTGGGCCAGTCTGCCGAATTAAATGCGTTTTTGACATCTAGCGTCACTACTGCACAGTATTCCTTGGTGCCGTATCGCCATCTTTCACCTTCAATTGCTTCCGCTGCTATATTAACTACAGCTTTAATGGCGTCAATTGTTGAGCGAGACTTTCGGAATCCGAATTGCTGGTTGGACAAAGCCCCTTTCTCCTCCGCTATTGTGAGCAATCTGTTGTAAATGATTCGCTCCAGGATCTTTCCCATTGTATCCAGTAGGCATATCGGGCGATACGACGATGGGTCTCCTGGGGGTTTGTTTCCTTTTGGCAATAAAACGAGGTGTTGCAGTTTCCATTGCTTAGGGAAAATTCCTTCTTCTAGGCACTTTTGCATTGTTGCAATAAAGATGTCTGGCCTTTTTTGAACAGCGGCTTTCACTGCTTTGTTAGGTATGCCGTCAGGTCCAGGCGTCTTGTTGTCACCTATCTTTCTGGATGCGATTGTCAATTCCTCTATTGTAATCACTGGAATTACCTCTGTAAAGTTTTCTCTGGTGATTGCGCACATAGTAGATGCTCTCCTTGGAAAAAGATGTTCTACTATTGACTTCAGCATTAACGGGCATGTTATCTGCGGGGAGTTGCCGCCCTTAAGCTTTCTCATCACCATCCTATACGCCGTGCCCCAAGGGTCTACGTTAGCTTCATCGCAGAGCTGTCTGAAACATCTTGCTTTGCTCTCCTTGATAACTCTGCTTAACTGTTTTCGCGCCAGCTTAAAGGACGATAGGTACTCCTGAAAGTTGGGTGTGTTTCGTGATCTTTGTACTTTGCGCCTTGCCCGTAGACACTCTGCTCTAAGTACCCTGATCTCATCGTTCCACCAGTAGCAAGGCAGGCGTCTTCTACTTGAGGCCCTCCTGGGCATTGATGCATCGCACGCCATGTTGATGGACTGGGTGAGGTGGCGAGCTGAATTTTCTGCCGATCCTCGGACTAGCGTGAAGGTGTCAACCACTTCCGCGAATGTATCTTTGTCGAAGAGCTTATCCTGCCATTTCGGACCAGTCGATCGCGGGCGGTGAGTGCTTCTGGCGTTACCAATGTCAATTATAACAGCTTGGTGGTCACTGTGGGTATAATCTTCACTGACTCTCCATTTAATTCCCCGCAGGATGGAGTTACTCGCTAACGTGATATCAATTATTGAGCCCATGCCTGCTCTGCGGAAGGTGTTAGCCCTACCTACGTTTGCGATGCCTACGTTGAGAGCTGCAAATGTTTCCAGGAGGGCATGACCCCTTGCGTTGGTAAATCTACTGCCCCATTCCGTCGCCCATGCATTGAAATCTCCGCCAATAATCACTGGAGTTCTTTCCCGAGCATCAGCCACGAGGTTATCTAGCATCTCCTGGTATTCAATTATAGTCCAGCTGGGCCGAGCATAGCAACTATAGAAGTGTATACCGTTGATTTTGGCCCGAACGAAACCCTCTGACTCTTCATTTGCATCCTGGAACGCATGTCTCCCACATGACCATATTGCGGCCCGCTTCGATCGATCACTGAGCCAGATGCTGCTGTTGTCAGGAATTTTATATGGCTCGCTGATCAAGATTACATCTGCTTTTTCGTCCTTGATGGTTTGTGCCAGGATATCCTGAGCTGTCTCACAATGATTGAGGTTAATTTGGATAACCTTCATGGTTTCTTGCTGCAGATCGCTTTCTTGAGGACAGGGCATTTATTGCCGCCGGCTATGTGCTTTGCATTTTCCGGGTTGACTTTCCTGCAGAACATGCAGGATGGTTCCTCGCTGCAATCTCTCGCGATATGTCCCTCTTTACCGCACCTCCTACAGAGTTTGGAGCGGTCTTCTTCGCTCTTACAATGCTTGGCCAAATGTCCGAATTCGAGGCACTTGAAACATTTCTGTAGCAGCGTCCGCTCACGAATGCGGCAGACTACCCAGCCAATTTTGATGCGTCCTGCTTCCAATAGTTTCTTCGCACTTTCTGCAGGGAGATTAATTATTGCCGTTTGAGTCTCACCGTACGCCTTCCGCAAAGAAATGATGTCAGTAGTCATGACCCTGCCCAAATCGAATTGGGCTCTGATCACCGCGCATACGTCCTCCTTAGTAGTGACCTTGTCGATGTCTCTGATCTCGATCGTGGTACGATGAGTGAGCGTTCTGATTTCAGCCTGTTCTCCTAGAGCTTCGCCAATGACGTTTTTGTAATCCGTCGTTTTGTCTCCTGCTTCCTTCAGTTGTATCAGAAGATCCCCTTTTTTCGTTCTCCTGATTCTGGATACCGCCTTGCCCACAGCTTCCAACTTAGGGTCTGCTTTTACGCTTCGGAGTATCTGGGCGTAGGAAGCCTCCCCTTTCGCTTCGATGACGATGGCATCAGGTTTTGGTTTTCTGCCCTGCTTCTTTTTGGTGGCTGTGTGTGTGTGTTTTTTTTTTTTTTTTTAGGTTGCGCCAGGGATGTGTAATCTTCATAGATACTAATAGCCCGAGTGCTACTAGCATGCACGATTCGCAAACCTGAGTAATCGATTTCAGGAATACGCCTACGTACTAAACACACACCCTTCACACTTCTACCACTCTCCCCGCGGGACTGCCGTTAGGTATTACTTCGCGGGGCTGGTTAGCAATTTATGCTGTACTTTCTGCTTCTCGACGTATTCGTTCTTGAATTCGAAGCTGCATTTGCACATGCGTAATAAACGCGCAAATTTCCATCCATTTTTCCTCAGATTGTACCATATGATCTATGAGGAATGGGGGACTGGGAAGTTCGTTTCTCCAGTTTTCAAATCGCCTACAGTAGAAGACTGCATGCTCCGTATCTTCCTCCTGGTCTGGACATTCTGGACACAACGGAGAGCTATCGTGTCCAAACCGGTAAAGATATTTGCGATAACCTCCATGGCCAGACAGGAACTGCGTGAGGTGGTAGGTGCAGTTCCCATGTGCTCGGTTTATCCAAATGTCGATGGTGGGGATTAATTTATAGGTCCATCTGCCTTTAACCGCATTATCCCATCGATCTTGCCACACAACTCTTGAAGCTGCTTTTTCTTCTTCTATAACCCTGTGTGTGTGTGTGTGTGTGTGTGTGTGTGTGTGTGTGTTTTTTTTTTTTTTTTTTTTTTTTTTAGGTTGCGCCAGGGATGTGTAATCTTCATAGATACTAATAGCCCGAGTGCTACTAGCATGCACGATTCGCAAACCTGAGTAATCGATTTCAGGAATACGCCTACGTACTAAACACACACCCTTCACACTTCTACCACTCTCCCCGCGGGACTGCCGTTAGGTATTACTTCGCGGGGCTGGTTAGCAATTTATGCTGTACTTTCTGCTTCTCGACGTATTCGTTCTTGAATTCGAAGCTGCATTTGCACATGCGTAATAAACGCGCAAATTTCCATCCATTTTTCCTCAGATTGTACCATATGATCTATGAGGAATGGGGGACTGGGAAGTTCGTTTCTCCAGTTTTCAAATCGCCTACAGTAGAAGACTGCATGCTCCGTATCTTCCTCCTGGTCTGGACATTCTGGACACAACGGAGAGCTATCGTGTCCAAACCGGTAAAGATATTTGCGATAACCTCCATGGCCAGACAGGAACTGCGTGAGGTGGTAGGTGCAGTTCCCATGTGCTCGGTTTATCCAAATGTCGATGGTGGGGATTAATTTATAGGTCCATCTGCCTTTAACCGCATTATCCCATCGATCTTGCCACACAGCTCTTGAAGCTGCTTTTTCTTCTTCTATAACCCTTCTTCTTTCGCTAGCCTCTTGGTGGCTCGAGCGTCTCCGATTGTAGATTCTCTGCATCTCGTTCGCGAGGATGTCGATAGGAACCATTCCTGCTATGACAAAGGCTGCTTCGTCAGAGATAGTTCTAAAACCACTGATGGTCCTTATAGCGCAGAGTCTGTAGGCTGATGTAAGTTTCCTCCTTGTTTCTTTGGTCGCGAGAGCCCCCGCCCAAACCGGAGCCGCATAAAGAAGGACTGAGCTGACAACTCTGGATAGTAGGATCCTCCTAGCGTATCCAGGTCCTCCAATGTTGGGCATTATCCTTGAGAGCGCTGCCTGAAGTCGTGACGCTTTTTTGCTCGAATAATCAACATGCTGTTTAAACCGCAGTCTATTGTCGAGCATTACCCCTAAGTATTTGATTGCTTCTTTGGATCTGATGATTTGGGTCCCAACCTGTACATTCATATATTCCACAGATTTCCGACTGGTTATTAGAACAGCTTCAGTTTTGTGGTCAGCTAATTCTAAACCGGCGGATCCTAGCCAGCTTTTGATTTGACTGATTGCCACATTTGTAGCTGATTCTACTTCACTGATTTGTTTTGCTACTGTAACAACAGCGATGTCATCAGCAAATCCAATTATATTCACTTTAGGTGGCAGTGGTAGTCGTAAAACTCCGTCGTACATTATGTTCCATAGTAATGGGCCCAGCACCGATCCTTGCGGGACCCCAGCTGTAACATCGTAGTACTTCACTCCTTCGTCGGTATCATACCTCAGTTTCCTGTTGGTAAAGTAGCTCGCCATTATCTGCAGCAAGTAAGATGGTGTATCCATCCTAGCAAGAGATCTTCTTATAGTGGGCCAGTCTGCCGAATTAAATGCGTTTTTGACATCTAGCGTCACTACTGCACAGTATTCCTTGGTGCCGTATCGCCATCTTTCACCTTCAATTGCTTCCGCTGCTATATTAACTACAGCTTTAATGGCGTCAATTGTTGAGCGAGACTTTCGGAATCCGAATTGCTGGTTGGACAAAGCCCCTTTCTCCTCCGCTATTGTGAGCAATCTGTTGTAAATGATTCGCTCCAGGATCTTTCCCATTGTGTCCAGTAGGCATATCGGGCGATACGACGATGGGTCTCCTGGGGGTTTGTTTCCTTTTGGCAATAAAACGAGGTGTTGCAGTTTCCATTGCTTAGGGAAAATTCCTTCTTTTAGGCACTTTTGCATTGTTGCAATAAAGATGTCTGGCCTTTTTTGAACAGCGGCTTTCACTGCTTTGTTAGGGATGCCGTCAGGTCCAGGCGTCTTGTTGTCACCTATCTTTCTGGATGCGATTGTCAATTCCTCTATTGTAATCACTGGAATTACCTCTGTAAAGTTTTCTCTGGTGATTGCGCACATAGTAGATGCTCTCCTTGGAAAAAGATGTTCTACTATTGACTTCAGCATTAACGGGCATGTTATCTGCGGGGAGTTGCCGCCCTTAAGCTTTCTCATCACCATCCTATACGCCGTTCCCCAAGGGTCTACGTTAGCTTCATCGCAGAGCTGTCTGAAACATCTTGCTTTGCTCTCCTTGATAACTCTGCTTAACTGTTTTCGCGCCAGCTTAAAGGACGATAGGTACTCCTGAAAGTTGGGTGTGTTTCGCGATCTTTGTACTTTGCGCCTTGCCCGTAGACACTCTGCTCTAAGTACCCTGATCTCATCGTTCCACCAGTAGCAAGGCAGGCGTCTTCTACTTGAGGCCCTCCTGGGCATTGATGCATCGCACGCCATGTTGATGGACTGGGTGAGGTGGCGAGCTGAATTTTCTGCCGATCCTCGGACTAGCGTGAAGGTGTCAACCACTTCCGCGAATGTATCTTTGTCGAAGAGCTTATCCTGCCATTTCGGACCAGTCGATCGCGGGCGGTGAGT
Source organism: Brachypalpus laphriformis (assembly GCA_945910035.1). Classification (NCBI taxonomy): domain Eukaryota; kingdom Metazoa; phylum Arthropoda; class Insecta; order Diptera; family Syrphidae; genus Brachypalpus; species Brachypalpus laphriformis. The sequence continues at coordinate 105,885,671 of OX246754.1, read as the reverse complement.
GCTTCTGGCGTTACCGATGTCAATTATAACAGCTTGGTGGTCACTGTGGGTATAATCTTCACTGACTCTCCATTTAATTCCCCGCAGGATGGAGTTACTCGCTAACGTGATATCAATTATTGAGCCCATGCCTGCTCTGCGGAAGGTGTTAGCCCTACCTACGTTTGCGATGCCTACGTTGAGAGCTGCAAATGTTTCCAGGAGGGCATGACCCCTTGCGTTGGTAAATCTACTGTCCCATTCCGTCGCCCATGCATTGAAATCTCCGCCAATAATCACTGGAGTTCTTTCCCGAGCATCAGCCACGAGGTTATCTAGCATCTCCTGGTATTCAATTATAGTCCAGCTGGGCCGAGCATAGCAACTATAGAAGTGTATACCGTTGATTTTGGCCCGAACGAAACCCTCTGACTCTTCATTTGCATCCTGGAACGCATGTCTCCCACATGACCATATTGCGGCCCGCTTCGATCGATCACTGAGCCAGATGCTGCTGTTGTCAGGAATTTTATATGGCTCGCTGATCAAGATTACATCTGCTTTTTCGTCCTTGATGGTTTGTGCCAGGATATCCTGAGCTGTCTCACAATGATTGAGGTTAATTTGGATAACCTTCATGGTTTCTTGCTGCAGATCGCTTTCTTGAGGACAGGGCATTTATTGCCGCCGGCTATGTGCTTTGCATTTTCCGGGTTGACTTTCCTGCAGAACATGCAGGATGGTTCCTCGCTGCAATCTCTCGCGATATGTCCCTCTTTACCGCACCTCCTACAGAGTTTGGAGCGGTCTTCTTCGCTCTTACAATGCTTGGCCAAATGTCCGAATTCGAGGCACTTGAAACATTTCTGTAGCAGCGTCCGCTCACGAATGCGGCAGACTACCCAGCCAATTTTGATGTGTCCTGCTTCCAATAGTTTCTTCGCACTTTCTGCAGGGAGATTAATTATTGCCGTTTGAGTCTCACCGTACGCCTTCCGCAAAGAAATGATGTCAGTAGTCATGACCCTGCCCAAATCGAATTGGGCTCTGATCACCGCGCATACGTCCTCCTTAGTAGTGACCTCGTCGATGTCTCTGATCTCGATCGTGGTACGATGAGTGAGCGTTCTGACTTCAGCCTGTTCTCCTAGAGCTTCGCCAATGACGTTTTTGTAATCCGTCGTTTTGTCTCCTGCTTCCTTCAGTTGTATCAGAAGATCCCCTTTTTTCGTTCTCCTGATTCTGGATACCGCCTTGCCCACAGCTTCCAACTTAGGGTCTGCTTTTACGCTTCGGAGTATCTGGGCGTAGGAAGCCTCCCCTTTCGCTTCGATGACGATGGCATCAGGTTTTGGTTTTCTGCCCTGCTTCTTTTTGGTGGCCTTCTTGCTTTTAACAGCTGACCAACCATTGTCTTCTTCTCGCATCGTATTTTTCTTATTACCAGAGGTACTGGCTTGTTTAGCCTTTGCCAAAGCCGTTTCTGTGACTTTTTTTGGCTCTTTCTTCTTATTTTCCTCATCTGAGGGGCGCTTCTGCTTGCGTTCACGTTTCGGCTTCGGCGTGCTGTTCTCCGATGGCAGTCTCTTCTTTTTTGCGTCCTGGACAGGTTTGAGCCAGGGGGAGGTCTGAGAAGAGTTATTTCTTCTTATCACTTCCTTGGCCTTTTCATCCCGCAGCTGGATTGCCGAGAGTTCATACAACGCCCGAATGCTTTCTATGGCGTCTCTCATTGGTTGATGTATTGAGCGCCGCTTTCCGTCTTCGAGCATGTCGACTAGTTCCCTAATCTGCATGCCCAGCTTGTGGAAGTCAGGTCGATCAGGGGCTTTTTCAACCGTCGCCTCCGATGCCACCGGAAGTGCTCCATCTGATTGTCCCACAGGTGACCTCAGCATCACTGAGCTCCTCTGGAACGGGTCTCCTCTATACTCACCGTTGGTTTGACTGCTTGTTTTGTTGTTGTTTGGGGTTTTTGTTTGTTTTGTATTCATTTCTTTTGGGTCCCCACTCAAAGCCGCTATCAATGTTCGAATGTGTAGTCACCCAGTGATCTCATGGTTGTCTATGCAAGCAGTGAGGCCATGCGAGGGTTGGCATAAGCCCTTATGGGGTCTTATGTCAGAGCCAGATCGGTGTTAAACAGGAATGTTACATCTGTACCTACACCACCAACTTAATGGTGACGAAACATTGAACGTACTTTGAGGCCTGCCAAGGTTTTAACGGGACGGGGGCGCTTGTAGCATTAGCCTGAAAGCCATTTCAACCGGATTTCACTCCAGCTTACTCAGGTAACAGAATACTACAGACGTCAGCCCTCATAGCTGTCATTCCAATTCGTTTTCCAGTATGCCGTAATTAAGACCTTGTGTGTGTGTGTGTGTGTGCGTGTGTGTGTTTTTTTTTTTTTTTTTTAGGTTGCGCCAGGGATGTGTAATCTTCATAGATACTAATAGCCCGAGTGCTACTAGCATGCACGATTCGCAAACCTGAGTAATCGATTTCAGGAATACGCCTACGTACTAAACACACACCCTTCACACTTCTACCACTCTCCCCGCGGGACTGCCGTTAGGTATTACTTCGCGGGGCTGGTTAGCAATTTATGCTGTACTTTCTGCTTCTCGACGTATTCGTTCTTGAATTCGAAGCTGCATTTGCACATGCGTAATAAACGCGCAAATTTCCATCCATTTTTCCTCAGATTGTACCATATGATCTATGAGGAATGGGGGACTGGGAAGTTCGTTTCTCCAGTTTTCAAATCGCCTACAGTAGAAGACTGCATGCTCCGTATCTTCCTCCTGGTCTGGACATTCTGGACACAACGGAGAGCTATCGTGTCCAAACCGGTAAAGATATTTGCGATAACCTCCATGGCCAGACAGGAACTGCGTGAGGTGGTAGGTGCAGTTCCCATGTGCTCGGTTTATCCAAATGTCGATGGTGGGGATTAATTTATAGGTCCATCTGCCTTTAACCGCATTATCCCATCGATCTTGCCACACAGCTCTTGAAGCTGCTTTTTCTTCTTCTATAACCCTTCTTCTTTCGCTAGCCTCTTGGTGGCTCGAGCGTCTCCGATTGTAGATTCTCTGCATCTCGTTCGCGAGGATGTCGATAGGAACCATTCCTGCTAATGCGTGTGTGTGTGTGTGTGTGTGTGTGTGTGTGTGTGTGTTTTTTTTTTTTTTTTTTTTTTTTTAGGTTGCGCCAGGGATGTGTAATCTTCATAGATACTAATAGCCCGAGTGCTACTAGCATGCACGATTCGCAAACCTGAGTAATCGATTTCAGGAATACGCCTACGTACTAAACACACACCCTTCACACTTCTACCACTCTCCCCGCGGGACTGCCGTTAGGTATTACTTCGCGGGGCTGGTTAGCAATTTATGCTGTACTTTCTGCTTCTCGACGTATTCGTTCTTGAATTCGAAGCTGCATTTGCACATGCGTAATAAACGCGCAAATTTCCATCCATTTTTCCTCAGATTGTACCATATGATCTATGAGGAATGGGGGACTGGGAAGTTCGTTTCTCCAGTTTTCAAATCGCCTACAGTAGAAGACTGCATGCTCCGTATCTTCTTCCTGGTCTGGACATTCTGGACACAACGGAGAGCTATCGTGTCCAAACCGGTAAAGATATTTGCGATAACCTCCATGGCCAGACAGGAACTGCGTGAGGTGGTAGGTGCAGTTCCCATGTGCTCGGTTTATCCAAATGTCGATGGTGGGGATTAATTTATAGGTCCATCTGCCTTTAACCGCATTATCCCATCGATCTTGCCACACAGCTCTTGAAGCTGCTTTTTCTTCTTCTATAACCCTTCTTCTTTCGCTAGCCTCTTGGTGGCTCGAGCGTCTCCGATTGTAGATTCTCTGCATCTCGTTCGCGAGGATGTCGATAGGAACCATTCCTACTATGACAAAGGCTGCTTCGTCAGAGATAGTTCTAAAACCACTGATGGTCCTTATAGCGCAGAGTCTGTAGGCTGATGTAAGTTCCCTCCTTGTTTCTTTGGTCGCGAGAGCCCCCGCCCAAACCGGAGCCGCATAAAGAAGGACTGAGCTGACAACTCTGGATAGTAGGATCCTCCTAGCGTATCCAGGTCCTCCAATGTTGGGCATTATCCTTGAGAGTGCTGCCTGAAGTCGTGACGCTTTTTTGCTCGAATAATCAACATGCTGTTTAAACCGCAGTCTATTGTCGAGCATTACTCCTAAGTATTTGATTGCTTCTTTGGATCTGATGATTTGGGTCCCAACCTGTACATTCATATATTCCACAGATTTCCGACTGGTTATTAGAACAGCTTCAGTTTTGTGGTCAGCTAATTCTAAACCGGCGGATCCTAGCCAGCTTTTGATTTGACTGATTGCCACATTTGTAGCTGATTCTACTTCACTGATTTGTTTTGCTACTGTAACAACAGCGATGTCATCAGCAAATCCAATTATATTCACTTTAGGTGGCAGTGGTAGTCGTAAAACTCCGTCGTACATTATGTTCCATAGTAATGGGCCCAGCACCGATCCTTGCGGGACCCCAGCTGTAACATCGTAGTACTTCACTCCTTCGTCGGTATCATACCTCAGTTTCCTGTTGGTAAAGTAGCTCGCCATTATCTGCAGCAAGTAAGATGGTGTATCCATCCTAGCAAGAGATCTTCTTATAGTGGGCCAGTCTGCCGAATTAAATGCGTTTTTGACATCTAGCGTCACTACTGCACAGTATTCCTTGGTGCCGTATCGCCATCTTTCACCTTCAATTGCTTCCGCTGCTATATTAACTACAGCTTTAATGGCGTCAATTGTTGAGCGAGACTTTCGGAATCCGAATTGCTGGTTGGACAAAGCCCCTTTCTCCTCCGCTATTGTGAGCAATCTGTTGTAAATGATTCGCTCCAGGATCTTTCCCATTGTATCCAGTAGGCATATCGGGCGATACGACGATGGGTCTCCTGGGGGTTTGTTTCCTTTTGGCAATAAAACGAGGTGTTGCAGTTTCCATTGCTTAGGGAAAATTCCTTCTTCTAGGCACTTTTGCATTGTTGCAATAAAGATGTCTGGCCTTTTTTGAACAGCGGCTTTCACTGCTTTGTTAGGTATGCCGTCAGGTCCAGGCGTCTTGTTGTCACCTATCTTTCTGGATGCGATTGTCAATTCCTCTATTGTAATCACTGGAATTACCTCTGTAAAGTTTTCTCTGGTGATTGCGCACATAGTAGATGCTCTCCTTGGAAAAAGATGTTCTACTATTGACTTCAGCATTAACGGGCATGTTATCTGCGGGGAGTTGCCGCCCTTAAGCTTTCTCATCACCATCCTATACGCCGTGCCCCAAGGGTCTACGTTAGCTTCATCGCAGAGCTGTCTGAAACATCTTGCTTTGCTCTCCTTGATAACTCTGCTTAACTGTTTTCGCGCCAGCTTAAAGGACGATAGGTACTCCTGAAAGTTGGGTGTGTTTCGTGATCTTTGTACTTTGCGCCTTGCCCGTAGACACTCTGCTCTAAGTACCCTGATCTCATCGTTCCACCAGTAGCAAGGCAGGCGTCTTCTACTTGAGGCCCTCCTGGGCATTGATGCATCGCACGCCATGTTGATGGACTGGGTGAGGTGGCGAGCTGAATTTTCTGCCGATCCTCGGACTAGCGTGAAGGTGTCAACCACTTCCGCGAATGTATCTTTGTCGAAGAGCTTATCCTGCCATTTCGGACCAGTCGATCGCGGGCGGTGAGTGCTTCTGGCGTTACCAATGTCAATTATAACAGCTTGGTGGTCACTGTGGGTATAATCTTCACTGACTCTCCATTTAATTCCCCGCAGGATGGAGTTACTCGCTAACGTGATATCAATTATTGAGCCCATGCCTGCTCTGCGGAAGGTGTTAGCCCTACCTACGTTTGCGATGCCTACGTTGAGAGCTGCAAATGTTTCCAGGAGGGCATGACCCCTTGCGTTGGTAAATCTACTGCCCCATTCCGTCGCCCATGCATTGAAATCTCCGCCAATAATCACTGGAGTTCTTTCCCGAGCATCAGCCACGAGGTTATCTAGCATCTCCTGGTATTCAATTATAGTCCAGCTGGGCCGAGCATAGCAACTATAGAAGTGTATACCGTTGATTTTGGCCCGAACGAAACCCTCTGACTCTTCATTTGCATCCTGGAACGCATGTCTCCCACATGACCATATTGCGGCCCGCTTCGATCGATCACTGAGCCAGATGCTGCTGTTGTCAGGAATTTTATATGGCTCGCTGATCAAGATTACATCTGCTTTTTCGTCCTTGATGGTTTGTGCCAGGATATCCTGAGCTGTCTCACAATGATTGAGGTTAATTTGGATAACCTTCATGGTTTCTTGCTGCAGATCGCTTTCTTGAGGACAGGGCATTTATTGCCGCCTGCTATGTGCTTTGCATTTTCCGGGTTGACTTTCCTGCAGAACATGCAGGATGGTTCCTCGCTGCAATCTCTCGCGATATGTCCCTCTTTACCGCACCTCCTACAGAGTTTGGAGCGGTCTTCTTCGCTCTTACAATGCTTGGCCAAATGTCCGAATTCGAGGCACTTGAAACATTTCTGTAGCAGCGTCCGCTCACGAATGCGGCAGACTACCCAGCCAATTTTGATGCGTCCTGCTTCCAATAGTTTCTTCGCACTTTCTGCAGGGAGATTAATTATTGCCGTTTGAGTCTCACCGTACGCCTTCCGCAAAGAAATGATGTCAGTAGTCATGACCCTGCCCAAATCGAATTGGGCTCTGATGACCGCGCATACGTCCTCCTTAGTAGTGACCTCGTCGATGTCTCTGATCTCGATCGTGGTACGATGAGTGAGCGTTCTGACTTCAGCCTGTTCTCCTAGAGCTTCGCCAATGACGTTTTTGTAATCCGTCGTTTTGTCTCCTGCTTCCTTCAGTTGTATCAGAAGATCCCCTTTTTTCGTTCTCCTGATTCTGGATACCGCCTTGCCCACAGCTTCCAACTTAGGGTCTGCTTTTACGCTTCGGAGTATCTGGGCGTCGGAAGCCTCCCCTTTCGCTTCGATGACGATGGCATCAGGTTTTGGTTTTCTGCCCTGCTTCTTTTTGGTGGCCTTCTTGCTTTTAACAGCTGACCAACCATTGTCTTCTTCTCGCATCGTATTTTTCTTATTACCAGAGGTACTGGCTTGTTTAGCCTTTGTCAAAGCCGTTTCTGTGACTTTTTTTGGCTCTTTCTTCTTATTTTCCTCATCTGAGGGGCGCTTCTGCTTGCGTTCACGTTTCGGCTTCGGCGTGCTGTTCTCCGATGGCAGTCTCTTCTTTTTTGCGTCCTGGACAGGTTTGAGCCAGGGGGAGGTCTGAGAAGAGTTATTTCTTCTTATCACTTCCTTGGCCTTTTCATCCCGCAGCTGGATTGCCGAGAGTTCATACAACGCCCGAATGCTTTCTATGGCGTCTCTCATTGGTTGATGTATTGAGCGCCGCTTTCCGTCTTCGAGCATGTCGACTAGTTCCCTAATCTGCATGCCCAGCTTGTGGAAGTCAGGTCGATCAGGGGCTTTTTCAACCGTCGCCTCCGATGCCACCGGAGGTGCTCCATCTGATTGTCCCACAGGTGACCTCAGCATCACTGAGCTCCTCTGGAACGGGTCTCCTCTATACTCACCGTTGGTTTGACTGTTGCTTGTTTTGTTGTTGTTTGGGGTTATTGTTTGTTTTGTATTCATTTCTTTTGGGTCCCCACTCAAAGCCGCTATCAATGTTCGAATGTGTAGTCACCCAGTGATCTCATGGTTGTCTATGCAAGCAGTGAGGCCATGCGAGGGTTGGCATAAGCCCTTATGGGGTCTTATGTCAGAGCCAGATCGGTGTTAAACAGGAATGTTACATCTGTACCTACACCACCAACTTAATGGTGACGAAACATTGAACGTACTTTGAGGCCTGCCAAGGTTTTAACGGGACGGGGGCGCTTGTAGCATTAGCCTGAAAGCCATTTCAACCGGATTTCACTCCAGCTTACTCAGGTAACAGAATACTACAGACGTCAGCCCTCATAGCTGTCATTCCAATTCGTTTTCCAGTATGCCGTAATTAAGACCTTGTGTGTGTGTGTGTGTGCGTGTGTGTGTGTGTGTGTGTGTGCGTGTGCGTGTGTGTGTGTTTTTTTTTTTTTTTTTTTTTTTTTTTTTTTTTTAAGGTTGCGCCAGGGATGTGTAATCTTCATAGATACTAATAGCCCGAGTGCTACTAGCATGCACGATTCGCAAACCTGAGTAATCGATTTCAGGAATACGCCTACGTACTAAACACACACCCTTCACACTTCTACCACTCTCCCCGCGGGACTGCCGTTAGGTATTACTTCGCGGGGCTGGTTAGCAATTTATGCTGTACTTTCTGCTTCTCGACGTATTCGTTCTTGAATTCGAAGCTGCATTTGCACATGCGTAATAAACGCACAAATTTCCATCCATTTTTCCTCAGATTGTACCATATGATCTATGAGGAATGGGGGACTGGGAAGTTCGTTTCTCCAGTTTTCAAATCGCCTACAGTAGAAGACTGCATGCTCCGTATCTTCCTCCTGGTCTGGACATTCTGGACACAACGGAGAGCTATCGTGTCCAAACCGGTAAAGATATTTGCGATAACCTCCATGGCCAGACAGGAACTGCGTGAGGTGGTAGGTGCAGTTCCCATGTGCTCGGTTTATCCAAATGTCGATGGTGGGGATTAATTTATAGGTCCATCTGCCTTTAACCGCATTATCCCATCGATCTTGCCACACAGCTCTTGAAGCTGCTTTTTCTTCTTCTATAACCCTTCTTCTTTCGCTAGCCTCTTGGTGGCTCGAGCGTCTCCGATTGTAGATTCTCTGCATCTCGTTCGCGAGGATGTCGATAGGAACCATTCCTGCTATGACAAAGGCTGCTTCGTCAGAGATAGTTCTAAAACCACTGATGGTCCTTATAGCGCAGAGTCTGTAGGCTGATGTAAGTTTCCTCCTTGTTTCTTTGGTCGCGAGAGCCCCCGCCCAAACCGGAGCCGCATAAAGAAGGACTGAGCTGACAACTCTGGATAGTAGGATCCTCCTAGCGTATCCAGGTCCTCCAATGTTGGGCATTATCCTTGAGAGTGCTGCCTGAAGTCGTGACGCTTTTTTGCTCGAATAATCAACATGCTGTTTAAACCGCAGTCTATTGTCGAGCATTACTCCTAAGTATTTGATTGCTTCTTTGGATCTGATGATTTGGGTCCCAACCTGTACATTCATATATTCCACAGATTTCCGACTGGTTATTAGAACAGCTTCAGTTTTGTGGTCAGCTAATTCTAAACCGGCGGATCCTAGCCAGCTTTTGATTTGACTGATTGCCACATTGTAGCTGAGCTGTGTGTGTGTGTGTGTGTGTGTGTGTGTGTGTGTGTGTGTGTGTGTGTGATTGGTTTGGCTGATTCCGGGAATTGACTTCAGAGGAATTGTGAACACGTTCAATCATGTCTATGAATTCGATTTGGAATTTCACAATGATTTATGTTTATGAAATTGGAGAAGGGAATCAGCAAATGGTTTGATTGGGGAGGGAGAATCGATCGATCGATTCCTGGAATTGAGTTTCGGATTCTATAGAGAGGAAATGTGAACACGTTCAATCATGTCTATGAATTGTGTTGGAAACGGCCGGCGGCCAGATGTTCGATTTGTAATTTCACAATGATTTCCTGGAAAAAGGTATGAGTCATCAAGTTGGAAACCATCTGAATGTATGTGAGAGAGAATGGAATTCATTAAAAGCGGATTGGATATTGGAGTGGGGATGATGTGTTGGAAACCAGCTGAATATGTGTGTGTGTATGTGAGAGAGTGGAATTCATTGGAAACGGACTGGATGTGGTATGACATGTATAAAGGAGCGAGCATCAGGGGCATTAAACATCAGTCATCAAACAGATTTTCAAGTTTTAAAAACATCTCTCTCAGTTAAATTCAAATCAATTCAAATCAAGTTACCTATATATATATAATGGAATTTCTTAACAATTTGGGTAAAGTCAAGGCTCTATTGCCTTTAAAGATATTAGAGTTAAAGAAACGATTCCCAATAATTAAGGCTACAAAATGCCAAACTAAATTCGGGCCAAGAGTGCTCGTAGAGTTAGAGCATTGCAAAGTTTTTCTACCAATTCGATTCAACACGGCAGCTGAAGCCATTTTGAAGCAACTATCAACAGCTGAAATGGTTGTAGTGCAAGCAGTTGGAAATAGCCACGAAGTGCAGTTCCATCCAACAGCTGAGGAAGCTACACCAGAAGACATCCAACATTCACAATCTTTCCTAACATTTTATTGAACAAGAAAAACAATGGCTTGAAATAAATATACAAAAAAAAAAGAAACAATAAATCTTTTGAATAAATAAATGTTTTATTATTATGTTTTAAACATTTCAACAATAAACTGTATTAAAAAGAATATATCTTTAACAAAAAAAAAAATTTATTTATTATTATTCAATATTATTCAGGTCGATGTATCCATTCTTATCATTTACGATTTTACATTTAATTTTTTCGCCAGCAAACGGTCTATATATTCTTCTTTGATAGTTGATCCAATTTAATAGACCTTCTTTATTATTGGGTAAACGAACTAGATAGCCCACTCCAAGAGTTTTTATGACACAGCACTCTATGATTGAGTCTTTTTCTATTTTTCAGCACTTTTTCCACTAGAAATACATCGGGGTGTTTGGTTTTTTGTAGTTCCAATTCGTAGAATGAACCTTGGACGGGTTGCCCTTGAAAGTCACCCAGTAAGTATGTAACAGGATTAGTCCTGTTAACTCTTCTTATTGCGAATACTTCTGTTGTCCAATTGGGTGTGTAACCCTTCTCAAAGGCATGTTTAAACTTGCTTATTCGAACTTGATCAACAACTTTAAATGTTCCCCTTTGGGCGATTTTAATACGATTGTAAGCCGATGCTAATAGATCTTTGGCATTTTTCTTATTCACATCAATCGGCCGCATCTTTATCGTTCTATGTATAGGTCTATTATATGCGTGGAGCAAACCCCTTAGAATCGATAGCCATTTGTAATTGCCACTAAAACTGAATTCTCGCTACATTTTCTCCTTAAGAGTCCTATTAAATCGTTCAACAATTGACGCTTTCAATGTACTATATGTTGAATAATGATTAATGTTGTACAGTCTCATCAATTCTTGGAATTTGCTATTAAAAAACTCCTTGCCATCGTCAGTTTGTAGATTTTGTGGTATACGCTGAGAACTATTGAAAATTGATTTCATAGCTTCTGTATACATACTTTGAAAAGGTGTCAATTACGGTCAACAAGTAGTTATGCATATTGTTTTCCTTGTTATATGGAATCATTTCCACCAAATCTGCTTGCCAAAAGTCATCGAGGCCCTTAATAACAACTCGACGTCTAATGAAATGTCTTCGAGCGGGCTTATGCAATTCCTCAACAACATTGCGCTTACTCGTCGTATACAATAATGAATAAAAAAGCAAAAAACATGTTCTTTTATATAATTTCTTTTATTTGTAGTTTATTATACAGAGACATCAATTTCTTAATTCTAAATATTTTATTTTCAACCAAATAACAAGCACATGTATCCGGACCCAATTTGCACGTATTGGAAGACCAAACACAATTGAATCGGTGAGTGAAAGAACAGTACATGTACAAAATATAGCTTTTGAGAAAAACAGAAAAAACTAAACGCACTTGTACTGCGCTCCCATACAATCAGCAAAAAGCGTATTCCATTTTTTGTATACATTTGGCTCTCTAATGTGGTATTATTTTGCTGATTGGTAGATTTACATATGTAGAGCATTTTGGCTATTTAAGACCAAAATGCAATTTTTGGCGCTTATACTGTTCTTTCACTCACCGATTCAATTGGTGTTATGAAATCCGTGAATAGACTCTGTGGACGTCACATTTTCAAATCTCCTTACAAATGCAATACAATTTAGGACTTCTTCGTAATGCTCCTCAAGAAGTGTGTGTTGATTGACTTTTAAAAATTGTAAAATTTCGTTGAAAACCGCACCAGTATTTATATTGGACATGATGTTAGATTGAATTTCAGGCGTATACTGATGGGAATTCTCTTCGAGCGATTCTTTTAAATAGGTGGATAATTCTCTCTTTTCTTATTAACTTCCGCAATGCTCTCTTTTAGCTTCTGATCATTACTCTCTTTAAATTTCTCAAGTATATCGAGAAAATAGTTTCTAAACTTATTCAACAGTTCAAGTACATTCAAATTTTGTTCATCGATGTATGCACGTAATATTTTCTCATTTTTTTCATGTTTTGCGTCCATGGCCAGAAGACATATATGAAATAGCTCATTAATTTGATTATCAGTATAGTTTTTGTTGCAACATCATCATGATCAATTGGTCCTTTAATATTCTTCAGTGCTTTATGATCAGCATCAAAGTATCCGTTTAAGTGCAGTTTTAAACTCCTTGCGATATCTGTGTGAACAGCGTCCATCGTATTGTCCACATACTGATGAAGAATAAATATGGATTTATTTTTAAATTCTATACAATCATCCATGTACTCCTTGTTGACAGCTTGTTGCAATGATGTTGGCGTCCCAACATTATTTAGACATTTTCCCTCCATATCAAAATCACCACTGGGCAATAGTTTAAATCCTTCTCCAGGAGGTCCTTGAGGACCAGTTGTTGAGCTGTGAAGCCGATTGAAACTCCTTCCGAACTTGTCAACACTCATTTTGCTTTTGATTTAGGCGTGCTAGGACCGGTTTTAATATATGATATTTGCTTTACGTAGCTCTTCTATAATTGAATTTATCTCATTTTGATGATTATTATTGCCAGCATTTTGTGATGCAATTAAAAGTCTTAGTCTATCAACGAGCTCATTGGAATCATTCCAATATACATATTCGACGGGATTATTAGAATAGCTCATATCTTTGAAATTATTTTTGTATGCTTTCCCAGTTTTCTTTATGACTTCCAGCAGTGGCGTTAGACCTTGTAGTAAAGGTCGAATAATATGTTTATACTTATGACCTCTGTTAGCCTTAACGTGCGAGGTGCCATCATATTTTTTCATGTGCACATTTGTGTTTTGCAATATCTTAAGATATTCATCTAAATCTTTATTAGTATATCGTCCTTTTCTGGGTTTTTTCCGAAAAATTAATTCATAAAGATCCTCTGTTCCGGGGAAGATTTCACCATCAATAGCGAAGTTCTTTTGTTCATTAATTACAAAACTCGATCTGCTCAGTTTTGTTGAATTTGATTATACATCGAACTATGGACCATAGATGTTATCCAAATTCGATTCTGCTGGCGATGGCCATGTTGTTTTATATGGAGTACTTTGATCAAGATTAGCAACATCGAAATTTTCGGGAGTTCTAAATGAAACATCTTTATCAACCGTGGTCGTCGTCGTCGTCCTCACTGGCTGAATGATTTATTCTGGAGAATCAGTATGTTTTTCTTCTTCTTTTTCTTCTTCTGGAGGAGGACTTTGGAATTGCAACTTTCTTCGAGTCTTTACTTTTGCTATTAAATCATTCTCGGCTGTATTTCGACGTTTGACATTTTTGACGATTTCTTTTAAGGGTTCAACTATGGGTTTAAATGTTTTTTGAATTCCCGTCTCCTCCATCATTTGTCCACTTTTGAGAAGCCTATATTTTCTCTTTAAAATATTTTTAGTTTCTATAAGTTCTTTAAGTAAATCTTCATTGAGTTCCAAATTTGAGAATTAGGTCGGCTCCAAACTGGGCAGTATCGAACTGGGCAGTATCAAACTGGGCAGTATCGAACTGGGCAGTATTAAACTGGGCAGTATCAAACTGGGCAGTATCAAACAGGGCAGTATTAAACAAGGCAGTATTAAACTGGGCAGTATTAAACTGGGCAGTATCAAACTGGGCAGTACCAAACAGGGCAGTATTAAACTGGACAGTTGCGACGGCTCGATTCCAAAGTTGGTTGATGACTGAGCTCTTTCTTAAATGATTTATTATAGCGCCCTTTTTCTATATTGCAATCCTTGTTAATAACCAAGAATCCATATGCATCTTTCCAGCATTTTGCGCACAATTCTCTGAACTGATTGAATGTCATATCGGAATTTATATGATCATTGTATACATATATGCTTCAGATTAAGTTCATCCTGCTTGAAAATAATTATATAGTTTGCATTGTCTCGTATCAAATGTTTCGGTATATGCGTATACGACTGGCATAAGTAGAAGCTATCCACATCGTTATGTCGACCCATGCAAAAATATTCTCGAATGTTGTTTTGTTTAGCGCACGCCACATCATCAAATATGAATATAGAATTTCGTTTTGCTTTTGAAGGCTCAATAATTTCACAATTATTTGAAAATTCGTTGTATTCCATTCCCTTGATGGTCTTTATTAACTTTCTCAAGTATGCATACTTTGGTTGATGCAAAGACTTTGAGTATATGTAAAGGTTTTGAAATTTCAAACCATTAGCATCGAGAAGAATGTTTAACATGACATTTGTTTTTCCACAATTTGATGGACCCACAATTATTCCTCGAATACTATCTAGAACTAATGCTCCATGTTTCTTCTTCTTCTTCTCGACAATTTTTGTATCAAAGTTCTGCACTTTAATACAGTCTAGTTGTTTAATGAACCGCATACTAACGTCAAATGAACCCAATCACTATTAAAGAAGGTATTTTATAGTCAGGGAATTCAGAATTGCTCTGTCCATGCAATAAGAAGGTTATATAAATGATTGATAAGAAAGTGAAACCCCTCAGTTTTAAACGATCAGCCAAAGGGCGTGGATTAGTAAATTCCTTAATCAACAAGTTGCCAATTGAATTACGTCTTCCCTCATATAATTTCTGTGGGCCTGGAACTAAATTGAAAAACGTCTGGCTAGAGGAGATCAAGGAATTGATCCATTGGATGAAGCTTGTCGTGAACACGACAGTGCATATGCTAATAATAAAAACCTGCTCGATCGACAAATAGCCGATAAAATTCTAGCTGAAAAGGCCTGGGTGAGGGTTAAAGCGAAAGACTCATCAATACCAGAGAAATTAAATAGTCTATTTGTTACGAATATGATGAATGCTAAGACAAAACTCGGTATGGGTTGCCTATCTAAACCGGGGAAAAAAAATCGACGCATCAAGCGTAAAAAAATAATTTATTTAAAAAAGCCATTATGGAGGCCAAAAATGCCATAAAGAAAACCATAAACGATAATCCAAAGTCTATTGCAATAACCGCTTTACGTGCAGCTAAAAAGATCATTAGAAACAAACGAAAGAACATTGGAATTCCTCGAGTAATACCAATACCCAAAATTGGCGGTTTCTTGCCACTGGCACCTATCATGGCAGCGCTATCAGCAATTGGTGCTCTAACTGGAGGAGCTGCGGGCGTTGTTAAAACTATAAATGCTTCAAAGGTAGCCAAGCAACAGTTGGAGGAGAGTTAACATCACAATCAAGCCGTCGAGGGAATAAAAATCAAGCAAGGCAAGGGACTTTACTTGCAACCCCATAAGAAAGGATTCAGACTTTTTCTAAAACCACAGCCCACGAGCACAAAAAACTAATGGAATTGCTACCCAATCGTCCTCTCACCAATATTGATATTATGAAATTTGGAAAAATCTATATACCTAATTTTCGTGGTGTTTACATGAGAGATAAATTGCCCAGAAGGTCGTTTAACAAAGAATGTGGTGTAATTAACTTGGACAATGAGAGTGGTCCCGGAACACACTGGGTAGCATATACAAAACATAAAAAAAACCTTTGTAAAATATTTCGATAGTTTTGGTAATTTAAGATTACCTCTAGAAATTGTAAGATATCTGGGTGAAAATATTCATTATAATTATAATAATTGTCAAAATTATAATACTGTAGCATTGACTACAGGATGGTTTGTGTACCAAAAACTAAAACACTGTATCTCAAACTGTGCAACGACATCTATTGCCTACTAGTAGTAAATATTTCAACCTGATGTGCTTACGTTCCAACCTGGTGTGCTTACGTTCCACAATTGTTCCACACAATATCCCAATATTCCATGATCCTCAACTCACCCGGAGAAACATCTAGCATGTTCTAGAACCCCTTGCAATTTCCTATAAATACCCATACCACAACCAACGTCGAGACAGTTGTTTATAAGTGAATACAGCGATTACAAGAGATATTCGACCAGTGGTGAAAGCAAGCGACATTGTGAATAAAGAATACAGTGATTGAAGACTGAGTTGAAGTAAAGTTAGTGTTTGATAATAAATGATTAAAACGATTAAACGATTAAAATACACAAAAGACGGTTTTATTTAAACGAACCCCAGCAAGAATATTACATTGGTGTCAGGAAAGTGGAATAAAACAAATTTTGTGTATTGCGTTTTGTGTAAGTGAAAAATAAAAATAGTTCGGAAATTGCTAGAAGATTTGTCAGTGCCGCAACTAAAGGATGTACTGAGCCAGCGAAATCAGCTTACGACTGGTACGAAGAGAGAATTGATCATTAAGTTACGGAAAATAATGACGGACGAGGGTACAGATCCTGATACGGCTTTGTTCGACGTCGAAGAAGAACAAGTGAGTACGACAAATGACATGTCGGCCTTGATGAAATTACTTTCCGAAAAATTCGAGAAGCTAGATAATTCTTTAGACGAGCAAAAGAAAAAGTTCGATGAACAAAAAAATTCTCTAGACGCCAAGCTCGATGAACAAAAGAATTCTCTAGAGCAACAGCTACTCGATCAAAGGAGTGTTCTCGAAAGCAAATTTGATGAACAAAATAGAAGTTTGGAAACAAGATTCGGGACAATCGATGAGAAAATTGGAAATGTAGAGACCAAAATTGAAACATTTGAAACAAAATTCGAGAATGTTCAAACAAAAATCGAGACTGTTGAAGGAAGATTTGAGAATTTGGCAAAGGAACTCGAATACGTGAAGAAACAGAAAGTTCGGGAGTATTCAACCGACTTCCCGAGAAGGAAAGAGTTGCAGCCTCCCGTCTTTGACGGACAGACATCATGGGTGATATATAAGAGACAGTTCGAAGCTGCGGCAATGACGAACAACTGGGACGATGAAGAGAGGTCCATTGCCCTCACGCTTGCGCTTAGAGGATCAGCTGCAGAGCTACTACAAACTATTCCCGAGGGCAAACAACGCAACTACGACAGTTTGGTGAAAGCCATTGAGATGCGATTTGGGGACGACCACATGCAGCAAGTATATAGGGTCCAGTTGCGCAGAGGGTCCCAGATGAAGGGTGAGAAGCTCCAGCAGTTGCAAGCAGACATCGAGCGGCTGGCACATTTGTCCTATCCAAACGCCGGCGAGGAGATCATTAACGAGATGGCAACCGAAGCGTTCACCCATGCCATAGCTGATGCGAAACTACAAATGGCGGTAAGAATGGCTGGAACGAAAACGCTCGCCGAAGCTTTGGTGTTTGCTCTGACAATGGAGGCCGCAGAGCAGGCCTGTCAGGGAATCCACCGTGTGAGGGAAGTAGCCGCCATCGAATGCTCTTGCAAGAGGATGGACGTCGAAGACCGAAACAACGCTCGCGGAGGACAAATTCGTTGCTGGAACTGCAACAAAATAGGACACCTACAACGGCAATGCAGAAATCCACCCAGACGCGGAAACTGTCCACATTGTTCGAATAGGCGACTCAACGAAGAACCATCCTACAGGGACAACATCCATCCTGTTGGCCAGGCTCCAGGAGTCGGGAAACGCCTAAGAGCCAGCTTCGCGGGGCAAAAGTTGGCTAATGGAATCGACGCCCCCAAGACCACCATCCAGGTCTCCCAAACCAAACGATGCAACAAGAGTCTCACAGTGGAAGCATTCATCGGCAAAAACAAGTGCGTGGCTACTATCGATACCGGCGCCACGGCTTCCATTGTAAGAAAAGATCTCGTTCGGAAGTCTTGGCTGCACAACACCTGCTGCTACTGTCTTAGAACTGCGACAGGGGAAGCGGCGAAAGTATACGGAGAAGTTCGCCTCACATTACAACTAGCAGGGTTGGCCTTTTCTCATGCGTTCCTGGTGGCCGACATATGTGATGAATGCATCATCGGAGTGGACTTTATGAAAGAACACGACGTAATCATCGACATCGGGATGCAAGTTCTGCGGTACCGGAACGTAGAGATTCCAATGGTGTAAGGGAACGAGAACGCAGCACATTTAAGAACAATACTCAGCAAGGACGAAGTCTTACCACCATCTTCCGAGACTATCATTTGGACAAAACTAGAGGGTGACCCTGGGAGCCACCGATTCTACCTATTGGAACCGGATTCAGGAAGGAATTCCCCGAACTACATCGTGGGAAAGTGTTAGTGGAGCCAAAGAACAGCCTGGTCCCAGTAAGGCTCATGAACTTAAAGAGCCACAGCATCAAACTAAAACAAGGGGAGGTTATTGGTAAATGTGCGCCGATATGTTCAATTTCAACGATAACCGAAAAGGAATCTGCGAGGCCCGTTTCATCAGCCAGGTTGGCCGAAGTAAGGGACAGGATCCTCAAGCATTGTGAACTGGATCAGGATCAGCGTGCCATGGCAGAAAATCTAATCGGTGAGTACGCTGATATATTTGCCTCACAGGATGGAGAGTATGGCCGAACACATCTGGTGCAACATCGCATAGACACTGGGGATACCAGACCAATTCGTCAGCCTGCCAGACGACTACCATTGGCAAAACAGACGGAGGTTGCGGATATGGTGTCAACGATGGAGAAGGAAGGGCTCATCGAAAGTTCTAAGAGTCCGTGGGCCTCACCTGTTGTACTAGTTAAGAAGAAAGACGGCAGCACTCGATTCTGCGTGGACTATCGCAGACTTAATGATGTCACCAAAAAGGATAGCTACCCTCTGCCACGGATCGATGACACATTGGACACACTCTCAGGAGCTCGATGGTTTTCCACCCTTGATTTAAAGAGCGGTTACTGACAGGTACAGATCAATCCAAAGGACCGAGAGAAAACTGCGTCCACTGCAGGAAATGGGCTGTGGCAATTTACAGTAATGCCATTTGGATTATGCAATGCTCCGGCAACTTTTGAGCGCCTAATGGAACACGTCCTGCGTGGATTGACCTGGAAAACTTGCTTGGTGTATCTGGATGATGTGATCGTGATAGGAAAAACGTTCGAGGAACATCGCGATAACCTGAAGGATGTGCTAGAACGGCTTCGAAGCGCTCACCTGAAGCTGAACCCAAAGAAATGTGACCTCTTCAGATCCGAAGTTAAGTACCTGGGCCACGTTATCTCATCAGAAGGAGTGCGAACAGATCCAGACAAGGTGGAAGCTGTGAAAAACTGGCCAGTTCCAAAAGACAAACACGAACTCAGGAGCTTTTTGGGTCTCGCTGCGTACTACCGACGATTCATAAAGGACTTTGCCGGGATCGCGAAGAGCTTGCACCAGCTGACGGAAAAAGGTAGGCAATTCAAGTGGTCAGGTGAGAGCGACAATAGCTTCAAGAACCTTAAGCAACAACTATGCGAAGCACCAACACTAGCATACCCCATTCCCGGAGAAATGTTCATCGTGGATGCAGATGCAAGTAACGTCGGTATCGGAGCGGTTCTTTCGCAGGTACACATCGGCCAAGAGAAGGTAGTAGCATACTTCAGCAAAGTGCTCTCCAAGCCGGAAAGGAACTACTGCGTGACCAGGCGAGAACTTCTGGCGCTGCTTCTGGCGACAAAACACTTCCATAAATACCTCTACGGCCAAAAGTTCCTTTTGCGCACAGACCACGCGGCTCTAAAATGGCTGCTGCTGTTCAAGAATCCGGAGGGCCAGGTCGCAAGATGGATTGAACGACTGCAGATGTACGATTACGAAATACAGCATCGTAAAGGGAAACTTCATTCTAATGCGGATGCCTTATCCCGGCGACCATGTAAGAGCGACTGCAAGCATTGTGTGCGGCAGGAAGAGAAGAACCTTCTTTCCATCCAAAGGGTAAGAGCTGAGCCTATCGCCGGCTGGAGTGCAGAGGAAATCCGCAACGCTCAAAAAGAAGACCCAGACATCGCGTGGAAGGAGTTTATGGAAAAGCCAAATGGGCAGGATATCTCGGACAGGAGCCCCACTCTCAAGGCATACTGGGCTCAGTGGAACTCCCTTCATGTGCAAGATGGTGTACTGAAAAGGAAATGAGAAAGGCCGGACGGGAAAGATTTCATAATGCAGCTTGTCCTGCCGCGATCAAAAGTACATGAGGTGCTACGGGAGATACATGACGGAGCATCCGGAGGTCATTTGGGGGCAAACAAGACGCTGGAGAAGGTGCGGGAACGTTTCTATTGGCTCAGCGCAAGGAACGACGTAGAGAATTGGTGCCGAAAATGCGTCGTGTGTGCCGCCAGCAAGGGACCCAGAACGAAAACGCGAGGCAAGATGCACCAGTACAACGCGGGCGCACCCTTTGAACGGATTGCCGCTGACATCGCTGGTCCATTTCCAGAAACCGACAAAGGTAACCGTTACATCCTAGTCGTCATGGACTACTTCAGCAAATGGCCGGAAGCGTTCGGCATCCCTAACCCGGAAGCGAAGACCATCGTAGAACAGATCGTCAACAACTGGGTGAGCAGATTTGGCGTGCTCATGGAACTGCATTCCGACCAGGGACGAAACTTTGAATCGAAGATATTCCAAGAGGTTTGTCAACAACTACGAATCAAAAAGACGAGGACGACCCCACTTCATCCACAATCCGACGGGATGGTAGAGCGCTTCAACAGAACCTTAAACGAACATCTCTCCAAGGTCGTAGAAGACCACCAGCGCGATTGGGATCGACTAATTCCTCTCTTCTTGATGGCCTACTGAAATGCAGTACACAGTACTACTGGACATACTCCATCCGAAGTCTTGTTTGGTCGAGCAGTTCGGCTACCTAGTGAGGTGAAGTTTGGATCCCCTAACGATGAGCCCAAATGTGAAGAGGACTATGTGGCAGACCTCAGGGAAAGGATCCGAGACATACATCAGAGGACCAGGACGAGGATAAGGATAGCGAGTGACCGCATGAAAACCAGGTACGACACAAAGGCAACAACGTCCAGCTTCCACGAGGGAGACCTAGTATGGCTGTACAACCCACACC
Source organism: Brachypalpus laphriformis (assembly GCA_945910035.1). Classification (NCBI taxonomy): domain Eukaryota; kingdom Metazoa; phylum Arthropoda; class Insecta; order Diptera; family Syrphidae; genus Brachypalpus; species Brachypalpus laphriformis. The sequence continues at coordinate 105,864,452 of OX246754.1, read as the reverse complement.
GGCAAAAGGGGACGTCACCCAAGCTGCAGCAAGACTGGGAGGGCCCTTATAAAGTGGTCACACGCATCAATGACGTCGCCTTCCGGATCCAGCGTGGAGTAAGAGGCAAGATGAAAATTGTCCACCCGGATCGTCTTCATCGTTACCATGGCAGTAATCCAAATGATCTTGTTCGGGACGAACAAGTGTAAGAGGGGGGCAGTGTAGCATTGACTACAGGATGGTTTGTGTACCAAAAACTAAAACACTGTATCTCAAACTGTGCAACGACATCTATTGCCTACTAGTAGTAAATATTTCAACCTGATGTGCTTACGTTCCAACCTGGTGTGCTTACGTTCCACAATTGTTCCACACAATATCCCAATATTCCATGATCCTCAATTGACCCGGAGAAACATCTAGCATGTTCTAGAACCCCTTGCAATTTCCTATAAATACCCATACCACAACCAACGTCGAGACAGTTGTTTATAAGTGAATACAGCGATTACAAGAGATATTCGACCAGTGGTGAAAGCAAGCGACATTGTGAATGAAGAATACAGTGATTGAAGACTGAGTTGAAGTAAAGTTAGTGTTTGATAATAAACGATTAAAACGATTAAACGATTAAAATACACAAAAGACGATTAAACGATTAAAATACACAAAAGACGGTTTTATTTAAACGAACCCCAGCAAGAATATTACAATACATTTATATGTGGTCATCTATGCTTGAAGTTTCTAATCACTGAAAAGAAGAAATAAATAGAGCAAAATCAAAAAATGTGTTTCATTTGTGTTCCAACAGCGATGTCGATAACACTTACATTAAGCGGAAACCAATCTACTCTCACTACAGAGTATTTTCCTCCAATTATCCTAAATTCTGGTTACGTATGCGGCTTGGTTGACTTCCAGACCTATAATTCTATACCAAATGTGGTTGTTTTTAATAATTTATTTCACTTTGGTGATGCCGTAATAGCATTTCCAATTGGTTCCTATGAGATTGAAGACATAAATAACTGCATTCAGGAGGCTCAGCGATTACAAGAGATATTCGACCAGTGGTGAAAGCAAGCGACATTGTGAAAATAAATCTGTAGCGACCGTTTATTTGGAAATAAATAAAGAATAAAGTGATTGACTATTGTGTTAAAGTAAAGTTGGTATTTGATAATAAACAAACAATTAAAATACACGAAAGGCGGTTTTATTTAAACGAACCCCAGCAAGAATATTACATTGGTGTCAGAAAAGTGGAATAAAACAAATTTTGTGTATTGCGTTTTGTGTAAGTGAAAAATAAAAATAGTTCGGAAATTGCTAGAAGATTTGTCAGTGCCGCAACTTAAGGAAGTACTGAGCCAGCGGAATCAGCTTACGACTGGTACAAAGAGAGAATTGATCATTAAGTTGCGGAAAATATTGACGGACGAGGGTACAGATCCCGATACGGCTTTGTTCGACGTCGAAGAAGAACAAGTAAGTACGACGAATGATATGTCGGCCTTAATGAAACTGCTTTCCGAAAAGTTCGAGAAGCTAGACAATTCTCTGGATGAGCAAAATAAAAGAACAAAAGAATTCTCAAAATGAAAAATTCGAGAAGCTAGAAAATTCCTTGACTGAACAAAAGAATTCTCTAGACGCCAAGTTCGATGAGCAAAAGAACTCTCTAGAGCAACAGCTATTTGATCAAAGGAGCGTTCTCGAAGGCAAATTCGATGAACAAAATAAAAGTTTGGAAACAAGATTTGGGACAATTGACGAGAAGATTGAAAATGTAGAAGCCAAAATAGAGACATTTGAAACAGCCGTTGAAGGACGACTCGAGAATGTTGAAACAAAATTCGAGAACGTTCAAACAAAAATCGAGACCGTTGAAGGAAAATTCGAGAATTTGGCAAAGGAACTCGAACACGTGAAGAAACAGAAAGTTCGGGAGTATTCAACCGACTGCCCGAGAAGGAAAGAGATGCAGCCTCCCGTCTTCGATGGACAGACATCATGGCCGATATATAAGAGGCAGTTCGAAGCTGCGGTAATGAAGAACAACTGGGACGACGAAGAGAAGTCCATTGCCCTCACACTTGCGCTTAGAGGATCAGCTGCAGAGCTTCTGCAAACTATTCCCGACGATAAGCAACGCAACTACGATAGTCTGGTAAAAGCCATCGAGATGCGATTTGGGGACGACCATATGCAGCAAGTATATAGGGTCCACTTGCGCAGAAGAGTTCAGGTGAGAGGAGAAACTCTCCAGCAATTGCAAGCGGATATCGAGCGACTGGCACATTTGTCCTATCCAAACGCCGGGGAGGAGATCATTAACGAAATGGCAACAGAAGCGTTTACCCATGCCATAGCTGATGCAAAACTACAACTGGCGGTAAGAATGGCTGGAAAGAAAACGCTCGCCGAAGCTTTGGCGTTTGCTCTGACAATGGAGGCCGCAGAGCAGGCCTGTCAGGGAATCCACCGTGTGAGGGAAGTAGCCGCCATCGAATGCTCTTGCCAGAGGATGGACGTCGAAGACCGAAACAACGCTCGCGGAGGACAAATTCGTTGCTGGAACTGCAACAAAATAGGACACCTACAACGGCAATGCAGAAATCCACCCAGACGCGGAAACTGTCCACATTGTGCGAATAGGCGACTCAACGAAGAACCATCCTACAGGGACAACATCCATCCTGTTGACCAGGCTCCTCGAAACCAGGAGTCGGGAAACGCCTAAGAGCCAGCTTCGCGGGGCAGAAGTTGGCTATTAGAATCGACGCCCCCAAGACCACCATCCAGGTCTCCCAAACCAAACGATGCAACAAGAGTCTAACAGTGGAAGTATTCATCGGCAAAAATAAGTGCGTGGCTACTATCGATACCGGCGCCACGGCTTCCATTGTAAGAAAAGATCTCGTCCGGAAGTCTTGGCTGCACAACACCAGCTGCTACTGTCTTAGGACTGCGACAGGGGAAGCGGTGAAAGTATACGGAGAAGTTCGCCTCACGTTACAACTAGCAGGGTTGGCCTTTTCTCATGCGTTCCTGGTGGCCGACATATGTGATGAATGCATCATCGGAGTGGACTTTATGAAAGAACATGACGTAATCATCGACATCGGGATGCAAGTTCTGCGGTACCGGAACGTAGAGATCCCAATGGTGTACGGGAACGAGAACGCAGCACATTTAAGGACAATACTCAGCAAGGACGAAGTCTTACCACCATCTTCCGAGACTATCATTTGGACAAAACTAGAGGGTGATCCTGGGAGCCACCGATTCTACCTATTGGAGCCAGACTTAGGAAGGAATTCCCCAAACAACATCTTGGGAAAAGTTTTAGTGGAGCCAAAGAACAGCCTGGTCCCAGTAAGGCTCATGAACTTAAAGAGCCATAGCATCAAACTAAAACAAGGGGAGGTTATTGGTAAATGTGCGCCGATATGTTTAATTTCAACAATAACCGAAAAGGAATCTGCGAAGCCCGTTTCATCAGCCAGGTTGGCCGAAGTAAGGGATATGATCCTCAAGCACTGCGAACTGGATCAGGATCAGCAAGCCATGGCAGAAAAGCTAATCGGTGAGTACGCTGATATATTTGCCTCACAGGATGGAGAGTATGGTCGAACACATCTGGTGCAACATCGCATAGACACTGGGGATGCCAGACCAATTCGTCAGCCTGCCAGACGGCTACCACTGGCAAAGCAGACGGAGGTTGCGGATATGGTGTCAATGATGGAGAAGGAAGGGCACATCGAAAGTTCTAAGAGTCCGTGGGCCTGGTTAAGAAGAAAGACGGCAGCACACGATTCGGCGTGGACTATCGCAGACTTAATGATGTCACGAAAAAGGATAGCTACCCTCTGCCACGGATCGATGACACATTGGACACACTCTCAGGAGCTCGATGGTTTTCCACCCTTGATTTAAAGAGCGGTTACTGGCAGGTACAGATCGATCCAAAGGACCGAGAGAAAACTGCGTTCACTGCAGGAAATGGGCTGTTTACAGTAATGCCATTTGGATTGTGCAACGCTCCGGCAACTTTTGAGCGCCTAATGGAACACGTCCTACGTGGATTAACCTGGAAAACTTGCTTGGTGTATCTGGACGATGTGATCGTGATAGGAAAAACATTCGAGGAACATCGCGACAACCTGAAGAATGTGCTAGAACGGCTTCGAAGCGCTCACCTGAAGCTGAACCCAAAGAAATGTGACCTCTTCAGATCCGAAGTCAAGTACCTGGGCCACGTCAGAAGGAGTGCGAACCGATCCAGACAAGGTGGAAGCTGTGAAAAGCTGGCCAGTTCCAAAATACAAACACGAACTCAGGAGTTTTTTGGGCCTCGCCACGTACTACCGACGATTCGTAAAGGACTTTGCCGGAATCGCGAATAGCTTGCATCAGCTGACGGGAAAAGACAGGCAATTCAAGTGGTCAGGTGAGTGCGACAATAGCTTCAAGAACCTTAAGCAACAACTGTGCGAAGCACCAACACTAGCATATCCCATTCCCGGAGAAATGTTCATCGTGGATGCAGATGCAAGTAACATCGGCGTCGGAGTGGTTCTTTCGCAAGTACACAATGGCCAAGAGAAGGTAGTAGCATACTTCAGCAAAGTGCTCTCCAAGCCCGAAAGGAACTACTGCGTGACCAGGCGAGAACTTCTGGCGCTGCTTCTGGCGACAAAACACTTCCATAAATACCTCTACGGCCAAAAGTTCCTTTTGCGCACAGACCACGCGGCTCTAAAATGGCTGCTGCAGTTCAAGAATCCGGAGGGCCAGGTCGCAAGATGGATTGAACGGCTGCAGATGTACGACTATGAAATACAGCATCGTAAAGGGAAACTTCATTCTAATGCGGATGCCTTGTCCCGGCGACCATGTAAGAGCGACTGCAAGCATTGTGTGCGGCAGGGAGAGAAGAACCTTCTTTCCATCCAAAGGGTAAGAGCTGAGCCTATCGCTGGTTGGAGTGCAGAAGAAATCCGCAACGCTCAAAAAGAAGACCCAGACATCGAGCCGATATTAGCGTGGAAGGAGTTTATTAAGAAGCCAAATGGACAAGATATCTCGGACAGGAGCCCCACTCTCAAGGCATACTGGGCTCAGTGGGACTCCCTTCATGTGCAAGATGGTGTACTGAAAAGGAAATGGGAAAGGCCGGACGGGAAAGATTTCATAATGCAGCTTGTCTTGCCGCGATCAAAAGTACACGGGGTGCTACGGGAGATGCATGATGGAGCATCCGGAGGTCATTTGGGGGCAAACAAGACACTGGAGAAGGTGCGAGAACGTTTCTATTGGTTCAGCGCAAGGGTAGACGTAGAGAGTTGGTGCCGAAAATGCGTCGTGTGTGCCGCCAGCAAGGGACCCAGAACGAAAACGCGAGGCAAGATGCACCAGTACAACAACATCAACAGAACCTTAAACGAACATCTCTCCAAGGTCGTAGAAGACCACCAGCGCGATTGGGATCGACAAATTCCTCTTTTCTTAATGGCCTACTGAAATGCAGTGCACAGTACTACTGGACATACTCCATCCGAAGTCTTATTTGGTCGAGCAGTTCGGCTAATCAGTGAGGTGAAGTTTGGATCCCCTAACGATGAGGCCAACTGTGAAGAGGACTATGTGGCAGACCTCAGGGAAAGGATCCGAGACATACATCAGAGGACCAGGACGAGGACAAGGATAGCGAGTGACCGCATGAAAACCAGGTACGACACAAAGGCAACAACGTCCAGCTTCCACGAGGGAGACCTAGTATGGTTGTACAACCCACACCGGCAAAAGGGAGGTCACCTAAGCTGCAGCAAGACTGGGAGGGCCCTTATAAAGTGGTCACACGCATCAATGACGTCGTCTTCCGGATACAGCGTGGAGTAAGAGGCAAGATGAAAATTGTCCACCTGGATCGTCTTCATCATTACCATGGCAGTAATCCAGATGATCTTGTTCGGGACGAACAAGTGTAAGAGGGGGGCAGTGTAGTATCAAGTACATCGTCAGGTACTTTGTGCAACGACATCTATTGCCTACTAGTAGTAAATATTCCAACCTGATGTGCTTACGTTCCACAATTGTTCCACACAATATCCCAATATTCCATGATCCTCAATTCACCCGGAGAAACATCTAGCATGTTCTAGAACCCCTTGCAATTTCCTATAAATACCCATACCACAACCAACGTCCACACAGTTGTTGATAAGTGAATACAGCGATTACAAAAGATATTCGACCAGTGGTGAAAGCAAGCGACATTGTGAAAATAAATCTGTAGCGACCGTTTATTTGGAAATAAATAAAGAATAAAGTGATTGACTATTGTGTTAAAGTAAAGTTGGTATTTGATAATAAACAAACAATTAGAATACACGAAAGACGGTTTTATTTAAACGAACCCCAGCAAGAATATTACAATACTATTGTTTATGTTAAGGGCTTTGAAAAAGTTCAATGGCTGAAAGAATTACTTCAAGATGAAGATGTCGAACTAATGAATATCGAAGAAATCGACTGCCCGGCTTTAAAAGAATTGAAACGTCTCTATCCCAAGGAAAAGAAATGCGTATACCACAATAAATGTTGTGCACTGCAAAATGTTTGCCTGCTAGAAAAATTTTTAATTGGAAGTCAGTAAAATAAAACACTTTTTTCTTTCTTATATTATATTAATTTATATTTATATTTTATATGCCTGTAAATTTAATGAAAAAAAAAATAAAACACAAATAGTTAAAAGATGATTTGAATCTTTTTATTTATTTTTCTCCTGTGCTGAAATATGAAACGCTGAAATTGGAAGTAAAAGAATTTTTTCTTCCCGATGAAGTTTGCAGAAAAAAAATTAACCAAGCTAAATAATTGAAAGACTTTTTTTAATATTTTTTATAATATAATTTATTTTTTTTTATTTTATAACTATAATAGGAATTCATGGCTGAATTCCTATCAGTGCCTGCGAGAATTCGCACAGCTGGGGTACTTCCTCCTCCCCGTACCCCATCGCCAGAGCTGCACACCGCAATCCGAGGGCTAGATGCACAGCCGCCTGCCCCTGCCTCAGCCGTCCGCCTCCGAAAAACAGCTTGGTGCAGCACCAAGCCAGCGCAGCGGTCTCCGAAAATTCTTCGAAGCGCTCGAAGTCGTTCAAGAATTTGATGAGACCATCCACTGGTCTTTTGTTCGCTGCCATGATAATGGTGGTGATGACTGAATTATCCCATCTAAGTTCCTAGCGTATTTATACAAATTTCTATTGAAGGAGATGGCGACGTTTCTATATCAAACGCTGTATTCTATAATCTAATGTGTTGGAAAGAAAATAATAAACAATTGATTCATAATTGATGATCACCAAATTGTTGGATCTGATTCTTGGTCCAGCATCAAAAATAAACAATCATTTGCAGCATCGACACTAATCAATGTTTTTTTTTTTTTTTTCTCTAAGAAGAAGAAGTCCAGATCGTTGGAAATATAAACAAACAGTCATACTGGCCACACTAGTCAACTCAGAACATTACTTCTGAATCAAAACAATCATCCAGCCGCGATGCTGAAACTAAACACTTCTGTTCTTTTTAAACATACGAAACCTCGGTCCACCATCGAAAACATAAACAGCAGTCAATAGACCATCTATGGATTCCAATTCGACAATCAAATCAAGCTCTGAAATATGACACCTCGCTCCCAACAATCCAACTCGGCAATCAAATCAAGTTCTGAAATATTTTTTTTTTTTTTTTTTTTTTCCGAGGGTTGGTGAAAAATCTTCCATAGACACTATGAGAATAGCAAGCGCGTGCTCATAGTAGTGTCAGATTCTTACTGACTAAAAAACCACTACCCTTCGATATAAATTTGTTAGATATCGCAACTAAGTATTAACTTATCAAGCAATTTTTCTTTCACGAAATAAAAACGTTTGGCAGGTTACTTTCCACTGAAAGATCCTGCATGTTCCGCAATCTAAACGCGGTTAATCATTATCTCGCCAAGTCGAAGGGTTTCGTCCTTTGTAGTCGGCGCAATAAATTGCTCTCCTCCAATATTTGTAGGACTGTATTGTTGACATGTCCGATTAGTCGGTTTCTATGCTTTCTCGCGAAGCTTCTAGTTTCAGCTTCGATTGTCGGAATTCCGAGATCCCTGTGGATATCGTCGTTTCTACTATACCACGGTGCTTGGACAATCTCTCTTAGCACTTTATTTTGAAAAGTTTGTAAAATATTGGCATTTGTTTTCTTGGTACAACCCCAAAGTTGTATACCGTAGGTCCACACCGGCTTTAGCACTTGCTTGTATAAAAGCAGTCTGTTCTCAGTACTGAGCTGGGAATGCTTTCCGAGTAACCAGTACATTTCGCTCTATTTGATTTCGAGTTCTTTACGTTTCATTTTCACGTGCGAATTCCATTTCAGTCTTGCGTCTGGCCTCGTTTGCAAAAGGTATTCGGGCCGAGTTTAGGAAAATTGGCAAGTTATTAGTTTTCTTGTAAGTGAAATTCACGTGAACAGATTTAGATTCGTTGAGGGCGATCCGCCAGGCCCTCGTCCATTTATTTACTTTATTTAGCGCGTTTTGCAGTTTTTCAGTCGTTTCTTCGATTGTTTTACCTACTGCTAGGATAGCGGTGTCATCGGCAAACGTAGCTAGGATAATGCCATCTTCTTTCGATATATCTCGAGTATATAACAGATAGAGAAGCGGCCCAAGAACGCTTCCCTGTTGTACGCCGGCCGAAATTTCTTTGAGCTGCGAGTATTCGTTTCCATGTCTGACACGGAAGAGTCTATTCCCCAGATATGATACTAGAATATCGTATAAGCACACAGGGAGAACTTGTCGTAGTTTGGATTTCAAGCCATCATGCCACACCTTATCAAAGGCTTGCGAGACGTCAAGAAATACGCTTGAGCAAATCTTTTTTTCTTCAAATGCTTTCTCGATTACGTCAGTAATTCTATGCACCTGGTCAATCGTCGAATGCTTACTTCTGAACCCAAACTGATGGTCAGGGATAAGATTATTTTCTTCTATAGCCGGTTGGAGACGCCTTAGTAATATCCTCTCGAAAATTTTGGATATGACTGGAAGAAGCGAAATTGGTCTATACGATTTTACCTCATTTGGCGGTTTTCCTGGTTTTAAGACCATTATTACTTCCGCAACTTTCCATTGGCTCGGAACGTGTTTTAATCTGAGCGCAGCATTAACAATATAGAGAAGCTTAATCAAAGCTTTTCTAGGTAAAACTTTGAGAATTTCTTCGGTGATTAAATCATAACCAGGAGCTTTCTTAGGTTTTAGAATCTCGATCTCATTTTTGAGTTCCCTAAGCGTTGCACTTGTGAGTGTTAAATTGCCAGATGGTAAATCCGGCCAAAATGTTCAACGCCGTTCTCGACCACTGTAATGTATTATTCACTGTAACACCAAAAGAAATCTACGGAATAAAAGAGATTACCGTCTGTGTTGTGACGCTATAAAAAGAGTTGTGTATTTTGCTCTCTTGATTAACCTTTTATATAAATGTAACATTTTATATGTCAATTTACAAGTGTGTGTATGTGTTGGGAAATTATTTTATACAATTCAAAAACATAGAAATTACTTTACACTTCAACAGTGACACACTTTGTGGTATTACCACATCAACTCGAACATTCTCCGCCCCCGGTGAACGAACTTCTCAGCCTTTTAACGCCGACTAGTACGTCACAGGATGAAATCTCGCTTCGCCGTACTGCTTCCTCGATGACTCGAACGTAAGCGTAAGCTCCTACACGGAATTCCATATGCTGCCTCATATCGACCCTGGTGATAAATTTCATGTCTCACTTCGTCTCACATGTAAAGAGATACATCATTAGAGAATATATAAAAAATGGAACATGGAAATTCTAATGAGAACGTAAACAACTAGACGACACAAAACAGAGACAAATATCACTGTCCCTGTCATGCTACTGGTGAGTAATGTATCGATGCTCTTCTTCGTGGTTACTCCAATTCCAGTAATCTGCGCGACGTGATTACACATCCAAATCCATTCATGGAGGTGTGTAGTGTATCGCCCTCGTTGGTTGTTCGGTGGTGGTTTTTTTGATTGTTTTTTTTGTAATTGTTGTCTGCAGTCGCCGATGGATCTCCGGATTGCAGGTAGGTTGATTTATTGTGATTTCATTTGTTTGATAGCTTGTTCGGTTTGTGTGTGTGTTTGTTGATTTAATTGTTTTTCGCGGCGTGTGTGTGGTTTTCGCGGTCGCTATGTGTACGTGTATGTATGTGGTACAGGGTGGATCGACGCTCGCGAGTTTCGTAATACCGATTGAGTTCCGTGATAGTATATTTTAAGTTGATTTTTAGTTTATTGATATGTGAGATAAAGGTGAAGTTTCGTGTAATTTTGCTATTGTTTTAAGTGTTTAAACTGGTGAATTAGTGGACTGTTATGGTGTTGTGTTGTGACGAAATTTTCAGAAGTTTATTTACAGTGTTGTGTTGTGTAATGTTGATTTAAAATGAAGTTGGTTTAAAGTGTTGTGTTGTGTAATGTTGATAAAAGGCGAAATTAATTTAAAGTGTTGTGTTGTGTTGAGTTAAATAAGGATTGAAATTACTTGAGAGTGTTGTGTTGTGTTGTGTTGAGTTGAATTGAGTTTGTATTAAAATGTTGTATTGTAAATGAAAGTAAGTGTTGTGTTGAATTTTACTAAGTGTTTGTGTTGTGTTGGGAAGTACAAATTGGTTTTGTTTTATAAAGAATGTAGTGTTGTGTTGGATTATATATGAAATAAATCTTTTTGTAGGAAAAGCTGTGTTGTTTGATTCGTTAGGGGGTGTTATTTTCAATTTATTGTGTGGTTCGTATGGTTGGGACATGTCTGCATACTAGATTGGTGTCGTAGCTAGTGTTCGGTTGCTGGGTAGAGGACAGATTTTGGAGATTGGCCTTTTTAAGATGGTGTTGTTCGTTTTGAGCGTTACCACGCGCACTAAATCGTCCGGTCCGGGGTGTAGGTCGGTGACGCGTGCTAGGCTCCATTTTAGTGGTGGTAGCCGTTCGTCCTTGATGAGGACGAGATCACCTTCCTGCACTGTTGTCTGAGCAGCTTTCATCCACTTCGGACGTTGTTGCAGCTTGGCCAGATATTCATTGCTCCACTGTTTCCAAAAAGACTGGTGAAGCGTTTGAACTCTCTTCCAACGGTCGATGTGGGAAATTTTGTCGAGTTGGTACTCTGGCTGAGGTGGAGCGAGCAACGGTTCTCCCACGAGGAAATGTCCAGGCGTGATGATTTCGAGGTCGTTGACATCGTCTGATTGGGGACACAAGGGCCTTGAGTTCAGCCACGCTTCTATTTGTGTAAGAAGGGTGTAGAGCTCCTTGAAAGTCAGACACTGGTTTCCGGCCACACGTTTGAGATGGTACTTCACTGACTTCACTCCCGCTTCCCATAATCCACCAAAGTGAGGGGAAGCCGGTGGAATGAACCTCCATCTAGTTCCTTCGTTGGCCAACAGCTCTGCTACATTCTTCCAATCGACCTTTGCCTCTCTCAGTTGTCACTGTAACTCGCCATCTCCTCCGACAAAATTTCTCCCACAGTCACTGAAGAGTTCTCTGCACAGTCCCCTTCGCGCCACGAATCGACGAAACGCCGCCAAAAATGCGTGGGTGGTCATGTCACCAACCAGTTCAATGTGGACTGCCTTTGTCGCCATACATATAAATATCGCGAAGTATCCCTTGAGGATTTTCGCGTTGCGCCCTTTCCAGGTCTTGACATCGATGGGGCCGGCGTAGTCCACTCCGGCAAATGTGAAAGGCCTAGAAATACTTGTTCTTGCGGTGGGGAGGTTGCCCATTAATTGCTGCAACGGTTTTGCCCTGAACCTGTAGCAAATGGTACAGCCATGTATTGCCTTCTTTACAGCATTCTTCAAATTAAACATCCAATATCGTTGACGTATAAAGGAAATTACCCTTTGGTTCCCTCCGTGTAACGTTTTTTGATGAGCGTCGTGTATCACTAGCGTTGAAAACCGGTGATTGTATTTCAGCAATACGGGATGTTTTTTATTGAAAGGCAACTGTGCATTGGCCAACCTTCCCCCCACTCGCAATATGTTTTTCTCATCGCGAAATGGGTTGAGAGTGTTGTATCCTCTGGTGTTGTTTTCTCCGTCTTCCGCAAACATCTCCTGCTGAACAATGCTCACAATGCGTGTGAGCGCTTCCTCCAGTTCTTCTGGTGACAGAACCCCTGATACCCCCCTAAGTACTCCTGTGTTGCGTCGAAAACGTAAGCAATAGGCGACTAATCTTACTGCTCTGGATAAGGTGGGACACTTGACCAAGAGTTCGTTTACCAGACTATTACCCTTTTCTCGTAGCGTGGCGCAATGCACCTTAACTGCACGTGCTTCCTGCTGAGTTTCCAGACATGGCGGTTGTTCGGGGAATGGCGCATCCCATTGATGCCTTAAAAACGGTGGACCTTGCCACCACAACTCGTTCTGGATGATTTTGGATGGGAGGAGACCTCGAGATGCTAAATCCGCTGGGTTTAACTCTGATGGAATGTGCTTCCACAAGGCACTGCCATTCAGTTTTTGCACCTGTGACACTCGGTTGCCGATGAACGTCTTCCATTTGGACGGTGGTGCCTTTATCCAGCAGAGCGTGATTACGGAATCGGTCCACGCCCAAACATCAACAGCTTCCAACTTCAGCACCTGTGTTGTCTCGTGTAGCAGCTTCGCCAGTAGAACTGCTCCGCATAGTTCCAGACGAGGCAAAGTGATGGTATCCAACGGGGCTACCTTAGTCTTGGACATCAGCAAGTTCATGTGCACCTGTTCGTCTTGGTCTTGGACACGCAAATAGACCGCTGCTGCGTACGCCTTCTCGGATGCATCGCTGAACCCGTGGATTTCAACCTTCCTGGTGTGTTTGTTGGTGTTTATCCACCGAGGAATCTCCAGCTTTCCCAGTGATGGCAAGTCGTCACGAAACGCGATCCATTCCTGCTGCAGATCTGACGGTATTGGTTTATCCCAATCTAGACCTCTCCCCCATAGTTGCTGCATGAGGATCTTCGCCTTGATCGTACATGGTGAAATCCAGCCCATTGGATCAAACAACTTAGAGATGGAAGACAAGATGGACCGCTTTGTAACATTATCGTCACAGAAACCTGTTACCTGGAACGAAAAGACATCTGCGTTTGGTTGCCACTTTATCCCTAAGGTTTTGATGCTGCTCTTGTCTTCAAATGGAATGGAGAAATTGAGTTCCCGATGCTCAGGCGGAATGTGTTGCAAAACCTCCTCCGAGTTACTCACGAACTTTCGGAGATGGAAACCAGCTGTGGCCAGGAGATCGCTTACAGCTTTTAGTTTGTGTTGGGCTTCCTGTACAGTGTCTCCCCCCGTAATGACACCGTCGACATAAGTTTCCTCTTTGATGATGGCTGTGGCGATTGGAAATTTGGATGCCTCGTCGACTGCCAGCTTTTGTAGGACCCTGATGGCCAGGAACGGTGCTGATGCTGTCCCAAATGTTACCGTTTCCAGTCGATAAGTCTTCAACTCTTGGCTGGGATGATCTCTCCAGAAGATCAGCTGATAGTTCGCATCAGGAACGCCGACTCGGATTTGACGGTACATCTTTTCCACATCACCAGTAAAGGTAAACTTATATTTACGCCACCTTAATATGATGTCAATTACGTTGGTCTGTACCTTAGGGCCCACCATCAACATGTCATTCAAGGAAGAGCCAAAAAGGGGTTTGCACGTTGCGTCGAAAACGACTCGCAACTTCGTAGTGGTACTGGATTCCTTGATGACGGCGTGATGGGGAATAAAAAAATGGTATGGAGTTTGAAGGATTTCATGTGACTGCTCCATTTCAGTCATATGTCCTAGTTGGAGATACTCTGACATGCATTTAGAGTACTCTTTGTGTTGGGTTGGGTTGTTTTGAAGCCGCTTCTCTACCTGCATGAACCGTCTGACCGCACCTTCCCGTGTTGGTCCCATACTGGGATATTTGCCGCCTTTGAATGGCAGACAGACTTGGTATCGGCCATCAGGTAAGCGCTTCGTGTGTTGGTTGAAGTGTTCCTCACAGATTTTATCCTCTTCTTCTTCTGTTTTTTCGTAGGGCTCCTCTTCTATCTCCCAGAACTTCCGAAGAGTCGCATCGAGATCCAGCTGGGTGACAAAGCTGTGAACCTTGCGCGGTGTTTCCAACGGCACCTTGCCTAAAAGGATCCAGCCTAATCGTGTCTTTTGTACTATTGGTCCTAAGCACTCAGATCCTCTCACCACGTCTCCCAGGATGATGTCAGGATAGACGTCGCTACCAAGAAGCAGGTCTACCTTCGCCGGTAGATGGAACGTTGGATCAGCCAGCTGCAACCCGTTAAGGTAAGGCCATTTGTCGACGTTAATTTTGTGGGCCGGAAGAAGCCCAGTCAGGGATTTAAAAACTAGCGCTCGCATTTGGCCTGCGAAGTTGGAGGTCAAAGATCGGATCTCCAGATCGACGATCTTTTGTGTAGCTCCACTGCTGACCCTCCCCAACCCATTAATTTCAACAAATGTCCTCTTGGCTTTTAGACTTAACCTTTGCACCGCTGTTTCCGTGATAAATGATGCCTCTGATCCTGGATCGATCAAGGCCCGTAAGGTTAAAGAACCTCCACCCGTCGACCCTACTCTCACTAAGGCTGTGGCTAGCAAGACTTTGGCATCTGTATGAAGGTGGAATGTGCTGACGTTAGGATGATTTGCGGATGAGTGTGAGCTCTGCGAAGGTTGGAACTCTGCAGCAGTGGGGCTAATTGTTGAAACTTGATACGTGTGGCTATGAGTGTGTGAATGTGTGTTGGCGAATTGGGTCGAACTTCGTTGAACGGTGTTGGGTTGTATTGGTGTGGTGTGTGGCGCTGGTGTTACGGACTGGTGTTGGTACGGGTTGTGGGAATTGTCATGCAGCAATGAGTGGTGGCGCTGTTTGCAATAATAGCAACACTTTGGGCTTGGGCACCTCTGCTTGAAGTGGCTGTATGCAAGACAATTCTCACATACCTTCACATCGTAGACGGTGTGTCTCCGTTGGCCAACATCCATTTGCAAAAACCTTTTGCAATCCCGTAACGCGTGTTGACCCTTATGAAACACTCGACAGCTCACATCTCGACTCGGCACATCTCTGGCATGGAAGACTTGAGTTACCTTTCCTTTTCTAGAACTTGCGGGAGTTGTCTGCTGCTCGACCGCTTCTAAAGCCCTGAACCGCGTTCGTAGGAACTCAAAAAACTCTTCCAGCTTTGGTAACTCCTTCTTACTGCCTAGTTTTTCTTCCCACAGCTGCTGTGTGACCTTCGCGATTTTCTGCAGCATCACGAAAATCATAATCATGTCCCACTGATCAACCGGAACCCCTAAATTGGCTAGCGAGTGGAAAATTTCCTGCGATGTATCCAGGATGCGCTTGATGTTTGCTGCTGACTCGGTGTTGAATGGGGGCTGACCGAAGAACAAGTTAAGCTGCGTGTTGACTAACACCCTCTTATGGTCGTAGCGCTCCACCAGTATTTCCCAAGCCTTCTGGTAATTAGCCTTGTCGATGGCTAAGTGCTGCAGTAACCTTTCCGCTTCACCCTCAACGCTGGACTTGAGGTAGTGCAACTTCTGTACTTCGGAGAGGCTACTGTTGGTGTGCACGAGGCTGAGGAACATGTCATGAAATGACCTCCATGTTTCGTAACCGCCGGAAAAAATGGGCAAATTGATTTTTGGGAGCCTGACAGCGTCCTGCCTATGACTTTCCGGCTGTGCCGCCGATGAAGAAGACGTCGATCCTTTTGCTACTTTAGGAGCTTCCTTGGGCCTCAATTTGTCGATTGCATCCATCACGGCTGTCCTGTAGTCGACGTAAATCTCCAAAATGTCGTCATATGCCTGCGCTAATGCCTTCCTATCAACACCCTCCTCAATTTTTCCGGCGCCTACAATCTCCTCATTGTATTTCTCAGCCAGTTGCATGGACCTCTCGATCATGTCCAAACGCGTTTGCAGATAATTAATTTTCTTCAGCCTACTCGCATCAGCCTTGCCGAAATTTTCGAAGTCTTGCTTAAAACGCGCAAGTAAGTTTAACTGAAGATTCCCACATGCCATTTTACTTTGTGTTATATATATCTATGCTTTCTTTATAAAACAGATACTAATCTACTGGACTTACTTGTGTCCGGTATGTTGGGGTTGCTTAAGAATATAATGGATGAACTGGGTGCTCCTCTGACTTCCTTGGCTGTTTGATTGATTGATGCACTTCCTGACGAAAATTGCTGGATTCCGAAGAAATGGATTTGCAAGACGCGGGAAATTTTATTTTTGTATTTAAATTAATTTTTTATTTAAATTAATTATGGGTTGCACATATGCTGTTTTGTTTAAGCCGACACACACGTTTGTAAAACAAAAAAAAATAATGTTTAAAAAATACACCGCGTATAGAAATTTAATTCCAATTCAAAATTTGTAATTTTTTTTTTGACGAGTGTACCACACTTTTGTTGCACCACACACTATTGTTTACTTTTTGTTTTTATTGTTTGTAATGTAATTTACGGCTCGATTGGACCAAAATGTTCAACGCCGTTCTCGACCACTGTAATGTATTATTCACTGTAACACCAAAAGAAATCTACGGAATAAAAGAGATTACCGTCTGTGTTGTGACGTTATAAAAAGAGTTGTGTATTTTGCTCTCTTGATTAACCTTTTATATAAATGTAACATTTTATATGTCAATTTACAAGTGTGTGTATGTGTTGGGAAATTATTTTATACAATTCAAAAACATAGAAATTACTTTACACTTCAACAGTGACACACTTTGTTGTATTACCACATCAACTCGAACAGACGTTATCGTAAACCACTTGACTATCGTACGGTTTAAAGGTTTCTTCCAGGTGGGCCGCAAAGACGTCCGCTTTTTCTTTATCTTCCCTTGCCCATTCATTTTGATTCAATTTAATTGGCGGCGCGGGGACTTTGGGCCTTTTGGTTCCTTTTATGGCTTTCCAAAGTGAATAATTGGAATCTTTTTTCGCTGTTAAACTTTTGAGGTAAGAGCCTATTGCACGATTCTTAAAATCCTTAATAGTTTTCTTCAACGAATTGCACAGACGATTCAAGTGTGTTTTATGCTGCGGAGCACGACTCTGTTGCCATTTTTTACGCGCTTTTCGTTTTTCCTTGACCAATTCCTTTATTTCCGGAGGATATCGTAAGCCGTATTTGTCCGGCGTTTTCCTTAGAATGGGAGTATTATTCCAAGAGGCGAGCTGTACGATCTCGACGAAGCGATCAACTTCAACCTCAAGTTCATAGGGTGTCGTAAGTGGAACGCTCAGTTCTACATTGTCTTCAATTTCGTTCCTAAAACCTTCCCAGTTAGTTGTTCGACCAGTTAATCTCGCTGGCTCTAGGTTATAGACTAGTTTTTCGCTCAATGTCAAAATAATTGGGGAATGATCAGACGACAGATCAAAACTCTCTTTGACTTTTATGTGGTTGGTAGATATTCCTTTCACAACGAAAAAATCTATCAGATCAGGTATTTTTGAAGTATCAGTTGGCCAGTAAGTCGGTTTACCCGTCGAATGGAAATCCCAATTGTACTCCATACCTGCCCCATAGAGCATTCTACCACAGATAATATAGTTACATAGATATCGCATCCAGTACAAAAAAAAATGGCAAATTTTCAATCGACTGGGATTTACTCGTGGGTTCGATCGATCTTGGTTGCCATCCTAGTAAAGGAGATTAATCGAACTCTTTCAGACCAAACGAAATAAAATTATGTTGCAAGACCATGCAATAATCTTGCTCTTCAGTGTGTCGTAGAAACACCAAAGCAAACTTCTGTCATACAGAAACCATTTTCTGTTAAAGAACAATATCTATGTACATACAACAAACTGATGGTATGGTATGATTCAATAGCGATCGTGTCATTGGCATGGCTTGTGTGTATCTTACGTCGCGTCGTGTTGTTTCAGAAGGGTTGCATGGCATTTATGTACTTCTCTAGATGCGTATTTCTTGTTTCTTTTGGTAAATACATGAGTTTGAAATTTCTGTCATCGCAGGTTAAAAATTATGTGTATCATTTATTTGAAATCGAATTGCGACAGCGCTTGGTTTTAAATAAAAATAACAAATGAATGATAAAAGCAAATCAGGAGTTTCTTGCACGACATGCAAGTAATCGAGAAGGGGTTTTCCTAATTTAAAAATTGTTGCATGCCCCTCAAAAGAAAAAAATGAGATTTTAAATAATTTATGGAAAAAAGCATGTAGTTTTGATGGCGATAAGATTTTTTTTTGTTTGCCAAAATCATTTTTGTAGTGAGTTTGTGGGCAGGAAAATGCTAAAAAGAGATGCAGTTCCCACACTCAATTTGCAAAATGATATTGATCAATTTGAAGAATTAGAAAATCTTTCTTCTTCGAATAGTAAGAGAAGAAGAAGTTCAAGTTCAGATCTAGGCTGCTTGAAATGCATCAAATTGATGCAATCAATCGAGAAGCGGGAAAAACCAATTTTCAACAAAAAAAAAGTATTGCTTCTTTCAGTTTGAAAATTAAAACTTTAAAGCAAAAAATTAGATTAAAGAACAGAACATTAAAAATAAAGAAACAAAATAGGTATTCAGGTTTGGTATCCCGAATTAAGAGCATGATATGTCAGAGCAGTCCAAGTTATTTTGTTTTATGTTGATGGGGCTTTCTAAATCAAATTTGTATAGCCCAGAAGAAAAAGAACTTGCACAAAATGTTTTTTTATCACTCGCAAAATACATATACATACATTTCTACGCGATAGGTTGGGCTTTCGACTTCCTCATATAGCTTCATTATATCGTTGGGCTCCTGTGAAAGGTCTATAGCCTGGGTACCAAAACATGGCTCAAAATATATTGAAATCTAAAATTGCATCAGGAGTCATCGTCAAAAGTATGTGGTGTTGGTTTCTGATGAGATTCGAATCCGCCGAAATCTGACCTACAACGCTACCAACGACTTAATTGATGGATTCGAAGATTTAGGTTCAGCAAGAAAAAAATCAAATGCTAATGAAATTTCTGTATTTACGGTTAATGGTATTTTTGATTCATGGAAAAGCGTTGTTAACTATTTTGTTTCAGAAAATGGAATAAAAGGGAATGACTTAAAACAGTTGATTAAAAAGAATTTTGAAATATGCAAGAATCTTGGTCTTCAAGTATGCGCTGTTGTTTGTAACCAGGGTCCAAACAACAGGAAAGCGTATCAGCTTTTGAATGTGACTGAAAAAAACCCATTTACGACATTTGAAAACCAAAAAATATACTGTGTTTACGATTTTCCTCATTTACTTAAATCAGTGCGCAATCTGTTACTCAAATCGGATCTGAACACCCCCGATGGTTTAGTTCCTTTCGATGTCTTCAGAGAAATATATAATTTAGAGACCGACAATGTTGCCAAACCTTGTTTAAAATTTACTAGCTCACATATGGTATAGCTCCTAATGCTTTTGAAAAAATTAGCGTACGCCTAGCGACTCAAATATTTAGCAGGACATCTGCTGCGTCCATACAAACAGCTCAACACCCGAATTGTCTAAAATTTACTTCGCAACACGATCAAGCAACGCAAGCTTTTACGCTGACATTAAACAATACCTTTGACTGCATGAACAGTGGCTCACAATACGACAAAAATGCGCTTCAATGTGGAGTTACTGTTGGAAATGCTGCATACCAACAGATAAAATATTTTGTAATATATTTGCAAGCGATGCAAAATTTTTCAAATGTACCCAACAATTTTTATTTCAAAGGAATGAAACAGACACTTAAAGCAGTTTTATTATTAAGCGAGGACATTAACAACGGTACGTTTGTTGATGCTGATTGCTTGCTGACAAAGAGGGTACATCAAGACATCTTAGAGAACCTGTTCTCAATTGTCAGAATAAAAGGTGGGAATAATAAGAATCCATCTGCTTATGAATTCAGTGTACTAATGACAAAAATTCATTCGTCAAACCTTATTTCCTTCTCACCTTACAGTAATTGTAAGGACGCTGATGTTCAGTTTTTAAGCTTAGGTATAGTCCAAACAAAGGGCACTCATGTTGTTTTGCTGAGTGAGGAACAAGAAGAAGAAGACTGTGATGAGTTTTTGTACACAGAAATCATAAACAAACTAGAAAAAGAAACTGATCTTACACTTGAGACTGTTGCAATGCGATACTTTGCGGGATATATTGCTTAGAAAATGCCTTCAAAGAGCCACTGTTCAAATAGTTCAGAAATTTATTTGAGAAAAGATGAAAAAATAACATGCCCTTCTGAGTTTTTTTATATTTGGCAAAAAATTTTCTCAAAATAGTGATTTTGGCAGTCTTTTTGCACCATCCGAAGAATTGTTTGACGTTTGTAAGCTTAATTTTAAAGTTTTCCATAAAAAAAAATACTCATCATCATCATCATCATTTGAATAAACATAAAATAAATCTATACTTATTCAAATGAGATAACTAATTTCAACCGTTTTCATTACCTTACAAAATGCTTTTAATAATAAAGTTTATTCAGAAAAAAATCAAATGATCAGACGACATAATTTCACAATTGTACCAAGTTCCTACCTTATCATACTCGTAATTATTTATAAAGCAAACATAAATAATTTAAAAATCGAAAACCTTTTTCTGAAATATAAGAATCCATTGAAAAATTGATCTGACTGTGTCACCTACATACATATATACCTACGTAGATATTTATTTTTTATTTGATGAAAATTGCTCACATATATGTTGAATCATCCCTCATACATCTCACAAAACGTGCTACCAACTCACAACCGTTTGAGCATGGTATACATACAAGATCGATCGAACTGGGACCCACGAGTAAATCCCAGTCGATTGAAAATTGGCCATTTTTTTTGTACTGGATGCGATATCTATGTAACTATATTATCTGTGATTCTACCTTTTTTGAACTGTATCTTGAGCCCCAGAACGTGTGTTTCGCAGTAAAATCGCCGCCAATAATGAAATTAAGTTTAAGCGATTCAAACATGTTAGTAAAATCACTTTTTTCAAGCGCGGAACGCGGTGGACAGTAGATAGACGAAATTTTAAGAGTACGCTGACTATTTTTAACTCGAATCGTGCATAGTTGCAAAGTTTCAAGCTCTATCTTTAGGTCTTCCGATTGCTCGATACAGTCTTTAATAAGCAAGGAAGATCCGCCTCTCGCTTTTCCCGAAGGGTGACAAGCGTGGTAATCATTATAGCCTTTTATTTTTAAATGCGATTCCTTTTTGATGTGGGTTTTAGAAATCAAGCAAATATCAATATCTTTTTGGCGCATAAATATTTCTAATTCGTCAAGTTTTTGCAAAAGTCCGTTTGCATTCCAAGTACATATTTTCAACATTCGTTTGTCATTCATGTTCTAGTTGAAGTGCGCGTTTTCTGTGAATTATTTTCAAGCTCAACCAGCCTATCGAGAATAATTTTATTTATTTTGCCTTGTTCTTCAAGTTTCGCGAGAATAACTGAGAAAACATGAGAAAAGGGGTCGGTCGAAATTTCAAGGTTTTTTGGTTTTTCGGAAGCCACGGCCTGAGCATAAGACTGCATTGCTGCTGTCCGAGGGTCATTACCCGGTGGCTTTTCTAATCTTTGCTTTTCAGTACCGTTTCTTTTAAGAGCAGAGGTCGAGGGCTTTTCTGTTGTCAATCTTTCCCTCACCTTTTTGTGCTCTGAACCCGTTAATTTTAGTTTGCCTACTTTCTCCGGCGCGATCTTACGCTTTGGTTTAGTTTGCAATTTTGATTTTATATTTAGTGGCTTAAGGAGCGCATCTCTCCGTTTTTGCAACTCCTTAGCTACTTCACAGCCTCTATAATTTGCCGGGTGCTTTCCCTTACAATTAACACATGTTGCAGAGATTTGTTTGTTTACTCCACAAACTTGGGAGAGGTGATTTCCGGCGCATTTCACACATCGTGGTTCTTTTCGACAATACGTTTGCGTATGATTGAATCCTTGGCATCGTTTGCACAAGAGGTATCAATCTTGTATTCTTGCGCATGGGTTCGATTTTGACTACGACATTCAGAATTGTTCTTATTTCGTAAATCTTATCTAAACTCTCAGCTTTATCAAAAGTTAGCATAAAAAGAGGAAGCCCGCGCTTTACCGTCGTTTCCTCGCCTTCCAATTTTTGTTTTTCCCGTTTAATTAAATTTACTGCATTGACGATTTTAAAGTTTTTGTTTTTCAAATCGTGAACAACATCTTCCTTTAAGCATGAGGCATGAAGTCCTCTAGCTACGACTCGTATCGGTCTTTCAGATTTATTTTCGTAAGTATACCACTGAATCTTTTCAGTATTCAGTTTATTAGATACTAAGCGGTAACTGTCTGAGTCCTTTACGTTTACTTTCCATTTGTTGTTGTTGAGCGATGTTACTTTAAAATCGGATAGCAACAGAGGTTTAAGAATAAAATGCAGTTTATTATAGTCTGCAATTCCGATTACGTTTATTGGCGGCGGTGATCGTACCTTAGTTCGTGGATTTTCTTCGACACATGTGTTTATTTTGTCACGCTGTTCGTTATCTATTCGCTCATTTTGCATGTTTTTTTGCCTCGTTACCATTTCGGGTGAAGAACCAGCTTTTCGTTTCTTAACTGGTCGTTTTTTTAGAATCCAGTTAGTTTCCCGAGCTAGTTCTTCTTCATCCGTTTGATAATCAGTGTTATCGGGGACGTTTGAACTCGCAGCAGACTCATTACGAGGTTTCTTCATATTCTTAAATGCTTTATTTTCTGCTTTAAGTACATTTAATTCTTTTCTTAGTTCTTCGCAGAGAAGTTCCATTTTACTTAGCCTGTTCCGGAGTTCCATATTTTCGTCCGTACGACTTTGAATTTTCGTTGAAGTCCGTTGTTCGTGCGCCGACACTATCGATGTCGCCGGACTTCTAGTTCCGCACGTTTTTATTGTAGATCTTGATGGTGGAGATCTAACTACCCTGGTACGTTTTTTAATAGGGTCAGATGAACGCAATAAATGGCTCTCCCCAGAATCCATAGAGCCGACCTCCGAAGAGGGTGGATTTTCCAGTGTACCTGGACTGCCACCTGGGGTATTTATATCTTTTGTTTTGTTCATTGCATACTTTGTATACGCCATACTCGGTATACGGAGGGTGGATTTTAGTCGCCTCTTACGACAGGCATGCCTACCTCGGGTATATTCTAACCCCTACCCGAAGGGGTGGATATATATGACACCTCGCTCCCAACAATCCAATTCGGCAAACGAATTAATCTCAGAAATATGACCCCTCGATCCCAACATGAAATATTCCGCGATGCCATCTATGTCTCTCTATACCAAGGAATAGAAATGTTTATATCACAACAAATGCTGCGCTCTGCAAAGTGGTTTGTGAAGTTAATAAAAATAAAAAACAATTTTTTTTCTTTTTTTCTTTTTTATTTACAAATTAAAATTACTTAATCTATTGGTATTTTGTGATGGCCCCAAGCTAGGGTGCTGATACCATCACTACAAATATACCGTTTAGTATCATTATAGCTTAAAGCTAATTTGTTTATGTGCTGTGTATAAATATTGTGCAACTTACTTCTAAATATATACATAGGCTTATAAATAAGTTGTTTCTTAATTAAGCATTCTCGATAATGTCTTATATCTAAGTTATTAGTTACAGACTTTTTTATACCTTTCACTTTTTTTGCAACCCTACCGTTATCTCTGCTGAAGGAATACATTTTTGCTCTGAGTCCTATAAACTCCGATATTTTCTGACAATTAACCTCGTCTTTGAAAAGACCAAGCACTTTGCCATTTCTTTGCGGAAAATTGTGTGGATTGTCTATAGGATACTCAGATGTGTCAAATCTAGATTTGTTTGAATTGATAACATCATCATAGATATCAGCATAGAAATCATTATTAGCGATTGAGTATATAAAAGAGTCTGTATCCATGTAGTTTAACCTAATTGAGCTATTAAATTTAGGTTTCATGTAATCATAATGAAAATCATACATGAGCCATTTCGATAACTCTAGTACGGAGAAGCCGATATATATGGGTTTATTAAGTTCTAATTGGCCTTTTTTTCATTTCAATGGCGCACATATTTGGTGTAAATATGGTGCGACTATGAAAATTTGGATTAGCGATTAAGCTTCGGCAACCAAATCGTCTCCCCTCATTTTCCCAACTTGTAACGATTCTTACGTCGCGTCGCTTTTCAACATTTTCCATTGTCTTTCCGTATACACTATTGTTCATGAGCTTAAAGAAATCTTTTTCGAACTCATTGTTAGCATTTTTTCTGTGTTCGGTATTCAATGAAATATATTTATCTAACCAATTAGATTGACTAAATTTTAAAACTCTATGGACTTTGGTTAAAATAAGGCCATTATCAATGCATTGTTTCAAATTCATTAAGTGAATAACATATTTATTTTTAGAATTCAGATTGGCTGTCAATTTAGGAAATTTACTCCCCGGAGTAATTGTGTTTTCTGGGCAAAATGGGAGATCATTATGAATATCGTGAAGAGATGTTGGATAAGTTAAGTCTACTTCGAAAACATATCCAACATAAGAGTCTTTTAAATTGGCGATATATTCATTTGTATAGATCTCTGGATCTTCCCAGGTGAAATTACCGTGTGTTATTAGCATCGAAATACATTAGATATTCACTTAATCTATTTGGATCATAGTTTGTAATGTATTTATTGTTTGCTTGCGCATGTCTATGACTACATTGACAAAGGCCTCCTCTTATACCATTTTTAAAGAAATTATACATATCTATGTCGGTCAAAAGTTCCAAGCTAATTTTGGTGATTTTAAGCATAGCATCCCAGGATAAGCCTGGAGCAGTGTAATAATGACATGGATCTAATTGATAATCGAAATACAAACTTTGCGGAAATTTTCAAAAATGTCTGCTAACAATAAGACATCGCTTTGTAGATATAATAGCAAATAATCTTTAAATGTGTTACATTTGAAGTGATTCCACACTTTGATGGCATGATTATAATCTTCTTCCTGACATTCTTTTGCCGTCATTTTATTAAAGAATTTGTCGATTGTTGGAAGAGAGCATTCGTCAAAACGTTTCCACGGATCTAAATAATCATATGGAAATACTCCTTTCCTAATCATTAATTCAAACGAATTATCGCTTTGGAAAAATTCTTTCGTAATAGTCATGACATCAATGGATAAATTATTTGTAAGCGACTCAATGCTTGCTTGAAGAAATCTATTTGAGTCTAAAAATCTCATTTCAAATGTATTGTTTTGATCTAATTGTACACGGAAAGACAATGAAATATACTTTTCCTTGTTCAAAGGAATTATGGTTATGTCACCGTTCATCTGAGCAAGACTCTTGACAAACAAATGGCAATCATAGCCCGAAAAGTTGTGCAAGAATATTGGGAAAATTTGGGAATGTGAAATTTTAGATTGCACTGTGAGTGTGCAGGTCCTCTATATGCGCCAGTGAAATAACAATGATCTCTAACCCTCAATTCATTTTCGTTAAACTTTTCCTTACAAATTGAACAATTAGGAGATGTTTCTTGAATGTAGGATTCCAGTTGGGTTAGGGCATTCATCGGTTTCGGCATCATTAAGACTTCTTTGTAGAGCTGAGTTAAATCATTCGCCAAGGTTGTTAAAAGTTCTTCTGGTGAATTTTCTCCTGAGAAAAAATAAATAAGTAATTAGCATATCTATGAATTTAACATATTTGTTTTAGTATTACTTACCGAAAAATGTTTGGTGTTTATTGTGCTGCTCATCAAATAAACTTTTGATTAGATATGATCCGGCACAAGGCTTATGTTGTTGCACATCTGTTGTGGATGAAATCTCTGGATTTGGTGTGCAATGTTTTCTGGGCTTCAGTATCGATTCAAAATCAGCATACACAACAAAGGGAACTTGCTGCATTCGTTCATATTTCTGAAATTTGAGGAACTTTTTGTCTTCCTCTGGCATTAATGTAACTAATTTGCAGCATTCTGGCTTATGGTTTTCTAATTTACTCGCACTTATCCTTTGTTGCTTGAGTTCTTATTAATCGAGAAATATGCTTGATGTATACATAATGAGTTCTTCCATCGTTGTTTTCGCAATACAACAAATTTATATGGACCATTTTCTCCGCAGCAGTATGATAGAATGGACCAAGGATTTTAGAACTGGGGCTTAATTCATATCCGAACACATTAACACTTATCTCCGGATTATTATTTTCAAAAATGTTCATATCTTTAACGGTTGTAGGGAATTCCAAATCACTAAAGTTTATAGATCGGTCACTCACCACAATTATTTCACTGGTTATATCATTGATATTATATACAGATGGTCTATTACGATTGATTGTGACTTTTTCGTTTAGAGCTGAGATAATGGCCCATTTGAAGCAGTACTCATCTGTATTTTGGACATTAATGCATGGCTTCTTGTTCTTGATCACAGATGGCAATTCGAAATATGAAGAGCCTCGAATAGGTTGATACTTATTAATGTTAATTTCAATCCTTAGAAATTAAATAAGTGTCCAACCACTGTCTTTCTCTTGAAACTCTTCCAATTTCATTTTAATGTTGTCAGCCATTGTCTTTAGTATTGTTGGCAACTCATCTACATCCAGAATTGCGCTCATCTTTGTTTGCATACTCTTAACATCGATGATCATGTTGTCGTCATCATTGTCATCGATGTTTTTTACAAACTCGCAAAACAATTCCAGATTGAATTTGAGTCCCCTTAACACTCTGAGTTCACTTTGAATCAATTCGGTAATCACGGGTAAATTTTGTTTAAATAAAATGTTCACATCCAGAATTGATTCATCATTGGTTTTAATAAAATAGCTTTTCAACCTATTGTTGAATGCGGTATTTATATAGGACACATTGTCTTTAAGCACACATTTTTATTTTTCTTTGTGGCTATTTTTCCGTTCATGTTGCGGCCATTTATTTTTTTCGATGTCCTCTTCGCACACTAAACACCGTTTAAATACGGTTGGTTTTGATTTTTTATTCATCACTTGCACTTGGGTGGAGGGGTTTGTAGAAAAGACTCTCTTTTGAGCTTCTGATGATGTTGTTGGCAATAAAGAAGGACTAATTGGGTGACTAACTCTTTTATGGCGATTCAAATTGTCCCTTCTTGTGAATATAGCCACACATTGATCACATTTTAATTGGTGTTCTTCCGGACTATGAATCGACTTCATGTGCCTCACCAAAGACCGCTTTTCACTAAACGTCACTTCACAAATTTCACAGCGATACATTTTTTCTTTTTTTGCTTTTAGTTGTGGCTTCACGAAAATTCGGTTAATAACTGTGATTGATGTGGCTAATGCTCGCTCTCTTATACACGTCATCCCCAGTCCAATTTGAGAAACATCCAATTCGCTTTCAATGAATTTCATTCTCTCTCACATACAGCACTGGACATTAGTCTGGCCAACGACGGTACAGCGGAAACGTTTCGAAAGGCAGGCAGGGGGTCAATCATTGACATCACATTCATGAGCAACTCACTCCTGCGGAAAACCAAATGGCGGGTCAGCGAAGACTATACCCACAGTGACCACCAGGCAATTATATTTAATGTCGGCGAGGAGAAACGTAGACTGCGTCCCACCCTAACAGGACCAAAGTGGAAGGATACGCTCTTCGACAAAGACACGTTCGAAGAAATGCTAAGCACCAGTGCCACAACAAATAATGGATCGGCTGAGGCACTTTCGCATCAGCTGATCCAGGTCATAACCACAGCGTGCGACGCAGCAATGCCCAGAAGGTCTGTCAGTAAAAGAGGCGAGCCCTGCTACTGGTGGACCGACGAGATTAAACGGCTCAGGGCGAAGTGCCTACAAGCACGACGCAGATCTCAGAGATCCAGAGGCAGACAAGATTTCCAAGAGCGGCTAACCACATTTAAATTGGCGAGGCGAGAACTGGAAAGGGCCATTAAGGAGAGTAAGTCAAGGAGCTTTAGGCGGCTCTGTGACGAGGCCGAATTAGACCCCTGGGGCATGGCGTATAGAGTGGTGATGAAGAAGCTTAAAAGCAGCAGGTCTCCACAACTTACATGCCCGGCAATGCTAAAGACTATAGTAGAGCACCTATTCCCCCATAGACCAACTACTATGGTCTCCATCACGAGGGAGATCAGCATGGAGCATATCCCGGCAATCACGTCAGAAGAACTCTTTGGGGCATGCAGAAAAATCGGAGACAGCAAAGCACCTGGACCGGATGGCATCCCGAATAGGGCAATCAAGGCGACTGTTAAGACATGACCGGACATCTTTCTAACAACGATGCAAAGGTGCATAGAGGAAGGGGTATTCCCTACACCGTGGAAATTACAACACTTAGTGCTGCTTCCAAAGGGCAATAAGCCGCCCGGACAACCATCATCGTATCGCCCAATATGCCTGCTCGATACGCTGGGGAAGATCCTAGAGCGTATCATCTATGACAGACTGCTTGCGGTGGCGGATGAAAACGGAGCCCTGTCAGACTGTCAGTACGGCTACAGAAAATGACGCTCTACCGTCGATGCCATAAAGGCGGTAGTAGATATAGCAACTGAAGCAATACAAGGGAAAAGGTGGAAATGGGGGACGAAGAAATACTGCGCAGTAGTAACGCTCGACGTCAAAAATGCGTTCAACTCGGCAAGCTGGCCATCCATTAGGAGATCCCTGGCCAGGATGGATACACCATACTACCTGCTGAGGATAGTCACGGACTACTTCAGCAATAGGAAGCTAAGATACCATACTGACGATGGCGTTAAGCACTACAGTGTTTCCGCGGGAGTCCCGCAAGGGTCGGTTCTGGGACCTCTCCTATGGAACATTATGTACGACGGAGTTCTGCGACTAGCACTACCCGAGGGAGTCAAAGTAATTGGCTTCGCTGACGATATCGCAGTGGTTACAGTAGCCAAGCACGTACACGAGGTGGAGTCTGCCACGGATGAGGCAGTTATAAGAATAAAGGAATGGCTGGAGTTTACCGGCCTGGAACTAGCTGCCCACAAGACCGAAGCTATCCTAATAACCAGCCGCAAAAAGGTGGAAGACGCCAGCTTCCGGGTCGGAAATCAGATAATCAGGTCCAAAGAATCCTTGAGGTACCTTGGAGTCATGCTCGACAACAGGCTGCGCTTCAAAGTCCACGTCGAGTATTCCAGTAAGAAAGCATCGCTGATGCAGGCAGCACTCTCCCGAATGCTCCCGAACATCGGCGGGCCTGGATACGCCCGCAGGATCCTACTGTCCAGAGTGGTCAGCTCGGTACTTCTATACGCTGCCCCGATATGGGCAGGTGCACTGGCGACAAATGAGTGCAGGAAGAAGCTATCATCAGCTCACAGGCTCTGCGCAATCAGAGTGATCAGCGACTTCCGAACTATCTCCGACGATGCAGCCTGCGTTTTAGCTGGGATGGTCCCAATCGACATCCTCGCTGAAGAGATGCAGAGGGTATACCTTAGACGTCCCTCGAACCGGCAAGAGGCAAAGAGGATTAAGGAGGAGGAAAGGGCAGCATCAGCAACGCTGTGGCAAACCAGGTGGGACAACTCTACCAAAGGCAGGTGGACCCACAAGCTCATTTCCACTATAAAATCATGGACAGAGAGAGCGAGGGGGAACTGTAACTACCACCTCACACAGTTCCTGTCCGGACACGGTGGCTACCGGAAATACCTCCATAGATTTGGACACGATAGTTCGCCCCTGTGTCCAATATGCCCAAACGAAGAGGAGGACGCGGAGCATGCAGTGTTCTACTGCAGACACTTTGCAGAAGACAGAGCAAACCTGCCAAGTCCAGAAAATATTGTTAGTCACATGACACGATCAGAGGGCGAGTGGATGGAGATCTGCTCATTCATAGTGTGTGTGCAGAATGCGCTGCGAAGAGCAGAAGCCCTAAGAAGAGCCCAAGAGGCGGCCTCGGAGACTAGAGCATAATTGCTAACCAGCCCCGCGAAGAAATACCTAACGGCAGTACTGCGGGAGAGTGGTTGAAGTGTGTAGGGTGTGTGTTTAGTACATAGGCGTATTCCTGGAATCGATTACTCAGGTTTGCGAATCGTGCATGCTAGTAGCACTCGGGCTATTAGTATCTGTGAAGATTATACATCCTTGGCGCAACCTAAAAAAAAAAAAAACACACACACACACACACACACCACACTACACATTCGAACATTGATAGCGGCTTTGAGTGGGGACCCAAAAGAAATGAATACAAAACAAACAATAACCCCAAACAACAACAAAACCAGCAACAGTCAAACCAACGGTGAGTATAGAGGAGACCCGTTCCAGAGGAGCTCAGTGATGCTGAGGTCACCTGTGGGACAATCAGATGGAGCACTTCCGGTGGCATCGGAGGCGACGGTTGAAAAAGCCCCTGATCGACCTGACTTCCACAAGCTGGGCATGCAGATTAGGGAACTAGTCGACATGCTCGAAGACGGAAAGCGGCGCTCAATACATCAACCAATGAGAGACGCCATAGAAAGCATTCGGGCGTTGTATGAACTCTCGGCAATCCAGCTGCGGGATGAAAAGGCCAAGGAAGTGATAAGAAGAAATAACTCTTCTCAGACCTCCCCCTGGCTCAAACCTGTCCAGGACGCAAAAAAGAAGAGACTGCCATCGGAGAACAGCACGCCGAAGCCGAAACGTGAACGCAAGCAGAAGCGCCCCTCAGATGAGGAAAATAAGAAGAAAGAGCCAAAAAAAGTCACAGAAACGGCTTTGGCAAAAGCTAAACAAGCCAGTACCTCTGGTAATAAGAAAAATACGATGCGAGAAGAAGACAATGGTTTGTCAGCTGTTAAAAGCAAGAAGGCCACCAAAAAGAAGCAGGGCAGAAAACCAAAACCTGATGCCATCGTCATCGAAGCGAAAGGGGAGGCTTCCTACGCCCAGATACTCCGAAGCGTAAAAGCAGACCCTAAGTTGGAAGCTGTGGGCAAGGCGGTATCCAGAATCAGGAGAACGAAAAAAGGGGATCTTCTGATACAACTGAAGGAAGCAGGAGACAAAACGACGGATTACAAAAACGTCATTGGCGAAGCTCTAGGAGAACAGGCTGAAGTCAGAACGCTCACTCATCGTACCACGATCGAGATCAGAGACATCGACGAGATCACTACTAAGGAGGACGTATGCGCGGTGATCAGAGCCCAATTCGATTTGGGCAGGGTCATGACTACTGACATCATTTCTTTGCGGAAGGCGTACGGTGAGACTCAAACGGCAATAATTAATCTCCCTGCAGAAAGTGCGAAGAAACTATTGGAAGCAGGACGCATCAAAATTGGCTGGGTAGTCTGCCGCATTCGGGAGCGGACGCTGCTACAGAAATGTTTCAAGTGCCTCGAATTCGGACATTTGGCCAAGCATTGTAAGAGCGAAGAAGACCGCTCCAAACTCTGTAGGAGGTGCGGTAAAGAGGGACATATCGCGAGAGATTGCAGCGAGGAACCATCCTGCATGTTCTGCAGGAAAGTCAACCCGGAAAATGCAAAGCACATAGCCGGCGGCAATAAATGCCCTGTCCTCAAGAAAGCGATCTGCAGCAAGAAACCATGAAGGTTATCCAAATTAACCTCAATCATTGTGAGACAGCTCAGGATATCCTGGCACAAACCATCAAGGACGAAAAAGCAGATGTAATCTTGATCAGCGAGCCATATAAAATTCCTGACAACAGCAGCATCTGGCTCAGTGATCGATCGAAGCGGGCCGCAATATGGTCATGTGGGAGACATGCGTTCCAGGATGCAAATGAAGAGTCAGAGGGTTTCGTTCGGGCCAAAATCAACGGTATACACTTCTATAGTTGCTATGCTCGGCCCAGCTGGACTATAATTGAATACCAGGAGATGCTAGATAACCTCGTGGCTGATGCTCGGGAAAGAACTCCAGTGATTATTGGCGGAGATTTCAATGCATGGGCGACGGAATGGGGCAGTAGATTTACCAACGCAAGGGGTCATGCCCTCCTGGAAACATTTGCAGCTCTCAACGTAGGCATCGCAAACGTAGGTAGGGCTAACACCTTCCGCAGAGCAGGCATGGGCTCAATAATTGATATCACGTTAGCGAGTAACTCCATCCTGCGGGGAATTAAATGGAGAGTCAGTGAAGATTATACCCACAGTGACCACCAAGCTGTTATAATTGACATCGGTAACGCCAGAAGCACTCACCGCCCGCGATCGACTGGTCCGAAATGGCAGGATAAGCTCTTCGACAAAGATACATTCGCGGAAGTGGTTGACACCTTCACGCTAGTCCGAGGATCGGCAGAAAATTCAGCTCGCCACCTCACCCAGTCCATCAACATGGCGTGCGATGCATCAATGCCCAGGAGGGCCTCAAGTAGAAGACGCCTGCCTTGCTACTGGTGGAACGATGAGATCAGGGTACTTAGAGCAGAGTGTCTACGGGCAAGGCGCAAAGTACAAAGATCGCGAAACACACCCAACTTTCAGGAGTACCTATCGTCCTTTAAGCTGGCGCGAAAACAGTTAAGCAGAGTTATCAAGGAGAGCAAAGCAAGATGTTTCAGACAGCTCTGCGATGAAGCTAACGTAGACCCTTGGGGCACGGCGTATAGGATGGTGATGAGAAAGCTTAAGGGCGGCAACTCCCCGCAGATAACATGCCCGTTAATGCTGAAGTCAATAGTAGAACATCTTTTTCCAAGGAGAGCATCTACTATGTGCGCAATCACCAGAGAAAACTTTACAGAGGTAATTCCAGTGATTACAATAGAGGAATTGACAATCGCATCCAGAAAGATAGGTGACAACAAGACGCCTGGACCTGACGGCATCCCTAACAAAGCAGTGAAAGCCGCTGTTCAAAAAAGGCCAGACATCTTTATTGCAACAATGCAAAAGTGCCTAGAAGAAGGAATTTTCCCTAAGCAATGGAAACTGCAACACCTCGTTTTATTGCCAAAAGGAAACAAACCCCCAGGAGACCCATCGTCGTATCGCCCGATATGCCTACTGGATACAATGGGAAAGATCCTGGAGCGAATCATTTACAACAGATTGCTCACAATAGCGGAGGAGAAAGGGGCTTTGTCCAACCAGCAATTCGGATTCCGAAAGTCTCGCTCAACAATTGACGCCATTAAAGCTGTAGTTAATATAGCAGCGGAAGCAATTGAAGGTGAAAGATGGCGATACGGCACCAAGGAATACTGTGCAGTAGTGACGCTAGATGTCAAAAACGCATTTAATTCGGCAGACTGGCCCACTATAAGAAGATCTCTTGCTAGGATGGATACACCATCTTACTTGCTGCAGATAATGGCGAGCTACTTTACCAACAGGAAACTGAGGTATGATACCGACGAAGGAGTGAAGTACTACGATGTTACAGCTGGGGTCCCGCAAGGATCGGTGCTGGGCCCATTACTATGGAACATAATGTACGACGGAGTTTTACGACTACCACTGCCACCTAAAGTGAATATAATTGGATTTGCTGATGACATCGCTGTTGTTACAGTAGCAAAACAAATCAGTGAAGTAGAATCAGCTACAAATGTGGCAATCAGTCAAATCAAAAGCTGGCTAGGATCCGCCGGTTTAGAATTAGCTGACCACAAAACTGAAGCTGTTCTAATAACCAGTCGGAAATCTGTGGAATATATGAATGTACAGGTTGGGACCCAAATCATCAGATCCAAAGAAGCAATCAAATACTTAGGAGTAATGCTCGACAATAGACTGCGGTTTAAACAGCATGTTGATTATTCGAGCAAAAAAGCGTTAAGACTTCAGGCAGCACTCTCAAGGATAATGCCCAACATTGGAGGACCTGGATACGCTAGGAGGATCCTACTATCCAGAGTTGTCAGCTCAGTCCTTCTTTATGCGGCTCCGGTTTGGGCGGGGGCTCTCGCGACCAAAGAAACAAGGAGGAAACTTACATCAGCCTACAGACTCTGCGCTATAAGGACCATCAGTGGTTTTAGAACTATCTCTGACGAAGCAGCCTTTGTCATAGCAGGAGTGGTTCCTATCGACATCCTCGTGAACGAGATGCAGAGAATCTACAATCGGAGACGCTCGAGCCACCAAGAGGCTAGCGAAAGAAGAAGGGTTATAGAAGAAGAAAAAGCAGCTTCAAGAGCTGTGTGGCAAGATCGATGGGATAATGCGGTTAAAGGCAGATGGACCTATAAATTAATCCCCACCATCGACATTTGGATAAACCGAGCACATGGGAACTGCACCTACCACCTCACGCAGTTCCTGTCTGGCCATGGAGGTTATCGCAAATATCTTTACCGGTTTGGACACGATAGCTCTCCGTTGTGTCCAGAATGTCCAGACCAGGAGGAAGATACGGAGCATGCAGTCTTCTACTGTAGGCGATTTGAAAACTGGAGAAACGAACTTCCCAGTCCCCCATTCCTCATAGATCATATGGTACAATCTGAGGAAAAATGGATGGAAATTTGCGCGTTTATTACGCATGTGCAAATGCAGCTTCGAATTCAAGAACGAATACGTCGAGAAGCAGAAAGTACAGCATAAATTGCTAACCAGCCCCGCGAAGTAATACCTAACGGCAGTCCCGCGGGGAGAGTGGTAGAAGTGTGAAGGGTGTGTGTTTAGTACGTAGGCGTATTCCTGAAATCGATTACTCAGGTTTGCGAATCGTGCATGCTAGTAGCACTCGGGCTATTAGTATCTATGAAGATTACACATCCCTGGCGCAACCTAAAAAAAAAAAAAAAAAAAAAAAAACAAACACACCACCGCACAGCCACCAAGTCGTGCTGCAGTTAATATAGCAGCGGAAGCAATTGAAGGTGAAAGATGGCGATACGGCACCAAGGAATACTGTGCAATAGTGACACTAGATGTCAAAAACGCATTTAATTCGGCAGACTGGCCCACTATAAGAAGATCTCTTGCTAGGATGGATACACCATCTTACTTGCTGCAGATAATGGCGAGCTACTTTACCAACAGGAAACTGAGGTATGATACCGACGAAGGAGTGAAGTACTACGATGTTACAGCTGGGGTCCCGCAAGGATCGGTGCTGGGCCCATTACTATGGAACATAATGTACGACGGAGTTTTACGACTACCACTGCCACCTAAAGTGAATATAATTGGATTTGCTGACGACATCGCTGTTGTTACAGTAGCAAAACAAATCAGTGAAGTAGAATCAGCTACAAATGTGGCAATCAGTCAAATCAAAAGCTGGCTAGGATCCGCCGGTTTAGAATTAGCTGACCACAAAACTGAAGCTGTTCTAATAACCAGTCGGAAATCTGTGGAATATATGAATGTACAGGTTGGAACCCAAATCATCAGATCCAAAGAAGCAATCAAATACTTAGGAGTAATGCTCGACAATAGACTGCGGTTTAAACAGCATGTTGATTATTCGAGCAAAAAAGCGTCACGACTTCAGGCAGCACTCTCAAGGATAATGCCCAACATTGTAGGAGGATCCTACTATCCAGAGTTGTCAGCTCAGTCCTTCTTTATGCGGCTCCGGTTTGGGCGGGGGCTCTCGCGACCAAAGAAACAAGGAGGAAACTTACATCAGCCTACAGACTCTGCGCTATAAGGACCATCAGTGGTTTCAGAACTATCTCTGACGAAGCAGCCTTTGTCATAGCAGGAATGGTTCCTATCGACATCCTCGCGAACGAGATGCAGAGAATCGACATTCGGAGAGGCTCGAGCCTTCAAGAGGCTAGCGAAAGAAGAAGGGTTATAGAAGAAGAAAAAGCAGCTTCAAGAGCTGTGTGGCAAGATCGATGGGATAATGCGGTTAAAGGCAGATGGACCTATAAATTAATCCCCACCATCGACATTTGGATAAACCGAGCACATGGGAACTGCACCTACCACCTCACGCAGTTCCTGTTGGCCATGGAGGTTATCCCAAATATCTTTACCGGTTTGGACACGATAGCTCTCCGTTGTGTCCAGAATGTCCAGACCAGAAGGAAGATACGGAGCATGCAGTCTTCTACTGTAGGCGATTTGAAAACTGGCGAAACGAACTTCCCAGTCCCACATTCCTCATAGATCATATGGTACAATCTGAGGAAAAATGGATGGAAATTTGCGCGTTTATTACGCATGTGCAAATGCAGCTTCGAATTCAAGAACGAATACGTCGAGAAGCAGAAAGTACAGCATAAATTGCTAACCAGCCCCGCGAAGTAATACCTAACGGCAGTCCCGCGGGGAGAGTGGTAGAAGTGTGAAGGGTGTGTGTTTAGTACGTAGGCGTATTCCTGAAATCGATTACTCAGGTTTGCGAATCGTGCATGCTAGTAGCACTCGGGCTATTAGTATCTATGAAGATTACACATCCCTGGCGCAACCTAAAAAAAAAAAAAAAAAACGCACACACACACACACACCCACACACAC
Organism: Brachypalpus laphriformis; assembly: GCA_945910035.1. Taxonomy (NCBI): domain Eukaryota; kingdom Metazoa; phylum Arthropoda; class Insecta; order Diptera; family Syrphidae; genus Brachypalpus; species Brachypalpus laphriformis. The sequence goes on along the minus strand of OX246754.1, from coordinate 105,827,778 downwards.
ATTTCCTCGTTCCTAAATTCAGTTCTCAGTCCAAAGACAAAAAATAAACAAACTTGAAATATGACACCTCGCTCCGATGATGATTCCCCCAGTTAAACACTAACAACTATGAAATATGACCCCTCGCTCCCAAATTTAGATCTCAGTCCAAAGACAAAAAATAAACAAACTTGAAATATGACACCTCGCTGCGATGATGATTCCCCCACAGTTAAACACTAACAACTATTAAATATGACACCTCGCTCCCAAATTCAGATCTCAATGCAAAAACAAATAAATAAACAAATGTGAATGTGAAATATGAAAAAAAAACTTGCCCCAAATCTTACATCTCACTCTAACACACTGCAGCGAATAACTCCTCCCATAGCTCCTCAACTCCTCAAGAGCTCTCACTCTAACACATAGCACCGAATAGTTCCTATCTTACATCTCACTCTAACCCATTGCAGCGAATGGCTCCTCCCATAGCTCCTCAGCTCCTCAAGGGCTCTCACTCTAACACATAGCACCGAATAGCTCCTCCCATTGCAGCGAATAGCTCCTCCCATAGCTCCTCAGCTCCTCAAGGGCTCTCACTCTAACACATAGCACCAAATAGCACCTGAGCCAGAAGCCCCCTAAACCCTCTACTGATGTTATTTTGGTGTTGTTTTTGGACGAGTTTTCTCGGGCTTTAGAAGTACGTGTGGTTCGTGGCGAAGAGAGTTCAGCTTTGTTGCGGGAGTTGGCTCGGGTTGAAACACCAGACATTTGTAGTGTAATATAACAAAATATTGCAGAATTGGTGGCAAATTAAGTAGATTGCAAAAATTTTGTGCGTTTTAACAATCTTTCTGCACTATGCACTTTTGGTTAGATAGAAATTAAATTAGAGTAAATCCGAGAGTCACCGGGAAGCAAAATAAAACACACCTATACTGCAGATGTCATCAGACTCACTTCAAGTTGATACTGGCGCATGTCATATAGTAATTCATAAGAGCATGTATGAGCAAATATTTAAGCGTAAACCATTGCAAAAAGCAAATCAAAGTTTACATGTAATATCAGGTGGTATGGTAAATGTTGTTGGATGTACTTTAGTAAAGGTGAAGCATCCGCGGTTGAATGAAAAGTAGATACTCCAGATGGTTGCGCTAGGTAGTGAAAAGTCGTTCGCACCATTAATGAGTCGCTCTTGGTTGGACAAGTTATTTGTGGGTTGGAGAAAAGAATTTAGGGTTGGTAGGTTGACAAGGGATGGACAATCGCTTTGGCCGCAGCTTCATTGCAGTACGAACTGCGTGCGCTTAATGGCGACTAACTCGTTCAGTTCGTACTTCTGCTCCGGTACCCTATTTCTGTCAAAGCCCTTCTTATTTTCCCGCTGAACGCTGGCAATATTCACACGAACCTGGTCCCGCAGAGTATTCCGCTCCGCTTCAAACACATGGACTACTGCTTCGGCGAGTAACTCTTGGAAATTGGGGTAATCTGGAACACGCATCTCCAGACCCGTCAGGATTCGGAATGGACTGAACTTCCTACTTCTTGATGGAGAGTTGTTAAGTACCTGCTGCACTTCATCGACGTGTTTGTACCAGTCCCTTGCACTCCCTAAGCAAGACTTCTTCAACATCAGTATGACTATCCGATGAACTCCACCTGTCCGTTACCCCTTGGAACTCCCGTTGCTATCTCTAAGCGCTGAATGCCTTTTTCCGTGCAATACTTTCTAAGCCGTTCCTCTGTCGGATATTAATCGATGGGGGTTACCAAAAATGACTGCCTGTTTTGTAAGCTTTTCCACCACCTCACCTGTGGTTTTCGTTGGATAGAGCCACACGGACTTCGAAAACGCATCCACTACAACCAGCATGTGGTTATACAGCTTTTTCGTCCGATTCATTGGGCCAACGTGGTCGATATGGTGTGTACCTAACGGCTTGTCTTCCTTGTTTATGGGCTTAAGGTAGCCCTCCATTTTACCCGCTTTCGACTCCGATATGATACACTGCACACAACTCCTAACAACGCTGATCACCTTCGCAGTTAATCTTGCGATTTATGTAGAAACTCTTCTCGACTAGGTCTTGGGTCTTCTCTTGGTTGAAAAATGTCCTTGCTGGTGTGCGACGCATATTTTGTCCTTCTCCATAGCTTCTGGAATCACCACCAGTTCCTTAACGGGATCCTTATGTAGGACTCCTGCCTTCATGAAGAAGTCTTCGTACTCATATTTCTCCAAACTTTCCTCACTGCTCTGATCCAATCATCTTTTAGTTGCCCCTCCCTTATTCGGCAATGCAAAGCATCCTCTGCCACCAGACAGTACACTCTACTCAGCGCGTCTACATGCCGTACTGTACTCGTACTGAAACTCTTGAAGAAACATGGCCCATCGGGATACTCTTAGTGGAACATCCCTTTTCTTCATCGTCATTTCATTTCATTTTCAATGCATTTGATTGTGTAATTCAGTATACCTTACATGCTAACAAAAACGCTTAAAACTAACTTAATTAACTTAACTATCTTATTCTAACTTACTGGCCCCATGCGGGCGCTCTAAGCTAAACTTAACTCTTAACCTATGTCTTCCGACGTAACCTAACTAAATGTATATAACTTGACTTATGACGATTGAAAACTAAGAAAAATGGTTTTTATAAGAAAAAACTTAGTAAATGAACTTGTTGATACGTATATAAATAAAACTTATAAACTACGTCAAAAAATAAACTTAAGCTAACTTAACTACGGAGTGTAATTAAATACACTCTTTTTTTAGCCAAGTGCTGTGCTTGATTTTTGGGTTTTTTTTGATAAACAAGTGTTGTGCTATTTATTTTTTTTCATATATCATACAAACTTAAGACTGATTTAAGACTATGCAAGCCGGCCATGGCTATTATATAAATAAATACAACGGCCCGCTCTAACTCCTTACAGGCTAACACGGTTTGGGGGAAAACGACGACGGCGTTCCCTCTTCTTCAATAAGCCACCAAAATTGGCCATGCTGCCTACTAACATCTTCAATGTCGCGGTAAGTTACCGCTCTACTGTGCCGGAGGCGCTCTACGCTTCACTATACGACGTCTCAGTCGAAGTTTAGTCGTCTATCCACAGCTGTTCCCGCGACGTGGAAGATTAGCGGCACCGCTACCTTATCCTCGATCAGACCTCTCTGATCAAGATATAGGAACGCTTCTGGAGGGATAAGTATAAAGCCGTTGAGGCGCACACTCTCGTGATAGAGATTGTTGGGGTAAAACGCCCCAAAGATCAGGCTATTCATCGAGGTCATTGCTCTTGCAATGTGCCTTCGAATCAGCTTGATCAAGAAATTATCCACTCTAATCAGATTCACCCGGTTATACAGGACCTCATTACGATAGAATTTTATTTTTTTTTTGAAGCAACTCTGGCCAGAGCAGTATCTATATGTTTGTTAAAATATAGATATTGATCTAGCCAGACCCCAAGGTACCTGACTACACTTCGATTCGCAAGTGGCTGCCCGTGCTGTCCCAGTATAGAGAACTTTCGCCAAATCTTTCTGGTGTCCCAACGGCGTTTTGAACAGGATGGTCTCCGACTTCTGAAAGTTAATTTTCTCTTAATTTCTTAATCTCGTCGAAGTTACGCTGCAAAAGTAATGCAATGACCTCGATCTTAGGCCCTGACCTGTACGCGACCAAGTCGTCTGCGTACGCTATGGCATGATGAAGTGAACGTATGAGATCGCTCGTGTAAATATTGATTAAGATCGGCGAATTAACCGCACTATGCTGCAGACCATTTTTTAGTTTAAAAGTACCAGCAGACGTCCCATTGCCATTCTTCACAATGAACTGCTTACTGGTGAGCATGTCATAAAGTATATACAGCAGTGGTTTACTTATGCCCAGCCTGCCATACGGTATCGAAGGCCTTCTCGAAGTCAACTATGCATGCACCCGTGCATTGCTTCTTGCTTTTATTCCATTGGATATCTGATACCAGTTTAGACGCGGCATGTATGGTATCATGCCGCGCCTTGAAACCGAATTGGTTATCCGGAATTATGCGACTGTCCACAACTCACTTAGTCAAGGCTCTATGGATCACTTTTACGAATACCTTGCTGATGTTCGGAAGGAGACTTATCGACCGGAGATTACTCGATTCGGAACTATCTTTATTTTTCTTTTGAATGGGCTGCACCTTCGCTGTTTTCAAATGCGCTGGATAATGGGCATTATTCATTGCATTATTAATCAGGATAGTGTAAATGTTCACCACTTCTGGAGGAAGATGTCTAAGTACATTGTTGGATATACCATCGATTCAAACGGATTTCTTTTTTCTCAGTGATTCGAATATCGTTTGGAGCTCTGCCTTCGAAATGAACGGGGGGTGTGCCCTTACATCGGCGACGGCATTGTTTGCCATATATCTTTCATTAAACACGGTGAAACCAGTGTTCTCAGATCGCCAGTACTCCATGCCCTTTCGAAGGTAGAAGTTGTGCATAAGGACCCGATTTTCCAGGTAGTGGTTTGGACAAACACTATCATTCACCTTATACACGTCCTGGAAAGTCGCTCCTATAGCCTCTACTTTCACCTGAGGATCTTCGATCACAAAGAATTTTTCATCATCAGCTGCGTTATCCGGATCTGTACATGCTGTCACTAGTATTTGTGCTTTGTTCGTAATTCGGGGGATTTTAAGACGCGGAAGATCGTTTTGATTATTCCTCCGAAATATTTTGTTTATTTGGGGGAACATACTCGGGTTGTTGGATTTTACAGCCCGAATTTTCCTATCCCAGTGCCAATTTACAGAAAGTCTGTAATTGTCTTTAATTAATTTCGAGGTTTCAAATGGACAATTTTAGCGTCCTAACCTCCTCCGAATTCTGTCTATCAGTAAACTGTCTATACAAGGTTTTTAATCTCGACAGCAGTCTACTTTTATGTTCATGCAGTGCGTCAATTGTTGCATTGCGGTATATGTATACGTTCTCAGTATGTTGATACCGAGGTATCGTACTGTCCATCGTTCATTTTAATGTCTCATCCATTTGTTTTAGGTATCGTTTGACATATTCCTATTGGACGGTAGGTCGAGCATTGTTCGGGAAGAGTGCTCTCGTCAACTGTCTGGAAAAGCGAGTCCAACGCGTTCTACTGTAATTGTAGGCGTGCAATTGGACAAACTCCTCCAATTCCACAATTTCGTTGGGAATCGTTGTTTCGGCACTGAGTCCGCAATGGTCACTGTCATACACAAAAGTGTGTAAGCAGTTTAAAGTTTGTCGATCCATGTCGGTCAGTTGTAACCGTACGTTGAACAGCATTAGATCCAGACAAGATTCGCTTCTGGGATACGACGGACTATCCGTCGATTTTAAATCAAATCGATACTCAACACTGTGTAGACCCCACCAATTGAATAGTAGGTTCCCTCTAGAATTTGGTGTGTTATTTCCCCAATCTCTTTGCTTGGCATTTAAATCGCCGGCTATAATGAAAGAATTCTCCTCCGACTCCAGCCTTAATATTCAAAAAAGTGTCTCGAGCTCTGAAATAAAGTAAGTGGTTTAAGTAGTTTCAAGAACATAGAGTGCGACCATATACTCCTCTTTCCAACCCTGATCGCAGGTTAACAGGAGGCCAATAGAGGCTGGTGGAACTACGCATACTCGATGGAGTAAACGACGCTATTGTCAAGAACCAGGGAACTATCCCTTTCTCTGAGCAACTCACCACCTTCAAAGGTTTCAAGGTTTTGTCGTGTGACTACGAATCGACACTTAACTGGATTAAGGCCTTTGTAACCAACAGGCTCCATGGGCAAATGCCGACCTGCGACTCGTCGACAAGTCTAATGTCAAATGAGTGAATATGACATTTCGCTAAGTTTTATGCTAATTCACAATAATAAAGTTAAATATTTTATTCATACAATTCACAATTATGACTTATTTTTAATTTAATTTAATTAGAAATTTTATTTGATATTTTTATTTTAATATTTTATCGCCTTCAATATTCACCCCCGCCGTGAACTCGTTCGCAACAATTACTTCCAGGCTGGTAACACTGATTTCGGACCTCTAATTCGCCGCCATTCTCTCTGCATTTTTTGTCCTTGCTTAGTTCTAAAGAAGAAATAATTAGTGAAAGAGACAGGGACATAGTCACCAGACAAAACGTAAACAAGAACCCTACATAGTGAAGTGAGTAGCCTACATATTGCCCTTTGCAAAAATTTCATTTTTAAGGTTTCAAATGAATGGTGTATGTGTCGTTTTGTTCGATGAATGGACTGTATGGGTGATTTGAGGTTGATTGCATTATATGTGTAGTATTTTCCCAAATGTTATTTGGTGCGTTGTGATGTGTAGTGTAGTGTATATTTTAGAGTATATTATTGTGATAGGGTTTTTAATTTCGGATTTTGAAAATTATGTTTTTTGTGTAGGGTGTTTTAAAGTTCATAATTTTTTGTGTTAATGATTGTGTAGGGTAAATGAATATTATTATTTTGATATCTGATAATATTTATGTAGGGTAGTTTGATATTACAATTTTTTTTTTTTTTTGATATTTTACTTGTGAGAAACGTGTATGTATATTTTTACGAATGAAATGTGTGTGTTTTAGAAAAGAAATGTGTGTGTGTGTCTGTGTATGAAATTTCAAATTTAAAGGGTGTGCTAAATTTGAATTAATGGTATGCTCTATAGTATGGGTTATGTGTACGGAATGTGTTTTTAGGGTTTAAATTAAGGATTGATCCGCAGTTGTTTCGTTGCTCGGAAGAGTACAGATTTTCGTAATCGATCGTTTCAGTTCTCCGGTTTGAGTTTTTAGGGTTACGACTGGTCCTGGAGGTTAGTGTCTGGTCCTGGTATGCCTTGCATGGGCTCGCCTATTAGGAAGTGTGCTGGGGTTAAGGTGGTAAAGTCTTCGGGATCGCTGCTGAGTGGACAAAAAGGCCTTGAGTTGAGGCACCCCTCTATTTGTGTCAATAGTGCTGACAACGCCTCAAAGGTAAGGCTCGAGTTGCCAGCAACTCGCTTCAGATGGTACTTTACCGATTTAACTCCAGCTTCCCATAAACCGCCAAAGTGTGGCAATGCCGGAGGGATAAAATCCCATTTGGTGCCGTCTGTCGAAAGAGTCTCAGCTACTTGCTTCTCAGAGTAGTTCGCTGCTTTTCGAAGGTTCTGCAATTCCTTAGCTGCACCCACGAGATTTGTTCCGCAGTCGCTAAATAATTCTTTGCAGAGTCCTCGCCTAGCGGAGAATCTTCGAAGGGCAGCGATGAAGGCCTGAGATGTCATTTCAGTATTTTTTTCAGTATTTCAGTATTTTATTAATATTAGTAAACAACATTTATAATAGACTATTAGAATTTTTAAATAATAAATGTGAATTTTACAATAACATGATTTAAATAAATTTTAACGATCTCTAATTTGTAAATAATGAAAACTGGAAATTGAGTTAAATGTAAATTACCGAGTATGATGTATTAATGCAATTATTTACCATGGACAAATATTATTCCTAAGTATTACCTGCTAGGTGCCGAAAGAGAGTGTCATCAAAACGATTCGTATTATAGAGCCGTCTTAAGGTGAGAGGGAGTGAGTTCCAGAGGCGTATGGCGTGAATGAAAAACTGTCGTTCACAAACTTGATATGCGGCAAAATTAAACTTAAAGAACGGTTTGATTGTGAAAACCTAAGTTTTTCATATAAGTACTGAGGTTGTTTGCTGGTTATAATTTTGTGTAAGTACTTGAGTGTGCAGTAGTCAAGGTAATTGTCGAGTGAACATCCAAGAATCATTTTTGCGTAAGACGACACATGGTCATAGCGTTTTAAACCATAGACATAACGTGCAATGTTATTAAATGCGACATTGAGTTTGGGCCTAGTGAGTGCATTATGGCAAGAACAAATTTCGCAGCCATATGTAATTAAAGGAATGAGTAAGGACCTGACTAGCATTAGCCTTGTGTTAACTGGCGTGAAGTTTTGGGACACCGAGAGGTTTCTGAGGCAGCCATACATTTTTCATGTCGCTTACCAGTTCCACGTAAGCGAAAACAGCGATATATGCTTTGACCTCAATAGGACCAGCATAATCGACGCCGGTGTAGGAAAAGGGCAGGGAAATTCTTACCCTCAGTGCTGGCAAGCTGCCCATGAGTTGGGCAATGGGTTTTGCCTTTCGCCTAAAACAAATGTTGCAGTCATGGATGCATTTTTTTTACAGCGTTTTTGAGATTAAGTATCCAAAAGCTTTGACGACGACGTGCGATCATTTGTTGAGTTCCGCCATGGTACGTTGTAGTATGTGCATCCCTTATGATGATCCGACTGAGATGGTGGTTTGGTTTTAAGATGATAGGATGTTGTTGTTCACAGCTAAGATTAGCGGTTTGTAGTCTACCTCCTACTCTTAAGATTCCTGTCTGATCAACAAAAGGCTGCAATGACTTCAACCCCTCCATGTTGGCTGGGTTTCATTACCGTCGATGAAAAACATCCTCCTTTGGACAGTCTTTGCGGCAACCTTCAATGCTGAATCGATCTCCATCGGCGAAAGTGTTTTGGGATGCTTTTCTGTTCGGCGCATGTTGGAAATGAACCTGGAACAATATGCCAAAATTCGCAGCAGCTTACGAAGATTCGAGTGGCGATGTATCAGCAGGTCGATTGTTGTCTTCTGTGATGACGCAATGCGATTGAACCTTTCGCCTCTCTTCATCAGTTGTCACCGTCGTTGGTTGAGTCGGAGCTTCAAAGTTCCATTCGGACCTTAGAAACTCGGGTCCGTTCCACGAAAGTGTGTTGCCATTCAAGTGGAATGGCAATAGACCATGTGATGCTAGATCTGCTAGATTGTACTGAGTTGGAATATACCGCCAGATACTACAATTTGTAAGACGCTGGATCTCTGCGACACGATTGCTTACGAAGGTTTTTCACTTAGCCGGAGGTGCCATGATCCACGCCAACGTAATCTTCGAGTCTGACCAAGCATACATCCTTGCGTTGTCCAAGCTCAAGACTCTTGCAGTGTAGTCCAAGAGTGTCGCCAACATAACCGCTCCACAAAGCTCAAGCCTGGGAACGGTTACGGTCTTTAACGGAGCAACTCTTGTTTTGGAGATCAAGAGATGGACGTGAATGTTGTCGTCGTCAGCCTAAACACGTAAGTAGACCACAGCTCCATAAACCTTCTCTGATGCGACACTAAACCCATGTATCTCCAGGTCTCTTCGATTGTCTGCTAGATGGATCCAAGGTGAAATCTGGATATTTTCTATGGATGGCAACTCACGTCGAAAGTCCTCCCACTGGGATTTCAGTTTCGCTGGAATAGGATCATACCACGCTAGTCCGCAGCACCACAGCTGTTGCATCAAAATTTCTGCCAAAATTATGCACGGCGAAATCCATCCAAGTGGATCAAATAATTTGGCGATAGTGGACAACATCGATCTTTTGGTTGGAACTTCAGATGAATCTATGATGACATTCTGGAAAGAAAAGAAATCGCCTATGGGGGACCACCTAATACCTAGCGTCTTGACTTGTGGAGTAGAAGCAGCTTCGAAAGGTAAAGAAAACCCTACTTCTCTTTGATCCATATTTATTATTCGTCGTCCACTTCCGTAGGCTGGCCAACAAATGTCTCGCCTCATCACGTATTTTTTGTGCCTCTTCCAACGTATTAGCTCCAGCGATTATATCGTCAACATACATCCCTTTTCGGATGACCTTTGCACCGATTGGATAACGATGCTCCTCGTCGTCTGCAGCTCTTCGGATTGTGCAGTTGGCAAGATAGGGTGCACCGGCAGTTCCAAATGTGACTGTCTGCAACCGGTAAATCCGTATGGGTAGAGTTGAATTGTCACGCCACAGAATAAGTTGGTAATACGAATTTTCCTTTCGCATTCGTATCTGCCGAAACATTTTTTCGATGTCTGCGGTAAAGGTTAACTGATATGTTCTCCATACTACCACTATATCATTAATACTGTTCTATGTTTTAGGTCCTGTTGGCAAGTGCTCGTTCAACGACATCGCATCAAGGACGACTCGCAATTTGGTTGTCGTGCTGGACTCCTTCAGAACAGCGTGACGAGGAACAAAGTAATGATAAGGAGTATGAAGAACATCATCGCTAAAACCATCGACTTCGGACATCTGCCCTAATTCCAGGTATTCTTTAATCCACTTAGAATACTCCTTATGTAGCTTCGGGTTCGCCTCGAACCGCTTCTCCAAGTGATGGAATCTACGCAAGGCACCTTGCTTCGAGGGTTCAAGCGCAGGTATCCATCCATCCTTAAAAGGTAAAGACACTTCATATCTTCCACCTGGTAGACGTGTGGTCGTCTCTAAAAAATGCTTCTCACAAGCGATGTTTTCCCCAGTTTCGGCTTCGGCATAGGGTGCTTCTTCGATTTCCCAAAACTTCCTTAATTGAGTGCCGATGTCAAGGACCTGATGAAAACAATTTTTGAAAGACTTTGGTGTCTCTAAAGGTACTTTACCCAACAGAATCCAGCCTAATTCCGTCCTTTGAGCTATTGGTGCCATGCCATCTTCGCCTCGAACGATTTCTGGAAGGACGAAATCAGCAAACACATCACTTCCCAATAGCAAATCTACCGTAGCCGGTTTGTAGAACGTAGGGTCTGCTAACTCCAAGCCGTTGTGGTGTTTCCAGTTGTTGAGTGTCAGTTGTTTGGCCGGGAGAAGCTCAGTCAGGGACTTAAAAGCAAAGGCCTGTGTGCTGGACTCAAACGTAGAGTGTAAAGATGCGAAGGTTATGTCAACATATATGTGACAAGATCCGCTGCTGACCTTTCCCAGTCCTGACACTTCAACTAACGTACTCCGCGTCCTCAGTTTGAGCATTTGTACAGCTGCCTCCGTTATAAAAGTGGCTTCTGACCCTGGATCAATCAACGCTCTAAGGTTGAAATACTTCCCCCTAGACGACATGACTGTGAATTATGTGTGAAATTATTATTGGAATGATTTTGAACTGCAGTAAGTCTTCAGCCTCCTTGGATAAACCAGATTTTAAATAGTGCAGTTTCTGGATTTCCGTCAACGTGGAATTATTATGAATCATGGATTCTAATTTGTTTTTGAATGGCCTCCATTTTTCATATTGGCCAGAAAACACTGGAAGAGCCATTTCTGGAAGTCGAATACCATGCGGATTTGAACTAAATGGAGTTTCTTTGCTAGCAGGCGTAGGCTCGGCTAGCCCTATATTCGAGGTTACCTTACCGAATCTCTTCATAAATTTTTTAAAACAAAGAAACATCTTCCTCACTTTCTAGCAATGTAGTCAGCTTCTCACTGCTACATTTACTTTGCCTGAATAAATCCTCTAAAATTGCTAAGCGACTATTGACAATATTTTTCGTTTTTTTTTGGTATCAGTCGTTGAACTAAAACTTGTATAATCCATTTTCAGGATTGAAAGGCAGTTTTTTAACAGCTTAAGTTCCTTCGCGGCACTCATTTCCCCCAATTTGGCAATAAGGTGGCAAATATATATACACAAGGGTACATATAAGGGCTAATATGGTTTAACTCATTTACCTTTGAATTTGAGTGCACCTCAGGAGCTTGGAGTATTGCACGGCGCGGGAACCCGGTTTCTTGCACTAAATGGTAATTGCGGGTCGCGGGCAACCGATTAACACAAAAAACTCACAAGAAATTGTCTTTGGGTAAGGAATTTTTTATGTTTTTTGGTAAAAAAAAGTCACTACAATGGCTTAAAATTCTTTTAGATGAGAACACACACAAACTGGCACTGGGTATCAGGGTAATTTGGCTCGAATGGACCAAATGTTGCGTCCCTTTTACTGCGGGTTTGGGTCGCGTTAGGATTTGGGTAAAAACTGTATGAATAGCGCACACTTCTCTGTCCGTACTCTGAAATATCCGTAAATTCTAAAGATCCGCAAAAGAAGTAAAACTAAGACGACTGTTTATTTCGAACGTTATAATGCGAGTGTTAGTTTATTGCAAAAGAAAATGATTATTATGTACAAATTGAACATAAACCGGAAGTAAGATCGTGGTCTTGCTCAACCAAAGGTCGATGTCCAACTTGAAAAGGTACAATTACAAGGTTCGCATTGGAATCACCCGATGCAAGATTAGGCCTTTAGTAATGGAAGAAAGAAAAGGAAGGAAGGTGCGTATAAAGAAAAAACAATGATGAAGATAGCACAAATTAACCTTCACCACAGCATAGCAGCAAGCGCCAACCTTTTCTATCACATGGGAGATAGAAATACAGATATTGCCCTTATACAAGATCCATGGATCTCTCGTGGCAAAATAAGTGGATTAAGCCATAAAGACTTTACAACGTATAGCGTAGAACCGCAAAGCGCGGAACGTAAGATTAGAAACTGTATTGTAGCTAGGAAATAGATTAACCTTTTTGTTTATCTAGCTACAGTAATGTGGATCAAACAGTAGTAAGGCTTGAGCGGAGGGGTCTTTCTCCACTGATTTTATCAGGCGCTTACATGCCGTTTGATGCCGAAGGTACCGCCATCCATACTAGCCCTGCTGGGGTGCGACGCCAACTCACACTACACTCAATAGGGAAGCAGCAACACGAACCTACGCGGTGAGTCTTATTGTAGTAAATAAAGGTAATGAACGAACCTTTGTAGTCAAAAACAGGCAAGAAGTCATAGACATAACTTTAGCCAGTAACTCGAGAACTTTATTTATCGACAAGTGGAATGTGGTGGGGTAAGAATCCTACTCTGACCACAAAATTATTGAATTTCTCTTGAACAATAACTATGAATCACCTAAACCATACAGAAACCCCAGAAAAACCAACTGGGATCTCTTTAGCAACGAGATGAAGAAAAGTGACAGATTCCTGCAGGAATGTAATTGGCTAGAACCTGCTGACATCGATCGCAAGGCTGAGGATATAACAGCCATCTTTAATGAGGCATTTGTCAAAGCTTGTCCAGAAACTAAAAGGAAATAAAAAAAATCGCCACCATGGTGGTCGAAGGAAGTACTCGTAGCTAGACTAGACGCGGATTGGGAACAATAAAAGTCCAGTCAGAGGAATTTTAAAAATGAAAAGCAGAAAGCTAAACGCCGCTTTTGGCAACACATCTGTAACGAGATCAAAGGTAAGGCAGAATCTGCGAGACTAAGGAAAATCCTATCCAGAGAACCAAAAACCCTAGGGTCCCTCAAAGAACCCGAATGAAGATGGACGGAGTCCAGTATCACTGAGCTCTCTATTAGAAACGCAATTCCCAAGGTGTACGGCCCTTCCAGACAATAACATCGGGACTAATAGTAGCACTGAAGCAGATGTTCCGACGGATTTAGTTACGGAAGAAAGAATTGAGTGTGCTATTATATCGTTCTCTTCCCTTAAATCCCTAGGACGCGACGGGATTATCCCGATCATGTTACAGAAAACCCGGTACTCAAAGAACTATACCTCAATAGCCTCATTTGGGGATACCTATCTAAAACATGGAGAGAGGTTAAAGTGCTCTTCATACCGAAGGCCGGTAAGGCAAGCCACAGCACTGCGAAAGTCTTTAGACCAATAAGTCTTACCTCCTTCGCCCCAAAAACTTTTGAGAGATTAGCTGACATACACATTCGCAGCAAACTATGCCCTGATCTATCCCCGGCGCAGCACGCGTATATGAAAGGAAAAAGCGTAGAGACAGCGCTGCATTGCGTGGTCAGCTCAATAGAAGAATCATTGAAAGATAAAGAATACACACTGGCCGCTTTCTTAGGCATTGAAAGAGCCTATAACAATGACAGAATAGATGCAGTTAATAGAATTCTAACGAACTTCAATATTCACAACTCCGTGATAGAATGGTTCGTCAATATGCTAGCGCAAAGACATATCAAAGTTGAACTCGGAGGAACAAAGCATGAAGTCTATGCCTCAAGAGGCACCCCACAAGGAGGGGTTATATCCCCACTGCTGTGGGTAACTGTCCTGAACGAAGTCCTTCTTAAACTCAGAAACAGCAGCGTCAAAACCATAGCCTATGCGGACGACGTTGTGCTGCTAGCAACAGGAAAATTTCTCCCGACCCTGAGCGAACAAATCGAAGGGGCGCTGAAAATCATTGACTCCTGGACGGAGAGATGTGGGCTAGCAGTTAATCACCAAGAGTTAGTACTATTCACTAACGAATCAATAATTGCACAATTCGTAACACCTTCCGTAAGGGGTATTCCCCTGAGTATCTCCAGTAATACGAGATACCTCGGCCTGGTGCTCGATAGGAAACTGAACTGGAGACTAAACATTAACGAAAGAATCAAAAAAGCCACGATAGCCTACAACAGAAGTGCAACAGAATATTCGCAAAAACTTGGGGACCAAACCCTAAAATCATGCTATGGATGTATACAGCCATAGTTAGGCCAATACTAACTTATGGCAGCCTTGTGTGGTGGCAAGCCGCCTGAAAAGCGAGCAACCTAACTGCCATCACAAATACAAGTATCGGCGGCTCTAAGTGCCGTAAAGTTTAGCCAAACAGACAGCTGGAGGCCAAATGCAATGGGTCATACTATGATTCTACGCAGATACGTGGGCAATGTATCTAACATAGACTACACAACGGCGTACCTAGACTTCACAAGATCATTTTCAAGCAGCTTCCCGAGCAGAGAAGATTGGAAAAGCGGCAGAACGCTCGACCAGAGAACTATAGCCGTGTACACCGATGGATCCAAAGTGGAAACGGGTTTCGGCGCAGGCATCTTTTCTGAAAAGCTTGGCATCTTCTTGTCAGTCAGGCTTCCGAATTACAGCAGCGTTTTCCAAGCGGAGGTCCTAGCAGTAACAAGCAGCGATAAAAGGAATATCTGCTACAGAAATAAAATTGAAGCTTGTGAAGTGTTGTAGAGAAGAGCTCAAGGTTCTTGGAGCACAGCACAAGGTAGAACTCTGCTGGGTCCTTGGGCATGAAGGCATACCAGGGAATGAGAAAGCCGACGAACTGGCTAGAGGAGGTTCGGCACTAAACTCTGACCAATCCGATCCCTCAGTGTACATCCCGCCTTGCACACTCAAACTCGAGGCAGGGAACAAAGCCCTAACGGAGGCAAACAACAGATGGTCCTCTCTAGATACTTGTGTCATCATGAGGAAGCTATGGCCTACATTTGACATTGCAAAAACCAATAAACTCATGCAGAGGGATAGAAAATCACTCTCTACTCTCATAGGAATTACTACGGGGCACAACACTATGCGATATTACATGAAAAAGTTACGTGTGACGAACGAAGACCTTTGTAGGGGGTGCGGCGACGAGGAGGTTCACGAGTACACTGCCCACTTCCTCTGCCACTGCCCTGGCCTCTACCACTTTAGAAACAGATACCTTGGACTTTGCTTCTTTAGGGATTTAGAGGAATTGTCCAACAGACCGATCAACGACATCGCAAACTTCATCAAATCCTCTGGATGGTTTGTATCTCGGGCACAGTGAGTACTATATGCTTTCTAATAGGCTACGTACAGAGACGTTTACTTTTATTCATGAGGAAGGAATCTTTTTCTCTTTCTGTCTTCTTTTCCCCCATGGGTACCACAATGGGTCTATACTGACCTGAGTGCGGGGTAGTGGACTTTCGTCCCTACACCAGCCCACTAACCTAACCTAACCTATGGTCATTTCTGCCAGCTATTGCCTTACTTGTTCACGCGATAGAACTTCATCAGTGTACGCCATCCTTCTAAAAACAGGTGATGGCGCCGGATTGTACTCTTTGGTGGTACGCCGCAACCTCTCTTGTGCCTATATCCAGGTGACTCTACTCCAGGCCTGGCTCCATAGTGAACGTTTCCTCTACCGCAGACAAGCATATTCCTCCAAATTCTTCGTCCAACTCGAGCACTTCCGGTTCATGGTCATCTTCACCACAACCAGCAGTGTACCCACGGCTTTCGTTCAACTTGCTTCCGACTACTTCGAGTACTTCTGATTGATGGAAATTATTACTGCGGAAAAATCTTTTTGTTCACTATGACCCTCAAAAGGAAATTGTACTCCTTTGCGATGCCAGACCTTATGGAGTAGGTTGCATTTTGTCTCACGTTATTAACGGAGTCGGCTATCATGTGCTGTTTGCATCAAGCACTTTAAGTCCAGCCGAGCGAAATTATTCTCAGTGATCACCAACCACTTAAAGAACTTATCAGTTCAAAAAAATCTGCACCGTCAGTAGCCACAGGAGGTGGGCGATATTCTTAAGCATGTATCAATATACACTTAAGTATAAAAAGGGCTCTCAAATGGCGTATGCGGACGGGCTTTCACGATTTCCATTACCAGATCAAACAAATTTAGAGAAATTTGCCGTAAACGTTCTTATCGCTTTTGTATCTAATAACATCGATATTAAAGCAGTTCAAAAAGAAACATTAAACGAGAATATACTGAAACTAGTTCAGGAGATAAACAATAAAGGTTGGATGGGAAACCCGACGTCTCACCTAAAGTCATATTATCTTCATATTATCAAAAATATGGATTCACAAGTACTTTTCCAGTTGATAAAGAAGCAAGTAATTTAAAAGATGCAGACATACGTCCTGGAAGGTTATCCGCTGTTAAGCTTAGATATCTGATGCTATCAGTTTCGATGCCCTTATTTGCAATATAATTGATGATATCTGATAGCCATACTACAGGCGTGATAAAAACACTGCAAACGGAGGAGGTACAACCCTGAGAGCACAATTGTCAGCTGAATGAATAATTGGGGCAAGGTTTGGCTTCAGTAGTATTATCAGCATCTTTGCCATCCGACGGGCTTAAAACAGTGCAAGCAAAAGATGGTGCAGGAGAAGAAGAGGTAGCAATCGGAGATTTATCAGAAGTTATGTCGATAGAAGGAATTTCCCAAGTTTCAGTGGAGGAGGAACGAAATACTCTTTGAATATTTTGTTGGGGTGACTCTTGTCGGTTATGTTGTGTTTTCTTTTGTCTTGGCTGTTGCGGTTTCTGGTATTGCAGTTTCTGATGTTGTTGAGGTCGTGATTGTTTATTGTTTTGTAGGTTTTGTTTTTGTTCATTTTGTTGTTGAATCTGTTGCACTTCAAATAGTTTTAATAGCTACTTGGCATCAGTTGCAACAAATTCCAAACCTAATCCTTCTCAAACCGATTGCAGATGTGATTTATATCCGGACATAATTGACGATGTTTTTCAGGTTAATAATTCTGTTATTCAAACTTTTTTACCACTTTAACTGTATAAACGTATAATGAATCACGTCGGTCTCTAATTTTACAACTGATTCAAATAAGGATTTGTTTATGTAAATAAATACCATATCATCAGGAAAGGCAATAACGTTGCTATTAAGATTTTGTTTCAAAACTGAGTTTATATAAAGTTGTTAAGACAATGGTTCGTAAAACAAGAGCTTATATATATATACATATTATTTTTGTACTAAATTTACATTAATGTTGTTGCCACACAATTTACATACAGAGATTCGATAACTAATTTTGTATCTTTCAGCTGAAACATTATCTTTTAGGACTTTAAGATAGAGAAAAATAAATAAAATTGTGATCAGCCCGAGAAAATTTAAGAATGTTTTCTGATCGCCATTAAATTCTGGCAGAAGTTTCCCAGCCGTCAATATATCGAATTTTGCCATTTTATTATCTTCCTGATCTTCTTTTCCCTTAAGTAAACAATTTATTTGGCTTGCTATATCCCTAAAATATGTTTTTGTTTCTTCTACAATAATTTTTCGGTTTCTGTTTCTTCTAGTAGTTTGTCCCAAATCTGCGATGTTTCTAATTGCTTTTTTTGTATGTATTCACTACTATATACTGTATTTGGACTTTTTTTTAAATTCTGTAAGATTGCTAACAATAATTTAATTGGTGCATATTCCTTTTTTTGTATTATTATTTAGACATTGCTTTTTCTGTTTCTATCATCATTCATAAACATAGGTTGTTTTTTGTTCTTCTTGTATTTTAATATCATTGATCACGTTGATTAAGTCCGATGATTCACACTGATGGGTATGCCCCCCTTGGTGTAATCCTGTGTGGGCTGTGTGGGCTGTGTGGGCTATGTTGGGGTATCGTAACTGGTTGGGCCACCTCTGGCATTGTTGGACTGCTTGAATACTGTGTTGTCATTTGGAATTTGCTTCGGATAGACCACTGGGCTACCATCTTAGAAACCAACAGACATCATATTAGCTCAATAAAAGTATTCGCAGAGAATATTAAGCATTGGACTGCTAAATCCCTTCCGATGCGACATCTTCTTCTTCTTCCTTTTATCAGCGAGGTTATGATCCGAAAACAAGGGATCATAACCCTCCCACTTCACCGCATTTCTATTGATCCGCCTGTGGGGTTCGCCTTCCGATGCGACATCGTACTGCTGTAATGTCTTCCTTCTGGTCTAGCTCTCATCTTGACGTCTGGTATCATTCAATCAAATCTTCCGCTTTCATTGTCGGTCAAAGTGAACCTACTACGTCGTCGTTGATAAAGAGGAAAATTGTTCTTCTTCGCTTCTTGTTTCCCTGTGGGAAGATGGCAGAATCGACGTTAGTTGGATCGCCATGTAATGGTCCGTGTATAGTTCCAGTGCGACAGGGTCATCACGTAATCTAAGCATCTGAAATTGGGGGCTTCTTGGGGGTTCCTACTTTTGGCGTACAAAGCGCAGCGCACTGAATGGGGAATCGATATCGCGCAATAGTGTCAAAACAAATATCGCCGCAATAGTGTCAAAACAAGAGATTTGCTAACACAAATTTTTATTGACAAACTATTGGGTATTTATACAATTTTCAACTTACAAATTATGCTTACTCTATCTTAATTCTCAACAATAGTCAAATGACTGAACCAATTATTATGGTAGGTATGTAGGTAGGACTAATTGTTTGACATAATTCTCCCTTGCCATTATTACATCACATCAATGTATATGCCACTTGACTCATGTTATTATTACATCACAAATTACTCTGAAGGAAACTACGAAAAACCTTCAATATGAAAAAAATAAAAATAAAATAAATAAATAATAATAATTAATAAATAACGAAAAAAATAAATAAATAAATAACAAAAATATTATTCTAATAACGTGTAGCTAAATAAATATACAATACAAACAAATAAATAATAATAAGTAAATATATAAATGAATATAATAAGATAAAAGAACAATTTAACAGAAAAATAAATAAGTAAATAAATATATAAATAAATAAATCTATGAATAAATAAATAGGTAAATACATAGAAAAAACTAACGAATACGTAAATAAATAAACAAACAAATTCATAGATAGATAAATTATTATTAATAGGTAAATGCATGTATATAATAATAGAATGAATAAATAAATAATCAAATATTTATGTGGATTGAGACAAGAGAATTATCTGAAAAATACAATTTTGTAAAAATCTGTCTGTCAGCTTCTGTCGGAGATCAACTCAACATTCGCTCGAAAATGAAGATCCGAGGTAGAATGGTATTTGAATAGATTAAGCATCATCTTCAGCAGTTTGTTCTGTGACACTTGTAACTTCCTTTTATGACATACTAGCTGACCCATGCTCGCCTTGCTTCGCCCGCCCTTAGCAGTTTAAATAAATGAGTAACTATTATTCTTATATGCACAGCGTGTTCACTACCGTGCTGTAAAGCATCAAAAATAACAATAACATAGCTCAAGTAGTATGAATGCACTCGTACATATATGTATACATACATAACTACAGAACGAACACGCATAAACACGAACGCCGCTTGGGCATCGATAGTGGCAATGGTCTCCACTGATCGTATTCGCAATACAATGCAAATAATATATGTTTTATGTTATAACTTTTCTCTAAGATAACGTACAGAGATATAATATATACCAATGGATTTGTTAATGAAAGTCCTACATAGATATGTAAATTAAAGTTAAAGTTCTGTTTGGTGAGAGTTAAGAAAAATTGAGATAAACCACCGATAAATGGAAAAAAAATCAAATGTAATACTTCTTTTGTTTATTTTTGTTAAAAGAAACTTAATATGTGGTATAGAAAAAACTCCGCAGAAGAATTCTGAATCTACAGGAGAAAACTGCAATTAAATCCGTTAGGTAGATTCGGAAATTTCGTGGCAGGTACGAATCTGATTTGCCTTTTATAGAAGTAAGTAATGCACAGTTTCCCCATACTTGGCATCCATAAAGTAGTACTGCTTGAAATACTACTTTATGGATTACAATTTTGTTTAAGCTGCTTAGCATTGACTTTCTATTTATAAATGGATAAAGGATCTTGGTAGCAGTATTTACTTTATTAATGGTGCCGGAAATGTGTTCTCTGAAAGTCAGTTTTTCATCTAGGTGAATTCCCAGATACTTAACAGTTGGTTTCCGATCGACTCTTACACCACGCACGTTAAGCGGATTGTTGGGCAGATAGCAACTTTTTCTTTTTCGGCTGAAAGAGATTCATTGCACTTTTTCGACATTTGATTTTCCACTTGTTAAAATAATCAACTAATATTCCAATCGCATTTTGCAGGTTAGTCTCAATGTTGAGACTAAACGCATGCGATGAAAATATGCCTGTGTCATCGGCGTAAATAACTGTTTCACATGCTGGGAGCCTTGGAATGTCCGAGGTGGAAATATTGTAAAGCACTGGGCCGAGGACTGAACCCTGGGACACCTCTGCGTAAACATGCTGTAAAGATGATGCTTGCCATTGACGTAAACTCTAAAACATCTATTAGTCAAAAAACTTTGTATAGTTTTGACTAGATACAGGGGAAAACCGAAGTCAATCATTTTGTACACAATCCCATCAAAAGCTTTCTCAATATCAAGCAAAACTAAAACCATGGATTTACCTAACGCACTGTTCCTTTTAACACGTTGGTATATTCTGAGCACTTGATGAGATGTGCTGACCCATGAACCTAAATTGCTCATCAGGGAAGATACGCCTGTCAATAATAAATGTCATAAGTTTTCTTTTGATTACTTTTTCGTAAACTTTGCTAGGCAACTAAGTAGACTTATTGGCCTGTAGCTATCTGAATTTTGAATTTATTTCGCAGCCTTCAAAATCGGTACAACTTTCACAATTTTTCAGGCATTCGGAAAGTACTGAAAAGTTAAGAATCGGGTCCCTGATTTTGGTAATTGCTTGAGATATAGGTTTTTAATGCCATCAAGACCGTCTGACTTCCTCAGTCGCAAATTTTCAGCACATCCACGATTTCCATTGGAGATACGTACTCATCTGGGGATAGGTCACAACTTTGGGAATAAAGCCTACAGAGCGTTGGTGTCTGTACCACCAAGGTGCTGAGATACAGCGTGGTTCTTGATAAAGGTTGAACCAAATATGTTGGCCTTGTTGATGTCCGTGTGAAAAACGTTACCAGAGCTTTGTAGGCTAGGAATTCTCCTATTCTTATTCTTAACAATCCGAACTACATTCCAGAATGGCTTTGCATTTTTGTCTAATAAGCTTAGTTTCCTATTCCACTCCTCCTTCCTGTGTCTTTCAATTTCTGTAGAAATGAGTTTATTTAGGTAACTTATCTGGTTGCGAAGGAATGGCAGACAATACCTTTGCCATTGTCTCTTTAGAGAATTTCTAATACGTGTGAATTTAAGAACACGACCTGGGATCTTGATAGAGGAATTATTCCTCGCTGTTTTCGGGACACTTAAGTCAACTGAACTATGTATATGTTCCGAAAAAACTTCCACAAGACTGTCAATGTGTTCATTAGAGGAAACATTATCTAGGTCCGTTGAAATATTTCTGAGTCTCGACTTCATTTCTGAACGAAATTCTGCCCAGTTTACGTGTTTGAAGTCCAGAAAATATTAATTTATTTAATTATTTATTTATTTATTTATTTATTAATCTGCTAGCATAGCTTACAGATTATACAACAATAAAAAAAAAAATAGAAAATAAAAAAAAAACTTAAATAAGTGGATAATAAGTGGATTAATATAACAATTTATAAATGTAAATACAAACTAAATAAGGGAAACGATAACAGATATTAAATCCTCAGTAAAGCAAACAAAATGTTTTTAAATTGGTCCCTGGAATAATGAAAATCTATGTGTCTACTTACTTCATTAAAAGACGCAAGAGCTCTTGTGATTGGCTCATTTCGACCATAGTTTGTTCTATGTCTCAATTGAAAAAAAACGTTCCGTGTTCTTATACACCTTTCGGGTGCATAAATAGGAACTCTATATAAAAGGGCAGGGCTATTTATGTGGAAACACATAACGTCTCTAGCGAACAAGATATCGTGGGCATACCTTCTTCTGCTTAGGGGCACTATACGAAGTTCAAAGTTCCAACGCATTTTAAAAAATATGAATTTGGTAAAACTTTCTGCTTGCTTTCATAGATTGGATTCCATACAATATCGGCATATTCGAGTATTGATCTAACCAGGGATATGAATAAAGATAGGAGAGTATGAGGATCAGTAAAATCTCTTGAAATCCTTTTAATAAATCCAACTAGCGAACTAGCTTTGACGACTATGTATTCAACATAAGGATCATAGGTAAGATCCTTGATTAGACTGACTCTTTTCAAACACAACGTTTCAAGACAATAGGCGTGAGAATAATACATCTATGATTTTGAAAAAGATATAGCCATGCATTTTTGTATATTTAACTTTAAACAATTTTGTATGCACCAGTTATGTAAATTATTAAGGTCGAGCTGAATCTTACTACAGTCATTTGCTGGCTTTATCTTCAGGAATAGCTTAAGATCGTCTGCATACAATAAGCATTGGCAGAATTGTGTGCACTGAAAAATACCGTCAATAAAAATTATGAAGAGCAGGGGACCCAAATGACTACCTTGCGGGGCACCAGACACACATGAAATGGTTCTGGAGTAGCAGCTATCCAGGTAAATCTTTTGGACCCTACCTACTAAAAATGATGAAATCCACATAAGCATTGCCGAGTGAAAACCAAACTGTTCTAGTTTCTTTAATAAAATGTTATGATTTACGGAATCAAAGGCTTTACTAAAATCAGTGTATATAGCATCTACCTGGCATCCACTTTCAACAGCATAACGTAAGACGTAAAATGAACCAAATTAGATGTCGTCGAGCGACCGGAAACAAAACCATGCTGAAATTCAGATATGTGCTCTTTCACATGGAACTCCAATTTCTTCTTAACAATGCTTTCGAAGAGCTTTGGTATAGCAGACTGTTTGCAAATTCCTCGGTAATTTTCAACATCATTCTTTGACCCAGATTTGAAAATAGGAACAAGATATGAAATTTTCCAGTCTTCGAGGAATATGCCAGAAGAAAGAGATACATTAAAAATTGTATGAAGGGGTTTACACTGATTCACTACAATTTCTCAATACAATAGCCGGAATACCATCTGCTCCAGGTTTAGAATTTGGCTTGGTACTGCAAGCTGCTGAATGGATATCACTGATTTCTAAAACTAGGAGGCCAATGTCAATTTTCGACCTCGAATTCACGTTAAAACTTATTGGTGCATTACAATTTGAGTAAACGGTTTCGAAAAATTTCGCAAAAAGTTCAACTGTTCCTTGAGCATCATTGGAATAAATATTTTTAGTTAAACGAATTCAAAAACGAATTCAAACCAGCATAATTGCATTTTAAAAAATTAAAGGGGCTATCTAAAATGGTGTTCCTCTTATAAAAATCATACATCTCAATTTCTATGCAAATTTGTTCATGATAAATAGAGTTATTTAGAAGAGCAAATGGTGCTTCAAATACATTAATTTTAAAGTCGTTTATATTAACAAATACAAGATCTAAAGCTCTATTTTGCGAATTCATTATAATATTAATTTGACATAAATTAAGCGAAAGCAAGCAATCAATAATACCCAATTCATAATCTTTCACCGCATTGTGTGGAATAAGCATTTTATCGCCCTCAGACCATGACCATACAACATCACCAATATTGGAATCACGTAGAGCACATATATAATTTGATTCTGAACAATGATTACTTATAAATTCAATGTTTTCAATGTATTTTTCATAACTTTCAAGTTTACTATGTGATGGTATATAATTAACAATAAAAAAGATAGAATCGTTAGTACCTTCAACATTGACAGAAACACAGATCTGTTCTACATCTAGTATCGGCAATTCTATCTGCTTACAAGAAAATGTTGATCGAACAGCAATCAGCACACCTCCACCACGTTCTTCAACAGATTTGCAGCGATCACGGCGAAAAACATTGTACAGCAGGCTGTCGAAGATTTCTGTTGACAAGATTCCATCATAAAGCCAGGTTTCCGTAATTACTATCACATCATAATTTTTGTGACAAGAAGCCTTATCAAATCCAGAGTCTTCGTTCTGCATCCACTAGCATTGTGATAATATACTTTAAATGAATCAGCATCCTTATTTCGGTCCACGTTAAGTTCACAGAGTGGCTTACAAGTTTCAATAGCAGTAGCACCATTCAGTTTTTTGGGTTATGGATGAAAGATCGAATTTTTACTCCACTGGGCCAAAAACTCCCATTAAAAATTTTAGAAATTGACCACTTTGAGTTGGCTTAAATAATTTAAAGCATGAAAAGCCAGGGGGATTTGCATGCATCTTATTGGAGATATATCTAATAATATCGTCCGTGGATGTATTGTTGCAGCTACCCTGTGGAAAAATAAAAAAAAAAAATATAAATACTCGTAACATTTGTTTATTGGGACTTACCACAGGAAGCAGCATAGGTGTGATGAAATCGAAGTTTAAGTCCTTTCGTCTGTCCGTCCAATCATCCAGCCGGCGCGAGTGGCTCCGAACATGCAATACAAAAAAAAAGTAAACAAAATAGGAAAATCGTACAAGAAGACACTTACACGAAATATGCTGCTTCTGCTTCTTTTGTGGTGGTAAGGGTATACAGTCGCCATCGTAATCTGTAAAATTCAGAAAGAAAGCTTAAGAATTAGTAGAAAAAAAAATAAATAAAAACCGAAACTTACCCAAAGATTCTTCCCGCCTTTGGTTTTTTTTGACAGTTGTGTGTTCAATTTCCTCCTTTTCCGCTTGGTCATTCAGCATCGTTCCGAAAATTGTACCAGAGCTTATCACATAGAGTGAGCTCAAGTTCAACGAGAACTTTGAGTGGAATCGCTAAACTAAAGAGGCGTTGCGGTTTGAAATTCCTCTAGCTAAGAGAGCTCTCGAACGGCTAGTGGAAGAACCCGTAGGCTAGAGGGACTCTTGGAAGAGTATAGGGAATAGGACAAAGAATTCAAGCATTACAAAATCGAGAGTCCACAGAAACACAGTGGCAGTGAAATTTCTAAATATAATACATATAAAAAGTCAGTGTAGCTAAAATTTAAAAAAATTCTATTAGATTGTTTTAATTTTATTTTTTTTTATTAGTGTCTAAGTAGACTCAAGTGCAATGGAACAGGAAAGTGCTTATAGATAACAAAAAAAAAAAGGGAAATACAAAAAAAGAAAATCATCTATAGTAAGAACGCGGAAAGATATCCGTACAAGGAGCAGTTTTTTTTTTAGTTATTTCGTTCGGGGTAAGTGCTAGTTGTAAGCAAAAGAAGTGCGCTTATAAAAATTTTATTTAATTTGAAACATTAGGAGCTGCAGATTGTGTATGGGCGGTCACAAATCACACATACCCTACATGGGATTTTAAAATTGCAGAGTGGCCGCCAATAAAATTTGTTTTTTCTCATTATTTTCTGCGTGAGGAATTTCGGTTCCCACCAAATAAAAAGAAAACTCCATCGAAGCCTCCAATCGCAGTTGCCGCTAGATTTGTTACGGGAGTATATCCGTTCCGCATCCGTAAGGAAAATCCGTACGAAAACGAATGCGGTTCTCGAGCAGCGGTCCCTGAATACAAAAAAAAAAACATACAAAGGAACTGCGACAAGCGGATTTTATTTTTATTTTTTTTATTATTGGCGTGACAAATTCCTTTCCTTTTTGTTATTGTTTATTTTTATTATTTATTTTTTTAATTTTTTTTTTAATTTTTGTTTCGATTATAATTTTTTTTTGAATATAAGTTTTTTTTTATGAGTTTTTTTGTGTGAAATTCGGTTTCCCCCCTTTGTCGGATATTTTAGGGTGCGTTCCCGTTTATGAGACAAATTAATACGCCTAACCAGAGCTCTAGGATAGGTAGGATTTTTTTTTATTTTTTTTTGGTACCGCGCATAGTACCGTAGCTAGTTTAAAGTGCTACGTATGGGTGGAAACGACTTTAGGGTAAATATAGTTTTTTTTATAGTGTTAATTTGTAGGTTTATTTTAATTTAATTTTTTTTATGGCTGTCTCCTTTTTATTTTTTTTATTTTTTTTTTTTTTTTAGTTTTCTTATTTATTTATTTATTTATTACCTTTTTTGTTTTTATTAGTTTTAATTATTATTTTAAGTTTAAATTATAATTTTTGTTTAGTTTCCTTTGATTTTATTTTTTTATTGAGATAATTTGTTTTTTTTTTAAGATTCATTAGTTTAAATTGTTATTTTTGTTTAAATTATTTTTTTTTATTTTTTTTCTTGTTGTTTGCTCATAAAAACAAAAATGTTAGAAAATCCAATACCTAAATAAATATTGTGAGTCACGCCACATGTGTGGAAAATTATTCTTTCTTTTTTTTCTAACGAAGTAGTTATGGCTTGTTAGAACAAGATTTCAGGGGGTGCGGTAGGGCTGGCTAAAGCCCTTTCGGTTTGATGGCTTGACACAGCAGCAGCAGCGATGTCGGGGAAATCCCAAAATTTATGGCCAAAGGATTTCCAGGAAGGGAGGAAATGGCCAACGCTGCACTACCATCCGCAGCGCCTTCAGTGTGGTGAGGTCCGTCTGCTGTTTAAGTAAGTTAAATATTTTTTTTGGCACGATATATGTTTTTTGTAATAGGTGAGGTTGTTTACGAGAACAAGTTCCCCCCCATTTCCGGCGAGCTGAGCCGTGCTTCGCTAGCGTGCCATGTTTCTCGCATACGACACTGTTTCCATTTCCGGTCCCATCACTTCCTTAGGTCCTTTCCACATCCCAATTTCCTTCCCAAATTCAAATCCCAACGTCCAATACCTATCCATTTGTCTATTACAGTATTGGGGTGGAACTCGAGATATGAAACCATTTCAATTTACGAACGACATGAAGTTCAGCAAAGTTTTCACTGGTACCGAAAATTATTTCCGGCCGTGCGTTTCTTTGAGAAACGTTCTGCTTAATGTTAGTAGCAGCAGAACTAACTCCAACAGCTGACGATTCGGTAGCAGCAGCAATACTCATAGTATTCAAATTAACAGCTTCCGTAACAGAGGCAGTGACATCAACAGCAACATTAAGGCAATCCACAACAGCGGCAACAAAATGTGCCTAACGACTATTCATAGAGACTGCAACATTGGCATTAGCAGCATCAAAAGCAGCGTCCACCTCCGCAACAACACCGGCATTAGAAACATCATCCACAATAATAACTTTTTCCGTAACTGCAGCTGCAGTTAACCCATGGGAAGAGTGTTTGCTTTTGTTTTGTTTTTGTTTTGACTCTCTAAAATATTGTCTGTGCCAGCAGACGGGGCAGACGAGACAACAACAACATCCACGGGAGCAGTTACAAGTGCATTGGCCGAACAGCTGTAAGCGCAATCTGTCTTATTCGACTTTTTACTCTGCTTAACAGAGAGAGAATTGGTTGCATTTGCTGCTATAACAGCTTTTGACGAGGTCGTCGACCGAGTGTTAATGTTAGATTTTTTATTATTTTTTAAAGTGATTGAGGGAGAGTCAATATTTTTAGGCGACGATGTTATGCGAAGTAAGGGTGAGGGGGAAGCATTTTTTCTCTTAGAAGTTTACTAGGGTCATTGTTTATAGTCTTTGCTTGAGACCGAGTAACTCTTTGGGAGAGGTTCGGATCAGATGAGACAAAAGAGAAACACTTCTCAAATTCAACTTCGTTCCACACTTTTATCAACTCTTTAACTTTTACAAAGCAGGGTACCAGTATATTCAAATCACACGAATTACATTTCCAAAATATATTGACATTTGTCTTTATTGAATTGAATTGACTATCGAGAACATCGGAGCAGTGTAAGTGCAAAGTTGAATGACAAACTCCGCAGGAAAGATAATCATTTCCCGATATTAGGATATCACACTTTACACACTTTGCATCCATCATTAAAAGAAAAGGAGAAAAATCACTAACCGTCTCTTATGAGAGTAGACTGCATCTTCAATCAATCAGTATCAATCTTTGATTGATATTGCACTATTTTTTTACCCGATTTGAGAATTCGACAGAAGACTGGGCTATGGTCAAAACTTAGTTCATTTAACACAACCAGCTGAGAAAGTAAGCTAGGTGAATTTGTTGTTAAAATGTCGAATGTAGATGGGAGACCTCTCGAACCAGATGGAATATATGGTATGTAAGACTAGAGGGAAACGATACAGAAAACGGGAACATATTTGACAGAGTTGACAGTAAGTTACCACCAGTCGCTATGTCTGTAGTTTAAGTCTCCTCCAATGACATAGTCTTCATTTATCGCTATCAATTTCCTTAAATCGGTGTTCAAATGTTGTCTTTTTTCAGCAGTTGGGTTATTACCAGGAAAATAGACACAAACAATTTGATTGCACTACCATTATCCAATCCTTTCCCATTCCTCAGCTGCCTTGACGTGGCTGAATGGCTTAAGAGTCAATGACCCTAAGGGTCCGAAAGGACCCCAGGTGAGACATCGAACTAAAGGCTGAAGACGTCTTGACTGTGATGCAAAACCTGTTGATAGTATAATGGAAGAAACGATTGAGATATCTACTCCAGGTGGTACTCGCGCAAGTTACAATCAACCCGTGGTCTTTTCGACCTCGCCCGGGAAAAGGATTCTGGAGGTCCCAACCAGCATACTCATACCCCCCGCCTCTGGCGTTGATCCGGAAGTAGTAGCGATGCTTGCTTCTGAAGAATCCTGCAGCTCTGTCTCCGACTCGTTTGGTAGACTTGGCTGGAATGACGGAAAAAGTGGCGGAAAGGCTTCGGCTGGAACGTCTTATCTCTGTTTTAATAGTCGGGCAGCTGATCGAAGGTGTGTTCGTGATGGTTTGACTCGAGATACCGAAAAAGGTGAACGAGCTCCTGAAACGGCGCACTCCGATAAGCTCCTGACTAGGAATCAGTTGAAGAGGAGAAGAAGGAAGGCGGCGATGGCGCGCTGCAAAGAGGCTGCAGAGTCAGCTGAAGGCGCAAGCGCCGACAACAGTCATCCCAACTGAAGTCAATCTATCCCTAGGACCCAACGCCGGCTCTCCTTCAGTTGGCTTGAACAGGTCAAAGCGGACGAAGCAAGTTTCGCCTACTTTCATCGGTGGAAGCGTGTGTACATCTGATGCACGCCCCTCTGCTGGACACACCCTTACCGGTGGTAAGGCATCTGCGTGATGCTGGTGCTGTTACCCCTAAATGTCCCAGCACTAGCTGACAGAAAATGGCAGACGCAGGCAAAGGCACGGGTAAGGGTGCTCGTCTCGGCGGAAGCGTGGGTGCATCAGGTGCTCCACCTTCTACCAAGAAGCCTCAAATGGGTGGTATTACCCGCGCATAAAATCTGGCACCTGCGGACAGAAATTGGCTGACGCGGATAAAACCCTCGGTAAGAAGCAACCCGGATCGAAGGAGCAGATTCTGTATAGTGAAACTGCGTCCTTCACTCTTACGTTACGAATCGCAAGAGCTGGCAATAATCACAAGATGACCGACGCGGAGTGCAAACACTGAGAAGATCGTTTGTGGGAGCTGGCTTCGGTAGCAAATGCCTGCATTCAAGTGGAGGGCTGTGCGTAAAAGAGCGGAACCTTCATGCTGAAATGCTCCTCGCGGCAAACCCTTGAATGGGTAAGCAATGCAGTGCCGAAAATACCACCCTTGGGGACCACTTCCTTTGTGGTTCTCATGCCTATCAAGAGAATGTGCGCCATTTGCTTTATCCCGGGAAACTCAGCAAAACGGCGGATGTGCAGACGCTTTTCCGCACCTAGAATCCTGGCCTCGACAGTTCGTCTACTCTCACGGCAATTGCAAGAAGCAGGAAAATGTGGAAGGCTCTTCTCTTGTTGTGGGTTTGGATCTAGGCTCTGTGGAGATCTTGTATGACATGCGTCCTTACCTGCATCTTGGAAGGATTCATTTCCGCTTAATTTCCAAATGAGTGTAAGTAATGGGCGAAAACCACCGACTATATCTATGATATTTTCGCAGATTAACCTGCACCACTCAAAGGCTGCTACCGCTCTCTTAAGAAGTAGACTTTCCGTGGTGCGTAAAAAACCCCACATAACATCTATCCAGGAACCATATGTGTGAAATAAGCGCATATGTGGTTTTGGAGGTGTTCAGTTGCCGAACTCATAAAGTATTGTGACACTCGGAAGATGGGACTAGTCACATGCTGTGATGCTAACGCTCAGAATACAGTCTGGGGCAGCAAATGAAACATACGAGGAAACCATCTCCAAGACTTTTTACTATCATCTGGTATGGCAATAAACAATATTGGCTCCCAGCCAACCTTTGTTACGGCAAGGAGGCAGGAGGTAATTGATTTGACTTTATCTGGAACTGGAGGGTTCTGCCGGAAGTGTCCTCATCAGATCATAGATACATCGTTTTCCAAATCGAATGCGAAGCTATAACTTTGCAGGAGAGGAGGAATCCGAGGAAAACCAACTGGGTGCGGTTTAGGGAAGAGCTAGACAAATCTGTCAAAACTCCAACTAAACTCCGAACGGAACGAAGGGTTGAGGATGCTGTTCAAAACCTGACCAGTGTCCTTACCAACTGTTTTGAACTGACATGTCCAATGACAAAAACCTCCTGCAGAACGCCGCCGGTTTCCTGGTGGAGCCCAGAACAGCATCGGCTTAGGAAAGAATCCAGAAAACTTCTAAATAGGTCTCTCTAGACAAATTTAGAAGGCGACTGGGATCTCTTTAGATCGAAGCAAAAAGACTATAAGAAGTTAATTCGGTTGCCGAAAATTGCTTCTTATAGAGATTTTTGTGAAAAGATCGAGACACTCGGTGAAACCAATAGGTTGGTTAAAGTCCTCAAAAGGGGTAAGCCGATCAAACCGGAGTCACTCAGACGGTCTGATGGCAAGTTTACTGAGACGAAAGCGGAAACTTTTATTCTTCTGCTGGAGACTCACTTTCCTGGCAATCAGATAATCACTGGGTCGCAGCTTGGCCCGCTTACACAGGCTGAGCTTGATCTAAGTTAGAAAACTCGGCGCAGCTGGTATATTGCATCAGCCGTGGTAACAGATGAGGCCATCAAATATGCTGTGGCATCTTTTGATGGTTTCAAATCGCCTGGCACTGATGGAATATATACAGCTATGCTGAAACTGGGTATAGATCAGCTGCTGCCAACACTGAAAATAATTTTCGCTGCTGTTTTGGCGCTGGCATATATCCCTACACCTTGGCGGACAGTCAGAGTAGCTTTCATACCGAAAATTGGTAAGGAAGACTATTCGCTCCCCAAGAGTTTCTTACTGAAAGTATGGAGAGACTGGTAGAATTTCGCGTGCAGAAAGTTGCTTTGAAGCTGCATCCACTAACGGAGATGCAGCATGCCTATCAGCGTGGGAAATCCTGTGAGACCGCACTTCAAAATCTAGTGGCCAGAATTGAATGCGCGCTTGATAGGAAAGAGTACGCAATAGGTATCTTCATCGACATTGAGGGTGCTTTTGACAATGCGACTTTTGACTGCATGTGCGACTCTGCCAGACAACACGGGGTAGATGAAGCATTAGTGCTGTAGATTAAAACAATGCTAATGAATAGAACTTTGGTAGTGGATGCGGATTGTGACCGCTAAGTTATGACAGGGGTAAACAGAGGTTGTCCGCAAAGTGGTGTTCTGTCTCCACTGTTATGGTGCATGGTGGTTGATTCTCTGTTGAATACTCTAAATAGTTCTAACGTCTGCGCTCAGACATATGACGTCGCCGTACTATCTGTCGGGCCATGCCTTGCGATGGTCTGTGCTAACGCGCAGGCGGCGCTGGACATGATCGATGAATGGTGCGCTCGGAGTGGGCTTTCGGTGAATTGTCTTTAAACTGAGGTTGTTCTTTTTACGAGAAGGAGGATTTTAAGCGGTCTGACTCAGCCAGTGCTAAAAGGCGTCACCATTCGCATTTCCAATGAAGCCAAATATATGGGAGTGTTTTTAGATAAGAAATTTCATTGGTCTAAACACGTCGAGTCGAAAACATCCAAGGCACTCTCAGTCTTTTGGCAGTGTAACGGTGCTTTTGGCAAGACATGGGGCTTGTCATCGAATAAGGTTCTCTGGATCTACACGGCTATGATAAGACCCTTCCTCGCATATGCAACGGTTGTTTGGTAGAAGGGGCTCTCGCGTAAATATGTGGTTGCCCTTAGCGCGAAACTCTAAAGAACGGCTTGTCTTGGCTGCACGGGAGCTTTCCCGAGTATGCCTGGCTCTGCTCTAGACGCTTTGCTGAACTTACCTCCTCTCGATACTTATATCATGGGTTGCTCTATCAGAGCCATCCATCGTCTTGGGCGAGGTGGTTTTTGGTATACTCCACACTGGAATTTTAATGAACTTGCGCGACACTTCTCTTACGACTTCTGTTTTATGGATATGCCGTCTGATGCAATGACACCAGAACTCCAAATACAAATATTTGGCGCAACAGCTCTTCAAATACTCGTAACATTTGTTTATTGGGACTTACCACAGGAAGCAGCATAGGTGTGATGAAATCGAAGTTTAAGTCCTTTCGTCTGTCCGTCCAATCATCCAGCCGGCGCGAGTGGCTCCGAACATGCAATACAAAAAAAAAGTAAACAAAATAGGAAAATCGTACAAGAAGACACTTACACGAAATATGCTGCTTCTGCTTCTTTTGTGGTGGTAAGGGTATACAGTCGCCATCGTAATCTGTAAAATTCAGAAAGAAAGCTTAAGAATTAGTAGAAAAAAAAATAAATAAAAACCGAAACTTACCCAAAGATTCTTCCCGCCTTTGGTTTTTTTTGACAGTTGTGTGTTCAATTTCCTCCTTTTCCGCTTGGTCATTCAGCATCGTTCCGAAAATTGTACCAGAGCTTATCACATAGAGTGAGCTCAAGTTCAACGAGAACTTTGAGTGGAATCGCTAAACTAAAGAGGCGTTGCGGTTTGAAATTCCTCTAGCTAAGAGAGCTCTCGAACGGCTAGTGGAATAACCCGTAGGCTAGAGGGACTCTTGGAAGAGTATAGGGAATAGGACAAAGAATTCAAGCAATACAAAATCGAGAGTCCACAGAAACACACGCATAAGTGCCAGTACATTTTTAAAGACCACATAGTGGCAGTGAAATTTCTAAATATAATACATATAAAAAGTCAGTGTAGCTAAAATTTAAAAAAATTCTATTAGATTGTTTTAATTTTATTTTTTTTTATTAGTGTTTAAGTAGACTCAAGTGCAATGGAACAGGAAAGTGCTTATAGATAACAAAAAAAAGAGGGAAATACAGAAAAAGAAAATCATCTATGTGGAAAACCCATTAATCCAAAAGCGCCATCTATTTGACAATACGAATGTAATTTGAATTGGCATTACTTTTCTTGCTGCGGTTGACACTTCTTCCAATGGCCAGCCATTTTGTTTCCGGGTTTTACATTTCATTCTCGATCTCGAAGCCAAGGGAAGAGGTGCAAACCGCGGTAAGTATTATATATACGTTTACATGAAATCTGTAAAAATCTATTACATCCTTTGTAGAAATAAACGTGTGATTTGCAACGTTTGAGCGTGCGCTTTATTTTCCCTAATCGAGAACATATTTATTTCGCGGTTGGTCAGCTTTGTTTCGTGTGGTTGTTTCTTTGCGAACCACATGTTGAGTCGCACACCGCCTCGACGCAGTCCACGAAACCACGGAATGGAATCTATGGTGCCAACTACTTCCATAGCCGCCGTAATTAGCGCCGGCACCGCAGGGACTTCCGAAAGTAATGCCCCAGCCGCCGCATCCACAGCGAATCCTGCCCCGATTCCACCAGCCGCACTAACCGAGACTCCTGACTACATCGCGTCGATCTTGTCAGCCGCCAATAAGACTTCCGAGTGCACAGCGCCCCTACAAATGCAAAACAGTGCAAATGCAGTAGCAAACTCTTCAGCCATGAGTGGGACTCCTGGATACACTACGTCTGCTGCCATAGCCACCCCAGTTTCTATTACAGATGATTCTGCCGCTACTCGAGCAGACCAAATGTACATTATTTCGTTACAGGAACAGATTGCTGCATTGGAAGGACAACTCAAGGCCACGCAAGTCCAGTTAAGGAGTAGTGATTCGCAGTGCAACACGCTTAAATTGGCGATGCAGTCGTTGCCATTGCACCAGCCTATCAGTCAAGCGCCACTGCCAGTCACATGTGATCAGCCGCCAGCCGCCCAGGCAACGATGTCATTCGTTCATGCCCATGCCAAGCCGTCAGCCACGTATGCACCACCGCTAGGTACATATGCAATGCCGTTAACCACATATGCACCACCGTTAGGTACATATGCACTGCCGTTAGCCACATATGCACCACCGCTAGGTACACATGCACCACCGTTAGGTACACATGCACTGCCGTTAGTCACACATGCGCCGCAGCCAGCGACGTATGCACCGCAGCCAGCCACGTATGCACCGCAGCCAGTCGTGAATGTGTCGCTACCTGCATCTACGTATGCACCACAATATTTGCATACACAGCCGCCACGTATGTACGCACCGTCGCCACATTCGTACATACAGACTCCACTTTCTCAAGAGCCACAGCCGTCCAATTCAGGCAATGTTCGGAGCCAGTTGTCGGGAACCAACGTATACACCTTGACGCCACGTAAGGTTCAGGATCTTCCTATGTTTTCCGGGAATCCAGACGACTGGCCGATGTTTTACAATACGTTCTTGCAGACAAATGCCGCCTTCAACTATACGAATTTGGAGAACAACCAGAGGCTTCAAAAATCATCACTGCTGAAGGAACTAGTTTGTAAGCTGCCCATGACCAAGCGAATGGAATGGGCGAGATACGCAACAATGATGCAGCCATACCCAACGATCGTCAACTTCAGTGACTGGCTCTCTGACGTAGCCAGATTAGTTTGTTCCGTCCAGGATAATGATGACAAGGAGCCGAAGCGACGCCTGCCGGTGTTGCACACTATGGAACCCCAGGAAACTAGATCTCCAAGATGCCCTTTGTGTCCAGAGGTACACAAGGTCAATGAATGCAGAAAGTTCGTTAAAGCAACGGTGAAGGAACGATGGATGAGTGTGAAGCAACATGGTCTATGCTTCACGTGCCTAAAGAAAGGACATACCACTCGTAGCTGCCGTGTGAAGAATATTTGTGCCACAAATGGATGCCAGAGAAGACACCACAAGCTACTACATGATGTCCTGCCTAACCCTACTCCGTTGACTAATGTGAGTCAAAAAACTCCTCAGTGTTCCACCACTGGTAGTGTGCTAGCTACAAAGGAGATTGCCAACAACGACCGGAAGCTCTTGTTTCGTGTTTTGCCGGTGACGTTGCACGGCCCAAATAAATCCGTCAATACTTATGCACTTTTCGATGACGGATCGTCGATTTCGATGTTGGATGTGGACCTGATTAAGGAGATTGGCCTCAAAGGTAGCCCGCGCCAGCTCAATATGCAATGGGTTGCTGGAAAACAGGCACAGGAGCCCTCGTTAGTTGTTGACCTGCAGATAAGTGGAGCAGGTTCGAAGAAAAGGTATGCACTTCGGCATGTATATGGTGTTTCCGGCCTCAAGCTACCAACCCAAAGCCTCAAGGAGTCGGATCTGAATGCAGTTTCAAATCGGCTGAAGTTGTTCCCTATGCAGTCATACTCCGACGCTGTTCCGAGACTTTTGATCGGGCTCGATCATTGTCATTTGGGTATGACGATGGAACTACGGAGTTTAGGTAAGCATGGGCCATATGCAACGCGGACGAAGCTTGGTTGGGCTGTGTTTGGTCCCACGCCGATGATCACGCACACGAGCCCACCTGCGTGCCTCCTGACCTACACCAAGTCCGCTGATGCCGTTATACATGACCTGGTTGATGACTATTTCCGCACGGAGAGTTTTGGAGTCAGAGCATGCCCCGCAGTCGAATCCAAGGAAGACATTCGTGCCAGAAGCATTCTCGACTCAACTACAAGGAGGATTAACGGTCGATTCGATGTTGGCTTGTTGTGGAAAGCTAATGATGTTGTTTTGCCAGCCAATTATTTTATGACACAGAAGCGCTTAGTCGGAGTAGAGCGCAAGATGAAGAGGAACGAAGACTTCGCCGCCGCCTACAAATCGATCATGCGAGATTATGTGGATAAAGGCTATGCCCGTAAGCTGCAGCCAGCAGAAGCCGCCGTCACGGGGCCAAGGACGTGGTATTTGCCTCATTTCGGGGTAGTTAACCCCAACAAGCCTCAAAAGCTACGCCTAGTTTTTGACGCTGCCGCCGAGATGAATGGAGTATCACTCAACTCCTTCCTACTGAAGGGTCCTCAAGAGTACCAGCCACTGCCATCTGTTTTCTTCAACTTCCGAGAAGGAGCAGTCGCTGTCTGTGGAGACATCAAGGAGATGTTCCACCAGATTCGAATTCGCCAGGAGGATAGAAGCGCCCAAAGATTTTTGTGGCGCGATGGAGATGACAGCAAGCCGCCTGATATTTATGAGATGCTGGTGATGACGTTTGGAGCGGCCTGCTCGCCTTGCGCTGCTCAGCACGTCAAGCTCAAAAACGCCTTAGAGCACAGCAGCATATATGATCTTCGTGCCGTCAAATCCATCACTGATTTTCATTATGTTGACGACTTCGTCGACAGCTTCGGATCCGTTGAGCATGCCATCCGGATCTCAACTCAAGTTCGAGAAATACACAAGGCCGCTGGTTTTGAGTTGCGGAACTTCAGTTCGAACTCGGAAGCTGTCCTCCGAGCTTTGAAGTGTCCTGCAGCAACTAACGGAGAGACTCTTCTGCAAGTTGAAAAGGTCCTGGGAATGTTCTGGCAGCCAGGTAAGGACAAGTTCCAATACAAGCTGCAGTTCCACCGAGTGAGCAGAGACGTCATTGATGGAAGCCGACGCCCCACAAAGCGGGAGCTGCTCAGCATCGTAATGGCGGTGTTCGATCCGCTTAGATTTTTGTGCCCTTTCGTGGTAGCCGCGAAGCTGGTGATGCGTGAGGTTTGGCGTCGGGACTTGCTGTGGGAAGAAGAACTGCCGGAAAATATCTGCACCTTCTGGAACAAATGGCGCCTCCAGTTACCCAACGTTATCGAGATGACAGTTCCTCGATATTACTTCCGACGTGGTGCCTCTAAGGATCTTCAGCTCCACGTTTTTGTCGACGGAAGTGAGGACGCCTTTGCAGCCGTTGCATATTGGAGGGCAACGAATCAGGATGACGTGCTCGAGATCGCGTTCATATGCGCGAAGACGAAATGCACTCCATTGAAGCCGTTGACCGTGCCTCGTATCGAGCTTCAGGCCGCAGTTTTGGGTTCAAGGCTCATGAAAACTGTGCTTGAAGGACATTCTGTCGCTGTTTCCCGAAAGGTCCTTTGGAGCGACTCTTCGACGGTGATCAAATGGATTCACAGTGAGAGCCGTCGGTACAAGCCATTCGTGGCTCATAGAATCGCCGAAATTTTGGAGACCACGGAGCAGACTAGCTGGAGGTGGGTGCCGACAACCGAGAATCCAGCAGACGACGCTACGAGGGCTAAGAGTCAGGTTGACTTTAGTTTATCATCCAGGTGGTTGAATGGTCCAGGCTTTTTGTCACAGTCGGAGGTGAACTGGCCAGTCAATGCCAACGTCCAAGGTTCTTACGACGTCGAGGAAGAGCTTCGCCCTAAATACGCCCTCGTCGTGGTAAGTAACAGCCTGATAGATTGGAACCGCTTTTCTTCTTTCAGACGGACCGTTAGAACTATGGCCTGGGTGTTGCGTGTTTTCAATCGCAATAAGGATTACGCCTTAACAGCTGATGAGTTAGATGCCGCCGAAAGACAGCTTTGCCGCCAAGCTCAACGCCAAGCCTTTACCGCTGAAATAAGTCTAATTCAGCGTGGCTTACCAGTTCCGGAGAGCAACGAGCTCTCTAAGCTTATGCCGTACCTTGACGAGGAAGACGTTCTCCGCGTCTATGGGCGCATTGATGCCGCATCCTGGTTGACGCATGCCGCCAGGAGACCTATCATACTGCCTTCTGTTCACCGATTTACAACGCTCGTGGTTGCCCATTGCCATGACAAGATGATGCATCAGAATACGGAAGCTGCAATTTGCGAGGTACGTCGCAAGTACTGGGTGCCCCGCCTGCGTCAGGTTATGCGGAAAGTCGTCGCCAACTGCAGGGTCTGCAGACTTCGCAAAGCCATTCCGATCCCGCCAGTGATGGGAGCCTTACCAGAGGACCGGCTCATGCCGTACTTGAAACCATTCTCGTACACCGGTTTGGACTACTTCGGTCCGCTCACCGTCTCCATTGGTCGCCGTATCGAGAAACGGTGGATAGCGCTATTCACTTGTTTGACGGTGAGAGCCATTCACCTGGAAGTAGCGCATGACCTGTCAACGGATGCGTGTATCATGGTTATACGCAATTTTATTAACCGCCGAGGATTGCCACTAAGGATGCGCAGCGACAATGGGAAGAACTTCATTGGTGCCGACCAAGAAGCGAAGCGTTTTTCTCAGGTCTTCGATTGCCACCGGATCCAAGACGAGCTGTCAGCGAAGGGGATCGACTGGCGCTTCAATTGTCCAAACAATCCGTCCGAAGGAGGTGCCTGGGAGCGCATGGTGCAGTGTGTGAAGCGTGTTCTGCGACACACGCTCAAGGAGGTTTCGCCACGAGAGCACACTCTACAGTGCTTGGTAATTGAGGCGGAGAATGTGGTAAACTCTCGACCACTAACCCACCTGCCAGTGACGGTCGACCAGGAGGAGCCGCTTACTCCCAATCACTTTCTGCTGGGTTCAGCCAACACAGCGCAGACAGCTAGGATTCTGGAAGCAGACGTGAAGCTATGCCGCTTAAGGAAGCAGTGGAGAGTCGCCGCCAATTGAGGGACAGGTTTTTGAAGCGATGGGTACTTGAGTACCTTCCAACTTTGACACGGCGAGTTAAGTGGTGCCGAATGACGAAGCCGGTCGAGGTCGGAGATCTGGTTTTTATCTGCGACCCCAACATACCCAGGCGAGAGTGGAAGCGAGCCAGAGTTCAACGTGTACACCAAGGAGCAGATGGAGTTGTCAGACGAGCCGAGGTGCAGACGAACACAGGAGTTCTATCTCGTCCAGTTTCAAGATTGGCCGTATTGGATGTGGAAGCCGATGGTGAATCGGACCGATTCACGGGGGCGGGGATGTGGAAAACCCATTAATCCAAAAGCGCCATCTATATGACAATACGAATGTAATTTGAATTGGCATTACTTTTCTTGCTGCGGTTGACACTTCTTCCAATGGCCAGCCATTTTGTTTCCGGGTTTTACATTTCATTCTCGATCTCGAAGCCAAGGGAAGAGGTGCAAACCGCGGTAAGTATTATATATACGTTTACATGAAATCTGTAAAAATCTATTACATCCTTTGTAGAAATAAACGTGTGATTTGCAACGTTTGAGCGTGCGCTTTATTTTCCCTAATCGAGAACAATCTATAGTAAGAACGCGGAAAGATATCCGTACAAGGAGCAGTTTTTTTTTAGTTATTTCATTCGGGGTAAGTGCTAGTTGTAAGCAAAAGAAGTGCGCTTATAAAAATTTTATTTAATTTGAAACATTAGGAGCTGCAGATTGTGTATGGGCGGTCACAAATCACACATACCCTACATGGGATTTTAAAATTGCAGAGTGGCCGCCAATAAAATTTGTTTTTTCTCATTATTTTCTGCGTGAGGAATTTCGGTTCCCACCAGATAAAAAGAAAACTCCATCGAAGCCTCCAATCGCAGTTGCCGCTAGATTTGTTACGGGAGTATATCCGTTCCGCATCCGTAAGGAAAATCCGTACGAAAACGAATGCGGTTCTCGAGCAGCGGTCCCTGAATACAAAAAAAAAAAAAACATACAAAGGAACTGCGACAAGCGGATTTTATTTTTATTTTTTTTATTATTGGCGTGACAAATTCCTTTCATTTTTGTTATTGTTTATTTTTATTATTTATTTTTTTAATTTTTTTTTAATTTTTGTTTCGATTATAATTTTTTTTTGAATATAAATTTTTTTTTATGAGTTTTTTTGTGTGAAATTCGGTTTCCCCCCTTTGTCGGATATTTTAGGGTGCGTTCCCGTTTATGGGACAAATTAATACGCCTAACCAGAGCTCTAGGATAGGTAGGTTTTTTTTTTTTTTTTTTTTGGTACCGCGCATAGTACCGTAGCTAGTTTAAAGTGCTACGTATGGGTGGAAACGACTTTAGGGTAAATATAGTTTTTTTTTTATAGTCTTAATTTGTAGGTTTATTTTAATTTTATTTTTTTTATGGTTGTCTCCTTTTTATTTTTTTTATTTTTTTTTTTTTGAGTTTTCTTATTTATTTATTTATTTATTACCTTTTTTGTTTTTATTAGTTTTAATTATTATTTTAAGTTTAAATTATAATTTTTT
Source organism: Brachypalpus laphriformis (assembly GCA_945910035.1). NCBI lineage: Eukaryota > Metazoa > Arthropoda > Insecta > Diptera > Syrphidae > Brachypalpus > Brachypalpus laphriformis. The sequence goes on along the minus strand of OX246754.1, from coordinate 105,786,890 downwards.
TTTAGTTTCCTTTGATTTTATTTTTTTATTGAGATAATTTGTTTTTTTTTAAGATTCATTAGTTTAAATTGTTATTTTTGTTTAAATTATTTTTTTTTATTTTTTTTCTTGTTGTTTGCTCATAAAAACAAAAATGTTAGAAAATCCAATACCTAAATAAATATTGTGAGTCACGCCACATGTGTGGAAAATTATTCTTTCTTTTTTTTCTAACGAAGTAGTTATGGCTTGTTAGAACAAGATTTCAGGGGGTGCGGTAGGGCTGGCTAAAGCCCTTTCGGTTTGATGGCTTGACACAGCAGCAGCAGCGATGTCGGGGAAATCCCAAAATTTATGGCCAAAGGATTTCCAGGAAGGGAGGAAATGGCCAACGCTGCACTACCATCCGCAGCGCCTTCAGTGTGGTGAGGTCCGTCTGCTGTTTAAGTAAGTTAAATATTTTTTTTGGCACGATATATGTTTTTTGTAATAGGTGAGGTTGTGTGCGAGAAAAAGTTCCCCCCCATTTCCGGCGAGCTGAGCCGTGCTTCGCTAGCGTGCCATGTTTCTCGCATACGACACTGTTTCCCTTTCCGGTCCCATCACTTCCTTAGGTCCTTTCCACATCCCAATTTCCTTCCCAAATTCAAATCCCAACGTCCAATACCTATCCATTTGTCTATTACAGTATTGGGGCGGAAACTCGAGATATGAAACCATTTCAATTTACGAACGACATGAAGTTCAGCAAAGTTTTCACTGGTACCGAAAATTATTTCCGGCCGTGCGTTTCTTTGAGAAACGTTCTGCTTAATGTTAGTAGCAGCAGAACTAACTCCAACAGCTGACGATTCGGTAGCAGCAGCAATACTCATAGTATTCAAATTAACAGCTTCCGTAACAGAGGCAGTGACATCAACAGCAACATTAAGGCAATCCACAACAGCGGCAACAAAATGTGTCTAACGACTATTCATAGAGACTGCAACATTGGCATTAGCAGCATCAAAAGCAGCGTCCACCTCCGCAACAACACCGGCATTAGAAACATCATCCACAATAATAACTTTTTCCGTAACTGCAGCTGCAGTTAACCCATGGGAAGAGTGTTTGCTTTTGTTTTGTTTTTGTTTTGACTCTCTAAAATATTGTCTGTGCCAGCAGACGGGGCAGACGAGACAACAACAACATCCACGGGAGCAGTTACAAGTGCATTGGCCGAACAGCTGTAAGCGCAATCTGTCTTATTCAACTTTTTACTCTGCTTAACAGAGAGAGAATTGGTTGCATTTGCTGCTATAACAGCTTTTGACGAGGTCGTCGACCGAGTGTTAATGTTAGATTTTTTATTATTTTTTAAAGTGATTGAGGGAGAGTCAATATTTTTAGGCGACGATGTTATGCGAAGTAAGGGTGAGGGGGAAGCATTTTTTCTCTTAGAAGTTTACTAGGGTCATTGTTTATAGTCTTTGCTTGAGACCGAATAACTCTTTGGGAGAGGTTCGGATCAGATGAGACAAAAGAGAAACACTTCTCAAATTCAACTTCGTTTCACACTTTTATCAACTCTTTAACTTTTACAAAGCAGGGTACCAGTATATTCAAATCACACGAATTACATTTCCAAAATATATTGACATTTGTCTTTATTGAATTAAATTGACTATCGAGAACATCGGAGCAGTGTAAGTGCAAAGTTGAATGACAAACTCCGCAGGAAAGATAATCATTTCCCGATATTAGGATATCACACTTTACACACTTTGCATCCATCATTAAAAGAAAAGGAGAAAAATCACTAACCGTCTCTTATGAGAGTAGACTGCATCTTCAATCAATCAGTATCAATCTTTGATTGATATTGCACTATTTTTTTACCCGATTTGAGAATTCGACAGAAGACTGGGCTATGGTCAAAACTTAGTTCATTTAACACAACCAGCTGAGAAAGTAAGCTAGGTGAATTTGTTGTTAAAATGTCGAATGTAGATGGGAGACCTCTCGAACCAGATGGAATATATGGTATGTAAGACTAGAGGGAAACGATACAGAAAACGGGAACATATTTGACAGAGTTGACAGTAAGTTACCACCAGTCGCTATGTCTGTAGTTTAAGTCACCTCCAATGACATAGTCTTCATTTATCGCTATCAATTTCCTTAAATCGGTGTTCAAATGTTGCCTTTTTTCAGCAGTTGGGAAAATAGACACAAACAATTTGATTGCCCTACCATTATCCAATCCGTTCCCATTCCTCAGCTGCCTTGACGTGGCTGAATGGCTTAAGAGTCAATGACCCTAAGGGTCCGAAAGGACCCCAGGTGAGACATCGAACTAAAGGCTGAAGACGTCTTGACTGTGATGCAAAACCTGTTGATAGTATAATGGAAGAAACGATTGAGATATCTACTCCAGGTGGTACTCGCGCAAGTTACAATCAACCCGTGGTCTTTTCGACCTCGCCCGGGAAAAGGATTCTGGAGGTCCCAACCAGCATACTCATACCCCCCGCCTCTGGCGTTGATCCGGAAGTAGTAGCGATGCTTGCTTCTGAAGAATCCTGCAGCTCTGTCTCCGACTCGTTTGGTAGACTTGGCTGGAATGACGGAAAAAGTGGCGGAAAGGCTTCGGCTGGAACGTCTTATCTCTGTTTTAATAGTCGGGCAGCTGATCGAAGGTGTGTTCGTGATGGTTTGACTCGAGATACCGAAAAAGGTGAACGAGCTCCTGAAACGGCGCACTCCGATAAGCTCCTGACTAGGAATCAGTTGAAGAGGAGAAGAAGGAAGGCGGCGATGGCGCGCTGCAAAGAGGCTGCAGAGTCAGCTGAAGGCGCAAGCGCCGACAACAGTCATCCCAACTGAAGTCAATCTATCCCTAGGACCCAACGCCGGCTCTCCTTCAGTTGGCTTGAACAGGTCAAAGCGGACGAAGCAAGTTTCGCCTACTTTCATCGGTGGAAGCGTGTGTACATCTGATGCACGCCCCTCTGCTGGACACACCCTTACCGGTGGTAAGGCATCTGCGTGATGCTGGTGCTGTTACCCCTAAATGTCCCAGCACTAGCTGACAGAAAATGGCAGACGCAGGCAAAGGCACGGGTAAGGGTGCTCGTCTCGGCGGAAGCGTGGGTGCATCAGGTGCTCCACCTTCTACCAAGAAGCCTCAAACGGGTGGTATTACCCGCGCACAAAATCTGGCACCTGCGGACAGAAATTGGCTGACGCGGATAAAACCCTCGGTAAGAAGCAACCCGGATCGAAGGAGCAGATTCTGTATAGTGAAACTGCGTCCTTCGCTCTTACGTTACGAATCGCAAGAGCTGGCAATAATCACAAGATGACCGACGCGGAGTGCAAACACTGCGAAGATCGTTTGTGGGAGCTGGCTTCGGTAGCAAATGCCTGCATTCAAGTGGAGGGCTGTGCGTAAAAGAGCGGAACCTTCATGCTGAAATGCTCCTCGCGGCAAACCCTTGAATGGGTAAGCAATGCAGTGCCGAAAATACCACCCTTGGGGACCACTTCCTTTGTGGTTCTCATGCCTATCAAGAGAATGTGCGCCATTTGCTTTATCCCGGGAAACTCAGCAAAACGGCGGATGTGCAGACGCTTTTCCGCACCTAGAATCCTGGCCTCGACAGTTCGTCTACTCTCACGGCAATTGCAAGAAGCAGGAAAATGTGGAAGGCTCTTCTCTTGTTGTGGGTTTGGATCTAGGCTCTGTGGAGATCTTGTATAACATGCGTCCTTACCTGCATCTTGGAAGGATTCATTTCCGCTTAATTTCCAAATGAGTGTAAGTAATGGGCGAAAACCACCGACTATATCTATGATATTTTCGCAGATTAACCTGCACCACTCAAAGGCTGCTACCGCTCTCTTAAGAAGTAGACTTTCCGTGGTGCGTAAAAAACCCCACATAACATCTATCCAGGAACCATATGTGTGAAATAAGCGCATGTGTGGTTTTGGAGGTGTTCGGTTGCCGAACTCATAAAGTATTGTGACACTCGGGAGATGGGACTAGTCATATGCTGTGATGCTAACGCTCAGAATACAGTCTGGGGCAGCAAATGAAACATACGAGGAAACCATCTCCAAGACTTTTTACTATCATCTGGTATGGCAATAAACAATATTGGCTCCCAGCCAACCTTTGTTACGGCAAGGAGGCAGGAGGTAATTGATTTGACTTTATCTGGAACTGGAGGGTTCTGCCGGAAGTGTCCTCATCAGATCATAGATACATCGTTTTCCAAATCGAATGCGAAGCTATAACTTTGCAGGAGAGGAGGAATCCGAGGAAAACCAACTGGGTGCGGTTTAGGGAAGAGCTAGACAAATCTGTCAAAACTCCAACTAAACTCCGAACGAAACGAAGGGTTGAGGATGCTGTTCAAAACCTGACCAGTGTCCTTACCAACTGTTTTGAACTGACATGTCCAATGACAAAAACCTCCTGCAGAACGCCGCCGGTTTCCTGGTGGAGCCCAGAACAGCATCGGCTTAGGAAAGAATCCAGAAAACTTCTAAATAGGTCTCTCTAGACAAATTTAGAAGGCGACTGGGATCTCTTAAGATCGAAGCAAAAAGACTATAAGAAGTTAATTCGGTTGCCGAAAATTGCTTCTTATAGAGATTTTTGTGAAAAGATCGAGACACTCGGTGAAACCAATAGGTTGGTTAAAGTCCTCAAAAGGGGTAAGCCGATCAAACCGGAGTCACTCAGACGGTCTGATGGCAAGTTTACTGAGACGAAAGCGGAAACTTTTAGTCTTCTGCTGGAGACTCACTTTCCTGGCAATCAGATAATCACTGGGTCGCAGCTTGGCCCGCTTACACAGGCTGAGCTTGATCTAAGTTAGAAAACTCGGCGCAGCTGGTATATTGCATCAGCCGTGGTAACAGATGAGGCCATCAAATATGCTGTGGCATCTTTTGATGGTTTCAAATCGCCTGGCACTGATGGAATATATACAGCTATGCTGAAACTGGGTATAGATCAGCTGCTGCCAACACTGAAAATAATTTTCGCTGCTGTTTTGGCGCTGGAATATATTCCTACACCTTGGCGGACAGTCAGAGTAGCTTTCATACCGAAAATTGGTATTGAAGACTATTCGCTCCCCAAGAGTTTCTTACTGAAAGTATGGAGAGACTGGTAGAATTTCGCGTGCAGAAAGTTGCTTTGAAGCTGCATCCACTAACGGAGATGCAGCATGCCTATCAGCGTGGGAAATCCTGTGAGACCGCACTTCAAAATCTAGTGGCCAGAATTGAATGCGCGCTTGATAGGAAAGAATACGCAATAGGTATCTTCATCGACATTGAGGGTGCTTTTGACAATGCGACTTTTGACTGCATGTGCGACTCTGCCAGACAACATGGGGTAGATGAAGCATTAGTGCTGTGGATTAAAACAATGCTAATGAATAGAACTTTGGTAGTGGATGCGGATTGTGACCGCTAAGTTATGACAGGGGTAAACAGAGGTTGTCCGCAAAGTGGTGTTCTGTCTCCACTGTTATGGTGCATGGTGGTTGATTCTCTGTTGAATACTCTAAATAGTTCTAACGTCTGCGCTCAGACATATGACGTCGCCGTACTATCTGTCGGGCCATGCCTTGCGATGGTCTGTGCTAACGCGCAGGCGGCGCTGGACATGATCGATGAATGGTGTGCTCGGAGTGGGCTTTCGGTGAATTGTCTTTAAACTGAGGTTGTTCTTTTTACGAGAAGGAGGATTTTAAGCGGTCTGACTCAGCCAGTGCTAAAAGGCGTCACCATTCGCATTTCCAATGAAGCCAAATATATGGGAGTGTTTTTAGATAAGAAATTTCATTGGTCTAAACCGTCGAGTCGAAAACATCCAAGGCACTCTCAGTCTTTTGGCAGTGTAAGGGTGCTTTTGGCAAGACATGGGGCTTGTCATCGAATAAGGTTCTCTGGATCTACACGGCTATGATAAGACCCTTCCTCGCATATGCAACGGTTGTTTGGTAGAAGGGGCTCTCGCGTAAATATGTGGTTGCCCTTTGCGCGAAACTCTAAAGAACGGCTTGTCTTGGCTGCACGGCAGCTTTCCCGAGTATGCCTGGCTCTGCTCTAGACGCTTTGCTGAACTTACCTCCTCTCGATACTTATATCATGGGTTGCTCTATCAGAGCCATCCATCGTCTTGGGCGAGGTGGTTTTTGGTATACTCCACACTGGAATTTTAATGAACTTGCGCGACACTTCTCTTACGACTTCTGTTTTATGGATATGCCGTCTGATGCAATGACACCAGAACTCCAAATACAAATATTTGGCGCAACAGCTCTTCAAATACTCGTAACATTTGTTTATTGGGACTTACCACAGGAAGCAGCATAGGTGTGATGAAATCGAAGTTTAAGTCCTTTCGTCTGTCCGTCCAATCATCCAGCCGGCGCGAGTGGCTCCGAACATGCAATACAAAAAAAAAGTAAACAAAATAGGAAAATCGTACAAGAAGACACTTACACGAAATATGCTGCTTCTGCTTCTTTTGTGGTGGTAAGGGTATACAGTCGCCATCGTAATCTGTAAAATTCAGAAAGAAAGCTTAAGAATTAGTAGAAAAAAAATAAATAAAAACCGAAACTTACCCAAAGATTCTTCCCGCCTTTGGTTTTTTTGACAGTTGTGTGTTCAATTTCCTCCTTTTCCGCTTGGTCATTCAGCATCGTTCCGAAAATTGTACCAGAGCTTATCACATAGAGTGAGCTCAAGTTCAACGAGAACTTTGAGTGGAATCGCTAAACTAAAGAGGCGTTGCGGTTTGAAATTCCTCTAGCTAAGAGAGCTCTCGAACGGCTAGTGGAATAACCCGTAGGCTAGAGGGACTCTTGGAAGAGTATAGGGAATAGGACAAAGAATTCAAGCATTACAAAATCGAGAGTCCACAGAAACACACGCACAAGTGCCAGTACATTTTTAAAGACCACATAGTGGCAGTGAAATTTCTAAATATAATACATATAAAAAGTCAGTGTAGCTAAAATTTAAAAAAATTCTATTAGATTGTTTTAATTTTATTTTTATTTTTATTAGCGTTTAAGTAGACTCAAGTGCAATGGAACAGGAAAGTGCTTATAGATAACAAAAAAAAAGGGAAATACAGAAAAAGAAAATCATCTATAGTAAGAACGCGGAAAGATATCCGTACAAGGAGCAGTTTTTTTTTAGTTATTTCGTTCGGGGTAAGTGCTAGTTGTAAGCAAAAGAAGTGCGCTTATAAAAATTTTATTTAATTTGAAACATTAGGAGCTGCAGATTGTGTATGGGCGGTCACAAATCACACATACCCTACATGGGATTTTAAAATTGCAGAGTGGCCGCCAATAAAATTTGTTTTTTCTCATTATTTTCTGCGTGAGGAATTTCGGTTCCCACCAGATAAAAAGAAAACTCCATCGAAGCCTCCAATCGCAGTTGCCGCTAGATTTGTTACGGGAGTATATCCGTTCCGCATCCGTAAGGAAAATCCGTACGAAAACGAATGCGGTTCTCGAGCAGCGGTCCCTGAATACAAAAAAAAAAAAAACATACAAAGGAACTGCGACAAGCGGATTTTATTTTTATTTTTTTTATTATTGGCGTGACAAATTCCTTTCATTTTTGTTATTGTTTATTTTTATTATTTATTTTTTTAATTTTTTTTTAATTTTTGTTTCGATTATAATTTTTTTTTGAATATAAATTTTTTTTTATGAGTTTTTTTGTGTGAAATTCGGTTTCCCCCCTTTGTCGGATATTTTAGGGTGCGTTCCCGTTTATGGGACAAATTAATACGCCTAACCAGAGCTCTAGGATAGGTAGGTTTTTTTTTTTTTTTTTTTTGGTACCGCGCATAGTACCGTAGCTAGTTTAAAGTGCTACGTATGGGTGGAAACGACTTTAGGGTAAATATAGTTTTTTTTTTATAGTCTTAATTTGTAGGTTTATTTTAATTTTATTTTTTTTATGGTTGTCTCCTTTTTATTTTTTTTATTTTTTTTTTTTTGAGTTTTCTTATTTATTTATTTATTTATTACCTTTTTTGTTTTTATTAGTTTTAATTATTATTTTAAGTTTAAATTATAATTTTTTTTTAGTTTCCTTTGATTTTATTTTTTTATTGAGATAATTTGTTTTTTTTTAAGATTCATTAGTTTAAATTGTTATTTTTGTTTAAATTATTTTTTTTTATTTTTTTTCTTGTTGTTTGCTCATAAAAACAAAAATGTTAGAAAATCCAATACCTAAATAAATATTGTGAGTCACGCCACATGTGTGGAAAATTATTCTTTCTTTTTTTTCTAACGAAGTAGTTATGGCTTGTTAGAACAAGATTTCAGGGGGTGCGGTAGGGCTGGCTAAAGCCCTTTCGGTTTGATGGCTTGACACAGCAGCAGCAGCGATGTCGGGGAAATCCCAAAATTTATGGCCAAAGGATTTCCAGGAAGGGAGGAAATGGCCAACGCTGCACTACCATCCGCAGCGCCTTCAGTGTGGTGAGGTCCGTCTGCTGTTTAAGTAAGTTAAATATTTTTTTTGGCACGATATATGTTTTTTGTAATAGGTGAGGTTGTGTGCGAGAAAAAGTTCCCCCCCATTTCCGGCGAGCTGAGCCGTGCTTCGCTAGCGTGCCATGTTTCTCGCATACGACACTGTTTCCCTTTCCGGTCCCATCACTTCCTTAGGTCCTTTCCACATCCCAATTTCCTTCCCAAATTCAAATCCCAACGTCCAATACCTATCCATTTGTCTATTACAGTATTGGGGCGGAAACTCGAGATATGAAACCATTTCAATTTACGAACGACATGAAGTTCAGCAAAGTTTTCACTGGTACCGAAAATTATTTCCGGCCGTGCGTTTCTTTGAGAAACGTTCTGCTTAATGTTAGTAGCAGCAGAACTAACTCCAACAGCTGACGATTCGGTAGCAGCAGCAATACTCATAGTATTCAAATTAACAGCTTCCGTAACAGAGGCAGTGACATCAACAGCAACATTAAGGCAATCCACAACAGCGGCAACAAAATGTGTCTAACGACTATTCATAGAGACTGCAACATTGGCATTAGCAGCATCAAAAGCAGCGTCCACCTCCGCAACAACACCGGCATTAGAAACATCATCCACAATAATAACTTTTTCCGTAACTGCAGCTGCAGTTAACCCATGGGAAGAGTGTTTGCTTTTGTTTTGTTTTTGTTTTGACTCTCTAAAATATTGTCTGTGCCAGCAGACGGGGCAGACGAGACAACAACAACATCCACGGGAGCAGTTCCAAGTGCATTGGCCGAACAGCTGTAAGCGCAATCTGTCTTATTCAACTTTTTACTCTGCTTAACAGAGAGAGAATTGGTTGCATTTGCTGCTATAACAGCTTTTGACGAGGTCGTCGACCGAGTGTTAATGTTAGATTTTTTATTATTTTTTAAAGTGATTGAGGGAGAGTCAATATTTTTACGCGACGATGTTATGCGAAGTAAGGGTGAGGGGGAAGCATTTTTTCTCTTAGAAGTTTACTAGGGTCATTGTTTATAGTCTTTGCTTGAGACCGAGTAACTCTTTGGGAGAGGTTCGGATCAGATGAGACAAAAGAGAAACACTTCTCAAATTCAACTTCGTTCCACACTTTTATCAACTCTTTAACTTTTACAAAGCAGGGTACCAGTATATTCAAATCACACGAATTACATTTCCAAAATATATTAACATTTGTCTTTATTGAATTAAATTGACTATCGAGAACATCGGAGCAGTGTAAGTGCAAAGTTGAATGACAAACTCCGCAGGAAAGATAATCATTTCCCGATATTAGGATATCACACTTTACACACTTTGCATCCATCATTAAAAGAAAAGGAGAAAAATCACTAACCGTCTCTTATGAGAGTAGACTGCATCTTCAATCAATCAGTATCAATCTTTGATTGATATTGCACTATTTTTTTACCCGATTTGAGAATTCGACAGAAGACTGGGCTATGGTCAAAACTTAGTTCATTTAACACAACCAGCTGAGAAAGTAAGCTAGGTGAATTTGTTGTTAAAATGTCGAATGTAGATGGGAGACCTCTCGAACCAGATGGAATATATGGTATGTAAGACTAGAGGGAAACGATACAGAAAACGGGAACATATTTGACAGAGTTGACAGTAAGTTACCACCAGTCGCTATGTCTGTAGTTTAAGTCACCTCCAATGACATAGTCTTCATTTATCGCTATCAATTTTCTTAAATCGGTGTTCAAATGTTGTCTTTTTTCAGCAGTTGGGAAAATAGACACAAACAATTTGATTGCCCTACCATTATCCAATCCGTCCCGCCTATGGCGTTGATCCGGAAGTAGTAGCGATGCTTGCTTCTGAAGAATCCTGCAGCTCTGTCTCCGACTCGTTTGGTAGACTTGGCTGGAATGACGGAAAAAGTGGCGGAAAGGCTTCGGCTGGAACGTCTTATCTCTGTTTTAATAGTCGGGCAGCTGATCGAAGGTGTGTTCGTGATGGTTTGACTCGAGATACCGAAAAAGGTGAACGAGCTCCTGAAACGGCGCACTCCGATAAGCTCCTGACTAGGAATCAGTTGAAGAGGAGAAAAAGGAAGGCGGCGATGGCGCGGTGCAAAGAGGCTGCAGAGTCAGCTGAAGGCGCAAGCGCCGACAACAGTCATCCCTCAATGGCGGCGGGAAAGAGGCCTAGGTCGGCAGAAAGTACTCCAACTGAAGTCAATCTATCCCTAGGACCCAACGCCGGCTCTCCTTCAGTTGGCTTGAACAGGTCAAAGCGGACGAAGCAAGTTTCGCCTACTTTCATCGGTGGAAGCGTGTGTACATCTGATGCACGCCCCTCTGCTGGACACACCCTTACCGGTGGTAAGGCATCTGCGTGATGCTGGTGCTGTTACCCCTAAATGTCCCAGCACTAGCTGACAGAAAATGGCAGACGCAGGCAAAGGCACGGGTAAGGGTGCTCGTCTCGGCGGAAGCGTGGGTGCATCAGGTGCTCCACCTTCTACCAAGAAGCCTCAAACGGGTGGTATTACCCGCGCACAAAATCTGGCACCTGCGGACAGAAATTGGCTGACGCGGATAAAACCCTCGGTAAGAAGCAACCCGGATCGAAGGAGCAGATTCTGTATAGTGAAACTGCGTCCTTCGCTCTTACGTTACGAATCGCAAGAGCTGGCAATAATCACAAGATGACCGACGCGGAGTGCAAACACTGCGAAGATCGTTTGTGGGAGCTGGCTTCGGTAGCAAATGCCTGCATTCAAGTGGAGGGCTGTGCGTAAAAGAGCGGGACCTTCATGCTGAAATGCTCCTCGCGGCAAACCCTTGAATGGGTAAGCAATGCAGTGCCGAAAATACCACCCTTGGGGACCACTTCCTTTGTGGTTCTCATGCCTATCAAGAGAATGTGCGCCATTTGCTTTATCCCGGGAAACTCAGCAAAACGGCGGATGTGCAGACGCTTTTCCGCACCTAGAATCCTGGCCTCGACAGTTCGTCTACTCTCACGGCAATTGCAAGAAGCAGGAAAATGTGGAAGGCTCTTCTCTTGTTGTGGGTTTGGATCTAGGCTCTGTGGAGATCTTGTATGACATGCGTCCTTACCTGCATCTTGGAAGGATTCATTTCCGCTTAATTTTCAAATGAGTGTAAGTAATGGGCGAAAATCACCGACTATATCTATGATATTTTCGCAGATTAACCTGCACCACTCAAAGGCTGCTACCGCTCTCTTAAGAAGTAGACTTTCCGTGGTGCGTAAAAAACTCCACATAACATCTATCCAGGAACCATATGTGTGAAATAAGCGCATATGTGGTTTTGGAGGTGTTCGGTTGCCGAACTCATAAAGTATTGTGACACTCGGGAGATGGGACTAGTCATATACTGTGATGCTAACGCTCAGAATACAGTCTGGGGCAGCAAATGAAACATACGAGGAAACCATCTCCAAGACTTTTTACTATCATCTGGTATGGCAATAAACAATATTGGCTCCCAGCCAACCTTTGTTACGGCAAGGAGGCAGGAGGTAATTGATTTGACTTTATCTGGAACTGGAGGGTTCTGCCGGAAGTGTCCTCATCAGATCATAGATACATCGTTTTCCAAATCGAATGCGAAGCTATAACTTTGCAGGAGAGGAGGAATCCGAGGAAAACCAACTGGGTGCGGTTTAGGGAAGAGCTAGACAAATCTGTCAAAACGCCAACTAAACTCCGAACGAAACGAAGGGTTGAGGATGCTGTTCAAAACCTGACCAGTGTCCTTACCAACTGTTTTGAACTGACATGTCCAATGACAAAAACCTCCTGCAGAACGCCGCCGGTTTCCTGGTGGAGCCCAGAACAGCATCGGCTTAGGAAAGAATCCAGAAAACTTCTAAATAGGTCTCTCTAGACAAATTTAGAAGGCGACTGGGATCTCTTTAGATCGAAGCAAAAAGACTATAAGAAGTTAATTCGGTTGCCGAAAAGTGCTTCTTATAAAGATTTTTGTGAAAAGATCGAGACACTCGGTGAAACCAATAGGTTGGTTAAAGTCCTCAAAAGGGGTAAGCCGATCAAACCGGAGTCACTCAGACGGTCTGATGGCAAGTTTACTGAGACGAAAGCGGAAACTTTTAGTCTTCTGCTGGAGACTCACTTTCCTGGCAATCAGATAATCACTGGGTCGCAGCTTGGCCCGCTTACACAGGCTGAGCTTGATCTAAGTTAGAAAACTCGGCGCAGCTGGTATATTGCATCAGCCGTGGTAACAGATGAGACCATCAAATATGCTGTGGCATCTTTTGATGGTTTCAAATCGCCTGGCACTGATGGAATATATACAGCTATGCTGAAACTGGGTATAGATCAGCTGCTGCCAACACTGAAAATAATTTTCGCTGCTGTTTTGGCGCTGGCATATATTCCTACACCTTGGCGGACAGTCAGAGTAGCTTTCATACCGAAAATTGGTAAGGAAGACTATTCGCTCCCCAAGAGTTTCTTACTGAAAGTATGGAGAGACTGGTAGAATTTCACGTGCAGAAAGTTACTTTGAAGCTGCATCCACTAACGGAGATGCAGCATGCCTATCAGCGTGGGAAATCCTGTGAGACCGCACTTCAAAATCTAGTGGCCAGAATTGAATGCGCGCTTGATAGGAAAGAATACGCAATAGGTATCTTCATCGACATTGAGGGTGCTTTTGACAATGCGACTTTTGACTGCATGTGCGACTCTGCCAGACAATACGGGGTAGATGAAACATTAGTGCTGTGGATTAAAACAATGCTAATGAATAGAACTTTGGTAGTGGATGCGGATTGTGACCGCTAAGTTATGACAGGGGTAAACAGAGGTTGTCCGCAAAGTGGTGTTCTGTCTCCACTGTTATGGTGCATGGTGGTTGATTCTCTGTTGAATACTCTAAATAGTTCTAACGTCTGCGCTCAGACATATGACGTCGCCGTACTATCTGTCGGGCCATGCCTTGCGATGGTCTGTGCTAACGCGCAGGCGGCGCTGGACATGATCGATGAATGGTGTGCTCGGAGTGGGCTTTCGGTGAATTGTCTTTAAACTGAGGTTGTTCTTTTTACGAGAAGGAGGATTTTAAGCGGTCTGACTCAGCCAGTGCTAAAAGGCGTCACCATTCGCATTTCCAATGAAGCCAAATATATGGGAGTGTTTTTAGATAAGAAATTTCATTGGTCTAAACACGTCGAGTCGAAAACATCCAAGGCACTCTCAGTCTTTTGGCAGTGTAAGGGTGCTTTTGGCAAGACATGGGGCTTGTCATCGAATAAGGTTCTCTGGATCTACACGGCTATGATAAGACCCTTCCTCGCATATGCAACGGTTGTTTGGTAGAAGGGGCTCTCGCGTAAATATGTGGTTGCCCTTTGCGCGAAACTCTAAAGAACGGCTTGTCTTGGCTGCACGGGAGCTTTCCCGAGTATGCCTGGCTCTGCTCCAGACGCTTTGCTGAACTTACCTCCTCTCGATACTTATATCATGGGTTGCTCTATCAGAGCCATCCATCGTCTTGGGCGAGGTGGTTTTTGGTATACTCCACACTGGAATTTTAATGAACTTGCGCGACACTTCTCTTACGACTTCTGTTTTATGGATATGCCGTCTGATGCAATGACACCAGAACTCCAAATACAAATATTTGGCGCAACAGCTCTTCAAAGTGCCAGGGCCTAGCTTCTCGCAACCACTCATGTTGTGTGCGTTATATTCTTCACACGAATGGAAGGGACCTACAGTTTAATGCCGAATCCGAACGGCGATTTGAGAAGCTTTTTCGTGACAACAATACTCTCGGATGTTTGTCAGACGTTCGCGAGGGGTGGGACCGTGAAAAACTGTTTGGTGTTTTCTGGGATTTGAGCTTGGAACCTCATGCGTAGTGATCCGACACACTAACCACTTACGCCACGGCGCCCACACCACCAGAACTCCAGCTGATACGCAAATTCAGAGTCGACTTTCCTTGTGTCCAGGACTGGCTTCGGCCAGAGTCTGAGCCGGGAATGGAATGTAGTCGTATTTTCACGGATGGTTCCAAAAGACTGCTTTTGGCGCTGGTGTCTTCGTGGAAGTAGACAGCATTAGACTTCACTTTTCGTTAGCCAAATATGCGTCTGTTTTCGAAGCGGAAACTTATGCAATCCTAATGGCCATGAACTACGTTGTAAAGAAATGGTGGAAGGGACGCAGCATTTGTGTCTGTAGTGACAGTCAGGCTGCGCTCAAGGCCTTGCTTAACCCTTTAACCACTTCCAACATAGTTCGTGAAACCAAAAACTCTTTGAACTCGGTCGCAAGGCTGAATTTTCTGTCCCTTATCTGGGTCCTAGGTCACACTGGGATCTTGGGGAACGAGATCTCCGATGAGATTGCTAGACAAGGCTCAGAGGAGGCTTTCTCAGGCCCCGAACCCGCGTTGGGGGTCTCAGGGTCCTCGGTTAGGGCTTCCATTAACGACTGGGTCTTTCACGAGCACAATTGTGTGTGGCATGACTCTCCAGGATGTAGGTTGACTAAACGCATGCTCCCGGACGTCTGTAAGAAATCAGCGGCATTCTTGCTGTCTGTCAGCAGAAAAGACTGTAGAGAACTTATTGGAGTTTTGACATACCACTTTGCTTTTACCAAGCACCTCAACGTGTTGGGCTTAAGTGACACTACAATCTGCGACGCTTGTGGAGAGAGCGACGACACCGCGGAACATTATCTCTGCGAGTGTCCGGCCATTGCCGAAAAATAAAATAAAAATTATAATAATAATTATCCAATCTTACCTTTACATTTATAAAAAAAAACAAATAATTCTATACCTAGATTTTCTACATAGCGAGTATGAACTCTTGGTAAAATGAAATGTTGAATCGATCTCCGAATTAGAATAGCAACGCCTCCACGCCTTCTATCGTTTCTATCTACCCGAAAGCATTTGAAATCGGTAGTGGAAAGTTTGGTATCTGATTTTAGCCACGTCTCGGTTACTAAAGCGATATCAACTTTCTTATCAATTAAAAAATTTATAAATTCAACAGGTTTTTTTTTTAATATCTCTAGCATTCCACCCAATAATATTTATATAGTTAACTGACATATTACTTCACATAAGAGTACAAAAACTTAGTAGCTAATTGCGTGACAACATTAAATTACTCTACCTTAGATTTGCACGAACCTAGCTTCGTGATCATTTCCTTGACAAGAGAACTAAGCTCCCCCGTCGTAAACAGATCGCCGCTGGCAGTGGGCACATTGTTGTTGTTGCTTGATAGCACTACAGGTGGATTCTCCCAAGCTCTTGGTCGCGAAATGTTAGTGTCATCTATACGTTTCGATGCACTTCTCTAAGGTAGAGTGGGAAAATCTTCCACTGACATGTAGTTAATGGTGTTAGGCCCGATTTATTGACCCTCCATTAAATTTAAAATCACCGTTAAAAATGGGAAATTTTAAAATATTTCATTCATTCACACTTCATTAGAGATTTTAATGGAGGCTGTCTATATTAACTAATGGCGCCTTTAATTTAAAACCGGTTTTAGCTAAAACGTCAAAATCTACCATTTAAGAGGGAATTTTAGAGCTAATGGAAGTTTAATGGAGCCTTTCTATTTATTCAATTTCGACTAGCGTTGACAGGTAGTTTTATTATATTTGGTTATTTTCCTTTTTTTCTGAATGTGAAGTGCGTTATGGACGATTATCTGAATATTCGTTGAATTTAAGTGATGACGACGAAAATACACTTGCCGTCGTATGTAGGCAATACAAAATGACAGAAAGAATCAGTATGAAATATTGGGATGATGAAGATTTCTTCCAACAATTTCGTTTGACGAAACGTACGGTGACTAAAGTACTTTCAATTAATCGACCAGATTTGGAGTACTCTGTAGAACGGTGAACGTTCACATAATAAAATTTTATATATAGATAATAATTTCAAAAGAATTCTCCTTCTTTTTAGATCACTCAATTGCTGATTGCACTGCGTTTTTACGGGCTTGGATCAATGCAAATCTCTCAAAATTATCGCAATCAAAAGGGTTGGAACTCTTGTAACGTACAAGCAATGTGTTCTGGTTTAATACCAGATACACATACAAATACACTCAATGTAGCTATTTGACAGATGGTTTCCTCCTCCTCCTCGTCCCTACAGCTCCTGCAGAAGTCGTTGGAGAAGAGACCAAGTCTTCTAGAGTGTTGGCCTATAAGACAGTGTCCAGTGAGAACACCGAGAACGCAACTGATTTGTGTAAGCTTTAGCTTGATCAGGTCGGCCCTACGGTTTTGATCCACATTAGGCCAGATCTGTCTCGAAATGTGACACGTTGAGCCATTTCCCCATCTGAGGTTGGTCTTGCTAATAGCGTTCAGCTTTAGTAGATACTTACATGTAGCGAGGGGCATACCCAGTGCTTGCCTTTCAGGCAAAATCCTTAGAGTGGTACCCTGTCTGGCGAGGTCGTCAGCCCTGCAGTTGCCTGGAATGTCTGTATGGCCTGGCACCCAGCAAAGGTGAATGTTGAACTGCTCTGTCATCTCCATAAGAGATAGACGACAATTTAAGGCAGCCTTTGAAGTGAAAAAGAACGATTCCAGCGACTTGATTGCCGCTTGGCTGTCAGTGATAATACTGACAGATAATACATTACATTTCAGCCAGGACAGGGCTTCCTTAATCGCCATGATTTCCGCCTGGAAAACGCTACAATGATCAGGGAGGCGGAAAGAGATATTCAGATTGAGCTGTTTGGAGAAAACACCACAACCCACCCCACCCTCCGTCTTAGATCCATCTGTAAAGAAGTGAACCGAACTACCATCGACAGGGGAGGAGGTGTCCCATACATCCCGGTTAGGGATGCGCGTACGGAAGTTACGGTCAAATCTCTGTTTCGGCGGGGTGTAGTCCATGTTTTCGTGTTTGATCAAGGATCGAGGAGTGGCCCAAGCTATAGCTAGACCACTGAGAGGAGGCTTTTAGGCGGATGGCCGCACAGGCAGCCATATGTTTGCCGAAAATATCTAAAGGTAGCAGGTTGAACAAAATGTTGCGATTTTTTAAAAATTCCTTTAAATTTAATGACGCCATTAAAAGCGTTCCATTTACTAATGACGAGTGAATAAATATAAATTTAATATGTATTTAATGGAGTATAGTTAATGGCGCCAATAGCTTAATGGCGGTTTTGGTTAAAACTACGAAATCCACTTTTTAATTGAGAGCGAATAAATCGGGCCTTAGTGTTTACATTTACAAAAGTATTGAGCTTTGGGTGAGAGCGAGATTGAGAACGATTTGTTTTGGTCGCAATTTTCGCTCTCATTTCTAGATATCGATTGCGGCTCACGCATACACTGTCGGTGGATTTATGGTTCCCACTGCAATTTGTGCACTTGAGAACATCAGAATGTTTGCTTAGTATCGGTTCTTAAGTGGTTTTTGGGATCGTTGCCATATGGCTGTTATGCATGTAGTGTGTAGGTACTAACTTGTTAGTCACACTGTATAACTGTGCGCTATGTACTACACGCAATAATGCTCTCATTTCATCTAGCATGTAAGTTAGCATAAGTAATGAATAATAAAGTTAGTCTTAAGCCGGACGTTGACGTGTCTATTTATTTGCTCTCCTATCATATTTTATATATGAAACTGGCGACGAGGAAAAACGGATTTTTTTATAAATGATTGCCGATGATAAAGAGTTAATTATACCGGTCGAAGAAGTCACAAAGGGAAAAATGTCAAGTTTTATTGGGAGGATTGAATATTTCAATGCCGGAGATAACTTCAACAGTTACATCGAGCGGTTGAGTCACTTATTAAAGTTAAATAAAATTTTGGCCGATGAGGACAAAGTGTCGTTTCTAATTGGAGTAGGAGGAGGTGAGCTATATACCATTGCGAAAACCTTATCCGCGCCAAAAAAAACCTGATGAACTTAAATATAACGAACTAGTGGATAAATTAAAATCTCATTTCCAACCAAAAAAAAATGTTACGGCAGAACGCTATAAATTTCTAACTAGAAATCAGGAGCTCGGCGAAAGTATCTCCGATTATATTGTGGCTATAAGACAATTAGCAGAAAGTTGCCAGTACGGGGAATTTCTGGATATTGCCCTAAAGGACAGATTGTTAATGGGGTTAAAAGACAAAAAGATCCAGTCGAAGCTTATTGATACGGGCTTTGATAAAGCATGTGAGACAGCGTTGAACATTTAGATGATTGAGCAGGAGATGGTTCACATGAGTGGTGCAGCATCATCAGGAGCAGTGCATTCAATGAAGGCCAGCTATTCAATTGGAGCAAGGGATCGATCCAGATACAGAAAAACTTCGGTGGACAGCAGAAAATCGCAAGATCGGGAAGGACGACATTTATCAAGGTCAAGGAAGGCGAATTTTGAAAATGTACAGTGCCATTTTTGTAATAAGTGGGGCCATATCCAACGGTACTGTTTCCTAAGAAACAACAACAACGGTAGAAGCAGCGCTAGGAATAGAAATAGGAACCGCTATAATGGGAGCAGAAATAATAAAGTAAGTGCTATTGCAGATAATGTAGAAAAAGATGAGACTATAGATATAGGGTATATACATAATTTACAGTTTAATAATACTCCATTGTTAATTAATTTAATATGTAATGGCAAACTTTTAAGGATGGAAATTGATTCTGGTGCTTGATTCTGGTCAGTGATACATAAGAACTTATTTAATGAATTGTATGCGAATACTAAAATATCTCAGTGCAGTAAAACCTTAAGTGTAATTTCGGGGAATAAGGTCGAGATAGTCGGTTCAACTAAAGTATTAGTTAGTTTATTATCAAGTAGAGAGAGTTGTGAATTGGAATTGGTTATTGTTGATGGTCCGAAAGTATTTGTGCCTTTGCTAGGACGTGCGTGGTTAGATCAACTTCTTCCGGGCTGGAGAAGTAAATTTGAAATCGAAAATTTATGTGGTTCTTTGGAGGGCAATACATCTTATGTAAAAAACTTAGTTTAACAGTACACCAATGTGTTTCGCGGGGACAAACGAGATTGTATTGTGAAGTTCAAAGCAAAGATCCTTATAAAAGAAAACAGTACCCCAGTGTTTTTCAAACCATATACTGTTCCTTTCGGAGTAAGGGATAAAGTTGAAAAAGAAATTGAAAGATTGTTATCCGAAGACATTATATATCCGGTACGGTATAGCGAATGGGCTTCACCGGTGGTTGTGGTAGCAAAACCTAATGGCGACATTCGGCTATGCGTTGATTGCAAGGTAACTATAAATCCATATGTGCGAACGGATCATTACCTTTTACCACGGTGCGACGATATATTTGCGAGTCTAGGTAATTGTTCTTGTTTCTGTGTTTTAGATTTGGAAGGGACATACCAACAGGTGGAAGTAGAAGAAAGTTGTCAGGAGCTGCTTACCATAAACACCCATAAGGGTCTGTTTAGGTTTCGCAGATTGATTTTTGGTGTTAAGTGTGCACCAGACATTTTCCAAGCAATCATGGATGAAATCTTAAAAGGGGTACCCAAAGTACAGTACTATCTGGATGACATTATCGTCGGAGGTTTAGATTTTGCTGATTGTAGAAATAATCTGGTACAAGTCCTTGATAGATTGAGCAATTTCAAAGTGCGGGTTAAATATAGCAAATGTCAATTTTTCCAAAAGGAAATTGACTATTTAGGACATGTCATAAATAGCGAAGGTATTAGACCCAGTTCGAAGAAACTAGAGGCAATTAGAAGTGCTCCAAGCCCTGAAAATGTTACGCAATTAAGATCGTACTTATGTAGGTATGTTGAATTATTATTCGCGTTTCATTCCAAACTTATCTTCAGAACTCAAAGATCTTTATAAATTAACCAAGAAAGATGTTAGTTTTCGGTGGTCTTTAGAGTGTGAAGCTGCTTTTACAAGAAGTAAAGATTTGATTTTAAACAGTAACATTTTAGTCCACTACGATCCTAAAAGGGAAATTGTTTTACATTGCGACGCTAGTCCGTATGGAGTGGGAGGAATCCTCTCACACATAGTCGATGGGGTCGAACGGCCGGTTTTTTTGCTTCCAGTACTTTAAGCGCGGCGGAGCAGAACTATTCTCAGCTACATCGAGAGGCTTTGGCTATTATCTTTACGGTAAAAAAGTTTCACAAGTACATTTATGGGAAGCCATTTACCATATACTCAGATCATCAACCGTTACGTGAAATCTTTAATCCTAAGAAGTCTACGCCAGCAGTGGCGGCTGCGAGGATCCAGCGTTGGGCAGTGATACTGAGTATGTATCAGTATAAAATCCAATATAAAAAGGGTACACAAATGACTAATGTTGATGGTCTTTCACGTCTTCCCCTGAAGAACTCCACTGAAATAGAAGAGGATAGCATAAGTTCTATTAAAACCAGTAATTATCTTAACGTGAAATTTGCAGATATTGCTTCCGAATCCAAAAAAGATTGGAAAGTGAATAGTGTCCTAAATATGATTCGCACAGGGTGGCCGAGTACTGTACCTGAGAATTTAAAGAAGTTTTTTTATAAGCGGTTGTTACTTTCAGAAGAAGATGGGTGTTTGTTTTATGGAGAGCGGTTGGTCATACCAGATACATTACAACACTCAGTTTTAATCATTCTCCATAGGTCCCATATCGGAATCATTCGCATGAAAATGTTAGCAAGAAAATACTTCTGGTGGCCTGGTATAGATTACGATGTTGAAAGATTTGTTTTGGAGTGTCCGGCATGTTCTTTGGCAGATAACAAACCAATATCAAACCACCACGAATCATGGCCACAATCTAAAGAATTTTTTGAGCGCATTCACATAGACTTTTTCTTCGTGAAGGGGTGTGACTATTTGATAATTGTTGACAGTTATACTAAATGGATTGATGTCAAATTAATGTAACACACAAATGTTGAAAGTTTGATTTCTGCTTTAAGACCAGTTTTTGCGTATTTTGGGTTACCATCCACATTAGTTTCAGATAACGGTCCACCTTTTAATTCCCAGATTTTTGTACAATTTTGCGAAAGTAATAACATCAAATGCCTTAAGAGTCCACCATATCATCCACAGTCCAACGGAGCTGCAGAGAGAGCCGAACAAATGGTAAAAACGAGCTTGAAAAGAATGTTATTCGACCCCGAGTACAACACCCTTCCAATAGAGCTTCTGATTCTAAATTTTCTCTTGAAGTATCGATCGACTCCATCAACAACAACCAATGCCTCTCCAAACGAACTTTTATTTAGAATAAGACCTAAAACTCTTTTAGATGAACTTAATCCTAAAAGCCGTAAGGTTATCAAGTTAAATAACAAATATGAAACAGATAAGGTAATCATAAAGAAACGAAAAATAAATTCATCCTTAAATGTATGTCAGAGAGATAAAAACATAGTTTTAAACTCAGGTGATAAAATTTTATACAAAAAGAAATATAATTTTGGTTACAATTGGATACCCGGAATCATAGAAAGAAAGTTAGGTAAAGTAATTTACATTATAAATATAGATGGTATACATAGATCTGCCCATATTTCTCAGTTAAAAAAAATGTAATTTCAAAGAAGTATCTTTTGCGCCATCCAATATAGTAGATACAGTAAAACAAAGACATGTACAATTTAAAGTTCCATTGCAGAAAAGAAGATCTATATCTTTGTCAAATTTACCACGAAGATCTGCAAGATTGAAAGAAAAGTCTAAGGAATTGTAAAAAAAAAAAAAAAAGAATGTGAATTTTATTATTGGATATTAGGTATATTTATATATTTCTATAAAAACAAAAAAAGAAAAGAATTTTCAGTTTGAATTAAGTTTGGGGGAGTGTTATGCATGTAGTGTGTAGGTACTAACTTGTTAGTCACACTGTATAACTGTGCGCTATGTACTACACGCAATAATGCTCTCATTTCATCTAGCATGTAAGTTAGCATAAGTAATGAATAATAAAGTTAGTCTTAAGCCGAACGTTGACGTGTCTATTTATTTGCTCTCCTATCATATTTTATATATGAAAATGGCAACAACTATCTGAAATGGTAACGAAATAAATGAAAAATTCGATATAACTCAACATACTCGTATACGCAAGATTTTTTTTACTACCTTCAAATTGTATTCGAAAACTCAAATGTACTTGATGATCATCTAAATACAAAAGAAATAATAAAAATGGCCTTCTTATCAAAAATGTTCATGCAATAGCAGACCTTTATTACACCAGACCTAAAAGCATACTGGCGGTAACAGCTACCAATTTGTTGCCTCCAATGATTGAACATATACCGCAAGGAGTTGAGAAAAGGACAAAAACGAAAAAAAGCTCACGGAAAAAATGCGCGCTTTAAGTATCAGTGTTGCCATGTGGCAACAAAATACCGAAAGGGCTAAAAGCTTTTTCACCTTAAAGGTCATGTGAGAGGAATTGACAGTTTTAGGCCGGTATTCACCGACCGATCTTAAACTAAGAGTTTCATAGACCTATTCACCAACCAATAACAGTCCAGATTTATTAGCGCTCATAAGACTTATGAGTGATCCCACCCACTCTTAAGTTATGAGTGCTCATAACTTAGGAATTTCGAAAATTTTCGAAATCAGCTGTGAACTGTCACTCAGACCAAACAAAGGACAAGCTGCATTGGCGAAATGCAAAAGAAGAAATGCCGACGAATTTAATGCCTCCAGCATTTCCGTCAGAAGAACTGCCAACCAAATAAAAAATAAAATGTGCCGTGATTAATTCCGACTAAAATCAGGAAAACACAATGTTTTCTTTTTCATTGGCATTTCTCCCAGTTCGAAAGAGAGCTCGGAAACTCATTTTAGAACGCGTTTGGAAATCCGAAAATTAATTTTTCGGATATTCGAATTAGCATGGACCCAAACCGATTAGTGCTTGGTGAATACACACCAAAAATTAAAACTAAGGCTCGTAATTACCGAGCGCTCTTAAATCGATTTTAATTTTATGAAGCTCTTAGTTTTAAATTTTTCCTACGTATTCACCAAACACTAATAGGATTGTGTCCATGCTAATTCGAATATGCGAAAAATTAATTTTCGGATTTCCAAAAGCGTTCTAAAGTGAGTTTCTGAACTCTCTTTTGAACTGGGAGAAATGCCAATGAAAAAGAAAACATTGTATTTTTCTGATTTTAGTCAGAATTAATCACGGCACTTTTTATTTTTTATTTGGTTGGCAGTTCCTTTGACGGAAATGCTGGAGGCATTAAATTCGTCGGCATTTCTCTTTTGCATTTCGCTAATGCAGCTTGTCCTTTGTTTAGTCTGAGTGACAGTTCACAGCTGATTTCGAAAACTTTCGAAATTCCTAAGTTATGAGCACTAATAACTTAAGAGTGGTTGGGACCACTCATAAGTCTTATGAGCGCTAATAAATGTGCACTATTATTGGTTGGTGAATAGGTTTATGAAGCTCTTAGTTTAAGATTGGCCGGTGAATACCGGCCTAAGAGCTTCATAAAATTAAAATCGATTTAAGAGCGCTTGATAATTAACGGCCTTATTCTTTTAATTTATTGACCACAGAATTGAAAGAATCAGTTGATTCGCACTTGATTTTTATGCCGATAGAATTTTTTTTAATCAAATAATCGAGAATATTAAGATTTTTCATGAAATTATGCACATATTCAGCGGGCTTTTGCAATAGTTTAATTGGTGGTGTGAAATTTACTTTTTTAGGAGATTTATCCGGGAACACAATTTCGTCCATCTCCTCACTACTGTCACTATCGGGTAAACATTGAAATGGGCTCCAATAGTTTGTCCTTGGGTCTTTTTTCCGTGAAACCATTTTCGGCGTGGTTTTGGGTTTTTTATTCGAGGACATAGGATTGTCCTCGGTATTTGGCGATCTCGCGCGCTTATAAATATTGATGGCAAAATTAATAGAGGACAGTGGGATTAAAGTCTAAGAACTCTGATTAGGTACACAACGTGCGCTTACAAAAGCTCCGGGTTGACTGACATGAGCTTATAGTAAGCGAAAAACTAAGCTTATTATTTTCAATCTGAAAAATTCGAATATGGTTGATATTAATATTATTTTTCACTTCGCTGCGTGTCAAAAACTTTCAATGTCTGTTCATAACTGTGGTAAAGTAAATTTCTGTAGAAATGTTTCATGTTGTGCGAATTGTCTTAAGATGGAATCTGTTAAAAGTTTTAAGTATCGACGTGTATCAATAGGCAAAACCTTGAACTGGAAAACTCATGCATCTGACTTAAAGAAGTATATGTTGTGTGCGACACGTAAAATATTTTTGTTACAACAACATTGCTCTAAGAAACAACTTCCAAAAATTTACTATACTCTTGCTCACTCAAGGCTACAGTACGGTTTAACAAGTTGGGGAGGAGCTTATAGTAATACCAAAGAACCACTGCAAATAGCACAAAAGCATATTGTCAGAATTATTTCTAAGAAAAAGAGACTAACAAGTAGTTGGCCATCATTTTACAGTCTCCGTAATTTGCCCTTAGAGCATGTGTATGTTTATAAAGTACTTAAAGTCTTCTTCATGCGCAGCCAATGCAGTGTAATTCTTAGGAATTCAAATATATACGGCTTAACGTTGTGTCCAGCGTAATCACGGGCAATGCGGTGTGTGCGTTGCGGTGCGATTAATGCGGGCAGATTTCAAAACCAAACTGATGTTGGGATATGTAGATGTCCAACGTAAGTACGATATTGCGGCCAACACGTGCGTTGCGACGTCCCCGCATCGCACGCATTGTTTGAAAATCAAAGTGGTTTGATTTTGGCCGCAGTATCGTGCGCAAATTAAAGGATGGCGGTGATGATAACAAGTATCATGTATGATTTTTAAAACATAGTCGAATGTTTTTATCCGCATTTTCGTATACAGGCGAAATGCACTTTCACCCGCTCGCAATTCGGGGTACAGGTGGTGAAACTTGCCATAAATTAATCTGTTTTTATATATATTATGACTTTTTAATTTATCGCGTTTCTTTTTAAGACTTCTTAATCTTCTTCTTCTTCTTCCTTTTATCAGCGAGGCTATGATCCGAAAACAAGGGATCACAGCCCTCCCACTTCACTGCATTTCTACTGATCCGCCTGTGGGGTTCGCCTATTTGACCTCAGAAAATATCGGCAGGCCTGCCGATTTTGGATCACTCGGTTACTGAGGCCAATGAAATGCCGATGTCGTCGCATTTGTCTGATCCAGGCGTTTATAGGCCTGCCTTTCCTACATCGCGATGTCTTTGGAACGTGCATAGATATTGCCTTTTTAACAGGGTTCAAATGATCTCTTCTTTGAACGTGGCAATACCAGCTGAGCCGGTCGCGCTCTAATTTGTGTACGATGGTTTCCTTGATGTGAAAGCTTCCACGGATCTTCGAACTTCTTATTCGATCAAGCTTGGTCACTCCTGCTGTCATGCGAAGCATCTTCATCTCAGCTGCCGTTAATTTACTCTCATACTTTTTGTACATCGTCCAACATTGTGAACCGTATGTGAGCGCTGGACGTACAACTGCGGTGTAGAGCCTTCCTTTCAACTTAGGGGGCATTTTTCTCTCACAGAAGATAGCGGAATTTTCTCGCCACTTCATCCACCCTACGCTTACATGATGATTGATGTCGTCATCACAAGTTGCTTTGCTATTGATCATAGATCCCAGATATTTGAACTTTTCGCACTTGGGAAGCACTGTTCCATTCAAATAAATGTCTGGAATAGGCCTGAGTGAATCAGAGAACGGGCAGCACAAGTACTCTGTCTTTTTTGAACTAATGCGATACCCATTTCCCTCCAAAACGTCCACCCACACATCAAGTGCTCGTTGCAGGGATGTAGGATCCTCACTTATGATGGCTCCATCGTCAGCAAAGAATAACTGATGTACCTTGGGGTCCATCACTTTACCTTCAAGCAGATAATCAAGGACTGTAATAAAGAGCAAAGGACTTAAAACGCTTCCCTGGTGCACCCCGACTTTGATTGGGAACTCTTCGGTTACTCCAGCGGGACATCTTACTCTTGTCTTTGCTCTTTCGTACATGTCCATGATCATCTGTACATAGGTTTCTGGAACCCCTCGATGTCTTAGCGCCACCCATATCAGATCTCGTGGTTGTCTGTCGAATGCCTTTTCAAAGTCAACCAATACAATATGCAAATCCCTTAAGGAATCACGATGTTTTTCCATTATGATCCTTATACTTTGGATTGCATCTGTGGTTGATTTACCCGAGACAAACCCGCACTGATCATCAGATAGCCGTATTATTTTTCGCAGTCGGCCACCTAATACCCGCTCAACGATCTTCATGGTGTGTGACATCAGCTTGATCGAACGGTAGTTATCACAGTTTCGCGTATCACCCTTCCCTTTGTATACAGGGAGGAGGTAACTTTCCCTCCATTGATTCGGCATTGGATCACCTCTCACGAATTTGGAGATAAGAATTCTGAGCCATCTGAACCCGAAGTCTCCCATCTTTTTCCAGAACTCAGAGGGTATTTCGTCTGGCCCAACCGCTTTTCGTTTTTTGGAGTATTTGACCGCCTCACTAACTTCTTCGACTGTAATGTCTGCTATTTCTTCACAGTTAGGGGTGGCTCTTGGAAAGTATAGCCGGGAAACTGTTCATTTAAAAGCTCTTCATAATACTGTCGCCACCTCTGCAGAATTTTGTCGTCATCCACAAGAAGCTGGCCATGAGCATTGCTAATGAACTTTGGCGAACGAATCTCCTGAGCATTGTTCCTTCTTTGGGCGGCTATTTTGAAGATAGTGGCGCTCTTGTTCATATTGTGTCTTCGCAGCTCCTGGATAGCCTGGTTTGCATCAGCAACGGGGGAAAATATTTTCTCCAGCTCCCGATACAGGCCCTCCGTACTCTCTGCTTGAAGCTGGGCGCACTTCTTCTTCGCTTTTTTCTTGCAGCATCTGTATTCCATTTCGAGGCGAGCTTTTTCGTCATTATTATTAGAGGGGCACTTTGACCAAGCTTTGAAAGCCGCTTTCTTCTCATTTATCACTTTCTTAGCTTCATCACTCCACCACCATGTTTCTTTGGCGTGTTGATGGTGGCCTTTTGAAGCTCCTAGCAGTGATTTGGCCTTATTTAAGCAAGTTCGCTGTAGGGAATCCCACATATTTTGTACTCTGCACTCTTCATCCTCAGCTCCGTTGATGGTGTGAGAGAGGTAATTTTTCATTACGAAAACAAAAGCCTCGCCTTTTTCTTTGTCCAGATTGTACCACTTGATTTTCTCAGAGACCCTTGTTTGTTTGCTTTTCTTCGGTGTTTTCATAAAAATTTCTGTTAGCAGGAGACTGTGTTGCCGAGCGATTGCTTCTCCCGGGATCACTTTGCAATCTTTTACCCGGGGCTTCATGAAACTGGCTACCAAATGGTAGTCAATCTGAGTTTCATCTCCACCACTGCTGTAAGTGATCAGGTGTCGGCTTTGTTTGATGAACATGGTATTTAACACGATAAGACCGTGTGATTTGCACATGCTTAGGATGTCTTCACCAGGAAGGTTCCTGGTGCCATATCCTAGTCCTCCATGGCAGTCTTCATAGTCTTCGTTTGATTTCCCGACATGTCCATTCAAATCTCCTCCAACAAATAGAAATTCTTCCTTTGGGATGTTCTTAAGGAGATTGTGGAAATCTAGCCAAAATGCATCTTTATCTCTCTGATTGTACCCATCGTGGGGAGCATATGCACTGACAATATTCCACACCTCTCCTTGTATTACTAGTTTGAGAGACATCAAACGGTCGCTGGACTTCGAAATGCTCAAGACGTTTCCAAGTAGCTCTGCCGCAAGGATGATACCGATTCCGTTCTTAGACTTTTCCGTTCCGTAGTAGAACATCTTGTAATCTTTTGTCCTAACGTCTAAGAAACGCGCGTTTTTCCATTTCGTCTCTTGGACACACAAGATGTCCACCCGCCTTCTATTCATCATCTCTTCCAGCTCGTAACTTCGACCGGTCATGCTTCCAACGTTCCAACTCGCGACCCGTAAATTGCGTCCAAACTGTTTCATTATTTTGCTACCCCCCGGAATCCGTATAGCTCTGACCCGAACATTTCTGCTCGGTCCAGGATCAGTACCATGCACAGCAGTGGTAGTGCCTGGCGGGGTAGTGCCTTTCCTTTTTGCAAGTATTACCATAATGATACAATTTTACAATACAATTTTTTTGCACCATATTGCGATGGTGTTTGTTGTTTGACACGTGCATGCTCCTGTTTTAGTATTGTTTGATCTTTCTTTTATGACACCGGTGATCTCCAGTCGTGTCAACCCACGGACTCGCATGCACACTTGTGGGAGGGTTTTTAAGGTAGTATATGTGTCGCTAGGCTCACTTGGGTGTTATATTGCCTAGATCTGATTTGTCCCCTTAGTCGCCTTTTACGACAAGCGCTGGTTGTTGGGGGGGGGGGGGGGGGCTGCAGTGATATTCTTAACCCGTCCCTGCACGGGACGAACTAACGAACTATTTTCCAGTAATAGAATCTTTCGTGCCGAAATTTAAGCCATCTCACACTTAACTAAAAAAAGTTATTAACACAACCCGCGTGAACGCATTTATCGTGTTGTAATTGGCCACTTCCGCATTCCCGCAAATAAATGCGATGCGTGCGGGGACCGCATCGCACGCAAAACTCGTGCCCGTGTTTACGCTGGACACAGCGTAAGAGTAAATTCTCAACACCTGAATGCGGTATTCAAATAAAACTCAATTTTCCAACTTTTATACTGTGTCAGCACCCACATTATTCAATCGATTATCATATACAATTCGAGTAATTGAAATACAAAATTTACTTTTAAACAAAGTCAAAAAATGCCTATTTACAATGGACAGTTCTGAAGTCAAAAATATTTTTACTAACGCAGTTTAACATGTTTTCCTTTCATTTCTCTATTTCATTTATTTATTTTTCTTGTTTTAGTTATTTTCCTATCTTATTTATTCCTTTATGTTATTTATTTTTTTTTTTTTTTTATTATTTTTCTTTCTCTGTTATTTATTTGTTGAATTAATTGTATACTTCAATGTTTTCATGATCTTGTATTCCTTGTATAACCCCACAACCAATGTGTAATTCATTTATTAAATGGGTCATTCGCCTCAAGTCGTATCGGACCACCATTTAATTCAGAAGCATTCCTAAATTAAAGTGTATGAAAGTCCAGCGTATCATCCGCAATCAAATGGCCTTGCAGAAAGAGCTATTCAAACCGTAAAAACAGGGTTAAGAAAAATGCTTGGAGATAGTAGCGTCGTTAGGGGTAAGTGTGCGCCCTTTCGACTTTTAAACATGATTCCAAGCGAGATATAGAAGATATAATACAGGGGTTTATTAAATTATAAATCTACATATTTGACTATTTATTTAAAAGAGTAAAACAATATATTTTTTTAAATTTACTTACATTTTTATTGAAAAAACCAAAGCAAGTCAGAATAATATATATATAAAATATAAATAACTAAAACACTTATGTTACAAGTATTTATTATTAACTCCTTTATTTTCCTAAAAAATAATAGTATATTTCATAGAGAAACCACAAAATCAAATTTCATATAGTTTTTAATGTAAATAGATTTTTTTAAACACATTTAAAGTTCTTGAAACGCATTAAAAAAATATTTATCATCTTAAAAAAAAACTTTAAGTACCTAAATAACACAAGGAACACTCTTAATATATTAAATATGAAAATTAGTATTATTTCACAGATCAAACTGTTATTGTAAATGGAAGGAACTCTTAATTATTTTAATGTTATGTAATATATTGTTATATAAATAAAAAAATAAATTAACAAATAACAAAAAAAGGAACTTCGTGTTTTGAAATGATTTCTTAAACATATTAAAAATCCATTTAACAACAAAAGTTAACAAATTTAACCAAAAAAAACAGTCTCCATAATATATCTTATATGTATTTCTCAGTCAACTATTATTATAAGTCAACGGAACTCATTTAATTATTTTAATGTTAAAAAAATGTAGAAAAGATAAGTTTTAAGATTCAGCATAGTACATATTCACCCTGATTGTCGTTAGCGTTTGCCGCTTTTCGACGATTGTCGTTTTATTCTTCAGATGTAGCACAGATCCATTTTCATAACTTTTTCATTGTGGAAAGGTTGTAATAGTATTCTACACGACGAACAAATTGTTTAGTAATGTTTAACGGTCAGCAGGTCGTAGTTATGAGTAAAAAGACAATCGTCGAAAAGCGACAAACGCCAACGACAATCAGGGTGATTTTTCCTATTAACATGTAAATCTTTCCAGACCGCCGACGCAGCATTCCCGATGTCTGTTGAGTTCATTCACTGTTCTCGCTTCGCCGCATTCCGGAGCGATCGTATTACTGCAATGCAGTGGATAGCTAAGTGGGTAATGACTCGCTAGCAACGTGATGTGAATGACCTAGAATGGAAGTATAATAAAAGCAGAGATAGGTGGTGCTATAGGGAATTCTCCGAAATGGCAAGTTGGAGGAAACTAATACTGCTAGTTGCTGGGGTGTGTGGAGCCGGAGTCGTGTTCGCCTGGATAGCTAAAGCGTGGGCATGGTACAGACTGCTTGATCAGCTGAATATGTGGTCGCTCTGGTGAGGAAGACTAAGTGCAGAACAGACACGTCGAAAATAGGGAGTTCTATTTTATCTTTCGGCTGGTGCGGTTGGCGGTCTTCAAAGGTGTTTTTGTCGTGCATTATATAAAACTTGCTTAGTATAATTAAATGTAGTAAAGTACTTGTCTAAACATAGAGTATATTTAAAGAATAATTAAAGCCTGTTTATTTTAATCAAAACGTGGTAGCCCCTTTGCCTCAATAGTAAAAATCACAGTTCCTACATAAATAAAAAATAAATTAAGAAATAACAAAAAAAGGAACTTCATGTTTAAAAAAAATATCTGCAGTTCAATTACAGATCACAGCAGAAATCGCAGTAGAATACTACTTCTTTTTCATGGGAAGTGCAGGCCTCGTGCTACCATATCTCACATTTAATACATTGAATCCATTCTTCCACTGGTGGATCCTCATACTTTCCCCCGCACAAAGGACAAAAGCTGTCCATATTTTGTTCATGCAGTTTTGATTCTAAGTGCTTAACCAAGCCAGAAGGTCCAGGTCTTGAAAGAAGTGCCTTCATTGGTACCTTAACTTTTTTAGATTGTCTTCTGTCCATTGTTTTTTGGTGTTTTTCTTCTTCTTCCTTGCGTTTAGCCTCCAAGTCTTGTTTGTAAGGAGTCGATGTTATCATTTCTGATCTGACAGTTTTTCTTTTTTCCTTTTGATTTTTCTCTGCCTGTGGCAAAGGACTTAGTGAGAGGAGTGAAACATGTTAATTTTTTTTAAATTTACAGTCCTAGCTGGGATAGAGTTTGATTAAATGTGTTCATCATTTATGTGAGCCACTCGTTGTATTTGGCGATACGTTTTCGATATTTGCTATTGACTCAACGGTTCCTGCTTAAACCCAAACTGATAAGATGTTTTGCCTTATCAATTTGGCCTTGTTTCACAACCTTTTTTCAGGATTTTTCCTTACATATGTTCGAGGCATCTGTTAAAAAAAAGAATAATAAAAACATCATGGGAGCATTATATATATTTATTCATAAGACGTAACATATCGAGTTAGGGATATATAAGATTCACTGGTAGTGGCTACGTAAAAAATTTAAAAAAATTATATGGATATATATCTGAATACACAATGAATTTGTTTTTCATTTTCTATAGTGGTAACATCAATTCAAAATTCGATTCTTTCACCCGTATACACGCTAACTATATTCCTATATAATATATGTATCTACAAACCGAAACGTTTTTTTCCTTTCACATTTCTTTGTAGGGGTAAGTGAACGCACGCGCACACTATATGTGTTCAATATTTTGTTTATTTTGAACAAATTAACACAAAATCCAGTAAAATTTTCACTCAAATATAATATATTCAATAAATAATTAGCACTCAATGTGTTATAATACAATCACTGAACACAAACACGATTTTAATATTGAAAAATATTTTAGTAAAACGAACCTTTTTTTGTTTGGCTTCTCTTCACAAAACAAACAAAGCTGAAACGCAACAACAGCTGACCCAAGCAAAGGACAGATACCTACTGAATTGTGCATTTACAGATACATAATATTCAGTGCCATTTTCGAGAAATCACTGTGCGTACACTTACCCGCTGCGCACACTTCCCCCAAACGACTCTAGTCTAGATAGCACCTTACCTATCCAAACTGTATTGGATCGCTTTCTACTAAAGTAACGCACAACACCATCATCTGTAAGCCAAGTTTGTCGGAATAATCTAATTTTTCAATTTAAAACGAAAATATTAGTCGATAATGTCAATCCAAAGTGCCGATAATGTCAAAGAGCGGATAATGTCAGTGCCAAGCTGTCTGTCGTCGTGTGCGCACGCGATCCCCAATCCATATCATCTTCCGTCAGTCAAAAAAAAAATAAATAAAAATAATAATAATAGAACCCACCCAAACAAATTAAATTAAAAAAATATATATAAATAACAATCAATTAAAAATTCGCCTCCAGCCACCCCTAAAAAAAAAAACAATAATTATAATAAAAATATAATCAAAATCAAACTCCTCAATAAATCTCGATCGCACGCGCCTAATAACATTATCAGTGCAGTGTGTGCAGTGTAAAACAAAAAAAAAACGTCCTCGCATCTCCCCCACTCCTAGCAACTAGCAACTAGCAACTAGCTGTTGCGATTCTTTGTCATTGCAATTGTCGCATGTTCCTTACATGCTTCCAGTTGCAATGATTGAGAGAGCGTAACATCTGATGTATAGCGGACCGTGAGTGTTTATCTGAATAACGGACCTCAGTTGACTGTCGTTTAGGCATAACACCGGCAATAGTTTGCTTTGGTGGTTCGCTTAGCACCATCAGAGTTGTGTCTTTTTGTGTGTTTATGTTGTAATGATGAGGGAATTTAGAGTCGATTGTACAAACATTCGTGGGCTTCGAACGAATTTCTTCGACTTGTACGCCCACGCTCATTCCCATTAACCAGCTATTTTGGCACTTAGTGATTTCAATATACACAATTTGGATTGGCTTCGACATTCTGTTCAGACAACATCCGAAGAGGAATGTCAAACAAAATAAACACTTTGACTCAGCTTGTAAATGAGCCTACACGCATACCGGACATTATAAGTCATTCCGCCAACACTCTGGACTTGTTTCTTACTTCGCACCCTGATAAATACACCATTGATGTTTTAGCGCCTCTAGGCCCACTCGACCTCAATATCGTATCAGCAAAATTTTCGTACTCCGACCACACAGTTAAAGAAGAAACTCCTAAAAGAATAGTTTGGCGTTACGAGAATGCCAATTGGGACTACGTTAATAGTTTCTTTAGGAGATTTAACTGGTCGCTATGCTTCCTCGATATCGACGTTGATGCCGCCGCTGATATAATAACTGATACCGTCCTCTTAGCTATGAATGACTATATTCCTAACGGAACAAAGAGCATCAAACCTAAGGCAAACTCCTGGTTTGACCAGAGCTGCAAAGAAGCTATCAGGTTAAAAGAGGTAAGTTTTCGGTCTTATAAAGCCAGCAAACCTGAGGAAAAACGAAAGAAGTTTAAACAAGCCAGATATGACTGCAATGCTCACATTCGACGTGTAAAACTCTTACATGTCCAACAATTGAGGTAAAAAATTCAACAATGTCCCAAAGGTAGTAAAAATGTTTGATCATTCGTCAAAAATATTAAGAATTCTGCCTCAATGCTCATATATTATGACATTCCAGCTGTCAGCTCCTTAGACAAGGCCAATCTGCTTGCTGCTCACTTTGCAGCGAACTCCACCCTGCCAGATAGTGCTTCGTCTCCGCCTGTACTAGAGAGCGTAAAATTTTCCATGGGGTAGGTCCACTCTTGCACTCGTACAATTGCAGGAGTACTCAAAGGTCTCAAAATACACAAATCCGCTGGTCCAGATGATATCTCCTCCATCGTTCTGAAGAGGTGTTCTTCTACGTTGGCAAAACCTTTAGCGTAAGCTTTTCTGTCTGTCCTTCTCTTCTGGGCTCTTTCCGAGAAGATGGAAACAGCATTTGTCCAGCCCGTCCCTAAAAAAGGCAAATTTTCCTCCCGGTCCAATTGTCGATGCATTGCACTTATCTCCCTTCTTTCCAAGGTCATGGAAACGCTTATAAATCGTCAGCTTATGAAATATCTTGATTCACGAAAACTCCTGAATGACCGGCAGTACGGCTTTCGTAGCAACAGCTCCACTGGTGATTTGATGGCATATCTCACCGAGAAGTGAAACCAATCTCTCCATCACTTCGGATTTTGGCATCAGGCTCTTTTGTTGAAAATACGTGCGTATGGCCTCGATGAGTCTCTTCTTCAATGGATTAGAAATGACCTTTCGGACGGCTTCAAGTCTACAATTCACCATATAAATACTGGTGTTCCCCAGGGCTCCGTTTTGTCTCTGACTCTCTTTCTCATTTTTATAAATATGTATGAAATATAAGGTACATCTTTGAGGGTTAATGGGTGCAAAATGAACGACGATGACTACAATGACTACCGAGCAGTGTCGCAAGAGCTAAATACCGAAAAGTTTCAGTGGTATAGTTTCGAAATCAAGTTAGAAAGGCCAAATCGTATTGTTGTAAGGGGACTCCACCCCTCATGCACCAAAGAAGATGTTATGACCGATCTTCAAGCCAAAGGCTTTTAAATCCTTGATGCCGTTAATATCACCAAGAAGGAGAAGCAACAAACAGAAATAGATATAGACAGCTTGGTAAGGCGTGGACTTGCGCTTTTTATGCTTACCATCGATAAGTCTTTAGCGGTAAGGTCTCCAGGCAAGAGAGCCAGAGGGTTAGGAATAAACTGTTTCTCCTCTAAGACCGTCCATACGTGGTGAAGAGCTACATCCTACACGAGGTGCCGCTGTTGTTAACGAAATATGGCGAATCTAAAGAGGAAAACTTCAAAAAACCCTAAATTCCAGGTGTACACAACCGCGCCTTTGGGACGAATGGCACTACGTTACGGTGTCTTCTAACGGAGAACTCTGGATACCTTGAGAACCTCCAGTTTCAATTAAATTCCCCTTACCTGTATACAGAGGGTGAGTACAGGTAGACATCTTCTTCCCCCTTACTCGTGGGACCATATGTCAAATATTAACTCAAACTTAAAAACTCAAGAAGCGAAGGGTGTTAACCGATCGGGCACTCCTAGCTCTATAAAAACCGACCGGGTGTTAGGAGATACGGAGGAAGCTCTGCTTCGAACTTCGGATGAAGAAAGCGTTGAAGTGATCGATTTGAACCTGGAAAGGCTCTTTTTAGATGACGCTTGCTCCATCGCTAGCTCATCCTTCTCTAACGCGACAACTAGCTCCCGACGAGCAAAGAACTGCAAGTTGACTGTCAAGAAACTAGGAACAAAGAGGTAGGAAGAGCTCTCAGAGCTAGATAGGAGGAGACTCCACAACGCTCGGGCCTACTTGCAGGAGTTGGCCTCATCAGTGACGAGCTCTCCGATGGGGAAGACCCCTGCGGCTATCCCGAGCATTTGAAAACCGATGGGACCGCCAAAGTCTATCACATTGCCAATCTCGGAGTAGTCTCCCATTGCCGCAGAGCCACAGAAACTATCCGAGGTTATTAATGAAGATGTTGGTGAAGTGAAGGCGGGTAATCCGAACGGGACTAGGGAGATAAAGTCACACAACAAGACAACGACGCTAAGAAACAGAGAGCGTAATGCCATTAGGCTAATTCGGTGGCTTAGAAAGCGTGATCTGAAGAGCTTCACGGACAAGAAAAGGGAGGCTCTGGACAGGGCCCATAACACGCTCAAGCTCGCAGGGTCGACTAGGTGCACCGATCAGCAGGGCCGGAAGTTAAGAAGATCACCTACGGGAGGAGCGGGAAGCCCTACGAACGGTCAAGGGTCAGATTGCTTTGCAGAAATGCCGTTGCCACCTTCGTCAGCTGCGAACAGACCTACGCCGCTCTTGACTGTCTTGACGGGATACAGCCCGTCCCCATCGTGAGAAGTTCTAGGGCATACAGAAGACAACAGAGAACGTAGCGCAGGGCAGACTAGGGGGATGGCCGGAGGCCTACTCGCGAGAAGGAAAGAAGCCTCTTGCCAACCTCCCCGATCGCGGACAGACTGAGGCCCTTGTCAATCGAGCCGGAGTCAGTCGTTAAGACTGTATCCGAGTCAATTGCAAGCTGCTCTGAGGGGGGGAGACACGACGATACGATCTCACCGCCTACGAACAGTACCAGCAAGAAGGCTAGGCTGGCCGCATCTGTTAGTGCTGATCTACAGGTGGTGATAGTAGATTATAACAGCCCAGAAAAAGGACTCAGCAGAGATCAGTGGAGGCTCATCGAGTTGCGCATACACGAAGGTATCAATGCTACCATTGTCGAGAAGGAGGGCCAATCCCCCTTCTTTGAGCAACTGACCACATATAAAGGTTTTAAGCTCCTTTCACGCGACAACGAGTTCACGCTTAAGTTCGGCTCCGGACTTTCGTGGCTAACACGCAGGCTCCATGGGCTAACGCCGACATTCAGCTTGTCGAAAAGAAGGACCTGCTAGAATTTACTAAGCCGAAAGGGCGTATCCTGATTCCTGGCCCTCATATCCCAAAGGAGCGAATTAAAAGGAACCTGCAGCACCTTAACCCGGAGCTCCTTAGTGACGACTGAGAAGTGTTAGAGGTGGGGGAGCACACAGAGAAGGGCACGGAGATCGTGGTCAATAGGCCGGATTTACCACTCACAGGTGCAACGCTAAGGTAGCTCAAACATAAGATCGAGAATCTAAAACCGAAGAAAGCCCCTGGTTACCCCAGCGATGACTAACTGCAATGTCGTGGTGCTGGGGCTTAAGTAGGGCCGAAGGTTTTCTGCGGAAATTTGTCGACGAGTGGTGGTAACTCCTGGACTCCCTGAGGTCTGAAAAACCAAGAGATAGTCTCCCTAATTCTACCGGTGGTGCGAGCATATAAAACCGTGCCGAAAGATGAACGGTTGGGGGATAAAAAGCCAACCACTAACGAGATCTCACAGATGCCCTGGCGAGGTCTCTGTAAGACAAATGCCTTACCCCGGCATGGCGGCTCCAACAGAGCATTGCTGGAACCAAGGCCAGCCGTAAAGTCGTTGCTCGTAAGGCAAGCCTCAACGGGAAAGGAGCAACCATCATGACCAAAACCACCAGCAAGACCGCTGCACTGTAATTCGTCTAGTGCATGCCAAGTGGACAGAATTCATTTTTGTGATTCTACGTAATATTGATTGGATATTATTAAAAAGACCACATAGACCCAGATAACAAAAATATTTTTACCAAAGCTCCGTTACTAAGAATAGAAAAAAATTCAAACTTGTGCAATTAAAGAAATGCGTTTTCATGCATTTATCAATGTCAATTGTTTGACTTAATTAATAATATCTCTTTTGTTAATGAGCAGTGTAGTGACTCACTACATGCATCCCAAAATATTATAATAACAATATACCTATATCGATTCCATCCCTAACTATCGCATAGCAACTCTTAAGCGTAATCGCTTAAGTTGCCTTTTCATTACACATTAAATTCGACTAATCCGGGGTTTGCTTAAAG
The DNA here is from genome assembly GCA_945910035.1 of Brachypalpus laphriformis. NCBI lineage: Eukaryota > Metazoa > Arthropoda > Insecta > Diptera > Syrphidae > Brachypalpus > Brachypalpus laphriformis. Next base: position 105,748,584 of record OX246754.1, on the reverse strand, counting down.
CAATAAACATAAGAACGGATCACCGACGGTACCTGATCATAGGAAATGGTTTATACGTTTTATGATCAGGTACGCAAAGATTAAAGGTGGTACCGAATGTACATAATGTCTTATGTGGATTATATGGATGGAATCGATACTATATAAGGCGGAGAATAGGTAGGAATAAGTCAGTATAGATTTAGAATTTAAAAGGATAAGTTCTTGATTATAACTCGAACGGCCGCAGCCAAGCATTGAGACAGCGGGTCCTAGAGTAAATAAACATATTGTCAAGTAAACTAATTGTTTTATTTTAAAACTATAGTCCGATTCGTACTCTTCTCTCGACTACGGGAAAGCACGGTACGTTATCGTAACATTTGGTGGCAGCGGTGGGATCCCATACAAAGAGGGACCTGACTACCAACCAACACAAAAAATGAGATAGTGAGATAGATCTCAACTACCATTTTCAAAATTTTAAAGCGTCCCTGGGGCTAGAATACCAGAGGTAATAGAAAAAAAAAATATATAAATAAATAAATAATACATATATAAAATAATAATTTTTAGTGAATAAATAAATAAATACCCAAATGAATAAAGTGGAAAACCTGAAAAAAGTGAAAAAAACAAATAATAATACATAAAAACAAACAAAAGTTATGAACGGTAAAAAAAAGTGAAGAGTGAAGTCTCAAGAAAATAAGACCTGACGAATTCCGTAGAGGATGCCGGAGGCAAAGTTTGAATAGTGTCAAAAGACCAGGGCGTAAAATGCATCTATAGGGCGCGAAGCCTGCCTGGCAAGGTAATAACAGAGACAACAGCAAGAACGACAGGAGCAGTAACCAAGGAATAAAAGAGGAAGAAAAGGCGCAGCAACAAAACAACAGTACCAGCAACAACAACATCGGTAACAACAAACAAAAAAGAACACAAGGTATTTTCATCATTTAAGGTATTTTTATGTATTATATTTTTAAGTAATAAGTTTATAATATAATCAAGCAAGAAAGGATCAGGAATCAATTATTTTTTATATACCAATCATTTTTTATATACACACTATTTCCAAATCTCCACCACCATTCTCACGAGAAATAGAAAATTAACTGTAAGTCTCTTCAAGCACTTACCCTTCCATATATCGAACACAACGAAATGGAGCAAAAATTAAAAATAGTGGATATTTTCACTATCGTGCCCGTTTTTAAGGGTAACCCAGAAGAGTTAGCACATTTTGTGTCCTGTGGGAATACGATCTTCTCTCACTCGAAAAAAGAAGATCAAACCACATTTTTAGGAAAAGTAAAAACAAGGCTACAAGGTCCCGCCTTCGAACTAATACAGTTCAAAAAAATCACGCAATGGTCAGATTTGGTCAAAGCTCTACAAAACGAGTATAGAGATCAAAAAATCCGTTCTGCCGCACAAGTCGAACTACTGGCAGCAAGACAAAGCACAAGAGACTCTGTTAAAGACTATGGGGAGAAAATAATTCGCCTACTAAATACGCTAAACTTAGCGACACATGCCAGCACTGACGAAGAGGCCGTCAGAGAGTTTCTCATCACCGAAAACGAGACTCTAGTCATTCGGACCTTTGAAGATGGTCTGACCAACCATAATCTGAAAATAATGATTCAAACACGTGGCGAGACGAACCTCAAAAGGGCAATATCATTCGCGGAAACTCATGCCACACGACTACAGAGGCAAGCCCCATTTTTCCAAACAAATTTTAGACCACCCTCCGGTCCAAGACTCACCCTTCAAACATGTGGCAAAGTAGGACATACCAGTACGACGTGTTACCGAAACCTCCCAAGTTTCTCACAACAACACTTAAAGAGGGAAGTTCAGTGCATTACCTGTACTTACTGCAATAGAAAAAATCACAGATACCAAAATTGCCATGCCCGACTAAATCCATTTGCAGGTTCTTCACATAGGTACGGACAAACAGTGAACCCACACAGAAACAACGCAAATACTACCAACAACAAATAAGGGCAATCGAACCTCCACGTACGTCCTCACGCCACAACCAAAATAATTACGGACATAGAAATAACGTACAACGACGAGTGAATTTTCACCACACCATGCCTCAAAACTAATCATCAGCTACGACGGGAAACGTGAACCGTCGAGAATCGGCAACCGACACCCCTTCTCGACTCACATTCCAAGCCGACATTCATCGAAGAATGAATTAAAATCCACACTATCCATTTTAATTACCCTTATCCCCAATAATGGTTTAAGTATGATAAGGATTCCATTTGAAAATGGAATACATAAAAATGTATTAGTCGATACGGGGGCAGAAATAAGTATCATTAAAAAACCCAGCTACCGAACTTTAAAACCTAATAAAAAAAGAATAACACAAGTATGATGATTTCCACTATGTGTGGCGAAAAAATTACAGATACTAGTTTGACAATAGAAACCCTGCTGTTCCAAGTAGGGGAGGACTCAATTAAAATACCCCATCCCTTTCACATTCTTGAGGGTAGTTTTGATTTTAGCTTCGATGGAATCATTGGAAATGATTTCCTGACGAAATAATCGGGTATAATTAACTACGAGCAGGACAATCTGAAGATTTACCCCTTTTTCGATAATTCTTCTACCGTGATATGTAGCTCAGGGGAAGTGCTTCGCACACAAATCTTGAGAATAATGTTGCAAAATCGAAATTAGCAGTGGCACAAAAAGATCCCATTCCCAAATCCGATACTGAGTATCTCAAAACTCTTAATGCGGGGGAAACCGATTTAGCAACTATGTAATTCGTCTCTCCAGCATGCATACATAATGATTTAGTGAAGGAATTAGTAAAAGAAACTACTGTTTCCGAACAGAATAGTCAAGGTAAATGAATGTATAGCTCTGGGGAAGAAGTGCTTCCATATCCGGACTACATTGAGAAGGAGTCTGCCGTAACATTTAAAAATATAAAACACAAAGAAAAGAAAGAGATGGTGCAAAAGTGTGTTAGCAAAATAAAAATAAACCAAATAAATGAAAAGCCGACTCTTACTATTACTTCGATAATTCAGTGTTTTATTTTCTAAAATGAGTGGTTCACAAGACTATCGGAAAACTACTGCAAACTACGATCGACCAAACCTCGACAAAAACCAAAAACGCAATGCCGTTCCACTCTTTCTCCATCTCCTTTTTCCTTCTTCGCTCTTCTTTTTAGTTTTGCCTTTTAGTTCTGTTTGATTCCCTAACATTCGGCCATCCTACCAACTAATTCGTCCTCGAATTAACGTTATAACAAAAAAAGTTCGATCAGAGTCATCTTTAATTCGAATGATGCTCTGAAATTAGACAAAGAACATTAATAAATTCATGGTTTTTAATACAAATTATAATCCGAATGCTTAGTAGGAGGCTTCCGACTTCGGACTGGTCTAGACTCCGATGGTCTGATGGGCAATTGATCTCTTGCGGTTGAACTGTCCTCATTCACAACTTCGTTGTTAAAAGATAAAGGGTCCTGCTCCTCCCCCTCTCCATCTGGCTCATATTGCAGCTCCTCATCACATTGCGGTTCCTCATACAGCTCATCTTGTGGTGCTGGCTTCCACAGCTTAAGTTGGCTTACGTGTGCTGTTGCTGCATATCTTCTTCCTAACGTGTTTGCTCTCAGACTCGCTACTCCATACGTATCGTTTGGCATAACTCGGTTGATTACAAGAGGTCCTTTATTTTTCGGATGTAGTTTAGTTGACTGACCTGTGGCCTGAGGTGTTGTCTTCATGAACACAATATCTCCCACGTCGAATTGTACGTTCAGTCTCCGGCCTCGGTCAAAACGATCTTTGAACTTTTCAGGTTCCGTTGTGCGACGACTTATAGCATAAACCAAATGCATTTGGTTGTCTTCTCCTAGCTGAAACAACATTGCTGCTAGCCCTTGGCTGCTGGCATCCGAGTGTAACTCCGTATGCTTGCCTGGATCAAATAACTTCCGAATCGGATTGCTGGTCAGTGTACGTCGAGATAATATAAAACTATACGGTTACGAAGCGGTCCCAAGACTCTATGCATTAACTTTGAGAAATAAAATGGCGCATTCGTGAGCCCAAAAATCATTCTGGTAAACTCACCTGTTTCCTCCGGTGTAATAAAAGCGGTTTTATGGCGGTCCTTGGGATGTATCGGCAGCTGCAGGTACCCTTGAGCAAGGTCGAGCACTATAAACAACTTAGATCCTGCCAGCAGAGCTACGTGATCGTCCATATTGGGCAACGGAAAATTAATCTTGACTGTTTGGTTATTTAACCGCCGAAAGTCTACTACCAATCTGGATTCGCCTGTTTTTTTTCTCACCAGTAAGACTGGACTCGCGTACGCTGAATTCGTGTCCGTAACCACTCCAAGCTCCCTCCAATCATTCACGATTTTTCGAATTGTTGCTTTTTCGGCTTCACTCGCTGGATAAGGTTTTGACTGCGGTGGTCTGCTTCCTGGTAACTCCTCGATCTCCATGGTAAACTGGTCATTGCATCCAATCTCACTCGAATTGATCGCAACGCAATCGCGAAATTGATTCAGAATGTCAACTAAATCCTTCACGATCTCTTCAGAAAGGTTTTTGTCAACATCGACATCCTTACGATCAATAAGTGATGTACCCGGCTGCATTCGTGGCTTCACTGCTTGCTGTATCATGCTAAAAGTTTCTCCGACCGTTACATCCTTCTCGCTCACATTAGCTATCGGAAGCAAGATTTCCTCTTCGCCTTGCACTGCTGTAATAAAAGATACTGAACCTGATGGTATGGTCGTCACTCCGTCACTCCTCCAGCACGATGGGTCTGTGTTACACAATGATAAATTCGCGAACGGCTGCTGCTCTTCCTTCTTCGTAAACACCAACGTATCGTCTTCCTTAATGTACTTGATATACGGCAGCTCTGTGTATGTGCGGCCAACAATAACATCACATGCCTGGACATCATCTGGAACCAAACGAAACCTCACAGTATCAGCAACTGCATTGTCGACTCTTAGCTCGGCTTGAATCCACCCTGGTGACATTACTTTAAATTCTGCTGGACCAAACGCCTTTAACTCCATCAAACATTTATGAATGTCGAACCCATTTAGTAAAGCGACTGTAGCTTTTATTGTGCACTCGGAACTGCCCATATCAATGAACGCTTTCAACTCACAATTGCCTACGTATACTGTTTTTAAATATTTCGCAACACCATTTAAAGAGGCCCCTACTTGTTTTACAAATCCTTGTTGCTGGTTTGATGAACATGAACGAGAGGTGTGCCCCCGCTGATTACATGTAAAACAGATTGGTTCTCGCCTAGGCTCCGGACAATTACGTGAGAGATGACCACCAACACCACAATTATAACATGCAAAACTCTTACCGTCTCGAGAGCGAAGACCTGTATCTTGCGTGTTAGAGTTATATTCCCTTCGAAGATTACTACGTTGAACATCGCTTGGTAGTTTCGGAGCTCCTTTCGTAGCGCGTGCACTTCGTGACTCGTTCATTCTTTCAAACTTAAGAATATCGTGTATCAACTGATCGGCGTCGAGATGCTGAGAGCTCATTAATGCGTTCGCTGCATCCCGATCCCACAAGCCTGTAAGAATTTGTTCCTTTGTTTCGTCGAAGCTTAGCTTTAGTTGGCTACACAGATCGTATTTGTCATGGAAATAGGAACTAGTGGTTTCGTCGCTCCTCTGAGTCCTACTCACCATTCGTTGCCACTTGGCAGATGTATTTTCCGGAACACTGAAAGTTTTGATAAGCGCAGATTTGAACTCTTTCCAGCTTTGAATCTGATCTGCTCTGGCGTTCCACCATCGTTTCGCACCTCCGATCAAATTCATTCGTGCAACATCTAATGCGTACTCGTTTGGCCAACGATGAAGGTGGCACATATTTTCAATGGTATTTATCCATCCTTGCGCCGACACGCTCTCACACTCCCCATCAAATTTTTCAATGTTCTTCGTAAGATCTGGCATAACATGGCACGAAACCATAGTGTCTTCCTGAACTCGTGGAATACTACGCGCTTTCAGTATATTTTCAGTCAGTCCCTGTATCTGTTCTACTAGAGTATCGATTGTTTGGTCACGACGCTGAATTTGTTCACTCCGTATTCGATTTTCATTTATCAAGTATTCCATCATCGTATCCCATCCACGGTCTTTCTTCTCTGGCAAATTCAACGTAGCATGCCGCTGTCCCGCTTGCTCTTCTCCTTCCCCATAATATTCTTTTTTGTCTCGCTGTTTGCCTTCTCCTGGTTGAGGCATCTGTTGCTCTTCGTCGGGTCTCACCTCGATCACTTCCCCTTGCTCACATGGTGACTGCTCCGCTTCCTCCCTCTGCCTTACACCATCCCGTCGTTGTGCTCTCTCGTCGCGTAGCGTAGCCATGTCCTTCTCCATGAGGAGTCCCAGTCCCAACCACAGACTAGCCAACTAACTCCAACTCCAACCCCAACACAATAACGTGCAACGGCGCCTTCACAGTCTGCCACAGAAGTAAAAATTACTTCCACCACACCACCAGTCGAACAGCAAAAGGGCAGGGGGGTAACAAGGAAAAGAAAAAGGGATTTAAGTGCGCAACTATACACAATGCAAATTCCTCACGGCACGTTATGGATAAGTATATATATATTTTTTTTTTTGGGTGATGGACTTTCGACTGATATCTAATCCCACTTCTGAGTTGTTAGCAAAATAAAAATAAACCAAATAAATGAAAAGCCGACTCTTACTATTACTTCGATAATTCAGTGTTTTATTTTCTAAAACGAGTGGTTCACAAGACTATCGGAAAACTACTGCAAACTACGATCGACCAAACCTCGACAAAAACCAAAAACGCAATGCCGTTCCACTCTTTCTCCATCTCCTTTTTCCTTCTTCGCTCTTCTTTTTAGTTTTGCCTTTTAGTTCTGTTTGATTCCCTAACAAGTGCAACAAAGAAAATGCGTCAACCGGTTCGAAAACAATGAAGAAAATAAAAAATACTCTAAGGGGTAATAATAATACAAATCAAAAAAGAGACTCAGCAACAAGTGGGACTGAGCAAAATGAGAAAAAATATACCTTAAAACCCCGAAGTCAGCAGATACTAGAAATACCATTTAAGAACGAACACAACGAAACCGAGTTGGACGACATAATTATAAAAAAGAAGCAAATAATTCCAAGAGTTTATCTAGGTGAAACATTAACAAGAATCAAAAATCAAAATACTCCTTATGAATACCTTAGACAGAGAGCAAGAAATGAAAATCGACGATTTAAATATAGAATGGGACAAGCTAAACGAATATAATATAATCTTATCAAAGAATCACAACAACCGTTTAAACAAAAGGTTAGAGAAATTAGAGTCTGACATTAATTTAAATCATTGTAACAAAGAAGAACAGACAACAATATTGAACATTTGTAGAGAATATAATGATCTATTTTTTTTAAAGGGTGACCATCTTACCTATGCAGATGCAATAGAACACAGTATATTAACCGATGCTTCAAATACTTCAGTACGCTGGACTTAGCTAAGGGATTTCATCAAATATTAGTAGCTGAGAAGGATAAAGAGAAAACCGCTTTCAGCACACCGTTTGGCCATTACGAATACAGTCATATGCCATTTGGATTAAGAAATGCCCCCGCTACATTCCAGCGACTCATGAATAATGTTCTCATGGGTTCACAAGAAATAGAATGCTTTGTTTATGTTGACGACATCGTGATATATGGATACGACCTGCAAGATCACAACAATAAGTTATTAAGAATACTCAATCGCTTACGGCAAAATAACCTCAAACTCCAGCCTGAAAAATGCAACTTCCTGAGAAAAGAACTGATTTATCTAGGCCACATAATATCAGCAACATAAATTTAGCAAAACCACTGACGAAACTCTTAAGGAAAAACACAGAGTTTAAATGGGACGCATTTTGTGACGAATCTTTTAGAGCACTAAAAGACAAAATCATCAATCCACCGATTCTATCTTATCCCGATTTTAGCCAAGAATTTGTAGTTCCGACTGATGCTAGCGACATAGCATTGGGAGCAGTACTATCACAAGGGCCTATAGGAGAAGACAAACCCATTTCCTTCGTCAGTCGAACTCTGAATGACGCAGAGGCACGATACACCACTTCCGAAAATGAACTGTTAGCTATTGTATATGCTCTGAAACAATTCCGACCATACATCTACGGCAGGAAATTTACAATCAACGCAGATCACAATAATCTTTTATGGCTAATAGGACAAAATAATCCTACATCTAGACTGTTACGCTGGCGTATTCTTATGGAGGAATACGAATTTAAAATCGTTCATAAAGCAGGCAACGTAATTGCCGACGCACTCAGTCGTGTTAAAATAAATAGCGAAAATAAAGTTTTGGTAACAAATAGGAATCAAAAACGAATAACAGATGAAAACACAAAGAAAAGTGAAATAACAACCATTAACACAAATATGCCAAACACTAAGCATACTCCAATCTACGAACTAATCGAAAGAACAGAGTCAATATTTTCAAACAACAAGACATCTTTCAAAATCATACTCGTCCCTATCATAGAATCATCACAAGAAAAATCATTACAAAAACGCATAGGTAGTTTCAAAAAACCTGATATTGGCCAAGCATCAACATATGTTCAGAAACAGACAAATAACCCTTTTTATACAGTTACTCTTCCAATCCCATTAAGAAGTAGGGCAGACCATGAAGTCACTGAAAAATGCTTCGAAAATATACTCCAAAGGTGCAAAGAAGAAAAGGTTCAGTCGATCGCTATATCTCTTCCAATTAGCGGAAAAGACACAAACAAGATTAGAGCATTCATAAATAAATATTTCCAAAAAGAACAAATTACTATCTACCTTCATGCAGATACCAGAACATTTCTAGAAAAACCCGAAGATATTGCTAAAGTACTACTCGAAAATCATGAATCACCTTTTGGTGGACATCAAGGAGTCTCTCGAACGATCAAAAGAATAAAGAATACTTACTACTGGCCCACTATGATCCAAGATACAATCAATTACATCCGCAAATGCGAATCATACCAAAAAAATAAAATAAATAATAAACCATTCGAGCGTATAGCCCTAGATATTGTAGGTCCACTACCCCTCAGTTACGATAGTAACAAATATATTTTAACATTTCAAGATGACCTAACTAAATTTAGAGATGCGATACCTATACCCAATGCAGAGGCTCCAACAATAGCCCGTATTTTAGTAGAACGCCTAATATGTCGATTCGGCATCCCCGAATCAATCCTTACGGACCAAGGCTCAAATTTTCTAACTAACCTTTTTAAAGAAATATGCAAACTTCTTAAGATAAGAAAAATGCAGACAACACCATACCATCCTCAAACAAATGGCGCGTTAGAACGCAGCCATCGAACATTAGCCGAATATCTTAGACATTATGTCAATCAAGATCCACACACCTGGGATACATGGTTACCTTATGCCATGTTCGTGTATAACACCACACCACACAGCAGTTCATCGTACACCCCATACGAACTTTGTACGGATATCCTGCACGGATTCCTAGTTTTTTTTTTAGAGCTCCGCAAATGTCATATAACTACGAAAACTACGTAAGCGAGCTAAACGCACGACTGCAACTTCGGTATCAGATAGCCAAGAAGCTAATGTGTAAGAAGAAAGGAAAAGCTAAATTAAACTAAGATAAAAACACAAAAGCTAAACAATTCAACGTAGGAGACCAAGTCCCGATAAAAAACCAAACCAGGCAAAACAAGTTTTCCTATGGGATGGACCATACGAGATAATCAAAATCATTTCCGATGAAAATACCTTAATTAAAATTAAAAATAAAAGAAAAGTAATTCACAACAATAACCTACAGCTCTTCCACCAATAAAACTAATCCCAACTTCTAATACTATCTAACAACAAAACTCCTTCCCACACAAATACCCAAGATTCCATCCCAGAAACACAACCTAACACTAGTGTAGAACATAAACTTACATTTGCATTAAAGTAAATAATAACAATACTACTACAAATCCAAAAAGACCCTCAGTAATATATATATATATAAAAACTTAATAAGTATTAGAAATTACTTAACAAAAAAAAATTTACATTACTTACAAAAATATATTTTACTAAAATTATAGAATATTAGTTTGTAAAGCAAAATATTACAGAATTATTTTACAAAAAAAAAAACAACATATTAACACTGTAGCGTTCAAGGCGCTACGATTTAAAATTTGGGAAAAACGTTCCAAGAAAAAAACACGCACACACTTAGTCTCTCAAAAAACCACTCTTTATTATTTTTTATCAAACCAAACCGGTGGTTTTTCTTCTGGGATGTTGTTTGCCGGCAGGCGAACAGTTTGTCTCGAAAAGGGACGCTTTTGTGTCGAGACGAACTGTTATCGGTGGTTGCTTGTGAGTCACGTAGGCCCACACTCGGTACACACTTTCGGTGGTTGGAGTGCATGTCCGTGGTGTTCACACTTTTGGTGGTTAGAGCGTATGTCCGTGGTGTTCACACTTTTGTGGTTATTAAAAGACCGTCTTTCTCGATTGGTGAGTCTTTATTAACTGAACTTACTTACTAACTAACTTGCTGTACCAAGTCTCATATTCTTACATGCTAACAATATTGTGTATGTGTATTATGTAGGTGTGTATTATATAATATATATATTACATTTGCATGTTTGGCTAGTGTGGCGTGATCGCATTTAATTATATAATATAATATATGTGTATGTACATAGATATATTATATTATATATTTAAATCCAACATGCCCTTTCTCAAAAATACAAAATTTTAGTTTATATAATATATGAGTGATTATGAGTGATGTAAACTATCCTTAAGATTCAGTTTAATCTATTTCGAATTAAATCATTAATAATATGTATAAACTTAATTTAAGACTTCAAAATTTTTATTCAAAAACTTATATATTATTTAAGTAATATTGATATTGTGGTTTACATACGTATACCATATGTACTAATAATATATATTTTTTTTTTTATTATTATTTCCCAATGCAGTAAATACATCTGTCTTAGAAAAAGACATCTAATATTTGTTTTAACAATTTGAATTTTGGGATTTAATTTGGACTAAGTGACCATTGTTCTTAGCCCTTTTCTAGGAATTTTAAACTTAACAACAGTTTAACAATTAAACAAAAAAATAAAACAAAAGCAATTAAACAGTTTAAACAATTATGAAACGAGTAAACTAGTTATAATATGTTAAAATTTAATTTTTTTATGTTTAGGATGTTTTAGTATGTTGACGTTGTGGTCCCTCTTATCAAGTCACTGGGTCTATTTCTCTTTAGTCGTCGTCTTCCGCAGAATTCCTTCATTGGTAATGAATTGACTTCGATGTTAGGATGAACTACTAATTTTATATGATGTCTTCTGCTTATGTTTAGTATCTCTTCTTCCACTGTTGGTATTTTTAGGTCGCGATGGATGTCGATGTTAGGTATGTACCAGTCCGCATTGATTATGGTTCGTAATATTTTTGATTGTTGTCTTTGGATTATGGCGATGTTTGTTTTCTTTGACGTTCCCCAGAGTTGTATCCCGTATGTCCAGATAGGTTTGATAATGGATTTGTATAGTAGTCATTTATTGGTTGTCGAAAGTTTAGAATTTTTACGCAGGAGCCAGTACAGTTGATTATATTTTAGTTTAATTTGCTCCCTTTTTTTGTATGTGGTATTTCCAGTTAAGTTTGTTGTCCAAGTACATACCAAGATATTTGGCCACATTGTCGATTGGAATAGTTTTGTCTTTTATTTTTATTGGGATTGGAGAGTAGTTTAATTTAGTGGTAAATATTACTTGTTGGATTTTGTCTTCGTTAATTTGTATGCTCCATTCGTCAAACCATTGCATTGTCTTATCCCGAAGTCGTTGGGCTCGAGCAGTTACAGTGTCCAGGCTTTCGTCGGATATCAGCAGAATAGTATCGTCAGCAAAGGTTGCCATCATGGTTGTAGCTCCACTCGGTAGGGGGATGTCAGCAGTGTAGAGGACATATAGTAGTGGTCCCAATACAGATCCTTGCGGTACACCAGCTCTTGTCTGTAGTATTTTGGATTGTTGGTCATTATATTTTACGAAGAAGTGGCGTTCGCTTAGGTAACTTTCAATGATTTGGTAGAAGTCTCGTGGAAGTAAGTTCTGAAGTTTGTATAGTAGTCCTTTGTGCCAAACTTTGTCGAAAGCTTTTGCTACGTCAAGAAACACCCCTATGCAGTATCTTTTTTCCTCTAGGTCCGTTGTGATTTTGGTAACTACCCTGTGAATTTGTTGGATAGTCGAGTGTTGTCTGCGAAAGCCGAATTGATGGTCTGGTATCATTTTATTATTGGTCAGTATTGGCTGTAGTCGATCATAGATTAATTTTTCGAATATTTTCCCTAATATGGGGAGTAAACTTATTGGTCTGTAGGATGAAGTAGTCTTTGCGTCTTTACCAGGTTTAAGTATTGCAATTATCTGCGCAACTTTCCAAGTTTTTGGAAAATATTTAAGTCGAATTAATGCATTATAGAGATTTCGTAAGTATATCATGGCTTGTCTGGGTAGTTGTGTTAATATCTTTCCGTTAATAGAGTCATATCCTGAAGCCTTCTTGTGGTCAATCCTTTTTTTGATGCAGTGTTCGATTTCATTTATTGTAACTTTTTTTACTTTTACATTTGTGATGAGTGTGTTTGGACGTGAAGGTGGGACAGCCGTATTGCCCTTGTCGTTTGTGAATACTTCTTCGAAGTGCTTAGCCAGAATATTTGCTTTGTCTTGATTGGTTCTGGCCCAAGATCCGTCTGGTTTCTGTAGAGGAGTTTGATGTACTATTTTGTTCTTGAACTTTTTGGTAGCTTTCCAAAGCGAATAGTTGGTCTCAGAAGTTGGGGTCAGATTTTTTAAGTAGTCATTAAATTGATTGTTTTGGATTGCCTTAAGTTTTGCTTTGAGTTCTTTGGTTGCTTTGTTGTATTTTGATTTGTCTTGGGGTAGCCTAGTGATTTGCCATCGTTTTCTGAGTTTTCTCTTTTCATCTATCTGTTGTCGAATTATAGTTGGTGTTATATTGTTGTGTGTTTTCGGCCTATTGATTGGGGTTGTTTTATATACTGCAGCAGTTACTATGTCGTATATTTACTATGTTTGTATAGTTGGGACGAATTAGTTATGGGGGTTATTTTGGACGAGTATTTGAGTTGGATAGGGGAGTGGTCCGATGAAAGTTCAAATCTAGATTTAATGCTTAGTGTCTTTAGTTGGATGTTCTTAATGATGCAAAAGTCGATTAAGTCCGGTGTTTTATTTGGATCAGTAGGCCAGTAGGTAGGTTCGCCGGTGCTTAGATATCTACAGTTATTTTTAAGGATTGCTTTTAGGAGGTTTTTGCCTTTAGTGTTGGATATCCTCGAACCCCAGTCGATGTGTTTTGCATTGAAGTCTCCAGCTGCTATAAATCTGCACCCTAGTGATTTGATGTAGTCTTCGTACTGTAGAGTTGTAATAATATGCTTAGGTGGGCAATATAGGGCTGAAAGTACTAATGGTCCGTCTTTGTCTTCTATTTGGATTGTAGTCGATTGAATGTGTTCGTAGTTATGATGTTCTAATTCAATGCAGCTGATTTTGTTGTTAATTATAATAGCTGTGCCACCGTGTGCGGTTCCGTCAGGGTGATTTGTGTTGTAGATGCTATATCCTGGTATTTTGAAAAAGCTTTTAGCAGTGAAGTGTGTTTCTGCTATCATTAAAACGTCGACGTGATTGTCTTTTATAAATTGTTTTAGTTCTAGTGCATGTTGGTTAAGTCCATTCGCGTTCCAGATGATGATATTAAGTTCTTTATGCATGTGGTCCATTAAGTTTCGTCGTTAGGATGGTCAATATTTGTAGCATATTCGTCATTTGTTGAATAAGGTTCCTCATCATTTCTTTTAGTTCAGCGAAGTCCTCTTTGTTGTTGTTGCTGGTAGTTTGTGGGGAAATTCGTCTAGCTTCTACTACAGGAATACCTAGTGTGTCATTGGTTGCACTGACGCTTTCATTTGTCTTGCCGCAATCTCGGGGATTGATATGGTGGGGTCTTTTGCATGCAGCTGCTTGGGCGTAGGTTGTATCTGGTCTGATGTTGGTGAGGGTTTCAACATTTGTCTCTTCTCTAGCTGTCGGGAGATCCTTTTTACGCATTGGGGGGAAGCGCTCTATTTTTAAAGCTTTATAGATTTCGCATCCCTTGTAGTTTGCCGTGTGGCTACCATTACATAAAGCACATTTCACTGTACCTTCTTCTGATGGCATTTGGCAGTCCAGGGTCTTGTGGGATCCCGCGCATTTAACGCACACTGGGTCCTTTGTGCAGTAATTTTTAGTATGTCCATACCTTTGACAATTTGTGCACTGGGATATAGTTCTTTTGTAGTGTGGCGGTTCGAAGGAAACCTTGCATTGGAGTAAATGTGTAATGTCATGTATGTTTTTGTTATTGTCACCCATGGCTACCTCAACATTGAAAAGTGGCAATGGTTTTTTTGTATTTCGCTGTAGAATGTTATGTATATTCATGACTTTATGTCCTTTTTCTTCTAGCTCATTCTTGATGTCTTCTGTGTCAGTGGAGTGGTGCATGTTTCTTAGTACGACTTTAAATCCTCTTTCTTCTTTTGGTCTAAATGTGAAGTATTTTGTGTCATTTTTTTGTAGCATTTTATTATAGCCGTGTAGTGAGTCGAGTCAGAAGGTTGCATTCGGATTTCATTGTTCTTTAATACTTTTAATTCAAAATTGTCTTTTGCAACTTCGTTAAGCGCGTTGTTTAGAATTTTAATGCATTCAACACTTTGCACGTAAATCGGCGGTGGTTTGCTGGGTCTCTTAAATTGCGTTTTGCTAGGTTGGTTAATTTTATCGGTTGTTTCGTTTTTTTCATTATTATAGTCGACGTCTTCATCCACGCTGAGAATATCGAAACGATTTGACGAGCTTAACTCCTTGGGTTTGCTTAACCAGTAGTTCAAAGTTGGTTGGTTTTTTGTTTTAAGTTTCTTTTGGTTGTTGTTGTTGTCTGTTATTTTGATTGGGGATGATCTGTCTCTTTTTTGACTTGTAGGATTGTGTTTGTCGATATTTGTCATGGTATAAGTGCCGACAATGGGTTTGGGAATTGTTTGGTTTTGTGAGTGATTTGTATTTTTGCGGTCCATATGGGCAGAAGTAGGGGTCTTTGATTTTGGAGTTTCAGTACTTGCACGGTTGATTGATGTTCTGTTGTTGCTGTTGCATGGGTTTTTGTGTTTCATTAATCGAATTTATTATGAAGGGTGTTGTTTTTGTTTGTCCTATATGTGTTGTCATAGTTGATGTAGTACTTGCTGAGGCAAATGTTGTTATGACGCTAGTAGATGTCGAGGTTGTTGAAGTCATCATTGTGATGAAGTTATTATGGACATGGAGATCCGGGAATGCGTTAAGATCGCGCCCCGTTGGGGGCGATCGTACAACACTCATCTAATTTGCAGTACAAGCCTAAAAGTATGCAATTGGATAAGTGCAGCTTTTGTAAGCTTTTTTAGAGGTTTTCGCTATGCCTAGCGTAGGTCCAAACCCTTAAGCTTGTGCAGCTTTTAGTACTGAGAAGTACTGATATTTCGGTGTTTAGGTTCCACACCTCCACAAAGAGCTTTGCGCCAAATCAGCTGTCACTGAAGAATATGGTATTGGTGGAGTTTGATAATTTACCTATTTACTTCAAGATCAGCAACCACTGGATGAGAACTTTAGTATCCAGCGATGCGCGAACCAAACGTTATGTGTTTGGTATATGCTCTGTAATTTTGGTATGAATTTATATTGAGAAAAATTAAGTTTGATCTAGCACTGGTTTTAAACACAGCCTTATAACTTGGCAGAGTTGCCAGAATATGAATATGAATAATATATAACAAGTGTAATTCAAAATATATATATATAACAGGTTTTATATTTTATTTTATTCTAGGATTTTACCTGACCTAAGTTTCATAGGACATTTTACTTCATTCTGTTGTAAAGACTGTTCATCAAATATGGTTTCATTAATTTTGGTTTCAACTTTTTGCTCTATCTGATTTTCATTACATCGGGACTCACATTCATCTTCGCTTTCGGATTTCAGATCAGTTTCATTGTTATTGCACGTCCTATCAACGATTATGTGTTTCCGATTACGTCTATAAATCTTCCCTTAAATAAAAAATAAATATTTGGCGCAACAGCTCTTTAAGTGCCAGGGCCTAGCTTCTCGCAACCACTCATGTTGTGTGCGTTATATTTTTCACACGAATGAAAGGGACCTACAGTTTAGTGCCGAATCCGAACGGCGATTTGAGAAGCTTTTTCGTGACAACAATACTCTCGGATGTTTGTCAGACGCTCGCGAGAGGTGGGACCTGAAATCTTCCTCCCGGTCCGAAATTATAAATGAACGAGGTTCCTTGCACGGCTTAACTACTTCTCCTAATACCCATTTGGAATCTGGAAACTTTTTGAATAAAATTTTTTCACCTGACGCTATTTCTTGAAGTTTCGTTGCATGTTTGTCATAATAGGACTTCATTTTCAAATTACTTTTTTCTCTTTCTAATCTATAATCATCAGGTTCTGCTATATTGGGTTGTAAATGCCTTGTAGTAATCGGTAATTGAGTTCGAAATTTTCTTGACATCAGTAGCTGCGATGGCGAATACTTGCCATTGGGTGTGGTTCGTAAATTCAACAGTGCTAGGTAAGGATCAGATCCAGAATCTTTGCATTTGGATAAAAGGGCTTTTACAGTTTGTATTGATCGCTCAGCCAATCCGTTTGATTGAGGATAAAATGGGCTACTAGTAACTTGCTCAATCTCCCATTCTTTTAAAAAATTTCTAAATTCTTTCGAATTGAATGGTGGACCATTGTCCGATATTATCTTGCTTGGGATCCCATGACGGGCAAATATTGATTTTAGTTGTAATATTACATTGGCAGCTTTACTGGAGGCTAATTTAGCTATCTCTATATATTTAGAGTAGTAATCCACCACAATAACGAATAAATCCTTTTGCCATTCAAAAATATCTGTATCAATAGTTTCCCATGGCAGATTAGGGATCGGGTGTGAAAGTAGAGGTTCTTGTGTATTACTTTTTCTGTATCTAACGCACGTGGGGCAAGATTCTACCATGCTTGCTATATCTTCCGACATGTGTGGCCAATAAATTATATCACGGGCACGGCTTTTATTATTTTCAATGCCTGGGTGGCCCTGGTGTGTAATTTTTAAAATCTCCTGACGTAACTTTTCCGGTATAATAATTTTTTCACCTTTGAAAAATAGGTTATATTCGATAAAAATATCGTCCTTAAAATTCCAAAAACTCTTAACATTTGAACTAACTAAATTTTTTCGCGCAGGCCAACCATTTTCATGATAAAATTTAAGATGTTGTAACTGTGTGTCTTTAGCAGACTCGACTTCTATTTGCTGTAATCTACTTTTAGAAATTGGAAGAGAGGACCTAAGAAATCCGACATGGATCTGGATGTCCCTATCTATAACTAGTTCCTTTGTGTCAGGCAAAGGAGCTCGAGAAAGTGTATCTGCTACTTGTAAATCTTTACCTTGCTTGTATACAACGTTCATATTGTATGCTTGGAGACACATTCTCATACGTTGTAATCGTATAGGTATGTACTTCCGCTAAAAGCTTTTTAAAAAGTGACACAAGGGGCTTATGGTCAGTTTCAGCAGTTATAGTTTGACCGTATATATATTGTCGAAACTTAGTTGCTCCAAATACAACTGCATACAATTCTTTTTCTATTCGGGCGTATCGTTGTTGACAGCTGGTTAATGTTTTCGACGCGAAAGCTATAGGTTTATTATTCTGAAATAAAACTGCTCCAACAGCAAATTTCGAAGCATCTGTAGACAAAACTAATGGCTCATTATCCCGATAATACGATAAAATTGGGGGAGAAATTACAATGTCTTTCAAATGCTCAAAAATTTGCTGGTGGCTTTCGTTCCATTCCCACACACTATCTTTTCTCAAAAGGGCTCTTAATGATGCTGTTTCTGCTGATAAATTTTTAATGTATAGTCCTAAATAATTTAACATTCCTAAGAATCGTTGAAGATCTTTGACTGACTTTGGAGGTGGCATGTCACGAATTGCTTTAATTTTTGATTGATCTGGACTCATACCATTTTCGCTAAAAATTTGACCGAAGTACTTCACTTGCTTTAGACCAAAACGGCATTTATCCTTATTCAGTTTGAGGTTAACTTGTTTAACTCTATTTAAAACCGCTGACAGGCGCTTATCGTGTTCTTCAATTGTTTTACCCCATACCAAAATGTCGTCTATATACACTATCACTTCCAAATCACAGAATAATTCTGTGATTTTTCTATGAAATATTTCCGGTGCAACGTTTAAACCATATGGTAGACGTAGAAATTTGTATCTCCCAAACGGAGTGTTAAATGTACATAAAAGAGAGGATGGCTCATCTAATTTGATCATCCAGAATCCATTACTTGCATCTAATACAGAAAAAAATCGCGCACCTGATAATTTTGATTTTACTAATTCAATATCAGGTATTGGATAGTGACATCTGAGCAAAACTTCGTTGAGATTTCTTGGATCTAAACAGATCCGTAGCGATTTATTTGGTTTTTCCACTAAAACAATTGAACTTACCCATGAAGTGGGTCCCCTAACTTTTTCAATGACGTTTAAATTTTCCATACGAGTCAGTTCCTTTTCTAACCTATCATGCAATTTATAAGGAACTCTTCTTGGTGGATCTACTACTGGCATGCAATTTTCTTTTATTTTTAACTGGCAAGTATAATCAAGACATCCCAAACCGGTAAATAAGTCATTATATTTTGCTAAAAAAATTTCTCTAAGATTACTAACTGCACAAATTCTTTTTACTAATTCAAGTCGGACACAATCAGTTAAACCTATAATCGTAGGACACCATTCAGAAATTATTATAAATTCAACGATCTCGCATACCATTTCACTCTGACGTTTAAATTCACAAATAAAATCACACTTTCCAATTACAGATAATTTTTGATTACCTAAAGTAATTAAGGCAGCATTTGACCTCTTAAGATTTGATCCATTAACCGAATAAAATACTTTTTTAGACATGACATTAGCTTGTGCCCCTGTATCTAAATGACACTTTATGGGCAATTTGTTGATAACCAATTTGATATACCAGTCTTCACAGTCAGTGAAGTTTTTTTCATTGGCTTTACACATACCTACGAAAAAACTATTGCTACTATCGCACTCACTATCACTACTAGAATTGTTTTGATTTAGTCCAAGAGCTTTAATCGACTTAAATTTACACATTTTTGCAAAATGATTTTTTCCACTACAATTATAACAAACAACACCCGTGGCTGGGCATTTATTTTGATGCTTTTGTCCACATCTGGAGCAATAATTCATATAATATGCGGGTGCGTTACCTGATGTTGATGGTCTAACCTCTCTCTTCTGATTACCACTCTCCTTCCAATGAGTACCTTGTTTGCTATGATGCTGCTGTTGTAGATTCCGTTGTTCCGATAGTGAGTTACGGCTTCTCTGCTACTGGTTCCACGTTCGCTTATGATCAATGTAGTTAATTGGTATTTCTGCTGCTAATTCTCCATGTGACATATCCGATGCGTGGGGTTTTCCCAATACATACGCTTTAGACTTTTCTTCCGCAACTTTTAGTGTTAAATCTTCAGTGCCAAGTAATTTTTCTCGTAGACAATCGTCTTGCAGTCCAATGATGAACATGTCTCTCACCATCGAGTTTTCCTCTCTATACTCACATTATGACACTACTTCCTTGAGTTCAATAAGAAATTGGTCCAAACTTTGTGCAGTTTTTTGACGACAACTTAGAAATCTGAACCTTTCGTATATAAGGTTCTTTTTTGGCTCAAAATATTCATCGAATTTTGATACCACACCTTTGTAATTCTCCTTTGTAGAGTCTTTAAACTTGAATGTGTTGTAGATTTTTAAGCCTTCTTCTCCGATTGAGTGTAACAGTAAGGCTATCTTTCTTCCATCCACTGCTTTTTCTAGATCCGCTGCCGTGATAAACAGGTGGAAACGCTGTTTCCAAATTCTCCAATTTTGCGTTTGGTTAGAATTCGTAAGACTTAAGCTTGACGGTGGTTTTAATGAATCCATATTGCGTTTATTAAAGCGACTGTATTTTTCTATATATATAATTTTCTTTTTGACTTGGAATTTAATCTGACACCATGTTATGTTTATTAAAAGACCGTCTTTCTCGATTAGTGAGTCTTTATTAACTGAACTTACTTACTAACTAACTTGCTGTACCAAGTCTCATATTCTTACATGCTAACAATATTGTGTATGTGTATTATGTAGGTGTGTATTATATAATATATATATTACATTTGCATGTTTGGCTAGTGTGGCGTGATCGCTTTTAATTATATAATATAATATATGTGTATGTACATAGATATATTATATTATATATTTAAATCCAACAGTATCGCCACACCACGATGTCGCTATGGGGGTCATTCCCCACAACACTAAGAAAAAATACAACATTAGCCCATAAGGAAATCATTTTGACAACTTTTGAAATAAAAAACACTTCTTTCATTATATTACAAAATTTTCTTTACAAAAAAAAAAATAAAAGGAAACACTATTTGAATTACATTAGAAAAAAAATATATTTTAGTATAACTATAGAACCCTAGAAATTATAAGAAAAATATCTATATTATTTACAAAAAAATACATTTTACTAGAACTCTACAACATTAGTTTGTAAAGCAAAATATTATATTATATTACAAAAGAAAAACGTTTACATTACTTTATATTACAAAAAAAAAACAGAAACTAATATAACATTACTAAACAAAAATATATATATATTAACACTAAGAATAAATTCAACATTAGTCTATAAGAAAATCAATGTAACAAGATTATGTAAAATGAACTTTATCCTGCCTATTCTGCCTTCACGCTCAGAAAATTAACCTAGTAATTTTCTTCTTTCAAGAGGAGCGGGATGTACTGTCTCACTACATGCATCCCAAATTATTATAATAACAATACACCTATATCGATTCCATCCCTAACTATCGCATAGCAACTCTTAAGCGTAATCGCTTATGTTGCTTTTTCATTACACATTAAATGCGACTAATTCGGGGTTTGCTTAAAGCAATAAACATAAGAACGGCTCACCGACGGTACCTGATCACAGGAAATGGTTTATACGTTTTATGATCAGGTACGCAAAGATTAAAGGTGGTACCGAATGTACATAATGTCTTATGTGAATTATATGGATGGAATCGTTACTATATAAGGCGGAATAAATCTGTGGCAACAAGGCATAACAGCATAAGAATACTTATGCCGTTATTGAAATATTTTTTGTTTTTAACATTTTTTATATAATATTTTCTCAGGAAAGGCGAACCTATAACGCTAAAACATTGCCTCGATATGTCTGGAATACATTATCTGAAGCGGTTACTGAATTAGGGGCAGGGAAATGAGACGATAAAGACATCTTTAAATACGTTTTTTGCTGTTATTCCTTTTTGCCACAGAAATAAACATATTGTCAAGTAAACTAATTGTTTTATTTTAAAACTATACTCCGATTCGTACTCTTCTTCCGAATACGGGAAAGCACGGCACGTTATCGTAACAGCAGTGACATATATTTTTTAGTGATGAACTTAATACTTGAGGGTAAATATTTTTTTTTCTAATTTTTTATATAAAGGAAATGTTTTTCGAAGTAGAGTTCGGTAGAGTTTTAACTATGTGGATCCCGATGTACCCGTACTATATTTTATATACAGTGAAGTCTGGGTAGCGTGAACCCCAGATGCCGTGAATTATCGCTAGCGCGAACACCCTTTTTGTTTTTTAGAGTACTCTGTAGCGTGAACAGCGAAAAACTCGTTAACATGAACAAACATTTTAGAGCATATGGCTTGAACACACACAATACAATTTTATGTTGTACCTGTAATTTTCCTTTTCTGTTAACATTTTATCTCTCAGTGCAGTTGTAGTTATGGTTTCGCGCAAAATGTCTACTGAAAATCCGAGGTTCCTATCTTTAAAGAAAAAGTTGATTGAGAGATTAGAAAAAGGTATAACAAATTTGTCCAGGCAATATGACGATGTGGCTAAATCTACAATTTCGGTCATAAAAAAAAGAACAGAATCTTCTGTGGTGACAACTAGCCAAATCGGTTCCTTGAAAAGAAAAACCCTAAAAAAGAGTGAGCATCCTCATATGGAACGAGCGCTATATGTTGCACCATTCAAATCTAAGATGGAAAACAAATTTTATACAGCTGTCCAACTGTAAAGCAAAACCGACTCTATAATGCTGATGAGTCGGGTTTGTTTTAGAAGAAGAAACACTAGTATTAAGGATTTTTTTTTTAGAAAGTAATAGAAGTGGAAAACAATGTACATATATAAAAATAATAAAAGCAAAAGTATTGCCACTTGCATTTATTTGATATTTAAAAATGATTGGATAACGTGAACAATTTGGTTAGCGTGAACAGCCTGTGCAATAATTAGTTCGCGCCATCCAGACCCTACTGTATGTGGAGCTTTATAAGTAAACTTCATTTAAATACCTTTTGTAGCCTGCACAACTCGGTACAACTATGCTTCTTTCGTGGTTAGGTAACACTTCTACGATTTCTAAAATTGAGTTGTTTAATGAATGAGTCAAACATTCGAAAGGCGGAAAAAACACTCAATTATTTCATGACCTATGTAGTCATGTTCATTGATTTTCATTTTATGTTTTGCATAAGTTTCATGTGGTAACGTTGTATAGTTAAGGTCCAGTTACGCGTTTTGTGTCTCTAAATGGCATATATGCTTATAGTCGGCTTTGATCTTTTGGGGGCGCCGGCAAGGCGATAAGTAAAATTTCTTGAACTTATGTAGTTATGTTCATGGTGCTCTGTTCTGTATTTTAGAGAGACTTGTGTACTCGTAGTTACATCAATTAGCAAAGTTTCAGTTGAATGTTTTGGGTGGATGAATGAGACATTTCGTATCGGATTTCGATTCCTTAAATGCGTCTGGCAAGGACTTGGCGACTGTGGGCACCGTGGCGTAAGTGGTTAGTATGTCGAATCACTACGCATGAGGTTCCAAATTCGAGTCCCAGAAAACACCAAAAAGTTTTTTCACGGTCCCACCTCTCGCTAACGTCTGAAAAATATCCGAGAGTATTGTTGTCACGAAAAAGCTTCTCAAATAGCCGTTCGGATACGGCACTAAACTGTAGGTCCCTTCCACTCGTGTGAAAAATATAACGCACACGAGTGGTTGCGAGAAGCTAGGCCCTGGCACTTAAAGAGCTGTTGCGCCAAATATTGATTTATTTTATTAAGGACTTGGCGACAAGTGAAACGCCTGGGACTTACATTTATGTAATTAGGACGTCTTGCTAAAAGTCTTGAAAGAAAATGTAGGTGGTTACATCAATTAGTCCAAATTGGCATTTTCTTAATATTTTAACTTCGCCTGCTTAGCGACATCCAAAACGTCTTGGACCTTCATAATTGTATTGCTGTAATATCCTATGATTCAGGAAAAATTGGTGCAATTATTGGGGATATATGAGACAACGAGGAAAAACGATTTGATAAATAAAACCGCGTCTTAAGCGTTTCGCAGTCGAGAACCCACTCCACGCTTTATTTCATACTTTTCCTTACTATGCTTAACAATTACTTATAATTATTCTTATTCTATTGACCCACTTACTCATATTACGCATGTTATTCGCAACATGCAGAACTGCTGCGCCAGTGTATTGCACAACCTGCACAACCTGAACCCAATTAAAGTCCAAGCAATTAAGCAAAATGCTTACATTGCAATTTAAACTCCAATTTGGGTTTAGCGCGAGCAATCACCTGAAGTGCAATACACTTACAATGCTAATTCCGCATTTCGCAAATACCGCACAATACAAGAGTGGGTGAGCGGGAGGCACAACATTCCTCCCTCCCCATAAGGAAAAAAAAAAAAAAAGAAATAAAAAATTTGCAAATGTATATACGTATTATGATATCCTTTTTTTTATATTTTATTTAATTTTTTTTTTTTAATTTTATAAATTCCAAATTTATTTATTTCTACATTTTTTTTGTTTGTTGTAATTTTTTTTGGTTTTCTTGAATAATGTATATAACTTGTATTATTATAATATTTCAATTTGATGTATAATATTAACACAAATCAATATTAGTAATCTTCTCGTACAGAGTTGGTATTAGTCGTCATACAACATATTAAATTGAGTAAAACAAAAATAAATAAAATAGTGAATAAATTATTACGTATGTACTTATCCAGTATATTTTGTTTATGCTAAACATATCAGAATTAGAGTTTATTATATTTTATTTAAATTTTTTTTTTTAATTTTGGAAATTTCAAATTTATTTCTTTCTACAATTTTTTTGATTTTCTTGAATAATACATATAACTTGTATTATTACAATATTTTGATTAAATATATAGTATTAACACAAATCAGTATTAGTAATCATCTCATACAGCTTAAAAAATAAAACAGTGAGCAAATTATTACATATGTACTTATTTTGTTTATTCTAAATGTTAAAAATATCAGAAATAGCGCTTTACAACACAATTAGTTCTTTTTCCGAAACGACTTTAAAATACTGTTAGATCTTTTCACTAATTCTGGACTCTCACTCTCGCCTTTTGGATCTTCTTCCCGACTGCCTGTACAGTGCGACGACGACATGCCTCAAACAAACTTTCTTAATCATGATCGTTACTATTATTACCAAAGCTACCACCAGAAAAATTGTTGTGTCGATATGTACATATGTGTTGTGTAAGTTTAATTTGTTTGTGTGGGTTATGATTTATATTCTTAAACTATGACTGATTTTCATTAATTATACTGATATATCGTTATAATATATAGTAAATTATGCGATTCAGTATTCGTTAAAAATTTTGAGTCTGTTATTATGTATCCGCTTTTCTTAATTATTAATTTTGATTGTAGTGTTCACGTCACTATTAATTTTTACAACTTCATAAGGACCAATCCACAGAGGAGATAATTTATTAGGTCTAGCCTGGTCCAATAATAGTACCTTATCACCAATATCTACTTTTAAAGGAATTGTTTTTCTATCGTAATATATCTTCAACTTTTCTTTGCTACTAACTAAATTCCTTTTCGCGATATCGTGGGCAGTGTGAATTTTATATCTAAGTATCAGACAGTAATCATCATGATTGTAAATCGGTTCTGGTTCTCTTTTTAAATTTGTTGGAATTTCAGCTGTAAATCCAAACAGACAGTCAGATGGAGTCATTTTAGTTGCTGAGTGTATGGTGTTATTGTGTACATGAGTTGCCTGTCTTAGCCATTTATCCCAGTTATTTTTATCTTTCTCCACAAAACTTCTTAAGTATTCTGCTAATGGTCGATGAGACCTTTCTAGCGCACCATTAGACTGTGGGTGATATGCTGTGGTTTTTATATGTTTAACTTTTAACAGTTTACAGAGCTTATGAAATAGTTTGCTAGTTAAATTAGAACCCTGATCAGTTACTAATATCCTTGGTATTCTGTACCTACTTATTATTTCTTCGTAAAAAACTTTCGCTACCGTTTTTGCCTCTGCATCCGGCATAGCGTAGCAATCCATAAATCTAGACAGGTCATCTTCGAAATTTAAGATGAACTTATTTCCATTCCATGTCACTGGTAAAGGTCCAACTATGTCCAAATAAATCTTGTCAAACGTTTCCCGAGCTAAATCGGTGATAACCATTGGCTCTTTGGTTTTTCTACTGTATTTATTTTTCTGACACTTAGTGCATTTCTTGACATAATTTTCTATTTCTTTGCTCATATTCTTCCATCTATATTTGGTCTGTTTTCGATGTAAGGTCTTTTTGAATCCTTGATGTCCACCTAATGAGAGGAGGAGAGGAGAGTCATGATAATCCCTTAACACGATTCTAATTTTTTCTGGATCGGTTAAAATCGTATAATCCAGTGCGTTTTCTGAATCGGAGATTGCATCAATCTTACATTTATCATTTTTGGTACATTCATTATCATCTGCTATTTCAGTTTCATCAGAATCTTTAATCTCATCCTCTCTTCTCCTGCGCGATTGAGCTCTTGTTATCACTAAACAATTACTTTCCTCCTTTTCATATGGGATTCGACTTAGAGCATCAGCGTTAGTGTTATACTTACCGGGTTTATAAACAATTTTAAAGTTATATTCTATAAGCTTTTGATAGAATCTTGCTATACGCGAAGTAGTATCTTTCATACTCATAACACCTTGCAAGGGCTTATGATCGGTGTACACTGTAAATTGTCTACCGTATAAATATGGTTTGAAATTTTTTACACCCCACACAACTGCTAGCAATTCCCTCTCTATTGTGGAGTATCTTTTCTCCGCTGCTCCTAACACCCTGCTGGCGTATGCAATTGGCTTATCTTCACCAATGGTACCTTGCGAGAGAATGGCTCCCAATGCTTCATTACTCGCATCGGTTGTAAGGTTAAATGGCAATTCAAAATTAGGGTAGTCGAGAAGGGGTTCTGAAGAAAGCATACTCTTTAGAAGTAAAAATTATTTTTCACATTCGACTGACCATTCAAACGTTGAATTCTTTCTTAATAATCTGTTTATTGGGGCTGCATTTTTGGAAAAATCTTTTATAAATTTTCTATAATAGTTTGCAAGACCTAGAAATGATTGCACGTCTTTCAAGCGTTTTGGACGCGGGAAATTTTGAACACACTTAATTTTTTCCGGATCTGGTCGGCATACGTCTTTATTACATATGTGACCGATGTATATTACTTTCTTTCGCAGGAACTGACATTTTTCGGGATTCAGCTTCAAGTTAAATTTGCGGAGACATTCAAATACTTGGATTAATTTTTGATTGTGATCAGGAAGACTTTTTCCATGAATCACGATATCATCTAAGTATACGAAACATGCTGTATTATTTAGCCCCGTTAAGGCATAATTCATCAATCGTTGGAAACATGCTGGAGCGCCTTTCAGTCCAAACGGCATTCTATTGTACTCATAGTGTCCATTTAGCGTGCTGAAGGCGGT
Source organism: Brachypalpus laphriformis (assembly GCA_945910035.1). Lineage (NCBI taxonomy): Eukaryota > Metazoa > Arthropoda > Insecta > Diptera > Syrphidae > Brachypalpus > Brachypalpus laphriformis. Next base: position 105,721,242 of record OX246754.1, on the reverse strand, counting down.
TTTTTCACGATCATCCTTATTTACCAGCACTTGATGATATCCATTTACTAAATCCAAGGTAGTATAATACCTTGCATTTCTTAATTGGTCCAGAATGTCTTCCATTCTCGGGAGTGGGAAAGCATCACCAATAGTTACATCACTTAGCTTTCTGTAATCGTTCACTATTCTCCATTTTTTACTTCCATCCTTTCCTGGTTTCTTGGGTACAATCAGTATTGGTGAATTCCAAGGGCTACTGCTTGGTACAATTACTTCGTCTTCAAGCATTTTTTTAACTTGGGCTTCTACCTCTTTTTTATGAATCTCGGGTATGCGGTACATCTTGCTATTTATTGGAGGCGGGTTAGTCCTTGTGGGGATTTTGTGTGTAACAGCATACGTATGTGTAAGTTTGTCTCCCTCTAAATGCATTATATCATTAAAGTTTGTACATATTTGAAGAATGGTTTCCTTTTCTTCTGTAGTGTGGTATTCACTAAAATCAATTATTTCTTTCAACCTATCTTCACGGCTCTTAGACGCATTTTTATCATCTACTCCCGATGCATTAAGTGGTAATAAATAATAATCATCTAAATTTTCTAGATTCGGCTTGTAATTTTGTAAACTAATATCGCGAGTTGATCCATTAACTACCCCAATATTTATTTTGTTATTGTTAGTTGAAACTAAAAAATTGCCTACGAAAACACCAGGTTCAATTTCTTCTCGCGTGCATAACATGAATTTCTCCTTTGTTGGTTTTATTGGTAATGACATATTTTTCATTGTTCGCGCTGGAACATTGTATGTCGTAGATGAAAAACTATGAGTATCCCTTACAGTTTGACGAAAAGGGATTTCCATAATCTTATCTTTTACCACAAAAATGAGTTTATTTTGAATGCAATCAATTATATTGTACTGGCATAAGAAATCTCGGCCTAGTATTCCATCGGCTGAAAGAAAGATGCTGTCACTTACAGGATAAGTTATTCCCAAGCAATAAGTTTTCTATACAAGTACCTAAAGTAGTCCCTTTTCCACCATAAATTCCCTTCATTGTTCGCTTTTCAAAGGTGTTTACGAATGTATTATCCTTAATGCTATTAGCTTTTATTACACTTATGTTTGCCCCAGTATCTACTAAAAGTTGTACGTACTGCTTCTTCGATATATCGAGAGGGATCTCTATAATTGCGTTCCTACAGCGTTGCTCATTCCCGCTAGTATCATTGGTAACCGAGATATTTCCTTGAATTGGTTCTACTAGCTGGGTCAATGCTGAGGTATCGATATTTCCGCCTTCCAGATTTTCTGTTCCCAGAGATGGCATACTAGTGTTTAAAACCTGCGCGGAGGTCCTAGTTTGTTTCCATTCTGTACCTAGCAAAGGTAGACTGGCGTTTAATACCTGCGCGGAGGTAGATTCTAGCCATTCGCTAGGCTTTATTGATTTACTGGAATCGAAAAATCGTTCACCATTTTCGGAAGCTATACTGTCCTGACTATTAAACATTTCTAACGTTTGTCGCCTGGAGCCACTACTATCCTGTATACTATTTGGGCAATGACTTTGTTTTTTAATATCCTCTGCTAGATTAAAAAATATACTTAAATCTACATCCTCTTGGGTATCTATATTATTAATTATTCTTTTCTGTTTCTTCACACTCTTTGGTATGTCTACATTTTGTTTGTTTGATTTAATCGATTTTGAGGGGACTGCAAAACTGGAGAGTATATTAGGGTAGTAGTGTTCTTTTGAATTAATTATTTCATTTAAATCATTATTTGTGGACATTGGAATAGTTGTTGTCTTTATTTTCGGGTCCCTCACTGCCCGTTGTGAGAAGACCCTTATTCGTTTCCCGATTGCCTTTCCTTATTATATCTCTCTTTAAGAAAACAGTCATTCTCTAAATGACCACGGCGGAGACAATAGTTACATTGCAAAAAATTTGAATTACAATTGTTACCATACTTGGATTTATTTCCTTGAGCGGTTGGGTTGTAGTTTGTGTGTTGGTTGTTTGTGTTGGGATGAGATTGTTGTGTGTAACTTGTGTTCTGATTAATTATATTGGGTCTACACCTTTGGGAGTTAAAAAAGCTATCTTGTATTGGCCTGGCATTCTGCAAGCCAAACTTTGGTCTACAGTTTGACATGTCATGGCCATACATTTTACATATTGCGCAAAATGGAGTATTTTTTCTGTGATTACATTGTTCAATAGTATGATTTGCTCTATTACAGAATAAGCAAAATGCATCTGGTACAGTGCGGTACGCATTTACATTGCAACTGTCCGCCCCTATATACTTCTCACTACTGCTCTGATCATTCTCTTGATAAAGACGAGTTGATACAGATAAATCCTTCAATGCTTTTGTAAATGAGGCAAATTGATCTTGTATCGTCGCTTTCAGAGAATTAATTGGATCCGTAGGATAGAGGGGTTCCTGTTTAAACTGGGAATTCTGGTTTAAAAATGAGGGGTTCTGAAAGTGTGGGTAATAGGATGTGTCATTCGAAATTGTACCAATGTAGTTATTGTAAATTTGTTGGAACAATTTTTCTATTTTGGTACAATTTTCGATGAGTTCTTCTAAATTAGACGTTGACTCGTTTCCTATTGAGTCTTGCAAACGTCTACTTAGTAGCCCAAGTTTGAATGCCTTAATAGCGCGTTGCTCAAGATCTGCAATTAGCGTTGCATTGTGTTCTGGGTGGCGTTGTTTTGTAATCAATTTACAAACTGATAAGGCTTGCTTCAGTCTAACGCCAAACGTGTGAGGTGTCTCGCCCGGCAACTGTTTGCACCTGTCGAGATCTTTATAATAGTCCGTATATAATTTTTTCGGAACTACCAATTCTAATAAAAAATTTGAGAATTCCTTAAAGTCATTAAAAGTTTTTTCCTGAACTAAATTGTGGATATCTCCACGAATTTTCGATTTTATTACATTAAAGAACACGATTTTTTGCTCGGCAGTGAGGCTGTCGTACACTGTTTTGCAGGCGTCGAGAAAAATGCGAGCTTCCAGATTTAAATTTTGGGGGTTCGAGTTTACATTTGCACAAAAATTGGGCACTATTAGTGATATGTTTTTTGCCACTATAGATAGGTTTTCCATTTTTTTATTTCCTACTTTCTTAACTATAGGTCTTATATTAGTTATTATACTAGATTTTTCCTTTACCTGTGTGTTTGATGTTGAGGGGTCCGATGATATTCTTCTCGAAACTGGAGTTGGGACTGTTCTTTGAGGGATCCCCGGTGCTGTTGTTGGCGTTGAGGTCCTTGCATACGTTGCTCCTGATCCTAAGATCCGGTGGTTATCTTCCTTGGGCAGGAAGACTTCGTCCGATGATTCGTCGGTGCTTATTATGGCGTTTGGACTAGTGTTCACAAACGATAGGCTATTTATTTTTTCTTCCAACGTTGCTGCTCTTACCCTTCGGTTTTTCAGTAATTTACTTCTGTTCATTAAACAGTATTTTTTTTGTCTAACTCTATCGATCGTTTAGTGGATTGATCGTGGTTTTCAAATTTTTAATCTTATATTTATGTATATATTTTTTTTTTTTTTTTTTTTTATTCCAAACATAATAAGCTGTAAAGGATTACAAATGTTTTTTAACACTGCGACTAGTTATGAAACCAACGAGCAGTTTGCTTTTCAGTATAAATAGTGAGAGAAAAGTAAATGGCAAACAGTTTACTATTTTTAAAGTACAATATAATTATAATTTGTTGTATGTCATTCTTAACTTTTAATGAAAGTAACAAGAGCATAGATGGGATTTAATCCATCCAAAGCGTTGGAGGTTAAATTCACTCCGAGCGCCTCTTTTCGCTCGTTGTTGTCGCTCTGTCACTATCTAGTAGAGGATGTGGTAAGTCGTCTGGTTTGCGGTTGCTTTGCAAGATCTGACGGTCTTATACGTTGCAGTCGTCTCACGCCATATACGTTTAGAAGAATTGTTGCTTCCTCGTTAATATGTTCCTGGAGACTCTTCTCGTGTGCTTTGGCCCTAGTGTTGATTTCTTCAAGAATAGTAGGAATCCCTAGCTCCCGATGGAGGTCGCTGTTTCTGATGTACCATGGAGCGTTCACAATACTTCGAAGGACTTTATTCTGGAATCGTTGGATGACTGCAATATTAGTTTGGCTGGCACATCCCCAGAGTTGAGCGCCATAGTTCCACACTGGTTTTAGGATCTGGTTATATAAAAGAATTTTATTATTAATTGATAGTCCTGACTTTCTGCCTATAAGCCATTCTAATTTTCGCCATTTAATATCTAATTCTTGTCTTTTCATTTTAATATGCTCTTTCCAACGAAGCTTGGCATCTAGAGTCATACCTAGATACTTCGCTGTATTAGCGTAAGGTATTGTCGTGCCTGATATTGCTATGGGGGAGTACGAGATAGACTTATTTATGAAGTCAATATGTACAGATTTGTTCGAATTTAGTTTTATACGCCATCTTTGAGTCCACCTGATAATTTGGTCTGTAGCAGCTTGTAGCTTTTGCGTCGATTCTAGCGTAGTATCTCCCACTGCTAAGACTGCCGTGTCGTCGGCAAAAGTTGCAGTTTTGGTGTAGGGCGTTGTAGGTAGGTCTTTAGTATAAAGGAGGTATAACAGAGGTCCGAGGACGCTTCCTTGAGGAACTCCGGCTTCGATCTGCATTAGCTTAGAGTAGTAGTTTTCTTGTTTTATACGGAAGTAACGCGATGTTAAATAAGACTCCATTAGGTGGAAGTACTGTTCTGGCAGGTACACTTTTAGTTTATTGAGAAGACCTTCATGCCATACTCTATCGAAAGCCTGTGCTACATCTAAAAAGATAGCAGAGCATACTTTTTTTTCTTCTAGTGCTCTTTCGATTTCAGATGTTATTCTGTGGACTTGTTTATCGTGGAGTGTTTGCTTCGAAAGCCAAACTGATGATTTGGGATTAAATTTCTTGATTCTACGATTGGTTTGAGACGCTTAAAAATCAGTCTTTCAAACAACTCTGATGTTGACGGAAGTAGCGATATTGGACTATATGAGGATACCTCGTGAGGGTCTTTACCTGGTTTAGGGATCATTATCACGTCAGCTACTTTCCAGACGCTTGGTACATACTCAAGGCTAATTGTTTTATTCATTAACCGTAAGAGTTTCACTAACCCTTTGTTTGGCAGTCGCTTCAGGACTTCCGCAGTGATCAGGTCAAAACCTGGAGCTTTTTTGTCTTTTAATCGCCTTATCTCATATTTTAACTCGTGCATTTTAATGGGAGCAATCATAGAACTAGTACTTTCATTGAGATTTAGAAGCTCATCACAGGAAGCATCATTAGGCTTAAAGGTATTCACCAGGTGGTCGGCAAAGCAATAGCTTTTTCCTCATTGCTTTTAGCCCATTGCCCATTACTGCATCTTATTGGAGGAATATGATTTATTGGTCGCTTAAGATATTTTGTACTTTTCCAAAGTGAATATTCAGTGCTCTTGTCAGCAGTTAGCTCTGAGAGATATATTTTCATCGTCTCATTCTGGATTAGCTTTATCTCAAGTTTAAGATCTTGTGTGGCCTTGTTTAGTCTCGTTTTGTCGGAGGGAGATCGAGTTTGTTGCCACCTACGCCGAAGTTTTCTCTTGTTTATTATAAGCTCCTTAATTTCTTCTGGATAATTGCTACCGACCGTTTTTCTCTTCGTTGGAGGAGTACAGCTCCAAGCTGCGAATTGGATTAGTTGGATGAAAGCATTTGCTTCGTTTTCCAGTTGGTCTGTCGTCTCAATAGGCGTACTAATATTGACTTTATCCTGAAGGATTTGTTTAAAACTAAGCCAATCTGTGAATTTGTTTGAAAGGTATGGATTTTCTTCTTTAACTATAACAGTTTCACTGAGTGTCAGGTATATTGGTGAGTGGTCCGAGTCGAGATCCAAACCTTCTTGTACCCGGATAAAATTCCTTGACAATTTATTTATGACAAAAAAGTCAACCAGATCTGGAATTTTGTTAACGTCTGTCGGCCAGTATGTAGGCTTACCAGTAGATATAAATTTACACCCTGTCTTTTTAGCTGCATCGTAGAGTTCACGACCTTTTGTTGTAGTGAGTCGGGATCCCCAGTATGTGTGCTTAGCATTAAAGTCTCCTCCCAATATAAACTTAGACTTGTGCATTTTAATGAGTTGCTGGTATTCATTTGAAGAGATCGAATGTTTGGGAGGACTATAGACAGCTGTTATTGAGAGAGGTTGATTTTTAGTTCTGACAGTTACGGAAGTGGTTTGAAACTTGAGTGAACTTATTTTGTCTTCTTCATAATGATCAATGCTACTTCTTATAATAATAGCACTGCCTCCTCTCGCACAATTATCTGGATGGACTGTATGGTACGAGTTATAATTCTTCAACTTGATATATGACTGGGTTGTAAGATGAGTTTCTGAGATCGATCAAATGTCTATCTTTTCTGTATCTAGTAATATTTGTAGCTCGTTTAAATGATTGTTCAATCCGTTCACATTCCATGCCATGATTCTTAAGGACTTAACCATTATTGATTGTAATTTATTTTTTCCTCAATACTACTAATGCGATCTTGAAGGGTTTTATTGAAGACTTCTTGTTTGTTCAGCTTATCCAGTATTTTAGCTAGAGTCTCTTCAATTGTGCTTTGGTCTTTTCTGGTAGGATAAGTAGTTTTGACTGTTTGCGAAAAAAGGGGTTTGCGAGCGTTCAAGTCTGCCGAATTATTTTCTTTCTGTTTCTGTTGAACTTTGATATTTTCGGTAGTATCATTGGTTGTTGATGTTTGGATATTGATTTGAGCATTTTCGTTTGTTTGGCGATTAAGTTTATTATCTCTTATCTTTTGCAGCTCTTTGGCTACAGCACATCCACGATAATTCGCAGGATGGGCCTCACCGCAGTTGTAACATTTTGCAAGTTGATTTAGAGGTTTAGTACAATTGACAGTGCTATGTTCTTTTGCGCATTTCACACATCTAGGAGGCTTACCGCAGTAATTTTTCGTGTGCCCAAATTGTTGACAGTTAGTACATTGGGGGATAAGTTTAGAGGCTTTAATGGCCTCTATGGTAACTATCGAATGGAGGATGTGCTTAATTTCGTACACTTTTTTTATTTCCTCGTTATGCGCAAAGGTTAATAAAAACATGTTTAATGGTTTCTTTGTTTTTAGTTAAAGTTTATTAACCGCACTGACCGCTTTAAGGCCTTGTGTTTTAAGATCATTAACAATCATATTTGGATCACAAGAGTGATGTAAATTCTTAGCAAGGACTCTAATGGGCCGAGATTGTTTATCTTCGTAAGAATACCAAGTCATTTTAGATGCAGACAGCATTTTAGTAATGGCTCTGTAGTCTTCACTGGTTTCAACATTAATTTTGTGAGTTTTATCCTTTAGAAGTCGAATAGCAAAATCTTTCTTTATCAAATTGCGGACAGTACTTATAAGCTCTTGATAGTTAGTAATATTTGTTACCATAATGGGCGGAGGGCGAGGATCTCTTTTTTTCAATTCGATTTGTTTGATTGGTATTATCTGGATTGTCTATCATCTTTGGTTGAGTGGTAAGTTTTGGTGAAGAGTTTGCTTTTCGCTTTTTACTCGGATTTACAAAATCTTTTTTCCGTTTTCGAGCCCCTTCAGTTTCCACAGCTAATTCCTCTTCGTCAGTTTCATAGCTTTGAATCTCAGCGAAGGAATTTGTATTAACATTGGGGTTGCTGGTTTTAGCGGACACTATTTTTAACATTTCTAGTTTCAGTTCATCATTTTCCTTTTTAAGATTTTGGCACAGACGTTCTAATTCATTTATTTGTTTTTTTAGGTTAACTAATTCAGTTGAAGAATTCTGTTCTATTTGTTCTTCGACATTTCTGCTCTTGAAATTTTTATTTGGTGAGTTCTGTTTCTGGACATTTTTACAATGATTGGGTTCGCTTGTTCCTCCTGGGGGAGGAGTGCGACCAATTCCCATTTTTTTTTTTTTTAAGATTTAAAAATAAAAATAATATGTGATGGTAATATATTTACTAGGTTTTTATTTGAAACCAGTTAGCTTTAAAAGAATTCTGACCTGGCAGTGCTGGTAAGAAAGCTTTTAAAGAGAGAAAAAGCTTTAGGGTAGAAGAAAGTTTTGTGATCTACTATCCACAAGTTAGGTTCCACACTGAAAGCTTGTCCTCTTTGTCTTGTCGAGATTCCAATTTTGTGTCAAATATGGGAAAATTGTAGCACTTTACCTGCTTTGCCCACGGTTTTCCTGTAGGGTGATCAGTGTTACTCCAATATTCCAATGTGCAATAGCTGAAGCGCTTTTGCGTGGTGTATAAGACATTTTTTTGTTGTCACTCTTTAAATACTTTTAGAATTAAAATGATAGCACTTAGACTTTCCTTGATCTATAACTGGACAATACTATGTATATATATATTTTTTTTTTTCACTTTGTCATTTGCAACCAAACACGGTCTACGAACTTTTATATTATCTTCTTCTTCTTATTGATCTTGTTTTCAAATTTTTTTTTTCACTTTCTCTCACTTCTTATTCACTTCCTACCGATCGAGTTTAAAACAGTTTTTTTTTTTTTTTTGTTTAAAAAAGGTGTTGTACAATACAACACCGGTTTTACCGGCTGCGCCAAATATGTTGGGGATATATGAGAACAACGAGGAAAACGATTTGATAAATAAAACCGCGTCTTAAGCGTTTCGCAGTCGAGAACCCACTCCACTCTTTATTTCATACTTTTCCTTACTATGCTTAACAATTACTTATATTTATTCTTATTCTATTGACCTACTTACTCATATTACGCATGTTATTCGCAACATGCAGAACTGCTGCGCCAGTGTATTGCACAACCTGCACAACCTGAACCCAATTAAAGTCCAAGCAATTAAGCAAAATGCTTACATTGCAATTTAAACTCCAATTTGGGTTTAGCGCGAGCAATCACCTGAAGTGCAATACACCTACAATGCTAATTCCGCATTTCGCAAATACCGCGCAGTACAAGAGTGGGTGAGTGGGAGGCACCAAACAGGTACATACTCGTAAATTATTCAAAACTCGAACTTCGTACGCATTTCTTACCGCGTCTGGCAGGACTTTAGCTACACTTAAGACGCCTTTGACACATATATTCTAACTGAAGGGGTCGTACTCTATAATTTACTAGTACATTCAAGTAGTTACGCTTATTATTCCTGTTTTTTTTTAAATTTGCGGCATTTTCCATATACAGTTATGTAAAGGGGCCACACCAGTGACCACTTAATCACCTAAATAAGAATCGTTTAATAAAAACGATTAACGAAAATGAACGCACAAACACTGCACTTCGTAAATTGGACCCAGATGGCACAAGCCACAAATAATCTCATGTAACGTAAGCGGATGTGCTTCAAATGAACATACAAGCACCATGGGTAATTAGAACCTAAAGTGAAAACCACATGCCTGCATTAAACACTAAGCAAAGAGTGAACAATATAAGCTTGAGTTGCAATATGTTTACTTGAAGTATATCTGTAAGACGAGCTCGTGTGGAGTGACAACGGTCACTCAACTAATAACATAAAATATGCCGAATGGGCAATACTGAGTTCAAGCGTGCGTTGGGTGACATCGGTCACTCAACTAATAATATGGAATATGCCGACTAGGCAATATAGGGTTCAATGTGCGAAGTGTGGAATATAGGTAAGAACAAATGTAATGTAAATTAGTATTTAAGACAAAGGAATATTTGAATAAAGTCACTTCTGATCTAGAACCCAACGGAACACCTCTGCGTTTATTTATAGCAACTCCCTAAAAACCGAGGTATTCTATCCCCAAATCACGACGCCTTGAGGGAGCAATAATTGCTCCAAGGTTTGAGTCTAAAGGCGTAATAGCCAGGACGAGTCGTGGGGATTCCATAGCAACAACGACTACTGGGACCTGAAAGAGGGCCAAATTTCACATGGCGATCCTGCCAGGAGCAAATTGAATACTTCCAGAAGAAGATTCAGAAGATTCCAGGAGACCATTGATACCCCATTGAAAGACGACTGAAGGGCGACTAAGCACCAGCCCATGTCCCGAGAGCAGGAGGAACTGACCCAAAATGAGGAACTATCCTGCAAACAAAGATCCTGTTTATAGACTAGGATGCCCGTCAGTACAATTTCCTTTATCAACGACAACGTAGTAGCTTCAAATTTGAACGACAATGAAATCTGTAGCTTTGATCGATACCATAAAGTAAAAGAAGAAATGGACCAGAAGTAAAGAAGATGCCAATATAAAAGCTACATCAGAAGAAAAATGTGACAAAAGTACGATGTCGCAACAAACGGGATTTAGCAATTCAATGCTTAAAGTTCCCTACGTATACCTTTACGGAGCTAACACGATGCATGTTGGTTCCTAATGCTGGTCTACCAAACCAGTAATTTATCTACAGCAAGTACCAGGTGTCGAAACATTAGTCACCCGTACAGGATTAACCAAGGGACCATACCCATCCAACAGCCTTATACCGGAATTGGCCCCGATATAACATCTTTAATGCGACGTAAGCAACAATAGCCGGAACAATGACACTTCAAAAAAGAGAAAAATAAATAGCCTAAATAAAAATAAAAACACAAAATAAAATAAAATAACCTCCATTTGAAAACAATTCAATTCAATTTATTTACGTAAGACTTAGTTTTTAGAGTAATGACAAAAATAATTTCACACACATATTAATATTATAAAATAAAGATTTATATTATTTAAAGATATAAATAAATTTAAAAACTATTTTCCGCATATAAGCATAAATGCTGTTTAGAAACTTACTAGAGAGACATAAGAATTATTGACTGATTTAGATATGTATGAATTTTATGAAAAAAGGCATAAGGGATACCTCATATCACCATAGCTAGCATCTCGAGCAGAGAAAAATGAATTAGTCTCATACATTTTTTTATCTAGATTTCCTTGTTTTCATAATCGTTAGGAGCCCGTGCTTTCATTTCTTATAGAACCAACCATGGCCGAGTTTGATTTCAATACTGCGCAGAAATTGCCAGTATTAGCATGCGAGGATAACAACACTCGCACCGAAAACATCAGGGATTTCTTAAATAGCGTAGAGTTCTACCATGACACACTCAGTACAACATCCAAGACTACCTTGATCACATTTCTACTGAAATGTAAGATTAAAGGAAAGGCATTAACTGAGTTAGGTTCTAGCCAGCCTACCACATTTGCGAATCTCAAAAAAGATCTGCTGAGCAAGTGTGGATGTAAGGACACGATCGAGAGCATAGAGGCGAAATTCGATAAAACGCGCCAAGGTAACAGACCCATGCGAGAGTTCATCTCCGAAGTAGAGTGCTTAATCAATTAAATGACTGAGCTCGAAATCGCCACACAGGGAGAAAGCGCTAGAGCTATATTGACCTCCGCTAACGAGCGACGAGGCTTAGCATTCCTTAAGAAGGGCGTACAAGACAGGTTCAAGATAATTCTCGATTCCGCCCATCATACTAAAATGCAGAGTGCTCTCGAACATCTGCTAGAACTCGAGCCTAGCACAATACGTAACACAGAAACTGTTCGGTATACTAATTCCCTCGCAAGATTCCAGCAACGACGCTCGCAATCTCAAGGACAGAGAAATGTATATAGACAAGCACGGAATGAGAATAGAGCAAACTACCAAACCAGTCCGCATAGCTATCTTCAGAATAGAAATAACAGCTTCTCGCAATACCGAAAATATTATCAGAGAGGAGGTAACTCCAATAGTAACACCTCCAATCATCTTCAAAGAAACAGAGGTAGGTCCCAAAGTGGATTCGACCCAATAAGCACCAACAGATCCAGAGGTAGCATGTCAAGAAGTAACACACAAAACGAAGCCAGGCAGACCAATAGACATTCCGTTTTTGCCACGAATGAGGGAAACGGAATACCCACCGATCGGGAAGCCGGCCGATCGGAGTGGAACCATTAAGCTCACTGTCACCAGTTGCGATATGTGCAGGTGGCATAGCCAACGGCCTATATGTCCGACGTATTAATAAACAAACCAACACAGAAACAGAGTTTTTAATAGACACCGGTGCATCAATATGCACCATAAAAAAACACGCATTAGATCAGGACAAAACAATAGACACTAACAGTAGGACAACGATAATGGGTATGTCAGGGGAACTAACGACAATAGGAACTTGCACAAATAAATTTTTGTTAGGACAACACCAAATTACTTACTTTTCACGTAGTGTCCGATTCATTTCCAGTACCCACACACGTTATCATCGGAGCCAATTTTCTGAAAGATTTCGGAGCAATAGTCGATTTAGAGTTTTTCAAGGTAAAGCTAAATATAAACACTACCCAAGTTTCACTACCAATTCTCAACCCCTACAATTCATTTTCCATTCATATTGCACCCCGATCCGAAGCTACCTATTGGCTAGACAGCAAAAACCTAGATACATGAGTATTCCACTCACAAAAATTATGTGCGGGAGTATTCATGGCTAGCTCTATTTCACCGGTAAAGAAGCGAAAAATCCCTGTCAAAATCCTAAACACACGTGAATCCGAAGTTAAGCTTAAATGGATAGAACCAACGTCCATGCCATTGCCTGACTACTACACCTTAAAATATGAACAAAATACAACATCACCAAACACACGACTCAGAACACTACTCACTGAAATAAATTTCGATAGACTAAACGAAGAAGAAAAATCAGAACTCAAATCAACTTGATCAAAATACCCAGATATTTTCCATCTTAAAGATGACAAACTCACATACACGCATATAGGTCATATCGCATACATATCACTCAAAGAGGGAGCTACCCCCAAATATACTAAACCCTGCAGACTACCTCACTCACAAAAACAAGGCATACAAGATGAAGTGCAAACGATGTTGGCAGACGATATAATTGAACCATGCATTTGAGCATGGAATTCACCAATCCTTGTCGTACCAAAGAAGAAAGACCCAGTTAACTGGTGTACAGAAATTTAGGATAGTAATAGATTACAGAAAAGTAAACGAAGTGATTGAAGACGACAAATTCCCGCTACCGAACATTACGGACATATTCGACATGGTAGGAGGAGCAACATATTTCTCCTGTTTAGATCTCAGCCAAGGTTATTACCAAATGAAATTAGACAAAGACAGCAGACCTTGTACAGCATTCTCTACTGAAAAAGGGCATTATCAGCTTAAATGTTTACCAATGGGCCTCAAAATCTCACCCAGTACCTTCTCGAGAATAATGTCTATAGCTATGTCAGGTCTAACACACTCACGTTGTTTTGTTTACCTTGACGATCTAATAGTATTTGGTAGAAGCCTAGAACAACACAACAAGAATTTAATCGATGTATTTGAAAGACTCAGAAAGGTTAATTTAAAGATACACCCGGGAAAATGTTCTTTTCTCAGAAAAGAAGTATTATGCCTAGGACATATTATTCCCGATAAAGGTATAGTACCCGACCGATCAAAATCAGAGGTAATGAGAAATTTTCCCACACCCAAGAACGCGGATGAGGTCAGAAGGTTCGTAGCATTTGCAAATTACTACCGCAAAATTATACCGAATTTCGCCACATTAGCAATTCCTCTGAATCGGTTGTTACGGAAAAATGTAGAGTTCAATTTTAATGAAGACTGTGCAGGATCATTCAATTCACTCAGAGAATATCTTATAAGTCCTAGAATCTTACAGTTTCCGAACTTCGATGAAGAGTTCATCCTGCGAACAGATGCATCAGGATTTGCTTTAGACGCGGTGTAATCGAATTTCGATGACAGACCCATTGCTTATGCGAGCAAAACTCTTAATAATGCAGAAAAAATTATAGCACTATTGAAAAAGAGTTACTTTCCATAGTATGGGCAGTCAAACACTACAGACCATGTCTATACGGAAGACGCTTCAAAATTATAACGTACCACGGACCGTTAGTGTATCTATTTTCCCTGAAAGAACCATCTAGTCGATTAACCAAAATCAGAGTGCTACTAGAAGAGTACAGTTTTCGTGCCGAATATTCACCGGGAAAAGATAACTGCACAGCAGATGCTCTGAGTAGGATAACAATCAATTCCGAATACTTCGAAAAACTATACGTTTGCGCTACAACCAGAGCCCAATCCAAGAAAAATAAGTTGGAGCAACAAAATAAGAAAGCAACAAACGAAACATTAAACCAAGATCAAGTCATAATTGATCTATTGAAACTACCAGAAAATGGATTAAAGATAGTTGAATTAAAAATCATTGATAGCTTCGCTCAAGAACATGAAAGTTTTGCAGAAATTAAGGGTGAAAATATAATATTAGGCCCAAACAATATTTTGGGTTATGTTCCAGAGGATAATTGTCTAATATTAAATCGGTCCAAGATTAGCACTTTTGCCCGATCGACATCATTCGACAGAATGTTGTCGAGGGACGTGCAGAAAGATTGCGTACCAATAATTGATGAAGAAGGATCCAAGAACAGCACTACTGCCCGATAGGCATCATTTGACAAAATGTTGTTGAGGGACGTGCATAAAATTTGCGGATCTCTTTCAATAAATAAGGTTTACATAACGAAAAAGGAATTAATGAAACTCTCAGACGGCCGTCACAAAAATAAAATAAATGTAGTGAAGAAGAAATTAGAAGAAATATTTAGAGAGAGTAAAATAAAAGTGCACTTAATTGAGAATACTATTGAAGTAACAGACGCTTGCAAAAAGAAGCTAATACTCAACGACTATCATATGTTACCAATAAGTGGACATGCCGGAATAAACCGCATGCTAAGAAATATCCGAAGGAAATATTTTTGGACAGGAATGCAAAACGATGTGACGACACACGTTAAGCATTATTCCATGTGCCAAAGAAACGAATACATACAACCAAGAAAGCAACCAACGACGATTACGACAAGTAATCAAGTTTTGACAAGATTTTCTTAGATCTAGTAGGACCTCTAGATGAGTCAGAGAATGGATCAATATATATTCTAACCCTACAAGACGAGCTCACAAAATTCGTCGAGGCAATACCACTCCCAAATAAGGAAGCCACCTCAGTAGCCAAGGGACTAGAAGAATATTTCATTCTAAAGTATGGAGTTCCAGAGGTTTTAGCATCTGATCAAGGAACAGAATTCATTAATAAAGTATTCAAGGATGTATGCAAATTGTTAAAAATGGAACAATTTCAATCCACGGCTTACCATCACGAGAGCATCGGAGCACTAGAAAATTCTCATAAGGTTTTAGGAGCATACCTTAGAAAGTATGTAGCAGAAAAGCATGCAGATTGGAGCGAATGGCTACCCTATTGTGTTTTCTGTTATAATACGTCAGTGCACTCGGAAACAGGTTTCACGCCATTTGAATTAGTATTTGGAAAACAGTGCAACCTACCGTCAAATCTAATCAGAAACGTGGATCTAGTGTACAACTATGAGGATTACATAACAGATCTAAAGAATAAATTACAGATTGCTCACAGGGATGCTAGAGATACCTTAGTAGAAAAGAAAATCATAAGGAAGAATAGGTATGATACAGATGTTAGGGCGAAGGTTTCAAATTTTGAGGCAGGGAGTTTGGTTCTACTGAGAAATGAAAATAGGAAGAAGCTAGATCCAATATATGGTACACTGGACCATATGAGGTCATATCCCAAAAAAATAATAATAATATAATAATAATGAAATAAAATATGAAAACAAGTAAATCAATGTCCATAAGAACCGATTAAAGCCATTCTTTGTATACATCTTAATGATATGAATTTATATGACTAAAGAAATATATGAATAAGTAGTATTAAGATAAATGTAAAGAGAGTTATATTATTATATAAGCATTATATTGATAAATAGTAGTAAAATAAATGTATAATTAGTACATACATATAAACACGATAATAAACAGAATTATATTATAAGAATTATACGAATTAAGATAAATGTGTAAATTGTAAGAGAAAATAAATAAATGTATAAATACGGGAAAATAAATAGTTAATACCATGATAAATATGTAAAGAGAATAGTTAGAGATGAATATGTAAATAAAAGAGAAAAAGAAAAAAATATATACCACCTTGATCAAAAAGTTCCAGGAATTTATTCAGAAAATTAAAAATACAAGTTTATTCATCGAAATCTATATTGTCCCCTTCAAAGTAATCCCCATCGACTGCAACACACTTATGCCAGCGTTTGATCCAATCTTCGAAACATTTTTTATATTCGGTTTCGGTATGTCCATCAGTGCTTCCTGCGATTTTTCCATTACTTCCTCTCGGCTGCTGAAACGCGTTCCCCGTAATGGTTTTTTTTAACTCGATTGAACAGAAAGAAGTCACAGGGAGCCAAATCAGGTGAATTCGGTGGCTGTTGGATGGTATTTGTTGCATTTCTCGTCAAAAAATTACGAATAATGATGGCACTGTGCGACGGTGCGTTATCATGGTGCAAAATCCACGAGTTTTCTGCCCACAATTCTGGTCTGGTAAAAAATCGCCAACACACACAGAGATAGATGTACTCTTGGCTACGTAACTCTTGCAAATGTCAAGCTATGATGCTAAGATTTAGAGGGAATATCAACAACAGATGTACCAACTTAACAAAGAAAACAGAACTCAAATCAGAAGGGAGCGCCACACGGTTTTTATTCCGGGAACTTTTTGATCAAGGTGGTATATAGAATAACGATATTAATAAGAGATAGGTTAAACATGCAAAAGTAAATATTATAATGATGTAAAAACAATAATTTGAATTAACCCTTAAAATGTAAGATTTAAGTAGAAATAAGTGGAGGGCCCACCACAAAAGAAAATTTGTTTGATATAAATAATTAAAAAAAAAAAAAAGTGTTATAAGTAAAGATTCCAAAAATCCACAATATAAAATGTATTATATATGTGAAAAATCCAAAAGCAAAAATGTACTACAGATGTGAAGATTCCAATAATATTTTTACAAACACATATACAGATCCCCCGATTGTAAAAGCGGCACGGAAAAGAAGAAATCAAGACACGTCATGATTTCTCCTTTTTCCCCAGGGAGGGTGGTGTGAAGGGGCCACACCAGTGACCACTTAATCACCTAAATAAGAATCGTTTAATAAAAACGATTAACGAAAATAAACACACAAACACTGCACTTCGTAAATTGAACCCAGATGGCACAAGCCACAAATAATCTCATGTAAAGTAAGCAGATGTGCTTCAAATGAACATACAAGCACCATGGGTAATTAGAACCCAAAGCGAAAACCACTTGCCTGCATTAAACACTAAGCAGAGAGCGAACAATATAAGCTTGAGTTGCAATATGTTTACTTGTAGTATATCTGTAAGACGAGCTGGTGTGGAGTGACAACGGTCACTCAACTAATAACATAAAATATGCCGAATGGGCAATACAGAGTTCAAGCGTGCGTTGGGTGACATCGGTCACTCAACTAATAATATGGAATATGCCGACTAGGCAATATAGGGTTCAATGTGCGAAGTGTGGAATTTAGGTAAGAACAAATGTAATGTAAATTAGTATTTAAGACAAAGGAATATTTGAATAAAGTCACTTCTGATCTAGAAGCCAACGGAACACCTTTGCGTTTATTTATAGCAACTCCCTAAAAACCGAGGTATTCTATCCCCAAATCACGACGCCTTGAGGGAGCAAGTAATTGCTCCAAGGTTTGAGTCTAAAGGCGTAATAGCCAGGACGAGTCGTGGGGATTCCATAGCAACAACGACTACTAGGACCTAAAAGAGCCATTACATGCTGCCAAACGAGTATAACCCAAATATTGGACAACATATTAAAGTAGGATTCATTCGGTTACCTCTCACGTCCAAAATTAACTGCAGGCTCTTGGTCTAATAGTTTTTTTTTTAATTTGCATATTTAGAATGAAATTTAATTGTTGGCTTCATTTGATATGAAAAATTTTTAATTTTATTCAACAAATCAAAAGATAAATACAAATTTCACATTTTGTTAGCTTTTTTCTTTCGATTATCATTAAAACATATGTATAAATATTAATTAAAATATATAAAAAAACGATGTATTGCAATAAGTTATGACCATCATAACCAATAAACGTAAAAAAATAATTTTGTCCAGTTAGTATGTTCTAGACGCAACACAGTGCGCTGCCGCTAAGGCAGGTCCTGCTGTTGATCAACCAGAAACCTCGAGGGCCGCTGAACATCGTCGTAGCATGGCCGAGACCAGGAGTGAGGATTTTGTGTCAAACAGGCTTAGATCTTCGGAGGACACAAAAATCCCTCCAAAAGGTCGAAGGTTGATACGGGGATGTTCTTCCACTGAGCGATTCGTAGTTCACTGCAGCTAGCTGTCGTGTACTTCGAAAAAGCTAGTGGCCAGTAGAAGGCCTTAGCTGGAGCATTCGTCGACCGGTGCCGTGACATAAGGCATGGCCATATTTCAAAATATGGCCTTATGACGCTTTCACAAATCGACCCGGCAAGAGGTGCTTGACGTCACCTTTGCTTCCCAAAGTATCTATCCTGCAATTTGCAACTGGACTGTATCTGATAGTCATTCGTTTTCCGATCACCGCTATCTGGAGTACAAACTGGAAATTTGTCACAGTACCGCACCCTTGGTCTTCCGTAATCGACGGAAACCCGACTGGTGCTTACACAATAAATTCCTCTCTGCTAAACTATCCAATCAGGTGTACACTACACCAACTATACAGTTGGAATTAGACAAGCTTAACACCGTTCTAACTTCTGCACTTAATACAGCTTTCATCGAATCCTGTCCGATCACAAGAAGAAAGGTGGGCAATCGTCCCCCATGGTGGAATGCAGAACTTAACAGTATTCGCTGCACAAGCAGGAAACAATTCAATAAAGCCAAACGAACAAGGCTACCACTGGACTGGGAGATCTACAAAAAAAAGTCTGAAGAAGTTCAAAATAGAGGTTCGGAAAGCTAGACGCAGATCCTGGCGCGGTTTTTGTCAGGGTATTGACAACACATCTCAATCCTCTAGGCTGCGAAAAGTCCTCTCCAAAACATCAACTATACCTAGTGTCCTCATGAATCCCAATGGATCCTAGGCGGAATCAGACGAAGCATCGCTCAACCTGCTCATGGACACTCACGCCTACCCCCAACGATGATCGCGCCCTGGTAAATGTTGCACGCCCACAGGCCCCTCCTCATCTTATCAGCGAAGATAAGCTGAAATGGGCAGTAAACAGTTTCGAACCATTCAAATCCCCGGGACCGTATAGTATTTTTCCGGCCCAGATTCAGACGGCCTTCAATATAGTATGGCAGTATCTTTCCTCCATTTTGAAGGCCTATCTTGAGCTCGGAACAACACCAACTGCCTGGACCGAGGTAAGAGTGGTCTTTATACCCAAAGCAGGCAAGACATCGCACACCCTCCCAAAGGATCTTAGACCTATTAGTCTAACGTCCTTCCTTCTCAAGATTCTGGAAAGAATCCTGGACCTACACATCAAGGCCACTATTGATAGCACCCTACTATCCACGTCACAGCACGCCTACCCATAAGGTAAATCCGTCGAAACTTCTTTGCACTCCATCATCCACCCTATCGAAAAAATCAGTCTCAATCAAAGAGTTCACCCTAGTGTCATTTCTAGACATAGAGGGAGCCTTCAACAACGTTGAAACAAATTCGATTACCAGTGCCTTACGTAGGCTCAACATCTGCGAACCCATCTGTTGTTTCATAGAACACATTCTAAAGAACAGGGTGTACTGCTTCCACTATTGTGGAATTTGGTATTCAACGAGGCCCTTCTAAAGGTCGAAAAACTGCATGCAATATTATTGCCTATGCTGACGATGTCGCCATTCTGACAACAGGCAAATACCCGCAGACGCTGGCCGATGTCATGCAGTCTACTCTTAATGAACTGCTCAGATGGACCGATAAATGCGGCCTCTCCGTTAACTCGACGAAGACCGAGCTAGTTCTATTCACAAGAAAACACAAGCTACCTGACTTTACTCCGCCCAAGATAAGGGGATCCACCCTCAAGCTTTCAAATAGTGCTAGCTATTTAGGCCTAAAGCTTGACCGCAAGCTGATTTGGAAAGAGAATGTCGTCGAACGGGCCAGGAAATCGCTGGCCGCCCTATACATTTGCAAGAAAGCAGTAGGCTACACCTGGGGCCTTAAACCAAGCATCATGCACTGGCTATACACGTCGGTCATTAAACCGAATCTCATGTATGGAGTATTGGTATGGTGGCCCGCCTTGGAGAAGAAATCCAACCTATCCATAATGGAAAATACTCAGCGAGTTGCATGTCTCAGTATTACCGGTGCACTGAGAACTTCTCCCACAGTGGCGCTCCAAACCATGCTCCACCTGCTTCCGATTGACATCGTCAGTAAGCAATTGGCTGTCAGCTCGGCAATAAGACTGAGAGGCTCCAAGCAGTGGAAGGAGCAACACACGGGACATGCCAATATACTTTCGATGCACCGTCATCTTCCCAATCGCACTGACCATCTGCCCACTGAATATGATTTTAACAAGGGCTACACGCACTCGATACCGGACAGAAGTGAGTGGACGCAACGCAATGTCCTTTACAACGAATCGCTGTCAATTTTCACGGACGGGTCCAAAACCAAGGACAGAGTCGGTGCCGGAATTTTCTCGGAAGATCTGGACATACACCTCTCCTTTAACCTTCCAGGCTACTGCAGCGTTTTTCAAGCTGAAATCACCGCAGTTCGCAAAGCTGCTGACTGGCTGGCGGCGAGCACACTATCAACACCTGAAATTGTTATTTATGTCGACAGTCAGGCAGCCATCAAATCCCTCGCATCCAGCACTACGAGATCTAAGGCAGTGAAAGACTGTCACATATCTCTTAACGAGATAGCTGGTCAGCACTACCTCAACCTTTGCTGGGTACCAGGTCACTGTGACATACCGGGGAATTGTGCAGCCGACGAACTAGCACGACAAGGTTCCTCTGGTACAGATAGCATAAGCATTACCGACATCGAAGCGCCAGCGTCTTATGTTAAGTACCTTATTCAAATTGATGCCGAGAAAGTAGCCAATCATCGATGGTAACATCTAGACCAATGTCATACTGCCAGACAGCTGTGGCCGACACTCAATAAATCCAGGTCCATCGGACTCTTGAAGCAGTAGAGAGGAACCCTCTTAAAAATAACAAATGTCCTCACTGGACACTGCGTCATAGGAAGACATGCCCAAAGATTAGGTATCCCTCATAATGACTTCTGCAGAAGCTGCAGAGAGGAAGAAGAGACCATCAGTCATCTCCTGTGCGCCTGTCCTGCGCTCGCCAACATCAGGAAGGTCACTCTGGGTGAATACTTATACAATGATCTTAATGATCTCTGCAACTCCTAGACGGCTAAAATTCACGACTTCATTCAACGAAGCAAATGGTTCTAAGAGCAAGAGGGTGATCCACCCGCCTTACACATCGGCAGTACAATGGACCTACTTTCTGGTCTAAGTACATCATCATCGAGGGCCGATCCTAACCTAACCTAACCTAATTCATTGACGTAGTGAGACAATACAATAATAAAAAAAATTTACTATTATTCGTTCCAGCCATAAAGTATGACAATATTTAATATATTGACAGTCAAAAAGTAAAAATAAATTAGTAATAAACACTGGGAGAGAGAGCTATACTCTCACTCGCAATTTACCAACACAAAACAAGTAATTATGAATTTTAAATTTTGACTGGTTACTTGATTAACAGTTTAACAGATTTGGATGTGACTTTAAGTTGTTTCATTTACTACGGATATTGAAGAATTCAAAATACCCTTAAATTTGTCAAAGTAAAAGACATACTTTTTTTAATTTCCGCGCGCTGGAAATACTCTCTAGCCTACTGTGCGTCGGCGTCGGTATAGAAAGCCAACTCCTTTTGCTTCATGGTTCTTCGGTTGTTCCAGTATATTCTGTCAGGAATTCTTGTCTCCTTTCAAATGCAAGTATCGGATTCATGTGATCAGTTTCCGTCAATCCACTGATAGTCCCCATCGGGACAAAATGGAGGCATGGCCGTAAAGGCTCGATGACCACAATCGGCCTTCTCTCAGTCTTACAGCGGTTTTAGCCGCCAGACTGCTGCAGTATGTGTCAATCGGAATGAATCTAAGCATGATTTCCATTGCCGCTGTTGGTGTTGTTCTCATTGATCTCATGAATCCGATGCACGCCGCCCTCTGGATTTTGGTGAGGTTTGAAAGTTGGTATTGCTTCTCAAGTAGCGTCCACCATACTAGTGAACCATATGTAAGAATGGGTCTTACGGACGCTGTGTATTTCCAGTACACCACAGCTGGTTTGAAGCCCCACGTATTACTGAATGCCGTTTTGCAGGAGTAGAAAGTTACGCTAGCTTTTTTGACGCGTTCGGCAATATTTTCCCAAGAGTGAACTCCTTGAAGTGGAGGGATTTTTTTCCATGCTCGATACGACCCAGTGGAGGGCTATATCTACAGAAGAAAATCGCTGTACATGTAAAGCAAAACACTTATAAATAGTACAGGTGGCAAGTAAACATATTCAAAAACAAAGATTTCAGGAAGACTTACTTATAAAGAAAGAAAAGAAAAGATACAAAAGAAATTTAATATATACACCAAGTAGGTAGACTAAAATAAAAAAGAAAAGAAAAAGTCTGAGTAATTTTAGTTAAGAAGCGAAATGAGAAAAAGACGCCGTTGAAAATTGCCTATACTCAACTATAGACCTCGCCCGGTGAGGCAGATTGTTCCAAAGATGAACAGCATGAATAAAAAACTGCCTGCGAGATGTCAAGCAGGTATGTATAGATGGTCTTATGGTAATATAACGGTTTAAAAGGGAGAAATTATAAAATAGTCCGAGGATGAAAGAAACACGTCTAGTGACTATACATACTCTCTTTACACTATACCGATCTGACGCAGATGTATGCATGTTGTGATTTAAATAGGTAATCGTCTACGATCACGTTACTTATATATACATCTATTAAACGTTCCAAAGTTTTCAGCATAAAAGACGCCAGACTAATAGATCTCAGAGCTTTTGCGTTTGTATGGCTCGCTTGTTCTGCTTTGGGAATAAATACAACGCGCACCTCCCGCCATGCTTTAGGAGCATAACCTAGCTTAAGGCGTCCTGTAAATATACGCTTGAGCATTGGAATAGCCAATATCCACTGACTCTTGCAGCATCACAGGTCGAATGTTATCCATTACTGGTGCCTTATATGGAGCGAATGATTTAATTGCATAAACCATCTTGTCATCATCTTTTATATTTCCCACCTCTTGCGCGCTTATTCCCGATGTCGTCTCTGGAATGGGTAGATCATCTCCAGAGATTGATGTGCATACATACGGGAAAGTGAGGACTCAGTAGCATGTCCAGCGTTTCCTCGTGTGATTCTGCCCAAGTGCTTTTCCTAATATTAGATTCCGGCGTTGGTGTCTTGGCCAGGACCTTCCTTAGGCGGGGCGCTTCATTTGTTGATTCTATAGATGCGCAAAGGACCTCAAAGAGTTCCTCTTTGCGAACCTAATCTCTTTCTTGAGGAGCTTCACGCTTTCTTTATAGGTGGACCACTCGATGAATCCCTCCTTAGGCTCCGAGGTTCCACCCTACTCTTGAAATGCGAATGAGTTCTGCTATTTTATCGCTCCTCCATGTTGGACGCATTTACCGCTAAGCCTGCTAACCGGGCAAGACTTTTCGAAGGATCGCGCAAGGGAACCAGTCAATGCATCGACTGCATTCTCAACTGCTTCAATCGAGTCGAGGTCCTCAGTGAGGTGATTCACTGACTTCCTCAGTTCGAAAAACGAGCCACACAAACGCAAAAGACCTGAGATCTATTAGTCTGGCGTCTTTTATGCTGAAAACTTTAAACCGTTTAATAGATGTATATATAAGTAACGTGATCGGCGACGATTACCTATTTAAATCACAACATGCATACATCTGTGGATCATTTGAACCCTGTAAAAAAGGCAATATCAATGCGCGTTCCAAAGACATCGCGATGTAGGAAAGGCAGGCCTATAAACGCCTGGATCAGACAAATGCGACGACATCGGCATTTCATTGGCCTCAGTAACCGAGTGATCCAAAATCGGCAGGCCTGCCGATATTTTCTGGGGTCAAATAGGCGAACCCCACAGGCGGATCAGTAGAAATGCAGTGAAGTGGGAGGGCTGTGATCCCTTGTTTTCGGATCATAGCCTCGCTGATAAAAGGAAGAAGAAGAAGATGCATACATCTGCGGCAGATCGGTACAGTGTAAAGAGAGTATGCATAGTCACTAGATGTGTTTCTTTCATCCTCGGACTATTTTATAATTTCTCCCTTTTAAACCGTTGTATTACCATAAGACCATCTATACATACCTGCTTGACATCTCGCAGGCAGTTTTTTATTCATGCTGTTCATCTTTGGAACAATCTGCCTCACCGGGCGAGGTCTATAGTTGAGTACTTTTTCTTTTCTTTTTTATTTTAGTCTACCTACTTGGTGTATATATTAAATTTCTTTTGTATCTTTTCTTTTCTTTCTTTATTAGTAAGTCTTCCTGAAATCTTTCTTTTTGAATATGTTTACTTGCCACCTGTACTATTTATAAGTGTTTTGCTCTTACATGTACAGCGATTTTCTTCTGTAGATATAGCCCTCCACTGGGTCGTACCGAGCATAGAAAAATCCCTCCACTTCAAGGAGTTCGCTCTTGGGAAAATATTGCCGAACGCGTCAAAAAAGCTAGCGTAACTTTCTACTCCTGCAAAAAGGCATTCAGTAATACGTGGGGCTTCAAACCAGCTGTGGTGTACTGGAAATACACAGCGTCCGTAAGACCCATTCTAACATATGGTTCACTAGTATGGTGGACGCTACTTGAGAAGCAATACCAACTTTCAAACCTCACCAAAATCCAGAGGGCGGCGTGCTTCGGATTCATGAGATCAATGAGAACAACACCAACAGCGGCAATGGAAATCATGCTTAGATTCATTCCGATTGACATATACTGCAGCAGTCTGGCGGCTAAAACCGCTGTAAGACTGAGAGAAGGCCGATTGTGGTCATCGAGCCTTTACGGCCATGCCTCCATTTTGTCCCGATGGGGACTATCAGTGGATTGACGGAAACTGATCACATGAATCCGATACTTGCATTTGAAAGGAGACAAGAATTCCTGACAGAATATACTGGAACAACCGAAGAACCATGAAGCAAAAGGAGTTGGCTTTCTATACCGATGCTGAAATTCAAAAAAGTATGTCTTTTACTTTGACAAAATTGAGGGTATTTTAAATTCTTTAATATCCATAGCAAATGAAACAACTTAAAGGCACCTCCAAATCTGTTAAATTGTTAATCAAGTAACCAGTCAAAATTTAAAATTCATAATTACTTGTTTTGCGTTGGTAAATTGCGAGTGAGAGTATAGCTCTCTCTCCCAGTGTTTATTACTAATTTGTTTTTACTTTTTGACTATCATTATATTAAATATTGTCATACTTTATGGCTGGAACGAATAATAGCATTTTTTTTTATTATTGTATTGTCTCACTACGTCAATGAAGTAGGCACTGCATATTCTTCATGTATGTATGGACATTACTAAGGTTTTTAAAAATGTCAAGCATTGTCACACTTTGCCTTTAAGTGTTTTTAATAGTTAACCGTTCGGTCTTTCAAATTAATCTAAAATCAATAGTAGACGCTTCAAATATTTTTCATTAAATTTTTTCAGTTAAAATATTATCCTTCACTCATACGGAGCTATGTGAACAGTGGTTCAGTTTTAAGCATCTCAATAGGAAGTTAGTTAGTTTTAGATTACTTAGTAGATTACACATTCACAAAAACAAAGGTATCTCGGGAAAAACTTAATTCAAAGATAGAAATTTTTTGAAAAATACAGAAAAACGCTGGAAGCCCTGCAGAAGAAATAAATCTTCTTTTTTTTTCAAACATAGTGAATGTTTGAAGTTTACTAATATTATTTGAAGAGGAAAAAGAGTTTGACGAAATTCCAGGACCTACTTGTAGAGTAGGAAGGCCGAAAATAGCATTTGAAGAATGCAAAAGCAGAACAAAGCAACTGACGATTCAAAACTTAGTCGCTAAAACTAATACAAAGGAGCTAGTTTTTCCTACGTAAGTTAGCCTAAGAAAGAGTGGTAAGCAGATCGCAGCTGAAGTAGTTGGATAAGTGACGAACCCCGACTCACCCAAACGCGCCAAAGCTTATAAAAATGCTTATATCACTCCATTGACACCTGATGAAGCTGTATCTTTAATTGTGAGCAGCAAATCGAGTAAGGAAACTTATTTGGCTTATAGATCTGTAGCAAAAAGATGCGAATCTAATATATACCCTTCTTGGAATAAGGTACTGCTGACAAAAAAAGGGTTGCTATCCAAATTCAAATGCAATCACTGTTAATGATACAGCAGCAGAGATTGATTAAGAGAATCTCTTCTACCTTACGGCTAGTCGCATTTGCCAGTTGCAATGAGAAGTAATAAGGAATTATTCAAGTGATCAGCTTACTTTATTATGTAAGTGGAGTTTAGATGGCAGCTCTGGACAAAGCAACTATAAACAGTTGGTGAAGAGTGACAATGATGATTCTTCTGTTTTTTATTATATCTTTTGTGCCTTTACAATTACGTGATTCTAAAAATAATACTACAATTCTGTGGCAAAACTCCGTGCCTTTTTTTACAAGGTAGGCCAATCAAATTTATATTTTGTAAAGAAACGCCAGAAGTTACAGTTACTGAAACAGATAAAATTCAAAGACAAATTGATAATTTACATGACTTTATTTATGGTTTTTTTATTTTTTATTTAATGGTTGATGGAAAAATTTGTCATACATTAAGTGGAACAAAATCAACCCTTAACTGCTACATATGCAAAGCAACACCCAAAACAATGAACGACCTAAAAAACATAAATACAAAAACGCCGTGAAGAAATTTACATAAAAGGCCACTAAATGAAACACCAACTTAAACGTTATAAATATATCTTTATTTTAGGGTTCGTGCGAACGATTTAAAGGTTGTATTTCGAAAAAGCCCAGGTTCAGTGGGTGGGATGTATTTTATATTTTATTTGGGGACCTGCATTGCGATTGATCGGGAAACTACTGACTGCCCAAAACTTGGCTTGGGCCAGTAGCGCAACAATCAAGTTCGTGATGAAGTGCTTACTTTACCTCCTAGTGGTGGTCCCCGGGCAATATATATATATATATATATATATATATATATATATAGGCCAAAATTGTAAGTGCGGGTTGTCTAGGGCCTTGATTCTAGGCTAGGTAACGTGGGCCAGCAACCTGCGTTACCGAATATTGCCCGCTCCAGAAACCGACACTATGCCTCTGATAAGGAATGATCACATGTTGACGACTTTTGGCTATTGTACCCGGACAAAGATAGGTTTCTAGAATGTAAAAACGCTCCTCGACTCGGGAAGAGAAGGTCCTTACAATGCCAGATTCATCCAATTGGAAAACGAATTCATGCAATATAAACTGGACATTATGGGGGTAAGTGAAGTAAGATGGTTAGAAGCGAGCGAGTACCAGTCTCCAACGCGTAACACTGTAGTACTCTATTCTGGAAGACCATCCGGAAGTCCGCGGGAATTTGGAGTCGGACTACTGCTTACAAGAACAGCACGCAAGGACCTAATTTCCTGGCAGCCTCATGGTGATAGGATTTTGACGGCCAGATTCCGGACTAGAGTACGACGCGTCACCATCATACAGTGTTACGCCCCAACGAATAGTTCGTCTGAGGACGAAGAGGACAGCTTCTACAATCTCCTAAGCGCCGTCTTCAACACAACACCAAATGGAGACATTGTCATAGTGATGGGGGATTTGAATGCCAAGGTAGGCAATGACAACGAAGGGCTCAAACATGTAATCGGGAAGCACGGATTAGGCAACCGCAATGACAACGGCGAAAGGTTTGTGGATTTCTGCAATGCCAACCGCCTTATGATAGGTGGCACAATGTTTGAACACAAGTCCTGCCACAAATTCACCTGGGTTTCCAATGACAGGCAAGCAACCTCCAACCAAATTGACCATTTTGCTATCAGCCGCCGCTTTAGAAGTAGTCTCCTGGACGTCCGAAACAGGCGAGGGGCAGATGTGGGGATAGTACGTGATCACCATCTTATGATAGCTACTCTCCAAATACGCACTGCTGCAGTTCGAAGATCCCACGACAACGCAAGAATGCCCAGGTTCAACATCGATAGACTTAGTGATCCCTCAGTGCGCCAACAATTAAGGGAGCGCTTTTCGCAAGGTGTGGAAGCAATCAGCAGCTCAATGCCCGCAACCATCCAAGACCATTGGTGTGCTGTGAAAAATGTTTATACATCTGGTGCTGAAAGAATTGTCGGTCGATCGCAGGGAAGGCATAGGGCGTGGCTTTCCGAGGATACCTGGAGAGGGATTGACGAACGAATACAGCTGAAAGCTCGCGTTGCAGCTATCCCAGCAGCAGGGAGAAGCGAGCTAGAGTCCCTATATCGCATGAAGATGAGAGAAATTCAGCGTAGCGTACGACGTGACAAGCGCAACTACATCAACGCGCTGGCTACAGAAGCAGAAGAAGCTGCACGGAGATGCGACAGCAGGACTGTCTACAGAATCACGAAAGAGCTGACAGGTGGTCGCAGCTCCAGCCAACACCCAGTGAAAAGCCTAGATGGCTCCCTGCTCATTTCGGATGAGGACCAGCCCAAGAGATGGAAAGAGCATTTTGCTACGGTTTTGAACCGTGTATTCGCTAGCGATATGCTCCCAAATCAGACTGGGATGCCCGAGGTGAGAAGTTCCCGAATACGCCCATGACTCCCAGTAAAGATGAGATCAATACCGCGATCAAGGCACTCAAAACCAACAAGGCGAAAGGACTTGACGGTATTCCAGCAGAGCTCTTACGACCAGCGCCAAGAACATCGGCTGAGCTTCTGCTTCCACTTATAGATAGAGCTTGGGAAGCTGAGAGCTTTCCTAACGAGTGGAACAAGGGAATGATCGTCAAGCTTTCAACGAAAGGAAATTTAATGGAGTGCAGAAACTGGAGGGGTATCTGCGTGCTGCCTGCTGTAGCTAAGATAATAGCTAAAATCATCCTTGAGCGAATCAAACAACATCTCGAAGACACACTCGATGCCGAACAAGCAGGTTTCCGCTCAGGATCCTCCTGTGCCGACCACATCAACACCCTGCGGATTATCATCGAACAGTGTGCTGAATATCGATCGCCACTGCACCTGCTGTTCATCGATTTTGAGAAGGCGTTAGATAGACACATTGCCAGAAACCGTACACGATGGCGCGCAGGCGTAGTAGAGGCCCTAGGACCCACAAGGGGATACATGACATAAGTAAGTAAGTATGTATTTTATATGAGAATGGGGTGTGGTGAAATCAATAAAGGGGAAGTGGGTACTGTTTTTGCATCTACATACAGTGGTGTAATATTTATTTTGGTACGGGCTAAAGTTGTTTGGCGCGAACATTCCGGCCACCTTGATGGGTTGTAGACCGTCAATCATCTTCTGCTCGTATAGGGGCGATCTTTGCTATAGGACGCCGATAGCTTCCGGAACTAGTCTTGAGCTCAACTACTCGTACTTTCCCGTCGTCTCCCTTGATGGTTTTTGTTACCCGAGCCAGTACCCATTTGTATGGGGGTAAGTTGTCTTCATAGACTATGACCAGACTTCCTTCTTGGATATTGGGCTGAGCGGTAAACCACTTAGAGCGCGCCTGGATATGTTTGATATACTCGCTCAACCATCTCCTCCAAAGGTGTTGTTTGATCGCCGATACACGCTGCCATCTATGAAGATAGGAAACGTTTTCGTTATTAAAGTTTGGTTCTCGAAAGGAATTAATTGTCGATCCAATTAGAAAGTGTCCTAGGGTCAGCGCACTGATGTCATCAGGATTTGCAGACACTCGAGTGATTGGTATCGAATTTAACACGCCTTCGATTTCAGCTAGTGCTGTCGCTAGCTCCTCAAAGGTCAATAGCGCACTGCCCAAGGTCTTGTAGAGAAGTCCTTTTGCCGACTTCACAGCTGCTTCCCAGATCCCTCCGAAGTGAGGCGCTCGAGGTGGGATGAACTTGAACTCCATCATCTTCTCTGAAGCGAAACTTAAAATATTTGTTTTATTAGCTGATGCAAAGAATTTGTTACGAAATTCCACTAATTTAGTCCTAGCCCCTACAAAATTGGTCGCATTATCGCAATAGATTTTTGTTGGACAACCTCTTCGCCCTATCAACCGCTTAAGCGCTGCTATAAACGCATCTTCTTCTTCCTTTTTATCAGCGAGGTCATGATCCGAAAACAAGGGATCATAACCCTCCCACTTCACCGCATTTCTACTGATCCGCCTGTGGGGTTCGCCTATTTGACCTCAGAAAATATCGGCAGGCTCGCCGATTCTGGATCACTCGGTTACTGAGGCCAATGAAATGCCGATGTCGTCGCATTTGTCTGATCCAGGCGTTTATAGGCCTGCCTTTCCTACATCGCGATGTCTTTGGAACGTGCATTGATATTGCCTTTTTAACAGGGTTCAAATGATGTCTTCTTTGAATGTGGCAATACCAACTGAGCCGGTCGCGCTCTATTTTTTGTACGATGGTTTCCTTGATGTGAAAGCTTCCACGGATCGTCGAACTTCTTATTCGATCAAGCTTTGTCACTCCTGCTGTCATGCGAAGCATCTTCATCTCAGCTGCCGTTAATTTACTCTCATACTTTTTGTACATCGTCCAACATTGTGAACCGTATGTGAGCGCTGGACTCACAACTGTGGTGTAGAGCCTTCCTTTCAACTTAGGTGGCATTTTTCTGTCACAGAAGATAGCGGAATTTTCTCGCCACTTCATCCACCCTTCGCTTACGCGATGATTGATGTCGTCATCACAAGTTGCTTTGCTATTGATCATAGATCCCAGATATTTGAACTTTTCGAATTTGGGAAGCACTGTTCCATTCAAATAAATGTCTGGAATAGGCCTGAGTGGATCAGAGAACGGGCAGCACAAGTACTCTGTCTTTTTTGAACTAATGCGATACCCATTTCCCTCCAAAACGTCACCCACGCATCAAGTGCTCGTTGCAGGGATGTAGGATCCTCACTTATAATGACTCCATCATCAGCAAAGAATAACTGATGTACCTTGGGGTCCATCACTTTACCTTCAAGCAGATAATCAAGGACTGTAATAAAGAGCAAAGGACTTAAAACGCTTCCGTGGTGCACTCCGACTTTGATTGGGAACTCTTCGATTACTCCAGCGGGGCATCTTACTCTTGTCTTTGCTCCTTCGTACATGTCCATGATCATCTGTACATATGTGTCTGGAACCCCTTGATGTCTTAGCGCCACCCATATCAGATCTCGTGGTTGTCTGTCGAATGCCTTTTCAAAGTCAACCAATACAATATGCAAATCCCTTAAGGAATCACGATGTTTTTCCATTATGATCCTTATACTTTGGATTGCATCTGTGGTTGATTTACCCGAGACAAACCCGCACTGATATTCAGATAGCCGTATTTTTTTTCGCAGTCGGCCACCTAATACCCGCTCAACGATCTTCATGGTGTGTGACATCAGCTTGATCGAACGGTAGTTATCACAGTTTCGCGTATCACCCTTCCCTCTGTATACAGGGAGAAGGTAAATTTCCCTCTCACGAATTTGGAGATGAGAATTCTAAGCCATCTGAACCCGATGTCTCCCATCTTTTTTCAGAACTCAGAGGGTATCTCGTCTGGCCCAACCGCTTTTCGTTTTTTGGAGTATTTGACCGCCTCACTACTCACTAACTTCTTCGACTGTAATGTCGGGTATTTCTTCACAGTTAGGGGTGGCTCTTGGAAAGTATAGCCGGGGAAACTGTTCATTTAAAAGCTCTTCACAATAGTGCCGCCACCTCTGCGAATTGTATCGTCATCCACAAGAAGCTGGCCATGAGCATTGCTAATGAACTTTGGCGAACGAATCTCCTGAGCATTCTTCCTTCTTAGGGCGGCTATTTTGAAGATAGTGGCACTCTTGTTCATATTCTGTCTTCGCAGCTCCTGGATAGCCTGGTTTGCATCAGCAACCGGGAAAAATATTTTCTCCAGCTCCCGATACAGGCCCTCCGTACTCTCTGGTTGAAGCTGGGCGCACTTCTTCTTCGCTTTTTTCTTCAAACATCTGTATTCCATTTCGAGGCGAGCTTTTTCGTCACTATTATTAGAGGGGCACTTTGACCAAGCTTTAAAAGCCGCTTTCTTCTCATTTATCACTTTCTTAGCTTCATCACTCCACCACCATGTTTCTTTGGCGTGTTGATGGTGATCTTTTGAAGCTCCTAGCAGTGATTTGGCCTTCTTTAGGCAAGTTCGCTGTAGGGAATCCCACATATTTTGTGCTCTGCACTCTTCATCCTCAGCTCCGTTGATGGTGTGAGAGAGGTAATTTTTTTTGCGGCAGTGATATTCTTAACCCGTCCCTGCACGGTGCTGCTATAAACGCATCCGATGTCAAATCAGAAACCACCTCCAAATGCACAGCTTTTGTGGAGAAACAGACAAATACTGCTATGTAGGTTTTGCTTGCTTTCCGCGAATCTTCCATGACGTTAGTATTGGACCACAGAAGTCCACCCCGCAAACAGAGAATGGTCGGTTGGGAGTTAGTCTGTCCTTGGGCAAATTTCCCATAATTTGCTGCAACAGTTGTGGCTTGTACCTTCTGCAATGGACACAGTTCCGAACGATCTGCCTAACCACCACTCTTCAGTTTATGACCCAGAATCGATCTCTCATGAAGTTGAGTAAAGCCTGCGGACCAACGTGAAAGTTACTTCGATGCAGGTACCTCACGTAACTGTTCAGAAATTGATTGGCGTTTGGTAAGAGCATTGGGAATTTTTTATCATGTGCTATACCAGCACTGCCTACGCGACCACCTACTCTGAGGATACTCCTTTTTCCAGTCTCATCAAAGATTAATCCCAGCTTTAAATATTTGGGATTCGATGTAGATCCTCCAGCCCTGATTTCTGCTATCTCCTTGGCGAAGCTTTGCTGTTTGATACACCACACAATTGTCAAGAGTGCATTGTTAAGATCTTCTCCCGAGAGTTTTACTCCAGCGGACCTATTTCCTCTAGCAGCCGCGATGAATTTTAGCATATACGCTACGATTCGAAGCGTTTTGACGTAGTAACTGTGTTTATAAAATATGTCTGAAAACACTTTCTCTGCCACTTCGCATACAAAAATGCTTTTCCGCTTTTTCCGTTCCAACAATGGCTCCTTTACATCAAGTTCAGCGAAATCCTTGTTATCTAGCCAATCATATCCTCGTCTCAGGAAATCAGGCCCCGCAAACCAAGCTGAATGTTGTAAATCCTTGACGTTGCATCCTCTTGAGATTAAATCTGCTGGATTATTCTCTGATCGTACGTGCCTCCAGTGGATACCCAAACACAACGATTGTATATCGCTTACTCGGTTTGCGACGAAAGTTTCCCAAGCACTAGGAGATGAGTCTAGCCAACACAGCACAATCTTGGAATCCACCCAAAAATAAATATTATCAAAGCCAAACTCGAAAGCTGCTTTAACTTTGTTCCAAAGTTTGGCCAACATTTGAGCTCCGCACAATTCTAGCCTAGGCAGTGACAGAGTTTTTTCTGGTGCGACCTTGGACTTGCCAGCAATCAAATTGACTGAGATGTTGCCGAATTCGTCTTCACTTCTTGCATACAAACAACATCCGTAGGCCTTTGTCGACGCGTCCGAGAACCCATGAATTTGAATATTTCTAAAGTTTGGTTGAAAAATGAATCGAGGAATGCTAATACTATTCAAATTTCGCAAGTCTACTGTGTACCCTTTCCAACAAGCCTCATAGGTACTAGGCAGAACATCATCCAAATCCAATTTTTCCACCCACAACGATTTTAAAAACAGTTTTGCCTTTACTACAATTGGACAAAGCAAACCAAGAGGATCAAATAATCTACTTGCAGACGACAGTACAGTACGTTTGGTTAGCTTGTTCGGCGTAAAGGAATCTTTGTAGGAGTACTGAAATGCATCCTGTCGTGGATTCCAAGAAATCCCTAATGTCTTCGTTGTTTCCAAGTCGTCCACGTTTAGCTCTACGTTTGTTGTTTTTATCGACGCACTTAATGGAATATTGAATTGCCACTTGTGAAGTTCAAACTGAGCCGATTGAAGAATGGTATTCACTTCCCGTTGAATTTGACGCAACTCGTCGATGGAATCAGCTCCTGTGAGAAGGTCATCAATATAAAAATCCGTCCGAATGGTCTTTGCTCCTAATGGGAACTCCTTACTATACCTGATACCTAGTTCCTTCAGACACCGAGTTGCTAGAAATGGGGCCGACGAAGTGCCGTATGTGACAGTATTGAGCTGAAACGTTTTGAGATCCTCCTTTGGATTATTTCTGCATAGGATCAGCTGGTACTTCCTGTCCTCAGCATTTATTTCGATTTGGCGATACATCTTTTTGATGTGAGCTGTTAAGACATACCTGTGACATCTAAATCGAAGCACAATCACGAACAGTTCTTCCTGGATTGTTGGTCCTATCATCAAAATGTTGCTGAGAGACGTATTTGAAGTGGTTTAACATGACGCGTCAAAGACTACCCTAAGTTTTGTGGACAAACTGTCAGGTCGGAGAATGCACTGGTGCGGCATAAAATAATGAGGCTGAGTAAAGTCAATTTTACCGATCAGTGACATGTGCCCCAAGTCCAAATATTCTTTAATGACTTCTTTCAATTTTTTTTTTTTTTCAATTTTATTAATTCATTTTCTTTCAAAACGTTACAATTGTTTGTTTTACCTGCAAAGCTTAAGGCTTATCTGCAGATGGTTGGATTTCACAATAAATTATGGTTTGGAAGTTTGTTTATGTTTTAGATATGCATAGATATAAATTCATTATGTTTAGATACAAATTTAATTATTTTACCTTTTAGACAATATAGTATAACTTAATAAAGTGCAATTTTATTTCTTTTTTACGCTTTTTAAAGTTCAAAATATTTTTTAGGTTGCTTGGCAATGAATTTATTATTGTTGGTATAATGTAGATGAGCTGTCTTCGTCCGTAATTGTTGTGGATTGCAGGAATTTCCAACAATTGTCGAGCTCGTCTTCTTGTGTTTTGATTATGGCGTATATGTTGTTGGAAACGGGCGTCATCATAATATTCTAGTACTGTTGTCATCTTAGTCATTTTAAAGATACCCCTTACATCTAGAACTTTAAAATTATTATTGCTGCCATTAATGATTTTAACTAAGCGTTGTTGAAGGTTCATAATCTTATCAATGTGAGTTTTTGATGCATTTCCCCATGCTAATATGCCATCTCTCACACGGGACTCAGCAAGAGAGTAGTAAACCAGCTTCTGGACATCTGTGGTAGTGTATCTCTTCAGGTATGCCATCGCAAAAACAGCACTTTTTAGTTGCAGTCGTAATCGATGAATGTGTTCACGCCAAATAAAATGATCGTCTATGGTAATTCCCAAATATCTGATACTTTTCACGACTTCAATGGTTTCGATTCTTATTGCACTGGAACAGTCTTCATTTTTGCTGTAAATGCGTATAGCAGCTGTTGGTTTATTTGGTGTGCGTATGTGCATTATCTTAGTTTTCTCCGAGTTTATTACTAAACTGTGATCATGGCACCATCGCGATACCCTATCAAACTCCTCCTGCAGTATAGCTGTCGCCGTGTCAAGACATCTGCGCTTTACAACAATAGCAATATCATCTGCGTAAGCGAATACGGTACTTTTATCGAATACACGTAGAAGTTCATTAGTAAAGAGAATAAACATTATTGGACCTAATTTAGACCCTTGTGGTACACCACAGATATTCTGTTTTCCATTGCTAATTGTGTCAGATACTTTTACCCTTACTGTTCTTCCTGCTAAATAAATCTTTATCCATTTTGCCACATTTCCTCTTATTCCGATCCTGTATAGGCTATCTAAAAGTTTGTCATGTGCCAGTGTATCGAAAGCCTTACTGAAATCTATGAACATCACTAGTATGTGATCGCTCTTATTTAGACCTGTATTTACCAGGTTCGAGAATTCTCCCAGCAATTTTCCAGTACTCTTCCCCTTTTGGAATCCATACTGGTTTGATTTCAGAATTTTGTTTTTCCTGATGAAGTTGGCTAAGCGGTTAACAAAAATTTCCTCCATACACTTTTCGATCTTCAAATCTGGATTCCTACCTAGTCTTCTTTCAAGCGACAAGAATCGATTTCTGGCGGATTATCCTTAAATGGAAGCTTGACACTAAATCTTCCATTTTCAAGGACTTTCACATTTTCGATGAAATGCTGCTCACAAATAATATGTTCAGGTGTGCGAGTAATTCTGTTAGAACCTTCCTCCATCCTCCAAAACCTTTCAACAAGCTTCTCTGAATTACTAAGTGGGTGGTTTGACGATTTTTCCAGGAGATTATACGACGGTTTACGTGCCTCATGTGCACAATAAGCACATGAAACTATCCATCCAAAAAGAGTGTTCTGCAGCACTGGCCGTTGTGGACCTCATTTTATTTGTCCTTTTATCATTAAGTCGAAGAACACATCGGCACCCAACAGCATATCAATTTTTGGGGGCTTGTAAAACAATGGATCTACCAAGCTAACTTCTCTGGGAATTTTCCAATCTTTTATTTGCAGTCGATGTTGAGGTTGGAACTCTGTTATTGAGCGAGCGATCCAAAACTCAATGTTTTTCTCGTTTGTTTGCTAAGGCCCCTGTCATCAAATTAATCTGCGAACCTGAATCAAGTAGAGCTCTAGCTGACACGAAGCACCCTGCCTGGTTTTTTACCTTTATTACCACCGTCCCTAAAATGACCTAAAGTTCCGCGTCGACACCTATCGCATTTTGCAAGGTAGTTCTTGCATTTCCAACGATCTGAGCGGAAGTCAAGGGTTCACCATGTGTCCTAGAGGTATTGTATCTATGGAGCAATAGATGATGAGGGTCTGAACAGATATCACATCTTTTTGCACAGCAGTGGCTTACCTCATGATCTTTTTTTCAGACAGTTTATACACAGTGACAATCGTTTTGCATTTTTAAACCGATCATGTACATTCAAATTTCTAAATTTGTTGCAATCCACTATTGTATGATTCGCTGACGTGCAAAAACTGCATAATGATTGAATTTTTCAATTCCAGTAAGCGTTGCATCACTATCCACCAATGTTTTAAAAGTGCTCATAAAATTCTTATATTCAGAATACTTGCCTGAAAATTTAGGCAAACGAAGCTGTGGTAATCGAGAACTTGCCTGAGAAATAGCAAACGACGTGTCTACTCCACTGGGTCTTCTAGTTGGTCCCATCAGCGATAATATCTTCGATTTTGTGCCGCAATATAATTCTTCTAACTCACCCCGACAAGTGTCAGATGGACACAAATCTTCTATTCTCGTCTGGTAGTTAAGAAGCTGCTTAAAATAGGACTCTACAATACCTAGACGACATTCTAACTCCGCATAATCGAACTTTTTGTCCTTTGACTCTAACAAAGTTTTAATTCGAGAAATACTTCCCTTTGTGGAAGCCATATTGGCTTTCAACGCTTCCAATGATTTTTCGTTGGAGGAAGGCATAGCAGCAGATTCTTCGACACTCATATGCTTATCTACGACGAATGTAAATAATTACGGGTCAATGTACTCTCTGTGTGCGATGCACTGATCAGCTGATTCTATTGAATTTTGCAAGCAGGCCAACAAAGGCACACAAGCTGATTTGTGGCGAATTCCCAAAGCAGCAAACGATGCAACAATTTCGAGCGGCGAATTTCTCTAAAGCTCCTACTACCTCAGCGACGAATTTACGAAAATATTAGGTCTGTTCCTTTACTTGCAAATTCGTACAAATTTGTACGAATTCTTATTCAACAGCGTTCCTTTACTCAAAAAAGTAGTAAAAGAGAGAGGCAACGAGAGAGTAAAAATTTCCCCTCAGTGAAAAATCTTACGAATTCTTACTCAACAAATTTCTGTCAAAGTCAGCTGTTACTTTGTTTGGATGTTTTTATTTTTCTTTTGTCTTGGGTTATTTTTCCTTTTAATTCAATTTGCAGCAAAAGAGCAAATAAAAAATGAAAAAAAGAGGACCCAAATAAAAGTTGAATATTTTCCTAGGACATTCCTGCGCATATGTAAATTTGTATTTAAAAGCAATAAAAACGAACTTCAAAGTTCAATGAAAATGGTTTACATAGATGTGGAGTACGGAAGAAACAGCTGAAAACATTGACGTTTAATTATGGGCAAGTTTTTTTTTGTCTAACGCGTTCCTTTATTTTTTTGCAGCTTCTCTCTTTGAGACAGAATTTTGCTCTTAAGGTTGATAATTTCTCTTTTACTTTTTTTTTGCCCAAAAAGTAAAGGAACAGACCTATTGAGTAAGAGCGAAAAACAGCCAACAAGATCGAACGTCTCCGGAAAAAGAAGTCCGCCGGAAGCGCAAACGCGTGAAAAACGGGACTCAGCGAAATCTAAAAGCATTGAGGAGGAAAACGACGTACTCCGTACCAAGCTTAGCGAAATGGAGCTACTCTATCGTGAGCTCAAGAAAGAGGTAGATTTACTCAGGCAAGAAAATAATGCCCTAAAAAACACGTACCTACAAAAAGAAAATACAGTTAGCTCACATCGCTCACCTAGTCGCGAATACCAGACGGATGAAGAAGAGCTAACACGCGAAACGAATTGGGTCGAAAGGAAACGACCAAGCAAAAAACGAAAAGCTGGTTCCTCGCCGGAAGTCGAGCCACAAAAAGATGAAAAGCGCAAGGAGATGCAAGAAAAGCAACAACAACCAAAATTACGTCCTCCGCCACCGATAAACGTCGTTGGAATTACGGACTATAATAAGTTGCATTGCCTCCTTAGAGGAACTCTGGCTTCGAAGTTTAAGGTGACATCTTTGCGAAACAATACGTGGAAAATCAATGTCGATGATGCCGACGGTTACCGATCAGTATCTAAAAAATTGAATGCCGAAAAGATTCAGTGGTATACTTATGAAAATAAGTTAGAAAGACCACTGCGTGTTGTAGCAAGGGGACTCCACCCCTCGTGCACTAAAGAAGATGTAATGCACGACCTTCAAGACAAAGGCTTTAAAATTCTTGATGCCGTCAATATTATCAAGAAGGAGAAGCAACAGTCGGAGGGAGATCATGAAAAATTGGAAAAGCGCGGTCTTCCACTATTCATGCTTAGTTTTGATAAAGACGAAAATAAAGATATTATATATGGTATCAAGACTATTCTAAACATCGTGGTCAAAATCGAACCCATGCGTAAGACCTCCAGATCGATCCCGCAGTGTAAGCGCTGTCAAGGCTTCAATCACACGCAGACTTACTGCCAGAAAGAGCCGCGATGCGTCAAATGCGCAGGTAAACATCTCTCGGAAGAGTGTCACCTAAACAAGCAAACCCCAGCCACTTGTATAAATTGCAAAGGAAAACATCCTGCGAACTATCGAGGTTGCGAAGTGGCGAAAGAGCTTCAAAAACGCCGCGATACGCTAAAAAATTCGATGCGTCCGAATATGAAACCAATCAAGAACAGACCCAAAATAGCTACGAAAAAAGCAGCGAAAGATAGAAAGTCCGTCAATATTAACTTAAGATCGGTTAATGATAAAAAATCCGAAAGTAATAGAGATAAGGTAACAGAAGCAAAATCTCCGAATATTGGCGTGCAGTCTTATGCTCAAGCGGCGAAGACAGTTAAGGGTACGTACACGACCGACAACTCACGGGAGATCAAAGCAAGAAACCGTCCAAACTTTAATGTAAAAACTCCTTCTCAAGTTGCGACATTGAAAAATAGTGATATAGGTAGTTCAGAAGATCATGTATCCAATGTTTTTTCCCTAATTCTTGCGAAACTTGAAGAGCAATGCAAAACAAATAAACTAATTTTCGAGAGACTAGTTGCACTAGAAAACAACATTCATAACACGCGCACTTCAACCAGAATATGAAAGAAACGCTTAAAATTCTTACTTGGAACGCTAACGGGCTCATACAAAGACTCGACGAGTTAGAAATATTTATGCGAGAAAGATGTTGATATATGCTTGGTCTGTGAAACTCATCTGAAAAAGCAATCGAATATTAAGATAAGGGGATATAGCGGATATCACGCCTTTCACCCATCGGAAAGAGCCAGAGGCGGATCATCTTTGTTTATAAAAGAAAATATCGAACACTCAGCGGAAATAAAAATTGAATTAGAAGCAATGCAAGTAAGCACGGTACGCGTTAGAAATAGACATTTTGCTTTCAACATTTCGTCTATATATTGTCCACTGCGATGTAAACTTGAAGAAAGTGATTTCACAAACATCTTCAACTTCCTTAAACCAAATTTTATTATTGGTGGTGACTTCAACGCGAAACACCCCTTCTGGGGCTCAAGATACGCCTCTCAGAAAGGTAGAAAGCTTTATAATGCGGGTATGCAATTCAGTTGTGATTTTTACTCGACGGGTAAACCAACATATTGGCCAACTGATAGAAATAAGATACCAGATCTGATTGATTTCTTTGTTGTTAAAGGAATATCTAGCAACTGTATAAAAGTTGAAGAAAGCTTTGATCTCTCCTCTGATCATTCTCCAATCATTATGACGATAAGCGAAGCTTTGATTAAAAAAGTAGGACCGGCCAGATTAACTGGCGCGAAAACTAATTGGGACGGCTTTAAAAAAGATATTGAAGCAAATATTGAGCTGAGCGTATCACTTAAAACGCCCTATGAACTTGAAGTTGAAGTAGATCGCTTCGTCGAAATCTTACAGGATGCCGCGTGGAAGAATACTCCCAAACTAAAGAGAACCCCGGCGAGTTACATTAAAATTTATCCGCAGGAAATAAAAGAGATGATTAAGGAGAAGAGAAAAGCGCGTAAAAGATGGCAACAAACTCGGGCTCCGCAACATAAAGCACATCTTAACCGTTTGTGCAACTCACTAAAACGATCTATTAAAGACCTTAAGAATAATGAAATACAAACTTACCTAGAAAGCTTAACGGCAGAAAAAGATTCTAACTATTCGCTTTGGAAGGCTATAAAAGGTATTAAAAAACCTCAAATTCAAGCCGCGCCAATTAGGAAAAATCAAGACGAATGGGCCAGGCATGATAAAGAGAAAGCGCAAGTTTTCGCCGCCCACCTGGAAGAAACTTTCAAACCGTTTGATGGACAAGCACTTATTGAAAATATAAATACGTCGTATATAGACAATAGCGTGATAAGAAATGCAACGCTTACCGAACTTAAGGAAGAAATAAAGAAACTTAAACCTAAGAAAGCTCCTGGATACGACCTAATTACGGGAGAGGTTCTTAAAGCACTACCAAGAAAAGCTCTAATTAAGCTTCTGTTCATTATAAACGCCGCGATTAGACTAGAATATGTTCCCAGTCAATGGAAAGTCGCCGAAGTTATAATGGTCCTTAAGCCTGGAAAACCGCCGAATGAAAAAACCTCTTATAGACCGATTTCGCTTCTTCCAATTATATCCAAAGTGTTCGAGAGAATATTGGTTAGGCGAATACAGCCGGTTATAGAAGAAGGGCATCTCATCCCTGATCATCAATTCGGATTTAGAAGTAAGCATTCCACAGTTGAACAAGTACATCGAATAACACATGTAATCGAAAAATCACTTGAAGAAAAAAAGATTTGTTCAAGCGTATTCCTTGACGTTTCTCAAGCCTTTGACAAGGTCTGGCACGAAGGCTTAAAGTTTAAATTACGACAAGTTCTGCCAGAGCACCTATATAATATTTTGAAGAACTACCTTACGAATAGGCTATTCCGCGTCAAATGTGGAAACGAATATTCAGATTTTAAGGAAATAATGGCTGGGGTGCCGCAAGGAAGCGTTCTTGGTCCAGTCTTATATCTATTATAAACTCGTGATATACCGCAAGTAGAAGGCACTGAGCTAGCTACATTTGCCGACGACACTGCTATCTTGACAGTAGGTAAAACGGTCGAAGATACTACAGAAAAACTGCAAGAAGCTTTGAATAGAGTAAATGAATGGACAAAGATTTGGCGAATCGCACTCAACGAGACCAAATCTGTTCATGTAAATTTTACTTATAAAAAAATAAATAATTTGCCGATCTTTTCAAACTCGGTTCAAATCCCGTTTGCAAACGAGGCTTGATACAAAGCTGAAATGGAAAACGCACGTTAAGAAAAAACGCAAAGAACTAGATAACAAATATCGAGAAATGTATTGGTTACTTGGAAAATATTCCAAGCTTAATATATATAACAAACTGCTTTTATATAAGCAAGTGCTAAAGCCTGTATGGACATATGGTATACAACTCTGGGGTTGTACCAAAATAAGTAATATTAAAATTTTACAAACTTTTGAAAACAAAGTGCTAAGAGGTATTGTAAATGCGCCATGGTATATCAGAAATAGCGATATCCACAGAGACCTTGGCATTAAAACAATCGAAGACGAAATTCAAACCTACGCGAGAAAGCATAGAAGTCGACTAGAAAGTCACGTAAATATTACAGTCCTCCAACTTTTGGAAGAAAGAAATTTACTGCGCCGTCTACAAAGAACCAAACCTTTAGACCTAGCGCGATAAGTAACCGCGTCTAAACTGCGGAGCTGGCAGGAACTTCTAATGGGAAGGTACCTGCAAAACGTCATTATTTCGCGAAACGAAAACTACTTGATAAGTCGAATACTTAGTTGTAGTAAAAATAAAAACAAGTCTGTTTTGAAGGGAGGTTTTTTAGTGGGTAAGAATCCCACACTACTATGAGCACGCGCTGTCGATCCTCATAGTGTCTTGTTGAAGATTTTCACCTACCCTCGGAAAAAAAAAAAAAAAAAAAAAAAAAAGCTTACAACGATGTAAATATGTGCGTATGTCGCACTAAGCGAATATAAAACCCAAAACAACAATGAAAATCAAGGCGAAGGTTAATTCCACTACCGTTGATGTGTTGGCGATGGGTGTGGTGCGCTTTTGCTGAATAACAAACGTTAGAAAGGGCGAGTTTGCAAATTTGATGCTAAGTTCAATGAACTTGTACCCTCTGAGTAGACGATCGAGATCAAACGGTTGTCCAAATGCTAACGACGAAACGACTAAAGCTTGCATTTTGGAAAGTTCGGCGAATTGTAGCGAGTTGCAAATGAAACGAATTGAGCAGAAAATTCCTAATTCCGATAATAAAACGAATAGGCTTAATGTGTTGAATTAAAATTTCATCAATGCGATTTAGTGGCTCCTTTTCGTATATATATATGTATGTATATTCGAAGACGTTAATTGCATTAAAGCGATAATCTCCCTCGAATAACTGGGAAATAAATCGAAGAGGAACTTGTATGAAGCGATTTTATTGCCCAAAGCGAAATACGTAAACGAGGTTAATTTTCGTTCAAATTAAAGGGTTCGATTGTAGCGACAAAACGATCGTTGCGATTTAAATTTAACAATTCATTT
This sequence comes from Brachypalpus laphriformis, assembly GCA_945910035.1. Lineage (NCBI taxonomy): Eukaryota > Metazoa > Arthropoda > Insecta > Diptera > Syrphidae > Brachypalpus > Brachypalpus laphriformis. Next base: position 105,677,418 of record OX246754.1, on the reverse strand, counting down.
GGTTAAAAAAGAACGATACAGACTCACCAAAAGATGCATATATGGATGGCTTCGTGCTGTATGTAGCTGTTCCTCTAACTGGATGTAGCTGTTCCAATAACTGAGTAGTGCCGTTTGGAGTCCCGTACGCGATCGCGGAACCGGAATCGAACACTTTCTGTTAATTTTGAACCTTGTCCGTTGTTCAAACACTATCCCGATATAGTCACTGTTTTTTTTTTTTTATTATTAACCTTATTGGTTTGAACTTTAGAAATAATCTTTCACTTAACTAATGACTTAAAGTCCTTTCGCGGTGAAGAAATTTACATAAAAGGCCACTAAATGAAACACCAACTTAAACGTTATAAATATATCTTTATTTTAGGGTTCGTGCGAACGAATTAAAGGTTGTATTTCGAAAAAGCCCAGGTTCAGTGGGTGGGATGTATTTTATATGAGAATGGGGTGTGGTGAATTCAATAAAGGGAAAGTGGGTACTGTTTTGGCATTTACATACAGTGGTATAATATTTATTATAATACGGGCTAAATTTGTTTGGCGCGAACACGCCTATAGAAAACTATAGCTTTGGTTTATCCAGCTTACATTCTTGGATAAATTTCTTTGAGTTTTGTCTTCATATTGGAGATAGACTTGAAATAAAATGATGGCAAGCAAGGAATGAAAATGGAAACAAAATGGAAAAAAGAAAGAGGCTCATCATTGAACGTTGCAGAAAGGAATTAGGTATCTTAGTTGATCAACCTAAGCCAAGGTATGGTTCAACAAATACAGGAAATACGGCAAGGGTTTTTTCAAAAATGCAGAGAAGCAAATCAGTGGCGTTGATTTTAAAATAATCAAAAGATTTCATTTTATACTTCAGGCCATATCTTGTGGTTATAAAATTCATACACAAAAATTTAAGCAATTTTCAACTGAAACTGCTGAGAAGTTTGTGTCCCTCTACCCGTGGTACTACATGCCCAAAAGCGTTCATAAAGTATTTGTTCATGGGGCGGAGATTATAAACCACGCCATCTTACCTATTGGTCAGCTAAGGGAAGAGGTGCAGGAGTCAAAAAAATAAAGATTTTAAATTCGCGAGAGAACATAGAACAAGAAAGGATAGCGGAAGTCACACAAACGAAGACTTATTAAATTTCCTTATTCTGTCTTCTGATCCTATTATAACACAAATTTGGCTTAAAGATAAACGCAATAAACATAAACTGTTATTAGAATCAGAAGCTTTAGCTTTACTGAAAGCCCCTCGTATTGTCCAAGATAATTTTTCCGAGGAGTCAAATAGTTCTGATAAAGAATAAGTTTTTTTTTGCATACTCATAGACTATATGACCATCAAAATATTTTTATTACTTATGTATCTTTTGTCGAAATCAACCATTAAGTGTTTTGAAATCAACATTTGAATTTTATTTTAAAAATATTGAGTTATTTTTTGTTATTTTTCATATTTAATCATTAAAACTATACATTATAATTCTGCTATGACACAATCATACTATTGTAATCAAAGTACTATACATTTAAGGGATTTGTTTCTTTATTGGTGGTAGAATGTAGTTTTTATCAAATTTTTCTTAATTGGACAAAAAGAAATACCATCAACTAAGAATTACTTAAATAAATAATTTCTGCGCGCTAAATTGGCTCCCTAGTCCACTGTGCGACGGTTCTAAGATGGACTTTGGCATGGGAGCCGTAGTTTATTGTAAAGCCCTAGGAATAAACCCCTCCTTTAGAATAAACAACGACTGCAGCGTCTTTCAGGCCGAGGTTACAGCCATTATATAGGCTGCTGAAATTATACGCGAGAGTAATATCATTGGTAAAACGATCACTGTCTATATAGATAGATAGGCAACCGTTAAGGCTCTGGACTTTGCTGTAATTAGGTCGAAGCTTCTGAGAAGTTGCAAATCACTCTTAAATGAGATATTTAGAGCCAATGCGGTGACCCTCTGCTGGGTACCAGGGCATATTGTAAGGTACGTCTGAGTACCGGGCCCTATTGCAGAGATAGTTTCCTAACTAGGCAGGGCACGAATGCCATAGGTATTTGCCAAAGAGAATGTCGTTCGTAGGGCAGGGCACGAATGCCATGTAAGTCTGCCAAAAATGAGAAACAAGTTTTGTCTTAGAAAGTCAAAATGAATCTGTCTTTATTCGTCAAGAATCGGTCTATTTATACTGCTTCCCCCATCAGCATGCCATCATATTTCGGCTCGCTAACCATGACCCGAAAGATATCTTCCTAATACTCAAACACTCAATGCACATTGCATTAACCATACAAAGAGTCACTTCTCAGATATAGGTTTGTATTATGCACTGCGACACAGTGCCCTACTAATGAATCGCGCTCAGAGGGTAGCACAATGCACTATGACATTGTATACAATTTATGACACACATCTATGGAGACATTTGGGCAGCGAACATTATAATGTTTACGTTCAAATTCTTTCTGCCTGTCTTCTTATGGTGTCAGCACTTTGGCGTGTGCTGTCAAGTGTTTTGTTTGGTGACTGTTGACTTTGATGTCATATGATATTATTATGCAATGTATGTGATACAATGTAGGAAGTGTTTTATTGGGTTCTTTCTTATTGGTGTTCTTTCGTGGGTACACTACTTTTTTTTTATTTATTTAGCTTAATACAAGCAAGCTTAAATCTAAACTTAAGAACTAACAACGAGGGACCTTAACTCTAAGCTTAACAATTTTTTATTTTTTTTTTTAATTTTTTTTTTTTAATTTTTTTTTTTTTTTTTTTTTTTTTTTTTTTTTTTTTTTTTTTTTTTATTTATTTATTTATTTTTTTTTTTTTGTTGGGCCCCAGGGGGCCCACTTTCACTCGAGTGAAAGTCTAGGGTGTTCTGTGAGTTATTTGCCAGGCGTAACATTCTGGAAATTGGTTCGAAATTTCCGTAGTTGGTGCGGTGGTGAGGGAGAAGAAAGAGCGGTACGGACCTGAGGTTTCGAGGGTTAGTGCGAAGGGAAATCATTTCCAGTAGTGCGGTGGAATCGATCATACCGGTTAATAATTGGTGCACGAAAAGTATGTCAGCGACATTGCGACGTTTTGTAAGGGTTTGCAGGTTAATCAATTTTAGCCGGTCTTCATAGGGAGGTAAGATATAGTTGTCGGCCCATGGGAGACCGCGTAAGGCAAACCGGATAAACCTACGCTGCACAGCTTCGATTCTAAGGGAGTGTATGTTGTGATAAGGTGACCAAACTTGGCTGGCGTATTCCAGGAGTGGTCGGACAAAGGTGATATAAAGGGATTTAGAAACGTAAGGGTTTGAAAATTCTTTAGACCAGCGTTTTATGAAACCGAGAGAAGAATTGGCCTTGTGTACAATATGATCAATGTGGGAACGGAAGTTTAGCTCCCTGTCACAAATAATACCCAAATCGCATATAGAGGAGACTGAGGGAACGGGCTCGCTAAGAAAGTAATAGGTTCTGAGGGATGGGGGGAGGCGTTTACGGGAGAATGTTATGGATTGACATTTGGCGACGTTAAGTTCTAGAAAGTTTTTGTCGCACCATGTGTGGAATGAATTTAGATCGATTTGAAGTAAGAGAGAATCGGTGGGGGTAGATATTACCTTAGTGATTTTCATATCATCCGCGTAAATAGACAGATCAGAGTCTTTTATGACGTGACCAACATCGTTTTTAGTTAAGACAAAGATCAGCGGACCAAGATGACTGCCTTGAGGAACCCCTGAAGTGGCGTTAATGGGGTCAGAGACTGAAAATCTGAAGAGAACCCTGTACTGGCGTTTTTCTAGGTACGATCTCAGCCAAGAAATGAAAGAGGGTGGGAAACCGAGGGCTTTAAGTTTAAGGTAAATAGTTCGGTGACAGATTTTGTCAAAGGCCTTGCTGAAGTCGGTGGTAATGACATCCACTTCATTACCTTTCTCTAATGCTTGTAGTGTTTTGGAAACGAATTCGGTCAGGTTAGTCGTAGTGGACCTACTTTTTAAGAAACCATGCTGTTGTGGGGAAAAAATGGATTTGCAGTGGAAATACAGTGAGTCGTAGACAATGCTTTCGAAGAGCTTAGGGATAGAGGAAAGTTTGGCTATGGGTCAATAGTTAGAAATGTCGTTTTTACTGCCTTTTTTATGGATAGGGAAAATAAAAGAGTCCTTCCATAATTTTGGGAAAACGGCTTGAGAGAGTGAGAGACGAAATAGAGTTGTAAGGGGCTGACACAGGACATCTACACATTGCTTTAGTAAGATGGCGGGCAGACCATCGGGACCAGGGGAGAAGTCATCTTTGAGCCTATTAATTTTTTCTCGCACAATATCAGACCTTATGTCGACTGAAGCTAGAGAGGTTTGAGGACAGTTATTCAGGTAGGAGAAAAAATCTAGGTCCGGTTCGTGTACATGGTCACTATACGATTGGCTGAAAAAGGTTGCAAAGAGGTTGGAGATTACTTTAGGGTCAGCAGATGAAATATTAAGTAATTTTAGAGTGGAAGGAAAGCCGTCGGACTTTCTTTTGACGTTGATAAATTGGTAAAAGCGCCTAGGGTCAGTGATTATACTAAATTGCATTCTATCGAGGTATTCGAGATAGAGGGATTCGCAGAGGATGGAAAAGCGGGAGTAAGCTTGCTGGTAATATGCGTAATCTGAGGCAGATTTGGATACCAGGTAAGTTTTCCATAATTTGTTTCTGACGTTGCGAAGAGTACGCAGTTCCTTATTATACCAAGGAGGTGATGATGAGCAGTTTTTTCGAGGCAGATAAGGGACAGATTGGAGAAGACAGTCAAAGATTGCTGTGTAGAAGAATACGAGAGCGATATCAATGGGTGTGCTAATGTTTAGGAAGAGGCTGAAATTTATGCTGTTGAGTAGGTTGTTAAGTTTAACGAAGTCAGCTTTGCGGAAGTTGAAAGAGAGAGAGTTCTCAGAATCAACGGTAATGTTGACGTTTTCATACGAAAAGGCAAGAGCTAGAGGAGGGTGATATTGGTCTAGGGTGCAGAGAAGATGGTTACTCGCGGTAACCAAGGAGTTATGGGGGTCGGATGAGAAAATCAGATCTAGCTGCCTACCTAAGTTGTTGGTAATGCCACTGATCTGAAAAAGGCCGGAGTCAAAAAGACGATCAGTAAGGAGGGTTTCCTTTTCTGAGGAGGAGTTAGTGGGAACAAATGATGATTCGTCCTCAGATGGAGACCATTGTAAAAGGGGAAGGTTGAAGTCGCCAACAATTATAAAATCGTCATCAGGATTAGCGATATCTAACAGAGAGTCAACTGTATCAACGGCCAGCTGGTATGCTTGGACGGGTTGAGAAGGGCGAATATAACAGCAAACAATATATACGCTCCGTTTGGATACAGATAATTTAGCTGATACGAATTCAAAAGAAGTGGAATTTGAGAATTTGACGAGGGTTGCATCAAGACGATTATGTATGGCTAAAAGAACACCGCGGCCGAAGGAGAGGTCTTCATGTTTCTGGCCGTCAGCGCGAAAGACTACGAAGTCAGAAGTGAATAATTCACAGTTAAGAACGTTGGGACAAAGGTTGGTTTCAGTTAGGGCAAAAATGTCGTAGGGAAGCGATTGTGATTTCAGGTGCACCATCGGGGTTTTGGTGCGAAGTCCTCTGACATTCTGATAGTAGAGGGAAAGGAGCTTTGGGGCAATTTCAATGGAGTGAGATGGATCGACTGTGATGGAGTTAGGGACGAAAATATTTATTATGATTGCTGCGAGTTTTTTGGAGATACGAGAGACGTTTGGAACCAATATGAGAGCCATAGGTTGATAGGTCTTTAGCCACAGTGGAAGAGGAGATATTAAAACTCTCATGAAAACGCGTGTAGATTTTCTTAAGGGCTATAGGGTTAGTTGGGAGGCCTTCTTTTTGGATCAAGACCATGACATCAGTCTTTGTTTTTCCGTCGATGCAGACGGAGTCAGGCTTGTCATGTAAATAGGCTAGGTAAAGGCGCACATTTTCAAAAAGCCGGTTATCGCGCAATCTTGACATAATGTAGCGGCCATCGAGGTCATTGATTGTTGACGTTGGGTCTATTAATTTAGACGTGAGTTTGACGGTGGGAGGAAGCATTGGATCGAAAGTGGGGGGAGATGCAGTAGATGGCAAATTGGCCGAGATGGAATTGTTAAGAGAGACCGAGGACGAAGTATGGGCAGAGGTGCAACTGGGAGTGGTTAACGAGGAAGGATTGAGAGTGTGGGAGTGGGTGAAATTCGGGTAATTAACGGTGGGGGGAGTGTTATTAGAAGAAGTGCTATGGCTTGGAGGAAGACAGGAATCAGGTGACAGATTGAAAGAGACGCGATTACTTGAAATCCTATTGGGGTAGTTGACTGAGGGAGTGGCCTTGGTGTTTGGAGAGGGAGAGGGGACCGGCGGGACATCGAAAGAAACTCGCTTGATATTCGGCGATTTGGTAGCAGACTTAGGCAGTACGGCTGCCGTTTTAAAGTTGAAGTTAGGGAAGATGCCCATTTTGAAAGACCAATTTGTGTCGGGTTTAGACTTGTTAAAGGACGGGAGATGAGTACTGCTGGATTTTTGGTGGGTGGTAGGTCCATTGTTTGAAATTGTGGATTTGTTATGCGAAGAGTGGACAGAGAGTGGGTTCAACTTATTATTAATTAACTTATCTCTATGGGTGAGGTTGTTACTAAGTCTATTATTAATTAACTTATCTATGTTAGTAGACTTGTCCGTCCATTTGCAGATACGCATCTTTCCGAGGTTGAAATTTAAACTAGCAGTGTTTTTGAATAGCCATTCGTATCTAGCCGGGAGGTCGAATTTAAAGTTGCGAAGACTTCTGTGGTGAGAAGGCAGGATCAGTTCGCATCGGGAGATGGTGATACCGTATTTTTTTAAAAACAAATTCGTAATCCACGAGACATCAGCATTACGAGGGCTACCTTTGATGAGGAAGGTGGTAACCTGGAGGTTGTCAGGACTTAATTTATTCAGCCTACGCTGCCACTCAGAAGGTGTCCAGGTTGTTCCAAAATGCTTGATGAGTTTCCGGGGGGCAGCGACGGGTGGAGTTTCGGACTCTTGGACAGTAGGAGCAGCGAGAGATTTTGATGATTCGTCCGTCGGCAGTAAAAGGGAAGGTGGAGTTGAGTGTGAGTCGACATCTGCATCCAGTAACTCATCCAAAATTGATGTGTTGTAATGGATGTTTGGGTTATGTTGGGTATGGATAGGTAGGTCGTCGATTTTGTGGCATACCGATTCAATTCCATTCACAATGATTGAGCGCGTTGCAGTGACTTCGTCGCCGACACCATTGATTCGATCGTAAATTACGTCGAGCATTGGATCAGGTTGCCTAGGAGATGAATGCTTGCTTGACGATTGGAAGAGGATGTCAAAGTCTTCCCGTAGGGAGTTTACACATTCGCTCAATTTATCGAAAGAACTGATCTGCGAGGTATAGTTAGCTTTGAGATCACAAAACACTTTGTTGAGATGGTGCAAGGTGGATTCTTCCTTCGTGGGACTGGCAAGAAATAACTCCGTCAGACCAGCAATTTTTTTTTCAATGTTACATAGTTTGGATTTGATATCCTCGGTTGAGTTCTGAACCGAGTTGCCTAAATCGTCAACACATCTAACACTGCTATCTAAGTTGGAGAGTTTACCCATAATCTTTTTAGAGAAATTTTTTTGGTGGGAGTCATTTGATTCACTAAGGCACTTTATCGCGAGGAGAACGTGCGAGAGTGAGATATTCTTGCACTCATCACAAAAGAAAAGGAGGTTGTCCGAAAGTGCTTTTACATATACCGTATTTCTTTTGTTAAGACCGACACATATGGCATGGAAAGATTTTCCGCAGATTCCTTTACAAGAAACCCAATCAGCATTATTGTCAGTGATTGGGCAGTTGATAATACCGCAAGACATGGCGAAATATAGGGTGAACATGCGCGTCAGCGAAAATGGGGTGAATGGAATTGGTGGCACAGTGACACAGAGCACGATAATTACTGCAGATCTATGCAAAAATTTAATGGGAACACTTTTATCAAAGTCAGATGAAAGTGGGGCGAATGTCAGTACTTGAGGTAACGCACTTGAATACAGTTAGTAGGTCACTTAATTGAAATTGATTGCAAAACCGGGCGACACTTGGGGTAATGCACTGAATATTAAGTTGGCGAAAAAGCGGTTTAGAGTGATTTGGCGGAAATATTGACTCGCGAAGCAGGAGAAAATGAAAACACGTCTACAATATGGTTATCGAAGGTAACGAAAGCGCTGACGAGCTTGCTAGGAAAAGGTCGTCGCTGCACTTATCGCTGGCCCTCCCCTCTGCAGCAACCCCAATCAATTCCTTACGGAAGAAAATAGAGGATTAAACACCTGGTCGAGCAAACAGACTCTGGGTTCTTCTGGAAACATGTACAACGGCCAGGGCGCAATGACCGGCCTACAACAAGAAGAGATCAACCTCTCTGGTAAAACTTAGTCTTTATAACGCGCGGGTCATTTCTAGCATAATTACTGGATATCGTGCCATTGGCGTTCACGCGGAGCGACTCGGTGTGCTGCATAACGTCTATTGCAGAAGTTGCAGGGACGAAGAAGAAATTGAATCTGTTCGTCACCTTTTGTGTGACTATCCTACCATATCCGTTAGAGGAATGAGGAAACTTTGTGGTTACTTCTTCTCGGAGCTGGAGGATTTGGGTAATGTTGAGCTGATGGACCTCCTGAAATTCATATCACTTTCCGGGTGGTTCTAACAGCGGACTTTCTTTACTGCGTTTCCAAAGTTAAATGACTGGGCACAATGGAGCCATACTTTTGGTCTGTGTGAGCAGTAACTCTTTGTCACAAGGCACCCATCTACATAACCTAACCTAAGCTCCTGGTTATGATTTGATCACCGGAGAAATTCTCAAAGTTTTACCTGGAAAAGCATTGAATAAGCTTCTCCAAATTGTAAATGCTGCGCTCAGATTAAAACACGCGCCGAACCAATGGAAAGTTACGGAAGTCATAATGGTTTTAAAACCAGGAAAACCACCAAATGAGGTAAATAGTATAGACCAATTTCGCTGCTTCCAGTTATATCCAACATTTTCGAGAAGATATTACGTAAGCGTCTTCAACCGGTTATAGAAGAAAATAATCTTATTCTTGACCACCAGTTCGGGTTCAGAAGTAAGCATTTGACGATTGACTAGGTGCATAGAATTACTGACGTAATAGAGAAATCACTTGAAGAAAAAAAATATATGCTCAAGCATATTTCTTGGCGTCTCGCAAGCCTTTGATAAGGCTACGACAATTTCTCCCTGTATGCCTATACGATATTATACAATCATGTCTCAGGAATAGACTCATTTGTGTTAGACATGGAATCGAATACTTCGGGCTCAAAGAAATTTCGGCAAGGAAGCGTTCTTGGGCCGCTTCTCTATTTGCTATATACTCGTGATATAGCAAACGAAGATGGCACTATCCTTGCTACGTTTGCCGATGACACCGCTATCGTAGCAGTAGGCAAAAACATCGAAGAAACGACTGCAAAACTACAAAACGCACTGAATAATGTGAGCGAATGGACGAGGGACTGGCGGATCGCCCTCAACGAATCTAAATCTGTTCACGTCAACTTCACTTACAAGAGAACTAATAACTTGCCAATTTTCCTAAACTCAGCCCGAATACCTTTTGCAAACAAGGCTAAATACCTGGGAATGACACTCGACGCAAGGCTGAAATGGAACTCGCACGTGAAAATGAAACGTAAAGAACTCGAAATCAAATACAGAGACATGTACTGGTTAGGTTAGGTTGGCTGTCCATACGAGAATGCAGACACACTTAGACCAGTGAAGGTCCTTTGCGATACCATGGATCAACCACTAGGCCACACAGGGACTAACAAAACCAACCGGAGCTTTTGATAAAGCGATAGATGCTCATGACGTCTAAGGACGCCAGATCGCCGAGATTGTCAGGGAAGGAGGACCCTAGATGGAGCTTTCTTTTATGCGGCAGGGCTGGATAAGTGCATAGGAGGTGAAGGATGGTTTCCTCCTCCTCCTCGCCCCTGCAGTTTCTGCAGAAGCCATTTTAGAAGACACCAAGTCTTTTGGCTCGACAGTGTCCAGTGAGAACACCGACAACGCAGCTGATTTGTGTTCGCTTTAATTTGACCACAGCGGCACTACGTTTTTGATCCAGATTAGGCCAGATCTGTCTCGAAATGTGACACGTTGAGCCATTTTCCCATCTGAGGTTGGTCGTGCTAATAGCGTTCAGCTTTAGTAGATACTTACAAGTAGCGAGGGGCATACCCGGGGCTTGCCTGTCAGGCAAAATCCTTAGAGTGGTACCCAGTCTGGTGAGCTCATCAGCCCTGCAGTTTCCTGGGATGTGCCTGTGGCCTGGCACCCAGCGTGGGTGAAGATTGAACTGCTCTGACATCTCCATAAGAGACAAATGACAGATTGCCGCTTGGCTGTTAGTGAAAATGCTAATATCCCTGATAGATAGTACATTATATTTCAGTTAGGACAGGGCTTCCTTAATCGTCATGATTTCCGCCTGGGAAACGCTACAATGATCAGGGAGGCGGAACGAGATGCTCAGATTGAGCTTTTCGGAGAAAACACCACAACCTACCCCACCCTCTGTCTTAGAGCCATCTGTAAAGAAGTGAACCGAACTACCATCGATAAGGGGGGAAGTGTCCCATTCATCCCGATTAGGGATACTCGTACGGAAGTTACGGTGAAATCTCAGTATCGGCAGGGTGTAGTCCGTGCTTTCGTGTTTGAATTTGAGAAGATCAAAGATCGAGGAGTGGCCAAAGCGATAGCTAGACCACTGAGAGGAGGCTTTTAGGCGGATGGCCGCACAGGCAGCCATCTGTTTGCCGAAAATATCTAAAGGTAGCAGGTTGAACAAAATGTCCAGTACCGCGGAGGGAGTAGTTCTCAATGCACCACTGATGCAGATGCATGCAGATCTTTGCACCTTAGCTAGTTAAGTGAGGTGGACATCGCTGTCGAGAGCAGGACACCATTCGATCACGCCATATAGTAGTATAGGCCTGATAACGGACACGTATAGCCAATGAGTGATTTGAGGTTTGATACCCCAGCTCCTACCTATAGCCTTTTTACAGGAATAGAGAGCTACATTAGCTTTCTTGACGCGCTCTAGTAGATTGGCCTTCCATTTTAATTTCCTATCCAAAATAAGACCCAGATATTTTGCGTTTTCAGAGAAGGTGAGACTGGTGCCATTTATCATAGGAGGGTCTATGAGGGGAACTTTATATTTCCTCGTGAATAGAACGAGTTCCGTTTTATGGGGATTAACCCCCAGTCCCACATTTGGAGGCCCATTTGGTGAGCCGAAGGAGAGCATATTGGAGGATTTCCCTGAGAGTGTCTGGGTGTTTACCGGAGGCAGCAATAGCAATGTCATCAGCATAGGCAATCACTCTACAACCTGACGTATCCAGGTCCATCAGTAGCTCATTTACTACCAGGTTCCACAGAAGAGGTGACAAGACTGCACCTTGAGGTGTACCGCAGCGAGCAATTGTTCTGGCCGATGCTCCGCCCAGCTGTGTGTTCATAATCCTGCATGTAAGCAATTGATTGATCAACACTCTGAGCGAAGTATCCACTTTCAGTTTGCAAGTGCGTCGGTAATCGCCTTTGATTTGACATTGTTAAAAGCGGCCTCAATGTCAAGGAAAGCCACCATGGTGTATTCTTTGATGCTCAAGGATTTTTCAATGATGCGTAAGGCTGTCTCAACCGATTTGCCTTTGCTGTACGCATGTTGGGACGGCGAGAGCAAAGCTCGGCTAGTACTTTGCCGAAGATGGATATCAATTAACCTTTGTAAAGTTTTAAGCAAAAAGGACGATAGACTGATAGGTCGGAGATCCCTTGGTTCCACGTGCGAGCTCTTTCCTGCCTTAGGTATGAATATGACTTCAACCTCGGTCCAAAGTTTGGGAATATAGACCAGATCTAGACAGCCCGGCAAGATGACTTTGAGCCATGGAAGCACAATGTCCTCGCATTGCTGAATCTCAGCTGGAATAATACCGTCAGGTCCTGGGGACTTGAAGGGTTTAAAACTGCGCATGGCCCATCCGATCTTTTCTGTAGTTATCAAGACTAAGGAGTTGCTGCAAGGTTGAGGGGGTATTTACCACTTGTATCTAGTAAGATGTCAATAGATTCCATAGCAGAGGAGATCCAATAACCATCCGGATGCAAAAGATAGCTGGGTATAGAAGGGCTTTTAGAGAGGATTTTCCGCAACCTGGACGCTTCCGAGGACTCTTCGATGCTGTCGCAGAAGAGTCTCCAGGATCATCGTTGCGCTTTCCTCAGTGAGATTTTGTATTTCCTGAGAGACAGTTTATAGGAGTCCCAATCGGCCGTCTCACGGGAGCTTTTAGCAATATTAAAAAGGAGCCTACTGTCTTTCCTAAGAGTACTGAGATTTGCATTCCACCAGGGCGGTTTCTTTTTACGTCGAGGTTTGCGGAGTGGGCAGGCCTCAGACATGGCACCAATGAGTGCCGATGTTAGGGTGTTGACCAGATTGTCAAGGTCCTCTGTGCAAGAAGGTTCAGTAGGCAGGTAGGAGGGAATCAGCGTTAATAAACGTTTCCTATAAAGGGACCAGTTGGTTTTCCTTTAATTTCCAAAAACCTTCTGATCAGGAAGATGGTCATCAAGACTAAATTGGATGTAACGATGGTCTGAAGAAGAGTGCTCTTCAGAGACTCTCCAGTCCCTAACCAAGTTATATAAGTGATCGGAGACAAGAGTAATGTCCAGGACTTCTTTTCGATTGCGAGTAATGAAGGTCGGTTACTAAGGATAAAATCAAAAAGTTGCTCACCTCTTTCATTTATGTCGGAACTGCCCCAGATTGAGTGATGGTCATCCGCATCACAGCCAATAATGAGACTAGTATTAAGCTCTCCGCTTTAGCAATCAAGCTCCACAAGATGTCCGGGCGGAGTGGGCCCACATGATCGTGACCTAAATATGCCGATACCAGCCAGTAATTTCCTGATCGCAATTCCAGGTTGGTAGCAACTTAGTCTTGATTGCTGAAATTAGAGAGTAATAGAATGTTTAGATGGGTCTTCGCAAGGATACAGGACCTCGGTTTACCTTCCTTCCTTGCGTAGATTAATTTGTAGTTAGGAGCCTTGAGTCCACAAACCCGGTTTCCAACGACCAATGGTTCCTGGATCAAGACTAAGTCTTTTCCGCTTTTGTTGAGTCGGAGAATAAAGGAGGCCGAAGCCATGATGGAGTGATGCAGGTTAATCTGTAAGATCCGCAACATTGGAGCTACTTCTCGGTACAGATACCATTACCACAGTATTGTTGGCTTCCTCTGAATCTGATGACGGAAGATCATCCTCGAGAGAGAGGCCACTAGGGTCACTGTCCTGGAGTGATGGTGAGGGAGAAGGAGGACCAAAAAAGTCCTGTTTTAAGAGAGCGTCATTCATCTCTGTGTCTGTCGACGAGGAGTCAACCCCCGAGAGAGTTGTATCGGCGCAAGGGAGCGAGGGGAGGGGCTCGAAGGAGAGACGCTCTTACCTTGTGCAGAAAGGACTGCATCCTGCTTACGAGGTACTTTAGCGAGCTCGAGCGGGAGTTGGACATGTTTGAGTGCCCAGCTTAGACAAGTCTTATGCTTCCGAGTTCGGTCCTGCTCAGGTATTTCCTGGATGCGGCGAATTAGCTTATAAGCTAGCCGACGATCTTAGTAAGAGATCTTGGGGAGCGACATTCGGCAAGCTCGAAGCCGAGCAGTCCGTCGCCCCTGAAAGGGATTTGAGAAGGGGATGTGGATCTTTCGAGGTGGAGGGAACAGCGTGCTGGAAGCTCGAGGCCGAACAGCTAGCTGCCCCCGAAGGTGCAGAGATATTTTGGGGGTTAACCCCTCGCGTCTCACGGCCTGGATTTCCACTAGGACGAGGTAATGATACCAATGTCCTAGTTGCCGGCGTTCCAGACACGTGTTCAGCCACCCTGGGGGCGCCAACCTGCCCACAACTAATAGCAAAGCTAGTGCTAGGCCTCAAGGCCAATGCGCTAGCAGAGACTGCCTTAGCAGAGCTTGAGGGTATGCTTCCCAGGAAGCTGGAAGATTGTTCTTTAAGAGGACGTCCTCTTTTTTACTACTTTTATGTTTTTTTTATTTTTGGTTTGTTTTTTTATTAATGTTTTGGACCCTCGAGTAGCGGAGAATGGAAGGTCGACCTGCACACAGATCGGCATTGTGCAGGCAAGGCAGGCTAATCCGGAGGTCGCCAGGTATCCGGATACTCCGTTAGCGACTGGACTATTATTTAAAGTGGGCCCCCCAGCCAGGCTGATCCTCGGCACGGGTCGTATCACACCTTGATCCGGCCCACCGGAGAGGAGAGAGGAAAGGACAGGATATGGGGGACGGATTAGGACGACTACATCATAGCTTCTTGTCTCATCTGGGGAATAATACCCGAGAATCCTTGACCATTACTAGGCCCTTAAACCACGGCGAGGTGTGTAGTCATGTAGGGGAGATGTATTGGTTACTCGGAAAACATTCCCAGCTCAGTACTGAGAACAGACTGCTTTTATACAAGCAAGTGCTAAAGCCGGTGTGGACCTACGGTATATAACTTTGGGGTTGTACCGAGAAAATAAATGCAAATATTTTACAAGCTTTTCAAAACAAAGTGCTAAGAGAAATTGTCCGACAATCGAAGTTGAAACTAGAAGCTTCGCGAGAAAGCATAGAAACCGACTAATCGGACATGTCAACAATACAGTCCTACAAATTTTGGATGAGAGCAATTTATTGCGCCGACTACAAAGGACGAAACCCTTCGACTTGGCGAGATAATGATAAACCGCGTCTAGATTGCGGAACATGCAGGATCTTTCAGTGGAAAGTAACCTGTCAAACGTTTTTATTTCATGATAGAAAAATTGCTTGATAAGTTATTACTTAGTTGCGATATCAAACAAATTTATATCGAAGGGTGGTGCTTTTTTAGTCAGTAAGAATCTGACACTACTATGAGCACGCGCTTGCTATTCTCATAGTATCTATGGAAGATTGCCCCAAAATTATAGTCATCCCATTTTAAAGAAGTAGTAGCCGCTAACTATCATCTCATTAACTTTAAGGCCGGTACTAAACTTTGAATTGAATTCTATAGTTAGTTAAGTTTTAAATGACTTTTATTTCATTTTAAAAAGGAGGTTAACAGAAAAAGTTAGAAAGTTATACCTAAGTCTTTTGGTTTGGCTGATGGCCGTCTACCAGATTGACGATTAACATAATACTTAATAAACATATTGACTTGAATATGAAATTTAAAAGTTCTCCTGAATAACCTTTTGCCTATAGCGAAGGGCATTCAGTGCATAATTGTATAATGAATCCCATCCTTGCCATCCATTCAGAATGCAGATTGCTTCATCTTCACCTAGGATAGTTGATCCAAAGAAACGTAAACGTAATTCCTTTAAAATTGGACAAATAGCAAGAAAATGAAACACATCTTCTCGTACATTCAAATTGCACATATTGCACAAAATTGGAAGTTCTGGGCGGTGTGGTATACAATTTAGGTGTACTACCTCTCCTCTCAATTTAAATATAGTACTTATTTTATCCGTTGAATTAGAGTTTAGAAAATACGTACTGTCTTGAAGATGATATGTTAATTTGCTATAGAGCAACCTATGCTGAGATGATTGGGTTCATTAGCATACCTCTCGTACAAATTGTTTCCTGTTTTTTCAAGCAGAGTGTTAAATTGACATCTCATTAACGCAGGCAGCATATCTGGTGAAATACTTAGGCTTACACCACACTCGGATGCAAGATTCTGCCACTCACCCACGACGTTAGCTCTTGTTGTTAAAATATGTGTAAGAACAATTTTCGGCAACCTCCTTTCGTCCATCGACATTACTTTGATTATATAGTTAAAGTGTAATTTCAAAATTTCCAAAAACATAGGTGGCATCGCAGTTTCTAGATATAACATGTAATTTGGCGTACTACATGGCAATCGAAAGATTCGCTTCAGGAAATATCGGAGAAATGTTTTCACTGCTGGGAAAGAGCGGTATCCCCACACCTGGGCTCCATATAATAGTATTGATGCCGAAGTTGCGCGAAACAGTTTTTGTTTTGAGCTATGGGTTACATACTTATTCATATTGCAGCGTCCCCAGATCAAAGAAGCGCCGTGGCGTAAGTGGTTAGTGTGTCGGATCACTACGCATGAGGTTCCAAGTTCGAATCTCAGAAAACACCAACAAGTTTTTTTCACGGTGCCACCTCTCGCGAGCGTCTGACAAACATCCGAGAGTATTGTTGTCACGAAAAAGCTTCTCAAATCGCCGTTCGGATTCGGCGTTAAACTATAGGTGCCTTCCATTCGTGTGAAAAATATAACGCACACAACATGAGTGGATGCGAGAAGCTAGGCCCTTGCACTTTAAAGAGCTGTTGCGCCAAATATTTATTTATTTATTTTAGATCGAAGAAATTGCTCGCTTACTTACTTACTTACTTACTTACTTAGGTGGCGCTACAGTTCGGGGTGAACCTGGGCCTCAACCAACAAGCCTCTCCATTTAGCTCGGTCTTTAGCTAATTGCCTCCAGTTGCGCACTCCAAGTTGGTCGAGGTCCCCTTGAACTTGTGCGCGCCACCTACGGCGGTGATTCCTTCTACTGCGTCGTCCCTCGGGGTTAGATTCGAAGACTC
The DNA here is from genome assembly GCA_945910035.1 of Brachypalpus laphriformis. NCBI lineage: Eukaryota > Metazoa > Arthropoda > Insecta > Diptera > Syrphidae > Brachypalpus > Brachypalpus laphriformis. The sequence continues at coordinate 105,660,581 of OX246754.1, read as the reverse complement.
TGCGGGGCGGAGCGTTGGTGTCCATTCGCTCTACATGTCCTAGCCATCTCAGACGTCCAATACGCAGTTTTTTGACTAGGTCGATGTCGCTGTACAGCTCGTATAGTTCGTGATTGAATTTTCTCCTCCAAAACCCGTCAACGCAAACGGGACCGAAAATCTTACGAAGAATTTTTCTCTCGAAGCGACCAAGGATATCATCATCCTCTTTTAATAAAGTCCATGTTTCAGCGCCGTAAAGCAGGACTGGGATGATCAGGGTCTTATATAGAGTCTCCTTAGTTTTTCGAGATAGGGCTTTACTGTTGAATTGCCTTATTAGCCCAAAAAAACAGCAATTGGCAAGAGTTATTCTTCGCTTGATTTCTGCGCTGATGTCGTTCTCAGAGTTTATAGCAGAGCTAAGGTAGACAGCGTCACTTACTACGACGTTCTGTCCAATTCGTCGGTGTTGGCTGTCCCTTCTTGTTGACAGCATATACTTGGGTTTGTCCTCGTTTATCGCTAAACCCATTTTGGCCGCTTCCGCCTCAATGCTTGCAAACGCACCGGTGACAGCCCGCTGAGTTCTTCCGATAATGTCTATATCGTCGGCGTATGCAAGCAGTTGTACGGACTTGTAATAGATTGTGCCTCCGGTGTTGGCTTGTGAGTTCCGCACAATCCGTTCAAGTACAATATTAAAGAAGTCACCTTGTCTCAAGCCTTTTTTTAACATCAAAGGTCTCTGTGAGGTCATTACCGACCTTGTTGGAGCAGCGAGCGTTCTCCATCGTCAGCCTGCACAGACGGACAATTTTAGCAGGGATGTCAAAACTAGACATGGTTCTATAAAGTATTCTCTATAGATGCTGTCATAGGCGGCCTTGAAATCGATAGAGATATGGTGAGTATCGATTTGGAATTCTTGGGTTTTCTCCAGGATCTGCCGAAGTGTGAAGATTTGATCGATGGTGGACTTTCCTGGCCTGAAACCGCACTGATAGGGTCCAATCAGGCTGTTGATAAAGGGTTTCGGGCGTTCACACAATATCGCAGAAAAGATCTTATATGCGATGTTGAGGAGACTGATGCCTCTATAATTGGCGCAGTTGAGGGGGTCTCCTTTCTTGTGGATCGGGCAAACTATGCTGAGGTTCCATTCATCAGGCAAACACTCGTCTGACCAAATCTTAGAGCTGAGTTGGTGTATGCACTCTACCAATTCATCCCCAGCTGCCTTGAAAAGTTCGGCCGGTAAGCCGTCAGGTCCAGCAGCCTTGTTCGATTTTAGCCTGGATATTGCTATCCTCACTTCGTTTTGGTCAGGTAGACGGAAATTTTGACTATCATCGTCCATGTTGAATGGTTCATTCTGCCTGACAGCGGGATGTTGGTCTTCGTCGCCGTTATACAGTCTACGGAAGTAGTTTTCCCATATTCTCAGCACCGACTGTGATTCTACTACGAGGTTTCCATTTTCATCTCTACAGGTTTCTGTACGGGTATTGCTTCTCTGACACGTTCTTTTTACCTTTTGGTAAAACTTCCGTACATTGTTCCTGGAGTATAAACTCTCGATATTCTCAAACGCGCGCTTCTCATGCTCTTTTTTCTTCTTTAGGAGAAGTCGATGTTCTTCCCGTCTCTTTTGCTCGTAGAGCTCACGATCAGCTCTCGTCTTCCTTTGCAGCGCCGCTTTGTATGACTCCTGTTTTGCTGCATGCACTCACTGGCATTTTTCGTCAAACCAGGGGTGTTCCGAGTTGAGTTGAACTCAGAATTAAATTTCCCAAGTAATGTTCTCTTGGGTTAAAAAAACTTATGCGGAAAATAGCTTAAGTTGAATTTAAAGACTATGTTTCTACGTTATAATAACTTGATCTTTATTGGCTGTAACTATGTTGATTGCTAACCGACAAGTGGTTTTATATATTCCACCCTAGTTCCCATGAAACCTCGCTTTTAGTAGGTACTGTAAATTAACATAGAATCTGACTTTACATAAGAGGGTCAACGACCGCTTGAACTTCAATTAGTTTAAATATGTTATTACATAAAAAATAGGAAATGTATGTACGTGTTTACATGTATTGCTTTCAAAAGTGTTATACTTTATACATGGAAATTAATGCCCCCTATTAATCATGTGTGTTGAAGTGATCGCCGAAGAAATGATGCACCCTTTCTCCTTGTCTGCACGTCAGCCATGATGAATTTAGTGGAGGGGAGATAACTGCTGACCTCGTATGCATTTTTGCAGATGTGTCAGAGGGAGAGATGCAGTGCGAGGCTTTTCACATTAGATTTGTTTACATTCAGTTTCGTGTTCTCCCGTGGTAGTCGATCGGTGGTTTATTTAATTAATTTAATTTTTAATAAATTGTGTTGGGAACCAACATGCTTCCCGCCGTGGCATCGCAGTTTCATGTTCTGGTCGGTGTGGTAATCCTCGCAGGCGAAGTTCCGCAACCATTCGTGGAAGTCGTTGTTGTGGATGATTGGATGGCGAGCTCTCATCGTGGTGTTGACGATGAAATTAAAAAAAGGTATTAGTGACAACGTTTTGTAAGCAAAGATACAAATTAAATCAAATTTAAAATTCAAATTCTAGTTATCTGCATTTTGGGATCCTGCCTATGTAATACGGGATAATAATGCGTATTGCATTGCACCTGATGTGAGCTGATGGTAGTACGGGATGGTAATGCATATTGCATTGCATCTGGGGTGAGTTGATTCCATGTGAAGATTGTGTTTATGTTGTAGTTTGTATTGTAGCATTGACTACAGGATGGTTTGTGTACCAGAAACTAAAACACTATATCTCAAACTGTAGCAACGACATCTATTGCAAAACCTGTTAGCAGCAAATATTCCAACCTGATGTGCTTACGTTCCACAATTGTTCCACACAATATCCCAATATTCCAGGATACTCGATTCACCCGGAGAAATATCTAGCATGTTCTAGAACCCCTTGCAATTTCATATAAATACACATACCACAACCACCGTGGACACAGTTGTTTATAATTGAATACAGCGATTACAAGAGGGACATTAGACTAGTGGTAAAAACAAGCGACATTGTGAAAATAAGCCTGTAGCGGCCGTTTGATTCGAAATAAATAAATAATAAAGTGATTGAATATCGTGTTAAACTAAAGTTGGTGTTTGATAATAAATAAGCAATTAAAATACACAAAAGACGGTTTTATTTAAACGAACCCCAGCAAGAATATTACAGTATTATAAATATGAATAAAGAGTTCACGTTTTGAATTTTTCGAATTCAGATTTTAGTTTTATTTATAGTTCAAGTTTAGTTTAGTTTTTTTTTGTATACGGGTAGGGGAATGTGAAATGTTTTGGTTCAGGGGTTGTTCAAGGGTTCAGATACCGGCAAGGGGGATCATTTTACGATCGGTCGTCTGAGTGTCGATGTTTGTGTCTTTATTGTCGCGACGACGCGCGTCAAACCATCCGCACCGGGATGCAATTCCATCACTCGCGCGAGTGCCCACGACGAGGGCAGTAGATTGTCCTCTTTGACGATGACAATGTCTCCTACAGTGAGATTTGGTTGCCTCTGGAGCCATTTTGGTCGTTGCTGTAGCAAATGGATATATGATATGCTCCATTGCTTCCAAAATTCTTGGAGAAGACGCTGAACATATCTCCATTTTTCCAGACCGCTGATGTTTTTGTCACACAGGTTTCTTTCTGGCACAGTGTGTATTGGTCCCCCGGTAAGAAAGTGGCCTGGGGTCAATACCGTCAAGTCATCGCGATCTGACGACATAGGACACAGTGGCCTGGAATTAAGACATGCTTCGATTTGGCTAAGTAATGTCGAATACTCCTCAAATGTTAATTTGGCGTTGCGTATAGTTCTGTTGATGTGATGTTTGATGGATTTTACTCCTGTCCCCCTGAGCCCACCGAAATGTAGTGACGAAGGGGGGTTGAAGTGCCTTGTTGTACTTAGAGAGGCTAGTTTCTTGGCAACTTCAACGGACCACTCGGACGAGAGAAATTTGCTGTCTCTCTTGAGTTCGTTAAATGCCCCCTTAAGGTTTGTGCCACAATCGCTAAATAGGTTTGCACATGTACCTCTTCTGGCGACGAATCTTCTGAATGCAGCTATAAAGGCAGTGGCAGTTAGCTGGCTTACGAGCTCTACGTGCATATGGTAGCCTTCGTTGAGAGGCAAATGAATACTGCAATATATACTTTCTCTATTATGTTGCATCGTCCTTTCCACAACTTGATTTCTATGGGTCCGGCATAATCGACGCCAGTGTTGGTGAATGGTCTGCAGCAACGAACTCTTTCAGCTGGAAGGCTCCCCATGAGTTGCTGTTGCATCTTCGCTTTGTGTCGATGACATCTCACACACTTGTGTATTGTCGACTTCACTAGTCTCTTTATGTTTGTTATCCAATAGACTTTCCTGATTTCTGCCATCATTATTTGTAGACCACCGTGGAGTGTGCGCTGATGGATGTCACTGACTATCAATTTCGCAAAATGAGGCGAGTCCGTTAACGGGTGCCGTTGATTGAACGGAAGCGAGGAATTCGTCAATCGACTTCCTACCCGCAGCAATCCTTCAGCATCGAGAAATGGATTAAGGTTGAGGATTTTGCTTCGCTTTGAAAGCGTGTTAGTTGTTTTCAACGTCTTGATATCTTCGGTGAATAGCTCTTCTTGGACAAGTTTGATGAGCTGATCGTGTGCTGACGTCAGTTCTTCGGGGGTGAGAGGGTATGTTTCGAGTGGTTTTTTGGTTGTTGTATTTTTCATGTTAAATAGATATCTTCTCCATACCGATACGTTGCGAACAAGTCGATGTAGAGTTGAGAATTGTTCAAAGAACGTTCTATTAATTAGGGTACAATGAGCTACTACCTGAGTAAAGTGAGGCCTTATGTGTGTTAAATGTACCTGATAGAAACATGATGAAGTTCATGTTTCTGTTTTATACCTTTGGTTTCCAGATTGGTGTCAATTGGAACTGCTGCTGGAAATTCTGTGCCGGAAAATTTTTGTAGAAATGTTGGCCCAGACCACCACATCTGGTTGTTGATCAGCTCTTCGGGTGAAAGTCCTCGTGAGCCGAGATCTGCTGGATTGTCCTTTGATGCGACGTGTCTCCACATCTTCGGACTGGTGAGGGTCTGAATCTCAGCCACCAGATTGGCTACAAAGGTTGTTCTTGTTAATGGATTCCCCTTAATCCATGCTAAAGCGATCATTGAGTCGCACCATGCGAAGACTTCAGGATTGGTGAATTGCATTGCTCGCGATATGAGATGCAAAAGCTTTGCTAACAGAAGCGCTGCACATAGTTCTAACCGTGGTAATGAAATGCATTTTAATGGGGCAACTCTTGTTTTGGACGCTAGGATGTTAATATGTTCCTTACCGTTTTCCATTACTCGAGCATATACTACGGCTGCATGTGCCTTCTCCGAGGCGTCGCTGAAGCCATGTAGTTGTACCTTAGCTTGTTGCGTCCAACTTTGTTGCAAAATTCCTGATCCCCTCCGTCCCTCCTTTTCTCTCACCTCGTTCCTTTTTGGCCTTACCTTTCTCTTTCCTCCGTTATCTTCGAAGAGCGATGGGATCGTTAAGCGTTCCTGAACTGGTTTCCAGTTCAGGGCTTACACTTTTCCAACTGCTCCGAGGGGATAACAAAGCAGGTACTCCCGGAACCAGAGCCCAACGGACCGTTGGCAACACTCTGATGTGGGTGGACCGCCCGCCAGCGAGAACGCATGATGAAGGAGACAAGCACGAGAAGACCAACCACGAAGAACCCATACCAGAGGGAGAAGGGGACGAGATGGTCCAGTAACACTAAACACACAACATTATCAACGAACTACAACACAAATACGAACATTCAACACAACACCAGGCCAAACATCAGACGACCAGCACCAACAATGGCCGAGAGCCCAACCTAACCCCTGACCTTTTGTATAGGGTGGCACGTCATCGGCTAGTCCCTTTCCCCAGATCTGCGTGAAACTCCACCGGGATAACTAGGGTTCGCGGATCTAATAACGTAATAATAGGAATACGAGTTGGTACTCAGGTTTCTTCCTCCTCACGAGTGTCCGACGCAAGGCGTTGTTTGACACATCTACATTTTAGATTCAATAACCTCGTTTCTTCCACGCTAGGTCCAACGCCAAGCGTTGTTTGACAAATTTCCTTTTCTTCTCATGTTCCTTCGTCGATTTTCTATTTCCCGCGATACTGTTTGGTTATTTCATTTTGCGTTCACTAGCCCCTCAATTGCAAGCGCTTACTGTGGATGTGGCACCAGGGTAACGAGCGAACTCAGGAAACGCATAACCCGACCCTCTGAACTGCCAGTTGTTGGGGCGATTTCAGAGAGAGAGAGCATTGGAAGACTGGAAAGAGCTGCTAGATAGCGGCGTTCAAGGAACGGTTGCATGCTTCAGCAAAAGAGCGGAGTACTGCACATAAGGCCGTCCTTGGGCTGTAATGGCTGAATAAGCGGTAAGCCAATTTTTTGAGAGAGAGGCTCTTGGTCGGTTGAACAAAGTACTGAGGGAAGTTCAGCACTTCTTGGTTAGCTGCGAGTGAGAGCAAACAAGCGCTAGTGTTTTGAGGAGTTTTTTTTGTTTAGAAGTGAGCTAAGTAGCGAGGTGACTTATATTTTTTGAGTGATCGAGTCCGGAAGGGGACTACAAAATATACATACTAAAGCGAGGAAGGAACAAGAGAGGAAAAAGGAAGGGAGCAATAGGAAGTATCGAGGGACACCATATTCTGGAGACCAGGAGTAGAAAGCCGAATACCAACTCAGGGAAAAATAGATAAGTAACATATTTGTTTTACTAAGATTCTCGGTGCGAATAGTGAAGAGTTATTCTATGTGCGATAAATCCCGGTAGGGTTTCATTCCGTTCATTTCCCGGTGAAAGCGGGACACGCGACCGTTAGCTACGTTCATTTTTCTGTTGTTCGGGACCGGTGATAGCGGGCCACCCCAACGGCTGTTTACCTTTACTTTTGTACTATCCGGAGTTAAATCTTTTTTTGCTTTTCTTTTTTCTAATCTCCAATAAATTGGCCGTGCTCCAAAAGAGCCATTATACGCACGTTCGTTTTTTTTTTTTTCTTTTTATTCTTTTTGGCTTGGCAGAATTTCAGGTTTCCCCAAAAAGGTTTCTAGATTCCAGCAAAATCTAGTGGCGCCCACTTTTGTTGTATCGTGTGTCACAAAAGCAAAACACATTCCAGACCCGCTACGCGAAATAAACCCACCCCCCAGCTGAGTAACCGGGAGAGCAGCATCCAACAGGCTGCCGTTGTTACACTTTCCCGACCCTCTTCCGATTATCTGTGGCTATCTGTCACTTTTCGATTTTACCCTTTCGCGTGCGCGGCCGATTCCTTTTTGTATAGTTTAAATTTTATTTCGGGAAAAATGAGTGCGACAACTTGGCGCCAACGTGGGGCTTTTTCTAAAAAAAATAAAGGAAAAAAAAAGGATCTGTTGTGTACGTGCTTTGTCCAGTGCTGTGACTTAGGGAAGTGTCTTCTTTTACTTGGACTGCTTACTTTTTTTGTTTTCTCTTTATAGATTAGTGATTTGGCCAAGTGGAATCCCGAAGGAGTGGGAAGATTCATCGGCTGAAACAAGGATAGCAAGGGGGAAGATCCATCAGTGGGATCCTAATCGTGTTGTACATACACATCTTCCAGACGGTAAATCCCTGGAAGCACAAGTAGGTGGTTGATCTATTTTGATTTTTTTTTACGTTATTTACTTCGTGATATATTGAATTAACCTATTCAATATACCTACATATATACATATATACACACCATATATCTACATATACAAATATTTCTACATATATACATACATATATATTTGGCATTTCTTTTGTTACACAGTATATATATATACTGCCGGTCTTTTCTTTTCTTTGTTTGAGTGATTTCTCTGTTTTGAAAGTACAGTGGGACAATACCTTTTTTGGTTGGACTTTTTTTGTTTGAATTTTTTTTCTTTCTCTGTTTCATGGGAATTCTTGTGTTGGATTTTTTTTTCTTTTCCTTTGGAAATCTTATTAAGTTTTTGAGATAAGTGGAAAATTTCGCGCGTAAAATTAAATAACGTTTGGGGTAGTTTTTTTTTCTTTTCTCGCTTGTTGGGTCTATTGTTTTTATTACAGTTATTTCGAGTTTTCCTTGTGGGTTTAGTGTGATTTAATTGGAAAAGGTGGGCTAAGAGCTCAAGCCTTATTTTATTTACCTTTGTGGGAATTTTGATTTCTCCTTGACACAGATTTGGTTTCGATCGTTCTGTGGAGGTGGTAACATCCTTTTTGGTGCTATAAATTCAATATATTTTGCAAATCGTTCTTACGTAGTTTTGGGTAACGCGATTCGTCTCTACGTTAGGAGCACTCTGAATTTTTCTTTGTTGTTTTAGTAGTTCGTTATACAAAGCAAGTATGGAAGTTAACCGACTTTCACAGGAAGAGCTCTCGTATGAAATGGAGCGTAGGGGGTTAGCTACGGGGAACGTAGACGAAATGCGGAAGTCGCTACGTGCTCATAGGGCCCTCGCACGGAATGGGTCCGTCGAGGAGGAGGAGTACCCTTTCCAATTCGCCGCGGATAGGGAATCGGTCGAAAAGAAAATCTTAGAAATTGAGGAAATATTGAAGAATTCCCCGGCGCGAAACTCTTCAGAGTATAATAAAGCGTATACTAAAATTGAATGGGCAATTGGGCGGATTGGTAGGTCGTGCTCCACTAACGACGCCGAGGCAGCGATTAAAAAGAAGCTTAAGACGGCTCTATTAATGTTGCTATCATCACTGGTAGCAGATGACTACGGTGAAGAAGAGAAAGTGACGGGAAAAGAAACGGAACTGCAGGAACAAAAACGACAACCAGGGGGACAACAGAATACAACAGGTGAAGAGCGGCCAGCAACTTCGGCCGCCACTCTCGACGCCATCACAGGCGAGCGCGTTTACGTTTCGAGTGAGAGGTTTGAGAACTTGTCTAAGTGGGAATTGAAATTTTCAGGTGAACGATGTGGAGCTTCCGTGAATTCCTTCCTGGAGCGAGTGGAGGAATTGCGAGAAGCCAGAGGTGTTAGCGAGGCACAATTGTTTAAGTCTGCCGTCGATCTTTTCATTGGGAAGGCGCTTCTATGGTTTAGGGCGGTTAGGAGAAAAGTTAGTTCTTGGCAGGGATTGGTAGAGGAGTTGAAACTGGAGTTTCTCCCTCCTAATTATGATGATTTGCTGTTAGAGGAAATCAGACGACGTACCCAAGGGAAGAATGAGTCAATCGGGGTATATGTGGCCACCATGGAAAACATGTTTGGCAGGTTATCGGAACCACTAACGGATGGACGAAAATTGGGGATCGTTCAACGTAATCTGGCCCCATTCTACCAAACGCAACTGGGCTTGGCAGACCCAAAGAACTTGAGAGATCTGGTTGCGTTAGGTAGGAAACTTGAGATGGTTAGAGCGAATGTAGAGACATTCACGCCACCTCCCCCTCCACGATCCAGGAACCTCTTGGAACCTGATTTGGCCTACGTAGCAGTGGAGGAGCCATCGGTTTCGGTGGTAAGTCGTAACCCTCAATCTAACCAGCGGTTGAGGTGTTACAACTGTAATCAAGAAGGACATTTTTCCAATACTTGTTCCGCTCCTAGGAGATGTGTAGGATGTGGTAAGATAGGTGTCCTTCGCAGGGATTGCAGAAACTGTTCGGGAAATGGGCAACGGTCTCTTGCGCCAGCAGGGCAAGAGCGCCGGCGCAATTGAATAGGTCGCCTGCTGGCAACCAGTTGGAAGAGGTCGTTCAGTTAGGTTTCACACTTCAGGCAAAGGAAGACGACGTACGCCCTTATTTAAATGTTAGTGTTTATGGAGTTAGTTTAGTAGGTTTGCTAGATTCAGGGGCATCTCGTACGATCGTCTGTAGGGACGGGTGGACAATTTTAAAAGAGTTAGGTTTAGTGTTAGGTAAAGCAAAAGTCAGTAGCGTATCTTTAGCAGATGGGGGAGGAATAGGAGTAGAAGGGAGTATTCTACTACCTTTCGTAGTGCAGGGAAAATCTGTTTTACTGGAATGTCTAGTCATCCCTGCTCTGCCAAACGTTCTGATATTGGGTGCCGATTTTTGGGCCCGAACGGGAATCGTCCCGGATCTTCGATCAGGCGAGTGGAGCTTCTCGAATCAGGCGGCGTTGACTTCGATTTCCGCCATCCAGGAGAGAGCCGAGTTGGATGAAGGGCAAGACAGGCAGTTAGTTAGTTTCTTAGAGAAGGTCTTCGTGAACATGCCTGGGGGCATAGGGTGCACCCATCTGGTGAAACATAAGATTAGGACGACGTCTGAACCAATTAAACAGCGGTATTATCCGGTATCGCCTGCGGTTCAACGTCACATAGATAAGGAATTAGAGGATATGCTGAGGGATGACATCATCGAAAAGTCCAATAGTCCGTGGGCTTCTCCGATCGTGATGATCAAGAAGAAGGATGGGTCTTTTAGGTTTTGTGTCGACTACAGGAAGTTGAACAAGGTTACTGAGAGGGATGCTTATCCTCTTCCTTATATCTCTGCTACCTTAGACAAGCTTAGGGATGCCAAGTATCTTTCTTCGTTGGATATTAAGTCCGCTTATTGGCAAATCCCAGTTGAGGAGCAATCAAGACCGTACACCGCTTTCACCGTGCCAAATAGAGGACTCTTTCAATTCAAGAGAATGCCATTTGGGTTGCATAATGCCCCAGCGACATGGCAAAGGTTCATCGACACTGTGCTTGGCGCCGATCTGGAGCCGCACGTGTTCGTATACTTGGATGACATCATCATAGTCACCAACTCGTTCCAAAGACATCTGGAAATATTGGAAGAGGTCTTCAAGCGATTAAGTACGGCGGGTCTAAAGGTCAGCAAAGAGAAATGTAATTTCTGCAGGTCTGCACTCAAGTTCTTAGGTTATGTGGTAGATCGTAATGGACTCCACGTAGACCCAGAGAAGGTAGACAGTATGGTTAGGATTCCTGCGCCGAGGAATGTTAGGGAAGTTAGGAGCTTTGTCGGTACGGTATCCTGGTACAGGAGATTTATACCAAATTTTGCGGGTTTGGTGAAACCGTTAACCGACTTGCTAAAGAAGAGTAGTAGGTTCATTTGGTCTGAGGAGTGCGAGAGGTGTTTCCAGAAGGCAAAGGAATGCTTGGTTACTGCCCCGATTCTAACCTGCCCGGATTTTGAGCGACCGTTTGTTGTGCAAACTGACGCCTCGGATTATGGGGTTGGAGCAGTGCTTAGCCAGACATTTGATGACGGAGAGAAGGTAATCTGTTATTTGAGTAGGTCGTTGAATAGGAACGAGAAGAACTATTCAACCACGGAGAAGGAGTGCTTGGCCGTGCTGTGGGCTGTTGAGAAGTTGCGACCATATATCGAAGGGGTTCGGTTTACGGTCGTGACGGATCACTACTCCTTAGTTTGGTTGAGCAACCTCAAAGATCCGTGTGGTAGGTTAGCGCGTTGGGCGGTTAGGCTTCAACAGTTCGATTTCGAGATCGTGCATCGAAAAGGGAAAGAGCACGTAGTCCCCGATATGCTCTCTAGGAACGTTGCGGATGTAGCGGAACTGGTTGAGCAAAGTTCTGATCCTTGGATCGCCAAGATGATCACGAAGGTGGAATCGAACCCTTTAGCCTATCCGGCCTGGAGGGTCGGAAAAGGGGTTTTGTTTAAGTTTGTTAGGGCCAATCACGTGGTTGTTCATGACAATAATTCGGAATGGAAGGAGGTAGTTCCAAAGGTAGATAGAACTAGGGTACTTAGGGAATGTCATGACAACCCATTAGCTGGGCATATGGGGGTAAGAAAAACTTTTGCTAGGGTAGGTGCTCGGTATTACTGGCCTAAGATGAGGTCAGATATTACCAAATATGTTAGGAATTGTAGGATTTGTCAGAGTGTGAAACCGGTGAATGACCAACCAGCGGGTTGGATGGTCGAGAGAAGGAGGATTTCGAATCCCTGGGAAATGATTTGTGTGGATTTGGTAGGCCCTCTTCCAAAGTCGAGTAGGGGTTTTATTTATATTCTTACGGTCGTTGATTATTTTACCAAATTTCCCCTTTTGTTTCCCCTGAGATCCGCTACCGCGAAGGCTGTGTGTAGGGAATTGGAGGACAATGTCTTTTTATTGTTTGGCATACCATCGGTGGTCGTCTGTGACAACGGCCCCCAGTTCAAAAGTAAAGAACTGTAAGCGCTAGCCGAAGCGTACGGGTCACAAATAAAATTTACTGCACATTATCACCCGCAGGCTAACCCTGCGGAAAGAATCAACCAAATTATTAAAACAACGTTACGGGCGTATGTGTCCGAGAACCATAGGACGTGGGATGTGCAGTTAGCAAAGGTCGCGTGCAGCATCCGCACGTCCGAACATGATGTACTTCGCGTTACTCCGTATTACGCTAACTTTGGTAGGGAAATGGTGACTTACGCGGGCAGCCGAGTAAAGACCGTTTCAAACGCGGAGAGTTCAAACGCCGGGAATAGCAGGCAACCCGATTCAGGAACTAGGGAAACAGACACAGAATCAGGGTATAGGGACATTAACGTAGGAGATAGGGAAGAAAATACAACCGATAGGGGAGCAGATTCAACAGACCGGGAAATCGAACCAGGAGATAGGGTCCAAGATATGCCAGAAGTGGAGGGCAGATTTAGAGAGCTTAGGGAAGATATTCGCAAAAAGCTAGCGACCGCGACCAAGAAGGCCGCGCAAATCTACAACCTCAGAAGAAGAGATGTCCAGTACCTTCCGAATGAACTGATCTGGCGTAGGAATTTTGGGCTTTCGAGTGCGGCGAACTATTACGCGGCAAAATTGGCGCCGAAGTATATCGGCCCTTTCACGATAAGGAAGAGAGTATCTCCATGGACGTACATAATCCAAGATGAAAATGGAAAAGAAAGAGGGACATGGCACGTCAAAGATCTAAAGCCATATAACCTAGATCCAGAAGGAAGTTTAAGCGAAGATATAAGTCGCGCCAGAGGACCCAGAAGGCGCTAAGAGTAACTGAGAGCATCTCGCTCTGTGATGTTGCCTAACTCTCGCCTAGTGCGATCGAGGTCGTCGTCAGCGGCAGTACATAGTTGTTCATCCTTTGTTGTGTTGTTTACCCCGGGGAGATCAATTGTTATTCTTACTTCGGCCTTTCTTTCGAAAAGCCTGCTTCACCTCTTTGGAGGTAAGGGTGGGATTTGTTGCGTCCAACTTTGTTGCAAAATTCCTGATCCCCTCCGTCCCTCCTTTTCTCTCACCTCGTTCCTTTTTGGCCTTACCTTTCTCTTTCCTCCGTTATCTTCGAAGAGCGATGGGATCGTTAAGCGTTCCTGAACTGGTTTCCAGTTCAGGGCTTACACTTTTCCAACTGCTCCGAGGGGATAACAAAGCAGGTACTCCCGGAACCAGAGCCCAACGGACCGTTGGCAACACTCTGATGTGGGTGGACCGCCCGCCAGCGAGAACGCATGATGAAGGAGACAAGCACGAGAAGACCAACCACGAAGAACCCATACCAGAGGGAGAAGGGGACGAGATGGTCCAGTAACACTAAACACACAACATTATCAACGAACTACAACACAAATACGAACATTCAACACAACACCAGGCCAAACATCAGACGACCAGCACCAACAATGGCCGAGAGCCCAACCTAACCCCTGACCTTTTGTATGGGGTGGCACGTCATCGGCTAGTCCCTTTCCCCAGATCTGCGTGAAACTCCACCGGGATAACTAGGGTTCGCGGATCTAATAACGTAATAATAGGAATACGAGTTGGTACTCAGGTTTCTTCCTCCTCACGAGTGTCCGACGCAAGGCGTTGTTTGACACATCTACATTTTAGATTCAATAACCTCGTTTCTTCCACGCTAGGTCCAACGCCAAGCGTTGTTTGACAAATTTCCTTTTCTTCTCATGTTCCTTCGTCGATTTTCTATTTCCCGCGATACTGTTTGGTTATTTCATTTTGCGTTCACTAGCCCCTCAATTGCGCTTACTGTGGATGTGGCACCAGGGTAACGAGCGAACTCAGGAAACGCATAACCCGACCCTCTGAACTGCCAGTTGTTGGGGCGATTTCAGAGAGAGAGAGCATTGGAAGACTGGAAAGAGCTGCTAGATAGCGGCGTTCAAGGAACGGTTGCATGCTTCGGCAAAAGAGCGGAGTACTGCACATAAGGCCGTCCTTGGGCTGTAATGGCTGAATAAGCGGTAAGCCAATTTTTTGAGAGAGAGGCTCTTGGTCGGTTGAACAAAGTACTGAGGGAAGTTCAGCACTTCTTGGTTAGCTGCGAGTGAGAGCAAACAAGCGCTAGTGTTTTGAGGAGTTTTTTTTGTTTAGAAGTGAGCTAAGTAGCGAGGTGACTTATATTTTTTGAGTGATCGAGTCCGGAAGGGGACTACAAAATATACATACTAAAGCGAGGAAGGAACAAGAGAGAAAGAAGGAAGGGAGCAATAGGAAGTATCGAGGGACACCATATTCTGGAGACCAGGAGTAGAAAGCCGAATACCAACTCAGGGAAAAATAGATAAGTAGCATATTTGTTTTACTAAGATTCTCGGTGCGAATAGTGAAGAGTTATTCTATGTGCGATAAATCCCGGTAGGGTTTCATTCCGTTCATTTCCCGGTGAAAGCGGGACACGCGACCGTTAGCTACGTTCATTTTTCTGTTGTTCGGGACCGGTGATAGCGGGCCACCCCAACGGCTGTTTACCTTTACTTTTGTACTATCCGGAGTTAAATCTTTTTTTGCTTTTCTTTTTTCTAATCTCCAATAAATTGGCCGTGCTCCAAAAGAGCCATTATACGCACGTTCGTTTTTTTTTTTTTCTTTTTATTCTTTTTGGCTTGGCAGAATTTCAGGTTTCCCCAAAAAGGTTTCTAGATTCCAGCAAAATCTAGTGGCGCCCACTTTTGTTGTATCGTGTGTCACAAAAGCAAAACACATTCCAGACCCGCTACGCGAAATAAACCCACCCCCCAGCTGAGCAACCGGGAGAGCAGCATCCAACAGGCTGCCGTTGTTACACTTTCCCGACCCTCTTCCGATTATCTGTGGCTATCTGTCACTTTTCGATTTTACCCTTTCGCGTGCGCGGCCGATTCCTTTTTGTATAGTTTAAATTTTATTTCGGGAAAAATTAGTGCGACAAGCTGAGTCTTCATATTACATCCAACGGGGTATTTGCATGTCCTCAAGAGCACTGAATCCATTTCGTAGATTTACCCAAACATCTTCGGTCTCCTTAGATATTGGGGTATCACATGCTAGCTCTTGAAACCAGAGTTGCTGCAAATAAGCTTTGCTTTAATAATGCAAGGCGAAATCCACCCGAGGGGATCGAATAAACGGGCAATATCTGCTAAGACGGATCTTTTAGTGTATGCCTTCACTACAGGTAAGTTAATTTTAAATTCAAACACGTCTTGTGCTGGGTGCCATCGGATTCCGAGGGTCTTGATAGTGTCGGTCGATTCAAAGCTTAGTGGAAGATTGATCTCCCTTTCATTTTGAGGTATTTGTTCTAACACCTTTTCTGAGTTATTGCCCACTTTCTAAGAGGAAATCCAGCCGACTTCAATGTCTGCAGAACGTCTCTTTGAAGCTTGATCGCTTCGGATTCATTATTTGCGCCATAAATCAGGTCATCCACGTAGAATCCTTCGGTGACTGCCTTGGTAACATGCGGATACGATTTATGGACGTCTGCTGCTAGCTGCTGCAAAGTTCGCACTGCCAGGTATGACGCTGATGCAGTGCCAAAGGTAACAGTCTTTAGTGAGAAGGTTTTTAAAGGCTCTGTGGGGTTAGTTCTCCACTAGATCAGCTGATAAGGGGTATCGGCAGGTGCCATCCATATCTGTCGGTACATCATACTGATGTCCGCAACAAATGCCACCTTATATTTTCTCCACCTTGCAACAGGGGCGATTCCTCTCAGTTAGCTAGTTTAGCGGCGCTAAACCAAGAATTTAAATAAATACATTCTATACGCAAAATACCAGGAATGAGGATGTTAAAGTAACTATGAAAATTAATAATTGCAATAATCAATGACATACTAAATAACAAAACAACCTATTTACAAATCATATTTTCCTACACACAACACAATACTCCCATACAAAAAGTTTCCCTAGAAATATTCTTTAGCGTTAAAATTTGCGATACCAAATTCCCTGCCTGCACACACACAATCCAAAACTACCATAAAAAAAAGTCTCCCGCTTGTAGAATTTTAGCGTAAAAAATTGCGCTACCAAATTCCCTACAATCTATATAAGAGTGTTTGACTACCAGTCGTAAGCAAAGCCCAGTTAAATAAACGGAAGCGTTAGCGCAAACAAATGCGATAAAACTTGAATGTGGGGTGTAATATGTAAGCAAGCAGGTGCATTTTGTGCGTTCTCTTTTTTTGTACTTTCGTATGTTTCTCTTTCTAGGGAAATTGCAGTAAGAATGCGTGTGCTTACTTGTGTCGTTATTTGATTGAATAAACAGTGTTATTGAATCCCAAAAGTTCAGTGCGAAATTATTTAATTTATTATTTTATATTTGCGTGGATTATAAATGTGAGTAAATAATATATTTCTGGTGCTTTGGAATATGAGAGTGAGCTCTTGCTTTGTTTTTTTTATTTGTGAGAAGTGAGATGAAAGTAATGCAAAGGGCTAAAAATAATGTTATATAGATCATAGTGAAATATTCATAACTTAAAAGTAATAAGTCGCCACAGTAGCATCGGCTAACGTGAACATTTTTTTTACATTGTTAAATGATCGCTCTGAACGCTCTTCTTTTTTTTTTGATGATGATAAAACAATGTTTAAAATCACTTAAATTTATTCCTTTAATTGGTTTTTAAGACTCTGATCATTCAGTACGAAAAATTGGTTCGATGAATCAATTTGAAAACTAACAGGAATATTTTTGGTCTATTTTTCTGTAAAACCTAGTAGGTACTAAGATTAGGATTGTGATAAATATTTGCAAATCTTGAAGTTTACTACAAAACTAAAAAAAACTCATTTGTTTGTACTTTTTTTTTAAATTACGGCGAATGGTAAAAAAAATGGTCTTCATAAAATTTTAAAATAATCTTGTAGGAGTTTATCTCTTGTTTTTTAAACTGCCCTTACATTTTATATGTCATGATTATTTGTCGAGATATTGGTGATCAAACACAAAACGGTGTTTTTTCATTCAAGATCAAAAATCTCTGACCAAAAGAATCGTAGGACAACGAAAAACTGTGAAATTGAAGCTGAATAAACAATTTATCTGACGAATACATTTGATTAACTCCAAAAAAATGCAGCTCTTCAATTTTTATTTTTATTTTTAGTAACTATCGAGGATAAAGACGTACCATCGAAGCACTCACAGTCAGGAGAGATTGAGCTATTTGGCTCTCATGTCTATCGAAAAGGAATTTTTGAAAGAGCTGAAAGAAAGTGACGAATTTTATAATCGAGTCATCGAAAATTTTGTGACCGCTGACCGACGAACCGAATTTATGTATCGATAAATGCATTTTTTAAACCTTTTATTTTATATTATTTATTTGTGGAGTATATTTTTCTTTGTCTTTTTTGTAGTCATTAATAAAATTAAAAAACTACGATTTGTTTTTTATTTTATTTTAAACTTCCCCAGAGCACGTAGCTAACCCAATGCTTAAATGAGGGATCTGCCAGGGGTAGGTTGACAAGATGTGTCCAGCCTTTTGTTTGCAATTAGTGGGCTGGCAACATTGATGTCAGTTGGTTGAAAACAAATGCCTTGACTCCGAGTGAGAATGTTGAATTCGTCAATGAGAAGATTGTAAATTCGACTTCGTAACTCGAAATGCCAGTAGAAGTCTGACCTAGACCTGTGACTTGTGCTGATGTCTTTTAATTTTTTATATTTAGGAGCTGAGTGACGTTTTCGGTCACTAAGGTTGCTTCGGAGCCAGGGTCAAATAGTGCCCGTAAGATGTACTGGCTACCGTTAGCTGCGTAAACTTTGACTATTGCTGTCGCTAATAATGCCTTGGCATGGCCTTGATTAGCTAGCGAACAGCATATTTGATTTTGCTGCCTGTATCCACATTGCGAAATCTCTGTCGAGTTTTGTCAATTTCTCTTTCGGACAAGGAGCGTGTTAATGGTACACTGCGGATGAGTACATATTGCATTTTGAGCTGTGTTGGGTACGTAGGTACCCGCATTGTGATTGAGTTGGTTTCCAATGGTTTGGTTCTGCTTCATCGAATTGGTGGTGTTTGTCGTCTCTATGATGTTGTAGGGAATAGAGTGCTGACAATGGTGACTTTGGACGTTTTGATGCACATTTTGTTGAGTTTTTTGTGACTCATAGTGCAATAACGTGTGGTTTTGAGTTGCATTTAAAGCAGCGATTAGAGCTACTGCAATTAGACGCATGATGGTCGAACCCAAGGCAATTGGAGCAAACTGAGTTTCGTTTGGTTGCCTCTATACGGGTTTTGACGTCAATCTTTAAAAATTGTTTGCAGTGGCGTAAACTGTGTGAGCCTTTGCAGAGTCTACAGCGAAATTGTTTGTTTTCGCCCTCAGTTTTGACATGATATGTATGAGGAACGGAAGTTTTACGAAACGATGACGACAGCAGCGGTTGTCTCGCATGTATATTGGACTCCCTGATGTTTTCAAGAGAGCTAAATCGACCTTCAATGAAGGCTAAAAAGGTTTTCCAATCGGGTAAGCTCCTTGAAGTACCTAATTTTGCTTCCCAATCTTTTTGTGTTGCGAATGGAAGTTTTTGATAGGCGATATATATCAGGATAGAATCCCATATTTCTACATTTATTCCCTGATTAGATAAAGCATGGATGCACTCAATGCTTGTATCGTGTAGCGATTTTAACGATTCTGTGGATTCATTGCTAATTTTTTGTTGCTCTAAGAGAATTCTTAACTGGGTGTTTACTAATTTCCTTTTGTTTTGGAACCTATCAGTAATGATTGCCCAAGCCGAAACATAGCTTTTGCCATCGATAGGAAGATGATGTATGAGACGAGCAGCATCTCCACACAACGATGTCTTCAGAAACTGTAATTTCTGTACTTCAGATAGATCAACGTTTTGATCTTTTAAACTTTCAAATACGTTGTGGAATTCACTCCACTCTTCGAATTTACCGGAAAATGGTTTTATGTTAATACGCGGAAGACGAATATCGGACACAGCGGATTTTGTGACGTTTAGTCACGAGATCTCAAAATTGGTATTGTTCTCGTGTGAAAACTTATCAACATCATCGTTTATCATACCACTGAATTGGAAAAAAAATCGCTTAATTTTGGCATATATTTCGTCCGTTAAGTATTTGTCTTTTAGCGGATCCGCCACATTGTTCACAGTAGTGGTATATAAGCTCTTGATTTACGCGCTTCGATCTGCTTTTGATATTCGTTGAAATTAGCCGTAATTTCTTCAAGAAAACATTGTTGTCTTTCGATTGATTTCACTAGTTTCGACATAGTTAAAACATTCTTTATTCCACACTAGCACTTGTTTTATCAGTTTTATTTTTAGTTTATTAGATTTGATTGTATTTAAACTAAGAACTAATTCTTTTGTAAATGTGTTTGGTTGGAAAGTTGTTGCCTTTAGGAATAAGCACTCGATTTTGTGGTTGATTGTCCGGTGTGGATGTCCGTTGCTGACCGTTGGTTTCGGCTATTGATGTCTGTTGCAGCTGTCTGGTGATGACCGTTGACGATGTCCGTTGATCGATGTCCGTTGGTCGATGTCCGTTGATGGATGTCCGTTGCTTGATGTCCGTTGAGAGAACGGATATTTCTACAGCTTCCCAAAATTTGGACTTTCGCCCGTTGAGTTGAACGGGTTTGAAAATTGTCTGGATAGATGTCCAGAAAAACTTTATACTTTGTCCTGGTTTATTTTAGGATTCGAAGGACCATGTTCCGAGTTGAGTTGAACTCAGAATTAAATTTCCCAAGTAATGTTCTCTTGGGTTAAAAAAACTTATGCGGAAAATACCTTAAGTTGAATTAAAGGACTGTATGTTTCTACGTTATAATAACTTGATCTTTATTGGCTATAACTATATTGATTGCTAACCGACAAGTGGTTTTATATATTCCACCCTAGTTCCCATGAAACCTCGCTTTTAGTAGGTACTGTAAATTAACATAGAATGACTTTACATAAGAGGGTCAACGGCCGCTTGAACTTCAATTAGTTTAAATATGTTATTACATAAAAAATAGGACATGTATTGCTTTCAAAAGTGTTATACTTTACACATGAAAATGAATGCCCCTATTAATCATATGTGTTGAAGTGATCGCCGAAGAAATGATGCACCCTTTCTCCTTGTCTGCACGTCAGCCATGATGAATTTAGTGGAGGGGAGATAACTGCTGACCTCGTATGCATTTTCGCAGATATGTCAGAGGGAGAGATGCAGTGCGAGGCTTTTGACATTAGATTTGTTTACATTCAGTTTCGTGTTCTCCCGTGGTAGTCGGTCGGTGGTTTATTTAATTAATTTAATTTTTAATAAATTGTGTTGGGAACCAACAAGGGGTTTCGCGGTGGTGGGCGAGCGAGACTCAGCACATCAGTCGCGGCGTTTCTGATGGCATGTTGGCAGCGTTGCCACTGGTCTTCGGCACTTGATGCTGACGGCATAGGGGTGATTGAGAGATTTCGGGATACGCGTTCAGCGAAGAGTCTGGCGGTCTCCTGCGATTGTAGCTTTTCGACGTTAAATTTTCTCACAGTGATTCTTCTTTGTTGCTCAGTCTATGTTGGCCGCTCGGAAGGTCCGGACATCCAGAATACTGGAGGCATGGCTTGCGTCGATCGCAATATGATCAATTTGGTTGATCGTTACATGATCATTGGACCGCCATGTCTGCTTATGAATATCGAGATGAGGAAGCCATGTGCTTGCTATGGTGACATTTCGATCCACAGCGAAATCAATTAGCCTAAGTCCGTTATCAGACGTGGTGTCGTGTAGGCTATGCTTACCGACTGCCCTACCAAAGACGTCCTCCTTTCCTATTTTGGCGTTAAAATCGCCCAATACGATTTTAACGCCGTATTTAGGACATTGCTCGTATGTTTTGTCGAGGAGCTCGTAGAAACACTCTTTGGTGGCAGGGTCCTTTTCGTCTGTGGGGGCATGAACACATATTAGGCTTATGTAAGCGAATTTAGCCTTGATCCGGATAGTTATAATACGCTCGCTTACGTGTCGGAAGCTTAAGACTTCTTGCCTAAGTCTGCCGCGTATGACAAATCCGCATCCGAATAAGCGTTGCCTGTTGCCTCTGTAGCAATCACCGTAGTAGATGTCACAGTTTTCCATCTTCCTTTTGCCCGGCCCATCCCATCGAACTTCCTGCATGGCGGTAATATCTGCTTTATAGCAGCCTAGAGCCTCTGCTAGTTGTTCGGCTGCACGTGGTCTGTAAAGGAACAGAACATTCCACATACAGATCCGAAGGTCGTTGTCCTTATTACGTTTGCTGGGGTCGTCATTAGTTGAGTCATCCTTATCCGAGGCTTTTGGTTGTTTCGGAACCATGACGTGGAGGGCCAGTTCCTTAAATATTCCCCTAGGACGAAGGCCGGGTACACTGGTGCCAGTAGTCCACTACGGGAGTATGAGCGCTGCCGTTGGCCCATTAAGGGCTCCTCCGCCACCATCTCTCTTCCAATGTCCTGACCAACCTGTGATCCGAATACGTCGAAGCAGCTCGCGCAAGGTATTCACTAAGTTCAACCTAACTGGAACTATAGACGCCACCGTTGACTCCGTCTAGGGAATTTGTCCGCTGCCGCCTGGAACAGGAAGAAGTGCTCTAGTGAGAAAGCACTCTTCTCCCCTCTCTCATCTGCTGCCATCAAGAATCCGCCAAACGGGGTTGGTTACCCACTTCTTGGATTAAGGTACTTGGCACCCGGCTGTCACCGTGTGGAGGTTGAGAGTAGGAGTTGGTAGGCCTCAGCTGAGTGAAAACGCTTGTGTTTTCATTTGATCGCATGCACTACCGTTTGACCATTGCTCGCTTAGCATCTGATAATTTCACCTCCAAGTGTTTGTTCATATTTAAGTTGCCTGATATCAGAACTCCAAGATATTTGTACTTGCGCACATTTTCAACAACCTCACCACAATATGTCCATTTTTCGATTCTGGAATATAATATCTGCCGCCTTCATCTCTGAATACCATCGTTTTCGATTTCTCCAGGTTAACGAAGAGGTTCCAACATTTACAATATTCGCTTATCCTATTCATCACTATCTGCATACCATTACCGTATCAGCAAGGAAGACAATATCATCCGCGTACAACATTCCAGGGATCTTTGTTCAGCAAAAATCTATACCTCCTCCTACAGCATCTGTTATGTCATTGATGAACAATATAAATAGTAATGCACTCAATATAAACCCTTGCTTCACTTCCATTGCTGATGTGAATTCATCAGATATGGATTTTCCATCCCATACACACGCTACATTATTTTCATACATTGCTCTTAGGGTATAAATGACTTTGTTGGAGATTCCGATTTTGTGTAATTTGTAGAATAGTGCCTCTCGTGCTATGGAGTCAAATGCCGCTCGAAAGTCAACAAAAAATGCATATAACTTTTTGTTTCTTTTTATAAATTTCAGAAATGTTCGTTAATACTGTAGTATCAAGTACATTGTCAGGTACTGCGTGCAACCACATCTATTGGCAAAACCTGGTAGCAGTAAATTTTCCAACCTGATGTGCTTACGTTCCACAAAATATCCCAATTATCCCAGGATCATCAATTCATCCCGAGCGACATCTAGCATATTCTAGAAGGACTTGTATTTTATATAAATACACATACCACAACCATCGTCGACACTGTTGTTTATAAGTGAATACAGCGATTACAAGAGAGAGATTAGACCAGTGGTGAAAATAAGCGACATTGTGAAAGTAAATCTGTAGCGACAGTTTAATTTGAAATAAATTGAGAATAAAGTGATTTGAATATTGTGTTGAAGTAAAGTTAGTAGTTGACGATAAATAAACAGTTGAAATACACAAAAGACAGATTTATTTAAACGAATCCCAGCAAGAATATTACATTGGTGTCAGAAAAGTGGAATAAAACAAATTTTGTGTATTGTTTATTGTGTAAGTGAAAAAAAGAAATGGTTCGGAAATTGCTAGAAGATTTGTCATTGCAGCAACTAAGGGAAGTACTGAGCCAGCGGGAGCAACCAACGACTGGTACGAAAAGGGAATTGATCATTCAGTTGCGGAAAATAATGACGGGCGAGGGTGCAGATCCAGTAATAGCTTTGTTTGACGTCGAAGAAGAACGAGTATGTACGACGAGTGACATGTCGGCTTTAATGAAATTGCTATCTGAAAAATTCGACGATCACAATAGAAAATTCGAGAAGCTAGACAAATCTTTAGACGAGCAAAAGAAAAAGTTCGAAATGCTAGAAAATTCCTTGGGTGATCAAAAGAATTTTCTAGACGCCAAGCTCGATGAACAGAACAAACAATTTGAGAATTCCCTAGATGCTAAGCTGGATGTGTAAAACAAGAAGTTCGAGATATTCGAAAATTCCTTCGCTGAACAGAGGAATTCTCTAGACGCTAAATTCGGAACAATTGTAGTACAATTCGAAAACGTACAGGCTAACTTCGAGAATGTTGAAACAAAATTCGAGAATGTTTAAACAAAAATCGAGGCTGTTGAAGAAAGATTCGAGAATTTGGCAAAGGAACTCGAACACGTAAAGAAACAGAAAGTTCGGGAGCATTCAACCGACTGCCCAAGAAGAAAAGAGATGCAGCCTCCCATCTTCGATGGGCAGACATCAAGGCCGATATATAAGAGACAGTTCGAAGCTGCGGCAATGACGAACAACTGGGACGACGAAGATAAGCCCATTGCCCTCACGCTTGCGCTTAGAGGACCAGCTGCAGAGCTACTACAAACCATTTACGAGGACAAACAACGCAACTACGATAGTCTGGTAAAAGCCATTGAGATGCGATTTGGGGACAACCGTATGCAGCAAGTATATAAGGTCCAATTGCGCAGTAGAGTTCAGGTGAGAGGAGAAACGCTCCAGCAGTTGCAAGCGGACATCGAGCGACTGGCACATTTATGCTATCCAAACGCCGGCGAGGAGATCATTAACGAGATGGCAACGGTAAGAATAGCTGGAAAGAAAACGCTCGCCGAAGCTTTGGAGTTTGCTCTGACAATGGAGGCGGCAGACCAGGCCTGTCAGGGAACCCACCGCGTGAGGGAAGTACCCGCCATCGAATGCTCTTGCCAGAGGTTGAACATCGAAGACCGAAACAACGCTCGCGGAGGACAAATTCATTGCTGGAACTGCAACAAAATGGGACACCTAAAACGGCAATGCAGAAATCCACCCAGACGCGGAAACTGTCCACATTGTGCGAATAGGCGAGACAACGAAGAACCATACAAAAGGGACAACATCCACCCTGTTGGCCAGGCTCCTCGAAACCAGGAGTCGGGAAACGCCTAAGAGCCAGCTTCGCGGGCCAGAGGTTGGATATTGGAATCGACGCCCCCAAGACCACCATCTAGGTCTCTCAAACTAAACGATGCAACAAAAGTCTAACAGTGGAAGCATTCATCGGCAAAAATAAGTGCATGGAAGGCAATTCAAGTGGTCAGGTGCGACAAAGGCTTCTTTCGCAGGTACACAACGGCCAAGAGAAGGTAGTAGCATACTTCAGCAAAATGCTCTCCAAGCCCGAAAGGAACTACTGCGTGACCAGGCGAGAACTTCTGGCGCCGCTTCTGGCGACAAAACACTTCCATAAATACCTCTACGGCCAAAAGTTCCTTTTGCGCACATACCACGCGGCTCTAAAATGGCTGCTGCAGTTCAAGAATCCGGAGGGCCAGGTCGCAAGATAGATTGAACGGCTGCAGATGTACGATTATGAAATACAGCATCGTATAGGGAAACTTCATTCTAATGCGGATGCTTTATCCCGTCGACCATGTAAGAGCGACTGCAAGCATTGTGTGCGGCAGGAAGAGTAGAACCTTCTTTCCATCCAAAAGGTAAGAGCTGAGCCTATCGCCGGTTGGAGTGCAGAGGAAATCCGCAATGCTTAAAAAGAAGACCCAGACATCGAGCCGATATTAGCAAATGGCCGGAAGCGTTCGCCATCCCTAACCAGGAAGCGAAGACCATCGTGGAACAGATCGTCAACAACTGGGTAAGCAGATTTGGCGTGCCCATGGAACTGCATTCTGACCAGGGACGATACTTTGAATCGAAGATGTTCCAAGAGGTATGTCAACAACTAGGAATCAAAATGACGAGGACGACCCCGCTTCATCCACAATCCGACGGGATGGTAAAGCGCTTCAACAGAACCTTAAACGAACATCTCTCTATGGTCGTGAAAGACCACCAGCGCGATTGGGATCGACAAATTCCTCTCTTCTTGATGGCCTATCGAAATGCAGTGCACAGTACTACTGGACATACTCCATCCGAAGTCTTGTTTGGTCAAGCAGTTCGGCTACCTAGTGAGCTGAAGTTTGGATCCCCTAACGATGAGCTCAAGACTACGTGGCAGACCTCAGGGAAAGGATTCGAGATATACATTAGAGGACCAGGACGAGGATAAAGATAGCGAGTGACCGCATGAAAACCAGGTACGACACAAAGGCAACAACGTCCAGCTTCCACGAGGGAGACCTAGTATGGTTGTACAACCAACACCGGCAAAAGGGGAGGTCACCTAAGCTGCAGCAAGACTGGGAGGGCCCTTATAAAGTGGTCACACGCATCAATGACGTCGTCTTCCGGATCCAGCGTGGAGCAAGAGGCAAGATGAAAATTGTCCAGCTGGATCGTCAATTCATCCCGAGGATCATCAATTCATCCCGAGCGACATTTAGCATATTCTAAAAGGACTTGTATTTTATATAAATACACATACCACAACCATCGTCGACACAGTTGTTTATAAGTGAATACAGCGATTACAAGAGAGAGATTAGACCAGTGGTGAAAATAAGCGACATTGTGAAAGTAAATCTGTAGCGACAGTTTAATTTGAAATAAATAGAGAATAAAGTGATTTGAATATTGTGTTGAAGTAAAGTTAGTAGTTGACGATAAATAAACAGTTGAAATACACAAAAGACAGTTTTATTTAAACGAACCCCAGCAAGAATATTACAATACAAATATTTGGTCGACAGTAGAGTAGTTTTCTCTAAAACCTGCTTGAAACTCCGATAAAACCTCATTGTTTTTAACCCACTGAGTAAGCCTATTATAGATCAAAGCAGAAAAACGTTTTGCAGAAGTGTTCAAAAAAGATATTCTTCTGTAGTTAGTTGGATCGTTGTAGCCCCCTTTTTTGTGTAGCGGATATATGATTGCTTTTTTGAAGCTTCCTGGAACAGATGCAGTTTCGAAGATTCGGTTAAATTCCGACGTGAGCGCATATACCAATTCGTGTGTGCAATTTTTATAAAATTCGAATGGAATACGGTCATCTCTTGGTGCTTTCTTTCTTTTTGAATTATCGATTACCTTTTTTACTTCTTGCAATGAAAGTGGAGCATCCAAAAACTCGTTAGTAAAATGAGGGGCTGCATACTGAAACAAAGGAGAGCTGATCGTAGCGTTGAGCAGGTTGCTAAAGTGTTCTCTCAGAAGAGGAGCTTTTAACGTGGTGGCAATCGTATTTGGTTGTCCGTTTATGACCTTTACAGCTCTCCAGAACTCAGCAGAGGATCTCGAGTTGTTTACAACGGCAATCTTTTGTTGCTCGTAGGGTACTTTTTTTGCATAGCAAAGGCGTTTACAAACCTTGTTTGCTTCTCCGTAAAGCAATTTGAAAATGCTGGTGTTATGCACCGTAAATAGCTTTAAAAAAGCGAACGACTTGTCTCTTGCGTTAGCACACTCTTTGTCAAACCATTTTTGCTTCCAGATACTTTTGTTTCGTGCTAGTATGTATGGAGGGATTGCATTTTTCATAACATTTGTGAGTGTCTCAATATTTAAGGAAGTTTTTGAAGGCATCAAACTCTCTAGATTGGCATTCATGTCATTCTGGAACCTAGTGCGTATTCTTTCATTCCAAACCAATTTTGGTAATAACTCTAGTTCTGCGGTGTTGCCTTCATTTGACGAACCGGGTAAGCTACATTTGATTTCAAGGGGCACATGATCCGAAAAGTTTTTCAGTCCTATACGAAAATCGGCGAGAAGTAGTCTATTACAGATGAAGCTATTCCGCGAACAAAAGAAAATTCTCCGTCAAAATCTCCTTCACAGGTTTCATTCAGAACACTACAGTCGAATACATCAGGTAGCTCAAGTATCTTTATACTCTTGTTGTCACAAATTCCATCTTTTGACCTGCGATTGATATGCATGATTGGTGAGTTACTTCCACTCACAAAGTTGTTTTGTTACAAACCTAAACGACCATTGAAATCCCCTACGAGCATTACATTCACTAACTCTAGGTTGTGTAACATTTCAGTCATTGTCATAGTCACGATGCCAGTGAATGCAATTAATATGAACAGGAACTATAGACAGAACGCTGTTGTTGATTTTTACATCTATTACATATAATTCTTCCGATCCTCTAAATGAATTCTGTACAATTTTTAACCTACCTATAACTAGTATCGACGCAAACCCAAAAATTTAAAGTTTCAGAACAAAAACACAGTTTAGGGAGCAATGTCGTATATGAATTTCAGCCGTTGGTTGGCTGAAATTTGAATTTGAAAAAGTGGAAAAGAATGGCGGATGATAGATGGTTAAAAACCCACTCTAAAAGTTAAAACGTGCTTTTGGTGGTTTTAAAGTTAGCGCGAGGTGATAGCTATAAAGTGGATTTTATGTCGACTATAAATAGGAAAACACTAATATTGACTTTTTACGTGCTAAAATCCTTTTAAAGTGTACTCTTTGCGACTTTAATTTTGCACCATTCAATTCCGATCTGGACAGCATCACTAAATGATGTTCAATATCAATCAATAGAGTGGAATTTAATGCATCCAAAACTCAATGCTGTCTTCTGTCTCTCAAGAAACCAAGATCCATGAATGGTACTTGTATCGCTGAATCTGAAAGACTTGCCATTCTCGGTATGTGCATCAATAACCGTGTTCAACGAAACGATCACATGTTCGAAGTCGCCAAAAATGCTGCAATGTCTAGGATTCTTTAAGCGTTGCAAAAAATATTTTATCCCGTCTGATCTGGCATCTATCTATAAGGCATTCATCCCTCCAAAGCTGGAATATAACACCCACATCTGGTCTGGTGCACTCAAGACCATTCTGCACATTTTAGATAGAGTACAGAACCGCGTGTTAAAACTACTAAGCGATAGTGACATTGTGAACTTCATTGTCTTGTCCTATTTTATCTTTTTTTTTTTTAAATGCTCCAACGCAATAGCTAGTTGCATTCCTCCACTTCAAAACTACACCCGCAATACGCGTCATGCTTCGAATGTACATCAGTTCAAGCCCAACTACGGACGTACTGTCAAATATAGAGATTCGTTTATAAGCCGAACAACACGTTTGTGGAACGATTTATTAGCCTCTGTATTTCCTAATCATTACAACCTACAAACATTTAAAGTGAACGCGAACCGGCATCTCATCCGTTCGTCTCCTCCCCTTTTCCCATTCGCCCGTACCCTGACCATCAGTATAAGGGTAATAATAGTCCCATCGGCACGCGCAAATTATTAAATAAAAAAGAAGCTAACTTTGGTAAAGGTTACCAAAAGTAAAATGTTCAAAATATTTACGGTATGGGAGCTATTCGAACAGTTGATCAACGAAATAAATTTTGTTTAAATGGTGAAGGGATATGGTATAAGGTAAAGTCAGGTATGACTTATAAGTGGGTTCCGGGAATAGTTGTCAGGAAGGTTGGATTGGATCACAAATTGGCACACATAAGTCAACTTCGGAAAAATACTTGCAAACAATTAAAATGCCCACCATGTAACGTAAAGCAAAGTAAGATAGTAACTTTTGATGTAAGTACAGCGAAGAAAAGAAAAAGATCCGTCATTTATGACATAGAATATTTTGTTCCACGTGGGTCTGAGAGATTAAGAGGTATGAAGAACAACAGTAATAAATACTCGTATTGTTAAGCTATCTGTAAAAATGAACTATCAAAATTATCTATTTTGATTTGTAATAAATTTAAATACATATTGTAATATTCTTGCTGGGGTTCTTTTAAATAAAACCGTCTTTTGTGTATTTTAATCGTTTATTTATTATCAAACACTAACTTTACTTCAACTCAGTATTCAATCACTTTACTCTTTATTTATTTTAATTGTCGCTACAGATTTACTTTCAATACATCGCTTGTTTTCACCACTGGTCGAATCTCCCTCTTGTAATCGCTGTATGCACTTATAACCAACTGTATCCACGGTGGTTGTGGTATGGGTATTTATAGGAAATTGTAAGGGGTTCTAGAACATGCTAGATGTTTCTCCGGGTGAATCGAGGATCCTGGAATATTGGGATATTGTGTGGAACAATTGTGGAACGTAAGCACACCAGGTTGGAACGTAAGCACATCAGGTTGGAATATTTACTACTAGTAGGCAATAGATGTCGTTGCACAAAGTACCTGACGATGTACTTGATACTACACTGCCCCCCTCTTAAACTTGTTCGTCCCGAACAAGATCATCTGGATTACTGCCATGGTAACGATGAAGACGATCCAGGTGGACAATTTCCATCTTGCCTCTTACTCCACGCTGGATCCGGAAGACGACGTCATTGATGCGTGTGACCACTTTATAAGGGCCCTCCCAGTCTTGCTGCAGCTTAGGTGACCTCCCCTTTTGCCGGTGTGGGTTGTACAACCATACTAGGTCTCCCTCGTGGAAGCTGGACGTTGTTGCCTTTGTGTCGTACCTGGTTTTCATGCGGTCACTCGCTATCCTTATCCTCGTCCTGGTCCTCTGATGTATGTCTCGGATCCTTTCCCTGAGGTCTGCCACATAGTCCTCTTCACATTTGGCCTCATCGTTAGGGGATCCAAACTTCACCTCACTGGGTAGCCGAACTGCTCGACCAAACAAGACTTCGGATGGAGTATGTCCAGTCGTACTGTGCACAGCATTTCGGTAGGCCATCAAGAAGAGAGGAATTTGTCGATCCCAATCGCGCTGGTGGTCTTCTACGACCTTGGAGAGATGTTCGTTTAAGGTTCTGTTGAAGCGCTCTACCATCCCGTCGGATTGTGGATGAAGCGGGGTAGTTCTCGTCTTTTTGATTCCTAGTTGTTGACATACCTCTTGGAATATCTTCGATTCAAAGTTTCGTCCCTGGTCAGAATGCAGTTCCATGGGCACGCCAAACCTGCTCACCCAGTTGTTGACGATCTGTTCCACGATGGTCTTCGCTTCCTGGTTAGGGATGGCGAACGCTTCCGGCCATTTGCTGAAGTAGTCCATGACAACTAGGATGTAACGGTTACCATTGTCGGTTTCTGGAAATGGACCAGCGATGTCAGCGGCAATCCGTTCAAAGGGTGCGCCCACGTTGTACTGGTGCATCTTGCCTCGCGTTTTCGTTCTGGGTCCCTTGCTGGCGGCACACACGACGCATTTTCGGCACCAACTTTCTACGTCGTCCCTTGCGCTGAGCCAATAGAAACGTTCTCGCACTTTCTCCAGCGTCTTGTTTGCACCCAAATGACCTCCGGATGCTCCATCATGCATCTCCCGCAGCACCTCGTGAACTTTTGATCGCGGCAAGACAAGCTGCATTATGAAATCTTTCCCGTCCGGCCTCTCCCATTTCCTTTTCAGCACACCATCTTGCACATGAAGTGAGTCCCACTGAGCCCAGTATGCCTTGAGAGTGGGGCTCCTGTCCGAGATATCCTGTCCGTTTGGCTTTTCCATAAACTCCTTCCACGCTAATATCGGCTCGATGTCTGGGTCTTCTTTTTGAGCGTTGCGGATTTCCTCTGCACTCCAGCCGGCGATAGGCTCAGCTCTTACTCTTTGGATGGAAAGAAGGTTCTTCTCTTCCTGACGCACACAATGCTTGCAGTCGTTCTTACATGGTCGCCGGGACAAGGCATCCGCATTAGAATGAAGTTTCCCTTTACGATGCTGTATTTCATAATCGTACATCTGCAGCCGTTCAATCCATCTTGCGACCTGGCCCTCCGGATTCTTGAACTGCAGCAGCCATTTTAAAGCCGCGTGGTCTGTGCGCAAAAGGAACTTTTGGCCGTAGAGGTATTTATGGAAGTGTTTTGTCGCCAGAAGCAGCGCCAGAAGTTCTCGCCTGGTCACGCAGTAGTTCCTTTCGGGCTTGGAGAGCACTTTGCTGAAGTATGCGACTACCTTCTCTTGGCCGTTGTGTACCTGCGAAAGAATCGCTCCGACACCAACGTTACTTGCATCTGCATCTACGATGAACATTTCTCCGGGAATGGGATATGCTAGTGTTGGTGCTTCGCATAGTTGTTGCTTAAGGTTCTTGAACTTTTGTCGCACTCACCTGACCACTTGAATTGCCTTCCTTTTTCTGTCAGTTGGTGCAGGCTCTTCGCGGTTCCGGCAAAGTCCTTTACGAATCGTCGGTAGTACGTGGCGAGACCCAAAAAGCTCCTGAGTTGGTGTTTGTCTTTTGGAACCGGCCAGTTTTTCACAGCTTCCACCTTGTCTGGATCTGTTCGCACTCCTTCTGATGAGATAACGTGGCCCAGGTACTTGACTTCGGATCTGAAGAGGTCACATTTCTTTGGGTTCAGCTTCAGGTGAGCGCTTCGAAGCCGTTCTAGCACATTCTTCAGGTTGTCGCGATGCTCCTCGAATGTTTTTCCTATCACGATCACATCGTCCAGATACACCAAGCAAGTTTTCCAGGTCAATCCACGCAGGACATGTTACATTAGGCGCTCAAAAGTTGCCGGAGCGTTGCACAATCCAAATGGCATTACTGTAAACTGCCACAGCCCATTTCCTGCAGTGAACGCAGTTTTCTCTCGGTCCTTTGGATCGATCTGCACCTGCCAGTAACCGCTCTTTAAATCAAGGGTGGAAAACCATCGAGCTCCTGAGAGTGTGTCTAATGTGTCATCGATCCGTGGCAGAGGGTAGCTATCCTTTTTGGTGACGTCATTAAGTCTCCGATAGTCCACACAGAATCGAGTGCTGCCGTCTTTCTTCTTGGCCAGTACAACAGGTGAGGCCCAAGGACTCTTAGAACTTTCGATGAGCCCTTCCTTCTCCATCGTTGACACCATATCCGCAACCTCCGTCTGCTTTGCCAATGGTAGTCGTCTGGCAGGCTGACGAATTGGTCTGGCATCCCCAGTGTCTATGCGATGCTGCACCAGATGTGTTCGGCCATACTCTCCATCCTGTGAGGCAAATGTATCAGCGTACTCACCGATTAGATTTTCTGCCATGGCACGCTGATCCCGATCCAGTTCGCAGTGCTTGAGGATCCTGTCCCTTACTTCCGCCAACCTGGCTGATGAAGCGGGCCCCGCAGATTCCTTTCCAGTTATTGTCGAGATTAAACATATCGGAACACATTCACCAATAACCTCCCCTTGTTTCAGTTTGACGCTGTGGCTCTTTAAGTTCATGAGCCTTACTGGGACCAGGCTATTCTTTGGCTCCACTAAAACTTTTCCCACGATGTAGTTTGGGGATATCCTTCCTGAATCCGGCTCAAATAGATAGAATCGGTGGCTCCCAGGATCACCCTCTAGTTTTGTCCAAATGATAGTCTCGGAAGATGGTGGTAAGACTTCATCCTTGCTGAGTATTGTCCTTAAATGTGCTGCATTCTCGTTCCCGTACACCATTGGAATCTCTACGTTCCTGTACCGCAGAACTTGCATCCCGATGTCGATGATTACGTCATGTTGTTTCATAAAGTCCACTCCGATGATGCATTCATCACATATGTCGGCCACCAGGAACGCATGAGAAAAGGCCAATCCTGCTAGTTGTAACGTGAGGCGAACTTCTCCGTATACTTTCGCCGATTCCCCTGTCGCAGTTCTAAGACAGTAGCAGCTGGTGTTGTGCAGCCACGACTTCTGGACGAGATCTCTTCTTACAATGGAAGCCGTGGCGCCGGTATCGATAGTAGCCACGCACTTGTTTTTGCCGATGAATGCTTCCACTGTTAGACTCTTGTTGCATCGTTTGGTTTGGGAGACCTGGATGGTGGTCTTGGGGGCGTCGATTCCATTAGCCAACTTCTGCCCCGCGAAGCTGACTCTTAGGCGTTTCCCGACTCCTGGTTTCGAGAAGCCTGGCCAACAGGATGGATGTTGTCCCTGTAGGATGGTTCTCCGTTGCGTCGCCTATTCGCACAATGTGGACAGTTTCCGCGTCTGGGTGGATTTCTGCATTGCCGTTGTAGGTGTCCTATTTTGTTGCAGTTCCAGCAACGAATTTGTCCTCCACGAGCGTTGTTTCGGTCTTCGACGTCCATCCTCTGGCAAGAGCATTCGATGGCGGCTACTTCCCTCACACGGTGGATTCCCTGACAGGCCTGGTCTGCGGCCTCCATTGTCAGAGCAAACGCCAAAGCTTCGGCGAGCGTTTTCTTTCCAGCCATTCTTACCGCCATTTGTAGTTTCGCATCAGCTATGGCATGGGTGAACGCTTCGGTTGCCATCTCGTTAATGATCTCCTCACCGGCGTTTGGATAGGACAAATGTGCCAGCCGCTCGATGTCTGCTTGTAACTGCTGGAGTGTCTCACCCTTCATCTGGGACCTTCTGCGCAACTGGACCCTATATACTTGCTGCATGTGGTCGTCCCCAAATCGCATCTCAATGGCTTTCACCAGACTGTCGTAGTTGCGTTGTTTGTCCTCGGGAATAGTTTGTAGTAACTCTGCAGCTGATCCTCTAAGCGCAAGCGTGAGGGCAATGGACCTCTCTTCATCGTCCCAGTTGTTCGTCATTACCGCAGCTTCGAACTGCCTCTTATATATTGGCCATGATGTCTGTCCATCGAAGACGGGAGGCTGCATCTCTTTCCTTCTCGGGCAGTCGGTTGAGTACTCCCGAACTTTCTGTTTCTTCACGCATTCGAGTTCCTTTGCCAAATTTTCGAATCTTCCTTCAACAGCCTCGAACTTCGTTTCAACACTCTCGAATCTTCCTTCAATGGCTGTTTCAAATGTCTCAATTTTTGCCTCTACGTTTTCAAACTTCTCATCAATTGTTCCAAATCTTGTTTCCAAACTTTTATTTTGTTCATCGAATTTGCTTTCGAGAACACTCCTTTGATCGAATAGCTGATGTTCCAGAGAGTTCTTTTGTTCGTCGAGCTTAGCATCTAGAGAATTCTTCTGCTCAGCCAAAGAATTTTCTAGCATCTCGAACTTCTTGTTTTGCACATCCAGCTTAGCGTCTAGAGAATTCTTTTGCTCATCGAGCTTGGCGTCTAGAGAATTCTTTTGTTCAGTCAAGGAATTTTCTAGCTTCTCGAATTTTTCATTTTGAGAATTCTTTTGCTCATCGAACGAATTATCTATCTTCTCGAATTTTTCAGATAACAATTTCATTAAAGCCGACATGTCACTCGTCGTACCTACTTGTTCTTCTTCGACGTCAAACAAAGCTGTTTCAGGATCTGTACCCTCGTCCGTCATTATTTTCCGCAACTTAATGATCAATTCTCTCTTCGTACCAGCCGTAGGCTGATCCCGCTGGCTCAGTGCTTCCTTTAGTTGCACCAATGACAAATCTTCTAGCAATTTCCGAACCATTTTCTTTTCACTTACACAATAAGCAATACACAAAATTTGTTTTATTCCACTTTTCTGACACCAATGTAATATTCTTGCTGGGGTTCGTTTAAATAAAACCGTCTTTTGTGTATTTTAATCGTTTATTTATTATCAAACACTAACTTTACTTCAACTCAGTATTCAATCACTTTACTCTTTATTTATTTTAATTGTCGCTACAGATTTACTTTCAATACATCGCTTGTTTTCACCACTGGTCGAATCTCCCTCTTGTAATCGCTGTATGCACTTATAACCAACTGTATCCACGGTGGTTGTGGTATGGGTATTTATAGGAAATTGTAAGGGGTTCTAGAACATGCTAGATGTTTCTCCGGGTGAATCGAGGATCCTGGAATATTGGGATATTGTGTGGAACAATTGTGGAACGTAAGCACACCAGGTTGGAACGTAAGCACATCAGGTTGGAATATTTACTACTAGTAGGCAATAGATGTCGTTGCACAAAGTACCTGACGATGTACTTGATACTACAATATATATATGTTAACGAATTTTTTTTTTTTTTTTTTTTTTTTTTTCTTCTTCGTGGGTAGGTGAAAATCTTCATGAGACACTATGAGACCGTGTACTCATAGTAGTGTCAGATTTCTACTGACTAAAAACACCCTTCCCTTCGTTTTGTTTACTACGACTAAGTTTGACCTTATCAAGTAGTTTAAGCTTCAAATTTATATTCGCGTGAGGCAGGTAGATTTCCAATAAAAGCACCTGCTGAAACCGTCATGACATGCGGCTTTTTGTCTTATAGCGCTAATTCGAACGGTTTCGTTCTTTGAAGTCGGCGCGTAAGATTTGTCACATCCAAAGTTTGGAGTATGGCACAGTTGCAATGGCCATGAAGACGAATACGAAGCTTGCGAGCGAAGTTTTTTATTTCGTCCTCCACGGTAGCTATCCCCAAGTCTCTGTGGATATCATTGTTTCTGATATACCAGGGAGCGTTCACGATTATTCTTATAATTTTATTTTGCAATGATTGTATGAGATTCCTATTGCTTGGTTTGGTACAACCCCAGAGTTGTATACCGTACGTCCACACGGGTTTAAGCACTTGCTTATACAGAAGCAGTTTGTTATATACGCTTAGTTTGGAATATCTTCCAATTAGCCAATACATTTCTCTAAGTCGATTTTCGACTTCGTCACGTTTCTTTTTAACGTGAGGTTTCCATTTAAGTTTCGCGTCTAGTGTCATTCCCAGATATTTAGCTTCGTTTGCATGCGGTATTTGTACCGAGTTAATGAAAACGGGAAGGTTGATTATTTTCTTGTAAGTGAAGTTAACATGCGTCGATTTGGTCTCGTTAAGAACAATGCGCCAAGTTTTTGTCCACTCACAGATTTTATCCAAGGCTCGTTGGAGTTTTATGGTTGCTGACTCGATTGAACTTTCCGTTGCCAGAATAGCCGTATCGTCCGCGAACGTAGCTACAATAGTGCCTTCAGTTTGAGGTATGTCCCGAGTGTACAGCAAGAATAAGATAGGCCCAAGGACACTTCCTTGCGGAACTCCGGCGGCGATTTCTTTAAAATCAGAATATTCAGTTCCGTGCTTAACACGAAAAAGTCTGTTTTTAAGGTACGATTCTAAGATCTTATGAAGT
This sequence comes from Brachypalpus laphriformis, assembly GCA_945910035.1. Taxonomy (NCBI): domain Eukaryota; kingdom Metazoa; phylum Arthropoda; class Insecta; order Diptera; family Syrphidae; genus Brachypalpus; species Brachypalpus laphriformis. The sequence continues at coordinate 105,623,955 of OX246754.1, read as the reverse complement.
TGCTCCGGAAGGATTCGTCTTAGCTTATAATTCAATCCATCGTGCCAAACCCTGTCGAAGGCTTGAGATACGTCAAGAAAAGCGCTAGAACAAATCTTTTTCTCCTCAAGGGCTTTTTCAATTTCGTCGGTTATTCTATAAACCTGGTCTATTGTGGAATGCTTGATTCTGAACCCGAATTGGTGGTCAGGTATTAGGCGTCTCTCTTCAATGACCGGAAGAATCCGTTTCAGAAGGAGTTTTTCAAATACCTTCGATATTATTGGTAGTAGCGATATCGGTCTGTACGATTTTTTGTCATTTGGAGATTTCCCCGGTTTCGGAACCATTATGACTTCTGCGACTTTCCATTGATTTGGAACGTATAATAATCTAATGGAAGCATTTATTAAATAAAGCAATTTTAATAGTGCCTTTTTTGGTAATTCCTTGAGGATTTGTCCGGTTATTAAATCATAGCCAGGAGCTTTATTATTTTTTAGGTTTTTTATTGCCTGGCAAAGTTCTATAAGTGACACACTTTTTATTCTAAGGTTGTCAGATGTCGTAGTCGTACCGGTAAAATCGTCTACCAATGTTTCTCCATCAAATGGCTTAAAAGTCTCTTCTAAGTGCTCGGCAAATAGATCCGCTTTTTCTTTGTCACCTTTTGCCCATTCGTCGTTGTTTTTTCTTATCGGTGGCGAATGTATTTGGGGTTTTTTAATTCTTTTGACAGCTTTCCAGAGCGAGTAATTAGTGGTTTTCTCGGCGGTTAAACCTTCAAGATAAGCTGAAGTCTCTCGGTTTTTTAGGTCTTGGATCGCTTTTTTAAGCTTATTGCATAGGAAATTCGAGTGGGTTTTATGCTGGGGAGCGCGAGTTTGTTGCCATATTTTGCGTGCTCTCCTCTTTTCTCGAATAAGTTCTTTTATTTCCGGCGGATAATAAGCTTCATTGCATGGGACTTCTTTCCTCCTTAAAGGTGTATTTTTCCACGCGGCATTTTGTATTGATTCAATAAATTTGCCGAGCTCATCTTCTATTTCGAAGGGTGTTTTGAGCGATACATTTAAGACAATATTTTCTTCGCAATCAGTTCTAAAGTCGCGCCAGTTAGTTTTTTTGTTAGTTAATCTAGGCACAGCTTCTACTGTCATTAGTCGGTCACTTATTGTCAAGATTACCGGCGAGTGATCTGAGGAGAGATCAAAGCTTTCCTCTACTTTCGCAAAATTTGAAGATACTCCTTTCGCTACGAAGAAGTCTATTAGGTCCGGTGTTTTTGCTGTATCAGAGGGCCAATACGTCGGTTTCCCCGTCGAAAAGAAATCAACCCCGAATTGCATACCGGCTTCGTACAGAAGTCTGCCTTTCCGTGAATTGGATCTGGAACCCCAAAAGGTGTGTTTTGCGTTGAAATCGCCACCTATAATGAAATTCGGTCCAAGTGAGTCAAGGAGACGTACAAAGTCGTTACTTCGAAACGTGCATCGCGGAGGACAATAAATGGACGCGATGTTGAAATACGAGTGCCTATTCTTAACTCGAACTGAGCTTGTTTGCATTGTATCGATTTCAATCGTCGTATTTATGGAGTGCTCAATGCAGTCTTTAATGAATAAGGAGGATCCGCCTCTAGCTCTTCCGGAAGGGTGGTATGCGTGATAAGCACGATACCCTCTTATTTTGACTCCGGATTCCTTTGTCAAATGAGTTTCAGAGATCAAGCAAATGTCAATGTTGTCATTTCGTAAGAATACTTCTAATTCGGCGTTTTTTTGTAGAAGGCCGTTTGCGTTCCATGTTAAAATTTTTAGTATCTGATTCATATTCATATGGGAGTTCTTTTTTGGCGAGGTTTTAACTCGAGCTTGCTCAATTTATCAAATATGACTTTGTTTACCTTCGTTTGCTCCTCAAGTTTCGCAAGAATTATAGAGAAGACTTGGGAGACTGGGTCTACCGTAACACCGCTTTGCTTGGTTTCTAGCGACGCAGCTTGAGCATATGTTAGCGTCTCTGGAGATTGTGGCTTTTCCTTTGATTTTGCCGAAGGAACTTTACTTTGCTCGACTCTCGTCTTAAGTTTGACGTGTTTATTGACGGTCGTTACCCTTGGCTTAGCGATTTCACGACTATTTTTAACCGGTTCTGCGTTCTGGCGTTGAATATTTTTAAATGTGTCTCGCCTTTTTTGAAGCTCTTTTGCAACTTCGCAACCTCGATAGTTCGCTGGGTGCTTTCCTTTGCAGTTAATGCAGGTAGCCGGGGCCTGCTTATTTAGGTCACACTTTTCTGAGAGATGGTTACCAGCACATTTTACGCATCTCGGCTCTTTTTGACAATACGACTGTGTGTGATTAAAGCCTTGACAGCGTTTACACTGAGGTATCGATCTCGTACTCGTACGCATAGGCTCAATCTTGACTACGATATTCAGAATAGTTTTAACGTTATAAATATCGTCTACATTTTCGCTCCTGTCAAAGGTAAGCATAAAGAGCGGAAGTCCATGCTTGACCACGATTTCCTGGCCTTGTTCCGTTTGTTGCTTCACCTTTTTGAGAATATTGACGGCATTAAGAATTTTTAAACCTTTAGCTTTGAGGTCGTTCATTACGTCATCTTTTGTGCACGAGGGGTGGAGACCCCTTGCTATAACACGCAGTGGTCTTTCTGACTTATTTTCATAAGTATACCACTGGATCTTTTCCGTGTTTAATTTTTGTGATATTGCTCGGTAGCCATCGGAGTCATCAACGTTAATTTTCCACGCATTGTTCCTGAGTGACGTTACCTTGAATTTCGATGTCGTCGTACCTTTAAGAAGGCAATGTAGCTTACTGTAGTCCGTTATGCCAACGACGTTTATTGCAGGCGGAGGACGTGCTTTAGCTTGAGTTTGTTTTGGCTTCAACTCATTTTGCTTGTCTTCTTTTCGCGGCTCGATTTCGGGCGAAGAGCCAGCTCTGCGTTTTTTGCTAGGTCTTTTCCTTAAGACGCAATTCGTTTCGCGTGCAAGCTCTTCTTCGTCCGTGTGATATTGTGGGTTAGCTGCGCGGGGAGGGGAATCTTCGCGTTCTTTTTGTAAAAGCGAGTTCTTTAGAAGCTTGTTTTCCTCTCTCAGCATGTCTACCTCTTTTTTGAGCTCTTGGTAGAGCCGATCCATTTCATCAAGCCTATTGCGAAGTTCGTTATTTTCCTTCTCAAAGCTTTTACATTTCTCTAAGTCCTGTTTCTTGTGCGCTTGCACTTCCGGCGGACTTTTTTTCCCGGAGACATTCGGTCTTGATGGTGGAGACCGAGGTACCCTTGAACTTTTTATAAAGGGATTTATCAATTGCAATAATTGGCTCTCCCCAGAATCCGTAGAGCCTACCTCCGAAGAGGGTGGATTTTCCAGTGAACCTGGACTGCCACCTGGGGTATTAAATCTTTTTGTTTTACTCATTGCATTTTTTTGTATACACTTTAAGCCCGGTATACGAAGGGTGGATTTTAGTCGCCTCTTACGACAGGCATGCCTACCTCGGGTATATTCTAACCCCTACCCGAAGGGGGTATGTTAACGAATTAACCATAAATAAACAAATGAATGTATGCACATTTCTAAAGTTGGGAGAAGTGATATGTATTTATTGTCATTATACTCGTATAATATAGTAGGTATAATACTTGCAGCCCACACTGAATACTTACTGTACAATTACTTAGCGTAGGTCAGTCTGTAAGAAAGTTGAAATAAATATTTAGTCTTAAGCGGAGCCTGCTGCGTTTCATTTGGTTACTCCCACATATTTATCAAGCTCTGTCCGGTATTGAGTGCATGTAGCCCCTGTTGAAATCATATCCAATAGGCAGGTGAGCGTTGGAAGTGGGGAGATGACGGTGCATGGAAAGTATTTTGGCATATCCCGTGTGTTGCTCCTTCAACTGCTTGGAGCCGCTCAGCCTTATTGCTGAGCTTATAGCCAATTGTTTACTGACGACGTAGATCGGAAGTAGGTGGAGCATGGTTTGCAGTGCCGCTGTGGGAGAAGTTCTCAGTGCACTGGTTATGCTGAGACATGCAACTCGCTGATTTTTTTTCATTATGGATGGGTTAGACTTCTTCTCCAGGGCGGGCCATCATACCAGTACTCCATACATAAGGATCGGTTTTATTACCGACATGTAACATATGGCCAGTGCATGATGCTCGGTTGTAGACCCCAAGTGGAACTTACCACTTTCTTGCAAATGTATAAGGCAGCCAGCGATTTCCTGGCACATTCAGTGACATTCTCTTTCCAAATCAACTTGCGGTCAAGCTTTAGGCTTAAATAGCTAGCGCAATTTGAAAGTTTGAGAGCCGGTCCTCTTATTTTGGATGGAGTTAAGTCAGGCAGTTTGTGTTTTCTTGTCAGGTTAATGGAAAGGCCGCATTTGTCGGTCTATTTGAGTAGTTCGCTAAGAGCAGATTGCATGAGGGCGGCTAGCTTCTGCGGGTATTTGGCTGTTATTAGGACAGCAATATAATCTGCGTAGGCATAAGCTTAGATCCAGTTTTTTTTCGATTTTCAGAAGGGCTTCGTTGAACACTAGATTACATAGCATTGGAGACAGTACAACCCCTTGAGGGTGAAATGTATAAGGTCAGCACTTATTTAATCTTACTTCTGCAATGTGCTATTTCCACAATAAGTATAACGTTTTATTCTATTGTAATTTCTAATGACTAAATAAAGTAAGTCTTTCTTCAACCACTGATCGAACCGGTTGTTTCATTCCACTCGCATACATATCAAATTGGCGACGAGTGTAAAATCCGTTTTTTTGTGAACAAAGACATCACATGTTTGTGGTTTAAATTTAAGTACTGGTTCGAGAAATTTTCTTTTTTTTGAGCTTATGGATGTCTGATTCCGACAGCAGCACTTCCACCATTATATCTGTTAAAGTGAAGAACGAAGACGATCTTCGACAGAGTACGATGAGTTCAATTTATTTTTTTGGTGCTATTGAATTTTTTAATCCGAGCATTGATGAATTCGACATTTTTTTGGAACGCTTTGAAAATCTAATGTCGCTTAACAAGGTCACGGATCAAAAGGAAAAGAAGGTGTATTTAATGAACCTGGGTGGCAAGGAGCTGTACGAGATTATTCGTAATGTGTCCAGGCCAGATGGCATTGAAGCAGTGGACTATGCCGGCCTGTTAAAAAAATTAAAAGAACATTTTAATCCACAAAAGAACATTACGGCGGTACAAGTTTGGCAGTAGAAATCAGCGTGCAATTGAAACAATAAATGAGTATGTGATGGTGATAAGAGAGCTTGCAGAGCCATGTGAATTTGGTGGATTCCTTAATGACGCTCTAAGGGACAGATTTGTCTTAGGTATATTAGACAATCGTGTGCGTGCAAAGCTTCTTGAGATATCAAATTTGGAATTTCAAAAAGCTGTGGATACTGCAAGAGGTGACGAGATGGCGAAGAATCAGCTGAGGGTAGTTCAACCAAGCACTGTTGATATCAATAGCATTCAGCGTTATAATCAGTGGAGCAGGTCTTCGACGAGGTTGCATGTTCACAAATCTGATCGTCCGGTAGAGCAGCGTGGTCACTCCAGGAGAAGGCATTCGAGTAGAAGCAGTCATAGTAACATTATGTGCTACTACTGCAGAAAATTGGGGCACATAAAGAAGGATTGCTTCAAGTTACAGAACCGAACCGTAAGGCCCAGGGTTAATTCAGTAGGTGACAATGAAAAAGAACAAGATGGCTACAGTTCTGATGATGGAGCATGGTTGGGTAGACTCAATTAGGTGGACGAAACAAGATCAGGAGCACTTAAAGTTAAGTTATTGGTAAACGATAAGTATATAGTTTTTGAATTAGATACCGGTGCATGCACAACCGTAATGTCTGAAAAGGATTATCTAACTTTGTTTAAGAATGTAAAGCTTAACAAATTTTCTAAATCTTTAGAGGTGGTGACTGGGGGCCACGTGGTGGTACTAGGAAGTATGGAGGTTATGGTACAATCAGCATTTCATGAAAAGCCCAAGGCATTGACAATTCTTGTGATAAAAAGCAATAAACGATTTACACCTTTGTTGGGGCGTGTTTGGCTGGATTCTTTGTATCCTCAGTGGAAATAATTTTTTGCTTCCGTGGGTGAGTCATTTAAGAGTAACTTAATTTCAAGTATTGGTCACAGAACAGATAATGATAATACAATTTCCTTGATTAAAACAAGATTTGCACAGGTTTTTGATCAAAAGTTAGAGAATCCAATTGTTGGGTTTGAAGCGGACGTCATCTTGGATGAAAGTGCAAAACCAATTGTGTTTAAGGCATATTCGGTTCCCTATGGACTCCGAGAAAGGTATAATTTAGAGTTAGAAAGGCTAATAAATATTGGTATATTGGAAAAAGTCAGGCACAGCGAGTGGGCAAGTCCAATAGTATGCGTGGTAAAGAAAAATGGCGATATCAGGCTTTGCACGGACTGCAAAGTGTCAATTAATAAATACATGAAAACAGAGCATTATCCTTTACCTCTTCCAGACGATATCTTTTCAAATTTGTCAGGTTATACGCACTTTACTATTTTAGATTTAACCAGTGCTTTTCAGCAATTACAACTGACAGAAAGATGTAAGAAGTATTTCACAATAAATACTTCGAAGGGTCTGCTGAGATTTACGAGATTAGTTTTCGGAGCTAAAGCTTCCAGTGCCATTTTTCAAAGCGTTATTGATTCAATTTTGAGTGATTTAGATTTTGCTGTTGGATATATTGACGATATACTGATTAAGGGAAAAGGATTTGATGAATGCGTTGAGAATACCAAAACTGTTTTAGCAAGACTGCAAAAGTTTAATGTCAAGGTCAACCTAGAAAAGTGTAAATTCTTCCAAGACAAGGTTGAGTATCTAGGGTACGTTATTAGTGCTGGTGGGCGCAATCCCAATAAGATGAAAATTGAAACTATTCTAAATGCACCTGCACCAAAAGATATATCACAGCTTCGGTCTTATTTGGGACTAATAAATTATTATTCTAGTTTTCTGCCAAATCTTTCTTCAGAACTGCACGTTTTGTATAATTTGTTACGAAAGGACGTTAGTTATATTTGGACAGAGGAGTGTAATAAGGTTTTTCAGTATACGAAGGGGTTACTCTCTGGCAATAGTGTACTTGCACATTTCGACCCATCTAAAGAAATTGTAATTTCATGTGATGCTAGTCCTTATGGGATAGGCTGTGTTCTTTCCATTGTCGAGGACAATGTTGAAAAGCCTTGTATGTATGCTAGTAGTTCTCTTAGTCCAGCTGAAAGACATTATTCTCAGCTACATAAAGAAGTCCTTAGTATAATATTTGCGGTTCGTAAGTTTCAAAAATTCATTTTGGGCAGAAAAATAAAGATTTTTAGTGATCACCAACCGTTAAGAGAAATTTTTGGCGAGAAGAAACCGACTCTCCATGTATGATTACAGCATTTTATATCGAAGGGACAGAAGCAATGGTAACGCAGACGGACTTTCGAGACTTCCACTGCCTCACAAGACAGGTGATGAGATTAACCTAGTAAATTCGTTTAATTACTCAGATCAGTTACCATTGGACTTAAAGAAAATTAAAGCTGAAACCAATAATGACAACATTTTGCAAGTGATCGGGAATTATTTACTCAATGGATGGCCGAACAAAATTTGCATGGACGTAAGACCATTTTATATTAGGAAGAATCTTTTAGAAATTGAAGATGAGGTAATTTATTATGGCATGCGTATTATTGTTCCCTTATCATTAAGAGATCGCATCTTGAATATTTTGCATGAAGGCCATATTGGGATCGTACGCATGAAGGAGTTAGCACGATCTCTGGTCTGGTGGCCGAAGATAGATAATTGTATAGAAATGCATGTTAATAGTTGCGAAACTTGTGCAATTACAGGCCGTAATAGGTCAAGACACAAATTGCATGATTGGGCTATAACTAATTTCCCCTACGAGAGGATTCATCTAGACTTCTTTCAATTTGAAGGTCAAACATACCTGTTGATAGTTGACAGTTTTAGCAAATATGTCGATATTTACTTAATGCAAAATACAAATGCAAGTTCGCTTATAGAAAAACTAAGAATAAACTATGCAACTTTTGGTTTTCCAGTAATGTGCGTCACTGACAATGGGCCCCCATTCAATTCTTAGGAATATAAACGCTTTTGTGAATTGCACTGCATTCAATATATATAATATGTTAAATCGCCAGCTTACCATCCTCAGTCGAATGGTCAAGCGGAGCGATTGGTTCAGGTTGCTAAAAATAATTTAAAAAAATCCATAATTGATCAGAAAACAAAGAATTTAACCGTCCAGCAGAGAATTGACAATTTTGTAATTAAGTACCGAAATACTCCATGTACCAGTACATTCGAAACCCCAGCCAGCCTAATTTTCAGTTTCAAACCGCGAACAAAATTAGATATTATTAAAGAAATGCCTAGAAATGATAATTTTGTAAAGAAAAGTGAACATTTCCGAAACGGGGAGGAAGTTTATTATAGAGGACGTTTTGACAAATATATTCAATGGTATCCTGCTATAGTCGTTAAACAAATTACCTCTAACATATTGTAGCATTGACTACAGGGTGGTTTGTGTACCAAAATCTAAAACACTGTATCTCAAACTGTGCAACGACATCTATTGCCTACTAGTAGTAAACATTCCAACCTGATGTGCTTACGTTCCAACCTGGTGTGCTTACGTTCCACAATTGTTCCACACAATATCCCAATATTCTATGATCCTCAATTCACCCGGAGAAACATCTAGCATGTTCTAGAACCCCTTGCAATTTCCTATAAATTCCCAGACCAAAACCAACGTCGACACAGTTGTTTATAAGTGAATACAGCGATTACAAGAGATATTCGACCAGTGGTGAAAGCAAGCGACATTGTGAAAATAAATCTGTAGCGACCGTTTATTTTGAAATAAATAAAGAATAAAGTGATTGACTATTGTGTTAAAGTAAAGTTGGTATTTAATAATAAATAAACAATTAAAATACACAAAAGACGGTTTTATTTAAACGAACCCCAGCAAGAATATTACATTGGTGTCAGAAAAGTGTAATAAACCAAATTTTGTGTATTGCTTATTGTGTAAGTAAAAAAAAAATGGTTCGGAAATTGCTAGAAGATTTGTCAGTGCCGCAACTAAAGGAAGTACTGAGCCACCGGAATCAGCCTACAACTGGTACGAAGAGAGAACTGATCATTAAGTTGCGGAAAATAATGACGGACGAGGGTACAGATCCTGATACGGCTTTGTTCGACGTCGAAGAAGAACAAGTAAGTACGACAAATGACATGTCGGCTTTGATGAAATTACTTTCCGAAAAATTCGAGAAGCTAGACAATTCTTTGGATGAGCAAAATAAAAAGTTCGACGAGCAAAAGAATTCTCAAAATGAAAAATTCGAGAAGCTAAACAATTCTTTGGATGAGCAAAAGAAAAAGTTCGAAATACTAGAAAATTCCTTGGGTGATCAAAAGAATTTTCTAGACGTCAAGCTCGATGAACAGAACAAACAATTTGAGAATTCTCTAGATGCCAAGCTGGATATGCAAAACAAGAAGTTCGAGATTCTCGAAAATTCCTTGGCTGAGCAGAAGAATTCTCTAGACGCTAAATTTGGAACAATTGAAGGACAATTCGAAAACGTACAGGCTAAAATTGAGACATTTGAAACAGCCGTTGAAGGAAGATTCGAGAATGTTCAAACGAAAATCGAGACTGTTGAAGGAAGATTCGAGAATTTGGCAAAGGAACTCGAACACGTGAAGAAACAGAAAGTTCGGGAGTATTCAACCGACTTCCCGAGAAGGAAAGAGATGCAGCCTCCCGTCTTCGATGGACAGACATCATGGCCAATATATAAGAGGCAGTTCGAAGCTGCGGCAATGACGAACAACTGGGACGATGAAGAGAGGTCCATTGCCCTCACGCTTGCGCTTAGAGGATCAGCTGCAGAACAACTACAAACTATCCCCGAGGACAAACAACGCAACTACGACAGTCTGGTGAAAGCCATTGAGATGCGCTTTGGGGACGACCACATGCAGCAAGTATATAGGGTCCAATTGCGCAGAAGGTCCCAGATGAAGGGTGAGACGCTCCAGCAGTTACAAGCAGACATCGAGCGACTAGCACATTTGTCCTATCCAAACGCCGGCGAGGAGATCATTAACGAGATGGGAACCGAAGCGTTCACCCATGCCATAGCTGATGCAAAACTACAATTGGCGGTAAGAATGGCTGGAAAGAAAACGCTCGCCGAAGCTTTGGCGTTTGCTCTGACAATGGAGGCCGCAGACCAGGCCTGTCAGGGAATCCACCGTGTGAGGGAAGTAGCCGCCATCGAATGCTCTTGCCAGAGGATGGACGTCGAAGACCGAAACAACGCTCGCGGAGGACAAATTCGTTGCTGGAACTGCAACCAAATAGGACACCTACAACGCCAATGCAGAAATCCACCCAGACGCGGAAACTGTCCACATTGTGCGAATAGGCGACGCAACGAAGAACCATCCAACAGGGACAACATCCATCCTGTTGGCCAGGCTCCTCGACACCAGGAGTCGGGAAACGCCTAAGAGCCAGCTTCGCGGGGCAGAAGTTGGCTATTGGAATCGACGCCCCCAAGACCACCATCCAGGTCTCCCAAACCAAACGATGCAACAAGAGTCTAACAGTGGGAGCATTCATCGGCAAAAATAAGTGCGTGGCTACTATCGATACCGGCGCCACGGCTTCCATTGTAAGAAGAGATCTCGTCCAGAAGTCGTGGCTGCACAACACCAGCTGCTACTGTCTTAGAACTGCGACAGGGGAATCGGCGAAAGTATACGGAGAAGTTCGCCTCACGTTACAACTAGCAGGATTGGCCTTTTCTCATGCGTTCCTGGTGGCCGACATATGTGATGAATGCATCATCGGAGTGGACTTTATGAAACAACATGACGTAATCATCGACATCGGGATGCAAGTTCTGCGGTACCGGAACGTAGAGATCCCAATGGTGTACGGGAACGAGAACGCAGCACATTTAAGGACAATACTCAGCAAGGACGAAGTCTTACCACCATCTTCCGAGACTATCATTTGGACGAAACTAGAGGGTGATCCTGGGAGCCACCGATTCTACCTATTGGAGCCAGATTTTGGAAGGAATTCCCCAAACAACATCGTGGGAAAAGTTTTAGTGGAGCCAAAGAACAGCCTGGTCCCAGTAAGGCTCATGAACTTAAAGAGCCATAGCGTCAAACTAAAACAAGGGGAGGTTATTGGTAAATGTGCGCCGATATGTTCAATTTCAACAATAACCGAAAAGGAATCTGCGAAGGCCGTTTCATCAGCCAGGTTGGCCGAAGTAAGGGACATGATCCTCAAGCACTGCGAACTGGATCAGGATCAGCGTGCCATGGCAGAAAAGCTAATCGGTGAGTACGCTGATATATTTGCCTCACAGGGTGGAGAGTATGGTCGAACACATCTGGTGCAACATCGCATAGACACTGGGGATGCCAGACCAATTCGTCAGCCTGCCAGACGACTACCACTGGCAAAGCAGAGGGAGGTTTCGGATATGGTGTCAATGATGGATTAACCTGGAAAACTTGCTTGGTGTATCTGGACGATGTGATCGTGATAGGAAAAACATTCGAGGAACATCGCGACAACCTGAAGAATGTGCTAGAACGGCTTCGAAGCGCTCACCTGAAGCTGAACCCAAAGAAATGTGACCTCTTCAGATCCGAAGTCAAGTACCTGGGCCACGTTATCTCGTCAGAAGGAGTGCGAACCGATCCAGACAAGGTGGAAGCTGTGAAAAATTGGCCAGTTCCAAAAGACAAACACGAACTCAGGAGCTTTTTGGGCCTCGCCACGTACTACCAACGATTCGTAAAGGACTTTGCCGGAATCGCGAAGAGCTTGTACCAGCTGACGGAAAAAGGAAGGCAATTCAAGTGGTCAGGTGAGTGCGACAATGGCTTCAAGAACCTTAAGCAACAACTATGCGAAGCACCAACACTAGCATATCCCATTCCTGGAGAAATGTTCATCGTGGATGCAGATGCAAGTAACGTCGTCGTCGGAGCGGTTCTTTCGCAAGTACACAATGGCCAAGAGAAGGTAGTAGCATACTTCAGCAAAGTGCTCTCCAAGCCCGAAAGGAACTACTGCGTGACCAGGCGAGAACTTTTGGCGCTGCTTCTGGCGACAAAACACTTCCATAAATACCTCTACGGCCAAAAGTTCCTTTTGCGCACAGACCACGCGGCTCTAAAATGGCTGCTGCAGTTCAAGAATCCGGAGGGCCAGGTCGCAAAATGGATTGAACGGCTGCAGATGTACGACTATGAAATACAGCATCGTAAAGGGAAACTTCATTCTAATGCGGATGCCTTGTCCCGGCGACCATGTAAGAGCGACTGCAAGCATTGTGTGCGGCAGGAAGAGAAGAACCTTCTTTCCATCCAAAGGGTAAGAGCTGAGCCTATCGCTGGTTGGAGTGCAGAAGAAATCCGCAACGCTCAGAAAGAAGACCCAGACATCGAGCCGATATTAGCGTGGAAGGAGTTTATGGAAAAGCCAAATGGACAAGATATCTCGGACAGGAGCCCCACTCTCAAGGCATACTGGGCTCAGTGGGACTCCCTTCATGTGCAAGATGGTGTACTGAAAAGGAAATGGGAAAGGCCGGACGGGAAAGATTTCATAATGCAGCTTGTCTTGTCGCGATCAAAAGTACACGAGGTGCTGCGGGAGATGCATGATGGAGCATCCGGAGGTCATTTGGGTGCAAACAAGACACTGGAGAAGGTGCGAGAAGGTTTCTATTGGCTCAGCGCAAGGGTAGACGTAGAGAGTTGGTGCCGAAAATGCGTCGTGTGTGCCGCCAGCAAGGGACCCAGAACGAAAACGCGAGGCAAGATGCACCAGTACAACGTGGGCGCACCCTTTGAACGGATTGCCGCTGACATCGCTGGTCCATTTCCAGAAACCGACAATGGCAACCGTTACATCCTAGTCGTCATGGACTACTTCAGCAAATGGCCGGAAGCGTTCGCCATCCCTAACCAGGAAGCGAAGACCATCGTGGAACAGATCGTCAACAACTGGGTGAGCAGGTTTGGCGTGCCCATGGAACTGCATTCTGACCAGGGACGAAACTTTGAATCGAAGATATTCCAAGAGGTATGTCAACAACTAGGAATCAAAAAGACGAGAACTACCCCGCTTCATCCACAATCCGACGGGATGGTAGAGCGCTTCAACAGAACCTTAAACGAACATCTCTCCAAGGTCGTAGAAGACCACCAGCGCGATTGGGATCGACTAATTCCTCTCTTCTTGATGGCCTACCGAAATGCAGTGCACAGTACTACTGGACATACTCCATCCGAAGTCTTGTTTGGTCAAGCAGTTCGGCTACCTAGTGAGGTGAAGTTTGGATCCCCTAACGATGAGCCCAAATGTGAAGAGGACTATGTGGCAGACCTCAGGGAAAGGATCCGAGACATACATCAGAGGACCAGGACGAGGATAAGGATAGCGAGTGAACGCATGAAAACCAGGTACGACACAAAGGCGCCAACGTCCAGCTTCCACGAGGGAGACCTAGTATGGCTGTACAACCCACACCGGCAAAAGGGGACGTCACCCAAGCTGCAGCAAGACTGGGAGGGCCCTTATAAAGTGGTCACACGCATCAATGACGTCGTCTTCCGGATCCAGCGTGGAGTAAGAGGCAAGATGAAAATTGTCCACCTGGATCGTCTTCATCGTTACCATGGCAGTAATCCAGATGATCTTGCTCGGGACGAACAAGTTTAAGAGGGGGGCAGTGTAGCATTGACTACAGGGTGGTTTTTGTACCAAAATCTAAAACACTGTATCTCAAACTGTGCAACGACATCTATTGCCTACTAGTAGTAAACATTCCAACCTGATGTGCTTACGCTCCAACCTGGTGTGCTTACGTTCCACAATTGTTCCACACAATATCCCAATATTCCATGATCCTCAATTCACCCGGAGAAACATCTAGCATGTTCTAGAACCCCTTGCAATTTCCTATAAATACCCAGACCAAAACCAACGTCGACACAGTTGTTTATAAGTGAATACAGCGATTACAAGAGATATTCGACCAGTGGTGAAAGCAAGCGACATTGTGAAAATAAATCTGTAGCGACCGTTTATTTTGAAATAAATAAAGAATAAAGTGATTGACTATTGTGTTAAAGTAAAGTTGGTATTTAATAATAAATAAACAATTAAAATACACAAAAGACGGTTTTATTTAAACGAACCCCAGCAAGAATATTACAATATACTTAATAAACTTCAGAGATAATTTGAGAAAAGCTCATATAAATCAGTTGGAAAGAAAATTAAAAAAGGTTACATTTGCACCTGAACAATTTTATGTTAAAGGTAAATTGTCTAATGAAGATAATTAAATTGCTAAAAGCAATAAAAAACCCAATAAATGAATCAAATAAAAGGGATATTAAAACAACTTATCCTATTAGATCTTCTGAAAGAATTAAGAATATGTTAAAAAGAAAATAATTAAAAATAGTGATTGTATTTAACTAGCTTTTCATATGTTTTAATCTTTGTGCAAATAAATGAATTTATATAAGTCATGAATTAATAAGTATTGAATACGATATATTAACTTAGTGTTAAGTGATTTATGTACAAAAATAGAAATATGATTATATTGTTTTATTCTAAAAGAAGGGTAAATTGAAATGTATAAGGTCAGCACTTATTTAATCTTACTTCTGCAATGTGCTATTTCCACAATAAGTATAACGTTTTATTCTATTGTCATTTCTAATGACTAAATAAAGTAAGTCTTATTTCAACCACTGATCGAACCGGTTGTTTCATTCCACTCGCATACATCTCAGAGGGGTGCCTCGACGTAATTTTTCGATGGGGTCCTTAATGGAACGTATTTCCGTTTCACCAGATTTGCCTTTTTGGTAGGCGTGATGTAACATGGATAATAAAGTGCTATCAATTTTGGCCTTAATGTGAAGGTCTACGATTCTGTCCAGAATTTTCAGAAGGAAGGATGTTAGACTGATTGATCTAAGGTCCTTTGGGAGGGTGTGCAATATCTTGCCTGCTTTGGGTATAAAACCCACTCTCACCTCGGTCCAGGCATTGAAGTGAGTATCCATGAGTATGTTGAGCGATGCTTCGTCAGATTCTGCCTCTGATCCTTTCGGCTTCATGAGGACGCTTGGTACGGGTGGTATTTTGGAGAGAACTTTTCGCAGTCTAGAGGATTGAGACATGCTCTCAATACTCTGACAAAAACTGCGCTTGCATCTTAGTCTGGCCTTCCGAACCTCTGCTTTGAAGTTCTTCAGGCTTTCTTTGTAGATCTCCGAGTCCAGAGGTAGCCTTGTTAATTTGGCTTTGTTAAAATTTTACCTGCTTATGCAGCGGAGATAGTTAATTTCTGCATTCCACCTTCCTTTTTATTATAGGACAGGTTTCGTTGAAAGCTTCATTGAAGGCAGATGTGAGAACGGTGTTAGGTTAGGTTAGGTTGAAGTGGCTGCCAGCTAAGAATCGCCAACACACTTAGACCATTAATGGGTCGATTGTGATACAAAGTGGATCATGGGAGAAAATATCTCTACTAAAACCACTTTGAGCTTCTTATGAAGCGTAGGAGGATCCTCATATCAATATCTATTAGGTCCCCCAAGTCGTTGTAAAAGGGGGCTCCTAAGTGAAGCTTCCTTCTACAGGAGAGACCTGGGCAGAAACAGAGAAGGCGATGAACAGTTTCTTCCTCTTCTTGATCCATGCAGCTTCTACAAAAGTCGTTCGCAAAAAGGCCTAGCCTTGTAGCATGCTTGCCTATTGGACAGTGTCCGATATGCAATCTGTTAAGAGAAATCAAATTTTTAGACCGTTTTATATCAAGCTTCGGCCAAAACTGTTTTGTCGCTAGACATGTTGATCCACTTGTCCACCTAAGATTTGTACTCTCGACAGCAGCCAGCTTAAATTTAAGTTTGCGAGTAGCGATTGGTACACATAAGGTGCCTTTAACCGGCAAGGTGGGTATAGGTTAGGTTAGGTTAGGTAAGGTGGCTGTCCTGACAAGATCAGGACACACTTAGACCACTTGGGTCCATTGTGATACTACGTAAAGTTGGGACCGGAGGAATCACCGGTTACCGGGGAACCTTAACCTTTCTCAGGAGGGTATTGGCTGAGAATAGCTGTGCCTGAAATGGCTAGAGAGGGTGACTGACTCAATCAACCCTAAAGTCAATGTGTACCGGGAAGGTATAGTGTACAAACAGGTATTAGAGGTGATTGATTCAATCGAACCCCCTGTACTATTGTGTAAGTTATATTGGCAGGTCTAAGTGAACCGTGCAGGCGTAGAGATGCATAAGCGTAGTAGAGTGACTGATTCAATCGAACTCTAAATACTGCTATGCATGGGTGTTGACTAGGTAGGGTGACTGTTTCAATCAAACCCTTCACACCTAGGTGGACCGTGCAGATGTAGAGTTCATAAGCAATAATAGAGTGACTGATTCAATCGAACTCTAAGTATTCGAAGTCGTTAATAATGTGCTTTTGCGGACCGATAATGTAGTTTATCCGGCGGTTTCTATAATAGGATCACACAGAGAAAGTGAATAGGTGCGGATCGGATGAGATCCCTCCGGAATCAATCCGGCGGATTCAATAATCGGCATGGATATTGTGCTGCTGATGATTTCAAAAATATTAATGCCGATTATTGAATCCGGCGGATTGATTGCGGAGGGATCTCTACCGATCCGCACCTATTCACTTTCTCTGTGTGATCCCATTATTGGAACCGTCGGATAAACTACATTATCGGTCCGCAAAAGCAAATTATTAACTACATCGAATTCAGCCCTTTTTCTGTCAAATGAAAATATTCCTCATCAAATATTCAAACCAGGCGAAATATTTTGAAAATAATGGAAACCATTAACTCAAGTGTAAGGTTATCTCTTTTTAATTTTTTTTTTTTTTTACTGGGAGTTGTTCCATGCGTTCATTGTGCCTTTTTATTTCTTCAAGCAGTAACTGATGGATTCCATTCTCTTTTCTTTGGTAGTCATTCAATCTATCTATTGACCGGTAGACTTTTTTCAAACAAGAATTTGTTTTCCCGGATTGTTATCTAACAGTTAAAAGCTGTTCGAATATTTTTTCATACATTTGTTTTTTTTTCTCGACGGTTCCTAAGCCTATGGACGTATTGCTTTTGTCATCAGATGTTTCATTTAACAAGTTCAATTCACTTTCAAGAGACATATCCATATCTTGTGGCCTTCTACAGCTAGAGGCAACGGTTTTTATTGGTGTACCATAACTCTTTGTCTCCATGAAGTCTTTCAAACACATGAGTTTAATTACATCGTTTCGTGAAATGAACTTCATTGTTTTCTCCACCACCTGTAGCTTTCAACTCACGTTTATTATGGGCCAATTTCTTTCGTAATGATGATTTGTAGTCCGCCGAACCTAAATTCAGATACGTATCTGTCTATCTATCTGCATACAAGTATGTATATTAAAACATACTTTTTATTGCTTTTCATCATTTCGAAGAGAAAAATTACCAACTGTTACCGTAATCCGCAACTATTTTGATGCGTATTGAAAACGTCTGACTTTGTATGGAGTGCGAATCGTTTGCGGTTTCAATAATGCTTACTTTCTGTTACTTCCTTACCGATATTCGTTATCTTGCTAGCCTACGTTTTCAATGATGGGGAATAGGTGCGGATCGAATGAGATCCCTCCGCAGTCAATCCGGCGGATTCAATAATCGGCATGATTATTCGAATGGAGTATGCTACGTATTACCAATTATTGGAACTGGTGACACCTCATATCCAAAAGAAAAACACTAATGCGTGACGCTATATTCTATATTTTTCGTACAATACATTCTGTTTTTCTTTCTCCCGATCCTTGAAAATGTCTTATTTGACCTGCCAAAGTACAGGAGGTCTTTCAGAGTTTCAGAAAATTCTCCAACCCTCAGTGTTCGGAATAGACGCCATAATATTTAATTGTTTTATGGCTTTATTTCTCTTGTACAGATACATGCTCACCCGTTCTAAATCTACATTAATCCCAACAGAGGAATTTTCCTTTTTTTATAATTTGCGCGCACTCAAGGGGTTATGAATACCCTTAACATGTTTACACACAGTGCGGGCGTTGGAAAGGATAGAGAGAACAATTGTAGTGTAGTGGTTTTTGAAGCTCAGTTGTTTATACTTCAGAGGAACTCCGGGGGTGGTGTCCAGATAACTGGCGAAATTTGTATCTCTATTCTTATGTCTATTCTCACCACATTTCAAGTTATAGCCCATCAGAGTCGGTGACCTCTTATTTGGAGGTGTAACCACTTTAAACGCTATAACTTCTAAACTATTATATGTAAAAAACTAGTTTTATACATTTTGGAAATTTTCGAACAATTGCTATAAACATTCCATAAACTGTTTTAAGACTAATTCAGTAGGTACCTACACTTCTTGTGGACCATTTTTGTGTGACAAAAAATGGTTTTTACTACAACTTCTGTTGATCGTACGTTAAAAAGTTGCTTAACATAATTTTAAGGAAATTTTTTAGAGATAAAAATTTCATAAAAAAAAAAAAATATTAAGTAAACATTTTGAAAAAAATGCCTTAAGTGACAAAATGGAACAACAAATTTTCATTAATTTGAGTTTAAGGAGCCATAACTTTTTTCTAGCTACATAGGTGTACCCAATGTGTTTGAAACTTGTATGCGCTACTAATGTCTTTCCAAAATGTATAAAACTATTTTTGTACCTATAATAGTTTAGAAGTTATAGCGTTTAAAGTGGTTACACCTCCAAAAAAGAGGTCACCCACTTTGATGGGCTATAACTTGAAATTTGGTGAGAATAGACCCCCTTCCCATACAAATTTTTGTTCGGCAGAACTTCATGTATCTTCTTTTAAAGGATTATACTGCTTAACTAGGACACCCTGTATATTGTTGGTATATAGGCATTTCATACCTGGAACTCTCAAATTGTCAATTCAAACGAATATAGTAACCAAAGACCGAACAAAGTTATTGTTAGTGTTTTATTGCTAAAGCAAGGTAAACTATGTTTAACATTTGTTTAGACGCAGTTCATAAATTCTATTTCTTTGTTAGGAATGCGCATAAGGCAATAGTTCAAACCTTGCATAGATCCAACTAGCACTCACGATTTCCCCTCTCTCGACTAATGTTGGCTTCCAATACGCCGATTGTTGTTGGTTTGTCAGCGTAGACTAGCGACTTTAGGTATCCCCAAAGCAAATAATCACGAGGCGTCAAATCACTGATCTTTGCGTAAAATTGCGTCTCTGATAGTCGATTATGTCGGGTGTAATATGTAGCAAGTGCTCTATAATGTCGTTTTCCATTGGTTTCAGTCCCGATTTCACTCCTTTTTGATTCCAATGGAACATGTGAAATCGTCTTCTGCTTACTTCTGCGTGTGTTGGTGAATGTCTGATTTGTTGTTTACATTTTTCACAAAAAAACGCAAAAAATGGTTTCTTTTTGCCGAATGGAAAACGACATTAGCAATTCCATCATGTCTTAATTACTATATTATCAATTTGTTAATTATATCTATGTAAAATTTGTCTCTAATAACTTGCCCCAACTGAGAAAATAAAATAAACAAAAGAATGCATCTTGTACCATATGACTTTGACAAGTAGTCCGATGTAGGGGTCTATATGAGTTAATGCATTTTGAAAACACTCCCAAATGAAATCCGGAACAGAAAAACACTCCCGGAACAGCACTCCAAACAGCCAATGGAACATGATTGAGAGTGCTTTTTCTGTGCGGAACACAAAATGAGTACTCCTTTTGGCCCAATGGAAAACAACATAAGTTAGGCGCACAGAACCATAATTTTGGAACCAAATTTCTAAAATTTGGTAACGTTGTTGAAGCGTGTATGTCATCCTGATATAATTGCAAAGACTACTAAATAAAAAGGCCATTGACAATTTGCAATCTGGCATGCCTTTAAAAAAAATACCCTCTAGTTACAGAAACGACAGCACTGGGGCACTGGTTGAATGAAAACATGTGAAATAGAAACATCGCGCGACCGAAAAAGGGAACGTGTATCATCTTCAGCTCCAAATCGAGGTGCACTTGGTTCTCACCCGAACCCGAACTCTGCCTGTCGCATTTCGTCATGAATATTCGCACTTTCTACTCTTTCCAGTACATTTTTCGATATTGACAGCTGGAGGCAGATCTCTGGTGTGAAAAAAAAGAAGCTTTGTCCAGACAACGTATCTGTCAAACTGGAAAAAACACCCGCGCTTTCTTAGAGGTAAGTCTATTTGTTTATATTGTCACTATATTTGTTACTAATATTACTTTTAAATTGCAAAAATACAACAATTGAAGTGTTCCAAGTCTTTCCCCCAGTTATCGATCATCAAAATTGACACAGTTCCAGCCAATTCAACAGTTTCCAGAGCACCTTCGCTACGCACAGGATATAATAAAATTTATTCCTCGGAATATCGAATAAACAGTGTTTAAATAAGTATATAACTAATTGTTACTAATATTATCTTTAATTACAGATATACTACACAACTGCGACAACATTTCAAAGGATTTTCCACCCCAATTGTCGTCGTAGGCGCCAAAAAAGTTTCATCCCTTGAAACTTCGAGGACGAATGCAAATTATTTTCCCGGAAGACAAGATAGTGAGTGATTATTTTATTGCATTACTAGTGCATATGCTATTGTTACTAATATAGTTTTTAATTACAGGAAAATTAGTTGTCTAGTTGTCATCCCCCACCGTCGTTGTAGTCGTCGCCACCAAACCAACATCAAACTCATCCAATCAACCAGGCTGAACTAGATGCAGCTCCTGCTGTCCCCGGAATAACTATCAGTGATATACGAAGAAACCCGTGGTGTACTGAAAGTGATCTTGGAAAATGATGTTCGTGATGCTGCTACAAACACCAACAATGGATGTTGTATATGCATTAAAGAGGCAAGGACGCACTCTTTATGGATTCGGAGGTTAAAGAAAAGTTTTTTTTACACAATTGGTTCTTTTAAGGACCACAAAAAAATTTCTGAAGTGATTTTATTTCGAATTTCAAGTTACAAAAAAAAAGAACATGTTAAAAATAAAAAAAAATTAAACATCTTCATCCTGAAGTCCACTTTTAGCTGCAGAGAAGATTTTCTATGCTGAGATGGGGATGAAAACTTAGAAAAATTCTGCAGCTATCTTGAGTTTCTGTAATGTTGAAGTATTATTAGTGATAAGTATAAGTGTACAAATTAAATACTAAATTAACTCACTGAATATTTGGTGTTCCGGGCAAATTGTTTGCCTTTGTCCTAGAAGTTTCAAGTGATGAAACTTTTTTGTCGATTACGACGACAATTGGGGTGGAAAATGCCTGGAAATGTTGTGCAGTTGTGTTGTATATCTGCAATTGAAGATAATATTAGTAACAATAAGTCGTTTACTTACTTAAACACTGAATATTCGATATTCCGATGGAAATGTTTGCTCTTGTCCTGGGCGAAGCGAAGGTCCTCTGAAAACTGTTTGATTGTCCGGAACTGTGTCGACGTTGATGATCGATGACGGGGGGAAAAGGCTTGGAGCACTTCTATTGTTGTATTTCTGCAATTTCAAAGTAATATTAGTAACAATTATAGTGACAATATAAACAAATAGACTTACCTCTAAAAAAAACGAGAGTATTTTTTCCAGTTTGACAGATACGTTGTCTGGACTAAGCTGTTTTTTTTCAAACCAGAGGGGGTTTTCCAACATTACCATTCGTCAATTGCTTTTTCATATGAGCGTTTTCCCAAACTTTAACACCGAGTCTACACGAGACATATTTATTTCAAACATTATGACAGACATCATGTCACAAATTTTTATTTTTTATACAGTGGGCAAATTATGTCAAGAAATTTAATTTTCAACCATATCGCGTAAGAGCAAGCCACGAGACATTTATGTCTTTTTCCATTGGGCAAAAAGGAGTACTCTTTTTGTGTTCCGCACAGAAAAAGCACTCCCAATCATGTTCCATTGGCTGTTTGGAGTGCTGTTCCGGGAGTGTTTTTCTCTTCCGGATTTCATTTGGGAGTGCTCTCAAAATGCACTCACACATATAAACCCTTACATCGGACTACTTGTCAAAGTCATATGGTACAAGATGCATTGTTTTGTTTTTATTTTATTTTCTCAGTTGGGGCAAGCTAGTAGAAACAAATTTTACATAGGTATAATTTAAAAAAATTGATAATAATATTAATAAAACATGATAGAATTGCTAATGTCGTTTTCCATTAGCCACAAAGAAGCCATTTGTTGCTTTATTTTTTTAAGCAGAAGACGATTTCACATGTTCCATTGGAATCAAAAAGGAGTGAAATCGGGAGTGAAACCAAAACGGCATTATATCAGACTTCATGTCAGGCACCAATCAGCCATGTTTTCTTCGTAGTAAAACTCAAATTGACACTCCCTGTCAAATCTATTTCAGGCTTTATTTCCACAGGGATGGCAAGAAATGAAAGCAGAAATCGATTTCTTGAAATGAGTCATTTCATTGATTGTGTAGGATGGATATCGGCGCCGGATTCAAGAATCGGCATTAATATTTTTGAAATCATCAGCAGCACAATATTCATGCCGATTATTGAGTCCGCCGGATTGATTCCGGAGGGATCTCATCCGATCCGCACCTATTCACTTTCTCTGTGCGATCCCATTATAGAAACCGCCGGATAAACTACATTATCGGTCCGCAAAAGCACATTATTAACGACTTCGAATTCAGCCCTCTTTTTGCCAAATGAAAATATTCTTCAACAAATATATATAATATATATATAAAACAGGCGAATTTATTTATTTAATTTTTTTTTTTTATAATTTGCGCGCACTCAAAGGGTTATAAATACCTTTAACATGTTTGCACACAGTGCGGGCGTTGGTAAGGATGGATAGAGAGAGAGAGAGTGAAAAATGTTGGTGTAGTGGTTCTTGAAGCTCAGCTGTTTATGTTTCAGCTATTCTCCGGGGGTGGCGTCCAGATAACTGGGGAGATTTTTGTTATTACTCTCTTTGCATCTGATTCACAGTACTTTTTTCCCGATAACCGATGTCAAGGGCAAATCATCATCAACAGAGCGAACAATTTTTCCAGCCACATGACCAAGCTACTGCCAGTATTATGCCTTCGCGGTAGAGTTCACAGAAACTTTTAAACTTTTTGAAAATACAGGAATACTTCGATTAACGTCGTTTTCGGGACCGAGAAAATGCGATGTAAATCGAAACAACGTAAATCGAAAATAAAATTATCCAACACTCGGATAGTCCATATGGATTGCAAACGACTTACTCCGAACGATATTGTGCACGACATCGGTGAGATGTGCATCTCGGTTAAATAAGAATGACGAAAGAGAGAATTTCGTGAGAAAATTGTGTTTCAAGGAAGGACGTGAATCGAAACTGGGAAGTAAAAAAACCGGACAACGTAAATCGAAATAACGTAAATCGAGGTATCAGGTATCCCTGTAATGGAAATCATTAGCTGCATTCACGTGTACACAAAAGTTATAAAATCGTCGCTACATTTCCATGAATGGATTGCTACTTTTGTCGGCGCCGTCTATGTGATAGCGGCACTCATTATTAAGTTTTCACCTCTACGTTGATAAATAAAGCACAAAATTGCCGCGCAAAAACAAGTTGAGTAAAAGTAGCGTAAAAATTTACATAAAATGGCGACCGCTCAGTCAACATGTTGAGTGAGCGGTGCCATTCAGTTGAAAAATTACAACTGTTGTGTACACGTGAATGCAGCCATTAACTAAGTTGAAGGATAGCTCTTTTTAATTAATTTTTTTCTACTGCGAGTTGTTCCATGCGTTCATTGTGCCTTTGCGCAGTGACTGATGGATTGCATTCTCTTTTCTTTAGTAGTCACTCAGTCGATCTATTGACCGGTAGACTTTTTTCAAACAAGGAATTGTTTCCCCTGATTGTTCTTTAACAGTTAGAAAGCAGTTCGGATATTTTTTCATACATTTGGTTTTTTTCACGACGGTTTCTTAGCCTTTGGACGTATTGCTTTTGTCATCCGATGTTTCAGTTAGCCAGTTCATTTCACTTTCAAGAGACATATCCATATCTTGTGGCATAGTACAGCTAGCGGCAACGGTTCTTATTGGTGTACCATAACTCCTTGTCTCAAGCAAACCCTCCATGCAGTCTCTCAAGCACATGAGTTTAATTACATCGTCCTCCAAAGGAGTGAAATGAACTTCATCGTTTTTCCCACCACCTCTAGGTTAGGTTAGGTAAATGGGTGCCTTGTGACAAGGAGTCACTGCTCACTCAGACCAACAGTGCGGGTCCATTGTGCCCAATCATTTAACCCTGGAAACGCTGTAAAGAAAATCCGCCGTTAGAACCACCCAGAAAGTGATATGAATCTCAGGAGGTCCGCTAGCTCAACACTACCCAAGTCCTCCGGCTCCGAGAAGAAGTAACTACCAAGAGTCCTCATTCTTCTGACGGATAGGGCAGGACAGTCACACAACAGGTGACGAACAGATTCAATTTCTTCTTCGTCCCTGCAGTTTCTGCAATAGTCATTATGCAGCACACCGAGTCGTTCCGCGTGAACGCCAATGGCACAATGTCCGGTAATTATGCCAGAAATGACCCGTGCGTTATAACGACTAAGTTTACCAGAGAGGTTGATCTCTTCTTGCTGTAGGCCGGCCATAGCGCCCTGGCCGTAGCGCATGTTTCCAGATGAACCCAGAGTCTGTTTGCTCGACCGGTGGCTTCATCCTCTATTTTTTTCCGCAAGGAGCTGATCGGGATTGCTACAGAGGGGAGGGCCCGCGATAAGTGCAGCGCCGACCCTTTCCTAGCAAGCTCGTCAGCCCTTTCGTTACCTTCGATATCCATATGCCCTGGTACCTAGCAGAGGGTCACCTCATTGGCTCTGGATATCTCGTTTAAGAGTGATTTACAGCTTCTCACGAGCCTCGACCTAACTACGACAGAGTCCAGAGCCTTAACGGCTGCCTGGCTGTCTATATAGACAGTGATCGTTTTGCCAACGATATTACTCTCGCGTATAATTTCCGCAGCCAGTATAATGGCTGCGACCTCGGCCTAGAAGGCGCTGCAGTCATCGTTTATTCTAAAGGAGCGGTTTATTCCTAGGGCCTCACAATAAACTCCGGCTCCCGTGCCAACGTCCATCTTAGAACCGTCGGTATAGAGAGCCAACTCCTTTTTCTTCATGGTTCTACGATTCTTCCAGTATATTCTATCGGGAATTCTTGTAGCGAATCTCCTTTCGAATGCTAGCGTCGGATTCATGTGATCAGTACCCGTAAATCCGCTGGTTATCCCCCATCGGGACAGAATGGAGGCATGGCCGTAAAGGCTTGATGACCACAACCGGCCTTCTCTCAGTCTTACAGCGGTTTTAGCCGCCAAACTGCTGCAGTATATGTCAAGCGGAATGAAACTAAGCATGGTTTCCATTGCCGCCGTTGGTGTTGTTCTTATTGATCCCATGACACCGATGCACGCCGCCCTCTGGATTTTGGTGAGGTTTGAAAGTAGGTATTGCCTCTCAAGTGCCGTCCACCATATTAGTGAACCATATGTGAGAATGGGTCTTACAACCGCCGTGTATATCCAGTACACCACAGCCGATTTGAAGCACAACGTATTGCTGAAAGCCTTTTTGCAGGAGTAGAAAGCTACGCTTGCTTTTTTATATACTTAGTTCAGTGCCACCAATATTTGGGGGTCTGAAGGTAGGGATTGATCTCCTCTTAGTGAAGAGAACTACCTCCGTCTTTGAAGGATTCACTCCCACCCCTTTGCTGTTGACCCAGTTGTCCACTAGTTGTAGCGCGAAATTGAGCCTTTCACTTAGGACTGGAGGAAATTTTCCCGAAACCAGGATAACGACATCGTCCGCATAGGCCGTCACGTTGAAGCCGTTTTCCTTCAGTGTTACCAAGATCTCATGCACCACAAGGAGCCATATTAGAGGGAACAAGACTCCACCTTGGGGCGTTCCTCTGCAGACCCTTCTCCGGATGGTTACATCTCCTTGCGTTGAAGATATTATCCTTGATTGAAGCATCTGCGCAATCCAGTTGCAGAGGCCGGTGCTGACATGTGCTCTGTACAGACTGCTCAGGATTGCGTTAGAGCTTACGTTGTTGAACGCTCCTTCAATGTCCAGGAACGCCCCAAGAGTGAACTCCTTGAAGTGGAGGGATCTTTCTATGCTCGATACGACCCGGTGGAGGACCGTGTCTACCGATCTGCCGCAGATGTATGCGTGTTGTGATTTAGATAGATAATCATCGCCGATCACACCTCTTATATATACATCTATCAAACGTTCCAAAGTTTTCAGCAAAAAGGACGATAGACTGATAGGTCTCAGGTCTTTTGCTTTTGTATGGCTCGCTTTTCCCGCTTTGGGAATGAAAACAACGCGCACCTTCCGCCATGCTTTAGGAACATAACCTAACTTAAGGCATCCTGTGAAGATACGTTTGAGCAATGGAATAGCAATATCCACTGACTCTTGCAGCATCACAGGTCGAATGTTATCCATTCCTGGTGCCTTATATGGAGCAAATGATTTAATTGCATACGCTATCTTGTCATCATCTATTATATAACCCACCTCTTCCGCACTTATTCCCGATGTCGTCTCTGGAATGGTTAGATCATCTCCAGAGATTGATGTACATCCAGGAAAGTGAGTACTCAGTAGCATATCCAGCGTTTCCTCGTGTGATTCTGCCCAGGTGCCATCGCTTTTCCTGATATTGGATTCCGGCGTTGGTGTCTTGGCCAGGACCTTCCTTAGGCGGGACGCTTCGTTTGTTGATTCTATAGATACGCAAAAAGACCTCCAAGAGTTCTTCTTTGCGAATCTAATCTCTTTCTTGAGGAGCTTCACGCTTTCTTTATAGGTGGACCACTCGATGAATCCCTCCTTAGGCTCCATGGCGGACGCCTTTTACCGCTAAGCCTACTAACCGGACAGGACTTCTCGAAGGATCGCGTAAGGGAACCAGTCAGTGCATCGACTGCATTGTCAACTGCTTCAGTCGAGTCGAGGTCCTCAGTGAGGTGATACACTGATTTCCTCAGTTCTCTCTTGAATTTTGACCAGTTGGCCCTACGCGGATTTCTGAAAGTCCCACTCCCATGAGTAGTAAGTTGTAGCTTGAAGAGTATCCAACAGTGGTCAGATAGTGACGCCTTGTTGGAGACTCTCCAGTTAACAACTTCAACAGAGCTCTGGCCAGAAATAAAAGTTATATCCAAGACTTCCCTTCTATTAGACGTTACAAAGGTGGGGTCATTGCCTCTATTACAAATAACAAGATTGGTTTCAAGAATATAATTAAACAAAACTTCGCCTCTAGCATTGATGTCGGTGCTACCCCACAGAGTATGGTGGGCGTTGGCATCACATCCCAAGACTAAGTTTTTCTCACCTTTTTGAGACGCTGATATGAGCGACCTCAGATTTTCCGAGGGGACATTGATGCCGTCATCGTAGGGTAGGTACGCAGACGCCACCGAGCAGTTTCCATTCACCCCTCTCACGTTTACCACTGTCAAGTCGCCGGAGCTGAAATGAGATAACATTAGTATGTTTAAACTCTTTTTGGCCACGATACAAGTCCTAACCTTGCCAGCGTCGCTTCTATAATATATAGTACATTATAGTTTTTTGACTCTAATCCCATCACGCGATTGTTATGAATCCACGGTTCCTGGATTAGAGCCAGATCCAGCTGCTTTTCCATGAGGAGCAGCTTCAAGTTGTCAGAGGCGACCACACTATGATGAAGATTGATTTGCACTACCTGCAGCGGTTGTCGCAATCTCAACTTCCATAGCGTCAGTCGCCCCATCGTTCTCCGCACGTTGAGTCCGCTTTAGGAGCTTTAGAGTTACCTCTCCCGCTCCATAGCACAACCTCAACTGCTTGTCTGCCAGAAGTGAGGCCGGGGGTTCATTCATAAGAATGATGAATCCCTTGGTCCCCGACGACCTCCCAGCCCTTCATATCAGTAGAAGGGTTCTGGGCTTTTAGGAAGCCGGGGATCTCTGTTTTGTCCACACCCCAGTCAGGAACACAGAACCTTCCCTTGGGCATGGTGGGTATCTCCTCTGGGGGTACCGCTCGCAATGCAGCCCCCTCCCAGAGTTTAAAACCGCGAACCGTGGCCTTCACGAAGTCAAGCAATAACTGATCCTTGCAGTCTATCATAATGACCCCACCATGCCACTTCGCTCTCCCGAATGTGGGTGCAGTTCCGCCGGCATTCTTTCGAATACGGTCGAAGATTGCTCCAGCTAAGGCCTTCTCAATCATCTGACCGCATTCTTGGGAATACTGGCCACTAGGTTTTCCGAAATCCACCACAGCTAGCTGCAGTGAACTTCGAATCGCCCCGCTGAAGAGCATCCCCGTATCAGCCTTCGACCTTTTGGGGGGATTTTTTGTGTCCTCCGAAGACCTAAGCCTCTTTGACACAAACTCCTCCCGCCTGGTCTCGGCCATCCTACGACGATGTTCAGCGGCCCTCGAGGTTTCTGGCTGAGCCCCAGCAGCACCTGCCTTAGCGGCAGCGGTCTTGCTGGTTTTCATATTTGTGGTTGCTCCTTTTCCGCCAAGGTTTGCCTTAGGGGCAGCGACCTTACGGCTGGCCTTGGTTTCAGCAACGCTCTGCTTAGGCGCAGGCCTCGTCAGAGCGGCCTTCGCTATTGTATCAATACCCCAGGCCAGACCTCCAAGAGTTCTTGTTTGCGAATCTAATCTCTTTCTTGAGGAGCTTCACGCTTTCTTTATAGGTGGACCACTCGATGAATCCCTCCTTAGGCTCCATGGCGGACGCCTTTTACCGCTAAGCCTACTAACCGGACAGGACTTCTCGAAGGATCGCGTAAGGGAACCAGTCAGTGCATCGACTGCATTGTCAACTGCTTCAGTCGAGTCGAGGTCCTCAGTGAGGTGATACACTGATTTCCTCAGTTCTCTCTTGAATTTTGACCAGTTGGCCCTACGCGGATTTCTGAAAGTCCCACTCCCATGAGTAGTAAGTTGTAGCTTGAAGAGTATCCAACAGTGGTCAGATAGTGACGCCTTGTTGGAGACTCTCCAGTTAACAACTTCAACAGAGCTCTGGCCAGAAATAAAAGTTATATCCAAGACTTCCCTTCTATTAGACGTTACAAAGGTGGGGTCATTGCCTCTATTACAAATAACAAGATTGGTTTCAAGAATATAATTAAACAAAACTTCGCCTCTAGCATTGATGTCGGTGCTACCCCACAGAGTATGGTGGGCGTTGGCATCACATCCCAAGACTAAGTTTTTCTCACCTTTTTGAGACGCTGATATGAGCGACCTCAGATTTTCCGAGGGGACATTGATGCCGTCATCGTAGGGTAGGTACGCAGACGCCACCGAGCAGTTTCCATTCACCCCTCTCACGTTTACCACTGTCAAGTCGCCGGAGCTGAAATGAGATAACATTAGTATGTTTAAACTCTTTTTGGCCACGATACAAGTCCTAACCTTGCCAGCGTCGCTTCTAAAATATATAGTACATTATAGTTTTTTGACTCTAATCCCATCACGCGATTGTTATGAATCCACGGTTCCTGGATTAGAGCCAGATCCAGCTGCTTTTCCATGAGGAGCAGCTTCAAGTTGTCAGAGGCGACCACACTATGATGAAGATTGATTTGCACTACCTGCAGCGGTTGTCGCAATCTCAACTTCCATAGCGTCAGTCGCCCCATCGTTCTCCGCACGTTGAGTCCGCTTTAGGAGCTTTAGAGTTACCTCTCCCGCTCCATAGCACAACCTTAACTGCTTGTCTGCCAGAAGTGAGGCCGGGGGTTCATTCATAAGAATGATGAATCCCTTGGTCCCCGACGACCTCCCAGCCCTTCATATCAGTAGAAGGGTTCTGGGCTTTTAGGAAGCCGGGGATCTCTGTTTTGTCCACACCCCAGTCAGGAACACAGAACCTTCCCTTGGGCATGGTGGGTATCTCCTCTGGGGGTACCGCTCGCAATGCAGCCCCCTCCCAGAGTTTAAAACCGCGAACCGTGGCCTTCACGAAGTCAAGCAATAACTGATCCTTGCAGTCTATCATAATGACCCCACCATGCCACTTCGCTCTCCCGAATGTGGGTGCAGTTCCGCCGGCATTCTTTCGAATACGGTCGAAGATTGCTCCAGCTAAGGCCTTCTCAATCATCTGACCGCATTCTTGGGAATACTGGCCACTAGGTTTTCCGAAATCCACCACAGCTAGCTGCAGTGAACTTCGAATCGCCCCGCTGAAGAGCATCCCCGTATCAGCCTTCGACCTTTTGGGGGGATTTTTTGTGTCCTCCGAAGACCTAAGCCTCTTTGACACAAACTCCTCCCGCCTGGTCTCGGCCATCCTACGACGATGTTCAGCGGCCCTCGAGGTTTCTGGCTGAGCCCCAGCAGCACCTGCCTTAGCGGCAGCGGTCTTGCTGGTTTTCATATTTGTGGTTGCTCCTTTTCCGCCAAGGTTTGCCTTAGGGGCAGCGACCTTACGGCTGGCCTTGGTTTCAGCAACGCTCTGCTTAGGCGCAGGCCTCGTCAGAGCGGCCTTTGCTATTGTATCAATACCCCAGGCCAGGGAGTTCTTTTCCTTCTCAGAGAGGGAAGAAGGATCTTTTGCGTCCAGCACCGACTTGACAAGCGTCGCTCTACGGAACAACCGCCGTCTCATCTGGCCTGGAGAGACCTTCTTCCCCCCCTTCGGTTTCCGGGAACCCTCGGATGGATCTGCTAAAAGCCGCTCCTCCATCTTCATAGAGATCTCCTCATCCGAGCTAGCTGCCGATGGTGGCTGCAGCTCGGCCAGTACCGGTACGCCCACGGGTAGCGTGTCAGCTTCCGGACTGGTGTCTGTTGTTGTTGTTTTGTTGTTTTGTTTTTTTTGGTTCATTTTTGTTCCCACGAGTAAGGCCGGAAATTGTAGTTCGCCCCGCCAGAGCCGCCATGCCGGGGTAAGGCATTCACTATACACAGACCTCGCCAGGGCATCTGTGAGAGCTCGTTAGTGGTTGGTTTTATGTATTCCCCCAACCTTTCATCTTTCGGCACGGTTTTAAAAACGCTCACACCACCGGTAGAATTAGGGAGACTATCTCTTGGTTTTTTGGACCTCAGGTAGTCTAGGAGTCCGGCACTCGCCGACACGTCTCCGCAGAAAACCTTCAGCCCTACTTAAGCCCAAGCACCGCGACAAGGTGGATAGTCATCGCTGGGGCCCACCACCTCTAGCTTTCAACTCACATTTATTATGGGCCAATTTCTTTCGTAAGGATGACTTGTAGTCTGCCCAAACCTAAATTCAGATACGTATCTATCTATCTATCTTCATAGGTATATTAAAACGTACTTTTTATTGCAACTGTTACCGTAATCCGCAGCTATTTGGATGCGTATCGAAAACATCTGACTTTGTACGGAGTGCGAATCGTTTGCGGTTTCAATAATGCTTACTTTCTGTCACATCGGCATTTGTTCACTTGCTATCCGAAGTTTTTTATGATGGGGAATAGATGCGGATCGAATGAGATCCCTCCGCAATCATTCCGCCGGATTCTATTGAGGCGCCGATTATTTTCGGCGCTATTAGAAAAATAAAAAGGAGAGAAGATTTACTTTAAGTATGTCTTTATTGAGAGTTAACTGGAACACGTCCCTTCGTGATGGCGGCCAGAGAAAGAAGAGCATGGATGTAAACGTCAACCTTACTTCAGGCCAAGTGTAGGGACTTAGATGTCGGCGACGGTCGTGTCCGCGTTGGAGGAACCAGAATGTGGCGACGGTCGGGTGACCAGTATGTGGCGTCGACGTACTCGCGTTGGGGTGGCCCAATATAGCGAGCGATGGGTCGCCAATTGTTGAGGTTCGTTTGTCGCGGGAACAATCCAAAAGAGACAAATGCCACTACGAAAAATACAATTACTTTATTATAAATGTTCAAAGGGGAAAGACAATTGACAAAAGATGTAGAATGATTCAACGACTCCGTCCGATGGCGGTGAACGATGATCGAAGAATGTTTGGATGACGAGATGGTTGCTCTTGAGACGAACAAAAGTCGAAGTTAGTTGTATTGAGCTGAACGAGAGTCGAAACTATTTCACAACTGCGGACGTGTGCAGTTGGTTCGCAGGAATGGTTTAGTTCAGCTCCGTTTTAGTTGTTCCACTTACTACGTAAACGGAGATCACGGAGGAGTTTGATTTGGCTCGCTTCTAGTGTGTGCGCAACTCGATTGCATGCGCCACACCACTCCCCCCGGAGTGTCTCAACTCGGGTTGAGATGCGGAACTGGCTTTCTTCGTTGGTGCAGGAGTATAGCGTTTCGTTGGCAAAGGCTTTGCGTTTGATATGGTGGGTTGTTGGTGCCGCTCGAACCTGCCTCATCTGCTCGCGGAACTTCTCCACGAAATGTTGAGAGTCCGGGTGCAGACTTCCTCGTCGGTGAAGAATTCCCCAGATAGGCGAAGAGGGGTACCATACACCAACTCAGCTGCGGTTGCCGTGATGTCTTCTTTCCAGGCGGTACGAGGTCCGAGTAGGACGGTCGGTAGTAATTCGGTCCATGGCAAAGATTCGGGACATCTAACTGCAGCCTTGAATGAGCGATGCCAACGCTCGATCATCCCATTTGAAGCGGGGTCACCAGGACGTAGTGACGGTCGGGGGTCACCAGGGCGTAGTGACGGTCGGGGGTCACCAGAATGTAGTGACGGTTGGCATAGACACTGTTGTGGTCTACGATGAAGAGGACTGGCTGACCACGGCAATAGTCGGTCGCAGGGCGTCAAAGATGCGGTTCGCCTGCTCGGCCAGCTCTGATAGGTCGTCGATCCTGCTGCCAACCAGGATGCCTCGAACAGGGATTGCACCAGGAAAAGCGGCCGGAGGACTGTCGCGTTGCAGTGTCCACCGGCGAGATTGCGGAGCTGCTGGAGAAACACGGTGGGTTTCTCATCGGCTTGGTGCTGACCTCGCAGTAGCTTTCGGAGGCGGGTGTCCTGCAAATCGGAGAGCGCGTTAATTATTCTTTTTTTTAATGATTCATACTTTCCTCGAGTTGGGGGATTGTCGATCAAATCCCCGACCAGGTCCAGGTGGGTCGCAATGATGCGGTATTTTGTGGTGTCTGACGAAATGCGACACAGGTCGAAGCGCATCTCGCGGTGAAGTACCGCGTTGGGTTGTTCCGTCAGAAGGGGGTCGGCAGTTTAAACGATGCGATGGCGTTGACGTCCTTTGCGGCTGCGTGGTCGGCGCCCAGGGCATTTGATGAAGGCGCCGCGTTGTCGGCCTCCTGTGCTGGCGGCGGAGCATCAGAATATGTCGGGTTTGTCATTTCCCTCGTTAAACAAGGGGTCACCAGTATGTAGGGACTTAGATGTCGCGTGGATGTCGGCGACGGTCGTGTCCGCGTTGGAGGAACCAGAATGTGGCGACGGTCGGGTGACCATTATGTGGCGTCGACGTACTCGCGTTGGGCTGGCCCAATATAGCGAGCGATGGGTCGCCAATTGTTGAGGTTCGTTTGTCGCGGGAACAATCCAAAAGAGACAAATGCCACTACCAAAAATACAATTACTTTATTATAAAAGTTCAAAGGGGAAAGACAAATGACAAAGGATGTGAGATGATTCAACGAGTCTGTCCGATGGCGGTGAACGATGATCGAAGAATAATTGGATGACGAGATGGTTGCTCTTGAGACGAACAAAAGTCGAAGTCAGTTGTGTTGAGCTGAACGAGAGTCGAAACTATTTCACAACTGCGGACGTGTGCAGTTGGTTCGCAGGAATGGTTTAGTTCGGCTCCGTTTTAGTTGTTCCACTTACTACGGAGACGGAGATCACGGAGGAATTTGGTTCGGGTCGCTTCTAGAGTGCGCGCCACTCGATTGCATGCGCCACACAAGTTGGGGTGCAGCGGTCTCTAGTCGGCAGACTGTGAAGCCATGGAGTAATTGGTGTTGCCATGCTAGTGGTGGTGCCTCACTATAATCAACATGATTAATTTTCTTTAATAGTTTAATATGCGAAAATTGCCCTCCTTTATCCATACTCTTTGTGGGCGCCGTGGCGTAAGTGGTTAGTGTGTCGGATCACTACGCATGAGGTTCCGAGTTCGAATCCTACAAAACACCAAAAAGTTTTTTCACGGTCCCACCTCTCGCGAGCGTCTGACAAACATCCGAGAGTATTGTTGTCTCGAAAAAGCTTCTCAAATCGCCGTTCGGATACGGCATTAAACTGTAGGTCCCTTCCATTCGTGTGAAAAATATAACGCACACAACATGAGTGGTTGCGAGAAGCTAGGCCCTGGCACTTAAAGAGCTGTTGCCCCAAATATTTATTTATTTATTTATTTATCCATACTTTTCCTTGTTTTAATTTTATATGTCGTTTTCCTTTTGCACTCATTTTCCTTTCTATCAAAACCGAACACGCATACATAAAGCAATAAAGCAATGTTAACCAGCTACAATCTCGTCGCAAACTGCGGTTGATCAACACGGTCTGAGTGTGTGTATGCTAAACACATGGTACGCGTACCTTGTTTTAGTCACCCCAATTCTTCAAGTCGAATACCCAGTCGTATTTTCTTTCGTATTTAACCCTTCTGTCAGTGAGTCGGTCTGGCCAGACCTTTTCCATTTTCGAAACCATTTTTTCCCAATTGATTGTGTAGCTATCTTTACCAAATTTCTTGACTTTGTCAGCGTACATATTTTTAATGCTTTAGTGTGGACAATGAATTGTAAATCGAAGTGGGTGAGAAAAAAAAAAAAGTTTTTCTACAACAACCCCTAGAATCAATGGAATAGGTTAGTTTTGTTTAATGCATTATACATAAACAAAATATTTTATTACTGTATTTTGCAAAAATATGCAACTGCCTGGAGTTTTCCACTAATTACTTTTGTTCATGACGTATGCAGGACATTAGATCACTTGAACATTTCGTATTTGATTGTAAATCGTTTATTGCCTACGACTTCCAGATAATTAGGTCATTGGTGAATTTTACAGTTAGTTATTTTTGTGCAGTTTGTGGGTATATATGAGTGAAGCAATTCTGTTTTACAACAAGCATAAAGTTGGCGTCGACGACATGGATCAAATTGACCACCAGTTTGGGTTCAGAAGCAAGCATTCGACGATTGACCAGGTGCATAGAATTACTAACGTAATCGAGAAAGCATTTGAAGAAAAAAAGATTTGTTCAAGCGTATTTCTTGACGTCTCGCAAGCCTTTGATAAGGTGTGGCATGATGGCTTGAAATGCAAACTACGACAAGTTCTCCCTGTATGCTTATACGATATTCTAGAATCATATCTCGGGAATAGAATATTTCGTGTAAGACATGGAGTCGAATACTCCGAGCTCAAGGAAATTTCGGCCGGCGTACCGCAAGGAAGCGTTCTTGGGCCGCTACTCTATTTGCTGTATACTCGTGATATACCGAACGAAGATGGCACTATCCTTGCTACGTTTGCCGATGACACCGCTATCCTAGCAGTAGGTAAAACAATCGAAGAAACGACTGCAAAACTGCAAAACGCACTAAATAATGTAAATGAATGGACGAGGGACTGGCGGATCGCCCTCAACGAATCTAAATCTGTTCACGTGAATTTCACTTACAAGAAAACTAATGACTTACCAATTTTCCTAAACTTGGTCCGAATACCCTTTGCAAACGAGGCCAAATACCTGGGAATGACACTCGACGCAAGACTGAAATGGAATTCGCACGTGAAAATGAAACGAAAAGAACTCGAAATCAAATATAGAGAAATGTACTGGTTACTCGGAAAACATTCCCAGCTCAGTACTGAGAACAAACTGCTTTTATACAAGCAAGTGCTAAAGCCGGTGTGGACCTACGGTATACAACTTTGGGGTTGTACCAAGAAAACAAATGCAAATATTTTACAAGCTTTTCAAAATAAAGTGCTAAGAGAAATTGTCGAAGCACCGTGGTATATAAGAAACGACGATATCCACAGGGATCTCGGAATTCCCACAATCGAAGCTGAAACTAGAAGCTTCGCGAGAAAGCATAGAAACCGACTAATCGGACATGTCAACAATACAGTCCTACAAATTTTGGATGAGGGCAATTTATTGCGCCGACTACAAAGGACGAAGCCCTTCGACTTGGCGTCTAGATTGCGGAACATGCAGGATCTTTCAGTGGAAAGTAACCTGCCAAACGTTTTTATTTCGTGATAGGAAAATTGCTTGATAAGTTATTACTTAGTTGCGATATCTAAGAAATTTTTATGTCGAAGGGTTGTGTTTTTTTAGTCAGTAAGAATCTGACACTACTATGAGCACGCGCTTGCTATTCTCATAGTGTCTATGGAAGATTTTTCCCTACCCTCAGAAAAAAAAAAAAAAAAAAAAAAGAAAATTTTGGGGGAATACACAGGTAAACGACAGACGAAGCGATGGCCATTGGTTTTTTTCTACAACATGTTGGATGTCGCAGCATTAGCATCTTTCATAATTTACAAAAAAGTAAATGACATGAGTGCAATGAACAAAGCCAATGCACGTCGACAATTTTTGCATTCTTTGATTGAGCAGTTAGTGACCCCTCAGATCGAAGCATGGATGAACGATCCAAGGATAATAGGAGTGTTTTCCGTTCGAAATGGCACCATTTCAAAATCGGATTCCACAGCCCAGCAGTAGCGAGACATCAACGGGCCAGAAAAAGTCGTGTAGAATTTGCAGAATAAACGATAAAATACTGTAGTATCAAGTACATCGTCAGGTACTTTGTGCAACGACATCTATTGCCTACTAGTAGTAAATATTCCAACCTGATGTGCTTACGTTCCAACCTGGTGTGCTTACGTTCCACAATTGTTCCACACAATATCCCAATATTCCAGGATCCTCGATTCACCCGGAGAAACATCTAGCATGTTCTAGAACCCCTTACAATTTCCTATAAATACCCATACCACAACCACCGTGGATATAGTTGGTTATAAGTGCATACAGCGATTACAAGAGGGAGATTCGACCAGTGGGGAAAACAAGCGATGTATTGAAAGTAAATCTGCAGCGACAATTAAAATAAATAAAGAGTAAAGTGATTGAATACTGAGTTGAAGTAAAGTTAGTGTTTGATAATAAATAAACGATTAAAATACACAAAAGACGGTTTTATTTAAACGAACCCCAGCAAGAATATTACATTGGTGTCAGAAAAGTGGAATAAAACAAATTTTGTGTATTGCTTATTGTGTAAGTGAAAAGAAAATGGTTCGGAAATTGCTAGAAGATTTGTCATTGGTGCAACTAAAGTAAGCACTGAGCCAGCGGGATCAGCCTACGGCTGGTACGAAGAGAGAATTGATCATTAAGTTGCGGAAAATAATGACGGGCGAGGGTACAGATCCTAAAACAGCTTTGTTTGACGTCGAAGAAGAACAAGTAAGTACGACGAGTGACATGTCGGCTTTAATGAAATTGTTATCTGAAAAATTCGAGAAGATAGATAATTCTTTCGATGAGCAAACGAATTCTCAAAATGAAAAATTCGAGAAGCTAGAAAATTCCTTGACTGAGCAGAAGAATTCTCTAGATGCTAAGCTCGACGAACAAAAGAACTCTCTGGAACATCAGCAAAGGAGTGTTCTCGAAAGCAAATTCGATGAACAAAATAAAAGTTTGGAAACAAGATTTGGAACAATTGATGAGAAGTTTGAAAACGTAGAGGCAAAAATTGAGACATTTGAAACAGCCATTGAAGGAAGATTCGAGAGTGTTGAAACGAAGTTCGAGGCTGTTGAAGGAAGATTCGAGAATTTGGCAAAGGAACTCGAATGCGTGAAGAAACAGAAAGTTCGGGAGTATTCAACTGACTGCCCGAGAAGGAAAGAGATGCAGCCTCCCGTCTTCGATGGACAGACATCATGGCCAATATATAAGAGGCAGTTCGAAGCTGCGGCAATGACGAACAACTGGGACGATGAAGAGAGGTCCATTGCCCTCACGCTTGCGCTTAGAGGATCAGCTGCAGAGTTACTACAAACTATTCCCGAGGACAAACAACGCAACTACGACAGTCTGGTGAAAGCCATTGAGATGCGATTTGGGGACGACCACATGCAGCAAGTATATAGGGTCCAGTTGCGCAGAAGGTCCCAGATGAAGGGTGAGACACTCCAGCAGTTACAAGCAGACATCGAGCGGCTGGCACATTTGTCCTATCCAAACGCCGGTGAGGAGATCATTAACGAGATGGCAACCGAAGCGTTCACCCATGCCATAGCTGATGCGAAACTACAAATGGCGGTAAGAATGGGTGGAAAGAAAACGCTCGCCGAAGCTTTGGCGTTTGCTCTGACAATGGAGGCCGCAGACCAGGCCTGTCAGGGAATCCACCGTGTGAGGGAAGTAGCCGCCATCGAATGCTCTTGCCAGAGGATGGACGTCGAAGACCGAAACAACGCTCGTGGAGGACAAATTCGTTGCTGGAACTGCAACAAAATAGGACACCTACAACGGCAATGCAGAAATCCACCCAGACGCGGAAACTGTCCACATTGTGCGAATAGACGACGCAACGAAGAACCATCCTACAGGGACAACATCCATCCTGTTGGCCAGGCTTCTCGAAACCAGGTGTCGGGAAACGCCTAAGAGCCAGCTTCGCGGGGCAGAAGTTGACTAATGGAATCGACGCCCCCAAGACCACCATCCAGGTCTCCCAAACCAAACGATGCAACAAGAGTCTAACAG
Source organism: Brachypalpus laphriformis (assembly GCA_945910035.1). Taxonomy (NCBI): domain Eukaryota; kingdom Metazoa; phylum Arthropoda; class Insecta; order Diptera; family Syrphidae; genus Brachypalpus; species Brachypalpus laphriformis. The sequence goes on along the minus strand of OX246754.1, from coordinate 105,584,872 downwards.
TGGAAGCATTCATCGGCAAAAACAAGTGCGTGGCTACTATCGATACCGGCGCCACGGCTTCCATTGTAAGAGATCTCGTCCAGAAGTCGTGGCTGCACAACACCAGCTGCTACTGTCTTAGAACTGCGACAGGGGAATCGGCGAAAGTATACGGAGAAGTTCGCCTCACGTTACAACTAGCAGGATTGGCCTTTTCTCATGCGTTCCTGGTGGCCGACATATGTGATGAATGCATCATCGGAGTGGACTTTATGAAAGAACATGACGTAATCATCGACATCGGGATGCAAGTTCTGCGGTACAGGAACGTAGAGATTCCAATGGTGTACGGGAACGAGAATGCAGCACATTTAAGGACAATACTCAGCAAGGACGAAGTCTTACCACCATCTTCCGAGACTATCATTTGGACAAAACTAGAGGGTGATCCTGGGAGCCACCGATTCTATCTATTGGAGCCGGATTCAGGAAGGATATCCCCAAACTACATCGTGGGAAAAGTTTTAGTGGAGCCAAAGAATAGCCTGGTCCCAGTAAGGCTCATGAACTTAAAGAGCCACAGCGTCAAACTGAAACAAGGGGAGGTTATTGGTGAATGTGTTCCGATATGTTTAATCTCGACAATAACTGGAAAGGAATCTGCGGGGCCCGTTTCATCAGCCAGGTTGGCGGAAGTAAGGGACATGATCCTCAAGCACTGCGAACTGGATCGGGATCAGCGTGCCATGGCAGAAAATCTAATCGGTGAGTACGCTGATACATTTGCCTCACAGGATGGAGAGTATGGCCGAACACATCTGGTGCAGCATCGCATAGACATTGGGGATGCCAGACCAATTCGTCAGCCTGCCAGACGACTACCATTGGCAAAGCAGACGGAGGTTGCGGATATGGTGTCAACGATGGAGAAGGAAGGGCTCATCGAAAGTTCTAAGAGTCCTTGGGCCTCACCTGTTGTACTGGTCAAGAAGAAAGACGGCAGCACTCGATTCTGTGTGGACTATCGGAGACTTAATGACGTCACCAAAAAGGATAGCTACCCTCTGCCACGGATCGATGACACATTAGACACACTCTCAGGAGCTCGATGGTTTTCCACCCTTGATTTAAAGAGCGGTTACTGGCAGGTGCAGATCGATCCAAAGGACCGAGAGAAAACTGCGTTCACTGCAGGAAATGGGCTGTGGCAGTTTACAGTAATGCCATTTGGATTGTGCAACGCTCCGGCAACTTTTGAGCGCCTAATGGAACATGTCGTGCGTGGATTGACCTGGAAAACTTGCTTGATGTATCTGGACGATGTGATCGTGATAGGAAAAACATTCGAGGAACATCGCGACAACCTGAAGAATGTGCTAAACGGCTTCGAAGCGCTCACCTGAAGCTGAACCCAAAGAAATGTGACCTCTTCAGATTCGAAGTCAAGTACCTGGGCCACGTTATCTCATCAGAAGGAGTGCGAACAGATCCAGACAAGGTGGAAGCTGTGAAAAACTGGCCGGTTCCAAAAGGCAAACATCAACTCAGGAGCTTTTTGGGTCTCGCCACGTACTACCGACGATTCGTAAAGGACTTTGCCGGAACCGCGAAGAGCCTGCACCAACTGACAGAAAAAGGAAGGCAATTCAAGTGGTCAGGTAAGTGCGACAAAAGCTTCAAGAACCTTAAGCAACAACTATGCGAAGCACCAACACTAGCATATCCCATTCCCGGAGAAATGTTCATCGTGGATGCAGATGCAAGTAACGTCGGTGTCGGAGCGGTTCTTTCGCAGGTACACAACGGCCAAGAGAAGGTAGTCGCATACTTCAGCAAAGTGCTCTCCAAGCCCGAAAGGAACTACTGCGTGACCAGGCGAGAACTTTTGGCGCTGCTTCTGGCGACAAAACACTTCCATAAATACCTCTACGGCCAAAAGTTCCTTTTGCGCACAGACCACGCGGCTCTAAAATGGCTGCTGAAGTTCAAGAATCCAGAGGGCCAGGTGGCAAGATGGATTGAACGGTTGCAGATGTACGACTATGAAATACAGCATCGCAAAGGAAAACTTCATTCTAATGCGGATGCCTTATCCCGGCGACCATGTAAGAGCGACTGCAAGCATTGTGTGCGGCAGGAAGAGAAGAACCTTCTTTCCATCCAAAGGGTAAGAGCTGAGCCTATCGCCGGCTGGAGTGCAGAGGAAATCCGCAACGCTCAAAAAGAAGACCTAGACATCGAGCCGATATTAGCGTGGAAGGAGTTTATGGAGAAGCCAAATGGACAAGATATCTCGGACAGGAGCCCCACTCTCAAGGCATACTGGGCTCAGTGGGACTCCCTTCATGTGCAAGATGGTGTACTGAAAAGGAAATGGGAAAGGCCAGACGGGAAAGATTTCATAATGCAGCTTGTCTTGCCGCGGTCAAAAGTACACGAGGTGCTACGGGAGATGCATGATGGAGCATCCGGAGGTCATTTGGGTGCAAACAAGACGCTGGAGAAAGTGCGAGAACGTTTCTATTGGCTCAGCGCAAGGGACGACGTAGAAAGTTGGTGCCGAAAATGCGTCGTGTGTGCCGCCAGCAAGGGGCCCAGAACGAAAACGCGAGGCAAGATGCACCAGTACAACGTGGGCGCACCCTTTGAACGGATTGCCGCTGACATCGCTGGTCCATTTCCGGAAACCGACAATGGCAACCGTTACATCCTAGTCGTCATGGACTACTTCAGCAAATGGCCGGAAGCGTTCGCCATCCCTAACCAGGAAGCGAAGACCATCGTGGAACAGATCGTCAACAACTGGGTGAGCAGGTTTGGCGTGCCCATGGAACTGCATTCCGACCAGGGACGAAACTTTGAATCGAAGATATTCCAAGAGGTTTGTCAACAACTAGGAATCAAAAAGACGAGGACGACCCCACTTCATCCACAATCCGACGGGATGGTAGAGCGCTTCAACAGAACCTTAAACGAACATCTCTCCAAGGTCGTAGAAGACCACCAGCGCGATTGGGATCGACAAATTCCTCTCTTCTTGATGGCCTACCGAAATGCTGTGCACAGTACTACTGGACATACTCCATCCGAAGTCTTGTTTGGTCAAGCAGTTCGGCTACCCAGTGAGGTGAAGTTTGGATCCCCTAACGATGAGGCCAAATGTGAAGAGGACTATGTGGCAGACCTCAGGGAAAGGATCCGAGACATACATCAGAGGACCAGGACGAGGATAAGGATAGCGAGTGACCGCATGAAAACCAGGTACGACACAAAGGCAACAACGTCCAGCTTCCACGAGGGAGACCTAGTATGGTTGTACAACCCACACCGGCAAAAGGGGAGGTCACCTAAGCTGCAGCAAGCCTGGGAGGGCCCTTATAAAGTGGTCACACGCATCAATGACGTCGTCTTCCGGATCCAGCGTGGAGTAAGAGGCAAGATGAAAATTGTCCACCTGGATCGTCTTCATCGTTACCATGGCAGTAATCCAGATGATCTTGTTCGGGACGAACAAGTTTAAGAGGGGGGCAGTGTAGTATCAAGTACACCGTCAGGTACTTTGTGCAACGACATCTATTGCCTACTAGTAGTAAATATTCCAACCTGATGTGCTTACGTTCCAACCTGGTGTGCTTACGTTCCACAATTGTTCCACACAATATCCCAATATTCCAGGATCCTCGATTCACCCGGAGAAACATCTAGCATGTTCTAGAACCCCTTACAATTTCCTATAAATACCCATACCACAACCACCGTGGATATAGTTGGTTATAAGTGCATACAGCGATTACAAGAGGGAGATTCGACCAGTGGTGAAAACAAGCGATGTATTGAAAGTAAATCTGTAGCGACAATTAAAATAAATAAAGAGTAAAGTGATTGAATACTGAGTTGAAGTAAAGTTAGTGTTTGATAATAAATAAACGATTAAAATACACAAAAGACGGTTTTATTTAAACGAACCCCAGCAAGAATATTACAATACAAAGGAAAACCAGATTTGCATACATAAATGTGTAAATCAAGAAAATACTTCGTAATATTAATGTTATGTAAAAAAAAACTTTAAATTAAAAATAATAACATGTCGAAAATAACAAAAAAAGTTTCAATTATTATTTTTTTTTTTTTTTGGCGCAACAGCTCTTTAAAGTGCCAGGACCTAGCCGTTTAACGCCGACTCCGAACGGCGATTTGAGAAGCTTTTTCGTGACAACAATACTCTCGGATGTTTGTCAGACGCTCGCGAGAGGTGGCACCGTGAAAAAACTTTTTTTTGGTATTTTCTGGGATTCGAACTTGGAACCTCATGCGTATTGATCCGACACACTAACCACTTACGCCACGGCGCCCACATTATTTCATTGAGTTCCATCAATTTTCATACAAAATATATATAGGTCCAGCCAGACCTATTCCATTGATGGGAAGGTTTTAAAACATCCATTGACAGAAGGGTTAAAGTCGTATCAAAATGAAAATCCTATTCCTCGATTCGCATGCGATGCATACGACAACTCAAAAAAACCAACGCGTATCATCCCAGCTATGCAAATGTCAAACCATCAGAGAGAATGAAACGAAAATGTGAACATATAGGTTTGGCGGTGTATTTTAAGCAAAGTAAAGTTTGTGGTGAATAAAATAAATCAAAAATATTAGCTTGATAACCTCTTTTTCGATTAAGAAGAAGACGAAGTGGTGCCGGTTGAGAATTTGGTACCAATTCGGAGAAATTCGTTGTGTACCTACGCCAACGACCATAACATGCTCAGTATCAGTTCTCATCCGACCACCGAAATCAAGCAGCGTCGGGCGCGGTTAATACTTAGATGGGGGGACCGCTTGGGAACACCGCGTGTTGTTGGCATAGCAGAAACCAGGGGACAAATCACGTAACTTTTCAGACGATTATCGTTTGGGCGATAGTAATCGACTAATAAAAAAAATTGTTGCATATTTAAGGAGTTAACATTTCTCTACCACAGTTGGTTACCCACTGTTGGCTGTATAACGCCTAAATGCACGTAAAGTTTTGACGATTGCTGTTTTTGCTACAGTTCAAACATACATTTAGGCGTTATACAGCCAACAGAGCGCAACCAAGTGTGGTAGGAAAATATTAACCGCTATAATATGCAACAATTTTTTCCATCCGTTGGTTGCTATCGTTCAAACGATGATCGTCTGAAAAGTTACGTGATTTGCCCCCAGCCTTTCAAATTGGCTACGATTCGTAACTTTCATACAAGCACACGAAAATACAAGGGGCTCACTCTGTATTGCTACTCGAAAGTCAAATTTTTGCGAAAGTGCTTTGCGATTCTAATCTTAGCCGGCACTGTGTAAGAAAACAGAATCGAATGGAAGTATTGCCAACTGGGGCTATGAAATGTGCGAATCTAGCTTCGAGTATCGAACGCTGAAATGTCACTTTCAAGCAAATTTCGTTCCAAAGAATTTTGTGTTTTATTTATATTTGAGAAAGAAAGTTAAATATATGTTAAGAAATGGAAATGGATGCTGTCGAATTGTGGTTTTATCAAGATGACACACAAGGAGAAAGAATAGAACGCATGCGAATTAGAAATAGGTCGAATATAATGGAGCTGTGATAAAAAGTAGAAGAAAAATATAGCAGTGGTCGGTTCAACCCGAAACTGAGAGTATTAGGTGGAAAATACTCGATGCAACCGTCGTACCGGCATCGGCATACTGGTGTATGCAGGGGGCTCACTCTGTATTGCTACTCGAAAGTCAAATTTTTGCGAAAGTGCTTTGCGATTCTAATCTTAGCCGGCACTGTGTAAGAAAACAGAATCGAATGGAAGTATTGCCAACTGGGGCTATGAAATGTGCGAATCTAGCTTCGAGTATCGAACGCTGAAATGTCACTTTGAAGCAAATTTCGTTCCAAAGAATTTTGTGTTTTACTTATATTTGAGAAAGAAAGTTAAATATATGTTAAGAAATGGAAATGGATGCTGTCGAATTGTGGTTTTATCAAGATGACACACAAGGAGAAAGAATAGAACGCATGCGAATTAGAAATAGGTCGAATATAATGGAGCTGTGATAAAAAGTAGAAGAAAAATATAGCAGTGGTCGGTTCAACCCGAAACTGAGAGTATTAGGTGGAAAATACTCGATGCAACCGTCGTACCGGCATCGGCATACTGGTGTATGCAGCACACATATACAATTTGCATACGACTTATGTACAACCAGACATTTTATTCAGCCATTTTACACATACACACCATACAATTTCCATACAGTTTGTGTATGTTATAGCCGTTGTACAGTCAAGACCATGCGACCATACGATATCGGTACAACGGTCGGTTGTGTGAATACACACGACACAATTATCATATACAACACCAAAGCTGTGAAACCGTTCGTAGAACAGTTGTATCGTGTATTTCCCACTTTACTCGTTCTATCCATTGTTACCTTCAAGAGAAGTTAGGGTGGAGCATTTACATTTGATTTTAGGTGGACTGCACTCATGTTCTAAAACACGTTTTAATCAAGTAATTTCACAAAACTATTTTATGTATATCACTTTCATTGTATTTTAAGTTAAAAATATAACATTATGTCATAAAATACTTACATTTTAAAAGAAACACAATTGCTTACCTCAACACCCGCAAACCAAATAGCAATAGAACAAAATGATGCGAATTCGAGTTACTTTGACATTTCGTTTAGCAATACAGAGTGCCAGATTTGCGATAAGAAATTGACATTGAAGGTGGCAACAAAAGTTTGTTCGATTGTCATAAATTTGGATTTGCGATTCGAATTACAGAGTGACAATTCTGCGAATTCGAATGATTTGACTTTAGAGTAGCAATACAGAGTGAGGCCCCAAATTTAGATATTTCTAGTGAAAATGCATGTACCTACATATGTACATATGTAAATATGTTTATTTTCCATTTTCCTTCACTTTAAAGCCGAGTCGTAGCCAACTTTGAGGAAGAGTAAAATACGAAACAAATACGACCATTAAACGACCAATTGAATGCATCGTAATAGCGGAAAAATACGACACTCGTATGCGTTTCGATGCATACGACTCCTGTCAAAAATTTCGTACGAGTGTATTCGTAAAGTACGACTTTGTAATAACTAAATGCGACCATGGTCGTGTTCGACTGTCGTATTCGAGTTGAAGAATTGGGGTGAGTGTCTATTAGCACCTTTATGGTTATGCGGTCACAGACTAATGCATTGTATTACTGGGTTGTGAAGTGACCCCTACCAATACTTACCTCCAGTACACAAAATATAAAATGAAAATTTTCTGGTACATATTTATATTCCGAAGAAATTCATTACAAGACTGTTAACAATTTTCCCACATGAAGAATTCTTCACTAATAAAGTCCCAAGGAGTTTACTTAGCCGGTAGGGAAATCTTTCATTAGCATTACCTTCCATTTCAAACCCTCTATAAGCTTCATATACAGTATTAAAAACCGGTTGCTTGTTGGAGTGAAAGTATCCTCGATTTCCGTGAATTATTCGAATGCCTTTGGTAACATTACACACGTTCATATACATACAATGGTCCGGACGGTAGTTATATATGCAAGGAAATATGTACAGCTTATCTAAAAGGACAATTATTTATGATTACGATTGTGTATGTTATGAGTCCTACTAATATTCGCGAGTCGAACTAAAATTCCGACGAATATAGCATTTGCAATTATATTTTCTGAGTCGAACAGACTTCATCCAACTAGATTAAGGGAAAAATGTCTGGCACAACGATTTCTGTGACGGCAAAATTTGACAACGAATTTCTGTAGACCTCGATGAAATAACAATTAGCACAATGTTCCGATACTTAGCCTAGTTTTGGAGATATCATCGACAGTCACTCCAAACACACCACTTAAATCAGTGTAATTTTCGGACAATTGCCAGCTAGTCATTCCAATGTCTAGTTGGGGTGGGTGGGAAATTTTGTGTCGCTTTAATTATACTCTAATAGAACTGTCATATGGAAAAACGAACACATGTTTGATTCTCATATCTCCACAACTAAACTCTAAAAACAAAAAAAAGCTCTGCGAAATAGTAGTAAGTTTAATCATTCTGCCAGTTTTCAACTGCGTTTTGGGAAACACACCACACTTCTAGCGACTTTAGACCTGAGTTTGATGTTAGTACCATTGCGGCCAGTATTCTACTGGCTTCGCGCATGTTTTGCGATCATTATTTTGCCCCTTGGCTGACTTTCGCCTCTTGGTGGACCTTTAAGAAGTCTATACTGTTGTCCCGGACAGCGTACATGTAGATTAGACTGGTCCAAATTTCTAAAGTGTAGAATTACTCTGCTGCGACGCGACTTTCTGAAAGTATGGCTTCTTAAACTTATAATAAGCCCTTAAAACGGAAAAAAGATGTTATTTAAAGGCAGCTCAAAGAGCTCAAAGCTTATTTTATGATTTTGAACGACTTAAATCACTGAATTTGATATAACTTTTAAACTGAACAATATTTCTTAAAAATGTTGCTGTATGTTTTTTTGGAAATACTTCAGAAAATATAAAATTTAAAAATTATATATTTTCTAAGCACCGTTACTTTTTAACAGCGTTTTAAACACGACCTTTTATTCCTTACCTTATATTTCAGTATTTTTACAGGGCGAATTTTCCCTTATATTATTCCAGCGAATTGAAGTTTATATTTTTTTATAAGGTCTGAACTTTAGAACCAAGTCAAAATCGTTACTAACTAACTACTGTAAATCGATAAGACTTGAATATTTCTTATTTACTCTACGATTCAATAATGTTTACTAGGTCCAATCAATTACGTGATTGCTCCGTTAAAAGCGAATGAATTAAAAAAATACCTTAATAAAAAAGTCAAGCTTACTCTAACTACGACAGTTACGTGTCGTCTCATTCCTGACCATCAGTTTGGATTTAGAATCAAACATTCTACAATTGACCAAGTCCACAAAATAACTGACGTGATTGAGAAGGCTCTGGAAGAAAAAACGATTTGTTGTGGTGTATTTCTTGACTTCTCACAAGCTTTCGATAAGGTTTGGCACGAAGGCTTGGAATATAAATTGCAACGACTACTGCCACGGCAACTCTTTTTAATCTTACGATCGTACCTCACCGAAAGACTCTTTCGTGTTAAACACGGAAACGATTACTCTGACTTCAAGGAGATTGCAGCCGGAGTCCCGCAAGGAAGTGTCCTTGGCCCACTTCTATATGTACTCTACACGTATGACATCCCGCAAGAAAGAAACTGTGTCGTCGCCACGTTTGCGGACGATACGGCGATATTGACAACGGGAGATACCTTTGAAGCAGCAACCGGAAAGCTTCAACATGCTATTAATAAAGTCCACGCTTGGGCGTATTCTTGGCGTATTGTGCTGAACGAAAGCAAATCTACTCAACTTTACGTACAAAAAATATGGATAGATTGCCTGTATATCTAAACTCGGCTCAAATACCGTACGCAAACGAAGCAAAATATTTAGGAATGACTCTAGATGTCAAGCTCAAATGGAAATCGCAAGTGGAAAAGAAACGCGACGAACTTCAAAACAAATACCGTCAAATGTACTGGCTACCTCGAAGTTGAGCCTACATAACAAACTGCTTATCTATAAGCAAGTGCTAAAGCCTGTGTGGACGTATGGTATGCAACTATGGGTTTGTACCACGAAAAGCAATAGAAACATCGTACAAACTTTTGAAAATAAAGTTCTTCGTGGTATGTACGCAACGAAGATATTCATCGGGATCTGAGAATTCCCAGCGTCGTCGAAGAGATTACAAAATTTGCGCGTAAACACAAAGATCGTGTTCACGGCCATTGTAACCGTACTATTATTCAATTACTTGACGCGAACAATTTAATTCGTCGTCTTCAAAGGACAAAACCTTTTGACCTCGCGTCATAGCATATGAAGGACGGGAAAAAGGCAGGAACTTTCATTGGAATTTAACCTGTCTACACATACGATCATCTTTTTCCAGAATAACGATTCTCGTAAGCGAAAATAAAACTACTGGATAAGCACTGGCTTAGTTGTAGTATTAATTTTGAAGAGAGGGGCGAAAAAAAAAGGAATGGTGCTAAGAAAATATATAATTTTTATATTTTCTGAAGTATTTCCAAAAAAACATTTAGCAACATTTTTAAGAAATATTGTTTAGTTTAAAAGTTATAGCAAATTTAGTGATTTAAGTCGTTCAAAACCATAAAATAAGCTTAGAGCTCTTTGAGCTAGCTGTGGGCGCCGTGGCGTAAGTGGTTAGTGTGTCGGATTAATACGCATGAGGTTCTAAGTTCGAATCCCAGAAAATTTGAAAATTAACTTCTTTATCCTTGCACCAAAATAATAAGTTAATTTGTGTGGTCTACTTCCGAAATTTTTGTAAGAGATCGCCAAAATTTGCAGATTTGTGCTCAGCCTGGGCGTAAGTTGAACGAAAATAAAAAATAGCAAAAATATAACTGCAGCTTTTATTGCACTAAGAAGTCTATTCGTATCGCATCAAACTTCCACTCGCTCTAACTGCTACCGACTGTTCAAATACCAGGACGACTAACCGCACATACTCAGGGTTATCGTGAATTATTTTTCCCTCGGAATTTTTCGCCCGAACAAAAATTAGGTCTCTTCAATATAAGGAACAAATTCATTGGGTAAAAATTAAATGCCGTGATTGCGTTGAAAATTCTCCTGAATTGTAATTCATGATACATATTTCTTTTCCCACGAATTATTTCCTCTTTTTTGAAAACATCTAATTTTTGTTCGGGGGATAAATTCCGAGGGAACATTTATTCACTTTAACCCTGACTATATTATAATATTGTTTATCTTAAAAAATCGTTTATCAAATTTTGGATCCACGGAAGTCGTATTGAATCCCTAAATCGGTTTGGTTGTGGTGTCGAGAAACAGAAAAATATAATTTCATGCAACATATAGCAAATAATTCGCCATAAACAGCAATTTGAGTACCAAGTTCGACTTGTGAATAATAATAGGGCCCTATAAGATTCGCTAACACTACCAGGATGGTAATAAAATAAAATGTTCATCAGATCTTGGTCTCCCCATGTAATTTGTGATTTATACTGCTTGTGTATAGGAATAATTTGATTTTCCCAATCGAAGTTTCTCATTTTTGTTAAATTCATAAGCATGACTCCAGAATTGACACCCAATTTTCCAAAAAATGGATGTCGAGCGAACCTGTTATACCAACCAATGCTTTCATCTTCATGTTCAGGAGAAAGCCCGGCAATATGCGAAGCATTAAAACGCTCAAAATGGGCCCACAAGTCCGTTGCAGGAGATAAAAATATAATGTCCGTGTCAACGTATAGTGTAGCATCAACATCACGTAGAAGTGACTAAAAATATATAAAAAAAAAAAAAAAAAACTGCACTACACTCAATGTCTTAAGTTATTACCTACCGGCAGGAACAATCTCTGTGCAGCGCACGGCTTGAACAAGGCTCGCCAAATTTTTTGGCCGGATTTTGGAAAATGCAAAGAATGCAATTGAAACGAAAATTTATCAACTAAAATCGTCTGCCATTGAATTAATTGGTTCTTAAAACTTTGTTTTAAGATCTCTTCAGTGATAATATTAAAATTTAAAAATGTTGTCATTCTATTAAATATCAACGCAGACTTAATCATCGTCAGTGTTTCTTCTAAACGCCCGCCACATGCCACAACACTTATGTGTACTTCTTTCTTTACGCCCCTGGAACAGACAAATTTTAAATAAAGAACTTCAAATATACTTTTGGCCTTACGCATTTATACGAACTCCAGTCTTATGATACATTTCCCAGTAAGCGCCATTTCTACTATATTTTATATATGTTAATAAAGTCACAGATAAAACCAACATTAAAATCAGAAGCATAATACTTCTCCTTTTTGAACGACCCATTTAAAACATTAACGCTTTAAATCTATTCACAGCCACAGTTTATCAGAATGCAAATAAATATTTTCAGAACACACATTTGGAGATGGGCAATTGGGAATAAAAACAATCGAATAACTCGATTTTTCTCTCATTCGACTGAAGTTGAGCGGAACGAAGCGAATTAAACAATCGGCGCCTGTTCACATCAATTCTTATCCCCATCCCCAGCCACTGACGATAAGACTGCTTTTAACCCTTTCGGTACGTATTTCTTGTTGTAAGGGTAAACAAATTATTTTATTCTTTTTGCTGTTACTGAGGCTGCTAGTAATAACATTGGAAAAGAAACTTTGCTTAATATCGGTTCTAAAGTGGATTTTGGGATTGTTGCCATATGGCAACAACTATCTGAAATGGCAACGAAATAAATGAAAAATTCGATATAACTCAACTTATACGCAATATTTTTTTATTGCTTTCAAATTGTATTCGAAAACTCAAATGTATTTGATGATCATCTAAATAAAAAAGAAATAATGAAAATGGCTATCTTCCAAAAAATGTACACATAATAAAGACCGTCATTGCACCAGACCTAAACGCATACTGGCGGCAACAGCAACCAATTTGTTTGGCCCCAAATGATTGAACATATAACGCAAGGTGTTGAGAAACGATAAAAATGTAAAAAAAAGCTTAGAGAAAGTGAGCGCTTTAAGTATCAGTGTTGCCATGTGACAACAAAATACCGAAAGGGTTAAGTGGGAAATACACGAGACAACTGTTGTACCAACGGGTTGACAGCTTCAGTGTTGTGTACTGTAATTGCATAGTGTGTATCCACACAACCGACCGTTGTACCAGTATCATATGGTCGCATGGTCCTATCTGTACAACCTATACCACATGCACAGATTGTATGAAAATTATATGGTGTGCATGTGTAAAATTACAGAAAAAATGTTTGGTTGTACATAAATCTTACGCAGATTGTATAATGTGTGTACTGCATACAACAGTTAGGCTGATGTCGGTACAACACAAGTCGATACGATGGTTGCATCGTGTATTTCCCACTTTAAACGTTGCAATTCTTTTTTTTTTTTTTTTTTTGTCGGGATAGGAAACACTCGACTGGAGCACTCAGACACAACTGGCCCATTGTACTGCCAGAGAGCAAACCCTGATTTACCCATTTTATTGGAATTTCCTTGACTTTCTAAGAAAGCCAAGACAGCACTTCAGTGATGAGGAGCTTACAGCACCAGCACTCACCACATCCGCACCGAAGATCTGCCACCTGATACGAGCAAAGGCCAGACACTCACAGAGATAAAGTTCCGCGGTGTCGTCGCTCTCTCCACAAGCGTCGCAGATTGTAGTGTCACTTAAGCCCAACACGTTAAGGTGCTTGGCAAAAGCAAAGTGGCCTGTCAAGACGCCAATAAGTGGTCTACAGTCTTTTCTGCTGAGAGACAGCAAGAATGCCGCTGATTTCTTACAGACGTCCGGGAGCATGCGTTTAGTCAACCTGCAACCTGGAGAGTCATGCCACACACAATTGTGCTCGTGAGAGACCCAATCGTCAATGGAAGCCATAACCGAGGACGCAGGGAGACCCAACGCGGGCCTGAGAAACCCTTCTCTGAGCATTGTCTAGCAATCTCATCGAAGATCTCGTTCCGCAAGATCCCAGTGTGACCTGGGACCCAGATAAGAGACAGAGAATTCAGCCTTGCGACCGAGTTCAAAGAGTTTTTGGTTTCACGAACTATTTTGGAAGAGGTTAAAGGGTTAAGCAAGGCCTTAAGCGCAGCCTGACTGTCACTACAGACACAAATGCTACATCCCTTCCACCTGTTCTTCACAACATAGTTCATGGTCATTAGGATTGCATAAGTTTCCGCTTGGAAAACAGACGCATATTTGCCTAACGAGAAGTGAAGTCTAATGTTGTCGACAGACCCTGGACTGGTTTTGGAACCATCCGTGAAAATACGACTACATTGCATTCCCGGCTCAAACTCTGACCGATGCCAGTCCTGGACACAAGGAAAGTCGACTCTGAATTCGCGCATCAGCTGGAGTTCTGGTGTCATTGCATAAGACGGCATATCCATAAGACAGGAGTCGTAAGGTAAGTGTCCCATGATATAAGTATCAAGGGGAGGTAAATTCAGCAAAGCGTCTAGAGCAGAGCCGGGCGTACTCGGGAAAGCTCCCGAGCAGCCGAGACAAGCCGTTCTTTGGAGTTTCGCGCAAAAGGCAACCACATATTTACGCGAGAGCCCCTTCTACCAAACAACTGACGCATATGCGAGGAATGGTCTTATCATAGCCGTGTAGATCCAGAGAACCTTATTCGGTGATAAGCCCCAAGTCTTGCCAAAAGCACCCTTACACTGCCAGAAGACTGAGAGCGCCTTGGATGTTTTCGACTCGACGTGTTTGGACCAATGAAGTTTCTTATCTAAAATCACTCCCAGATATTTGGCTTCATTGGAAATGCGAATGGTGACGCCTTTTAGTACTGGCTGAGTCAGACCGGTCAAACTCCTCCTTCTCGTAAAAAGAACAACCTCAGTCTTAAGAGGATTCACCGAAAGCCCACTTCTAGTACACCATTCATAGATTATGTCCAGCGCCGCTGCGCGTTAGCACAGACCGTCGCCAGGCATGGCCCGACAGAAAGTACGGCGACATCATCCGCATATGCCTGTGCGTAGACGTTAGAACTATTTAGAGTGTTCAACAGAGAGTCGACCACCATGCACCATAACAGTGGAGACAGAACGCCACCTTGCGGAAAGCCCCTGTTTACCCCAGTTATAACATATTGGGCACAATCCGCATCCACTACCAAAGTTCTGTTCATTAGCATTGCTTGAATCCACAACACTAATGGTTCATCTACCCCGTGTTGTTTGGCAGAGTCGCACATGCAGTCAAAAGTCGCATTGTCAAAAGCACCCTCAATGTCGATGAAGATACCCATCGCGTATTCTCTCCTATCAAGCGCGCATTCAATTCTGGCCACTAGATTTTGAAGTGCGGTCTCACAGGATTCCCACGCTGATAGGCATGCTGCATCTCCGATAGTGGATGCAGTTTCAAACAACTTTGCGCACGTGAAATTCTACCAGTCTATCCATACTTTTCAGTAAGAAGGATGTCAAACTTATAGGTCTGAAACTCTTGGGGAGCGAATAGTCTTCCTTACCAATTTTCGGTATGAAAGCTACTCTGACTGTCCGCCAAGGTGTAGGAATATATGCCAGCGCCAAGCCAGCGGTGAAAATTCTTTTCAAAGTAGGCAATAGCTGATCTATACCCTGTTGCAGCATAGCTGGATATATTCCATCGGTGCCAGGCGATTTGAAACCATCAAAAGATGCCACAGCATATTTGATGGCCTCATCTGTTACCACGGCTGATGCAATATACCAGCTGCGCCGAGTTTTCTGACTTAGATAAAACTCAGCTTGGGTAAGCGGACCAAGCTGCGACCTAGTGATTATCTGATTGCCAGGAAAGTGAGTCTCCAGCAGAAGACTAAAAGTTTCCGCTTTCGTCTCAGTAAACTTGCCATCAGACTTTCTCAGTGACTCCGGTTTGGTCGGCTTGCCCCTTTTGAGAACCTTAACCAACCTGCTGGTTTCACCGAGTGTCTCGATCTTTTCACAAAAATCTCTATAAGAAGCACTTTTCGACAACCGAATTAACTTCTTGTAGTCTTTTTGCTTCGATCTAAAAAAATTCCAGTCAGCTTCTAAATTTGTCTTGAGAGACCTATTTAGAAGTTTTCTGGATTCTTTCCTAAGCCGATGCTGTTCTGGGCACCACCAGGGAACCGTAGTTCTGCAGGGGGTTTTTGTCAATGGGCACGTCAGTTCAAAACAGCTGGTAAGGACACTAGTCAGGTTTTGAACAGCATCCTCAACCTTTCGTTTCGTTCTGAGTTTAGTTGGAGTTTTGACAGATCTGTCTAGCTCTTCCCTAAACCGCACCCAGTTGGTTTTCTTCGGATTCCTCCTCTCCTGCAAAGTTATGGGCTCGCATTCGATTTGGAAAGCGATGTATCTATGGTCTGACAAGGTCACCTCCGGCAGTACCCTCCAGTTAGTAATTGACTTTAAATACCAATTAGATAAAGTCAAATCAATTGCCTCCTACCTCCTGGCCATAACAAAAGTTGGCTGGGAGCCAATATTGTTAATTACCATGCCAGACGATAGTATAAAGTCTAGGAGATGGTTTCCTCGTGTGTTACATTTGCTGCTGCCCCAGACTGTATTCTGAGCATTCGCGTCGCAACACATGACTAGTCCCATTTCCCGAGTGTCACAATACTTTATGAGTTCGGCAACCGCCTTCGGTGGTGGAGGCATAACCGAATCATAAGGGAAGTAAGCCGACGGAACGACGAAGGTTTTCCAACTTCCGGTCGTTTCGTAGCTTACAGCTGCAGCAACCAGGTCCTGTCCACAGAATTGTCCAAGCTTGGTTACTGAGAGAAAATTCAGCACAATTAGACAAGCTCTCGGTCTTTCAGATCGCTCGTCACATAGCACCGTTACTCCACGAACACCCCCAAAACCACATATGCGCTTGTTCCGCACGTATGGCTCCTGGATAAATGTTATGTGGGGTTTTGTACGCACCACGGAAAGTCTGCTACTTAAGAGAGCGGTAGCCGCCTTTGAGTGGTGGAGGTTTATCTGCGAAAATATCAAAGATATAGTCGAAGTTTTATTAGCAGAAGGGCGCGCACCAGGTGCGCACATGCTTCCGGCGAGGCGAGCGCCCCTACCCGTGGCACTGCCTGCGTCAGCCATTTTCTGTCCGCTAGTGCTGGGACCTTTAGGGGTAACAACACCAGTATCCACCAGATTTTGTGCGCAGATAACGCCAGCGGTAAGAGTGTGCCCGGCAGAAGAGCGCGCATCAGATGCGCACACGCTTCCACCAAGAAGAGCAGGCGAAACTTGCTTCGTCAGATTAGACCTGTTCGAGCCGACCGAAAAGGAGCCAGCGTTAGGTCTACTACTAGGGAGTGACCGGCTCCAGTTGGAGTACTTTCTGCCGACCTAGGACTCATTCCTGTCGCTACTGAAGGATGACTGCTTTCGGCGCTTGCGCCTTCAGCTGACTCTGCAGCCTCTTTGCACCGCGCCATCGCCGCCTCCCTTCTTCTCCTTTTCAGTTGACTCTTAGTCAGGAGCCCATCGGAGTGCGCCGCTTCAGGAGCTCGTTCAGCCTTATTGGTTTCCCGAGTCAAACCGTCACCGACACAACTTCGACCAGCTACCCTTCTATTGAGACAGAGATTAGACGTTCCAGCCGAAGCCTTTCCGCCACTTTCTTTGCCATTCCAGCCCAGTCTACCAAACGAGTCAGAGCCAGAGCTGCAGGAGTCTTCTGAAACAAGCGTCGCTACTACTTCTGATTCAACGCCAGAGGCGGGGTGTAAAAGTATGGTGGTTGGGACCTCCAGAATCCTCGTCCCGGCCGCACTCAAAAAGACCACGGGTGGATTATCGTTTTCACGAGTACCACCTGGAGTAGATACCGTGCAAGTTTCTTCCATCATACCGTCAACAGGTTTTGCGTCACAGTTAAGACGTCTTCAGCCTTCAGTTCGATGTCTCACCTGGGGTCCTTTCCTTAGGGTCATTGACTCTTAAGCCGTTCCGCCACGTCAAGGCAGCTGAAGAATGGGAACGGTTGCAATTCTTACTTGAGGGTTGTTTATTTGTGTTGAGTATTCCTGATATCCTAACAACCCGAGTACTTATATTGGTAATTCCTGCCGAGGACTTCAGCTACCATAGGAGTATTTATTATCTTTTATATTTCTTTCTTTATTTTTTCCTTTTTGTTTTTCTGTTCATTTGGAAATAAACAAAAACTGACCTAATCCGCAATAGTTTATGGGAGCAGAAGCTTCTCGTTCCGTGGACGCAATAAAAAAGACCTAAATAAAAAGTCAATGAATATATTTTTTAACGAAAGTGCTCTGTACAAAAGAGAAATGACCCGTGTGAATGCTGCATGACTTGAGTTATTGACAACTGGAGACAGACCTCTGATGTGAAAAAAAGAAGCTTAGTCCAGACATCATATCTGTCAAACTCCCAAACACACCCTCGTTTTTTTATAGGTAAATCTATTTGTATATATTATCACTATAATTGTTACTGTCATCGAGCCACATTTCATATACTTCGATAACTCATTATTATTTTCTGAATTTGGTAGCACTATTTTGTTTTTCTCAAAAGTTTTTTATCTCAGTTTAACGCAGATGGTGAAATTCATTTTTTTACACTTTTGCGTCATTGTAATATAGTTGCTGCTATACGAAGAGTAGCTCATCGTCTTATTTGTTTGTGCGGAAATAAGGAGATTCTTCGGGGGCAATATTTATACCTGCAGTTGGATTGAGTCAGGAACATAATTTTATTTTATCCTGGTCGTTGATCTGCAACGTCATTTTGCGGTACCTGATTATTTATTCATAGTAATAAAGTAACCAGCTCTCAGCATGATGAAATCAGGACATAGCTGCAAGTCCCCGAGTTGCAGTAAGGTGGATGATGACTACATGGTGTCTTGCGATAAGTGCAAGCGTTGGTGGCATTACACTTGTCATGGCTTTGATCCCGACCTCTACGATTCCGTCACGCCATGGTTTTGTGAAGAGAAGGACTGCGAACTCACAGAAGAAGAAGATGCAGAGCCCGGGCATGCGGATAAGGAAGCTTCTCAACCAGCAGGCTCAGTAATTGAAGTTGGGGACTAGATAGACTTTTTGGTAGAAGCAGCTGTAGTAGCACAGGCTTCAGTAACCCAACGCGATAAGGAGCTTGCAGCGTTGCGGATTGAACTTGAGGAGATGAGGCTAAAGTTGTCCAAATCGGTGAAAGACAGGCGGAAGTTGTTGCTGCTGAGTGCAGCTGTTCTGCAGCTGTGTGAAATCTGATGAGAGGTTAGAAATAATAAAAGCAATTCAAGCCAATCATCAGTCGCTGTTGAATAGTTCGGTTCCTGTTCGTGAGTCCACTCCTATTCGCGAGAAACCTGAACGTCGTGATAGCAGTCGCGATTCTTCGATTCGGGACATATGCATGCCTAATTTGCTCAAGATCCTTAACCGCAGCAATGTTCAAGAGTTACCGATTTTCTCCGGTGACAATAAGCGAGAATGGCCATATTTTGAAGAAGTCTACAAGTCTACTACGATCGAGGGAAGACACAACGACAAGGAGAACGTAGCTCGTCTGCGAAAGGCGTTCAAAGGTGAAGCGTATCAGCTTGTAATATTCCTCAGACGCGGATGCAATTATGGACTTGCTACGTATCATGTTTGGGCGCTACGATGTTCTCGTTCATGATTTGACAACAAAGTTGCTCAATCTTCCAAAGCCAATGTCAAAATCCGATCCAAAGCTTCGTTTATGGGCAGTAAAGGTAAATGGTTTCGTAGCCGGCATCAAATCGATGAAAAGGGAAGAGGACAGCGTCATGGCAGTGATGAAGAGCTTTACGCCTTGAAAACATTGCTTGGCTGGATTGTGTATGGTAAGTCAGCTCAAACACTAAATATATCTTGCGTCCATCAGTCATCTAGGCCTTCCATGAAGTTTATTATCCACGACGCTTTTAAGAAGGAAGATGAATTGCATGAGCTCGTCCAGCGTCATTTTACTACGGAAGAGTTTGGCGTCATGCCTTCCAAGGGTGACTTAGTCAGTCGAGAAGTCACCAGAACAATGGATATTATGGAGCGATCTTTAAAGTTGGTTAGTAATCAGTACGAGGATACGATGGACGGCGCAGTAGAGGACGACCTCGCGGTAGGTGGCGCAGACAAGTGGAGGAGGTCCACCCCGGACCGTAGCGCCATCTAAGTAAGTAAGTAAGTAATCAGTTCGAGATTGGTCTTCTCTGGCGTGCCGATGATGTTAAACTTCCTGATAGTCTCCAAATGGCTGAAAAACGCCTTATTGGATTGGAGAAGTCCTTGAAAAGGAAACCTCATCTGCTGGAGTGGCAAAATAATCACATGCAGTAGTTAGTATCCAAAGGTTATGCCAAGATCGCTTCAGAAGTGGAGTTGAAAATAAAATGGCCAAGAGTGTGGTATGCTCGGATTTTCATAGTGGAAAATACTAACAAGTTTCCGTCTAAACCCAGTTGTGTTTCTGATGTGGCTACGAAAGTCAACGGTGTTTCGTTAAACACTCATTTGCTCAAGGGTCCAGATAACCTCGTTCGCCTTCATGCTGGAATATTTAAATTTCGAGAACGCAGATGTCAGGGAGATGTTCCATCGGATACGTATCAAGGAGGAAGACCAGCAGTGCCAACGTATCCTACGGCGTGATGGTGACAATTCCCGGAAACCCACAGTGTATATCATGCAGGTTATGATGTTCGGTCCCAGATGTTCGCCTACTTGTTCGCAGTTCGTGAAAAATCACCGCGCCAATCTGTTCCGAGCTGAATGCCCGGAAGCAGTCGATGGCTTGACCAAGCGAACATACGTCGACGATTATTTTAACAGTCACGATACGGTTGAATCTGCTGTTTCTGTAACTCAAGATGCCATTCGCATCTGCCATTCAATGAATTTCGACCTCGTCGGTGTTCAGTCAAATAGTCCTGATCTTCTAAAGCAGATTCCAGAAAATCATGTCAACTCCAAGCTGGTCAGCATTGATCCAAACGAATGCGGTAGTTTTGTCGCCAAGGTTTTAGGCATGTATTGGCAGCCATCAACGGACTATTTCTCGTACAAGCTTTCGGACGATGAGGTTATAGAGGGGATGGGTGCTTCGGATGCTGCCATAACTAAACGACAGATGCTAAGAACGATCATGAGGATTTTCGATCCACTTGGTATCATTTCTCTTTATATTATTCGAGGGCGCATAGTGCTTCTGGAGGTATGGCGTGTAGGATTTGTCTGAGAAAGCTTTTGCTGCTGTGAGTTATTTACGCTTTGAGCGCTGCAATAAAGTAGAAGTTACGCAAGTCATGGGAAAAGCAAGGGTGGCTCCTGTAAAGCAATTATCAATACCTCGTTTGGAGTTACAGGCCGCAATTCTTGGTGTGCGATTGGCGTCAACAATCAAGGAATCTCATACAATTCGGTTTAACGAAGTGCGTTTCCTATACGATTCGAAAACCGTACTTTCCTGGATTAACTCAACGAAATTTAAGTTCCCATCATTCGTTGCTACCCGAGTTGGAGAAATCTTAGACTCAACTTCTCCTCGTGATTGGTTTTACATCGGTTCCACCGATAACGTCGCTGATGATGGTACTAAGTGGTTCGACGCATCAATGTGGAACCAGGGGACGAGATGGTTTAGAGGTCCGGATTTTTTCAGGCGTTCCGCTTATGAATGGCCCATCAAACCAGGTAAGATTCTCGTTGATTCGGTGAACGAGGATTTGGAGACACAATTTTTGATTCATGTGAAACAAAATAAGATTTCGTACGGCGTTTACGACAACCTATCCGCTAGATTCAGAGCAAGATGGTCCTCATCTGTGCGAGTAGTGGCTCTTTTGTTACGCTTTAGGGACATTCTTTGCAAAAAGACCGTTGAGAGAGAAGTTTTCATCTCGCCGAACGAGTTCAATCGTGCTGAAAGTTGGTTGTTCCGCAAGATTCCGTTTGACGCTTTTTCAGCAGATGTTACATCTTTAAGAGCGAATGGAAAGGTGAACCCTGCGAGCTCTATTTTCAGCTCGTCGCCATTTATTGATGCGGAAGGAACAGTTCGGATGAGTTCGAGAGCGCAAAAGGCAAAAACATCTTACGCGGCACGCAATCCGGCGATCCTGCCCAAGAATCACCCATTAGTCGATCTATTTATTCTGCATTATCATGAGGTGAATCTTCACATGGGAACAGCTACGACAATCCCGGACATTCGTGAACGTGCTTGGGTAATAAGCATACGAGGAGCAGTCGCAAGAGTGAAGTTTAATTGCAACATGTGCAAACGTCTTAGAGCCAGGCCTGTTATACCGCTGATGGGTCAGATTCCTGAGGCGCGTTTGGCTTTTGATTCAAGACCCTTCACTCATGTCGGAGTCGATTGTTTCGGCCCTCTGCTGGTGAAGTTTGGACGTGGCACGGTAAGGCGATACGGTATGATTTTTAATTGTCTGACGTTTCGAGCAGCACAGATTGAGTTACTCAACGATTTAAGCTTGGACCAATGTACTATGGCTGTTCGGCGTTTTGTTATCAACCGTGTTGTCACTCGGTTCCTGTATAGTGACAACGGCCTCAACTTCGTCGGTACAAAGAACCTGTTGGGCAGGGATGTCAAGGCGGTGGAGACTACTCTGGGAAGTACGAGGGAATTGTTTGGCGATTCATTCCAGCTTATTCACGGTGGACGGGAGGAGCTTGGGAGCGCCTCATCCAGTCGATTAAGAGAAGTGTCGACTTCGTTCTCCGAGGATTGATCCCCCGGGAAGATGTCCTGCGAAATGCTCTTATGGAAGCTCAAGGACAAATAAATCGCCGACCACTCATTCACGTTCCAGTCGATCCCGAAAACGCCAGACCACTAACTCCGAACTCAATGCTATTTGGAGAGGATGATAGAGACGTTACGGGCCTCGGAACCTTCTCTGAGAGAGATATGTTTAGCAAACTCTATAGTCGTCGACCTCAACACCTAATGGCTCAACTAACGCTGGTACACCGAGTATCTACCGGATATCACGAGGCGATCAAAGTGGTACAAAGACACAAGGGAAGTAGAGGTAGGCAACTTAGTTATTGTTGTGGAGCCTAATGAGATACGTTCAGCTTGGCAATTGGGTCGTATCGTTAAAATTTACCCTGGCCCGGATGGAATTGTGCGAATGGCGGACGTTCAATTACCCAATGGCTCAATTAAGGAAAAGAGATCAGTCGGAAGGTTCGCTGTTCTGGATGTAAAGTCTTCACATTAGGTGTTCAGACGACCACAGGAGTGTCATCGAGTCGCATTTCATATACTTCGATAACTCATTGCATCGATAACATGAGGCATCGAAGTTTATTATTTTCTGAATTTGGTAGCACTATTTTGTTTTTCTCAAAAGTCTTGTATCTCATGTCGTTTTCCTTTGGTTTCACTCCCGATTTCACCCCTTTTTGATTCCAATGGAACATGTGAAATCGTCCTCTGCTTACTTCTGCGTGTGCTGGTGAATGTCTGATATTTTGTTTACATTTTTTACAGACAAACACAGGAAAAAATGGCTTCTTTTTGCCCAATGGAAAAGGATATTAGCAAACCCATCATGTTTTTAGTAACATATTATCAATTTGTTAATTATATCTGTGTAAAATTTGATTCTACTAATTGCCCCAACTGAGAAAATAAAATAAACAAAGGAATGCGTCTTGTACCATATGACTTTGACAAGTAGTCTGATGTAAGGGTTTATATGTGTGAGTGCATTTTGAAAGCACTCCCAAACGAAATCCAGAACAGAAAAACACTCCCGGAACAGCACTCCAAACAGCCAATGGAACATGATTGGGAGTGCTTTTTCTGTGCGGAACACAAAAAGAGTACCCCTTTTGGCCCAATGGAAAACGACATCAGTTTAACGTAGATGGTGAAATACATTTTTTTACACTTTTGCGTCATTGTAAAAGAGAGAAAGTCGTTGTTTGTGTTTTGTATTTAAATAAATTCTGTTTTTTTATTGTTCTTTGTTGCTGCTAGTTAATCCTAAGACGGATGTAAGTTGGAACATTGTAAAGTAACATAAAACCTTTTTTACCCTTTTAGACAATTTTTTACATGCGGTTTTTCCTTACGGCGCTAGGTCGAAAGGTCTTGTTCTTTGTAGTCGGCGCTCAAGGCTTGTCACGTCCATAGTACGGATTATTTCATTATTGCAATGAACACGAAGACGGGTACGAAGTTTGCGAGCAAAGTTTGCTACTTCGTCCCTCACGGTAGCAATTCCTAGATCTCTGTGAATATCACTATTCCTTATATACCAAGGAGCATTCACGATTGCTCTTAGCATTTTATTTTGAAATGCTTGCAGTAGAGCCATATTGCTTGGTTTGGTACAACCCCAAAGTTGTATACCGTATGTCCAAGACGGTTTTAGCACTTGCTTATACAGAAGCAGTTTGTTGTATACGCTTGACTTCGAGTATCTTCCGAGTAGCCAATACATTTCTCTAAATCTGATTTCGAGCTCTTCGCGCTTCTTTTTAACGTGTGGTTTCCACTTAAGTTTTGCGTCTAGGGTCATTCCTAAATATTTTGCTTCGTTTGCGTAAGGTATTTGTACCGAGTTAATGGATATAGGTAAGTTGTTTATCTTTCTCAACGTAAAATTGACATGTGTTGATTTTGTCTCATTGAGGACTATTCGCCAGGTTTTTGTCCATTCGCATACATTGTTCAAAGCTCGTTGGAGTTTTCCCGTTGATGATTCGACTGACTCATCCGTTACGAGGATAGCCGTGTCGTCTGCGAACGTTGCTACAACGGTCCCTTCATCTTGTGGTATATCTCTTGTGTAGAGCAAGAACAGGATTGGACCGAGAACACTTCCTTGTGGAACACCGGCGTAGATATCTTTGAAATCCGAATATTCACTCCCGTGTCTAACACGGAAAAGTCTGTTTTCAAGATAAGATTCCAATATTCTGTACAACTTTTCCGGTAAGATTACCCTTAGCTTATACCTTAGGCCTTCGTGCCATACCTTGTCGAAGGCTTGCGATACGTCGAGAAAAGCGCTAGAGCATATTTTTTTCCCTTCTAGAGCTTTTTCAATCTCGTTCGTTATTCGATACACCTGATCGATTGTGGAATGTTTGACCCGAAACCCGAATTGATGATCCGGGATCAAGTGTCTTTCTTCAATTACTGGTTGCAATCGTTTCAGCAGAAGTTTCTCGAAGACCTTAGATATTATTGGCAGAAGTGAAATGGGTCTATATGATTTCTTGTCATTTGCATATTTCCCCGGTTTCGGAACCATAATAACTTCGGCGACTTTCCATTGCCTTGGGACATATAATAGTCTTAAGGAAGCATTTATAATGTAGAGCAACTTAACCAGCACTTCTTTCGGTAGCTCTTTCAAAATTTCGCCAGTGATTAAATCATATCCCGGAGCCTTGTTATTTTCCAATTTTTTTATTGTCATTCGAAGTTCGGACAGGGATACGGTTTTTACTCTAAAGTTGTCGGGTGCTATATTATCATTCGGATCTTCGATCAACGGTTGTCCATCGAACGGCTTGAACGTTTCCTCTAAGTGATCGGCAAATAATTCTGCTTTCTCTTTATCTTCTTTTGCCCATTCCCCGTTAGCTTTCCTAATTGGCGGCGAGTGCATTACAGGTTTCCTTATGGACTTCAAGGCTTTCCATAGAGAGTAGTTTGAATACTTATCAGCGGTCAGACCCTCGAGGTAAGTAGAAGTCTCGTGATTTTTTAGGTCCTGCAGCACTTTTTTAAGCTTGTTACAAAGATGGTTCAGATAAGTTTTATCCGGTGGCGCGCGGGATTGTTGCCATCTCTTGCGCGCTCTCCTCTTTTCTCGTATGAGGTCTTCGATTTCAGGCTGGTATTTGACTTTATTGTTCCGCGCTTCTGTCTTCCGCAAAGGAGTGTTTTTCCACGCGGAGCTCTGTATGGCTTCGACGAGTTTGTCGATTTCTTCTTCTATTTCGAACGGTGTCTTTAGCGGTACATTTAAAGCAACATTTTCCTTGCAGTCTCTTCTGAAAGCGTCCCAGTTAGTTTTGTTACTAGTTAACCTAGGCGGTCCTTCTTTTTTTACTAGACTTCCACCTATTTTCAGAGTGACTGCCGAGTGATCTGAGTATAGATCATAGCATTCTTCGATTTCCGTCAAATTTTTAGTTAACCCTTTTACGATAAAGAAGTCGACGAGGTCAGGGATTTTATTTTTGTCAGTTGGCCAATAAGTTGGCTTTCCTGTCGAAAAAAAGTTCACCCCACGTTTCATGCTGGCTTTGTACAATAATCTGCCTTTTGTCGAATTGCATCTGGATCCCCAGAAAGTGTGTTTCGCGTTAAAGTCACCACCTAAGACAAAATTAGGTCCGAGTGAGTCAAAGAGACGAACGATGTCGTCTTCTACTAGCTTATATCCCGGAGGGAAGTAACTAGATCCGATGTTGTAGTCTAAGTGGTTTATTTTTACGGAGACTGAGCTTATTTGCATAGAATCAAATTCTATTTCTATGTTTTCGGAGTGCTTAATACAGTCTTTGATGTAAAGAGAGGACCCGCCTCTCGCATTTTCCGAAGGATGATTCGCATGGTAATCGCTGTAGCCTTTTATTTTGGGTCTAAGTCCCTTTTTTAAGTGCGTTTCCGATATCAAACATATGTCAATGTTATTTTTCCGTAGAAACACTTCTAACTCGTCGATTTTTTTCAGAAGGCCGTTTGCGTTCCACGTTAGTATCTTAAGTAGCTGTTTCATATTCATGTTTTTTTGATTGTCTTGCGAGGTTTGAACTCGAGCTTGCTCAATTTGTCAAGTATAATTTTATTAACTTTGGTTTGCTCCTCAAATTTTTCCAATATAATGGTAAATATTTGGCTAACCGGATCTGTTGTAGCTGATCTTAATTTGTTTTCGTTTGACGCGACTTGCGCGTACGATCTCGCGTCAACCTGTGGCGGTTTTTCCGCTGCACTTGGACCAGCGACGTTCTCTTGCGCAATTTTTTTATTTCCCTTTATCGGTCGCTTCGTTTTGACTGGCTTAGCGGTCTTGGGCTTATCGGTTTTACGATATCTTAAGCTTGGGTTCGGGTGTATCGGTTTCTTGAGAGTATCGCGCCTTTTTTGAAGCTCCTTTGCTACTTCACAACCTCGATAGTTTGCTGGGTGCTTGCCTTTACAGTTTATGCAGGTCGCCGGAGCCTGCTTATTTAAGTCACACCTTTCTGATAAGTGGTTCCCGGCACATTTTACACATTTCGGTTCTTTTTGGCAATACGACTGGGTGTGATTGAAACCTTGACAGCGTTTGCACTGAGGTATCGATCGTGTATTCGTACGCATAGGCTCGATTTTAACTACGATATTCAAAATACTTTTTACGTTATAAATATCGTCTATATTTTCGCTTCTATCGAAGGTTAGCATAAAGAGCGGAAGTCCATGCTTGACCAAGATTTCATTGCCTTGTTCCGTTTTCTGCTTTATCTTCTTTAAGATATTAATTGCGTCGATAATTTTCAAGCCTTTTCCTTTAAGGTCATTTATAATGTCATCTTTAGTGCATGAGGGGTGGAGACCCCTTGCTATAACACGGAGTGGTCTTTCTGATTTATTTTCGTAGGTGAACCACTGGATCTTTTCCGCGTTTAGTTTTTTCGATATTGCTCGGTAGCCGTCAGAGTCAACTACATTAATTTTCCAATCATTGTTTCGGAATGACGTTACTTTAAATTCCGATGTCACAGTTCCCTTAAGAAGGCAATGCAATTTATTGTAGTCCGTAAAGCCGACGACGTTTATTGCAGGCGGGGGACTCTTTTTCCTTGTCTTGTTTTCGTGGCTCGACTTCAGGTGAAGAACCGGCTCTTCGTTTTTTGCTGGGTCTTTTCTTTGAGACCCCATTTGTTTCGCGTGCTAGCTCTTCTTCATCCGTGTGATATTTGGGACTAGTTGCACGGGGTGGGGTAATTTCCCGTTCTCTTTGCAAAAGTGAATTCTTTAACGCCTTGTTTTCCTCTTTTAGTGATACTACCTCTCTCTTAAGCTCTTGGTAGAGTAGATCCATTTTATTTAGCTTAATACGGAGTTCATTGTTTTCTTCCTCAAAGCTATTACATTTCACTGAGTCCCGTTTCTCTTGCGCTTGCGTTTCCGGCGGACTTCTTTTTCCGGAGACATTCGGTCTTGATGGTGGAGACCGAGTTACCCTTGAATTTCTCAAAAAGGGGTTTATTAAATGCAACAATTGGCTCTCCCCAAAATCCGTAGAGCCTACCTCCGAAGAGGGTGGATTTTCCAGAGAACCTGGACTGCCACCTGGGGTACTATATCTATTTGTTTTACTCATTGCATATTATGTATACATTTTATCCCCGGTATACGAAGGGTGGATTTTAGTCACCTCTTACGACAGGCATGCCTACCTCGGGTATATTCTGCCCCCTACCCGAAGGGGTTAGACAATAATATCATTAATAGAAAATAAAATTGCTGCTATACGAAGAGTAGTTCATCGTCTTATTTGTTTGTGCGGAAATAAGGAGATTCTTCGGTGGCAATATTTATAACTGCAGTTGGATTGAGTCAGTAACAGTTACTTTTATTACTTTTAGATAGCAGAAATACGACAAAAGAAGTGCTCCAAGTCCATGGCGACGACTATGACGACTGGGGAGGAAATGTGTTGAAAATTCTGCTGTTGTGTTGTATTCCTGTAATTAAAAACATTATTAGTAACGATTTTACATATACTAATAAAATGCTAAACTAACACCGATTATTTGGTCTTCCGGGGAAAATGTTTGCTTTCGTTCTCAAAGTACGAGTCGATGGATGAACATTTTTTGTCGACGTCTAAGGCGCCGACTGGGGATGAAAATTTGGAAAATGTCTGCACCTGACCCGAATTCCTGTAATAAGAAGTATTATTAGTGATAATTATACGTGTACAAATAAAATACTAAACTAACTCACTGATTATTTGATGTTCCAAAGAAAATATTTGACTTCGTCCTCAAAGTTCGCAGGGATGAACTTTCTCGACGTCTATGACTACGACTGGGGATGAAATCCTGGAAAATTTGTTGCTGTTGTGTTATATACCTGTAATTAAAATAAATTATTAATAACAATTACTCGTATACTATACTTAAACACTGATTGTTTGTTATTCCGTGGGAAATGTTTGCTCTTGACCTGGGCGAAGCGAAGGCCCTCTGAAAACTTTTGGATTAGCTGGAACTGTGTCGACGTCGATGACTGGGGCGAATGACTTCGGCTGTTGTATTTCTGCCATCTAAAAGTAATATAAGTAACAATTATAGTGATAATGTAAACAAATAGACTTACCTCTAAAAAACGCAGGTATTTGTTCCAGTTCGACAGATATGATGTCTGGACGAATCTTCTTTTTTTTCACACCAGAGGGTGTTTTTCAACATGACCATTCGTCAATTATCAAAAGATAATTAGGACACTTGGTGCCACCAAGTCGAGGCGTTGCTGATAGAAAATGACACATGGGTATATCTGAGTGGGGAAATAACCAGACCTCCGAACGCAGAAGGCGCTGCGGCTAACCAAACAAAGATGACGAATTTGCTGAATCCCTTGTGCATTGGAGATAAGAAAGCTAAAGCTGATTTAGCTTTGTCCATTAGTCCACCAGAGCTCAAACAAAGCAATTTCAAAAAGCTAGCATCAACTTATGCACAATTAGGTTCAGGCCGGAATGCATAGGGCAACGCTGCTCCAACAGCTAACAAATCAGAAAGTGATTGAAGGAGCGATGTACGTGACCACATATCAATAAATTCATCGACGCTGTCCATAAGCTAGAAGCAGTGGATGTCAAGATCTACATAAATCTGTTAACCATAATGAATGAATGAATGAATCCCAGGACATTATACTTGATGCCGAGAAATTAAAAGTAAAAATATATGAGGAGGTAAAAGCACGTAAACAAAAAATAAATATAAATAATCCGGAGCGATGATTGCGTCAAGGAATAGAAATGTACCTCAAGGGCAAACAAATCGAGGAAATCCATCATCTGGATATAATAACTGAGCGAAGAAAAAAAATGTTCCATTCAGATGCAGTAAATGCCACAACTTTGGCCACAAGGCTGGGGAGTGTCGTTCAAATGGCCAGAATTCACAGCGGGTCAATGTTGTCAAAGATTCTTTCTATATTATGTCGAATGGTCCTGGAATCACCATGAAGACGGAAAGTGTTGATCAACAACAGAGCTGGCGCGGCTGTACCTCCCATTTGTGTCG
Source organism: Brachypalpus laphriformis (assembly GCA_945910035.1). Classification (NCBI taxonomy): domain Eukaryota; kingdom Metazoa; phylum Arthropoda; class Insecta; order Diptera; family Syrphidae; genus Brachypalpus; species Brachypalpus laphriformis. Next base: position 105,554,901 of record OX246754.1, on the reverse strand, counting down.
CGAAAGCTTCGATATATGGTCGTATACTAATCGCGGAAAGTTGAATTTGGCAAGTAACTCATCAATTGCTGTTGAAACTAAGGGAACTGTAAAGATCCAAACCACCGTTGGAGCCGAAACAAAGTCAGTAAATTTTGAAAATACTTCATTCTACAATATTAAATATTCAACTATTCGATCCTGGTCTGCATACAAACGTTCTTTAGAAAAGTAGCAAAAATCTGCGATAAAGATTGACAAATTACAGAACATGGCTACTAAATCCGACATGGAGGGGATTAGTTTTGCAATTCAAGCTCTTGAAGAAAACAACATATCATTGAAGACGCAACTACAACAAATGGAGCGCTGCGCTGGAGCGGCAAGTTGAGTTACTGGAAAAAAAATCGAACGAGAAAAATATAAGCATGCACCTTCCGACGCTAAATGGAGTAAATGTTGTGGACAAAGCGAGATCTCTATGTTTGAAACTACTACAAACAAATACCATTTCTTAGGTAGCATCTGCAAGACAGATTCACGCCGGAGAGAAAATTGCAAACGTAATTGTGGAGTTGCATAGCAAAGAGGACGTTGTACGCGTCTTAAAATCAAAATCAAAACTCCGCGGCACTGGAACATCACTACACAAGGACTACCCGACAGCATCACGGGAAAGGAGACGTTTGTTAAAACTGAAATCCAAAATCATAGCGGAAAATGCAAACATAAACACTTTTTTACGAGAGAAACTCTTGATGTCAGCGGAAAGGCTTTCTTTTTTGACAGAAGCAATAATCTCAGGTGTGATAGCAATGACGGATAGTTGACACTTCTTCAGCTGGTTGGTGACTTTTCAGAATTGTCAGATGTCAGATCGAAAGTTATTGAGGGTGGAACCACAAGTGATGCGATTGGGGCTGTTCTTCCTAATTGTATTTAATTTTAATGCCGTCTGCCATGAAATTCATAATAATAAAATAAATGTAACGTCAAACTATAGAAATAGGTTGCTAGAGTTTAAAATGCTCTCATATAACGTATCAGGATTAAGCAATAAGCGTTTATATATAGATTTTTATAATTTTATTAATCAATTTGATTATGTATTCCTTTATGAAACTTTTTTAAAGGAAGATGATTTTAGTGATTATGAAGGGAAATTTACAAGCTACGAATTTATTTGGTCACCAGCGAGTAGAATCCATGTTAGGGGAAGAGCAAGCGGCGGATGCCTTTATGTACAAAAGGAGGTAAATGGTCTCACTTGTAACTTCAGAACTATAAATGGTACGTCTTGCTTGAATGTGCAATTTAACAACAATCATTTTGGGATAATTCCGACATATTTGAACTGCAATCATTGAGAGGACGATTTTCGAAGACTGAAGGAGTTGATGATGTGTACGAATACTCCGAGCATGCTTATTATAGGTGATTTAAATGCACGAGTGGGGGCGGAAGCATATGCAAAAAACATCGAATCAGGAATAGAGCGGCAGTCCAAAGATAATGTTTGTAATGCTCGAGGACCCTTGTTACTGGAATTGTGTAATTCGTTTGAACTTCGAATTCAAAATGGTACGACTGCATCGGACACAGCTAGCGATTTTACCTTTGTGGGAAGACAACGTACCTCAGTTATCGATTTTAGTCTGATTGGAGGCGATTGGGTGACTTACATAAATGATTTTAAAGTCAGTGAACCCAAACGAATTTTATGCATGAAGCTCCTACCCAAACTGAATTGGAACGAGGATAAAGCACCCTCTTGTTAAAGGCAGCTCGATATAGGGTTAAGTAGTCATCAGGAATTCGATGTCGGTCAAATTGAAGAAATCATCAAAGAGTCTTAACCAATCGCCACCATCAGTAGGCGTAGCAGTCAACAATTTTCTGAGCCGTGGTTTGATCTGGAATGCCTAAGAGCGAGACAGATATCTTCTGTGTGGCTTCGGGCGTTCCGGGACTCCAACGAAGGATTCTTTAAAAATAGCTATATGAATGCCAATAGCGCAAAAGAAAACATACTATGAATTGGAGGCATAGCGGTTCGCGTTCTGTAGTAATGCAACCGAATTTTGGAAATTGGCTGCGAAGCTGAATGGTTAAAAGTTCACCATCCACCGGGAACTCAGTCCTAACCGTCTTTTTTCTCATTTTAATAACCTGTTGAACCCAGTACAGTCGAGAACGGATAAGTGCACAACGTCCGGGCATCGATTTGTTGTGCATTTATCCGGTCTGTGCACTTATCCTTAAGTGCAAATTTTTGCACTTATCCGTAAGTGCACATCTCTTTCGCTTATATGTACTTACTTAGTAAGGTGCACCATATTTACACCGTATTTACACACTCGAAAAAACAAACTGCATATATTTATACTACTTGGAATTCTTTTATTAAAAAAAAAGTGAAAATTAAAAAAATTAAAAAAAACAACACAACGACAAAAGAATCAGATTCCGTTTTGAGTTGAGTATATAGGTAATTGCACATATGTATGTACATTTGTACATACGTCCATGTAGATATTTTATCCAAAATAACATTATTATTGTAATACATACTATTACTAGTGGGACGCCGGCCGTGGCGTATTTGTTTAGTGTGTCGGATCACTGCGCGTGAGGTTCCAAGTTCGAATCCCAGAAAACACCAACAAGTTTTTTCAAGGTCCCACCTCTTGCGAACGTCTGACAAACATCTGAGACTATTTTTGTCTCAAGAAAGCTTCTCAAAACAAATTGCCCTTCGGATACGGCACTCAACTGTGAGTTCCTTGCATTCGTCTGAAAAATTATAACGGACACAACATGAGTGGTTGCGAGAAGCTGTTCCCTGGCACTTAAAGAGCTGTTGCGTCAAATATTAAATATTATTCATTTGTACATATAATGTACAAGGCCCTTGTTTTCGGATCATAACTTCGCTGATAAAAGGAAGAAGAAGACCATGTACAAGGCATGCCATGACTGTCGTGTCATCAGGTAGGCAACTCCCCGGTAGGCCTAGAAATAGATGGTTGGACCAGGTCCGACATCTCTCCTGGAGCCGGGATTCCTCCTGATGAGTTGGAGTCAGTGGCGTAGGATCGAGAAGGATAGGGGGTGCACCTGAGCATCCTATCCCCGCGACCCTCATGAAGGATTAGCGGGCCATTTAAAATGTATGTATGTATGTAGTTTTAATTGTTGCCACTTAATTTTTTATTAATGTAAAAAAATTGCATTTGCACTTATCCGTTTTAAAAACAGTGGAAAACTTTATTCGGGGTTTTGAAAAGTTGTTCACTTATGAGGAATTTGGACTTAAACGTTTTGCACTTATACGAACAAATTTGTATAGAAATCGCGTGAAATGGCTAGGGGCATCTAAAGTTGTTGCCCTTGTGTGATTTTTCCACTTATCCATTTTCTGCTTATCCGTTTTCGACTGTACTTAATATATGCACCTTTCAGTATGCTACACCTGATTTCAACTTTGAAATATTGGATGATCGCTCAGCAACACCGTCTCCTGTTAACACACAGGTTAGTGTGCTGTACCACTGCGCTTGAGATTCCAATTTCGAATCCCAGAAAACACCAAACAGTTTCTTCACGGTCCCACCCCTCGCGAGCGTCAGACAAACATCCGAGAGTATTGTTGTTTCGAAAAAGCTTCTCAAACCAAATTGCCCTTCGGGTACGGGACTAAACTGTTAACTGCCCTGGCACTTAAAAAGCTGTTGCGCCAAATATTGATGAATTTTAATATTGGGATGAACTTTCTCGACGTCTATGACGACGACTGGGGATGAAATGATGGAAAATTTGTTCCTTTTGTGTTATATACCTGTAATTAAAATAAATTATTAATAATAATTTCTCGTATACTATACTTAAACACTGATTGTTTGTTATTCCGTGGGAAATGTTTGCTCTTGTTCTGGGCGAAGCGAAGGCTCTCTGAAAACTTTTGGATTGGCTGGAACTGTGTCGACGTCGATGACCGTTGGGAACGACTTGGAGCACTTCTATTGTTGTATTTCTGCAATTTAAAAGTAATATTTTTTTTTTTGCGTGTAGCTGGGTGAAAATCGTTAAAAGACATCGCATGCGAGCTTTGCGATAGTGTGGGACTTGATCCACCCACTAAAAACAATATGGTGTTACCATACTTCCTATAATCGCACCTAGTCGTTAAACTAATCAGCAATTTTTTTCTAATACTTGTAAATTTATGTTATAAGGAACTTACTTTGGTCTGTTACCTTTTGTTTTTTAACTCGTCATCACTTTGTTCGGGTGATTATGTTATATATTTCTTTTTATTTTTTCTTCTAGTTAACTAGTTCGAATGGTTTTTTTCTTCGTAATCTTCTAACTAGATTGTTATTATTAAGTAGTTCCACTACTTCTAAATTAGAATGGTTGCGAAGCCTACCTTCATGTCTTCTTGCAACCTTCCTGACCTCTTCCTCTACCATTTCAATTTTTAGATCCCTATGTAGATCAGCGTTACGTATGTACCATGGCGCATTAACAATATTGCGTAGTACTTTATTTTGAAAGCATTGTATGCTTTGTAGGTTCGTCTTACTTGTGCACCCCCAAAGCTGAAGGCCATATATACATATTGGCTTTAAAACTTACTTATAGAGAAGCAGTTTATTATATATTGAGAGACATGAATACCTCCCTATTAGCCAATACATTTTTTTATATCGAATGTTTAGTTCGTCATGTTTTTTCTTGACATGAGTTTTCCAGCGCAACTTCGCGTCTAAAGTCATGCCTAAATACTTAGCTGAGTTTTAATGCAGAACTACTTTGTTATTTATGTACACAGGTATGTGTTGTACGTTTTTATTAGTGAAGTTAAGATGGACTGACTTCAGTTCATTTAATTTTATTTGCCATTTTTTGGTCCATTCAGATATTTCGTCTACTCTCCTTTATAGTTTTTCGGTAACTTCCTGCACGGTTTTTCCGACAGCAAGTACAGCAGTATCGTCTGCAAATGTGGCAACAGTGAGTTTCGTCATTTTGTGGTAGGTCGTTCGTGTGTAGAAGGAACAGCACAGGCCCTAACACACTACCTTGCGGTACTCCAGATTTTATGCATTTTAATGCGGAGTACTCATTTTCTTGCTTAATTCTATATAATCGCTGCTTTATATATGACTCTAGTATTTCCGCGTATTGTTTTGGAAGATATTTTTTCTTTTTATGGACCATTCCCTTGTGCCCGACTTTATCAAAAGCCTGTGTTACATCAAGGAAGATAGTAGAGCATATTTGTCTTTCTTCTAAGGCTTTTTCTATTTTGTCAGTTATTCTGTGGACCTGATCTATAGTTGAGTACCTATTTTTGAATCCAAATTGATGATTTGGTATCAGTGCCTTTTCTTCTATAATCGTATGGAGTCGTTTCAGAAGAATTTTTCGAAGAGCTTTGACAGTATTGGCAGCAATGAGATCGGACGATATGATGTAACTTCACTGGGTAATTTTCCCGGCTTCGGTACCATAATAACTTCCGCGACCTTCCACATGCGTGGAACATATCTTAGTCTGAACGCTGCATTTATTATCTGTGCTATTTTTTTCATACCTTTTCTAGGCAGTTTTTTCAGAATTTCACCCGTGATTAAATCAAATCCCGGGGCTTTTTTAGGGTTGATCTTCTCTTTTATTTCTGTGGCTATTTCCTTAGAGGTTACTGCTGGGATTAACCTCTCATCTTCGCACATTTCTTCCGTTTATTGGAGATAATCATTATCTTCATATGACTGAAAGACGCTTTCAAGATGTTCAGCACATAATTCGGCCTTTTGTTTGTTTGTTTTTGCCCAGTTTCCACTGCTGTTTTTAACTGGCGTAATGTATGCCGTTGGTCTTTTCATTTTTTTTTGTAGCCTTCCACAGTGAGTATTCTGTACTAGCATCGTTTGTCAGATTTGTAAGGTATCTTTCCACCGAAACATTTCTTAATTCTGTGACCTTTTTTCTGACCGTATTGTTTAAACTATTAAGCCTATTTTTATCACTTGGCGCTCTCGACAATTGCCAGCGTTCACGAGCTCTCCTCTTTTCAGATATTATGTCGCATTTTTCTTTGGGATATACGTTTCTTTTTACTTTACTATTTGATTCAGGCGTTGCAGCCCAAGCAGCCTTTTGTATATTTAGGGTGAAAGTATATACTTCACTTTCTAGTTGCTCTGTTGTATCGATTGTTGTACTTAGTTCGATGCATTCCTCCAGCAAATATCTGAAATATATCCAGTCAGTTAGGTTGTTGACTATACATGGGTTGCGTTCCTTCATTATAATTTTATTACCAAGTGTAAGCAGCACAGATGAGTGATCTTTTCGAAAAGATAATCAAAAGTCGCGGCCAATTTTGTACAATAAGTTAATACTTTATTTAAATATGTACATAGAGTAATTCACGAATATTAAAAGTAATGTAATGAAAGAGAAGGCTTTATGACGACTGAGCCAACAAGAGATCTGGCTCGAGTATATACAGTACAGGGTAATATTAGGCTGGTGTTGCCAGATTCGATTCTATTTTTTACATCCTCCGAGGGCGGAAACTTCAAGGGGGTATAAAAGCTGAACAGGACGCCTAAGAGACATCAAGAACGACATCATTTTCCATAACGCTGTATGATGAACCCCGTTGGGAAACGTGTGCCGATCGTAATTGGTTAAGGTATTCTAGCTTCCAACGTTTCCAAAACAGTCTAGTTGCACGCAGCCTGCTAATCAACCTGCCTCGAAGCGCTTTATCTGAAATTAGATTAATTGTTTCAAAATTAAGGTTAGCACAATGTCCCTTTAAAAAATGTGCTGGAGTAAGTGGTGACAAATCCTTTGCGTCATCACTTATATAGGTTAACGGGCGGCTATTGACGATATCCTCGACCTCCGTTAAAGAAGTGTAAAGTTGTTCCTCGTCCAACACAGCACGACCGACAGCAGCCTTAAGAGCATCCTTCACAGAGCGCACTAATTGCTCCCAAAACCCACCCCACCATGGGGCTCGTTCAACGATGAAATGCCAAATTATTTTTCGTTCTGCTAAAAAATGATTCAGCTCATTAGATTGAAGTATATCTCCCAAGACGGCCAGCTCTGATGAAGAACGCTTAAATGTCTTGGCGTTGTCTGACAAAAAGGTCTTTGGAACTCCTCTGCGCGCCATGAACCTTCTAATACCCATAAGGCAGCTTTCTGTATTGAGGCTTGGCGTCAGCTCAAGATGAACAGCGCGTACTGCTGAACAGATAAACAGCATAATGTAGTATTTTTTATTTCCTTGCGGCTGCTTCACAAACAACGGACCAGCAAAATCTAATCCTGTATTTTCGAATGGTCTCCATCCAGTAATCCTCTCGACGGGTAGAGTGCCAACAACCTGACGCGCTGCTCTGCCCTTGAAGCGCTTGCAAGTAACGCACGATTTGATTAATCATTTAACCAGCTGTCTCGCTCTCGGGATCCAAAAACGCTTCCGCAATTCCGCTAATAGAGTGCTGATTCCCGCATGGAGACGCTGGTGATGTAAATCGGTGACAATCAGTTCGGATAAACGACAATCCTTCGGTAATATGATAGGAAAAGTTTCATCAAAAGAAATCTCTGATTCCGGCTTCAAGGCAGAAAGACGAGAACCAACTCTTAAAAATCCCCCTTTCGCAATAATTGGGTTCAGATCACGAATATCAGAAGAACTGTCAACGGGATTTGCGAAGCTCGTCACAAAATGATATTCTCTGGTATGATCTAATCCAGTATCGTTCAGATGCCTTCAACTCCTCCGCCGTTGGAACTGGTACATCAGCTAGTAGCGAAGGTTGTATGTTTTTTCCCGCTTCCAAAGATGGTCCTGATTTTGACTTTCCCTTCCCTTGGTTTTTTCTTATCGCTTTAATAAACCGGAAGAAGTAGGCAGTGATCCTCAGAATCTTTTGGAAATTGCTAAAATTCTTCAATTTCATAATTGGTTCTCGCTTTACGTTCACACTCTTGCAGGGCTCTTTACTAGAAACGAGAAGAAAACAGCTAATCAGATTAATGTCATTATTACCTATCTTCATTGGAGTCGATAAGTCTGCTTCTTTTAGTTCTTGCAGCCATTTGGGACCATGCAGCCAAAACTTCGCTTCAGCTAACCTTTTCGCAGATATGCCTCTTGTAAGAATATCAGCCGGATTTAATTTCCCAGAGCAAAATCTCCAAACAGCTTCCTTAGAAATATTGCGGATTTCTCGCACTCGATTAGCAACATACGGTTTCCACTTGTTGCAATCCCCACTTATCCAATGAAGTGTAATCTGAGAATCAGACCAGAGATAAACCGACTTAAAACTCGTCACTAGATTATTCTTTAAATAAGCGAAAAGTCGAGCTCCGACAAGAGCAGCAGTTAATTCAAGCTTTGGTAACGTTAGCTCCGGTGATTTGTCTTCGCTTAAGGGTGCTATCCTATTTTTAGAGCAAAGGTAACTTATATACACTTGCCCTTCAGACGTGACATAACGAATATATGCTACAGCTCCATATACCTTCGGGCTTGCGTCGACGAAAACGTGTAACTCCCTTTCGCTAGGCGGAAACATGTAAATACATCTGGGAATGACAAGCTCTTTCAAGTAATGCAGCTCCAACATAGACTCAGTCCATATTTTCTGTATTGCTAACGGCAAAGTATCATCCCAGTTCAGCTTTTGTTTCCAGCATTCCTGAAACGCTATTTTAAGTCCTACGGTGATTGGACCACATATACCCAAGGGATCGAATATTTTTGAAATAAGGCCTAACAGTTCCCTTTTCGTTCCAGATTGAGATAAAGCACCTGCCGTCAGTTGTCCCATATCCACTCCTAGTTCGTCAGAATTCACAAACCACTTAAGGCCTAGTACCTTTTGCATCACTGGAGTCTCGTGCGCGTTGAAAAATACCTCTCGGACCATTGGTGCGTTAGAATTCCACTTATGCAAAACCATACCAGCTCTGTTCATAATATCTATGGATTCTTTATGTATCCGAATAGCTGCTAACTCATCAGAAACGCTACACACAAAATCGTCCATATAAAATGAGCTCTCAAGGATAGCACAAGTCAGTGGAAACTTTTGTCGTTCTTGTTTTAAGTGGTTCTTGATGGTGACATGCAAAATAAATGGGATGCATGCAACGCCGAAAGTAACCCTAGTCATGCGAAATTCTGTCCAGTTGGGAAGTCTACGTACGTCGTTTATCTTTTCGTCGAACCAGAAAAATCGATGAACATCTCGATCTTTCTTACATAAATGGATTTGCAGAAACGCTTTTGAAATATCTGCAACTAGTCCAACACGTTCGATTCTAAAATTCAACAAGATGCGCAACACGTTAGACAAGAAATTGGGACCAGGGGAAAGCAAATCATTGAGTGATGAATTACTACCCGAATGCGCCGATGCATCAAACACGATTCTAATTTTAGATGTAGACTTGTCATCTCTATAAACTGCCCTATGCGGTAAATAATAAGTTCGCTTGTTTGGTTCAATGGTTTTGGTGATCCGCTCAGCTGTTCCACTTGCTATCAACTCATTCATCGTTTTTTCATATAAAAACAATTCTACAGGATTTCTCAAAAGCTTACGTATCAAACTACCAAACCTGGACTGTGCACCCTCTCTGTAGCTGTCGATATCAACATCCTCCTGTCTCCATAGAAGCTTCGCCTCGTAGTGAGTATCCTTCTTAACGACGTACTCGCTGAATGTTTTCTGTAGGTCTGCGCTAAATTTCTCTTCGTTCAGAATCCCAATCGTCTCCAAGTCCCAGGAGTTAGGTTCCCTTTGTTTGTCGTCACTCAGGTTCAATAAAGTTACAGTTGGCAAACAGACTGACTTATTTGTGGAGCATCGCGACGATGGCCCTTGTAATGTCCAACCTAATGCCGTCTTAACAGCAGCCAAGTTTTGGGAAAGATGCTCACTTTCAGCTGAAACGATACTCCAGTAATAATCTGATCCCACTAGCAAAGAAATACCTGGTTCATGCGGCAAATTTTGAATGTTTGTATCAGCCAAATTCAGCTCCAAGCCTCTGACGTCAGCACAATCGGGTTCAATGAGAATATCGTCAGAAATTTCTTCAACTTCAAGTGCAGTCACAGACACAATTTCGTTACTAAACTGGCTCCTCAAAGAAAGACGCACTAAATTGCAGGACTGCTCCGGTTTTCTGCCACTAAATGTTGAGATTTCTATTGTTTGGGCTCCCACAATCGGCAAGTTCAATTTCCTGGAAACGCTTTGATTTATATAAGTTCGCTGACTTCCACCGTCGATCAGCAATCTGATGAATAAATTTCTGGAAGAATCTGGATTAAAAACAAATGCTTTTGCTGTTTGCAAATAAATACGAGTTGGTGCGCTAATCGAGCAAATATTCACAGATTTTTCCACATGCTTATTCTGATCTCTCACTGTTGATTGGGTGGTAGAAATTTGCTTTTGCACAGTACTATGACTGTTTCTTTCACACACAGGTGTGACATGCCGACCATTGCAACGAGAGCATTTGATGTTCTTTGTCCTACATAATTTAGAGCAATGTCCCTTTTCAGTGCAACGAAAGCATCGACGATCTTCTTTCAGCATATTCTTTCTTTGTCCGACGGTTTGACTACTGTTGCACTTTTTAGTAAAATGACTTGCAGAATTGCAAAAGAAACAATTATCTCTATCCTTCTCTGCAGTTAACAATGACGCAGCTGTGTGTGTGACCTTTGGTGTCTCGTTATTAGAGCGAATAGCTACATGGGAACGGTCAATTGATTCGATCTCTTTCTTTAAAAACTTTAAAAGCATTTTCACTTGCTCGTCGCCCTTAAAAGAAACTGAACTTGTATTGCTTACCACCGTACCCGCCTCTGTTTCGCTCAAATCGTTACTGTTGTCGGTTTTGTAGGAACGGTGAAACTCAATCCTAAGTTCAGTGGGCATACATTTTAAGAGAACTGTCTTAAGCATAACGTAATAGTGGAAAGAGGGCACACCAAGAGTAGTTAGAGATCGAGTAAGAGAAATTACCGTATTGTATAGTCGTCTTAGTCCACCAACATCGGATTTCGAACTGACGGATGGTAGAGATATCAAATTCTGCATATTTCGATCTATAATTTTTTCCGTGTCGCCATATTCTTCTTGCAAAAAAGATATTGCTGCATCATAACAGTGTTGAGTTGGAGTGAAACCAGAGATAGCGTCTCTTGCTTTTCCCGTTAATGCTGTTAAGAGATAGTTAAACTTATCAGAGCCGCTTAAGCTTGAATTCTCGTGCACAGCCGTGCGAAACTGTTCCCAAAACAGTAGCCACTCTCTATAATCGCCGTTAAACTTTCTCAACTCCAGTTTGGGCAATTTAAGGTTATGCGATGACTCCGCACGAGCCATTGATGCTTCGAGTTTAGCTAGTCCTCCCTGACTCTCTCGAATTTTCATCAAACGATGCTCTAACCGGGCTATGCTGCCAAATGCCTTATCTTCATATTCGCAACAAGTTTCTCGCTCCTTTTGTAGATCATCTCCTTTAATGTTTTGAACCCTACGTACCTCCAAATTCGCCTTGTTAAGATTTTCCCGAGCTGCTGCAATACGCTGCACAAGAACGCTAATCTCCTCTTCGATTTCCGATAACTTATCCTTATTGTCTCGCTCGCTGCTTTAGTCAATTTTGTGACCTGTCCGCGAAATACTGAGCGATTCTGCAACTCCATATCTTAAACGATTTCTTTTCGCGCTAATATCTAATTCCTGGGTTTCGGCACCAGTTTCGAAAAGATAATCAAAAGTCGCGGCCAATTTTGTACAATAAGTTAATACTTTATTCAAAGATGTACCTAGAGTAATTCACGAATATTAAAAGTAATGTAATGAAAGAGAAGGCTTTATGACGACTGAGCCAACAAGAGATCTGGCTCGAGTATATATAGTACAGGGTAATATTAGGCTGGTGTTGCCAGATTCGATTCTATTTTTTACAGATCTGAGTCAAGATCTGGCCCTTCCTGCACTTGGGTAGTATTTGAGGAGATATTCTTAGTTATAAAGACGTCGACAACGTCCGGGATTTTGTTCCTATCTGTGGGCCAATAAGTAGGATTTCCCGTTGAATGGTGATTTGCATTGCTTCCTTTTATAGCTTCAAGGAGTTCTCTTCCTCTTGTATTTGTTAATCTTGGTCCCCAGAATTTGTTCTTTGCGTTGAAATCTCCGCCTATTATGAATTTATTCCCAAATTTACGGAAGAGGCTTTTAAAATCGTTTTGTTTCAGCCTATAGCTAGGAGAACAATACCATATGCCGCTGCTACCGTTATCTGGCCGCTGCTTGTTTTTATGTTTACGGATTTGGCTTGTATTTCACACGACTGATATTCTTTATCTTCATCGTGGCTAACACCTTCCTTAATCAATATAACTGCAGGCCCCTCTTGCTGTACAGTGAGGATGTGGGGTATGGTATGTCTTGTATCCGCGAAGTTTATATTTTGTTCCAATTTTGAAGTGTGTCTCAGAGACTAGACATATGTCAGTTTTGTTTATATCGAGAGTCGCTTGCAATTCGTCTTTGCGATTCTCGAGACCATTGGCATTCCATAACAATATTTCTATGTTTTTAGCCATTAGGATCTTTTAAAAACAGTTTTTTTGTTACTGTTTAGTTTTTCTGGAAAGATATTCTTTCCAGAATTTTCTTATTATTCTTTTCCATGTCGTCCATTCTGTTGAGGATTCTTTGCATAATATCCTCCATGACATTACTGGAAGGCTTGGGTTTTCCGATTGGTTTGGCATTGTTGTTCGAAGTAACCTGTGCATATGTTTTCTTTGAGCCGGTTATGAGACTTAAGTTCTCATTTTTGCTTTAGGGTAGATTTTCTTTAACTTTATCCATTTTTTCACTCTTTTCGGCCCTCGATTTAGGTCCTAAGTTTCTCTTGTTTCGGATTTCTCCAACTTTAGATGCGTCTTTTGTATTTTCTTCTGCTTGTTATCTTTGGCCTGCTGTAGCTCTTTTGCTACTACGCAGCCTCTATAGTTGGCTGGGTGTCTTTCATTACAGTTGGCGCATTCCGGGGCTGCCTTTTTTTCCCTTATGCAGTCTTTTGTATGGTGGTCTCCTGCACATTTAACACATTTTGGGTTAGAGTTGCAGTATTTGTGAGTGTGACCATACTTTTGGCAGTTCTTACATTGATTTACGTAGAGGATGAATTTGCACTTTCATTCCTAGGATATCTTTAAATTCATAGATTTTTTTGATGTCTTCATCTTGCTCAAAAGTAAGCATGAACATCGGCAGCGGTACTTTGCTTTTATGCCTAAGCATGTTGACCACTTCTAGTATTTTGAAGTTTTTCGTTTTTAGGTAATTCGCAATGCGTTCAGGTTTGCATGAGAAGTGTAGTTTCTTTGCGGCAACCTTTATTGGTCTTGTTTGTTTATTTTCAAACGAATACCATTGCACTTTTTTTTGATTTAGTAATTTTGTCAAGTTTCTGTAGGATTCTTCGTCTTCCACATTAATTTTGACATCATTACTATTTAGAAGAGCTGTATTAGCTTTTATTTTATTTTCCTCCAGTATATTTAATAAGCCTTCGTGCTTCATGATACAAAGCACTATAATTGGAGGAGGCTTTATTGGCTTGAGTGGTTTGGTTTCTTTGTTTTTAATCTTTCCTGGGCTTTTTTGGTTTACTTTTGGTGGTGAAAGGTCCGGAGACATGCTCATTTTTCTTTTTTTGTTCCTTTTGTTCTACTAAGGGATGGTTCTATCTCTCTGTGTAGTTCTTCTTCATTCGTAGAATACACGATAGTTTCTGTTATCTGTTCATTTTTGTTGTTGTTGACCTGTTCTTTAAGCAGCTGTAACTCAAGCTTTAATTTAATTTAATTTATTTCGCTTCTCAGTTTTTCACTGAGTTGCCTAAACAAATAGACTTACCTCTAAAAAAAACGCGGGTATTTTTTTCAGTTTGACAGATATGATGTCTGTACGAAGCTTATTTTTTTCACACCAGAGATATGCCTCCAATTGTCAATTATCTCCACTTCTTGTTTTGTTCTTGCGTTGTTTGGAAAAATTTACTTAAGTGGCTCTCACCAGAACACGCCTAATCGATTGGATTAATTTAATCAACAATCGATTTACATTTTTAGCAGTTTTCAATTTATTGGATTCTGGCATTCATTCGCAGTCGCCCATCGCTACGCTAGTCACATTTGCTTACAAGGGGTTTTCATTTCCCTGACAGTTAGCAACCAGATATGTATAAGGGAAGGCGAGATAGTCAGCTTCACAAGAGCATAGGGCCGGATCCTACTTAAACCATGCTCGCCAGCAAGTTTTAGTTATTTTTCGCTACAGATAATCTAAGATAGAGAGCGTCGCAGAACTTGTCAAAAAGGCTACAATTTGGAATAGACTCATTCTTTGGAAAAATAAAGACTTGTGGTGACATCCACGACAGCGGTCAGTGCGGTGGGAATTAACAAATGCATTCACAAGTACTCATGGTACCTTGAATTTTGAAAAAATCTTTTAAAGATCAGAAAATACTATGTCCAATTCTATTCTGAAAGAAAAGTGTTAAAAAATTCCTTAAAGTGGGAAATAGACGATACAACTGTTGTACCAACGGTTTGACAGCTTTAGTGTCGTATACGATAAATGTATCGTATCTATCCACACAACCGACCGTTGTACCGATATCGTATGTTCGCATGATCTTAACTGTACAACCGCTGTCACATCCACAGATTGTATGGACATTATATGGTGTGTGTGTGTAAAATGACTGAATAAAATGTCTGGTTGTACGTAAATCGTGTGCAGATTGTAAAATGTGTATGCTGCATACAACAGTTGGGTCTATGTGAGTACAATACAAGTCGGTACGACGTGTTGTATCGTGTATTTCCCACTTAACAGAGCAGAAAGAAACAACGTTTGTCAAAATTTAGTTTTATCGGAAATGTCGAAAATTGCATTTAGTTTTAATCCGATAGATTAGCTCATTCAACACAAATCTGCAAAATTTGTTTGGCGGTCTCTTACCGGAGAGGCGTTACCCGCCCCAAAAGTTTCAAAAAGGCCATATAGAGTGATAAGAACATTTCAGGAACGGAGCACCTAAATTCTTAAATTATTCTCTCGCTGCAAAGATAAAGATTTAAATTAACAAATGAAAAAAAGTTTCATGAAAATCGGTCCATAACAACCGAGGTTATAACAAAGAACAATCTGCATTCGTACACCACGATTTTCACACATCTTAAGGCAGAGAGTTACAGAATATGTTCAAAACTGCAATTTTTGTTTTCATATTTGATTATTTTCTAAGGAACTGAATTTAGCAGTCTTACCCTCTTTTTTTTATTTTTTTTTTATAAAAAAATAAAATATAAATTTCGAGTATTGCGGTTAAAACGAAGAAGGGGAGGAATGCTATTGGCTCTTATTAATAAAAAATCGCTAACACACGGATAACCATCGAGTTAACTAGCTCGTAGTTAGCTAGCTTATCCACTAGTAAGATGTTCTTATTAAAAAAAGTATTTTCTTCATGCAATAACTATCTGACGTTTCAAGTATAAATATAATTTGAAGATGGCAACATTTGCCCTGAATTGTACAAAAAAAAAGGCAAATCTATTACATTTGAGTGAAACGTCATGGCGTGATTGGCGGCGAAATTGTTGATATTTATTAAATATTTCTTCTTCTTCTTCTTCCTTTTATCAGCGAGGTTATGATCCGAAAACAAGGGATCACAACCCTCCCACTTCAACGCACTTCTACTGATCCGCCTGTGGGGTTCGCCTTTACTAAATATTTCTATACAATTTAATTTTTTCCCTTGTGAGGAAACGGATATTTTTAGTGATTTTGTCTACAGGGGGGTTCACATTCTCAAATATGCTTGACAAGCATGGTTTCTTTGACTCGAATTTGAAAATGTGAACGCTCCATCAAACAGTTTGACAAGCATGTTGGATGGATATCAGAATATTTTGATATTTTGCTTGCTTGACACACATGTTTGAGAATATGAACGCATTCTTGTCAAACCAGGAGGAAATTTCATTCTAAAAAAAGTTGTCAACCTGTGCGCATCAAAGAAAAGAAAAAAAAAAGAAAAATGGCTGTAAGCGGAAACAATTCATTGTACGTTTCTGCGTCCATCCTGAGATAATTTTTATAATCTCCAGGCGAAGTCAATTTCAATTCGTCCAACAAATTGAAAGAAGAAAATTTTGGACGCTTTTTTAGCCATTCCTTAGTCCAAATTCGTTTCCTCTTATTTTGTTGCCTTTTTTTTTCTTCTTGTTCTTCTTCTTCTAAAATTTGATCTATTACAAGAGCTGCAATCAAAACGTCCGCGATGGTTAAAATTCTAAATAGAACTGATGTTTGACAGCCTGTTTGACAAATGTGAACGGAAAATAGCTTCCATCCATCAAACACCATCAAGCCATGCTTGTCAAGCATATTTGAGAATGTGAACCCCCCTTATTGAAGACGAACATGTTGTTATGTTTTTGTTGTATTGTAATAGGTGAAAAGGAGGTTATGGGAGTTAGGATTTAAAAAAGAAAGGAAGCGAGGATGTGGACAGGACTTAAGGATGGGATGGGACGGAAAAGGAAAGGAGAGTCGACTGCAAGAGACGTGCGTTGCTCGACTTCGCTCGCCGGAAATGGGGCGGTTCTTGCTCACGCAGATCGACTAAACCTACTACAAATACATATAACATGCCAAAATTACTTACTTTTCTTTCGAACGGACGGGCATCCACCACACAGAGGGCGCTGCTGATGTTGTTGCAGCGTTGGCCCTTTACCCTCCCAACCATGAAGTCCGGTGGCCATTTTTTTGGACTTCCCAATATTGCTGCTGCTGTCGCTCAAGCCGTTTTCGCCGAAAGGGTTTAACCAACCCTACCGCACCCCGCTGAAATCTTGTTTTCCAAGCCATGAATCTATTTATTAATTAAAACACTCGGGTTTCCACTCATGTAGCGTGACTCACAAACATCTTTTTAATTTATTGATTTTAAATGCTGAAGGCTTATAATTTAATACATAGTTTTTCCAATTTTTGTTTAAATGAGAAATCTTACACAAAGAAGTCAAAATTTAAACTAAAATAACAATTAATATTAACAAAATTAAATAAATCAAATAAATAAACAAAAAAAAAAACAATTATAACCAAAATGAAAAGGCAAAGTTATAAAAGAAAAGCAATCAAAAAATTCATTAAAACGTAAAACTAAAAAGAAAGAACAGAAAAATTGAAATAACCACTAATATTTACCCTAAATTAAGTTTCCCTCATTCGTAACCCAATTCATCCCTGGTTACGCCTCCTACTGCGATTCAGAATCCTACCTAGCTAGAGCTCTAATTAGGTCACTGTTTTTGTGCCATGAAATAGACACACACTATAAAACGCGATCAGAAAAAAATAAAGAAAAACTAATTTAAACTTAACAAAAAGAAAGAAAAGGAAAAATATGTCACGCAAAAAAAAAAATACACGTATCGATGAAATCTTTGTTCGATTTGACCGCTAGCGCACGGTGAACTTCTTTATTTCCGTTCGTAACGGATGCTCTTGCGGGCCGGATACGGACCCGGAGAATCTATGCTCCCGTTGATTTGACGACACAAAATCCAAAATTTAAAAATTGTTCGCTCCACTTAGAGTTTTTCGATTTGTTTTTTTGTTGTTTATTATAGGGGACCAAATTTTCCTTAGGGATGCGAAAAAGTTGATTGGCGGCCACTTTGCAGGTTTTTATTTGAAGGATTTACCCTATTTTATATTATGGGTATATGTGACCGCCAATTATGTTCCTATTTTCGCCTATATTTTTTTATATTAAAATTTTTTTTATTGCACTTCCTTTTTTTTTAATCTTACTGCTAGCACTTACCCCAAACAAATATTAAACACTTACTAATTTTTCTCGACCGTGAATGCTAACTTTTACTATTTATACTATTCGTAGGTACACTATCCGACTTAAGACTATACATATATGCGCACTATACTAATTTTTCTTTTTGTGGCACTGCCCATTAGAGGGTCTTTAAAAAAAAACTGCTAAGACGTGTGTCTCTATGGACATTCGTCTTTTTTCTGATCTGAACTGACTTTGTCCAGTTCCACAACTCTTCCAAAAATATCCCTGTAGCCTACGGATTATTCCACTGGCCGTTTGGAGTTCTCTCAGCTATAGGAATTTCAATCCATAACGGCCTCTCCATCTGAATTCTTGCCTAATGTACTTTAATGTACTGTAACGTAATGTTGACGGAATGGTTTAGTACATTTAGTTGAACGCTGGTATGGCCAAGGCGAAACAGGAGGAATGTGAACAAAACAAATGTCAAAATACATAGAGGCGGCAAGTTGCAGATGTAAGTACAAAAAACTTTTTGTTTATTTTATTTCCTAAATTATAATATTTTCTTTTTCTTTTACCGCATAGCATAGATTCCTCGCCACCACTACTCCTGTTTTCACAGCAGCAGCAGAACCAGCAAATTAAATGTAAGTACATTAGATATATACATAATTTTCGCTTTTGTTTACATTTTTGTCTTTACGTTTTGGAACTGGCAAGCGGCTAAAGCTGGATGGAGGACAAGCAGATGGACGAATGGACACACATTCTCGCTTCCAGTGTGTCATAAGGTAAGTTCTATTAAAATAAATCTCTTTTCACTATAATACATTTTATTTTTCTCCCCAGGGTAGCTGCAACAAAAACTTCGACTTTGTTGAAGTGTGATAGATGACAGGGGCGAAGAGAGGCAGGTCCCCGAATAAAAACGTGGGGAAGAAACCCACCCTCTGCAAGCCGGGCACTATTCAAGTAGGTGGTATGTATTTTAAAGTGCTTGACCTTCGGTATTACTTAACTTAGTCCTATTCCGTCACGATATACATAATTCACTAAATAAATTTCCAATCCTTTACAGATAAATGCACAACATACATAAAAAATACTTCAATTCCTTGAAGCAGAATTTGGGCTTGTTCAAGTTGATGGTGAGATTAGCTTTACGCAAGCACTGTGCGACTTCGTCAAGCAGGGTCACATGGTTTTGGAAATCCGGCGCTATGATGAGCAGGTCATCAAGGTACACAAAGACGCGGTCCTTTAACCGTGAGGGGATAACCTTGTCCATTAAACGGCACATCCTTTGAGCTGCATTACACAATCCAAAGGGCATGACCGTAAACTGATACAAGGGTCTCCCCGGCACCGTAAACGCAGTCTTTTCTCTGCTCTGTTTCTCCAGCGGTATTTGTCAAAAAGCATCCTTAAGATCTACGCTACTAATATAGTACGTGTCTTGTAGACGACTGAGAAGCCCGTCGATATGGGGGAGAGGATAAGCGTCCTTTTTTGTCAAAGTGTTCACTTTACGCGAATCCAGGCAAAGACGATCCTTACCTGGCTTCCGTATTAGGACAGCTGGTAAACACCAAGGACTCTCACTCTCTTCGATAACGCCTAGGCTTATCATTCGATCTACTTCTTGGTACAAAAGGGCTTGTATCGCTGGAGACACAGGGTAGTGACGCTGCTTCACAGGGGCCGCATCCCCTGTATCGATGACATGCTCCTCAAGCGCCGTCCTTCCAAGCCCATGTTGAGTATAGCAAAGGAATCTTCGCTTGATCGTCTCCAACTCAGACTGCTGCTCCACTGATAACTGGTGGGTATTTGCGACATCTGTAGCATCCGAGAGAGTGACTGAACTCACAATGTTAGGTGCCATCTGAAATGCTTTCCAAAAGTCGACACCTAAATATAACTCTTGGTCCAAGTTTGGAACTAAATAGAACGTGAAGTTCTGTTTGCTACCGCTGTACGTGACCGGAACTTTAATTTTGCCACGATCGATTTACTTTTGTCATCGGCGGTCTTTACGTCGGACTGGAATGGGACAATGGTTACATTTAAGGACTTTACAAAATTAAGGCAATCTTTTCCCAATATACCGACACTGGCCCCGCTGTCTAATAGACCGAGAACATCCTTATCCGCTATTTTGACTTTGGCATAAGGTCTTGGGTCAGTAACAGTATCTAGTAGAGTAGAAGATTTGCTCTTTCTAACTTCTCTTCTAAGCTGGTATCTCCTTCTAGCTTTCAGTATTCGGTTTGAAATTATGCTACTCCTCCCGTTTAATAATCTCGCGCGTGCTAAATTGTATTCTCGTATCCTTATATGTAAAGGTCTAATTTCGGTAAGTTTTTTATTTTCTACTAACCCTTCTCTATTTTCCCTAGCTAATATCCTTATCTTGCCATCGTCCGATGGTGAACGATGGCTACAGGTCTCCACAGTTTGCGTCTCAGAGTCCCTCTTTGTTGTGATTACGGGGTCTGAGTCGAACGCGACTCCCCCGAAGACATCGCGTTCGTCAGCCGGTTTTCTGGATTGCAGCGGCGGCACTTCGGAGTTATGACCTCTTCCTGCCCACATTTGTAACAGAATATGTTCCGCGTACTAGAGGGGCAATCCATGAACGTATGTCCCTCCGTTCGACAATTCCAACAGACAAGTCTTTTGGCATCTGGATTCTTTCGGGTCATCTTAGGGTGAGCTCCTGTGTACTGCAGTGCTGCTACCTCCTCGTCGGGATAACATGACTCTTCGTACTCCAACTCATTCGCAACATATTTTGTCAGTGGCCGGTGGTGTTTTGGCATCTCCCTACTCGGAAATGCATTCTCCGCATCCTTACATGCGTACCTGAGCTGGTCCAGTGTATATATAGCCATGGGATACACCAGCTTTCCCACCTTCTCATTAAGGTTACGTTTGAGTATCCTTACTAACTCCACCTCGGGAATCTGCATCCTGAGCTGAGATCTCAGCTTGGATATCGACGAAAAGAATTCATCGCTACGCTCCCAGGTACCTTGCCTCCTATGCATTATGTCACGCATGACTTCAAAGTCGGACTTCGTGTTTTGGAATTGGCGGATTAGGGCATCGCGTAGGATTGGCCAGTCCGAGCGATAATTGGTACACTGAAACTGCCAATACCACTCGTACGCAGTACCTGAAAGCAGTAGGTGAAAATCCCGCAGGATCTCAGCCCAGGAGCAATCATACTGTCTTTGGAGTGTTTCCAATCTAAAAATGAAGTCTTCCACAGTCAGAGTTTCTGGCTTACCCTCGAAGTTTATTCCCCACTTAGACTACGGCATACCTAATTTCACCTTGCACAGGAATGATAGAGTTACGTGTACTATTGGTGGAGGGGTGGCAATCTATTGCAGGAGCTCTTTAAATTCCCGGATAGTGAGCAGATCGGATGAAAGTGGAGCCGAGTTCATAACAGTGGAGGTGTCTGATAACAATGCTAAGTGCATTGTCTCATGTGTTTACGTACCAGATAAAAGTATTTCTTCTGAACCATTTTTCTTAAATTTGACTGATTTTTCTGCAACGTTTGAGCACATCATAGTATGTGGTGATTTTAACTCAGACCTACTTAAAGATGATGCACGCGCTCACCAAGTTACTAATCTCTCTTCCTCTCTTGGTCTTAGCTTTATAAACACCTATCCAACCCGCTTTGCTTCGAATTCGACTCCCAGTCTTTTAGATCTAGTTATTGTATCCGATTCTGAATCCGTGCTCTTGTTCGATCAGTTATCACTCCCTGGTATTTCAGATCACGACTTGCTCTTCTGTACGTATAATGTCAATTTTTCACGCAATCCTGTTCCTACATGTTTTACGTTTAAAGATTTAAAGTCCGTGGACTCACATGCGCTTAGTACTGCCGTCAATTTGTTACCTTGGGAGCTCTGTAGAATGGAACCAGATCCTAACAAAAAGCTTAATATTTTCAATAATTTTATAACAACTCTTTATAGTGAATATGTCCCCACTAAAACCGTTCGTATTTGTAATAATGTTTGTCCATGGTTTACATCTGAAGTTGTCTTTGCTCTTAAATGTAGAAACAAGTTGTATAATAAATGGAAACGCAATCCATCAATAAATAATTGGAAAATTTACAAGAGTGCACGTAATAATGCAACTTGTGTAACCCGAACTGCCAAGCGTAATTACTTCTGCTCCAAACTTGATACCGCTCTTCCGCCAAAAATACTCTGGCGAAATCTTCGACAGATCGGAATTGGTTCAAAGAGCACTAGCGATTGTAAACTGGATCCCAATGATCTCAATGAAAAGTTCTTGTCTAATTCTACAGTAAACCCTACTTTTCACCCACGTGAAATTACCACATCGTCTCCACACTGTGAACTAGACTTTCAGGTTGTCTCTGAGGCCGATATTGTTCTCGTCATAGCCGCCATCAAATCGAATTCTATAGGTGAAGATGGAATACCACTGCGCTTCGTAAAAATAATTCTAGCTCAAATAATAACTCACATAACACATATAAGTAACTCTTGCATTATGACTTCAACTTTTCCACAGAGCTGGAAACTGGCAAAAGTTATTCCAATTGCGAAGAAAACTAGAGCAAGTTGCGCTAACGATTTCAGACCCATAAGTATCCTACCGTGTTTGTCTAAGGTCCTGGAGAAAATTCTAGCCAAACAAATCCAAAATCACCTGAAGTCTAACTCACTATTATGTCCTTTTCAATCTGGTTTTAGGTCTAACCATAGTTGTACTACAGCCATGGTTAACATTCTGGACGATATAAGACGTGAGTTTGATAAAGGTTTTCTTACGCTTCTGTGTCTGCTAGACTTCTCAAAGGCTTTCGATAAAGTTAATCATGGTATACTCTGTTGGAAACTGCGCAACTTGTTTAATTTTTCTCCGACGGCTGTCAAACTTGTAAAGTCTTTTTTGTCAAATCGGTTCCAACGAGTGGTCATCGGTGAAAAGAAGTCAGATTTTAAGCCTGTATATCTGGGAGTACCACAGGGATCAATTTTGGGACCCATTCTATTCTGTACGTTTATAAATGATCTTCCTGCTGTATGTCAATCTGTTGCTGTTCACTTATATGCCGACGATGTTCAATTGTATTTGTCTCGCCCGTTGACCTGTGTAAATGAACTTGTCTCATGTGTTAATAAAGATCTCACAAATGTATATAATTGGTCACTTGCCAATGGACTAATTTTGAATCCATCTAAGTCTCAGGTTATACCGATCTCACCCCGCACTTTTAATCGCAATACTTTGCCTGATATCTGTTTGGCAGATACTAAACTTAATGTAGTTGAATCTGTGAGTACACTTGGTTTCGTTCTTAACTCAGATCTAACCTGTTCTAATCATGTTAATTATGTTGTTGGTCGTATTTATGGATGTCTTCGTAAATTATGGTTTACTGCACCTTTCACACCTGTCGCAATCCGTCTTAAACTAATTAAAACGCTGATTATCCCTATTATAGGATACGCAGAGGTGGTCTATTGCAAGCTTGACGCAGTTTCTCTTCATAAGCTGCAAGTAGCATTTAATGATGCAGTTAGATATATCTTTGGGTTACCTAGGCACGCTCATATATCTGAATATAGTAAATTAGTTCTGGGTTGTACCGTGCAACAATTTCTCAACGCGAGGTGTTGTATATTTCTGTTCAACATTATTCGTACAAGATCACCGCCCTATTTATTTAATAGATTGCAATTTCCCAGATCCACCAGAACATTTAGACTTATTTCACAAGAGTATACATACCTTAACTCCTCTCGCCTTTTCTTTGTCCACGCCACTAGATTATGGAATGCATTGCCCACTCACATCAGGGGATATTCTAATAACAACCTTGCAAGTTTTAAATCTGCTATTTTTGACCATTTTGCATTGCAGCAATAAACACAGCACTATTCTTTTTTGCTTTGTTTCCTTTTTATATAATATTTTATTTTGTTAAGTTAAATATCCTTTAACATTTTTAATTTGCTAAGTGTATAATACTATGTACTAAAAAAGACCCAGTCTTATTTTAATCGGACCTCGGATTCCTGAATGGGGATTCACGTCGAAATGACGTGGCGGTGAATCCGGGTCCAATTCGGGATGAAAATTCCTCTCCTGATAAGCCGTTTGGCTGTGAGGATATACTCTTTGGCTGTGAGAAGGTCTGCATTGTCTAAATTGACGTCTTGTCTGGTTTGGATTAGGCATAGCCTGGCTCTGCCGATGGGTGTCTCGCTGGTGCATCCCAAGACTGGCACTATTTAGCAAATCATTGGCATGGCCTTGCCTTTGGTCGGGAATTTCAACCGGAATATAGGCTTCGGCCATTGGATCCAGCTGAGGTTGCGAGTGGGAGATGTTGAATTGTTGCGGAGGAGTCGGCTTGCGAACGATATTCGGATTCATCCTAGACCTTGGGACGCTTTCTTCTTGTGGAAGAGTCGGACGGGTAACATGATCAATTTCCTTAATGAAATCTGAAAATTTATTTCTGAACTCCGTTTTCAGATTTTGCGAAATCTCTTCCCTTAAGGAGTTCTGGTATGTGGTGAGAGTATTCACCACAGCCAGATCAATGTAGTTCTTTAGCTCGGAAGATACCCTATCTTGCTCATTATTGCTACCCTGGCTACCTGGTCTGGACCTGCTTATATCTTGTCGCTCCATTTGGCCAACCATCGTTTGGACACTACTATTTTGAGCCGAAAGCGAAGCTACTCCTAATTGGCTGAGGCTACTAAAGGATGGAGAATGCAAAGATTCAGATGAAGTTGTGGAATGAGTAGAAGACATGGGAACACCGGAGCTAAGGGGAAGATCGGAAGAAGATGTGGTCACTGGAACTGGCCTTTTGTTAAGCGGTGGACTATGCTTAACCGGCAACATTATGTCAAGGTTTTGTAAACGCTGTTTTGTTACGGCTCGAGTGAGTACTTTATTTTCTACGATTCCTATTTGTTCGTTTCTAATTTTTTTCCTTATTTCCTCCTCTATATCTTTTGTAGATGGCATTATGTAAATAGTATGTGCATAGAAAAGAAAAGGACTGACAGCAACAGAAGATAATTTTTCAACATGTATATGTGCCGACGAAAATAAAGGGGTAAGAGTTAGTATATAAGCTAATAAAAAGGAAAATTCAATATGAAGAAAGATGTATGTATTGTTATTAAGAGGTTATGTATGTATATGTAAAGGTATTTAATAAAAAAAATAAGAGAACACTAAATATACAAAAAAAACAGTAATAAAGAATATGAAAACAAACAAAATAATGAAACCCAAAAAAAAAAAACAAAAATCGTAAGAAAACAAAGAAAAATCAAACTATAATAAGCAATAATGTTCTATAAATTTGTATACATATGTAGTAAAAATGATAGTAGGTATAATAAATTTTCAAAATAAGTATATAAAAAAAATGTTTGTTGTCATTTATCATGTGGGGGTGTTTCAGGCGGCTTTCTTTGGCGGTATTCTCGTTGGCGTAACTTGAGTTCCAACAGCATCATGTTTCCAGACTGCAGACGGACTAAATTGTATATCCCTCGGTGTGGTGAAACATGAACACATAAAACAAAATCGACAAGGACATACTGTTGTATTTCCCTCTGCTCCCGCAATTCTAAAACACCCCGAGGGCTTTGTTGGAGGACTTGGAGCAGTGAGAGCAACAACACATATAATGACTTACTAAAGACGGGATAGTGCTACATGATACGACTAGACAACATCGAACAAGGCCACTATACCACGTAAAACTAAACATAAGACAATCAAAAAAATTTAATTTTAAACTTTATGTAACAGGTAGGTAAACAAAACTACAAAAAAAATTAAACTAGATAGACAAACACAAAAACAAAACTAGGACAAACAGATTTCAATTACTGTCGCTGTCAACATCAAAGGCACTCGTCGCAATTCACCTCGGCATGTTAAATAACTATCCGGGTGAAGACTTACGAGGACTTCGATGTCGACAGCAAGGGTAATAGAGGACAAGGACGACATAAAAGGTTCCAATTGTTGTCATTGTCAATTGAGGACTACCACTACATAGAACGAAAGACGTGGACAAACACAAACGTTGGGCGCCATTTTTTGTAATAGGTGAAAAGGAGGTTATGGGAGTTAGGATTTAAAAAAGAAAGGAAGCGAGGATGTGGACGGGACTTAAGGATGGGATGGGACGGAAAAGGAAAGGAGATTCGACTGCGAGAGACGTGGCATGCTTGCGTTGCTCGACTTCGCTCGCCGGAAATGGGGCGGTTCTTGCTCACGCAGATCGACTAAACCTACTACAAATACATATAACATGCCAAAATTACTTACTTTTCTTTCGAACGGACGGGCATCCACCACACAGAGGGCGCTGCTGATGTTGTTGCAGCGTTGGCCCTTTACCCTCCCAACCATGAAGTCCGGTGGCCATTTTTTTGGACTTCCCAATATTGCTGCTGCTGTCGCTCAAGCCGTTTTCACCGAAAGGGTTTAACCAACCCTACCGCACCCCGCTGAAATCTTTTTTTCCAAGCCATGAATCTATTTATTAATTAAAACACTCGGGTTTCCACTCATATAGCGTGACTCACAAACATCTTTTTAATTTATTGATTTTAAATGCTGAAGGCTTATAATTTAATACATAGTTTTTCCAATTTTTGTTTAAATGAGAAATCTTACACAAAGAAGTCAAAATTTAAACTAAAATAACAATTAATATTAACAAAATTAAATAAATCAAATAAATAAACAAAAATAAAAACAATTATAACCAAAATGAAAAGGCAAAGTAATAAAAGAAAAGCAATCAAAAAATTCATTAAAACGTAAAACTAAAAAGAAAGAACAGAAAAATTGAAATAACCACTAATATTTACCCTAAATTAAGTTTCCCTCATTCGTAACCCAATTCATCCCTGGTTACGCCTCCTACTGCGATTCAGAATCCTACCTAGCTAGAGCTCTAATTAGGTCACTGTTTTTGTGCCATGAAATAGACACACACTATAAAACGCGATCAGAAAAAAATAAAGAAAAACTAATTTAAACTTAACAAAAAGAAAGAAAAGGGAAAATATGTCACGCAAAAAAAAAAACAATAAAAAAATACCCGTATCGATGAAATCTTTGTTCGATTTGACCGCTAGCGCACGGTGAACTTCTTTATTTCCGTTCGTAACGGATGCTCTTGCGGGCCGGATACGGACCCGGAGAATCTATGCTCCCGTTGATTTGACGACACAAAATCCAAAATTTAAAAATTGTTCGCTCCACTTAGAGTTTTTCGATTTGTTTTTTTGTTGTTTATTATAGGGGACCAAATTTTCCTTAGGGATGCGAAAAAGTTGATTGGCGGCCACTTTGCAGGTTTTTATTTGAAGGATTTACCCTATTTTATATTATGGGTATATGTGACCGCCAATTATGTTCCTATTTTCGCCTATATTTTTTTAAATTAAAATTTTTTTTATTGCACTTCCTTTTTTTTTAATCTTACTGCTAGCACTTACCCCAAACAAATATTAAACACTCACTAATTTTTACTCGACCGTGAATGCTAACTTTTACTATTTATACTATTCGTAGGTACACTATCCGACTTAAGACTATACATATATGCGTACTATACTAATTTTTCTTTTTGTGGCACTGCCCATTAGAGGGTCTTTAAAAAAAAACTGCTAAGACGTGTGTCTCTATGGACATTCGTCTTTTTTCTGATCTGAACTGACTTTGTCCAGTTCCACAACTCTTCCAAAAATATCCCTCTAGCCTACGGATTATTCCACTGGCCGTTTGGAGTTCTCTCAGCTAGAGGAATTTCAATCCATAACGGCCTCTCCATCTGAATTCTTGCCTAATGTACTTTAATGTACTGTAACGTAATGTTGACGGAATGCTTTAGTACATTTAGTTGAACGATGGTATGGCCAAGGCGAAACAGGAGGAATGTGAACAAAACAAATGTCAAAATACATAGAGGCGGCAAGTTGCAGATGTAAGTACAAAAAACTTTTTATTTATTTTATTTCCTAAATTATAATATTTTCTTTTTCTTTTACCGCATAGCATAGATTCCTCGCCACCACTACTCCTGTTTTCACAGCAGCAGCAGAACCAGCAAATTAAATGTAAGTACTTTAGATATATACATAATTTTCGCTTTTGTTTACATTTTTGTCTTTACGTTTCGGAACTGGCAAGCGGCTAAAGCTGGATGGAGGACAAGCAGATGGACGAATGGACACACATTCTCGCTTCCAGTGTATCATAAGGTAAGTTCTATTAAAATAAATCTCTTTTCACTATAATACAATACATTTTATTTTTCTCCCCAGGGTAGCTGCAACAGTATGTTTATGTACCTAAGTTTGAACCGTGGACATTTTTGGTTAATGGCTTCAGTTCAACGTCTTTCTTAAGAGTTGACTGGAAGATGTGTAACCTTTCGAAGTAAAATAACTCAACTAACATGCGTGAGAGGATTTTCTTATATCTCATTATGATGATATATGTATGTGTATGTATCAAACTCGGATAATTAATATGAGATTTAATTAGTTCGACTTAACGGTGTTAAATTACGTTTACCATGAACCTAAATGAGGGAATGTGGACAACTCATTCGGAAGCATTTATACTATATTGTACGCAAAAAACTTTTATGTATAATTGTATAAAAATTACAACTGGCTTTTAAGATTAAGCTTACGAATTCGCACGATAAGATCACAATCGCATTTGATATTTTCAAATAATGTTTGCTTCAACACATACTCTCCTGTTATAAAATTCGGCTTATGTTTTGGTCAATTCATTCATTCATTCAATTCAATTCATCTCGCATTGTTTAACTCTTTTGTACTTGTTTGCCGCCCTGTTTACTAGAAATTACATTTTTATATAGTTTCTCAGTCCTCTGCTCTTAGCATCGATGCTAAATGACCTACATGACTTGACAAAGTGAATTGCATCTGGATGGTCTAACTAACTAACTAACTGGCTGAACACAATGCATGCCGCTGCGGCGTAGCAGTAGCGTAGTACGTAGAGCTGTCAAATGGTGCGGCGCTACGCTCACAAAACTCGCCCACAATGGTGTAGCGCTTAGTGATGTCAAATAAGGTCAGCTGATTAAAATTGTGGTTTTCTTTTTGAGTGTTATTGAGATTTGATAGTTTTTGTGAGATTATTGTGCTATAATCAGGGTTATCGTGAATAAATTTTCCCTCGGAATTTTTCCCCCGAACAAAAATTAGGTATCTTCAAAAATAGGGAAAAAATGAATCAAGAAAAAATTAAATATCGAGATTACCTTGAAAATTCTCTTGAATTGTCATTCATGATGCCTATTTCTTTTTCGCGGAATTGTTTCCTCTTTTTTGAAGATACCTAATTTTTGTTCGGGGGAAAAATTCCGATGGAAATTTTATTCACGATAACCCTGAATAATACAATAAAAATAATAAGAAATGGATGAATTAATTTTCCTTTCACTAGCAAAATACATTTTTCCATGGCGTGCTCTTCCATTTTGACTGTAACGAATATTTAAAATTCATTGCGCTACTGCTGAACTCAGTTCAAGAACCCATCACGAAAACATCGTATAGAAAACAAAAACAATCTTCAACAGTTGCCAATTTGTCTATCTGTCACTTGTAGCGCTGCACAAGTTAAAAGTAAACCAACTTCGTACTACACCACTGCTGCTGTTACGCCGCAGCTACCTCATTGCGGGCGCTCTACTGAGTTCCCATATATTTTAACTTTATGACAGGTCGTACTACGCTACCGCTGCGCCGCAGCGGCATGCATTGTGTTCAGTCAGTTAATGTCAATTGAATTAATATAAACTTAAAACTATTACCGAACAATAAATCGTACACTAAAGGTGTGAATCTCTTTGTCTTCTAAATTTTCTTTGATCTAAGTTTTCTTTGTTCTGAGAATTTTGAAGATTTTAGATTTACAATAAACTACAAATTTTCATAAAGCGGTGTGTGAAGCCCAAAACATTTGGTTATCCAAATAAAAACTAGTGACTAAATTAAGAACTTCAAAACTAAGAAACAGTGAACTAAAAACTAGGAAATTGTGAGTTTTTGTGCAAAACGGTGTCCAGCGCCGCGAAACTACATACTTATATATAATATATACATGTACAATACACACATAAAGGCAGGTGAGTAATAGCTTGTAAAAAAATGAACTCTAAGGAATGTAAGTTGTTGAATAACGCGTTGGCTATCAATAGCGCCGATTTCGTCAAGTTCAGTGAAGCGCCCGAAGGCAAAAGAAGAAAGAACATGGTAAATGTTTTTAACCTGCCAACATTTTCAGGTAATTACGAAAATTGGCGGGCGTTCCATGATATGTTCGAGTCGTTAGTCCACAAAAATTCATCCTTAACGAAAGTGCAAAAGCTACCTACAACATTTGAAGTCGAGCCTGTCTGGCGAGGCTGAACGATTGCTTCCCCATCTCAGCATCGATAACGGCAACTACGACAAGGTATGGACCATACTTACTTCGCGCTATGACCACAAGCGGACCTGGTCAAATGCGTACCTAAAGTTATTTCTCAACCAGAAGACTTTGCAGAATGAAACAGCTGAAGGAGTGAAGCAATTGTTGGACATCTCTACGGAATGCTTGCATTCCATTAAGAATCTTGGTGTTGCGACTGCGGATCGGGACACAATTGTTATATATATAATTTTGCAGAAGCTGCCGCCCATAACCAAACAAGGAGCGGACAAGGAATTATCAATCTTTAACAAATTTTCGGAATTCCTTGAAACAAGATTCTGGACTCTGGAGGCAGTCGACCATCATAAGCCCAAATCCAGCCAAGGTTTCTCCAGGAATTACAGGTCCTGCAAACAAAACTTCGTTTCACGTGAGGCAAAAAACGAAAGTACAGGTGCAACGTGTGCAACAAAAGTCAACATTCCTTGCGGAATTGTAACAGGTTTATTAAAATGGATATACCCGAACGTTGTAAGATTGTCAACAAAGTAGGGGTTTCTTTTTTTTTTTTGTCGGGATAGGAAACGCTCGACTGGAGCACTCAGACGCAACTGGTCCATTGTACTACCAGAGAGCAAACCCTGATTTACCCATTTTATTGGAATATCCTTGTCTTTCTAAGAAAGTCAAGCGAGAACTCCAGTGATGAGGAGCTTACAGTACCAGCACTCACCACATCCGCACCGAGGATCTGCCACCTGATACGAGCAAAGGCCGGACACTCACAGAGATAATGTTCCGCGGTGTCGTCGCTCTCTCCAAAAGCGTCGCAGATTGTAGTGTCACTTAAGCCCAACACGTTAAGGTGCTTGGCAAAACCAAAGTGGTCTCTCAAGACGCCAATAAGTTGTCTACAGTCTTTTCTGCTGAGAGACAACAAGAATGCGGCTGATTTTTTACAGACGTTCGGGAGCATGCGTTTAGTCAACCTGCATCCTGGATAGTCATGCCACACACAATTGTGCTCGTAAGAGACCCAATGGTCCAAATCAATGAAAGCCCTAACTGAGGACGCAGGTAAACCTAACGCGGGTTCGGGACCTGAGAAAGCCTCCTCTGAGCCTTGTTTGGCAATCTCATCGGAGGTCTCGTTCCCCAAGATCCCAGTGTGACCTGGGACCCAGATAAGAGACAGAGAATTCAGCCTTGCGACCGAGTTCAAAGAGTTTTTGGTTTCACGAACTATTTTAGAAGTGGTTAAAGGGTTTAGCAAGGCCTTGAGCGCAGCCTGACTTCAACTACAGACACAAATGCTACGTGCCTTTCAGCTGTTCTTCACAACATAGTTCATAGCCATTAGGATTGTATAAGTTTCCGCTTGGAAAACAGACGCATATTTGCCTAACGAAAAGTGAAGTCTAATGTTGTCGACTTCCACGAAGCCACCAGCGCCAGACCCTTGACTGGTTTTGGAGCCATTCGTGAAAATACGACTACATTCCATTCCCGGCTCAGATTCTGGCCGAAGCCAGTCCTGGACACAAGGAAAGTCGACTCTGAATTTGGGCATCAGCTGGAGTTCTGGTGTCATTGCATCAGACGGCATATCCATAAAACAGGAATCGTAAGATAAGTGTCGCGCAGGTTCATCAAAATTCCAGTGTGGAGTATACCAAAAACCGCCCCACCTAAGAGGATGGATGACTTTGATAGTGCAACCCATGACTGCCTGCGTCAGCCATTTTCTGTCCGCTAGTGCTAGGACCTTTAGGGGTAACAATCCAGCATCCACCAGATTTTGTGCGCAGATAACGCCACCGGTAAGAGTGTGCCCAGCAGAAGAGCGCGCATCAGATGCACACACGCTTCCACCAAGGAAAGCAGGCGAAACTTGCTTCGTCAGATTGGACCTGTTCAAACCGACCGAAAAGAAGACAGCGTTGGGTCTGAGGGATTGATCGGCTCCAGTTGGAGTACTTTCTGCCGACCTAGGACTCATTCCTGTCGCTACTGAAGGATGACTGCTTTCGGCGCTTGCGCCTTCAGCTGACTCTGCAGCCTCTTTGCACCGCGCCATCGCCGCCTTCCTTCTTCTTCTTTTCAGTTGGCTCTTAGTCAGGAGCTGATCGGAGTGCACCGCTTCAGGAGCTCGTTCAGCCTTATTGGTTTCCCGAGTCAAACCGTCATCGACACAATTTCGATCAGCTACGCGTCTATTAAGACAGAGATTTGACGTTCCAGCCCAAGCCTTTCCGCCACTTTCTTTGTCATTCCAGCCCAGTCTACCAAACGAGTCGGAGACAGGGCTGCAGGAGTCGTCTGAAACAAACGTCGCTACTACTTCCGATTCAACGCTAGAGAATCTCCAGAATCTTCGTCCCGGCCGTAGTCGAAAAGACCACGGGTGGATTATCGTTTTCACGAGTACCACCTGGAGTGGACATCTAATTTGTTTTCTCCATCGTATTGTAGCATTGACTACAGGATGGTTTGTGTACCAAACTAAACCACTGTATTTCAAACTGTAGCAACAACATCTATTGCCAAAACCGGCTAACAGTAAATATTACTGTTTTATTACTTACGTTCCACAATTGTTCCACACAATATCCCAATATTCCAGGATCATCAATTCACCCGAAGAAACATCTAGCATGTTCTAGAATCCCTTGCAATTTTATATAAATACCCATACCACAACTATCGTCGACACTGTTGTTTATAAGTGAATACAGCGATTACAATAGAGACTCGACCAAGTGGTTAAATTAATCGATATCGTGAATGTGAATCTGTAGCGACAGTTTAATTTGACATAAATAAAGAATAAAGTGATTTGAATATTGTGTTGAAGTAAAGTTAGCAGTTGACAATAAATAAACAGTCGAAATACACAAAAGCCAGTTTTATTTAAACGAACCCCAGCAAGAATATTACAATATTGTATAACAAGTTTTACGTCACAGTCAAGATGTCTTCAACCTTTAGTTCGATGTCTCACCTGGGATTCTTTCAGATCCTTAGGGTCATTGACTCTTAAGTCGTTACGCCAAGTCAAGGCAGCTGAAGAATGGAAACGGAAGTAGGGGTTTGCCAAAACTGTTTACAGCCATTCCACCCAACAATGTCTCAGTTGCGCACGCTGCTATTATTGTCAACAGAAACACCACTCTTTGCTCCATCTCAATACAAACAACTCACATACAAACAGACACACTTCCGACTCACACACACATGCTACACCGTAGCTACAGCAAAGGTTAAAGGTTAAGGTCAAGCCAGCAACGGGAAGATATTTCAGTCTTCGAGCCTTGATCGATCCAGGGTTGGAAGTGACTAGCACTCTACAGACTGCTATCAGCGAAGGCCCGAATAACCCAGCAGAAAATCATATTGGACATCAGACTTCCACTAATCAAGTTAGAGGGCTATGAAATGTTCAAGGTTATACCAGTGCCAACACCGCATAGAAATGAATTTATCTTCATCGAACCATCACTAGACTACTTAGTAGTCAACTTACTGAGAGAATCATACTACAGGTAGACAAAAGTGGAGCTCAGTAAATGTACAAGAATCAGCGACAGATACTTATGCCAAGCATAAGCCCATATTCTATTTGGATCCAGTTAAATAGTGCAAATAGTTGGACATACGTGTTGGACAGGAAGTGCACCTTTAACGTAATCTGCAGAAGACGAAACCTAAAAATTTCGCTACAAGACGATGGTATTTTAACATTAGAGTCAAACTGCAACCTCAAACAGGATGCGATGAGCATAACAGCCTACGAAGGTATGTCCAGCAGACTTAATGCAGCCTTTATTCCTGCCAGAAACATCACGGAATCTGTTCCGCTCTTGAACTAAATTATTTATTTATTCCAGTCAATGAAGTAATTATAGCTTCACTAAAATATTCTGTATAAAAATTTATATTATTATTCAGTTTCAGACTATTCCAAGGTCCAGACTAATATTGGAAGTTCCTTACCGGCCTTTGATCCAAATATGTCGGAGCAGCTCGCGCAAGGTATCCACTAAGTTCAACATAACTGAAACTGTAGACGTCAACTCGACGTTGATTTATCAGAGATTAAACGAAATGCCATCAATAAAAGATAAGGAAAGAAAAAAAGTAATGCCCACCATTTCCAGATGAACACAACCGCATAAAAGATTGTTGTTCCAGAAGTCAATTAGCTAGTCATTTTAAATTATTTATTTTCACTAGATTTGATTTGATTCAGATTTCATTGACTTTTATTTCATAAAAAAAAGAAAGTTGTTACATACATTAGAGATTACAAGTCTAATTGGATTTGGCCTTAGGCCGTCTACCAGATTGACAAAATAAATTGATTAAGATAAATTACATGTGAAAGTACGAAAAAACAAAGGTGAACTAAAGAGTTCCCTCAATAATATGTTTTCTATATCGAAGTGAATTAACTGTATATTTATATAACACGTCCCACCCGTATTCCCCATTAAGTATACTCATCGCTTCATCGAGGTCCAATATATTCGCGCCGAAGAATCTTATACGAAATTCTTTTAACACAGGAAATGGACTACATCTTCTCTCTCTTTTAGGTTACAAATATCGCACTGAATTGGAAGGTCTGGCCGATGAGGCATATAATGCAAGTTGATTAGTTCTCCTCTTGTTTTAAAAATGGTACTTATCATCTCAGTTGAGTTTGAGTTTAGAAAGTAAGTTCTATCTTGTAGGTTATATTTCAAACTGCAATAGTAGGTCCTGTAGATTGACTGCTGAGCATCGGCTATGCACTTATCGTATGTCATATTTGCAGTTCTTTCTAGGAGGGTGTTAAATTGTTTCCTTACTGATGAGTACTCCATATCTGGTGTTACGTTCAAATTCAAGCTGCAGCTGGACGCTAGACTTTCCCACTCTGCGGCAAAGCTTGCTTTTGATAATAGAACTTGGGCTAATATTAGTCTCGGCAGTCTTTCTTGGTCCATAGCCATAATTTTCGCAACATAATCAAAATGCATTTTTAAGCTGTCCAGGAAGAGGGGAGGTGTCCCGGTCTCCAGATGCAACATATAGTTAGGAATGTTACTCGGCAGGTGAAAAATTCGTTTAATGAAAAAACGTAGAAATTTTTCGACTTCCTCGAAAGAGCAATACCTCCACACTTGAGCTCCATATAAAAGTATAGACTTAGCAGTTGCACTAAATATTTTCTGCTTTGAACTATGATTTATGTACTTGTTTTTCATGCAGCGATTCCAAACAGCACAGATTGCACGCTTGGCTTCTGCCAATTTAATCGTAAGATGTTTATTCATATTCAAGTTTGCTGAGATCAGAACTCCCAGATATTTGTACTCTCGTACGATTTCTATGTCCTCTCCCTGATAGGTCCACTTTTCACTTCTGGAATATCTGCCGCCACCGCTTCTAAAGATCATAATTTTTGATTTTTCAAGATTCACAAAGAGATTCCAAGTTTTACAGTATTCGTCGAGTCTGTTTATCATCATTTGTAATTGTTCCACAGAATCCGCCAGAAAAACGATGTCATCTGCGTACTTTAGACCCGGAATCTTCTTTGATCCAATCTCTATACCACCTCGTACTATGTCCATTATGTCGTTAATGAATATAATGAAAAGTAGCGCACTGAGGATGCATCCCTGTTTCACCCCCATTATAGTTTCGAACTCATCCGATATCTGCTCCCCATCCCAAACATATGCGACATTTTCAGTGTACATAGCTCTCAGTATCTTAATGATTTTACTTGATAATCCGATTCTGTATAGCTTATAGAAGAGTGCATCACGGGCAATGGAGTCGAAGGCTGCACGAAAAATACATACAGCTTTTTACTTTTCATCTTGTAGATCTCGGCGATATTGACAAGTGAAAAGATCTGGTCTACCGTTGAAAAATTTCTTCTAAATCCAGCTTGAAATTCACTCAGAACTTGTTTGTCCTCTACCCATCGTGAAATCCTGTTATATAGCAACATACC
Source organism: Brachypalpus laphriformis (assembly GCA_945910035.1). Taxonomy (NCBI): domain Eukaryota; kingdom Metazoa; phylum Arthropoda; class Insecta; order Diptera; family Syrphidae; genus Brachypalpus; species Brachypalpus laphriformis. Next base: position 105,518,426 of record OX246754.1, on the reverse strand, counting down.
AAACAACTTAGCGGAAGTATTCAGAAACGAGATTCCTCTGTAATTGGATGCATTCTCGCAACTTCCTTTTTTATGCAACGGAAAGATTATCGCTTTCTTGAAGCTCTTAGGGACATTAGCTGTTTCAAATATGCGGTTGAACTCAGTGGTAAGCGCAACCAGAAATTCTGTCGAACAATTTTTATAAAATTCAAAAGAGATGCGGTCGTCACCTGGGGCTTTCTTGACTTATGAATTTTTGATGACCTCTTGTACTTCAAGCAGTGAGAATGGTGTATCCAAGTACTCGTCGAAAAACATGGGAGCCGCATATTGGAAAGGTAGTGAGACTTGCGGAGTATTGAGTAGCCTATTAAAGTGGTCCTTTAGTTCCGGTGCCTTTAAGGATCGAGCAACGATATTTGGCTGCCCGTTTATATACCGCACAGTTTTCCAAAACTCGGCCGATGATCTAGATATGTTTAATTGGGCGATTTTAAGCTGTTCAAATGCTACTTTTTTCTTATAACAGATACATTTAAATTCTTTATTTACTTGCCCATAAAGAGCTTTGAAAATCCTGGAGTTGAAAGATCTCAGGAGCTTTAAAAAAGCAAAGGACTTTTCTCTAGCTTGAAGGCATTCTTTATCAAACCACTGTTGCTTACCAGTTAAATTTTTCCTGTGACTGATTTCTGGGACAGCTTTTTTAATTATTTCTGACAGTTTCTCGACATTTGGAGAGGGGCTTATATTATAGAGATTGATGAGCTCCATGTTCAGGTTATTCTGGAATGGAACGTGAAAACTATCGTACCATTTTATTTTTGGCGGAAGGCCTATTACCCTAAGATTTGCCCTACTTCTTGTGTGAAACATATTACACGTTACTTCCAAAGGCATATGATCTTCATTGCTATTCGAAAATCATCCAGTAAGAGATGCCAATCTCCTGCGATGAGGCAGTAGTCAATAACTGAACACGCCGTTCCCCGAATAAAAGTGAGCTCTCCAGTAGGATCACCTTTACAAATTCCATTAAGAATTTGCCAGTCGAAAGCATCTGCGATTTCAAGAATTTTGGCCCCTTTGTTGTCTCTAACTTCATCTTTGGTTTTTCGAGTTGAAATCATTCTAGCTCCACTTAAAGAACAGTTCTGTGATGTACCAATCCTTCCATTAAAGTCCCCTATCAGCATAAGGTCCGTTGATCCTGAGTTGTTTAATACATCTAACAGATTAATATAGTCGCGTTGCCAGTGATTACAGTTAAGATAAATGGGTACTAAACATAAAGTTATATTGCTGATTCTTAGATCTAGAACGTATGTTTCATCCATATTTTTAAAATTTACCACCAACCCTTCAATCCGTTGGCGATAACCGAGTAACTCTCCGCCACTCCCTCTTCCTTTTGTTTTTGATTTCACAGCATAAATCCATTTCAGTTCAAAATTTGAGAATATATTTTTAAATCTTTCTTCTTCATTGAGTAGTACATGTGTTTCAAATAAGACAAAAATATCAAATCTTAAAATATAATTATAAAAATCAGTAAATAGTGACTTATTTTTAAAACCAGCAACATTGTAGCTTAAAATACGTAATTTCGAGATGTTACTCTTGTTCTGGTATACTGGTAAAACTCATTGATTGGTTCCTTGCAAACGTTCATCGTTTAAATATGAACGTAGGCTTGTGTTTCCACCTAAATTGTGTTTTTTGCTTCCTGCCTTCCGTGGTACTACGTTACGTCGTGTTACGCGATTTGCAGCGTAAACGTCAACAGCTTCATTTGTCACAGGTGTTTGGTGTGATTTGTTTTCGTTGCTGGATTCGTTATGTTGTTTTATTAGAATTTTCGTGTTGCGTAAAATAGTCCATGCTGCGTCTCGTGACTTCAGTTTAACTATTACAGTTGCACTTTGCGTGTTTCTAGTAAAAATATTGTAATCGGAGTCTATTTCTGCACTTGCATCATCTTTTTCCAGTAGACCAACGCATACAGATTTCGCCATTTCTTTGGCATCGGTGTTGGCTTCCGCGGGCAGATGTACAACAACGTTAGCTTCCATATTTTTTTGCATTAGTTTATCCAACTGAGATTCCAGTAATTTATTGCGAATTTCAAGTTGGATTACCCTTCATCGTGTTGGATTTTCAGTTTAGATATTTCAGAGCAGAGTAATTCAAAATCAGCTTTCGACGCAAGTTGTTTCACGAACTCTTCATTTTTTTCATCCAGTATTTCTTTTAGTTTTTCGATGCTAATACCAGTTATACTATTCGTCTTCGCTTCGTTTGCACTCATAATAGGTCGACGCTTTTCGTTGTTAGGATGCTCTGGTGAAGTTTCGTCTAGTCCTCGTTTGATCATTTTAGGTTAACTTCAAGGCAGATTTCTATGCTCTTAATTGCTCTACTTAGATAATAGGACTTACTCAGGTTACAATTTTATTGGGAACAAGCCCTTTTAAAAAACGCTTAAAAGTTAAAATTTTGATTTTATTGTGGGTTTTATATTTTATTTTCACTTTCTCCACAGCCGCTCGAGTCTTTCACAACCGCTTTGACAGATCAATCAAACGTCAATCCTTATTTTCACTATTATTCATCAAATATAAAATAAAATATGTAACGTAACGTAAACAAATGATCTAACAACTTTACTAATATAGACCTTTTCGCCTGCTTGTTAAAATTATGACGTTTAAGTGACAGACCACTTTTGGTACCCAAACGTTTTTTTTTGTTTTGTGTTGTTTTGTGCGCGGAATAAGTTGAAAGGGAGAAAATTCTTCCAAAACACGAAATTTCAAGAACTTGCTATTTTTCCATACGAAAAATAATACTTTAAGGCCGGTATTCACCGACCAATCTTAAACTAAGAGCTTCATAAACCTATTCACCAACCAATAATAGTGCAGATTTATTAGCGCTCATAAGACTTATGAGTGGTCCCACCCACTCTTAAGTTATGAGTGCTCATAACTTAGGAATTTCGAAACTTTTCGAAATCAGCTGTGAACTATCACTCAGACCAAACAAAGGACAAGCTGCATTGGCGAAATGCAAAAGAAGAAATGCCGACGAATTTAATGCCTCCAACATTTCCGTCAAAAGAACTGCCAACCAAATAAAAAATAAAATGTTCCGTGATTAATTAAAATCAGGAAAATACAATGTTTTCTTTTTCATTGGCATTTCTCCCAGTTCGAAAGAGAGTCCGAAAGCTCATTTTAGAACGCGTTTGGAAATCCGAAAGTTAATTTTTCGCATATTCGAATTAGCATGGGCACAAACCTATTAGTGCTTGGTGAATACGCAGCAAAAATTTAAAACTAAGAGCTTCATAAAATTAAAATCGATTTAAGAGCGCTTGATAATTGCCGGACTAAGTGTAAAATGCCGGCAAAGTGTTGTGTTGTGAGCTGTAGTAATCGGCATGATAAGGACACCGGCAATAAACAAGCCGCCCCGTCTCTACTCAAATCCGCAGTGGACTGGTACGAGAAGAACAGCGTAAGTTGGATCTATTGCTGACTTCCCCGACCGCTTACACTCGTTAATTCCAGGTCAGCAGCGCTGATTTATCAGACATGTGGCGCCAAACGGCTGTTTCATTTGCGAGGCTGTGCCACAGACATTGCTGCAAGTTCTCTTGAGGAGCTCCTTAAATTGAAACCACATGACATGAAAGTTCTCGCTCAGCTGGTCATCGCTTTTGCTCATATCAATCCGAAGAAGGCCCTCGAAGTCAGCAAGAAACTACCGGCACTTGAAAAACTGACTACAATTCCGAAATAGACGACTTAGAGGCAGCAAACTGGGTCATGAGTACCAAGACGGCCAAGATGTCTGCCGATGCCAAGATCGAACAATCACCAAGCACGCCAGGAGATGTGCAGAAGAAAAAGAAAACCAATCGCAAGAGGAAGGATAAGTTGCCGAAGTGCCACCAGATCCAGAGCGCAGGCTGCCCAAGTATGAGAGAACTGGTTTCAGAAAGAAGAGGAATCGCAGGGCGAAGGATATCATCAAAGGTTCACAGGAAATGTCCACTGGAGCTGCAGATCAATAGTTAGTTGTTTTTTTTCATAAACCAATCGTTCAGATTCGTTAACTTATTTCTCCTTTCAGTGACATGTCGAAGGTTCGGAATCTGAGTACGAACCCTCCGGTTACTCCGGTGTACCAAGAGGTTATACCTGGACCCCGTCTCGCAGCACCGTAAAGTCGGACACAACAAAAAGAAGAAGGGAAGACACTAAATCATCTTTTATACAAAAAAAACATTAAAGTTGACTTGCATTCTTAGAAAGTCTGAGTTTTATTGTTACCAAGCGTTTGGATAGTCTCCTCCTCTTTGCTTAAGTTTGTGTAAAAAAAAAAAAAAAATGCATGTATTCTTAGGTAAATCTACTTTTATTGGGCTATCTGCTTAATAATAACCGGTGACATTTGAGTTGTCACATCCTTGTTTTCCCTTGCATTGTACGAATGCTTCTTAAGAGTGCCTAACCACTCCAACATTAACTTGTCCTTCTGTTCCGTCGCATAGATTTTGGAATAGATGTATTTCTCGACGAATTCCTCAATCTCCGGTTCCAATTCTTCCCAAGTGAGTGGTTTATGGATACCATCCTCACCATAACGTATGGATACCATCCTCACCTGATCGAGTACCAAACCCAATCCGGGCACCCTCGGCAGATCCAACTGTTCCTCTGTAAACGTTCGAGCAATTGTCGCCTCCTCTGTGATACCCGTAAACACTGCAATGGCTACGCAGACCATTTTTCTAATCTGATGGAGCGTGAAACTCTTGCCTTTCACCTTGAGCGTAGGAAATTCAATGCCCTCCGGGCTGAAGGATGGTTCACCATTTGTGAAGCGCTTCGCCGAGGGATCCAAGAAGTTTCTGTAATGGAGAAGGAGTTAAGTTTACCAGAAATTGCTGCTAATTCCTAGTTATCTCACTTCTTGCTCGTGAAGTTGTGATAGTTCTTTGTGCCCTCGTAGAGTTTCAAAGTTGAGTTGACGTTCTCCTGTATATCGGTGGGTATACGACAGGTCACCATGTTCAGCTCCTTGCTGATGATCCCCAAATTCCACCGAAGGCAGAGTATGTGTATGTCCTAGCATTACACTTGTCATTTGCATTGAAGGATTGCACGCCATGGATTGTACGTCGTTGGCCACCAAAACACTTTGACAGCATAGACGTCAAACCGCGAAAAGGTCTATTGTTTATAAGAAAATTATTTGTTGGATTTGCTTTACTGGCTGAACAAAATGCATGCCGCTGCGGTGAAGCGGTAGCGTAGTACGTAGAGCTGTCAAATGGTGTGGCGCTACACTCGCAAAATTGGCCCACAATGGTGTAGCGCGTAGTAATGTCAAATAATGTCAGCTGATTAAAATTGTGTTTTCCTTTTTGAGTGCTATTGAGATTTGATTATTTTTGTAAGATTATTATAATAATACAATAAAAATAATAAGAAATGAATAAATTTATTTTCCTTTCACTAGCAAAATAAATTTGTCCACGGCGTGCTGTTCCAATTTAACTGTAACGAATATTTAAAATTTATTGCGCTACTGCTGAACTCAGTTCAAGAATCCACCACGAGAATATCGTATAGAAACCGAAAACAGTCTTCAACAGTTATCGACTTCTCTGTCTGTCACTTGTAGCGCTACACAAGTTAAAAGTAAACCAACTTCGTACTACACTACTGCTACTGCTACGCCGCAGCTACCTCATTGTGGGCGCTCTACTGAGTTCCTATATATTTTTACTTCGTAACTCAGTAACACTAAATTGGTCACTCTAAGGATCTGCGTTTCCCGGAAGGTGAACGCAGAAACTGCACTTTATGCAATCTGGGGGAAGAAAAAATTGTGATCCACTTCGTAGGAAAAAGTCCTGTGTTGGAACTATTTGGACACACGTTTTTGGAAAACAACTCATGTGAATGAGGACGAAATTATCAAACTCAATGGAGAACCCGAAAGCCAATGGGGAACTCTCAACAAATACATTATAAATGCTTTTTTTGCATCGAAAAAGATGATGAATTTAACCCTTAATAGAAAACAAAAAAACGAATTTTAAAAATATGCTTATTATTCTCTCCCCAACAGATGAAATTTTTGCAACGTTTTAATATTTTGTAGATTTTTCGACTAAAAATAAAGAAAACAATTTATTATTATATTAATATTTCAATATTGTACCTTTTTGAATGTATACTGCACGTAGCTAAAAGACATTAAAACACACCTTAAGTATGACACATTTCTTTGAAGCATGTATTTCCTTCGGTTTTTATTTCGTGGTTATTTACTTAGACCGAAATGTAAGAATTTGTTATTTTAAATCAGAGAAGAAACGAAAGAAGAAATAAACATAAAAAAGAGTAAGGCCTACTTCTGCATTAATTTAATTCCGCATGTTTTTAAAGCTATTCTGCTCCTTCTGTGCTACACAGAATAAACGAAGCCATACATCCGCAGTTGCCTAAAATAAACTAAGGCAATCAAAATATGGCTTACTGTTTTACGATAGAATTCCTGCATGAAGAAAAGCAAGGATCGATTTCATTGTATATAAGCAGATTTGAATTTTTAATTAAGGAATAAAATTCAACGCAATCCTTTTATTCCTTCAACTTGAAATTTGTTTAGGTGTATCTTATGAGGTACGCCGAGTTCCATTTACAGAAAGATAATCACCAGGATTAATTATTTGGTTACTGAGCACCGCATGGGTTTCCCCTCGATAAATACATTTTTGACAGCTAGAATTTTCAAAATGGCACTTTCCATGTGGATATACCCTGTTCAGATGTTAACTGATGAGTGTGCTATGTCGATAGTTTTAGGTGAGAAGAGTGATGGGCAAAGAGAGGGCGACAGTCATGAAGCAAATACGAAAATCGAGGGGAAAGTCACGTTCCACACCCGAAATGTTCCATTCTCTTCCATTATAGCATTATTAGTTCGACCGTGGGGTAGTGAGGATCAAGGGATGATATGAATATTTGGATGTGAGAAAACTCCGATACACAATTGATTCAATTCACTCATTCAACCCCGGAATAGTGCAGCACTGAGCATAGCACATGTAGACGCGACATGACTGCCCAGTGCGTACCCATCAGTTAACATCTAAACAGGGTCATACGACCTGATCCAAGTATACTGCTTATATCGTTTTCCATTGGTTTCACTCCTTTTTGATTCCAATGGAACATGTGAAATCGTCTTCTGCTTACTTTTGTGTGTGTTGGTGAATGTTAATTTTTTGTTTACATTTTTCACAGAAAAATAAAGCAAAAAATGGCTTCTCTTTTGCTAATGGAAAAAGACATTGAATCCCATCATGTTTTTATTAATATTATTGTCAATTTTTGTAATTATATCTAAGTAAAATTTGTTTCTACTAGCTTGCCCCTACTGAGAAAATAAAATAAACAAAAGAATGCTTATTGCACCATATGACTTTGACAAGTAGTCCGATGTAAGTGTTTATATGTGTGAGTGCATTTTGAGAGCACTTCCAAATGAAATCCGGAAGAGAAAAACTCGGAACATCACTCCAAAACAGCGTTGCCATATTATTTCTGAGGAAGAATGTCCACAACAGAAAATAAAACTGTTTTCTTAATAAAAAGAGCTGTCAGTTCAAAAAAAAAATATATATATTTTTTGCTTAAACGTAAAGAATTTAATTCATTAACAAAGTATTATTTATTGTATCATAAATACAGTTACAAATAAATGAACAAAGTCTGTGTTGTCCATTCCATGTATCATAGAAAATAAGTATGTAAATTTACTCATTCAATTAAGTATAAAAGTTTATACATTTATTTTGTATATATTTCTTGTGTAAATTTCTGAGACATTTCCTTTGTAGGAAGAGAGTCTGTACAATCCATATTATTTTTCCTTAGTAGGTCTTTTGTTTTTAAAATACCGCATAATGTAGTAATTTCTAATTCTAATCTGTGATAAAATGCATTTTACATTAGCTGTGGATTCCGGGATTTATAAAATAGCTGAAACTAATTTCTTTAATAATGGGAACGATACTGATGCATCGCCCCTTTTTACATCGAAAATTATTGACCAAAATTGTTCAATTTCTGTCACTTCATATAAGTGAGTATCTAAAAAATTTATGTGACGCAATTCCCGCCACTCATTATCAATATTTTGAACGTTACTAATACTTACATCTCTTGGCAAAAAAGTACATAATTGTCATATACTCATAAGCTTTTCTTTCACTACATTGGCTGGCGCTAATATTTCCACCGACTTCAAGAATTCGTTTTCGAAATCAAATTTTTTTAATAAACGATTGCATAGTCCTATGTAAAATTGCAGACAATGTTCCTTGAAGTCTAACTCTTCAGCCGCTGACAATATATGTGTAGATCCCAATGCTAAATATACTTCTGCACCTAAGTAAATATCTTTTACATTCCGAAAACCGACTATATTTGAAGAAAAATTTAAGCAAAAATAATTAAAACTTGCTAAAACTGCTAAAATTTAGAAAAAACTTTCATTTTGGGGAAAAAACTTAAAAACTGCACGACTTCAAAAAAACTGTCATTTTCAGATTATTCTGTGAACATGGTAACGCTGCTCCAAACAGCTAATGAAACATGATTGGGAGTGCTTTTTCTGTGCGGAACACAAAGAGAGTACTCCTTTTTGGCCAATGGAAAACGTCATTATACAACTATATTTAGTTGTGTCACGCGGATATGAAGGTCGAATTTAACTGCGCACATTCCCTTTCATTTTACATGCACCTATACATTACCATGTGAAAAGGTGCCATGCAAATTGCTTGTTGAAAGAGGACTCCTATAACTTGAGTATCTATTTACGAGCTTATCTATGGTATATGTTGTGAGTGCTAAACTGGTTGACTCAGAAGAAAGTATTTTAATTCTTAAAAATGTGCGAACCGCTAACATTAGCTCAAGGTATTTAAATAGTTTTATTTAAACTTCAATAGTGTCCTATATTCTTTATTAAAACGAGTGCATGAAAAATGCAGGCTAAGGTATTATTTCATTTCTGAGGACAATCGTGGAAGAGAAAACGAAAGTCTAGATTTAGGTACGGAATAAAAAAATTTATTTGGTTAGAGAATTATTATTTAATTTGAAAAAAAGGGTTGTTTGCTGTAGGTATACATTTTTTTTTGTTATTTGCTGAAAAGGTAAAACATCTTAAGTCGACTTATGTCGTTTTTCCTTTTCTTTGTTCAACCATATATTCACTATACGCAGCTGTATCTAATCGCCCATTTTCTGTCGGACCTCCTTATTGATTTTGTTTTATAAGCATTTTGGGTTGCTACTTAACTTTTTTGTTTTACCTCGCTTTAGGGGGTTTACACTTGTATCGATCCCACAATTAAGGAATGCGGTCAACCTATGGGGTGTGACATATCAGACCGCCCTGTGTATAAAATCGAGCCGACTCGTTTTTGTTTTTTCGCTCTCTGTGAAACTGTGAAAACTGACTTAAAATTTACCTTTTTTTTTACCTTTTCAGGAAAGATGAACATTAGTAAATAGATGTTTTAGCCTCTTCTCTGCTTTATAACACATTATTTCGTTAAAATATAAAGAAAAAATGAAAACAAAAAAAATTTAAAGAAGGTAAAATTACCTTCAATGCACAGCTTCTAAGTGTTGGGTTCCGAAAATGTAGCACTGTGTATCACTTTTGAGATGAAAAAGCACAATTCCCTGAAAATCGATTGGAAATGTCTTGCATAATGCTAGAATTTTCTAAATTTCTGAATGGCCTAGGTAAGGTTGGGGTGGGTGGACTCGTAGGCGTTTATATCTAAACCAATGCATATTCTTTTTTGGGCACACTGCCACACATAAGTTCAAATTAGGTATATACATAACTAGATTTGTGTACAAAGTTACCTACCTAGCTGAATTCAAATTTGTCTCAAAAGTGATGCATACTTTTAGGTGCCGGGCACCTTTTCATTGATAAATACTTTAAGGCATTGACGTGATGTGGGCCGTGTTTTATTGAAACCTAGCCAGCCAGTAGTTGCTAGTAAAGTTAAATTTTACACATAAAACAAATACGAACACCGGCTGGCTACTACTCTTGATTTAATCCCCAGCAAAAAGTTACTGGCTGTGAATTTTGTGATGCTTAATTTCAGGCGGCGCAAAAACGAATGTTTTTTAGTTATTTGTTGTTGCTGTCACTGCGAAGTTGTTTGGTTCCAACAGATATGTTCGTATAAAATCGGCTGGCTCTGGCTGGCTGGCAAATCGTTTAAATGAACGACTGGCTGGCTAGGTTTAAAAAAACACTACTATGGACTGCTAGTGGCCAACTTCGCGTTGGTTCCAAAATTAGCGCTAGCCAACTTGGTTCGGAGCGGAAAAAAATGGAAACACTTGTTTGAGATTTCGTTGGATGCTGCAGATGGGTTTTCATTGGCATATTACATAAAAAATTGGTTCGCAATAAATATACGAATATTGTCCAAATACTCGCGTTTTTTTTAGAGGTAAGTCTATTTGTTTTTATTATCACTATAATTGTTGCTAATATTATTGTACTTTTAAATTGCAGAAATACAACAATAGAAGCGTTCTAAGTATTTCCCCCAGTCATCGAACATCGACGGCGACACAGTTCCAGCCAATCCAACTGTTTTCAGAGGGCCTTCGCTTCGCCCAGGACAAGAGCAAACATTTCCCACGGAATAACAAACAATCAGTGTATAAGTATAGTATACGAGTAATTGTTAAAAATATTTTATTTAAATTACAGGTATATAAGACAACAGCAACAAATTTTCCAAGATTTCATCCCCAGTCGTCGTCGTAGACGTCGAGAAAGTTCATCCCTTCGAACTTTGAGGACGAAGGCAAATTTTTTCTCTGGAATACCAAGAAATCAGTCAGTTTAGTATTTTATTTGTACACGTATAATTATCACTAATAATACTTCTACATTACAGGAATTCAAGACAGGTGCAGACATTTTCCAAATTTTCATTCCCAGTCGGCGCCCCAGACGTCGACAAAAAATGTTCATCCATCGACTCGTACTTTGAGGACGAAAGCAAACATTTTCCTCGGAAGACCAAATAATCGGTGAGTTAGTTTAGTATTTTATTAGTATATGTATGTATAATTGTTACTAATAATGTTTTTAATTACAGGAATACAACACAACAGCAGGATTTTCAACACATTTCATTCCCAGTCGTCGTCATAGTCGTCGCCAAAGTTCATCAAACTCGTAATTGGACGACGAAGACAATTTTTTTCACTAGGGATGAAATGTGTTGAAAATCCTGCTGTTGTGTTGTATTCCTGTAATTAAAAACATTATTAGTAACAATTATACATATACTAATAAAATACTAAAATAACTCACCGATTATTTGGTCTTCCGGGGAAAATGTTTGCTTTCGTCCTCAAAGTACGAGTCGATGGATGAAATTTTTTTGTCGACGTCTAGGGCGCCGACTGGGGGTGAAAACTTGGAAAATTTCTGCACCTGTCTTGAATTCCTATAATGTAGAAGTATTATTAGTGATAATTATACGTGTACAAATAAAATACTAAACTAACTCACTGATTATTTGGTGTTCCAGAGAAAATATTTGACTTCGTCCTCAAAGTTCGAAGGGATGAACATTCTCGACGTCAACAACGATGACTGGGGTGAAATCTCGGAAAATTTGTTGCTGTTGTGTTATATGGTATACCTGTAATTTAAATAAAATATTAATAACAATTACTCGTATATTATACTTAAACACTGATTGTTTGTTATTCCATGGGAAATGTTTGCTCTTGTCCTGGGCGAAGCGAAGCCCCTCTGAAAACAGTTGGATTGGCTGGAACTGTGTCGCCGTCGATGATCGATGACTGGGGGGAAAGACTTGGAACACTTCTATTGTTGTATTTCTGCAATTTAAATACAATAATATTACCAAAAATTATAGTGATAATAAAAACAAATCGACTTACCTCTAAAAAAAACGTTGTTTGGACTAAGCTTTTTTTTTATTTCACGCCAGAGATCTCCAGTTGTCAACCATTCCATGGAGAAATTCAAGGTGGTTGGCATTTTTTTTCAACATTTTTCCCCTTCGAACCAAGAGGGCTATTTATGTTGGTGTAATTTTTTTGGGCAGAGATTGCATAGAACTGACATTTCACTAGCAGTCAATGCTTTCGGGTATGTTTTCAGAAACTGTCAATTGCAAATTATTTCATCTTTAAACTTGTTTTTTTTTTTAACTATGTACGTAACTTAATAGAAACTCTATAGGAAAACTATACCTTAAAACTGTGATATCACGAAAACTAAGTGTTTCCCCTTGTGATCCGTGGCGCAGTGGTTAGCGTGTCGGTACTGCGGTTAGTAGCGCTAAGGGTGTTGAGCTTAAGCAGCAGCTTCACTGTAGCGAGAGGCATACCGACATTATCGGCGAGTTCGTCAGTCGAGCAGTTTCCTGGAATCTCCCTTTGGCCCGGCACCCAAATTAGGTGAATGTTGAACTGTTTGGCCATCTCGTTAAGAGACAAACGACAGTTTAGGGCTGTTTTTGAGCTGAAGGTAACAGATTCGCAGCTTGACTGTCAATAAAGATAGTAATATCCCGCCTGGATATCACATTGTACTTCAGCCACTACAAGGCCTCTTTTGTTGGCTGATTTCCGCCTGAAAAACGCTGCAGTGATTAGGGAGGCAAAAAGAGATGCTAATGTTTAGTTTTTGGTTCACCTCCCCACCACTCCCGAATATGTTCTGGATCCATCTGTGTAAAAGCAATTGGATCCCTCTTGTGTTCCTAGCCATTCAAGTCTGAAGGGGATGCGGGTTGAAGTTGAGGAAGTAAATAGTCGGTCTCTTGTGGAAGGAATTCAAGATTGTTGAGAATAGAGGAGTGTCTTGTGCATAGACATGACCACTGGGAGATGGCCTTCATGCGGGTGGCTGTGCACACAACTTGTTTGCTATATAAATCTAGAGGAGGCAGGTAGCGAAGAATGTCTAGAGCCGCTGTTGGAGTAGTTCTTAGTGCATCGCTCATGCACAAGCAGGCCGTCCTCTGCACACCCACAAGTGAGGTAAGGTATACAGCTTTTTCCAAAGCCGTCCACCAGACGATCACACCATACGTTAGTATGGGTCTGATTACGGATACATAGAACCAGTATGTAATACGTGGCTGTAGTTCCAATCTATTTCCTATTGCTTTCTTACAGCAGTACAAAGCTGTAGTGACTTTCTTTACTCGTTCTAGGATATTGGGTTTCCAGCTAAGTTGTTTGTCCGGGATGAGACCCAAGTAATTGGCTTTGTCTACAAGTGTCAGGCTAGTGCCGCTTAGTTTTGGAGGGTCAAAGTGCGGAATTTTATATTTCCTTGTGAAGAGGACTAGTTCTATTTTTGATGGGTTGATACTAAGACAACATTCATTATTACATTTCGAAAGCTTAGAGAGACCGTTTTGTAAAAGATGCCTAAGCGTATTGAGGTGTTTACCAGAGATCGCAATGGTAACTCACCACTAGGTTCCATAGAAGAGTAGAGAGCAGTCCGCCTTGCGGACTACCCCTATTCACGAGCCTACGAACCACGGCGTCGCCCAGCTTGCAGTTGATAACCCTGTTAGTCAGGAACCAGTTAACTAACGCACCAATCGACCAATCGGCCAGTGCCCACATAATTGCTCTAGGTTCGACATTGTTAAAGGTTCCCTCTATGTCGGGAAATGCTACCAGAGTGTGATGCGCATCAGTGAGTGCAGGGCCGTTTCTATCGATTTCCCTTTTCTGTACGCATGCTGGGAGGTTGACAGCATACTTGGATTAATGCTGCAACGAATATGGAAGTCTAATAGTTTTTCCAGAGTTTTCAGAAGAAACAATGATAGACTTATGGGTCTAAGATCTTTGGGTTAACATGCGAGCTTTCGCCCGCTTTCGGTATAAAGACCACATTAACTTTCGTTCAATATTTACGGATGTGAGCCAAATCCAGACAACCTCTAAAGATTGTGACTAACCAGGGATGGATGAGGTTCCTAGTAAGTTGAATCTCAGCGGGAATTATGACGTCAGGTTCTGCCGACTTGAATTGTTTAAAGCTGCGTATTGCCCAAAGAATTTTGCTCCTGGTAATAAGATTAGTAGAGCTGTCTGATGCAGATACCGCGCACGCTGGGGGGTTGTCTGTATAGTGCAGATGTTTTTACATTGTCCCTTTACTTAGGCCAATCGGTCTTCCTACAATTCCTAAAAACTGATTGGTTGTCAACCCGTGGTACAGCGATTTTGTAGAGATCCGCCGATATCTGATCAGAGCAAGCGACAAGCTTATCATGACCCTGATGATCCACTGATCCACCGTCGCGACAAAAGGGTACAGGGCCGGGATGGTCCTGTAGAACATTGAAGAAGATAGTTGCCAGGCTAACTTTCACTTTTTCCCACTTCTCAGGAGTAATACTGCCATCTGTGCCGCCTTTGTCTACGACCGCCAGCACCAGGCCGCCCTTGAGCACCTCGCTGAAGGGTTTGCTCTGCCTTACGGACGGGAAGGAACTGGTGCAGTTGACCTTTGCTCTCTTATGTTCCGTTGAGGACTCTTCCACCGACCTTTGGCGTTTGGACGTTGAGTCCTTACCAGAGGAGGTAGTGGCGATCTCTGCAACAACCTTCGTTGTCCAGGCAAGTGCTTTCTGCTTTTGCGCTAAAAGCTTGCCCTGCGGAGTCTTCTCGTAGCATTCAAGGATCCTGGAAGCTGTGCGGCGTTCACGGTAATTCCGCTTGGAGTTGCTAATATGCCGCGAACTCGAAGCAGTACGGCGTATCAGCTTGGGGTCCGTGCAGGACACAGCTGAGGGGATGATGCGTTCCACGCGGCTATTGGCGTGGCTAGGACCAGGTATGGAGTCCAAAGTCCTAGCTGCCAGCACTTCAGGAGCTGTTTCTCCGGAAGCGGGCACGGAAGCAGCACTTCCGACCGGTGGAATAAGAGCACCGGACTCTGTGTTTTTGTTTTTTTTTTTTTGTTTGATTTGTGTTCATGATAGGTCCCTCGAGCGGCGGAGAAAATATATCGGTCTGTGCAGAGATCCGCAGTGCACAGGTAAGGCTGGCTAATCCGGAGGTCGCCAGGTATTCGGATACTCCGTTCGCGACTGGACTATTTTTGTACTGGGTTTCAAGCCTGGTCGATCTTCGGCACGGGTCGTATGACACCTTGATCCAGCCCACCGGAATGGAAAAAGGAGGGGGATGGATAGGAATGGGTAGGGATGAGTCGAGAGGGGAGGGGAAGGGTGACTATATCTTAGTTTCGAAGTCTCATCTGAGGGGAAACTCCCGAGAGTCCTTGACCTCTACTAGGCCCCTGCACCACGACGAGATGTATAGTCACGCAGGAGGTGGTCCACAATAATACTAACTATATACAATATGTATGTATTTAGCCAACAGAAAGTATACATCAAACGCCATCGTTATCGCCTGCGTCAGAATACGCATGAAGCTATAAATTTGCGCCTCATACATAGGTAAGTGTCACCGAACCCGCCCATTAAAATACGCGCCATTTGTGGTCTCACATCAGCAATACTCAGCCAAGAAATCACACTGCTATCCCACTCTTACCCAGTTTGCACCTCTTTGTTTTATTCTTCGTCGAACAGCGAACGAGCCAAGCCAGAAGCAAACTGCGGTAAGAATTGGGTATGCTATTTTAACTTGTAAAAAACTAATGTTGTATTTCCTTAGAAATAAATTCTTAAAGTCTTGAAACCTTGAAACTTCGTCATTCATTTCAATTCTGAATTCGCATTTACGACAAAGCCTTTATTTCGCATTTGTTGACTCCCGCGCCGTGGAGTGCACTGCGAATTGTCGCGACCATTAATCCAGACATTGGGGAATTCTTGTCACCAGAAACTGCGTACTGCCTGCCACTGAAGATGAAACGAACACCTACCCGAAGGAGTTCACGCAAGCAACAACCAGAAGAAAGTAGCGTCGTCGATCCTGGCAGATTGAACATGGAGGATCCCGCTACCAATACCACTACCACCGCCGCCGCAACGACAACTTCTTCTCCTGTCGTAGTGTTAGGAGCCAACACAGCAAGTACAGCCAGTACATCGGCTGCATCGCATAATCCCACGGTCATAATGTCTGGAAGTGAAAATAATGGAAGTTCTGCCGCTACATCCATAGCACATGATGAAGGTCTCTTGCAAGCCATGCAGAGACATATCGATAGTCTAGAAAGCCAGCTTAAATGTGCCCATGTCAAGTTGAGCGAAAGTGATCTTCAATGGCGAGCACTGAAAGAAGTAGTGCAAAACAGTACTATTGTTGCTTCAACATCGTCGTCGATAACAGAGCCATCATTGCCGCTATGGACTCCGTTATCTCATGCCATCTCTTCGCAACAGTCAAACCCAAGTACGGTTTGCAGTAACATAGCCGTACAACCAACGGTGACGCCGCCTACATTGCACCGTTCATTGCCGTCAACAAGTATTAGTGCCTTATATGCCAGTACAAGTAACTGCATCACATCAACCGTACAGCAAAGTTTTTATCATTCGCAAGCACATTCAACAAATGCAAGTAACTGGTTTCATCCGAACATCAATCAGCCACAGTTTATGCCACCTAGAAGTAGTCAAACTGGAAGTGGTACGCTATCGCAGACAATGCCGTATGCTAACGCACGAAAGGTGCTGGACACGCGGAAGACTGGCCACTTTTTTACACCGCATACACTGAGACAACATCTGCGTATAACCACCAATTTAGAGAATAATCAGCGCCTTTTAAAATGCTTGAAGAAGAAGCCAAAGAGACAGTCAAGTCTCTGCTGATACATCCAGACACCGTTTGTGCAGTAATGGAGCAGCTTCGATTTCGCTTCGGCCGACCTGAACAGCTAATACGAAGCCAGTTTCAGCAAGTCCGGTGTGTACCTGCCATAAATGAGAACTCCATAGAAAGGATTATTTCATTTGCAACGAAAACGAGGAACCTTGCTGCGTTTCTACAATCTGCAAATGGTCAACAGCACCTGTTGAACCCTACGTTATTGGAGGAGCTCATTTTTAAACTCCCCATGAGCAAAAGGATCGAGTGGGCCAAATACGCAACTTCGATACAGACGTATACAACAGTAACGCACTTCAGCCAGTGGTTAAGTGAAGTTGCGCAACTAATTTGTTCTGTTCAGGATATTGGAAGCTCCATGCAAACCGAGACAAGAAGACGGCCAGTACTTCATGCCGCCATTGGTGATCGCCGTCTTGATGTAGTCAAGTGCCCTTTGTGCCAAGGTCAGCATAAGATCTCCGTCTGCAAGAAGTTCTCTGAATACAACAAGGATGAGAGGTGGAATCAAGCAAAGTGTATGAGGTTGTATTTCACATGCCTAGAAGCAGGACACTCATCGCGTATGTGCCGCCGCCGAAAGGGATGTGGTGTCGATGGATGTCAGAGAAGTCACCACAAGCTTTTACACGAGCCAAGGAGCTGTGCCAACGAAGGCGTGCATGTGCCGTTTACTCAACTTCAACATAATGCCAGTACATCGAAGGAAGCTGTTCTAACATATGCAGCCAGCACTGTTCAAAACAGTAAGTTGCTGTTCAGAGTATTGCCAGTCAGCCTTTTCGGACCTAGGAAGCGGGTGGACACATATGCGTTGTTGGACGAAGGTTCTTCAATAACCATGATGGACACCACCCTGATTGAAGAGCTTGAATTGGAAGGCCACCAACGCACGCTAAACCTACAGTGGCTTGGAGGAAGAGCTGCCAATGATCCGGCTACAGTTGTTAGTTTGCATATCAGCGGTTTGAACTTCAAGCGGAGACATATTCTACGCAATGTCTATGGTGTTTCTAATCTTCGATTGCCGACACAGAGCCTAAGCCACCAGAGGAAGCCAGCGTCCAGGGGCCTAGAACGTGGTACTTACCTCACTTCGCCGTCTTGAAACCCAACAAACCAGGCAAGTTCCGTTTGGTATTTGACGCTGCCGCTGCCGTAGAAGGCGTCGCACTTAATTCGTGCTTGCTGAAGGGACCACAACAGTACAAGCCAATGCCAGTGGTACTATTCAACTTCCGAGTTGGGCGCTATGCAGTATGTGGAGACATCAGAGAGATGTTCCACCAGGTGCTCATCCAACCAGAGGACAGGAGCTCCCAGAGATGCCTCTGGCGGGCATGTGATGACAAGCGCCAGCCAGATATCTACGAGATGATGGTAATGGTATTTGGTACTGTATGTTCGCCATCCGCAGCACAATTTGTGTTGAAATTGAATGCACAACAACATCCGTACGCAGATCCTCGAGCTGTCAGAACTATACTACAGCACCACTACGTGGGTGATTTCGTGGACAGTTTTGAATCCATGGAACAGGCCATCAATATTGCGCAGCAGGTACGCCAAATTCCTAGAGGAGACGGATTCGAACTTCGTGGCTTCATCTCAAATTCGTCAGCGGTTACGTGTGCTCTGGAGGGCAAAGCAGAATTGGAAAAAGTTACAGCCGAATGCAATCGCTCCGTTGATAAAAGCCAAGCATCAGAAAAAGTACTCGGAATGTTTTGGCATCCGGTGAGTGATGCCTTCGCTTATCAACTCAAATTTCATCGCGTGGATCCAGAAATCACCGCCGGCAACAGGTGCCCCAGTAAAAGAGAGTTGCTACGTATCATCATGTGTGTCTTCGACCCGCTGGGATTTTTGTCCAACGTCTTAATAGGAGCTAAACTTCTAATGCGTGAGTTGTGGAAGTGCGACGTCCTTTGGGATGAGCTATTGCACAGCAATATCAATGCAGCGTGGTGCAGATGGTTCCGGAGTTTGAGCCAGGTTGCCGAGATTCGAGTTCCGCGCCACTACTTCAACGACACAGTACCGAAGCAAATCCAGCTTCACATTTTTGTTGACGCCAGTGAGTATGCCTTTGCAGCCGCTGCATACTGGAGGGCTGTTGACGCTAACGAAAATGTAACCGTTGCGTTTGTGTGTGCCAAGACGAAGTCTGCTCCGTTGAAGCCGATGACCATCCCGCGGCTAGAACTCCAAGCTGCCGTTCTCGGAACACGCCTTATGCAAACAATTTGCAAAGAGCACTTGTTTGATGTCAGCCGTTGTCTGTTCTGGAGTGACTCCAAAACAGTCACCAGATGGATTAAGTCTGTCAGTCGCCGTCACAAGCCCTTTGTGGCTCACAGAATAGCAGAGATCTTAGCTGCTACTGAGGAGTCCAACTGGAGGTGGTTACCTACGGAGGAAAACGTCGCTGACGAAGCTACACGTCCAAGTTATAACTGCAGTCCTTCAGAGAGATGGTTAACTGGTCCAAAGTTTCTGCAGGGTCAACCAAGTGCATGGCCAGCTGGTTCTGCCAACACCAGTTCCCATGAAGAAGACGCCGAAGAACTTCGCCCGAAGTTTACCCTACTAACCGTGAGTCATAACTTTATTAATTTTCAACGCTTCCATTCCCTTAGCAGATTGAAGCGATCAATAGCGTGGGTCATCCGATTTACGAAACGAAGTCGCCGGAGGTATGATTCTGTAGAGTGTCATGGACTGACTGCTGCTGAGCTAAATGTGGCCGAATCCGTGCTTTGCCAACAAGCACAGGGAGAGTGTTACTCTACGGAGCTGATGCTATTCGAGAAGGGTCAAAGTGTGCCAAAATGGAGTGCATTGTATAAACTTTCGCCATATGTAGACGGCGATGGTGTTCTGCGATTTAATGGTTGCATCGACGCAGCCAGCTGGCTCCCATTCAACACGCGACACCCTGTAATATTGCTACCCAACCATCTGTTCACCAAACTGCTTGTGCGTCATTATCATTTTCAGATGATACATCAAAACTTTGAGGCCACCATTTGTGAAGTTCGTCGCCGTTATTGGGTACCACGGATGCGACAAGTCCTGCGAAGCGTAGTCGCCAGTTGCTTCATCTGCAGGGCCATGCGTACAATGCCAGTTACTCCTATCATGGGATCATTGCCCAAGGATCGCTTAACACCAAACATAAGATCGTTTTCCTACAATGGATTGGACTATTTTGGCCCAATTAATGTAACTATTGGCCGCCGTATGGAGAAACGTTGGGTAGCCTTATTCACATGCCTTGTCATCCGTGCCATCCACTTGGAAGTTGCATTCGACCTATCGACCGACGCTTGCATAGTCGCCACAATTTTATAAATCGCAGAGGTGTTCCAGTAAAGATCCGAAGTGACAACGGAAAGAACTTTATCGGAGCTGAACAAGAAGCGAGGCGCTTCACAGAAGTTTTCGATTGCAAGCGCATCCAAAACGAGTTATCAAAAAAGAGTGTCGAATGGGTTTTTAACTGCCCGAGTAATCCATCGGAAGGAGGCGCATGGGAACGTATGGTTCAGTGTGTCAAGAAAGTGCTGCGCCATACGATTAAAGAAGTTGTGCCGCAAGAGCATACGCTACAATGTCTGCTGATTGAAGCTGAGAACGTAGTGAACTCGCGACCATTGACACATCTATCAGTCACCGCCGACCAGGAGGAGCCACTCACTCCAAATCACTTCCTGCTGGGTGAGGCTAACACCACGCAGACACCAATTGTAAATGAGCCAACCGAGAAGCTTTGTGCGCTCCGTAAACAGTGGTGGATTGCACGCCAACTCAGGGACAGGTTCTGGAAGCGCTGGATCTGCGAGTACCTGCCTACATTGACTTGTCGTTCGAAGTGGTGCAAGAGGACTGTTCCGCCCAAGGAAGATGATCTCGTGTTCATTTGTGATGTGAACCTTCCAAGAAGACAATGGGGACGTGGGAGAAGTGAACCATGGAGTCGATGGAGACGACGAGCAGATGTCCGCACAAGCTCAGGAGTACTTCGTCGTCCGGTGTCAAAGTTGGCGGTTCTGAGCCTAGAAGATAGTGAATCATACTGATTCACGGAGGAGGGGATGTCACCGAACCCGCCCATTAAAATACACGCCATCTGTGGTTTCACATCAGCAATACTCAGCCAAGAAATCACACTGCTATCCCACTCTTACCCAGTTTGCACCTCTTTGTTTTATTCTTTGTCGAACAGCGAACGAGCCAAGCCAGAAGCAAACTGCGGTAAGAATTGGGTATGCTATTTTAACTTGTAAAAAACTAAGCTTGTATTTTCTGAAGTCTTGAAACCTTGAAACTTCATCATTCATTTCAATTCTGAATTCGCATTTACGACAGTAGGCAAGGAAATAAATTCATCTGTTTATTTATTTTATACTGCGCCCAAAAGTACAGGAAAAAATCACTACTTCTCAAAATTTTCGACTGTATGTATTGTATAGTTTTATAATGCCTGGTTTTACCTGTTTTATGTTTTATTTTTTGTTTAATTTTTCCGTTTATTTATCTAAATCCCATTGAGGAATATCCTGATAATTCTAATTATTGGAGATTGGGACCAATTCTCAAGTATAGAATGGCAAAGTTTTACTAAAATCCGTTAATTAGGTTTGGCGTGATACCTGCCCAAAGACGACCCTAGTAACCGGTTTATTATGGATATAGATTACTTAACATAAAGGGGGGTAAACAGTCATTTAGTAATGTTAGGGCCGGTCTGTTCACTCTCGGTTAACTTTAACCAGTGGTTATTCCAGCTGATAACCATCGATTGTGTTTGTTCACCGAAATTTTAACCAGAGAATCCATGGCTTGGTTAGTTAACCAGAGAAATCGATAACCAGCCGAATTTCCTTGGTTAACGTCATTTTAACCAATGATTTTCTGGAATTTTGTTTGTTCATGCTTAGTTTTCATACTGCGGGTTACTTTTGACACAATATTATGCGACACAACAAAATTCTAAGCAGATATTGTGTGATAAAAATATAGATAATATACATACATACATACATTTTAAATGGCCCGCTAATCCTTCATGACGGTCGCGGGGGTAGGATGCTCAGGTGGACTCTCCATCCTTCTCGATCCTCCGCCATTGACTCCAACTCATCAGGAGGAATACCTAGACGGCTCCAGGAGAGATGTCGGACTTGATCCAACCATCTTTTTATAGGCCTACCGCGGAATCGCCTACCTGATGGCACGGCAACCATGGTACGTCTTGGAAGCCGGTCTGGGAGCATACGCACTACGTGACCAAACCATCGAAGCATAGATCGTTCCATTCGGAGAAGTAGCTGCTCAACATTGAGCGCCTCGCGTACTCTGGTGTTGCGCACTCGAGCCCTACGAGTTATTCCATCAAAGCCGCGAAGGAACCTCATTTCGGCAGCTGTATCCGCGATCTTATTCATTCGGTCACTACCCAAATTTCATGACCATAGGTGAGAGTTGGAACATACACCGAGTTAAAAACCGATAGCTTAGCTTGAACACTAAGTTCGATTGGCCAAGCTCTCTCAAAATTGATCAATTCTACAGGATAACTCGGCATTGCTCTTGCCATCACTCGTGAATAAGACCCCGAGGTACTTAAACTTATGCACCTGCTTCAGTGGGACTCCACTAACATGCAGAGTGCACTGAATGGGTTTTTTGGAAACGACCATTACTTCTGACTTGTTCACGTTGATCTTCATTCCACCATCATCACAAACGGTTACAAACCTTTCGAGTGCGCACTGAAGTTCGGTTTGAGAGGACCGATGACCAAATCATCCGCAAAGAGCAGATGACTAATCTTTAGGTCTCCCACTTTGAAACATTCCCCGCCACGGCTGCGTTGCAACATCCAATCCATATATAAAATGAAGAGGAGAGCTAACAAAACGCACCCCTGGCGGCATCCAACGCCCACAGTGAAAGGTGTTGATTTAACACAGTTTATTCGAACACAGCTTCTACAGTTTGTATATAAAGACTGAATCGCCCTTAACAGGGAACCATCAATCCCATACTCCTGCAGAACACTCCAGAGTTTGCCTCGAGGAACCATATCATATGCGTTTTCCAAATCCACCAAACAAGTGTTGACAGGTTTGGCATACTCCCAGGCCTTTTCAAGAACCATTCTGGTCGGTTGTGCTTCTACCGGGATGAAAACCGCACTGCTTATCCCCCAAACTGTCCTCAACCACAGCTCTGGAACGCGATTCTAACACCTTAGCGAAACTTCTCCAATGAGACTTTAAAGGGTATATAGCCTATAGTTGCCGCAATCTCTTTTGTCCCCTTTTTTAAAAAGAGGAAATATCACCCCCATTTGCCATTCAACAGGTGTTTTACCGCATTCCCAGGCCACTTTAATGACACGCGAGAGTCATTGCACCCCCTCTTTGCCTAAAGCCTTGAGCATTTCTGGCCGAATTTCATCCACAGATTTCATTGCAGATAATATAATAAATAAAAAATAACACAAAATGGAGTGAGTTTTTTTTATTTGTCATCCATTCAAATTTTGTATGTAATTTCAAATTTCAACGTCTTCTATAATCGAACAAAACCGATAAACAAAAACAAAGTTAACCACAGATTAATTTAACAAACGAGATGACAGATAAACTGGAAAATAGAACGAATTTCCACAAAGCTATGGTTTGGTGACCAAATTGAAAAATATTGTGAACAAACACTCTTTGGTTACCATAGATTTATAACTATGGGTTAAGCAAAATCTGTGATAACCTAACCAGAGATTTAACCAACTGTGAACAGACCGGCCCTTAATCTATATAAATAAAAGTGAAATGTTGTTCGTTGGTAAGTGTATCACTTGAGAATGGCTGGACCGATTTGGCTCTTTTTTTAATTTTCGTAATAGTCAAAATAAGGCTTTAAATTGGAAAAAATTGCTCGGAAAATTGGAAAATTCGGGAAAAACTGAAAGTGCTTTTTCCATGGGTTGCTTTGTATGAACTCGCAACCGTAACTCACGATTCGAACGATGGATTTGCGTAATTCACAAAAGGATCACAAACAACTTTATTGAAATTTGGACAGGACAACATCTATCGGGTCAGCTAGTATACAGTGGTGTGCAAAATAATAGGTGTGTGCTTAACAATTCTCTAAAATTGTTTTATGTTTTTTTTTTGTTTGTTTTAACTTCATTTATTTTGTAGTTTTAAATTATACTACTGTTTGAATCATACATGTCACCAGTTTTTGTTTAATTAACAAGGGACGTTGTAAGGTCGAATTTCTGCTGTGCAAAAAAATAGGTGTAACATCTAGAGTATTTTTTGACTGTCTGCCACAATTCTTCCCTATTTTTATATGGTCGCCGAGAGCCCTCTTGACATCACCCACAGATTTTCTATAATGTTCAAGTCCTGGGACTTGTTTGGCTGCATTAATATTAATTTTCTTTTGTTGAAAATACGTTTTGGTTACTTTGGAAATGTGTTTAGAGTCGTTGTCCTTTTCGCACATATTTTTTGCTGATTCAAATAAATTGATCTTGGACTCGTCAGACCATAGAATATTTCTCCACTTTTCCTTATTCCAATTGATGTGCTCTTGGCTCTTGGAGAAAAGGTACACCCACTAAAAAAAAACTATACACACATATTATTTTACACACCACTGTACATTAAAAATAAGGTAATTTCATAAGCACGACGGACAACTTTAATTGTTTATAAATTTGTTAATAATATTTTCTGCACCAAATGATATTTATTTTCATATTTAATAAGCAGATACCTACACATTAGCGAATTTTCTTCTTTCGAATAGGCATAATGGGCACTGTCCAGAATTTTTGGAGCTCGTTTTTCAGTAAGGTTTGGAAAAAGCTATGTAGAATGGTACCCGTATATATGCTGTCTTCAATTTTCTTAATTATGATTGCGCTGCATAGACAGTGCGTTAATTAACAACAAAAAAAGTTTCATGAAAATCCTTACATAACTTAAGTTACAATAAAAATAAATATGACTGCGAGAAAACCGCATACAAAAATTAGCGCATGAAAAAAGAAAAAGGAGAATTAAGTATTTTCTATTATTATTACACAGGCCTGCGATGATTTTCCCCTTAAAAACTAATTAGCAATTTGGGTCGGTATTAGATACTAAGCTACGAAAAAAATAATTCCATCACGTAAATTTTCCTTTTTTAATTTCTCTTAGTATTACCGCGTATTAGGTAAGGTGGCTTTCCTGACAAGGTCAGGACACACTTAGACCACTTGCGTCCATTGTGATACCACGTAAAGTTAGGACCGGAGGAATCACCGGTTACCGGGGAACTTTAACCTTTCTCAGGTGGGTACTGGCTGAGAATAGCTGTGTCTGAAGTTGCTAGAAAGTGTGACTGACTCAATCAACCCTAAAGTCAATGTGCACCGGGTAGGTATAGCGTACAAACAAATATTGGGGGTGATTGATTCAATCGAACCCCCTGTATTGTTGTGTAAGTTATATAGGCAGGTATGGGCCTAAGTGAACCGTGCAGGTGTTGAGATGCATAGGCGTAATAGAATGACTGTCTGAATCGAACTTTAAGTACTGCTGTGCATAAGGTGTTGACTAGGTAGGGTGACTGTTTCAATCAAACCCTACATACCTAGGTGGACCGTGCAGGTGTAGAGGTGCATAAACGTAATGGGGGTATTGTAAGCTGTTGTTTCACCTAAACTAGTTCGATTTTAATATGAATCTATCTTCTAATGTCTATGTTAGACAGGTTACTTAAGTCTTCTAAGAAGTATACACCTAATAGTTTCCTCCTCAAGGTAGCTAGCGCTGGGCATGTTTCGAGGAGGTGGAGACTGTTCTCCTCCTCCTCTTCATCTCTGCCGCTTCTACAGAAATCATTTGCTGGGACTCCCAATCTAATGGCGTGTCTACCTAATAAACAGTGTGCTAGTTATCAACTAGTCTCTAAGATTTTTAGGAAGAAAGAGGAGAGGCTAATTGGTCTGAAATCTTTTGGAATGTAGTGTAAGGTCTTACCGCATTGCGGGATGAAGACCACCTTACATTTTTTCTATGAGCAGGGGGTATAGCCGAATTTAAGGTAGCTATTGAAAATCGCTCAGAGCCAGGGGGCTTAGGGTTTGATGCCCTCTTGCGGTTCTACTGGTGTTATACCATCTAATCCTGGAGATTTATATGGGAGGAAACTATTAACAGCTCTTTGAATGTTATGAGTGTTTATTATTCCAGCCGGAACGTCCATGATTAAGTGGTGTTGAGGTATAGATATAATATGTTTGTATTTATAGAGTTTCCTGGGAAATAAGTGAGACATAGTCCAGTCTCCGTTAGGTTTCTGCATAAAGCTAGGGATATGAGGAGATTTGGAAAGTATTTTCCTCAATCTGCTAGAATCGTTTGTCCTTTCTAAATCGCTACAGAATAATTTCCACGATTCCTGCTGAGCTTTCGTTGTCTCCCTTTTAAAAACCCTGAGACTATTCTTATAGTTATTCCAGTCTTCTGGAGATCGTGAAGACTTAGCTATATTGAACTGTTTCCTACTACCGCGTATTACTAGCTTACTAGCGTTAACTTCCAATTTCTTTGATAACAGTGCATGCTAGTAGTACTGATGACATTTAATTATTCATCTACCAGTCATTAGTCATTGTATGTCGTGATTAAAATCATATTACGATTTACGTGCATCGAGTGTGGTACGATATT
The DNA here is from genome assembly GCA_945910035.1 of Brachypalpus laphriformis. Lineage (NCBI taxonomy): Eukaryota > Metazoa > Arthropoda > Insecta > Diptera > Syrphidae > Brachypalpus > Brachypalpus laphriformis. The sequence continues at coordinate 105,491,746 of OX246754.1, read as the reverse complement.
TTTGTGATTTTTGTGTGGTAATAACGTAACGTAACGTGTGGTAATAACGTAGCGTAACGACCCCGCGGACCCTAGTCACAAAAACCCAGAAGCGTCTGCCCCTTTTTGGGCGGCTCCCTGGTTAGCGTCTGTTCTCCATGTCAGGAGCGGCTGCGCACATAGAGAAAAAAAAAAATTAAAGTTTAAACTTTTCACAAAAGTTAGCAACAATTATGCAATGAACAAAACAAAAGAGATTAATACCCCAGGTGGTAGGCCAGTTACACTGGTAAATCCACCATCTTCGAAGGTCGGCCCCATAGATTCTGGGGGGGGGGGACCATTTATTGCGTAGTAACGACCCTTTTGGGAGAAGTAAGAGGGTAGGGAGAACAACCCAATCTAAAAATGAAGAAAATGAAGAAATATGGAAGGCTAATTATTTAAAAGCCTGCGAAGAAAGAGGTGGGTTTAAGCAACTCAATGAGACACTGTTTAAGGAAATAAATAATCTTAAGCAAAAGTTGCAATTGTTGAAAGAAGAAATCAACAGCCAAAAAAAAGTGATTGTCCAACCTGTCGAGTTCTCAACAGATGAAGAAGAACTAAAAAGAGAGACAGAAGGACAAAGAAACGCAAAATGAATACATCCGCAAAAATCTCATCCCCAAAAGAAAGCACTGTGTATGCTTCAAACAAAGAAAACAAAATACGAAATCCAACCAAGCCTCCACCAATTATTGCATTGCAAATAAATAAGTATGAAAGCTTGGCCAAATTAATGGAGGAAAATAAAATGAAAGCTAGTACAGCACTAATAAACAATAATGACATCAAAATTAATGTGGATGAAGAAGATGGATACAGAAACCTCACTAAAATACTAAATCAGAAAAAAGTCCAATGGTATTCTTACGAGAATAAGCAAACCAGACCAGTAAAGGTTGTAGTGAAAAAACTGCATTACTCATGCTAAATAGAGTTACAAGACAGAGACTTTAAAATATTAAAAGTTGTAAATGTGCTTAAATTTAAAAGCATAGTACCACTTCCAATGTTTATACTTAGTTTTGAACATGACGAAGATAAAGAAAAAATATATGGCATTAAGAACATACTTGGGATGAAAGTTGAAATTCATACCTTACGTAAATCGAAATTAGTGCCCCAATGCAAAAATTGTCAAAGGTATGGACATACTCATAAATACTGCAGCTCAAACCTAAGATGTATAAAGTGTGCAGGAAGTTACCACACTAATGAATGTGGAAAGAAAAAAGATGAGCTTCCTAAATGTGCAAACTGCAATGAAAACCATCCTGCTAACTATAGAGGATGCTTAGTTGCAAAAGAAATCCAACTTGCAAGAGAAAAAAAACAAAAGAAACCACAAAAAGCTCAAATAAGGAAGCACAAAAAGTCAAAAAGGACTCACAAAAGAGCCCACAAAAAGAAAAACTTAAAGATCAAGTGATCATCAAAAAGAACCCAATACAAAAGACAGCTGGCCCAAAAATGACATATGCTCAGGCAGCATCAGAAACAAATCAAATACCAGCAGACAAAGCCGCGAAACACAAAGTAGAGCAAAACACTGCAATGGAAATCCTCATGAAACAAATCCTAAACAGCATTGGTTCCATGGAAAAATGCAATAAAACGATATTATGTACAATATCATTGTTTGAAAGACAGAACAGCAACAAAAGAGCTGTACCGAAAAGAAAAACATGATGAATAAAATACAAATTCTTGAATGAAATGCTAATGGTATTGAGAATCGAAAGGACGAACTGCAAGTAGCTCTCGATATAAACCAGATAGATATATGTCTTATTTCAGAGACGCACTTTAAACTGACTACTGACTTTAAACTGCAAGGATATAATTTATATCACTCCCAACACCCTCATAATTGTGCAAAAGGTGGGGCTGCGATGTTAATAAAGAATACAATTGAGCACCATATAGGAGCAAAATTCCAATCATGTGCCATCCAAAGAATTTCCATAAATATAAAAACGAGCAGTTGGGAAATATCTGTTGCATCAGTATACTGCTCTCCTAGCTATAGACTAAATAAAAATGATTTTTTCGCATATTTCACAATAAATGCATCGCGGGAGGGGATTTTAATGCCAAGTATAAATATTGGGGATCTAGATTAACAAATACTAGAGGCAGAGAACTATATGAAACTATTAAAGAAGATGGCATCAAATATAACTCAACAGGAAAACCTACTTACTGGCCAACAGATAGGAATAAAACCCCAGATCTTGTTGATTTCTTTATATCTAAAAATATATCCACAAATAAAATAAACATAGAAGAAGGGCCTGATCTTCAATCAGATCACTCCTCAATACTTCTTACACTTGGCGATAAAATAATAATAAAAGAACATAGCCCACAACTAGCTAATATACTGACTGATTGGAACTACTTCACACAGAAGTTGGAAGAAAATATTCATCTATCATCAGCTATTCAAACAGAAGACCAACTAGAAGAAGCAGTGCAAATATTTACACTCAATATCTAAAAAGCTGCATGGGCTGCAACTCCCAAAACAGCAGACAAGATTAAACAAAACTCTTATCCTCCCGAAATATGTAAAATTATTACAGAAAAGAGGAAAGCTAGAAACGTTGGCAACAGACAAGGGCGCCAAGCGACAAAACCACACTGAACAATTTGTGAAAATCAGAAAATCTATAAGAGAGTTTAATAATGAGACTTTAAAAACTTACCTTACAAGTCTTACAAATGATGCTAGTACCGACTACTCGCTCTGTAAGGCAACAAAGAAAATGAACAGGCCAATAGCTCACATTTCAGCAGTAAAAACCAGAGAAGGTAACTGGGCAAAAAGCAGCCAAGAGATAGCAAACACTTTTGCAGAGTATCTTGAAGACGTCTTCAAACCTTATGAAGATAAAGATTATCAAGGAATCGAAGTAAGGTGCGAAGAAGATAGACCTATTCGGCCGGTAACAGCTAAAAAATTTTCAAAGAAATTAAAGAAGGAATAAACATAAAAAAGGCCTCAGGGTTTGATTTAATTACAGGGGAAATTTTAAAACAATTTCCGCGAAAAGGTTTGAAAAAACTAGCGCAGATAATAAATGCTGCATTCAAGTTAAGATATGTGCCAAGCATGTGGAAGGTCGCGGAGGTAATAATGATACCAAAACCAGGCAAACCACCTAGCGAAGTAACCTCATATCGCCCAATATCGATACTACCAATGTTGTCCAAGTTATTCGAAAAAATGCTGATCAAACGTCTGCAAAAAATAATTGACGAAAAATCGATAACACCAATTCACCAATTTGGATTTAGAAATTATCACTCTACAATTGATCAGGTGCATAGAATCACAGATAAAATCGAAAAATCATTTGTAGAGAAAAATGTGTGCTCTACAATATTTCTTGATATAGCACAAGCTTTCGATAAAGTCTGGCACAAAGGATTGATCCATAAATTACAAAAACAACTGCCGAAGCAGTATTCAAAAATTCTGGAGTCATATATATCAGATTGATTCTTCAGAATTAAACAAGAGGCAGTGTACTCAACATAAAGAGAAATTAAAGCTGGGGTACCACAAGGCAGTGTATTGGGTCCTGTGCTATACCTTTTATTCACTAGCGATCAGCCTGAAAGTGGAGAAACCACTATAGCAACTTTTGCAGACGACACTGCGGTACTTGCAGTGGGAGCAACTACCGAAATAGCCACAAAAAGCTTCAAAAGGCAATAAACAGTATATCAGAATGGACAAAAAAATTGCAGATTGGGTTAAATGACCTAAAGTCAGTACACATTAATTTTACGTATAAAAACGTATCATACATAAAAAACAATGTTGTGGAATACTCCAATACAGCCAAATATCTAGGCATGACCCTAGACGCTAAACTGCGCTGGAAAGCGCATGTAAAGAAAAAGAGATGAGTTGAACATGAGATACAGTAAAATGTATTGGCTAATTGGGATATACTCATCCCTGTCCAACTACAATAAGTTATTGCTATACAAGCAAGTTCTGAAACCAGTGTGGACATATGGGCTCCAGTTATGGACATGCACATGCCAAACAAATATAAGAAAAATCCAAGTCTTCAAAAATAAAGTACTGAGGAACATAGTTAATGCACCTTGGTACATACGAAACGCTGATCTACATAGAGATCTAAATATTGAAATGGTTGAAGAGGAATTTAAAAAAGGCACAGAAGTAGGCTTCTGAACCATGTAAACATAGAAATAAGAGAAATATTAAATACTGACAATGTTATCAGGCGACTAAGAAGGGTAAAACCTCTTGATCTATAAGAGTTAGCTAAGGCCAAGAAGTTAGGTTATATTTTCAAACAAAAAAGGGTTGAAATCTGACAAACGGCGGATTATTCTTTTCTACTTTCCAAAGAAATCAAAAATAAATTGCCGATTAGTCGAACGACTAGGTGCAATCCCATTCGGGATGACGAAAGTCAGTCCCCCCGGGAGGTTTTTTAGATTGGGTTAAAGTCCCTCACTATTGCAGAGCATCCCCCGCGTACTTGTTCTGCAATGTCTTTCGATGATTTTTCCTTACAGCGAAAAAAGAAAAAAAAAATATTGACTTCTTTCCTGAGAATCTTGGTGCCGTAAGTGAAGAACAAGGTGATATTAAGGTTATGGAGAACAGATACCGACGAAGGTGGGCGCAAACATGATGGCAGACTACTGCTGGATGTTGAAGAGAGATAAACGGAATAGAAAGCATAAGAGAAAGAGATTGAACAAGCGTTTTGAAGGAAGGAGAAAAAGATACCATAAGTCTTTTTGATTTACTTAGTCTCTTAAGCATTATTTTTAATCAATACTGTTGGTTTTTTTAAGTAAAAATTTAATTTAAAATATGCATGTCATCAATAAAAATAAATCTTAAGTGCTATGTTGATTGTTGTTTGCTGCAAATATCGAGGGACATAAAGAACTCCACAACTAATACTCCTTACATTGGTGCACGAGTTTTTATTTCCTAAGAAAAAATGACTTAGTTACAAAATTATAATATTTGATGTCAACTTACAATTGTCTCCTCCTTGGCTTACAGCAAAACAAAAAGTTTTACATTTTGACACATAGATTTACAGAGACGTTACATAAATTACGAAATCTTACATTTAACCTAAGGAGTAAACACAATGCGTCTGTAACATCCCGGCCCCCATGAATCGGGTAAATGTGTAAGAGGCCTCGAATTTACGATGTTCTCCGCTTACAGGATTACGCTTCGAAAAGTGTCTTCTTTCGGAACCGTATCCTTCAACGCAACTGAAAGTACTCTTTTGACTGATTTTATCAGTCTCTCCCAGCAGCCACCAGCACTTGGATTCGACGGGCAGTTAAAAATCCATTGGATGCCTTTTGTTGAAAGATACATGTGAATCGCATGTCTGATCAAAAATATCTAACCGCTCCTTCAACTCCCTTGCTGCTCCTATAAAATTTGTCCCGTTGTCACTACGGATTCGAACAGGAACGCCCCTTCTATTTATAAAGTTTCTGAGACAGATGATGAATGCGTCAGTTGACAAATCGGCGGCTACCTTCAAATGAACGGCACGCATTGTGAGATAGGTAAACAGAGCAATCCAACGTTTTTCTCTGCGCTTACCTATGACCACCAAGAAAGGTCCCATGTAGTCCATTCCTGTGAACGTAAAAGGCCGCACGAAAGGTGTGAGCCGGTCTTCCGGAAGTTCACCCATTTGCGGCGTTGCAGGCTTCGCTGACAAAACTTTACAAAACTGACAGGTACGTGCTACAGTTTGGCAAGAGTTCGTAAGTGTGGGATCCAAAACTGATGACGAACTTCACAGATGATTGTCTCCTGGTTTTCGTGATGAAAGCGCTCGTGAAATTGTCCGACAATGAGCTTGGACAGCCAGAAGTCTTTTGGGAGTATAATTGGTCTCCTTGATTGTGTTGGGACACAAACAGCGGAGTCAATACGGCCAGACAATCTAATGACACCACACTCGTCCAAACACGGAGTCAGCTTATACAAACGGGTTGATTTTTCAATCTGCTGACCACTTGTTAATGTCGCATATTCATTGGCGTAATGCTGCTTCTGTACCATTCAGCATAGGACATCCTCCGAATGTTGAACTTCATCCGCGGCTAGACACTTGCGGTTTGATGACCTTTGGTAACCACATCGCCAACGGAGTATCCAGGCCATCACACACTTGTGCTTCAAAAAGTTCGAAAATTTAGTTAGATCAATATCATGGTTACTCACATGGAATATGTCGTGCCGGTGAAGCACGCGTAACTCCTCATCAATCATCTGGCTGACATTGACCTCTTTGTCTGAGCTGGAAGGCCAATAAAGTTCGTCTGACAGAAAAATTCTGGACCCATCTCTCTGGTTTGTAGTTGGCTAAATATTTAGTCCTTGTGGTCAAATCGGCAACGTTATATTTGGTGGGAACCCACCGCCACTCCCCTGCATCAGATAGTTCCAAAATTTCAGCGATCCTGTGACCAACAAACGGTTTGTACTTTCTGGGATCAGCTGACTTAACCCAATTCAGTACAGTTCGCGAGTCGCTCCAGAGTGTGCACTTGGCCGGTTGTATGTTATGAGATTGAAGGATCCTTCGACGAAGTCGTACACCCAAGACAGCTGCTTGCAGTTCAAGTCGAGGAATTGATGTATGTCGAAGGGGTTTGACATTTCGACTGAGTAACACCGTGGCACACGAAGTCGTTCAACGGCGTCGAACGCCAAAATCGACTGCCTCCATCTACGATGGATTCCGGTTGGTATATGCTCATCCCACTTGGTCTTAGTCCTCCATAACGACTGCAACATCAGCTTCCCGTGAATCGTAAAATCTGCCAGTAGTCCAAAGGGATCGTAAATGGACATGATAATACTCAGACATTCCCTCTTAGTTAGATAACGTCCACCACTCACGATGCTTGGACTGGTTCGATGGAAGTCAAAATGAAAGGTAAATGCGTCCTCAGCCGGTATCCAGTGCATACCAAGCACTTTCTCCGATTTGCCTTTGATGTCCGTGTTGGTCGTTGAGCTTCCTGTGTCGCCCTCTTCTAGATAATTCAGCAGCTTCGAAGAGTTCGACAGGAATTTCCGAAGTCCAAATCCTCCGCCCAAATGAATCCTGATAACGTTGCTTGTCACGGGCAATGCTTCATGTTCGTTTTAAAAACTGTAGACAAAATCGTCGACATAAAGATTTTGTATAATAGCCTTGAAAGCTTGAGGACATTGTTCTGCATAATTCTGGGCGTTCAAATTTTTGACGCACTCAGCAGAGCACGGTGAGCACGTTGCACCGAATACCATCACCTGTATCACATAGGTGTCAACTGTCGCAGAACTGTCATCACTTTGCCATAGAAAGCGCTGTGCATTCTGATCCTGCTTACTAATCGCGATTTGATGGAACATTTCACAAATGTCTGCACAAACTCCAATAGGCTTTTCACGAAATTTGTGCAAAACAGTCAGCAAGTCCTGGCATTGCTCTGGACCCTTGAGCAAGGATGAGTTTAGCGAAACGCTTCCAACTTCAGCGGCAGCATCAAACACCAGTACCTGGTTTATGTGGGCTGCGAACGCAAAAATGAGGAAGGTACCACGTCCTTGGACCTCTCTCCTTGGCTTCGTCGGCAGACAACAACCCTTGGCAACATAACCGTTGATAATTTCCGCGTACTGGGCAGCATACGATGAATCCTTGCTCAAAGAGCGTTTGACAGACGATAGTCGGCTTTTTGCCAGCTCGCCAACGTTCATAGTCTGCATCGGTAGAGACAGATCATTGTGTGTACGTACATTTTTCATCGCTTATCGAGTACTACCATCGGCAACTCCACTGATTTCCAAATTGACTAGAGTCGATGGCTCCGAATTCCCTTTCTGACCGATGCAAGTAAGTGCCATTTTATGGGCAGTTCCAGTTAGATATTTGGCACAACAGCTCTTTAACAGCCTAGCTTTTCGCAACCACTGATGTTGAGTGCGTTATATTTCTCACACGAATGGATACAGTTTAGTGCCGTATCCGAAGGGCAATTTGTTTTGAGAAGCTTTTTCGAGACAGCAATACTCGCGGATGTTTGTCAGACACTCGCGAGAGGTGGGACCGTGAAAAAACTTTTTGGTGTTTTCTGGGATTCGAACTTGGAACCTCACGCGCAGTGATCCGACACACTAACCACTTACGCCACGGCGCCCTTGTGAAGCAATATTCTTGTTAATAATGGTCACCGACGATCCATCATCCAGCAGGGCGAAAGTACTTACTGCACCCTTTGGTCGATACAAGTTGACAGGAAGAACACTAAATAAAACCTTCGCGTTGGCCGCATGTGCATGGTTTACCTCCGGCTCAGGATTTGCATTTATTATTGCTGCTGCTTTTGGCTGTCGCTTTTCGTAAAGTACGATATGATGAAATCGACTGCAACCATACTCCCCACAACACCTTCTGGATCGGAAAGCTGAAACAATATGCCCTGGCACCAGACACGCAAAACAAACCCGTGTCCCCTTGATTACATTCCAACGTTCCGCTAGGCTCATTTGCAGAAAGGCTGGACATTGAGACAAGTTATGTGTTTGTGAGCACATGGTACGTACCTTGTTAAATTTGAAATCAGTTGAAGTCATGTTTTTCTCTACCGCATGCAAGGCTGAGTTCTGGCGACTACCTCTATGTGTTAGCTGTCTGTTGGTATTGAGAATGTTTTTTTTCCCCGAGGGTACGTGAAAATCTTCAACAAGACACTATGAGGATTGACAGCGCGTGCTCATAGTAGTGTGGGATTTTTACCCAGTAAAAAACCTCCCTTCAAAACATACTTGTTTTTATTTTTTTACTACAACTAAGTATTCGACCATCAAGTAGCTTTAATTTCACGAAATAATGACGTTTTACAGGTACCTTCCCATTAGAAGTTCCTGCTAGCTCCGCAGTTTATACGCGGTTACTTATCGCGCTAAGTCTAAAGGTTTTGTTCTTTGTAGACGGCGTAATAAATTTCTTTCATCCAAAACTTGGAGGACTGTAATATTAACGTGACTTTCTAGTCGACTTTTTTGTTTTCTCACGTAGTTTTTGATTTCGTCTTCGATTGTTTTAATGCCAAGATCTCTGTGAATATCGCTGGTTCTGATATACCATGGCGCATTAACAATACCTCTTAGCACTTTGTTCTCAAAAGTTTGTAAAATTGTAATATTACTTATTTTGGTACAACCGCAGAGTTGTATACCATATGTCCATACAGGCTTTAGCACTTGCTTATATAAAAGAATTTTGTTCTCTATATTAAGCTTGGAATATTTGCCAAGTAACCAATACATTTCTCTATATTTATTATCTAGTTCTTTGCGTTTTTTCTTTACATGCGCTTTCCATTTCAGCTTTGCATCAAGTTTCATTCCAAGATACTTAGCCTCGTTTGCAAACGGAGTTTGAACCGAGTTTGAAAAGATCGGCAAATTATTTATATTTATATTATATAAGTAAAATTTACATGAACAGATTTGGTCTCGTTGAGTGCGATTCGCCAAACCTTTGTCCATTCATTTACTCTATCCAAAGCTTCTTGCAGTTTTTCTGTAGTATCTTGGACCGTTTTACCTATTGCCAAGATAGCAGTGTCGTCGGCAAATATAGCTAGCTCAGTACCTTCTACTTGTGGTATATCACGAGTGTATAATAGATATAAGACTGGACCAAGAACGCTTCCTTGCGGCACCCCAGTCATTATTTCCTTAAAATCTGAATATTCGTTTCGCCATTTTACGCGGAATAGTATTGAGAATGTGCTGCAATACTGACGAGCTTAGCATACTGCTGCATGCATGCACAAAAATCTTTAACGGTGGGGTGTGGTTGGATGTCGTTTGAAAATTGCGCCCAGTCGAGCCGTTTTGACATTAGCAACTTTGACGCTAACTCATCTAGCAGCATTGGATTGGCCAGATGTTGTTGACTTTTCGTCGACTCGAGCAGTGTACACAATTTTGTACATTCGTGGCAAATGGTACAATCAGATCCTGGCGATTGTCGGAAATTGTCGGCAATAACCTTACTTTTGCCATCTGGCTTCGGATGAGGTGTTCCGGGCAGCCAAAACGAAACTGCAACTGGTCTATTACGACTTGTACATTACTCGGATGCATAAGCATGATCTCCACTGCCTCCCGTGCTGGGCCCTTGAGACTCTTTTGTAGTCTCAACATATTTTCAAGTACGGTATAACCATATGCACTCGTAGACTCGTTGAACGAAGCGATGAACATCGGCCACTCCTCTGGAACTCCGCTGAACATTGGCAAGTCCTAAAGTTTTGGTCGATGTGATGAAGATGGCATAGACTCTGGTCTAGTTGACATATAACTGGCTGGTCGGTTGCGTCGACACTAACTGGGTGTGGCTGGACTGCACTGGTAGCAGATGACTCGGATGGCGTGGCTGGCGGACAATGATGCATGTTGGCTTCCATTTGCGACATTAAACAAGCAAATTGCGTTTGCAATGCTAGCAGCTGCGCTTTCAATGCCGCGTTGGAAGATTCCAGACCTCTTCTAGGTTCGTTGTCGGCATCACAAAAATTTAGCTGGTGGTCGGCGGCGACATTCGCTGAAATAGTGGCTGGCGGTTCAATGGCACTGTTATCCGCACCGCACGAACCGTATAAATTGGCGGCGGCGGCGGGAGCATCTGATACGGTAGTTGGTCGCTGGCTAAACGACGTGAACGCATCATAGTCGTTCAATCTGGCTGGCGGGACTCCCTTTGGGGAGCGGCTGCTCCGTCTTACATTCACATCTCCTTCGTTCGGCACATTCTCCCCGTTAGAAACTGTTGGTGGTGTGACTAAGTCGGATGGCAGCAGTAACGGGGCCTGATGGCTTCGGCTAAGCATCGGTAACGGCGTCTGGTGGCTTCGGCTATTCATCGGTAATGGCGTCTGATGGCTTCTGCTAGGCGTTGGTGGTGAATGTAAGACCATTTTTAAATTGAAATAAAAAATTCTTGATTGTTGTTTGCTGCAAAATTCGAGGGAAATAAACAACTCCACAACTAATACTCCTTACATTGGTGCACGGGTTTTTATTTCCTAAGACAAAATTACTTAGTTACAAAATTATAATATTTGATTTCAACTCACAATTGTCTCCTTGGCTTACAGCCAAGCTGTGTTTTAATTTAACATACCTAGATATTTAAAAAATAACATAATTATTGGAAGGGGTTTAAGTTAAATTTCCCAGGTCTGTGTTGTTGTTTATTAAAACATAAATTAATTTATATCTTAATCTATAGGATACAGCACTAGCTACCAGGGCTATCGGCTAGAACTAACTTGGTTATGAATTTAAATATATTTTTCGTACAGTCGACGTCTAGCTCTCGTAGCGTAAACATCTCGTTTAGATCGACTGTGCTTAGTTTAACGCACCCTTCCTTGGCAATTAGTTGTCTCACTCGCACCCGTTAGCTCCTGTCAATCTTTTCTAAATTTTTTCCTCGTGCGTAGTTAACCTCAACTCCCACCGGGGCCGAAAATGAAGCCCGGGAATTATTTCGACGTGCTGTCCGACAACTCGTCGAATGAGCCCAGGGCTAAGAAAAATAAGCTTATAAACAGTCATGAGGAATTTCCTGAACTTCCAATCAATCGAAACTTTAAGAACCCAAAGTTCGTTGTGATTTCGCCTAAAAGCGCGGATAAACCACTTTCAACTGTGAGTATCTTTGTTTTGAGAAAAGCCATAGACAATGTAGGTACTGAATATGATAATATTACGCAACTTCGTGATGGTAGCATATTCATTCTCGCCAGGAGCCAAAAAATCGCAGACAAATTCTTAAAAATAACTAGTCTCGCCAATCAATGTCCAGTTACTGTAGGGCTCCACAAGCAACTTAATTCATCTAAAGGCATAGTATACGCACTTTGCCTCATAAATGTGACAGAAACTGAAATTGTCTCTGAAATGAAGTCGCAAGCTGTGACAGAAGTGTATAAGTTCATAAAAGATCAGCCGACGGGCTTAGTTCTATTCACTTTTGATTTATATCAATTGCCCTAAACGGTAGAAATTGGATGGTATAAGGCCAAGGTTAAATAGAATATGTCCCTTCCCCGATGAGATGCCGCAATTGCCAGTTGCTCGGTCACACACTCAAACGGTGCGCAAAAACAAAGATATGCGAAAATTGCAATCTCCCACCTCATGACCCCGAAAAATGCACACGCATTATGTGCGCAAACTGTCTCGATGAGCACCCATCCTCATCAAAAACCTGCCCAAAGTATATTCAAAATAAAGAAACTCTTATTATAAAAACCAGGAACAAATGTAGCATGGCTGAAGCCAAGCGCTTATACAACCAGCAAAACGCAACGCAAACCAATTCCATAACAGTCTCTTTTTCCGAAAAAACCAAACAATCAGTACATAGAAATCCAGCCAAACCAACAAATAGCTCTATTTTACCCACACAATCTACCGTTTCTTACACACCAGCACCGTCAAAACCACAAAAATCCACCCACAACGTAAACAAAACAACCCAATCTACCTCTTAAACTTCAACCGCTGAACCCACTATGCATATACATTCTTCCTCTTCTACAAATATAGATAACCACACAACTTCAACCATACAATCACAAACTGCCAACCAAACTTCAGAAAATCCCACCATTTCCGTATCAACACTAAATATTCCAAAACAACTAGTAGATAAACAATCACCTCTCTCGTCAATCACAGATTCTCTAATCCAAAAAAAACAAATATTTCATAAACCCATTTAACTCAGATGATAGTACATAACCCCAACCAGTTACCCGCACCTTCTACGTCGATGATTGCACTTGCGGGAGGGGGTGCAGATCCAACCACGCGCAGTTGGAACTGTGCTCTTCCGCGCAAGTGTGATCATCGACGTCTATATACCAACCCTAACTCTCAATCTTCTTTCATTATACCTCGTTATAATGTCCGCAAGATACCCCAAATAACACCCCTCTCATACAAGATGACTCTCAAAATTTTACAATAGAACATCAAAGGCTTTGTAAATAATTATGATGAGCTCAGCTTACTCATAAAAGATCATGAACCATCTCTAATATGTCTCCAAGAGACCCACTGCCCCTTCAATGTTAGTCCCATATTACCTGTATCATACATAGGCTATTTCCATAACTTTCCTAATAACACAACATCAAAACAAGGAATTGGTGTTCTAATAAAAGGGGATATCCCTCACAGACAAATCTTAATAAACTCGAACATCTTAGCCATAGCTTTACAAGTAAAACTTCCACCTAAAATAACAATACTTTGTATTTACATTTTACCGGACCAAATTTTCACCAGAAGTGATCTCGATAACATTCTTCGCCAAGTCGACTCTCCAGTATTACTCACAGGAGATGTAAACTCTTGGAGCGTACTGTGGGGATCTCCTACTACAAACAACCGAGGTGCTCTTCTAGAGGATTTTATTACGAACTCCAATCTCACCCTGTTAAATGATGGTTCTCCTACCCACCTTTCTACCCACAATACATTCTCCCACATTGATATCTCCTGTTGCTCGTCATTACTTTTCCCAAAAGTACACTGGCACATACTCGAAGACCTACATAATAGTGACCATTTTCCCATTATGATATCCATTGTCTTAGATCATAAACAAGTGTCTTCCCCAACTCATCCAAAATATAAAACCGATCTAGCGGATTGGGACAAATTCAAAAAGTATGTTAACAATTATTTGTCGTCAAAAATACCCAACTCTTCTGTCAATAGGGAAGCCGCTATTGTAAATAAATCCATACGCTACGCCGCCAACAACTGTATACCCCAAACTTCCGCTAGAACCCCTACACGCGTAGTGCCGTGGTGGAGCCCAGAATTGGCCGAGTTAAGGTCTCATAAGACTGAGGTGTGGAAAAAATTCAAAAAGCAACCAAATACACAATCGAATATCTTACAAAAAAGCTAATGCTTATTTTCGTAGACTTCTAAAAATTAACAAAACTAAAAGCTTCAATGAATTCACTTCATCTATCAATCCAAACTACTCCACTACCAAAGTATGGCACAAGATTCGCAGCCTGACAGCAGTATCTACAAGCCATTCCATCAAATACATGAACACACCTGATGGACCTATAGCTGCACCGCAGGATATTGGTAACCACTTTGCGAAAACTTGGTCACAATACTCTGATGACATAAACTTTCCAAGTCAATTTCACTCTAGTAAGATACACTCCCTTAACATTGCTGTGCATGTGGCTACCAATGCTGCTGCTCGACGCATAGAGCAACCTATTAACTTCACGGAATTGGAAAGCTGTCTAAACAGAGTAAAGGGCAAAACTCCAGGACGTGATCGAATCTCCTACCCAATGCTGAGACAACTACCAACGTCAGGTAAAATTAGGCTTATCCAACTGTACAACACAATATTCAACAGCAGTGTTATACCACAAAATTGGAAAACCGCTTCGGTAATCCCAATACCCAAACCTAAGAAAGATAAGTTCGACTTTAGCGGTTACCGACCTATATCATTACTCCCATGTGCTTCAAAAGTATTGGAAAAAATAATTGCTAACCGTCTTCTCTGGTATACAGAAGCCAAAAGTTTAATTAGTAAAAATCAAGTTGCCTTTAAGCCTCAATAGGGTTGCATAGACGCACTCCTCCATATTGATTTTGTCATCACTAACGCCTTATCAGCTCGAAACCACGTTTCAATCCTTGCGTTAGACTTTGAAAAGGCATTTGACCGCATAGGTATACATCTTGTGCTAAACAAAGTAAAAGAATGGGGAATCGGGCCAAAAATCTTCGGATACATTAAATCCTTTTTAAACAACAGAAAGTTCTGTGTTAAAATCAGTACTCTTCTACCTTCCCCCTACACAATGGCATCCCCCAAGGATCCCCACTGTCAGTAATCTTATTCTCTATTGCTTTCAATGGAATTAGCGAAATCATAAGCAAGCACAAACTTTTAGATCACTGTGTTTAAACACAATGATCTAAATCTTGCGAAAGCATTGTTTTCTCAATTACTGCAAGACATTTTAGATGGTCGGATTCTTCGGGCGCCAGTCTTTCCGTTGCTAAATGTAAAACTCTTCATGTTTGTAGAAAACGTTTTTGTCCAAAATTAGATCTAAGATTAAACAATATATCAATTGAATCTGTTAGTAATTTAAGTATACTAGGTTTACTATTTAACTGTAAATACAATTGGAAGCCACACTATATAGAATTAAAAAAATCACTAGCTGCGAGGTGTAACATTATTAAATATTTAGCGTCAAAAAAAAGTTGTGCACATATTAATACTCTTTGTAAAATCACGAAAATGTTATTATTAAGCAAAATTGACTATGGACTAAGTATCTGTGGCAAGTGCCCAAAATCTACAATAAACCTAATAAAACCAGTTTATCATCAAGCTGCCAGAAAAAGCATAAACGCGTTCCCTACAACACCAGTTCGAAATATACTGGTAGAGGCTGGACTCCTCTCAATAGAAGAACGGTATGCGGAAATCAAAACCAGACTGCTAGCAAAACTGATGTTTGCGACTGGTTCGATCATTGACGGCGATACCAGTAAAGCTATCAATTCAAAACGTTGTAAAAGGATCCCCTCAGCTATCGACAGTATTTTGGAATCCTGCAAACAACTTGATATACCATTTAACCGGTTCCACAAATATACACCATCCCAACCTCCCTGGTTTCTTGAGAGATCCTCCATCAACATGTCATTGTGCTCCTTCCAGAAGGGCAACACCAATAATCGGACTTTCCAAGCAATGTTTCGTGAGATCTCTCTGGACTTGGCATCAAGAGGATGGGATTTTATCTTTACTGACGGTTCGAAGACTACAAATAATACGGCATTTGCGGTCACTTCTAGAAACGGATCCGTTCTCAAACAAGGGCTTTTGCCCGGAATATCTTCAATTTTCACTGCGGAAGCATTAGCCATATTTGAAGCAGTTAAAACCGCAACGAATACTCGCGGCTATTGGGTGGTACAGCCTCTCAGTTTTGAGGGCAGTTTTAAACCCCAACAATGACTCCACATTGATCACCAAAATCCGGGATATTCTAATGAGAGTCCCTCGAAAACTAAAATTGATGTGGGTCCCAGGGCATGCTGGAATCCAAGGGAATGAACTGGCAGACAAAGCGGCTAATTCTGCTAGCATCGCACCAACCTTCCGCTTTGAAATCTACACCAAATGTGATCTTGTAAGGACTATTAAGTACAAACTACACGCCGAGCGCCAACAAAATTGGATGCGATACGATCATCATTATGCAAAAATAAACACTGACAGAACGTATCCAATATATCCTACATCTGTGTCCAAAAGGATGATAACCAGCTTCGTACGCCTGCGACTAGGACACATAAGCCTAACCCATCAACACCTTCTAAAAAAGGAGAGTCCACCTAGCTGCCCTAAGTGCAATGCAAACTTAACCGTCGTACATATCCTAGGAGAGTGCTTCATTAATCCACTACAGAGGCAGCAATATTTAAGAGCAAGCCTGCCACAGACGTAGTTCAGAATCCCAATAATGAAAACATCACCAATATATACGAGTTGTTAATAAATCTAAATATTAAGATATAGAAAAAAAAAATAAAAAATATATATATAAATACTTGAATTCAAAATCAAACATTTTACTGTGTAACATAGATCCGAAAGCCTCTGCAGCTAGTGCTCTTAATATTGTATTAGCATTGTAATTAATTTCTTTGTTAATAAATAATAATAATAATAATAATAATAAGTTTCTGTAATAGTTTGAAAATGAATAGATTCGGTGAGTTGTGGATGATGTTGCTCGGAATTTTGGTGATGATTGTGGTACGGTTGTTGATGTTTCGGATTGCATTAACCGTAGAGACTATCGTTGCAAATTAAAGTTTTTCTTCGAAAGGTTTTTGCAGCTTCCGTTGCTTTATGAATTGCTAGAGCTTCTGCGTAGAATATTGAGAAGTCTGGTAGTTTCTCGGTGCAAATAACGTCGCCATTTGAGGCAACTACTGCAAATCCAGTACCATTCTCGCTTTTAGACCGTCTGTGTATATTATGTCCCACGAGTTATTGCTGTAGCTGTTAACAATTTCTTCAAATATCTGAATATTCGCTTCTTTAGGGGTTAAGACCTTTTTTAATTTGGATAGCCTTATGTTAATGGCTTCAAGTGGAAGCAGCCAGGGCGGGTAGGCTTCCTTTTTTTTTTATATATAATTTGGTAGATCGTTCCACAAACGTGTAGTTCGGCTTATAAACGAATCCCTATATTTGACAGTACGTCCGAAGTTGGGCTTGAGGGTGAACTGATGTGCATTCGAAGCATGACGCATATTGCGGGTGAAGT
Source organism: Brachypalpus laphriformis (assembly GCA_945910035.1). Taxonomy (NCBI): domain Eukaryota; kingdom Metazoa; phylum Arthropoda; class Insecta; order Diptera; family Syrphidae; genus Brachypalpus; species Brachypalpus laphriformis. The sequence continues at coordinate 105,474,265 of OX246754.1, read as the reverse complement.
TTTGAAGGGGAGGAATGCAACTGGCTATTTCGCTGGAGCATCTATATACTTACTTACTTAGATGGCGCTACAGTCCGGGGTGGACCTGGGCCTCAACCAACAAACCTCTCCAGCTAGCACGATTACGAGCCAGCTGCCTCCAGTTGCGCACGCCAAGTTGGTTGAGGTCCCCCTCCACTTTTTTGCGCCACCTACCGCGAGGTCGTCCTCTCCTGCGTCGTCCATCCGGGGTGGATTCGAAGACTTTCTTAGTCGGAACGTTGGGCTCCTTCCGCTCTAAATGACCCAGCCATCTTAGTCGCTGTAGGTGAACTCTTCTGGCTAAGTCGATGTCCTTGTACAGGCCGTATAGCTCGGCATTGTACCTTCTCCTCCACTCACCGTCTATGCAGACGGGACCAAAGATCGCTCGAAGAACTTTTCTCTCGAAATAACCAAGGGCATCCTCATCCGGTTTTGTCAAAGCCCATGCCTCTGCGCCATACAGCAGGACTGGGATGATTAATGTCTTATAAAGAGTTACCTTAGTAGTTCGAGATAGGGCTTTGCTACTCAATTGCCGTTTTAGCCCATAGAAACACCGATTGGCAAGAGTAATTCTTCGTGTGATCTCCCTACTGATGTCCTTTACTACCTCAAAATTATATCTGTCTATTCTGGCGTTCTGTCCAAGACGCCGATTTTGGGTGTCCTTTTTTGTAGACAGCATATATTTTGTTTTGCTTTCATTGACCGCTAGACCCATCTTTGCTGCCTCGATCTCAATACTCGTAAATGCCCCATTGACTGCCCGTTGAGTTCTTCCGATTATGTCAATGTCATCGGCATAAGCGAGTAGTTGTACAGACTTGTAAAAGATTGTACCTCCGGTGTTGGCTTGTAAGTTTCGTACAATTCTCTCAAGTACTATGTTAAAGAGATCGCATGATAGCGCGTCACCTTGTCTAAGACCTTTCCTGACATCGAACGGTTCGGTGATGTTCTTACCGACTTTGATGGAGCAGCGAGAGTTCTCCATTCTGCACAAACGGACGATCTTGGCAGGGTTGCCAAGACTAGACATGGCTCTGTATAACTCGTCTCTATACACGCTATCATAGGTAACTTTGAAATCGATGAAGAGGTGGTGCATATCGATTTTATATTCATGGGTTTTTTCCAAGATCTGCCGTAGTGTGAATATTTGGTCAATGGTGGACTTTCCAGTCCTGAAACCGCACTGATAAGGACCTATCAGGTTGTTGACGATCGGTTTTAGGCGTTCACATAATACGGCAGACAGGATCTTATAAGCGATGTTGAGGAGACTTATACCTCTGTAATTGGCGCAGTTCAGAGGGTCTCCTTTCTTCAGGATTTCTGAGGTTCCATTCATCGGGCATACTTTCGTCCGACCAGATTTTACAGATGAGCTGGTACATGCTTCTTACCAACTCATCTCCTCCTGCCCTGAAAAGTTCAGCGGCAAGGCCGTCGGCTCCAGCAGCTTTGTTGGATTTGAGTTTAGATATCGCTATCCTCACTTCATTCTGATCGGGTTGACGGGAATCTTAACTGCCATCGTCACTGTTGAGTGGCTCATTCTGCCTGACAGCGGAATATTGATCATCATCGCCGTTTAACAGTCTGCAGAAGTGTTCCTTCCATATCCTCAGCACCGACTGCGATTCTACTACTATGTTGCCATTTTCGTTCCTGCAGGCTTCTGTTCTGGCTTTGAAACCCTGGCATGTTCTTTTTACCCTTTGCTAAAATTTTCGAACATTATTCCTGCAATAAAGTCTCTCAATCTCCTCGATCGAGCACTTCGCATGCTCCTTTTTCTTCTTTCTGAGAAGTCGATGTTCCTCCTTTCTCCTGCGCACGTAGAGCGCGTAAGCAGCTCTAGTCCTTCTATGCAGCGCCGCCTTGTACGCTTCTTGTTTCGCTGCATGTGCTTGCCGGCATTCCTTATCAAACCAGGGGTTTCGTTGTGGTGGGCGAGAGAAACCCAGTACATCAGAGGCGGTATCTCTGATGGTTTGTTGGCAACTCTGCCACTGGTCTTCCGCATTTGCTGCTGGCGGCGTAGGACTTAGATTGAGATTAGAAGAAACACAATCGGCAAAGGTTCTGGCGGTCTCTTGCGATTGTAGCTTTTCGACGTCAAATTTCCTCACAGTATCTCGTTGATTTAGCCCCGTTGTAGATATCCGCATCCGTACCTTGGCTACAACTAGGTAGTGATCCGAGTCCACGTTAGCTCCTCCGAAAGTCCGGACAGCCAGAATACTGGAAGAGTGCCTAGCGTCGATCGCAATGTGATCGATTTGGTTGACAGTTTTTCGATCAAAGGAGAGCCATGTTGCTTTGTGAATGTCGAAACGTGGGAACCGCGTACTAGCTACGACAAAATTTCGCCCCGCTGCAAAGTCGATTAGCCTGAGTCCGTTGTCGGATATGATGTCGTGCAGGCTGTGCTTTCCGACCAGGCTACTTAAGACGTCCTCTCTTCCTAGCTTTGCGTTAAAATCATCTAGGATAATTTTAACGTCGTGGCTAGGGCATTACTCATACGTCTTGTCCAAGAGCTGGTAGATGTCGTCCTTTGTCGCGTTGTCCTTCGCCTCATGAGGGGCGTGAACGCATATTAGGCTAATGTTGGCAAATTTAGCCTTGATACAGATAGTCATAAGGCGCTCGTTCACATGCCGGAAACTCAAGACTTCTTGCCTAAGTCTGCCTCCAATGACAAATCCTCCAGACGTTGTCCTTTTTGTCTGTAGTAGTTGTCGCAATTTTTCATATTCCTTTTGCCCGGCCCATCCCATCGCACTTCTTGGATGGCGGTAATGTCTGCTTTGAGACACTCTAGGGCCTCCGCAAGTTGTTCGGCTGCACGTGGTTTGTAGAGGGACCTAACATTCCATATGCAGACACGAAGATCGTTGTCCTTTTTACGTTTGCTTGGGTCGTCAACAGTAAATTCATCCGTATCCGAGGCTGTTGTTTGCTTCGTAACCGAAGGTTTTTTACGTGGAAGGGAAGTTAACCCGACGGCACAACCCCCAACCTGGAGGACCAGATCCTTTTTTAGCAACCCTTAGGACGAGGGGCCGGATACACCGATGTCAGTAACCCACTTCGGGGATATGAGCGCTGCCGTTGGCCCATTAAGGGTTCATCCGACACCAACTCTTTTTCAATACCCTGACGTAGTATTGAAAATCCTTACAGACCTCAGCTTCAAATATGTCGAAGTAGCTCCGGTAAGGTATCCGCTGCTCTGTAGACGTCACCGTTGATTCCATCGGGAGAATTCATAAGCCGCACGTCCTCCTTCTGAGGACCTCTTGCTAGACTTCTGAGACGCATATTTCAGCCGATCAGGTCAACAAGAGATGCCTCGTCCGGTTAAACATACACGCGCTGAAGTTCACCCAGATGTGCTTGCGCAGGTCCGAGTGTTCAGCTACACATATATCGTCAGACTCAGCATACGCTCATCGTTAGTTCACTATCAGATAGCTATCCAGTGACACTAAGTGACAAAATACGTATTTTTCCCTCTACCGTCCGTAATTCTAATCAATTTAGTTGGTTTTTTTTTTAAATGTATATAATTACGGTACAAAGGTGATAAGCAAAAAAGCAAATTACAAAAATATTAAAAAAAAAACTTACACATTTTTGTGTGCCTGGCGAAGCGAGTTTTTTATAAAAAAAAAAGTGGTTTTAAGTACAGGGTGTAGACCTGCTTTATTCACTGAGTCTAGTGCGTTGTATGCACTCGAAGGGCATTTAGGTATTTTGTTACGTTTTAGGATTTTTTTGGCGTCATCAATTATAGGTGATTTGTGAGATTCGCAGATTTTTGGAGCAATGTGGGATGTAAAAATATCTCGACGATCCTCGATAGATGGTAGTCCAGACACGGCAAGGATGTTTATCATGGGCGTAGTTCTAAAGGCATGTAAGCTAGATCGGATAGCAGCATGGTAGGAGGGTTTAATGAGTTGCAGAGTTGAATTTGAAAATTTTGCGTAGATTGCCAAGCTGTAGTCGATTTTCGATAAAAGGATCGATTTTGTTACCTGGACTAGGGCGTTAGTGTGAACTAAACTATTTTTAGAAGCTAAGAATCTAATAATATTAAGTCTGGTAGTAGTTTGTTTTTTAAATCTAAACAATGTTTCTTAAAGTTAAACTCATCATCAAATAATATTCCTAGAATATTTAAAGCATTAACATAGGGTATTTCTAGACTTATGAAATTAACTACAAAACTATCACAACTTGTTTTTCTACAAATATGCAGATGTTTTCTTTTGCTTGGGGATATTATGGACCCAGAATAGGTGCACCAGTTATTAAGTTCCGTAAGGATATTTTGAAATTTTTGCTAGATCCGTATGATATCGTTACATTTTGATAGTAAATTAAGGTCTGCATAAGCACATGATTAATTTGGTTGGTTTTAGCAATAATTTCGCTTATGTCATTGTGTGCAATGATGAACCGTGTCACTGATAGTGGTGAATCTTGGGGAATGCCGTTATTTACATTGCGTACATTGGAGTAGCAGTTATTTGCTTTGACCCTAAACTCTATTGGTTAAGAAAGCTTTTATGTAAGAATACATTTTAGATCCGATTCTCCAGTAGTTGTAGTTTATTTAGGACTACATGAATACCGATGCGGTCAAAGGTTTTCTCGAAGTCCAATGAAAGGACTGAGACATGGTTTTTTGCAGAGAGTGCAGATGCAACGTATTCATATACGTGGAGTAAGGAATCGATTGTGCTTCGTCCATGTTTGAATGCCACTTTATTTGGGTTTAGGAGATTGCTTTTTTCTACGTACCAAATAAGCCTCCTGGATATAATTTTTTCCAGTGCTTTACTTAGCATGGTAACAAGGATATAGCTCTGTAGCCATGTGTATCTTTTGGTTGTTTCATGGGTTTTGGGATCGGGACGTTGGTAACAATTTTTCATGTTTGTGCAGATATGCCTTTGTCAAAAATCAGATTGTATAATCTTAAAATTTTTTGTTTTGTGATCAATAGAACATTTCGTAACATTGGGTAAGAGACCCTGTCGTAGCCAGGAGTTTTTCCTTTCACCGAACCTAGGCAGCTATTTAATTCTAGCTCATTTATCGATTTTTCGATGAATTTTGCCGAAGAGTTAATATCATTATGGGAGTGCTATTTATTGCGGATAGTTTGGCTTCAAGGAAGGCAGGAAGATAATTCGATTCGATGGGGTAGTCAGACCAGGTTTAAGCAAGATGCTCGCAAATTTTATGTGAGTCGGTGATAGTTCCAGAGTCAGTGCACATGTTGTAGGTTAGGGGTGTAATTTCCTGTTAATGTTTTAATATCATACCACATTCGGTTACTGGTTGAGTCTGGGTTTATGTTGGATGTAAATTTATGAAAGCTTTCTTTTTTAGAGATTTTAGCATTTTTCCGAAATAATGAATTTGCTTTGCGGTAATTAACTAAGTTGTCTTCAGTAGGGTATTTATTAAATAGCTCCCAGAGGTTTTGTTAGTTTTTTCGTAGTGTGTTTATTTCAGAATTTCACCACGTTTTTGGATTGGGGGATGGAAAGGTTAGCAGCAAAACGAAAATCTTTAGTTATCAAGCGGCTTCTTTGCTTACGTTTGAACTTTGTTGGTTATTGTTTAAAAATAACGCTTTATTGCGGTGGTAGATATGCCAGTCTACGCGATCGGTAATAAATTTAGCGAATGGTTTATAGACGTGGTAGATATTCCCGATGCAGATAATTGTCATTATAGTGTGTTGGGCTCCCGTTGTACATAACCGATAGGTTTGAGTTGAGTTTGTGGGCGGCGTGGCATAAGTGGTTAGTGTGTCGGATCACTACGCATGAGGTTCCAAGTTCGAATCCCAGAAAACACCAAAAAGTTTTTTCACAGTCCCACCTCTCGCGAGCGTCTGACAAACATCCGAGAGTATTGTTGTCACCAAAAAGCTTCTCAAATCGTCGTTCGGATTCGGCATTAAACTGTAGGTCCCTTCCATTCGTGTGAAAAATATAACGCACACAACATGAGTGGTTGCGAGAAGCTAGGCCCTGGCACTTTAAAGAGCTGTTGCGCCAAATATTTATTTATTTATAGGTTTGAGTTAGTTAGAAAATGTTTGATTTCCTTGCCTCTGTTATTCCATACAGGTGAGTCCCAGAGTGGGTTCCGGGCGTTAAAATCACATGTTATATTGTAGATATTCGAAGCAGCAAATGGTTGAGAGGGTGGGATATAGAGAGATACGACGGTAAATATGTATTTAAGAGAGATTTCAACCGCAACTGCGGATATATTGGAATTTATTACTAACGGTCTATGCAGCACAAATTTGTGAATCAGTAAACCGGTTCCTTGCTTGGCTGAATTGTTTGTAATTAGGTTATGGAAGTATGCAACGTAATCTTTAGGAGGATTTGGAGTAATATTGGCTTGAAGGTGGGTTTCCTGTAGGGATATAATTGATGGGTTATGGTTCTTTATTAATAATTGAAGCTCATGAAGGTTATTAATATAACATTTGAGATTCCATTGGAGAACCTTGAGAAGTTGTTTATTGGAAGTAGGAGACTTCGATGCATAACATGGGTGGTAGAAATGGAGGGGTGAGATGTGTGACTGCCGCTCCATTCGAACGGTAGTCAGTGTCCTGATTGCCAATATTGTGGTTAGTTGCTATTGCTATCATCATTTCATTATTTATTTCATGTATTCTTTAAATTCAAGGTACATTTATAACAATAACAAAATCATGTATCTATTGAAATTTACTTATAAGAAGAAATAGACAATTTAGTTTAAAAATGATAGGACATGAAGGGTAATACATATATTAAAAACTAAAAGCATTTTTATTTCAATTTAAAAAATTATTTGTTAGAGACAACCTGGAGTTATAAAAACTAGTGTCGGTTGTATCGAGCTGAAAAATTAATTTAGAATGACAATTATTTAGATGGCGGTGCTTGATCCAGAAAATATTTAATTAAATCATTTAAAAGAATTATTTTAAGCAATTGATTCTATTTTACCCCAAAGGAAGGAAGTATCAAATGATTACTTTAATATTATTTAAAGTTATATATTTATTATGTTGTTTATTTCATCGAAATCGAATTCAGAAGGCCATATCTTAATTTCTCGCTGAAACAAAAATGGATTAGAAATGCATCGTAGTTCAGATGGAAGTATGTTGTAAAGTCATCATATGGCAGTTGCGTAATCGGGCAATTCTCTATATCGCGCAAGACATACCGGTCGTGGGGCAACACACTATGAACAACGTATGGTCCCTTGAATGTGGGAATTAGTTTCTTGTTCGTCTCGACGGTCGTATCGACATTCCTTATAACAATATAATCTACCTCAACATATGTACATATGTGCAGGATGATGACGCTCCTCAAAACGCTTATGGTTATATTCCTGAACCTTAAGTATTTCCCTAGACGCATTCTCTCTTAAGAGACCTAGATCTCGTTCGGAAGGATTCAGTCTCTTTTCTTCGAGGAAATCAGTGAGCTTGTCCACCACAACGCCTCGCTGGTCTACCCCGAACAGAAGTTTACTAGGTGTAGTTCGGACCGACCTATGAACGGTATTATTCAGGGCATACTCTATCTGGGACAGGGTTCGTACCTAGTCCGCGTGTTGTAATGGTTCACTTAGCTTGCCCAGCATGGGCATTACAATTTTATTAACTCTCTCCACCTGCCCGTTAGCCTGAGGAGAATGCACAGCAGTCTTAACATGGGTTATATTCAAGTCTTGCAAAAACAAGCTAAATTCTAATGAAGTGAAACAAGTGCCCCGGTCTGTGATTATCCTAGTAGGTTGACTGTAATAATCGAAGTACTTACCAAGTGAGGCACATACCTCCTTAGTACTGGTTGATATGACTGGGTACAACTTCACGTACTTGGTAAATGCATCGACAACTAAAAGTATAAGTTTCCGTTTAGAATCTATTGCGGGGAGTGGTCCGTAGTGGTCAAGATGGAGTGCGTGGAATGGTAAGGGCTCCTTTGGTACACTAAAGAGATTACTTTCACTCGACCGTACAGGGGAGGAGTACATGATACATCGAATACAATTCTTAATAAACCTGTCTATTTTATCCTGCATACCTGGGAACCAATAATGCATACGTATTTGGTTATAGCACTTCGTAACACCTAAATGACCGATTTTCTCATGGATGTGCCGGGTAAGGTTGACTTCCATTTCAGAAGGAACATACAAACAAAGTTCACCAGTCCGATTGTTTTTAAATACAATCCCGTCTTGCAACACGTATAGGTTCGAATTCTCTGAACATAATTTGTCTTATAGGGCTAAAATGTCTGAATAACGATTTTGGGCGTCTCGCAACTGGAAGTCAATGTCTTCTGAGTCTACTACGGAAACCACATAGCATCTGCTAAGCGCATCGGTGTGGGCCATATTTCCCCACTTCGATGCTTCACTTTGTAGTTATAGTTCTCAAGTTCCAGAGCCCATCGAGCTATTCGAGGGTTTACACTCCTTTTGCTAAAGGTCAATGTCGGTGAACTACAATCAGTTACCACCATGAAGGGGATACCCTCTAAATATACTTTGAAGCGTCGCAAGGCAAATATAATTATTTTAAGCAATTGATTCTATTTTACCCCAAAGGAAGGAAGTATTAAATGATTACTTTAATATTATTTAAAGTTGTATATTTATTATGTTGTTTATTTCATCGAAATCGAATTCAGAAGGCCATATCTTAATTTCTCGCTGAAACAAAAATGGATTAGAAATGCATCGTAGTTCAGATGGAAGTATGTTGTAAAGCCTAGGTGCAAGTGAGTGGTGTTATGCGGTGGTACTAAAGCCAAACAACGTTCGGTACTACGGAGACCATAGGCAGTTGGACTTTGATTAAGTGAATAACCACTCCTCAAATAAAATATTTTGAGAACTTTAAAAAAGTAAAGGAACTTAAGAAAAGTAAGAAGCTATGATCCCTTTTGCGCTTTTTCCACATTATTCTCAGTAAGTGTTTTTGGACAATTAGTAAAGGCTGGATTTTATTTTTATGTGTGCCTCCCCAACAAACTATACCGTACTGTAACTTTGACTGTACTAGCCCAAAATATATTGTTTCAAGAAGTTTGCGAGAGCAATACATGCTTCGATATATCGCGCATGTCACCGTTAATAAGTATTTTTTAAGCAATGGCGTGTGAGCACTCCAATTCACAGTCAAGTACAAGCCCTAAATACTTAAAAACTGCAACCCTTTCAATTTTGAAGCACTTAGACGGGCGTCGAATGTTTCCATTGAAAGTCACGGCAGTGCTTACATTCCTACATGTATCAGAGCTCACTAATATATGCTTGCAACTAGCGCAATGATATGATAAAGCAGGAAATTCTGCCTCAGAGGACGTGATATTGAATAGCATAATTTTCGTTTTATCACTAATCACCAGCTTGTGTGAACTAAACCAGTGTCTAATCTTTTCCAAATCATAACTGATATCAGCCATTAGATCAAAACTAGATGCATTAGAATAAGTGCATGCTATATCATCTGCAAATCCAGTCTGGATTTTTCTAAGGCCAAGGTTAAAAATGGAATTGATAAAAATCAAAAACAAAATAGGAACAAGCACCGCGCCCTGAGGAACACCAATATTAATTTCTTGGATCTGACTAAATTCAACACCTAGCTTAACCATTTGTTTTCTGGCCATTAGGTACGAGGATAACCAATTGAGCATGAAACCCCTGAAACCAATGCGATCCAATTTTTGAAGCAAAATGGAATGGTCTACAGTATCAAATGCCTTGGTAATATCTATGAAAAGTGAAGCCACTTTTTTCATATTAAGGCTCTCATAAACTCGACTGCAAAACTTCAGAAATACATCTTCAGTAGATTTTCAAACTCTAAAACCAAATTGCTTTGGGCTAAAGATAAAAGTACTATCCAAGAAAGCAATAATACTAGCTTTTACAGCCTTTTAAAAACTTTTTCGAGAAATCTGGAAGCAGAGAATTGGTCTGCAGTTATTCAAATCATTGCTGTTCCCTTTTTAAAAATAGGACTAACCTCAGCAATTTTAAGACTATCCGGAAACTTTCCACTGTAGATACTATTATTGAAAATATGGCAAAGACATGAACAATATTAAGTGCAATTTTTTTTTTTACAAAAGTATTCGAATAACTATAGAGGGTTAAAGAGTTGCAACATTCCATTGTATTGATAATTCTGGATATTTCAGTGCCTGTGATTGGATCATAGAAAAAGCTACGAGCTGTGCTACTTTCACCATTACAATAGCCTACTAGGCTGTTTTCAATAGTAGAATTGATACCAGCATCACTAATGGTATTTATAGCAACACTAGTAAAGTATTTGTTGAAAATATTTGCTTTTTCAACAGTGCTTGTATAGTCTCTGCTATTGTAAGATAACACAGTAGGAAGAGCGGAATAAACACTTTTATTGAGCAACTCAGACACTACTCCCCATTCTTTTTTTAAGTTTCCTTTGGCTCTGAAATTTATTGAGGTAGTAATTATCCTTACACGATAGAATTTCAGCAGCAATTTCCTTGAAAAGATTTTTGTATAAAATGTTGTATTGATTATTGTGGGAATGTTTATTACACTTTATTCTCATTTTATTTTTGTTGTCCACCACTAACAAATTATTCGACATCCATTAAATTTTCTTCTTCCCATTTCTAGTGACAGAATACAACCACCGACTTTCTCTTTGAGTATATTACAAAATACATCGAAAGCTGCGGATCGGTCATTTTGACTGTATACATCTATCCAGTTCATGAAAAAGACATACATTCAGAGCATCAAAGTCAATTTCTTGACCGATCTTAAAAGGAATATATTTACTTTCACAAGGTAGTTCAACCCTGTCATCATATGACAGTTGCGTAATCGGGCAATTCTCTATATCGCGCAAGACATACCGGTCGTGGGGCAACACTCTATGAACAACGTATGGTCCCTTGAATGTGGGAATTAGTTTCTTGTTCGTCTCGACGGTCGTATCGACATTCCTTATAACAATATAATCTACCTCAACATATGTACATATGTGCAGGATGATGACGCTCCTCAAAACGCTTATGGTTATATTCCTGAACCTTAAGTATTTCCCTAGACGCATTCTCTCTTAAGAGACCTAGATCTCGTTCGGAAGGATTCAGTCTCTTTTCTTCGAGGAAATCAGTGAGCTTGTCCACCACAACGCCTCGCTGGTCTACCCCGAACAGAAGTTTACTAGGTGTAGTTCGGACCGACCTATGAACGGTATTATTCAGGGCATACTCTATCTGGGACAGGGTTCGTACCTAGTCCGCGTGTTGTAATGGTTCACTTAGCTTGCCCAGCATGGGCATTACAATTTTAATAACTCTCTCCACCTGCCCGTTAGCCTGAGGAGAATGCACAGCAGTCTTAACATGGGTTATATTCAAGTCTTGCAAAAACAAGCTAAATTCTAATGAAGTGAAACAAGTGCCCCGGTCTGTGATTATCCTAGTAGGTCGACTGTAATAATCGAAGTACTTACCAAGTGAGGCACATACCTCCTTAGTACTGGTTGATATGACTGGGTACAACTTCACGTACTTGGTAAATGCATCGACAACTAAAAGTATAAGTTTCCGTTTAGAATCTATTGCGGGGAGTGGTCCGTAGTGTTCAAGATGGAGTGCGTGGAATGGTAAGGGCTCCTTTGGTACACTAAAGAGATTACTTTCACTCGACCGTACAGGGGAGGAGTACATGATACCTCGAATACAATTCTTAATAAACCTGTCTATTTTATCCTGCATACCTGGGAACCAATAATGCATACGTATTTGGTTATAGCACTTCGTAACACCTAAATGACCGATTTTCTCATGGATGTGCCGGATAAGGTTGACTTCCATTTCAGAAGGAACATACAAACAAAGTTCACCAGTCCGATTGTTTTTAATAACAATCCCGTCTTGCAACACGTATAGGTTCGAATTCTCTGAACATAATTTGTCTTTTAGGGCTAAAATGTCTGAATAACGATTTTGGGCGGCTCGCAACTGGAAGTCAATGTCTTCTGAGTCTACTACGGAAACCACATAGCATCTGCTAAGCGCATCGGTGTGGGCCATATTTCCCCACTTCGATGCTTCACTTTGTAGTTATAGTTCTCAAGTTCCAGAGCCCATCGAGCTATTCGAGGGTTTACATTCCTTTTGCTTAAGGTCAATGTCAGTGAACTACAATCAGTTACCACCATGAAGGGGATACCCTCTAAATATACTCTGAAGCGTTACAAGGCAGATATAATCGCAAGCGTCTCAAGCTCAAAGCTGTGATACTTGGACTCTTGACTAGTTGTACTCTTGGAAAAGTAAGCCACCGGGTGAAACCTCTCGTCGTCTTTTCTCTGAAGAAGTACGGCACCGTATCCTAATGAGCTCGCGTCACAATGTGCTGTGTTTCTCGCGTTGGGTCGTAAATCCCTAACACTGGCGCTGAAGTAAGACATCTTTGCAACTGGCGGAAGGCGTTCTCGCACTCAACAGAGAAAATAAAAGGCTTATTCTTTTTCAGAAGGTCGTATAGTGGCCTAGCTATCCTGGAGAAGGAGCTTACGAATCGGCGGAAGTAAGAGCTGAAGCCGGGAAAAGAATGCAGCTCCTTGGTGTTTCTAGGCGCGGGATACTGCCGAATGGCCTTCAGGTGCGAATCACTGGGCTGAATTCCCTGTTCAGTAACATTATACCCCAAGTATTCAATGGTAGAATAGGCAAAACAACACTTAGATAACTTCAGTTCAAGACCGTTTCTCGAAAGGCACGCTACCGCATCGCCAAGTAGGCGAAGATGATCGGTCATATTATCGTTAGCGATGACGGTGTCGTCCATGTATACGACAATTTGCTTAGAATCTAAAAATTTTCGGAATACATGGGATATAAACCGCTGAAATACACTGGGCGCATTCTTAAGTCCAAAGGGCATTCTTAGAAATTCATATTGGCCGTTTGGGGTGACAAAGGACGTCAGATGGGTGTAGTCGGGGGAAACCCTGACTTGGTGAAAACCACTCTTAAGGTCGAACAACGTAAATACCTTCTTCCCGCCGAGGTGTTCTAAGCAGTCTTCTATTAACGGAAGGGGGTAGTTATCGCGAACCGTATACTTGTTCAGGACCCGGTAGTCTACACACATACGTATCTCGCCAGACTTTTTTTTTGTTAGCACGATTGCTGAGGCGTAAGGGGAATCACTATGTTTAATGATTCGTCGCATTAAGAGGCCCTTTACAATTTTGTCTACCTCTTGCTTTTCTGCAAAAGATAACCGTCGCGGAGGGCAGAAGAACGGAGTGTCTGTTGTAAGTCGAATTTGCATTTCAAACTCTAACGGCGAGACGTTTGATTGATTAAAATTCATGTATTTAGTGTTTACTACCTGGAGTACCGTATTCCTAGTCACTAGATCTAGTTCTGAGCCTATCCTAATGTCCGCTTGTTCTAATTCCGGTTCTATAGCGGACATTTCCAAAATACTACTGCCACTAACCATAGACAGAAGAACGGAATCATCACTGCAATACTCATGATCTTTAGACGGAAGAACGGAATCACTGCAATACTCATGACCCTTATTAACGATGTATTCGGAATTCGCGAGCTCGCTGTCACCACAGACTCTATTTCCACTTGGGTTACCTGGCTTATAAGTCACTGCTGTTTTACAATCTACCACGGAAGGAGAATAAGAGCACAAATGCAACCAATTTGATATTAACTTTTTATTCTTATTTGGTATACAGAGTTGCGCTGAAGAAACACCGAACTTCGTTTTTAATACAATGTTGAAGATCCGTAGTATATCACGACTGATCAACAAAGGCAGAGGCGTGAGACCGTCTGGAACAATCATAAGAGGAACCTTATGTTTTTGTTTAGCAAATTTAATGTAGCAAAATATAGTGCGTAAAGATCTTAACGTCTCCTAGTCCCCTGAAGTGCGAATACAACAGATCTCCGACGGGAATTTCTTCAGGCATCATCGGCCGGTGAATAAAACTAACCGGACTTCCGGTATCAAGGAGGGAATTACAGTTAAAAAAACTTGTGCACTCAATCTCATTTATAAAGAGGGCAACGCTTACCAATTGTATTGTGTCGAACGACTCTTCTAGCTCGTCACTCTCGAACTCCTCGTCGTTGGCACTAGGGACCCTCCTGACTGCACCGATCTGTCTCTTAGGCGCCTTAGGCGCCGGGTCTGCACAACGGAAGCACGATCCGGGAGGCCCCTTCTCCTTCGGGCAGCTGGCGGCGATATGACCAAACGACGAACAATTGAAGCATCTTGGCCGTCTGCAGATGTAGTATCGGAAGTAACTTTTCTTGCAGAGGTGGTGGCTGAAGTTGGGCGGAGAGCCCAGACTTTGGTGGTGGGCCGCAAGGCCGTGGTCGAGCATCTTTTTTTGTAGCGAGGCAGCAGACTCTTGAGGTCAGCTAGGGACCTCGCAGCGTACAGAATCGATAAATTCGCTGAAGTGTCGGAAAGCCCGTCGATTATAAATTCCATAAGATCAGCCTCGTCGACTTCGGCGTGTAAGGCGATCTGCTGCATCGAAAGCACGTAATGTAAGAGAGTTTCTCCTCGGCGACGGGTTCGGAGATTTAACTGGTGGTACACCTCCTGTCTGGTCAATCGCTTGTCAAATTCCTCACACAGGAGACACTTGACGGCGTCCCACATATCCACTCTAACTGTTCGTATCAGCATCCTTGGCATTCCCTGCAGGAGTCTACGTCGACACCAGCGGCCTGCAGTGCCTCCAACAATTGCGCTCTATTAAGCTTATTGCTCATTGATGAACGCGTGTTTTACTTATTTAGATTGTTCGCGATATCGGGTCGTCCACACGATGTTTTCCAATGTCTGTGTGTGACCCCACACCTGATGATTTAGTATGAAACGCTCTTTTTGATTTTAACGACTTTTCTTTATTAACCCACAACTTTATCGTTTCGTGTCTCTATCAGAACTGACCCAGACTGAAACTATTTCACCATCCTTCTGTCTAGCCACGCTTCTCCCGTTTTTCTTTAAGCAAACAAAAAGTATCGAGAGAAACGAGATTCGAGGGAATCAACTTGAAGCTGGCCGCAGATCGGTTCGTGTCTGCGATCAGCCTGAAGTTGGGTTCCTCGTTGGAACACTAAGAACAGAATTTTCAAAGTCTACAATTATTTTTCTTATGATACTACATGTTTGATGATTTATTCTAGTAGGTTCCATAAAGTAAGACTCTAATCCATTAGCAGACAAAGTAGACAGGTAGTTAAAAACATCAGGCGAATTACTAATAAAAATAAATTTGTACAATCCTCTGAGTTCAAACAAGTACTTAACTCCTCAAGAAAAACAATTTTACTTATATTATGAAGTCTGTAAAAGCACATAAAAACTATTTTGCAACCCTCAAACGAACAACATACTCTCAATCCATCAGCACTAGTCAGATTGTAGTTTTTAATTCTGGATTTAAGAGTTCATTAACAAATACAAATACTCCACCTGCATAGGAGTCATTACATATAGCATGTGGAATGTAACCGGGTATATTGTACAGCTCTCTTTCATGACCAAATATCCAAATTTTAGAGAGAAATATACACCCCTATTATGGTTAGCGAATCGAACGTTCGACTCAAGTCGAACTGCCAGGCGAATTACTTCTGTCGCTTTTGACACTTCACAGATAACATTTAATTTTTTTTTCCTTTGTCAGCACTGATTCCTTCTTCTTCTTCCTTTTATCAGCGAGGTTATGATCCGAAAACTAGGGATCACAACCCTCCCACTTCACCGCATTTCTACTGATCCGCCTGTGGGGTTCGCCTATTTGACCTCAGAAAATATCGGCAGGCCTGCCGATTTTGGATCACTCGGTTACTGAGGCCAATGAAATGCCGATGTCGTCGCATTTGTCTGATCCAGGCGTTTATAGGCCTGCCTTTCCTACATCGCGATGTCTTTGGAACGTGCATAGATATTGCCTTTTTTACAGGGTTCAAATGATCTCTTCTTTGAACGTGGCAATACCAGCTGAGCCGGTCGCGCTCTAATTTTCGTACGATGGTTTCCTTGATGTGAAAGCTTCCACGGATCTTCGAACTTCTTATTCGATCAAGCTTGGTCACTCCTGCTGTCATGCGAGCATCTTCATCTCAGCTGCCGTTAATTTACTCTCATACTTTTTGTACATCGTCCAACATTGTGAACCGTATGTGAGCGCTGGACGTACAACTGCGGTGTAGAGCCTTCCTTTCAACTTAGGGGGCATTTTTCTGTCACAGAAGATAGCGGAATTTTCTCGCCACTTCATCCACCCTACGCTTACACGATGATTGATGTCGTCATCACAAGTTGCTTTGCTATTGATCATAGATCCCAGATATTTGAACTTTTCGCACTTGGGAAGCACTGTTCCATTCAAATAAATGTCTGGAATAGGCCTGAGTGGATCAGAGAACGGGCAGCACAAGTACTCTGTCTTTTTTGAACTAATGCGATACCCGTTTCCCTCCAAAACGTCCACCCACACATCAAGTGCTCGTTGCAGGGATGTAGGATCCTCACTTATGATGGCTCCATCGTCAGCAAAGAATAACTGATGTACCTTGGGGTCCATCACTTTACCTTCAAGCAGATAATCAAGGACTGTAATAAAGAGCAAAGGACTTAAAACGCTTCCCTGGTGCACCCCGACTTTGATTCGGAACTCTTCGGTTACTCCAGCGGGGCATCTTACTTTTGTCTTTGCTCCTTCGTACATGTCCATAATCATCTGTACATAGGTTTCTGGAACCCCTCGATGTCTTAGCGCCACCCATATCAGATCTCGTGGTTGTCTGTCGAATGCCTTTTCAAAGTCAACCAATACAATATGCGAATCCTTTAAGGAATCACGATGTTTTTCCATTATGATCCTTATACTTTGGATTGCATCTGTGGTTGATTTACCCGAGACAAACCCGCACTGATCATCAGATAGCCGTATTATTTTTCGCAGTCGGCCACCTAATACCCGCTCAACGATTTTCATGGTGTGCGACATCAGCTTGATCGAACGGTAGTTATCACAGTTTCGCGTATCACCCTTCCCTTTGTATACAGGGAGAAGGTAACTTTCCCTCCATTCATTCGGCATTGGATCACCTCTCACGAATTTGGAGATGAGAATTCTGAGCCATCTGAACCCGATGTCTCCCATCTTTTTCCAGAACTCAGAGGGTATCTCGTCTGGCCCAACCGCTTTTCGTTTTTTGGAGTATTCGACCGCCTCACTAACTTCTTCGACTGTAATGTCGGGTATTTGTTCACAGTTAGGGGTGGCTCTTGGAAAGTATAGCCGGGGAAACTGTTCATTCAAAAGCTCTTCACAATACTGCCGCCACCTCTGCAGAATTTTGTCGTCATCCACAAGAAGCTGGCCATGAGCATTGCTAATGAAC
The DNA here is from genome assembly GCA_945910035.1 of Brachypalpus laphriformis. Taxonomy (NCBI): domain Eukaryota; kingdom Metazoa; phylum Arthropoda; class Insecta; order Diptera; family Syrphidae; genus Brachypalpus; species Brachypalpus laphriformis. The sequence goes on along the minus strand of OX246754.1, from coordinate 105,456,698 downwards.
TTTGGCGAACGAATCTCCTGAGCATTCTTCCTTCTTTGGGCGGCTATTTTGAAGATAGTGGCACTCTTGTTCATATTGTGTCTTCGCAGCTCCTGGATAGCCTGGTTTGCATCAGCAACCGGGGAAAATATTTTATCCAGCTCCCGATACAGGCCCTCCGTACTCTCTGCTTGAAGCTGAGCGCACTTCCTCTTCGCTTTTTTCTTGCAGCATCTGTATTCCATTTCGAGGCGAGCTTTTTCGTCACTATTATTAGAGGGGCACTTTGACCAAGCTTTGAAAGCCGCTTTCTTCTCATTTATCACTTTCTTAGCTTCATCACTCCACCACCATGTTTCTTTGGCGTGTTGATGGTGGCCTTTTGAAGCTCCTAGCAGTGATTTGGCCTTCTTTAAGCAAGTTCGCTGTAGGGAATCCCACATATTTTGTGCTCTGCACTCTTTATCCTCAGCTCCGTTGATGGTGTGAGAGAGGTAATTTTTCATTACGAAAACAAAAGCATCGCCTTTTTCTTTGTCCAGATTGTACCACTTGATTTTCTCAGAGACCCCTGTTTGTTTGCTTTTCTTTGGTGTTTTCATAAAAATTTCTGTTAGCAGGAGACGGTGTTGACGAGCGATTGCCTCTCCCAGGATCACTTTGCAATCTTTTACCCGAGGCTTCATGAAACTGGCTACCAAATGGTAGTCAATCTGAGTTTCATCTCCACCACTGCTGTAAGTGATCAGGTGTCGGCTTTGTTTGATGAACATGGTATTTAACACGATAAGACCGTGTGATTTGCACATGCTTAGGATGTCTTCACCAGGAAGGTTCCTGGTGCCATATCCTAGTCCTCCATGGCAGTCTTCATAGTCTTCGTTTGATTTCCCGACATGTCCATTCAAATCTCCTCCCACAAACAGAAATTCTTACTTTGGGATGTTCTTAAGGAGATTGTGGAAATCTAGCCAAAATGCATCCTTATCTATCTGATTGCACCCATTGTGGGGTGCACTGATTCCTTATTCGAATGAAAGTGTTCGCAACAGTAATACCACGACAGAAGCAATTCAGAATTTATGTGATTTGTGCGACGTATACTACCATCCAATTCCTGTCCAATTAACGAATGTAGCCGCCAAAATGCCTCTTTTTTCCAGCAGAAAGTACTTGCGAAAATCCACTTCATTGTAATCGTCGACGCAAGCCCGCTTATGCATTCGATACATTCGACGAGGAGGAGGGTGGTTCACCATCTGCTATTCTATCAGCTCTTCCAGATATTCGTTTTCTGACGTTGAACACATCAACAGGCCCGTTCGCGTGCACTCGTTAAATAGCCAATTTTTACGAAAAGATACGAATTTTTACGAAAACCTGTTCGAGTATGGAGAATTTTCGTAGTTTTTCACAGAAGAGAGCGCTCTCGAGAGAGTAAGAAATTTCCCCATGCTACGAATTTTAGCCCAAGAAATTCCTTTGGGCAGATTTGTGAAATCTGTCAAATCGCTGTATATGTAATTTTCTGTTGGCTTGTTTCTTCTTTCTTTCTTTCGCATACAAATTGGATTAGATGTTTGACGTTTAAAAAGTGGTAAACTTTTGTGGTTCAACGGGTTCGTTTAGTTTTTCGTAATTTTACTTCTCTCTGAGAGAATTTTACCCCCACTCGTCGAAATTTGGCAAACTGCGAATTTTGGTGCAGAGAGTACGCGAACAGACCTAACATTTCACCAATTTCACGAATGAAATCCATTTTTTTTTGGTTCTTGCTACTTATATTTATTTCACATTTCCTACCTCCTGCGAACCAAGAAATGTTAAACGTGACTCCAACAAAACGAGTCAATATTATGAAATTTTGTTTTAATCCGAGTTAAAGTACTTAAACTGGTCTCCGGAGGCAGTTTAAATTTGATCGGGTTAGACGCGAACCAGGTTATACAACTGGGTTTAAGTTCGGGTTTAACGAGTGAATATTATGGACTTGGGTTTAATTTTCGGGTTAAACCCACTTTAATTTGTCTGTTTGTTGCTGTTGGGCAGCTGTGAATGGATTATAGTGGATTGTGTGAGAGATGATTTTGATGTGTTGTGCGTTCAACTTGCGATTAAGTGGTTGCTTTGTGCTGATAGTACGAGTACTAGAAGTTAGTTTTATGTCAGTATGCTCGTTGATAGGATGAGTTATATTGTTCATATGTGGGCTTAATGTTGTTGGTGGTACTGCATTGAGTGAATTTGAATTTTGAGAGTTATGTATAATTAGGTTTTTATTTTGCTGGCGGCTTGGTAAATTTGATACGGGTATATTTATTGGAAGTGGAGGGGGTGCTGTGGTGTCACTTATAACAAGTGTTTTTTTTTTTTTTTTTTTGATTTTGCTTGCGTTGCGTTTTTTGCAACTGCGGAGTATGAAAAGGTTCTGTTCCTTGTAAATTTGTATTTGCTTCAGCCATCATCCATTTTTTTACAGTTTTTATTTTCAAGGTTTCTTTGGCTTGGAGATGATAATGAGGGCATGTTTTAGAGGGCGAAGGGTGTTCATGAAAGCAGTTTGCACATGACACACGTGAGCAATTGTTGGTATGTTTGGACCTTGCCGCCGTCGTCTTCGTTGGGTTTATACACGTAAATTAAGAAAACGCACCTACGACGCAAAAGATGTAAATGTACTGTTTGGATGTCTTCGACAGTGGACCAAGGTGGTCAACGTGATATGTCCTTAATGGGGCACTTTCCTTATCGATAGGGCATAGGAAACCGGCCTGCCTTTCGCTCGGCCAAGGCGGGCAACTGTGGGATGTAATACTCTCTTTTGACTAGCTCCTCAATCTTCTTTAAGGCGAAATGGCCCTCTTCGTGTATGTTTCGTAGTAACTCGGCTTGCATTTTCCTCGGAACAACAAGAAGGCTTCGCCCCTCTTTGTCCTTCCTAAGTACGACCTCTCTTTCGCAGCAAAAATCCTCGTAGTCACCGTGTTGCAGAAGCGCCCGGATAAGTTTCACCTGCTCGTCATCTTCCTGAGCTTTATTTATTCTACATAGAAACTCGCTGGTTACGACGTTTACTGCACACCTACTCAAGGCATCCGCGTGCCTTAGCTTTGTTGCACTCCGATGCTCCAGGGTGTAGTCAAACTCCCGCAATATGAGTATCCACCCGGCTATACGTGACGAAAATTCCTTCTTCTCGATGGTTCCCTTGAAGGCTGCACAATCCGTTACTACCTTGAAGCACAGATAATAAACTTACCCAGATGTCGCATCCCCGTACAAAAAAATGTTGATCTTGTTTGCGATGAGCGAACATCGATGGGCAAACAAAAAGCTTTTCTGCTTCGCAAAGAAAAAAAAACGGAAAACTAATTTTCTGTGCGAAAAGCTTTTTCTTTTGCTACTCTTTGTACCGTCAGCGACCTGCGACTGCGAGACACAATTTCATTTATACATACATATGTATGTACATATATTCATATGTAGGTACGTATTTTCCCTTTTCATTTTGCTATATTGCTATATTGATATTTTACGGTGTGTGTCCAGTAAAAATTTTGGAGAGTTAATCTAGGAAAGGTAAAATATATTATTTAAGTTAATTTCAGGTTGATTAAGTACCTTGGTACTTACGAATACAAAAAAGTTGCAAAGAAAAATCGACTTAGAGGAAATGTCGTGGAGAATAAAGTGCGCTATTGTATGCCTATGCAATGCAACAACTGCCCAATTTCCATAAAGGATAATGCTAAGATTTTCTAAAAAGGGAACTAAGGAATATAATGACTGGCTAGCACAGGCAGAAGAATCCCGTGATAATGTTCAAAATCATAAACGGCCATACATTTGTAGTAAACATTTCGATTTGAAATTTTTTGAAAAAAAAAAAATTAAAACACGATGCTGTTCCTACACTTTTTATGAAAAGGAGTGAAATGTTTTTGGAATCTAATGACAATGAACTTGCTTTTGGTCCTAAGAAAGCCAAAATAAACTACTCTAATCACAAAAGATTAAAAGTGCAAACGAGTACCGATATATCCATTGATGAACTAAATTAAGTTTCAGCACTTATAGATTGCAACAGATCTATAGATTCCATAGAATCTGTATGCAAGAAATGCGAAGCGAACACAATAAAAACAATTTTTTTATGTTCAAGAAATAAGTAAACTGAAAAAAATTAACAAAATCTTCAAAGAGAGAGCTAAAAAAAGTCTAAAATTCAGAAATATCCTGGCAATTAAAGTCCGCAGGCTAAAAAAGATAAAGCACAGCTTAGAGAATATCAAAAGCAAACAATAGAAGAAAAAAATAGATTTCTTACATGATATAAATAAAAATTGGAAAACATTTTGCAAACTCATTTTATCACAAGGCAAACGACAATTTACCCAAGAAGAAAGGTGGATTTGTCAATGTATATTTTTCCGCTCGTCGTCTGGATATAATTTTCTTCGCGATCAGCTGCAATTGCACTTGCCACACCCAGCTTCATTGCATAGATGGATAAAACTTAAAAGTTTATCTCCTGGTCTAAACGAAAATGTTTTTGAGGAAATACAAAAAAATGTTCTAACATTGGAACCAAAAGACAAAGAAGTCACTTTAATATTCGATGAGATGAGTATCCAGGCGAATTTAACATACAACAAATATAAAGACATAAAAGTTTGCATGTTCATGATTTGTGGTATATGTGGTAAATATAAACAAGTGCTTTATCATGTGACCTGTCCAAGCAATATACCAACAAAGCAGCTCGAAATTGAAGTATACAACTGTATTGACATATGTAGAAATCTGGGACTAAACGTAAGAGGCATTTGCTGTGACCAAGGCCCTACGAATCGAAGCCTTTTCAATAAAGTAAAGCTGGAGGAGGACAACAGATCCTTTCTTTATAAAGAAAAAAAAGTGTATGGAATGTATGATGTGTCACATTTAATCAAAAGTGTAAGAAACAATCTTTTAAGATCAGACTTACAAACTCTGGATGGAGTTGTAATCTGGAAAATAATGGAGTATATCTATAATACAGAAAGAAATAATACCACAAAAATGTGTCCAAAACTAAAATATGCTCATATAGATCCCGCAGAATTTCAAAAAATTAATGTGAAACTAGCGGCACAAGTACTTAGCAGATCCGTGGCTTGCGCAATTAATGCATTACAGCGCTTGAATAAATTTCCAGAGAAAATTGCACAGTTTGCGCAACCAACAGCAGAATTTATAAATAAAATATTTGATTTATTGAATGGAAGACCTGCACTTATTCGAAATGACGCAAATATTGGATTTTTAAAAGAAATGCAATCATATTTAAAACAGTCACCGACTAGCTTTCGAGACTACAGCATCACTTGCAGTTTTGTGTTTTCTTTGCTCTCCACAGTTTTCGGTGTTATACCGCTATTTGGGTGGCCCCAAAAATCACTTTGACCCTTTCTTTCGTGCAAGTGAGTGAAAAAAAAGCAAAACAAAAAGTAATTTACGTCAAATTTCAATGGCCTCAGGGCCACATGTGCTCTCGGGTAATCGGTTTAGCGGACTCGATACAGATCCTCTTACCGAACCCAAAATCAAAAAAAGAAAAAAACAGAACTATTCATCCTTTGAAATAAATAAAACCCTCCCTACACATTCAATTGCTGCCAACCCCAAGTTTATTGTTATTTCCCCAATAAATGAAGGAAAACCACTTTCTTCTTACAGCGTCCTCTTACTTAAGAAAGCCATCGACGGTATCAGCACCTCTTATGAGTATATTACGCAGCTACGTGACGGTAATCTACTCATCTTGGTTAAATCTCAAAATGTTGCTAACTTGTTTCTCGTCAAAAAGTCACTTGCAAACATATGTCCCATTTCTGTTACTCTCCACGAACACCTAAATACATCCAAGGGAACTGTATATGCCCCATGTCTGATTAATGTCCCAAAATCAGAAATAGTAGCCGAAATGAAATCCCAAGGCGTAACTGAAGTATATAAGTTTAAAAAACAGAAGAAGGCAAACAACGCTCGACAGGTCTCATGCTGTTCTCATTTGATCTTTTCCGTGCTCCAAGTTCCGTTAACGTTGGTTGGTACAACCTAAAAGTTGAGGAATATTTCCCCAACGCATAGGCGTTGTCGCAACTGTCAACTGCTTGGTCATACCGCTAAAAGGTTAAAAGGTGCAAAGGAGTTGCCTCCTGCCTCTTAGCCCTTTTCTAGGAATTTAAACTTATTAACAGTTTAACAATTAAACAAAAAAACAAAAACAATTAAACAGTTGTAACAATTATTGAACGAGTAAAGTATGTTAGTTATAATAGAAATTGAATTTTTTTATATTTAGGATGTTTTAGTATGTTGACCTTGTGGTCCCTCTTATCAAGTCACTGGGTCTATTTCTCTTCAGTCGTCGTCTTCCGAAGAATTCCTTCATTGGTAGTGAATTAACTTCGATGTTAGGGTGAACTACTATTTTTATGTGATGTCTTCTGCTTATGTTTATTATGTCTTCTTCCACTGTTGGTATTTTTAGGTCGCGATGGATGTCGATGTTAGGTATGTACCAGTCCGCATTGATTATGGTTCGTAATATTTTTGATTGTTGTCTTTGGATTATGGCGATGTTTGTTTTCTTTGACGTTCCCCAGAGTTGTATCCCGTATGTCCAGATAGGTTTGATAATGGATTTATATAGTAGTAATTTATTGGTTGTCGAAAGTTTAGAATTTTTACGCAGGAGCCAGTACAGTTGATTATATTTTAGTTTAATTTGGTCCCTTTTTTTGTATGTGGTATTTCCAGTTAAGTTAGTTGTCCAAGTACAGGGTGTCCGCCGGGAACGTATACTACTTTGTTTTGCCGCCATTTTGGTAAACATTAGTCTTGACAGTTCATATTTGGCAGTCGTGAAGTAGACACGTGGCAAATTTATTATGGAAAAATATTCGATAAACCAACGTGTTTTAATCGTTAAAACATTTTATCAAAATCAATCATCGATTACTGTGACGATGAGAAAGTTACGTGAAATTTTTGGGAGAAACAACGTGCCAACAAAACGCATTATTTATGGTGTAGTGAATGATTTCGAAGAAAGAGGGTCTGTAGGTGATAGGCCCAAGCCCAAGTAACAGTCTGGTGTGCAATTTGGTCAGGAGGAATCATTGGACCTTACTTCTTTGAAAATGAAAACGGCGTAACGGTAACTGTGAATGGGGAGCGATATCGTGATATGATTGAAAACTTTTTAACGCCACAACTGCATGCTTTGGGCTTGATTAACATGTGCTATCAACAAGACGGTGCCACATCGCATACAGCCAGGATTACAATGGAATTACTGCGAGACCTCTTTCCACAACAAGTTATTTCAAAAAATGGTGATGTTAATTGGCCTCCACGGTCGCCTGATTTGACTGCTCCTGACTTCTTTTTGTGGGGATATCTGAAAAGCAAGGATTATGCAAACAAACCAGAAACGCTTGAGCAACTCAAACAAAATATTCGTGATGAAATTAATGAAATACCGCGTGAAATGTGTGAGAATGTATGAAAAATGTGCTCAAAAGGGCTCGCATTTGTGAGACTAGCAGAGGCGGACATTTACCTGATATTGTATTCCATACATAATTGCCGACATTAAATAAAACATCAATATAAGATCCATTCTCTTTCATTTAATCAAAAATTATAAACAAACAAAGTAGTATACCTTCCCGGCGGACACCCTGTACATACCAAGATATTTGGCCACATTGCCGATTGGAATAGTTTTGTCTTTTATTTTTTATTGGGATTGGAGAGTAGTTTGATTTAGTGGTAAATATTACTTGTTGGGTTTTGTCTTCATTAATTTGTATGCTCCATTCGTCAAACCATTGCATTGTCTTATCCAGAAGTCGTTGTGCTCGAGTAGTTACAGTGTCCAGGTTTTCATCGGATATCAGCAGAATAGTATCGTCAGCAAAGGTTGCCATCATGGTTGTAGCTCCACTCGGTAGAGGGATGTCAGCAGTGTAGAGGACATATAGTAGTGGTCCCAATACAGATCCTTGCGGTACTCCAGCTCTTGTCTGTAGTATTTTGGATTGTTGGTCATTATATTTTACGAAGAACTAGCGTTCGCTTAGGTAACTTTCAATGATTTGGTAGAAGTCTCGTGGAAGTAAGTTTTGAAGTTTGTATAGTAGTCCTTTGTGCCAAACTTTGTCGAAGGCTTTTGCTACGTCAAGAAACACCCATATGCAGTATCTTTTTTCCTCTAGGTCCGTTGTGATTTTGGTAACTACCCTGTGAATTTGTTGGATAGTCGAGTGTTGTCTGCGAAAGCCGAATTGATGGTCTGGTATCATTTTATTATTAGTCAGTATTGGCTGTACTCGATCATAGATTAATTTTTCGAATATTTTCCCTAATATGGGGAATAAACTTATTGGTCTGTAGGATGAAGTAGTCTTTGCGTCTTTACCAGGTTTAAGTATTGCAATTATCTGCGCAACTTTCCAAGTTTTTGGAAAATATTTAAGTCGAATTAATGCATTATAGAGTTTTCGTAAGTATATCATGGCTTGTCTGGGTAGTTGGGTTAATATCTTTCCGTTAATAGAGTCATATCCTGGAGCCTTCTTGTGGTCAATCCTTTTTTTGATGCAGTGTTCAATTTCATTTATTGTAACTTTTTTTATTTTTACGTTGGTGATGAGTGTGTTTGGGCGTGAAGGTGGGACAGCCGTATTGCCCTTGTCGTTTATGAATACTTCTTCGAAGTGCTTAGCCAGAATATTTGCTTTGTCTTGATTGGTTCTGGCCCAAGATCCGTCTGGTTTCTTTAGAGGAGTTTGATGTACTATTTTGTTCTTGAACTTTTTAGTAGCTTTCCAAAGTGAATAGTTGGTCTTAGAAGTTGGGGTCAGATTTTTTAAGTAGTCATTAAATTCATTGTTTTGGATTGCCTTAAGTTTTGCTTTGAGTTCTTTGGTTGCTTTGTTGTATTTTGATTTGTCTTGGGGTAGCCTAGTGATTTGCCATCGTTTTCTGAGTTTTCTTTTTTCATCTATCTGTTGTCGAATTATAGTTGGTGTAATATTGTTGTGTATTTTTGGTGTATTGATTGGGGTTGTTTTAGATACTGCAGCAGTTACTATGTCGTTAATGTGAACTACAGCTCGTTCGACGTCATTTTGCGATTGCAGTGGTACATTAAGTAGTAGATGTCGTCCTATATATTCCCGAAAAGGGTCCCAATCGGTTTTTTTGTTGTATAGTTGGGACGAATTAGTTATGGGGGTTATTTTACACGAGTATTTGAGTTGGATAGGGGAGTGGTCCGATGAAAGTTCAAATCTAGACTTAATGCTTAGTGTCTTTAGTTGGATGTTCTTGATGATGCAAAAGTCGATTAAGTCCGGTGTTTTATTTGGATCAGTAGGCCAGTAGGTAGGTTCGCCGGTGCTAAGATATCTACAGTTATTTTTAGGGATTGCTTTTAGTAGGTTTTTGCCTTTAGTGTTGGATATCCTCGAACCCCAGTCGATGTGTTTTGCATTGAAGTCTCCAGCTGCTATAAATCTGCACCCTAGTGATTTGATGTAGTCTTCGTACTGTAGAGTTGTAATAATATGCTTAGGTGGGCAGTATAGGGCTGAAAGTACTAATGGTCCGTCTTTGTCTTCTATTTTGATTGTAGTCGATTGAATGTGTTCGTAGTTATGATGTTCTAATTCAATGCAGCTGAATTTGTTGTTAATTATAATAGCTGTGCCACCGTGTGCAGTTCCGTCAGGGTGATTTGTGTTGTAGATTCTATATCCTGGTATTTTGAAGAAGCTGTTAGCAGTAAAGTGTGTTTCTGATGTCATTAAAACGTCAACGTGATTGTCTTTTATAAATTGCTTTAGTTCTAGTGCATGTTGGTTAAGTCCATTCGCGTTCCAGATGATGATATTAAGTTCTTTATGCATGTGGTCCATTAAGTTTCGTCGTTAGGATGGTCAATATTTGTAGCATATTCGTCATTTGTTGAATAAGGTTCTTCATCATTTCTTTTAGTTCAGCGAAGTCCTCTTTGTTGTTATTGCTGGTAGTTTGTGAGCAAATTTGTCTAGCTTCTACTACAGGAATACCTAGTGTGTCATTGGTTGCATTGACGCTTTCAGTTAGCTTGCCGCAATCTCGGGGATTGATATGGTGGGGTCTTTTGCATGCAGCTGCTTGAGCGTAGGTTGTATCTGGTCTGATGTTCGTGGGGGTTTCAGCAATTGTCTCTTCTCTAGCTGTCGGGAGATCCTTTTTACGCATTGGGGGGAAGCGCTCTATTTTTAAAGCTTTATAGATTTCGCATCCTTTGTAGTTTGCCGTGTGGCTACCATTACATAAAGCACATTTTACTGTACCTTCTTCTGATGACATTTGGCAGTCCAAAGTCTTGTGGGATCCCGCACATTTAACGCACACTGCGTCCTTTGTGCAGTAATTTTTAGTGTGTCCATACCTTTGACAATTTGTGTACTGTGATATAGTTCTTTTGTAATGTGGTGGTTCGAAGGAAATCTTGCATTGGAGTAAATGTGTAATGTCATCATCATTGAAAAGTGACAATGGTTTTTTTGTATTTCGCTGTAGAATGTTATGAATATTCATGACTTTATGTCCTTTTTCTTCTAGCTCATTCTTCTGTGTCAGTGGAGTGGTGCATGTTTCTTAGTACGACTTCAAATCCTCTTTCTTCTTTTGGTCTAAATGTGAAGTATTTTGTATCATTTTTTCGTAGCATTTTTATTATAGCCGTGTAGTGAGTCGAGTCAGAGGGTTGCATTCGAAATTCATTGTTCTTTAATACTTTTAATTCAAAATTGTCTTTTGCAACTTCGTTAAGCGCGTTGTTTAGAATTTTAATGCATTTAACACTTTGGACGTAAATCGGCGGTGGTTTGCTGGGTCTCTTAAATTGCGTTTTGTTAGGTTGGTTAATTTTATCGGTTGTTTCGTTTTTTGTATTATTGTAGTCGATGTCTTCGTCCACGCTGAGGATGTCGAAACGATTTGACGAGGATAACTCCTTGGGTTTGCTTAAACAGTAGTTCAAAGTTTGTTGGTTTTTTTGTTTTAAGTTTCTTTGGTTGTTGTTGTTGTCTGTTATTTTGATTGGGGATGATCTGTCTCTTTTTTGACTTGTAGGATTGTGTTTGTCGATATTTGTCATGGTATCAGTGGCGACAATGGGTTTGGAAATTGTTTGGTTTTGTGAATAATTTGTATTTTTGCGGTCCATGTGGGCAGAAGTAGGGGTCTTTGATTTTGGAGTTTGAGTACTTGCACGGTTGATTGATGTTCTGTTGTTGCTGTAGCTTGGTTTTTGTGTTTCATTCATCGAAGGGTTATGAAGGGTGTTGTTTTTGTTTGTCCTATATGTGTTGTCATAGTTGATGTAGTACTTGCTGAGGCAAGTGTTGTTATGACGCTAGTAGATGTCGATGTTGTTGAAGTCATCATTGTGATGAAGTTATTATGGACATGGAGATCCGGGAATGCGTTAAGATGCGATCGTACAGCACTCATCTAATTTGCAGTACAAGCCTAGAAGTATGCAATTGGATAAGTGTATCTTTTGTAAGCTTTTTTAGAGGTTTTTCGCTATGCCTAGCGTAGGTCCAAACCCTTAAGCTTGTGCAGCTTTTAGTACTGAGAAGTACTGATATTTCGGTGATTAGGTTCCACACCTCCACAAAGAGCTTTGCGCCAAATCAGCTGTCACTGAAGAATATGGTATTGTTGGTGTTTGATAATTTACCTATTTACTTCAAGATAAGCAAGCACTGGATGAGAACTTTAGTATCCAGCGATGCGCGAACCAAACGCTATGTGTTTGGTATATGCTCTCTAGTTTTGGTATGAATTTATAGTGAGAAAAATTAAGTTTGATCTAGCACTGGTTTAAAACACAGCCTTATAACTTTGAACCGGTACAAATAAACTCAAATATATCCACATTTTCGGTTGAATTAGAACTTAAAATTGAGTTCTAATTCAAGAATGGGATGTTTTTCAAAATAAGGCAATGGAATTCTTAAATAGAACCCCATGGCAAGGCAAAAATCTCAACAAGGAAGCAGCTTTAATAACCAAAGCTTTGCGGTCCGCAGCAAATCTATCGAACCCCCAAACCAAAAATATACCTCATAAATCGATTGTCCCATGGTGGAATTCTGAAATTGCCAGCTTGCGAAAAAATAAACAATACTTGTGGAATACCTTCAGAAAATATTCAAGTGATATTAATCTCATCAGCTATCGCAAGGCTGAATTCCGTAAAATAGTTAAAGAAGCTAAGAGGGAAAGCTTTCAAAAGTTCACAATGAACATCAACCCAAATTCAACAAGCAAAAAATTGTGGGCCGACATAAAAACCCTCACTGGGAACTACACACCCCACTTCATAAAAACAATAGATTCGGGCTTGGAAATAATCCATGACCCGCAAAAAATTTGCGAACACTTTGTTGTAACTTGGTCCAACTACTCAAGCAATTCGATTTTCTATCAGCCAAGCAGACTGCTTTAAATTGCCCAACGCCACCTTACCCTTTGAGCTCTTCAGCCATGTTAATTGAAAGTCCAATTAACATTCTCGAACTTGATGGTTGCCTAAAATCGACTAAAGGGAAAACACCTGGGTATGATCCGATGCTTAGAAATGCTCCTCTAGTCGCCAAACATTGAACCCTGGCATTATATAATAAAATCCTTGATCAAGGCATCATCCCACAGAGTTGGAAAATAGCAAGTATCGTCCCAATTCTAAAACCAAAACATCAAGCAACTGACACTAAAGGATATAGGCCTATTTCGTTGTTACCGTGTACTGGAAAAATACTGGAAAAAATTGTCTCCACGACTACTACTGACTACTTTGGTACATTGAAAAAAATAACTTTATTAATTTCAATCAAGTTGCTTTTAAACATGGTCGAAGCACAATAGATTCTCTGCTGCATATTGACGAATATATTTCTTCGGCACTTTCTTGCAAAAATCACATTTCAATTTTGTCCTTGGACTTTAAAAAAGCCTTTGATCGCATTGGTACACATGTAGTACTTAATAAACTCCGTAAATGAAATATCGGCCCTAAAATATACTCCTACGTCAAAGCTTTCTTATCTAATAAGAAGTTTAGAATTAGAGCCAATTACATTTACTCCAATGTATACCAAAAAGTTTTTTCACGGTCCCACCTCTCGCGAGCGTCTGACAAACATCCGAGAGTATTATTGTCACGAAAAAGCTTCTCAAATCGCCGTTCGGATTCGGCATTAAAACTGTAGGTCCCTTCCATTCGTGTAAAAAATATAACGCACACAACATAAGTGGTTGCGGGAAGCTAGGCCCTGGCACTTTAAAGAGCTGTTGCGCCAAATATTTATATTTGTATTTGTAATGTATACAATCTATACAATGGAATACCCCAAGGCTCGCCGTTGTCAGTGACGCTATTTATAATAACTTACAATGACATAAGCGAAATAATAGCAAAATACAAAAAGATTGACTATGTTTTGTACGCAGACGATCTTTTGTTATTATCCAAATGCACCCAAGTTTCGGATTCTAAACAACTGTTTGAACACATTCTTACTGATTTAAACGAATGGTGCAGTCAATCCGGGACGGTTATATCCCCAATCAAAAGTAAACATTTGCACATATGTGCAGAAAAACAAGCTGTAATAGCTTTGATTTAAATTTCAATCAACTCCAAGTTCCAAATGTAATTAATTTGAGCATCCTAGGCGTAGTATTTGATAATAAATTTAATTTTAAGGCTCATTGTTTAGAGTTAAGGAACAAACTAGCTACCAGGCTAAATGTGATAAAATATCTGTCATCAAAAAATAGCTTAGTCCACATAAACTCTCTCATTAACGTAACCAAAGCAATCATTTTATCCAAAATCGATTACGGATTGGCAATCTATGGAAAGTGCTGCAAGACCACATTGCAGTTGATAAAGCCACCCTATCACACATCTCTCAGATGTTCTCTAAAAGCTTTTAGAACTACCTCCATCAAATATATGCTGACGGAAGCCGGGCTCCCATCCATCGAAGACCGTAAAGAAATATTAACTGCGCGCCTTGCTCCCAAAATCTGCGAATCATGCAAATCCCCTATCATAAATGATGCCGTTAAAATTCTAAGACGAAAAAGGGTTCCCAAACTCCCCTCAACAATTTTTATAGCGCTAAACTACGCCAAGAGCGCAGGTCTCCTAACTGAGATAAGACCAGCAACTATCGAACGGTATCCCCCGTGGCTACTTCCTGCAGACGCTATCAACACCATCCTCTCCAACACAAAAAAGGATGTAACACCCAAAAAATCACATTCACAACGTTTCAAGGAACCGATTAGCAAATATCGCACAAACTTGTGGGATATACTATATACAGACGGTTCAAAAAGCGAAAGTGGGACTGGCTACGCTGTAGTCTTGGCAATCGGCGAGGTACTATGTAGTGAAAGATTACCAAACTACAACAGAAGCCTTAGCTATTCTCAAAGCTACAGAACGGGCAAAAACTCTCCATAAGAATGTTATGATTTGTACCGACAGCCTCTCCTCTGTCAATGCTATTCGTAACATTAGAAACCGCTCAACAATCATCAACAAAATCCGGGACAACATCATCAACAGAAGAAACAAATTAATAATCCTTTGGATCCCAGGCCACTCGGGTATCAGTGGAAACGAACTTGCCGACAAGGTAGCCCGTAGCGTGTCAACGGAGTCAAACATCACACCCTACTCACCTCCAAAATATGATTCCATCAGACACCTAAACTCGCACTGGGAACAAAAAAGAACTCAAGCATGGACGCAACACACCCACCTCTACAGAAGCTTCAATCCAACCGGCAATCCAGCATCTTATCCGACAACTACTGCATCCAATAAAAATAAATGTTTCCTGAGACTCCGTCTAGGTCACACACAAATGACCCATAGCTACATTCTTCTAAAGGACAACCCGCCAGTATGCCATCTCTGCCAATCCGGTCGCATTTTAACTATAAATCACTTTATTTACGAATGCCCAAAAGTACACAATTTATGTATTAATGTATTTAAACAAAATTTGTCTAAACTTCTTGTTGTACCCTCTGTACATAATATTAATTCTGTTTTCAAGATATTAAAGGAACTTAATTTAGATGATAGCATATAGATAAATTTTTTGCCCTCCGCTATGTGGCGATCTGGAACTGCCAGGCACATGTATACTCGTGGGCCTGTCAGCACCAGATCGCCACTCCATTTATTTTTTTTTTATCTTTAGTAAACTACATAAAAAAAAATCAAACAGCCAAAAGCCCTGGTAGCTAGTGCTGTATATTGTAATTAAATTGTAAATTTAATTTACCGTTTAATAAAAGTAATAATAATAATAATAATAATAATATTTAAAACAAATTCAGACAATCAATGCAAAATGCAAACCCTTCTGCTTTAAGGGCCTGATTATGACAATTGAAAGTATTTTAATGATAAAAAAAGAATTATTCAATGATTACTGTGAGTTACATTATATACATATATGTTAACAAGTTCAATCAGGACCCACTTGAAAACCTTTTTGGAAAAATAAGAGCAAGAAATTTTAATAAAAATAATCCAAACGCGTCTGAATTTGGCCATTACTGCCCAAAATTATGGATCTAAAATTTTTGTTTAAGTTAAAATTTTCCAATTGTGAAGAAGAAGATTCTGAATATTTGATCAAATTAAAAGAATATGAACACTCGAAAGAAAATCCAATACTTGTCTGGCCATCAGACAAGTACTTCAAAATATGTCAACTTACTTACTTACTTACTTAGGTGGCGCTACAGTTCGGGGTGAACCTGGGCCTCAACCAACAAGCCTCTCCATTTAGCTCGGTCTTTAGCTAATTGCCTCCAGTTGCGCACTCCAAGTTGGTCGAGGTCCCCTTGAACTTGTGCGCGCCACCTACGGCGATAATTCCCTCTACTGCGTCGTCCCTCGGGGTTAGATTCGAAGACTCTGCGGGCCGGAGCGTTGGTGTCCATTCGCTCTACATGTCCTAGCCATCTCAGACGTCCAATACGCAGTTTTTTGACTAGGTCGATGTCGCTGTACAGCTCGTATAGTTCGTGATTGAATCTTCTCCTCCAAAACCCGTCAACGCAAACGGGACCGAAAATCTTACGAAGAATTTTTCTCTCGAAGCGACCAAGGATATCTTCATCCTCTTTTAATAAAGTCCATGTTTCAGCGCCGTAAACCAGGACTGGGATGATCAAGGTCTTATATAGAGTCTCCTTAGTTGTTCGAGAGAGGGCTTTACTGTTGAATTGCCTTATAAGCCCAAAAAAACAGCGATTGGCAAGAGTTATTCTTCGATTCATTTCTGCGCTGATTTTGTTTGCTGAATTTATAGCAGAGCCAAGGTAGACAAAGTCCCTTACTACCTCGAAGTTATAGCTGCCCACGGTGACGTTTTGTCCAATTCGTCGATGTTGGTTTTCCCTTCTAGTTGACAGCATATACTTGGTTTTGCCCTCGTTTATCGCCAAACCCATTTTGGCCGCTTCCGCCTCAATGCTTGCAAAAGCACCGGTGACAGCCCGCTGAGATCTTCCGATAATGTCTATATCGTCGGCGTATGCAAGCAGTTGTACAGACTTGTAATAGATTGTGCCTCCGGTGTTGGCTTGTGAGTTCCGCACAATCCGTTCAAGTACAATATTGAAGAAGTCACATGACAGCGCGTCACCTTGTCTAAAGCCTTTTTTGACATCAAAGGTCTCGGTGAGGTCATTACCGACCTTGATGGAGCAGCGAGCGTTCTCCATCGTCAGCCTGCACAGGCGGACAAGTTTGGCAGGGATGTCAAAACTAGACATGGCTCTATAAAGCTCTTCTCTATAGATGCTGTCATAGGCGGCCTTGAAATCGATAAAGAGGTGGTGAGTATCGATTTGGAATTATTGGGTTTTCTCCAGGATCGGCCGAAGTGTGAAGATTTGATCGATGGTGGACTTTCCTGGCCTGAAACCGCACTGATAGGGTCCAATCAGGCTGTTGATAAAAGGTTTCAGGCGTTCACACAATATCGCAGAAAAGATCTTGTACGCGATGTTGAGGAGACTGATGCCTCTATAATTGGCGCAGTTGAGGGGGTCTCCTTTCTTGTGGATCGGGCAAACGATGCTGAGATTCCATTCATCAGGCATACACTCCTCTGACCAAATATTAGAAATGAGTTGGTGTATGCACTCTACCAATTGTATCATTTTTTCGTAGCATTTTTATTATAGCCGTGTAGTGAGTCGAGTCAGAGGGTTGCATTCGAAATTCATTGTTCTTTAATACTTTTAATTCAAAATTGTCTTTTGCAACTTCGTTAAGCGCGTTGTTTAGAATTTTAATGCATTTAACACTTTGGACGTAAATCGGCGGTGGTTTGCTGGGTCTCTTAAATTGCGTTTTGTTAGGTTGGTTAATTTTATCGGTTGTTTCGTTTTTTGTATTATTGTAGTCGATGTCTTCGTCCACGCTGAGGATGTCGAAACGATTTGACGAGGATAACTCCTTGGGTTTGCTTAAACAGTAGTTCAAAGTTTGTTGGTTTTTTTGTTTTAAGTTTCTTTGGTTGTTGTTGTTGTCTGTTATTTTGATTGGGGATGATCTGTCTCTTTTTTGACTTGTAGGATTGTGTTTGTCGATATTTGTCATGGTATCAGTGGCGACAATGGGTTTGGAAATTGTTTGGTTTTGTGAATAATTTGTATTTTTGCGGTCCATGTGGGCAGAAGTAGGGGTCTTTGATTTTGGAGTTTGAGTACTTGCACGGTTGATTGATGTTCTGTTGTTGCTGTAGCTTGGTTTTTGTGTTTCATTCATCGAAGGGTTATGAAGGGTGTTGTTTTTGTTTGTCCTATATGTGTTGTCATAGTTGATGTAGTACTTGCTGAGGCAAGTGTTGTTATGACGCTAGTAGATGTCGATGTTGTTGAAGTCATCATTGTGATGAAGTTATTATGGACATGGAGATCCGGGAATGCGTTAAGATGCGATCGTACAACACTCATCTAATTTGCAGTACAAGCCTAGAAGTATGCAATTGGATAAGTGTATCTTTTGTAAGCTTTTTTAGAGGTTTTTCGCTATGCCTAGCGTAGGTCCAAACCCTTAAGCTTGTGCAGCTTTTAGTACTGAGAAGTACTGATATTTCGGTGATTAGGTTCCACACCTCCACAAAGAGCTTTGCGCCAAATCAGCTGTCACTGAAGAATATGGTATTGTTGGTGTTTGATAATTTACCTATTTACTTCAAGATAAGCAAGCACTGGATGAGAACTTTAGTATCCAGCGATGCGCGAACCAAACGCTATGTGTTTGGTATATGCTCTCTAGTTTTGGTATGAATTTATAGTGAGAAAAATTAAGTTTGATCTAGCACTGGTTTAAAACACAGCCTTATAACTTTGAACCGGTACAAATAAACTCAAATATATCCACATTTTCGGTTGAATTAGAACTTAAAATTGAGTTCTAATTCAAGAATGGGATGTTTTTCAAAATAAGGCAATGGAATTCTTAAATAGAACCCCATGGCAAGGCAAAAATCTCAACAAGGAAGCAGCTTTAATAACCAAAGCTTTGCGGTCCGCAGCAAATCTATCGAACCCCCAAACCAAAAATATACCTCATAAATCGATTGTCCCATGGTGGAATTCTGAAATTGCCAGCTTGCGAAAAAATAAACAATACTTGTGGAATACCTTCAGAAAATATTCAAGTGATATTAATCTCATCAGCTATCGCAAGGCTAACGCTGAATTCCGTAAAATAGTTAAAGAAGCTAAGAGGGAAAGCTTTCAAAAGTTCACAATGAACATCAACCCAAATTCAACAAGCAAAAAATTGTGGGCCGACATAAAAACCCTCACTGGGAACTACACACCCCACTTCATAAAAACAATAGATTCGGGCTTGGAAATAATCCATGACCCGCAAAAAATTTGCGAACACTTTGTTGTAACTTGGTCCAACTACTCAAGCAATTCGATTTTCTATCAGCCAAGCAGACTGCTTTAAATTGCCCAACGCCACCTTACCCTTTGAGCTCTTCAGCCATGTTAATTGAAAGTCCAATTAACATTCTCGAACTTGATGGTTGCCTAAAATCGACTAAAGGGAAAACACCTGGCTATGATCCGATGCTTAGAAATGCTCCTCTAGTCGCCAAACATTGAACCCTGGCATTATATAATAAAATCCTTGATCAAGGCATCATCCCACAGAGTTGGAAAATAGCAAGTATCGTCCCAATTCTAAAACCAAAACATCAAGCAACTGACACTAAAGGATATAGGCCTATTTCGTTGTTACCGTGTACTGGAAAAATACTGGAAAAAATTGTCTCCACGACTACTACTGACTACTTTGGTACATTGAAAAAAATAACTTTATTAATTTCAATCAAGTTGCTTTTAAACATGGTCGAAGCACAATAGATTCTCTGCTGCATATTGACGAATATATTTCTTCGGCACTTTCTTGCAAAAATCACATTTCAATTTTGTCCTTGGACTTTAAAAAAGCCTTTGATCGCATTGGTACACATGTAGTACTTAATAAACTCCGTAAATGAAATATCGGTCCTAAAATATACTCCTACGTCAAAGCTTTCTTATCTAATAAGAAGTTTAGAATTAGAGCCAATTACATTTACTCCAATGTATACCAAAAAGTTTTTTCACGGTCCCACCTCTCGCGAGCGTCTGACAAACATCCGAGAGTATTATTGTCACGAAAAAGCTTCTCAAATCGCCGTTCGGATTCGGCATTAAAACTGTAGGTCCCTTCCATTCGTGTAAAAAATATAACGCACACAACATAAGTGGTTGCGGGAAGCTAGGCCCTGGCACTTTAAAGAGCTGTTGCGCCAAATATTTATATTTGTATTTGTAATGTATACAATCTATACAATGGAATACCCCAAGGCTCGCCGTTGTCAGTGACGCTATTTATAATAGCTTACAATGACATAAGCGAAATAATAGCAAAATACAAAAAGATTGACTATGTTTTGTACGCAGACGATCTTTTGTTATTATCCAAATGCACCCAAGTTTCGGATTCTAAACAACTGTTTGAACACATTCTTACTGATTTAAACGAATGGTGCAGTCAATCCGGGACGGTTATATCCCCAATCAAAAGTAAACATTTGCACATATGTGCAGAAAAACAAGCTGTAATAGCTTTGATTTAAATTTCAATCAACTCCAAGTTCCAAATGTAATTAATTTGAGCATCCTAGGCGTAGTATTTGATAATAAATTTAATTTTAAGGCTCATTGTTTAGAGTTAAGGAACAAACTAGCTACCAGGCTAAATGTGATAAAATATCTGTCATCAAAAAATAGCTTAGTCCACATAAACTCTCTCATTAACGTAACCAAAGCAATCATTTTATCCAAAATCGATTACGGATTGGCAATCTATGGAAAGTGCTGCAAGACCACATTGCAGTTGATAAAGCCACCCTATCACACATCTCTCAGATGTTCTCTAAAAGCTTTTAGAACTACCTCCATCAAATATATGCTGACGGAAGCCGGGCTCCCATCCATCGAAGACCGTAAAGAAATATTAACTGCGCGCCTTGCTCCCAAAATCTGCGAATCATGCAAATCCCCTATCATAAATGATGCCGTTAAAATTCTAAGACGAAAAAGGGTTCCCAAACTCCCCTCAACAATTTTTATAGCGCTAAACTACGCCAAGAGCGCAGGTCTCCTAACTGAGATAAGACCAGCAACTATCGAACGGTATCCCCCGTGGCTACTTCCTGCAGACGCTATCAACACCATCCTCTCCAACACAAAAAAGGATGTAACACCCAAAAAATCACATTCACAACGTTTCAAGGAACCGATTAGCAAATATCGCACAAACTTGTGGGATATACTATATACAGACGGTTCAAAAAGCGAAAGTGGGACTGGCTACGCTGTAGTCTTGGCAATCGGCGAGGTACTATGTAGTGAAAGATTACCAAACTACAACAGAAGCCTTAGCTATTCTCAAAGCTACAGAACGGGCAAAAACTCTCCATAAGAATGTTATCATTTGTACCGACAGCCTCTCCTCTGTCAATGCTATTCGTAACATTAGAAACCGCTCAACAATCATCAACAAAATCCGGGACAACATCATCAACAGAAGAAACAAATTAATAATCCTTTGGATCCCAGGCCACTCGGGTATCAGTGGAAACGAACTTGCCGACAAGGTAGCCCGTAGCGTGTCAACGGAGTCAAACATCACACCCTACTCACCTCCAAAATATGATTCCATCAGACACCTAAACTCGCACTGGGAACAAAAAAGAACTCAAGCATGGACGCAACACACCCACCTCTACAGAAGCTTCAATCCAACCGGCAATCCAGCATCTTATCCGACAACTACTGCATCCAATAAAAATAAATGTTTCCTGAGACTCCGTCTAGGTCACACACAAATGACCCATAGCTACATTCTTCTAAAGGACAACCCGCCAGTATGCCATCTCTGCCAATCCGGTCGCATTTTAACTATAAATCACTTTATTTACGAATGCCCAAAAGTACACAATTTATGTATTAATGTATTTAAACAAAATTTGTCTAAACTTCTTGTTGTACCCTCTGTACATAATATTAATTCTGTTTTCAAGATATTAAAGGAACTTAATTTAGATGATAGCATATAGATAAATTTTTTGCCCTCCGCTATGTGGCGATCTGGAACTGCCAGGCACATGTATACTCGTGGGCCTGTCAGCACCAGATCGCCACTCCATTTATTTTTTTTTTATCTTTAGTAAACTACATAAAAAAAAATCAAACAGCCAAAAGCCCTGGTAGCTAGTGCTGTATATTGTAATTAAATTGTAAATTTAATTTACCGTTTAATAAAAGTAATAATAATAATAATAATAATAATAATATTTAAAACAAATTCAGCCAATCAATGCAAAATGCAAACCCTTCTGCTTTAAGGGCCTGATTATGACAATTGAAAGTATTTTAATGATAAAAAAAGAATTATTCAATGATTACTGTGAGTTACATTATATACATATATGTTAACAAGTTCAATCAGGACCCACTTGAAAACCTTTTTGGAAAAATAAGAGCAAGAAATTTTAATAAAAATAATCCAAACGCGTCTGAATTTGGCTCATTACTGCCCAAAATTATGGATCTAAAATTTTTGTTTAAGTTAAAATTTTCCAATTGTGAAGAAGAAGATTCTGAATATTTGATCAAATTAAAAGAATATGAACACTCGAAAGAAAATCCAATACTTGTCTGGCCATCAGACAAGTACTTCAAAATATGTCAACTTACTTACTTACTTACTTAGGTGGCGCTACAGTTCGGGGTGAACCTGGGCCTCAACCAACAAGCCTCTCCATTTAGCTCGGTCTTTAGCTAATTGCCTCCAGTTGCGCACTCCAAGTTGGTCGAGGTCCCCTTGAACTTGTGCGCGCCACCTACGGCGATAATTCCCTCTACTGCGTCGTCCCTCGGGGTTAGATTCGAAGACTCTGCGGGCCGGAGCGTTGGTGTCCATTCGCTCTACATGTCCTAGCCATCTCAGACGTCCAATACGCAGTTTTTTGACTAGGTCGATGTCGCTGTACAGCTCGTATAGTTCGTGATTGAATCTTCTCCTCCAAAACCCGTCAACGCAAACGGGACCGAAAATCTTACGAAGAATTTTTCTCTCGAAGCGACCAAGGATATCTTCATCCTCTTTTAATAAAGTCCATGTTTCAGCGCCGTAAACCAGGACTGGGATGATCAAGGTCTTATATAGAGTCTCCTTAGTTGTTCGAGAGAGGGCTTTACTGTTGAATTGCCTTATAAGCCCAAAAAAACAGCGATTGGCAAGAGTTATTCTTCGATTCATTTCTGCGCTGATTTTGTTTGCTAAATTTATAGCAGAGCCAAGGTAGACAAAGTCCCTTACTACCTCGAAGTTATAGCTGCCCACGGTGACGTTTTGTCCAATTCGTCGATGTTGGTTTTCCCTTCTAGTTGACAGCATATACTTGGTTTTGCCCTCGTTTATCGCCAAACCCATTTTGGCCGCTTCCGCCTCAATGCTTGCAAAAGCACCGGTGACAGCCCGCTGAGATCTTCCGATAATGTCTATATCGTCGGCGTATGCAAGCAGTTGTACAGACTTGTAATAGATTGTGCCTCCGGTGTTGGCTTGTGAGTTCCGCACAATCCGTTCAAGTACAATATTGAAGAAGTCACATGACAGCGCGTCACCTTGTCTAAAGCCTTTTTTGACATCAAAGGTCTCGGTGAGGTCATTACCGACCTTGATGGAGCAGCGAGCGTTCTCCATCGTCAGCCTGCACAGGCGGACAAGTTTGGCAGGGATGTCAAAACTAGACATGGCTCTATAAAGCTCTTCTCTATAGATGCTGTCATAGGCGGCCTTGAAATCGATAAAGAGGTGGTGAGTATCGATTTGGAATTATTCACCCTGATTGTCGTTGGCGTTTGTCGCTTTTCGACGATTGTCGTTTTATTCATAGCTATGACCTGCTGACAGTTAAACATTACTAAGCAATTTGTTTGTCGTGTAGAATACTATTACAACTCTTTCACAGTGAAAATGTTATGAAAATGTATTCGTGCTACATCTGAAAAATAAAACGACAATCGTCGAAAAGCGACAAACGCCGACGACAATCAGGGTGATTGGGTTTTCTCCAGGATCGGCCGAAGTGTGAAGATTTGATCGATGGTGGACTTTCCTGGCCTGAAACCGCACTGATAGGGTCCAATCAGGCTGTTGATAAAAGGTTTCAGGCGTTCACACAATATCGCAGAAAAGATCTTGTACGCGATGTTGAGGAGACTGATGCCTCTATAATTGGCGCAGTTGAGGGGGTCTCCTTTCTTGTGGATCGGGCAAACGATGCTGAGATTCCATTCATCAGGCATACACTCCTCTGACCAAATATTAGAAATGAGTTGGTGTATGCACTCTACCAATTGTATCATTTTTTCGTAGCATTTTTATTATAGCCGTGTAGTGAGTCGAGTCAGAGGGTTGCATTCGAAATTCATTGTTCTTTAATACTTTTAATTCAAAATTGTCTTTTGCAACTTCGTTAAGCGCGTTGTTTAGAATTTTAATGCATTTAACACTTTGGACGTAAATCGGCGGTGGTTTGCTGGGTCTCTTAAATTGCGTTTTGTTAGGTTGGTTAATTTTATCGGTTGTTTCGTTTTTTGTATTATTGTAGTCGATGTCTTCGTCCACGCTGAGGATGTCGAAACGATTTGACGAGGATAACTCCTTGGGTTTGCTTAAACAGTAGTTCAAAGTTTGTTGGTTTTTTTGTTTTAAGTTTCTTTGGTTGTTGTTGTTGTCTGTTATTTTGATTGGGGATGATCTGTCTCTTTTTTGACTTGTAGGATTGTGTTTGTCGATATTTGTCATGGTATCAGTGGCGACAATGGGTTTGGAAATTGTTTGGTTTTGTGAATAATTTGTATTTTTGCGGTCCATGTGGGCAGAAGTAGGGGTCTTTGATTTTGGAGTTTGAGTACTTGCACGGTTGATTGATGTTCTGTTGTTGCTGTAGCTTGGTTTTTGTGTTTCATTCATCGAAGGGTTATGAAGGGTGTTGTTTTTGTTTGTCCTATATGTGTTGTCATAGTTGATGTAGTACTTGCTGAGGCAAGTGTTGTTATGACGCTAGTAGATGTCGATGTTGTTGAAGTCATCATTGTGATGAAGTTATTATGGACATGGAGATCCGGGAATGCGTTAAGATGCGATCGTACAACACTCATCTAATTTGCAGTACAAGCCTAGAAGTATGCAATTGGATAAGTGTATCTTTTGTAAGCTTTTTTAGAGGTTTTTCGCTATGCCTAGCGTAGGTCCAAACCCTTAAGCTTGTGCAGCTTTTAGTACTGAGAAGTACTGATATTTCGGTGATTAGGTTCCACACCTCCACAAAGAGCTTTGCGCCAAATCAGCTGTCACTGAAGAATATGGTATTGTTGGTGTTTGATAATTTACCTATTTACTTCAAGATAAGCAAGCACTGGATGAGAACTTTAGTATCCAGCGATGCGCGAACCAAACGCTATGTGTTTGGTACATATATGCTCTCTAGTTTTGGTATGAATTTATAGTGAGAAAAATTAAGTTTGATCTAGCACTGGTTTAAAACACAGCCTTATAACTTTGAACCGGTACAAATAAACTCAAATATATCCACATTTTCGGTTGAATTAGAACTTAAAATTGAGTTCTAATTCAAGAATGGGATGTTTTTCAAAATAAGGCAATGGAATTCTTAAATAGAACCCCATGGCAAGGCAAAAATCTCAACAAGGAAGCAGCTTTAATAACCAAAGCTTTGCGGTCCGCAGCAAATCTATCGAACCCCCAAACCAAAAATATACCTCATAAATCGATTGTCCCATGGTGGAATTCTGAAATTGCCAGCTTGCGAAAAAATAAACAATACTTGTGGAATACCTTCAGAAAATATTCAAGTGATATTAATCTCATCAGCTATCGCAAGGCTAACGCTGAATTCCGTAAAATAGTTAAAGAAGCTAAGAGGGAAAGCTTTCAAAAGTTCACAATGAACATCAACCCAAATTCAACAAGCAAAAAATTGTGGGCCGACATAAAAACCCTCACTGGGAACTACACACCCCACTTCATAAAAACAATAGATTCGGGCTTGGAAATAATCCATGACCCGCAAAAAATTTGCGAACACTTTGTTGTAACTTGGTCCAACTACTCAAGCAATTCGATTTTCTATCAGCCAAGCAGACTGCTTTAAATTGCCCAACGCCACCTTACCCTTTGAGCTCTTCAGCCATGTTAATTGAAAGTCCAATTAACATTCTCGAACTTGATGGTTGCCTAAAATCGACTAAAGGGAAAACACCTGGCTATGATCCGATGCTTAGAAATGCTCCTCTAGTCGCCAAACATTGAACCCTGGCATTATATAATAAAATCCTTGATCAAGGCATCATCCCACAGAGTTGGAAAATAGCAAGTATCGTCCCAATTCTAAAACCAAAACATCAAGCAACTGACACTAAAGGATATAGGCCTATTTCGTTGTTACCGTGTACTGGAAAAATACTGGAAAAAATTGTCTCCACGACTACTACTGACTACTTTGGTACATTGAAAAAAATAACTTTATTAATTTCAATCAAGTTGCTTTTAAACATGGTCGAAGCACAATAGATTCTCTGCTGCATATTGACGAATATATTTCTTCGGCACTTTCTTGCAAAAATCACATTTCAATTTTGTCCTTGGACTTTAAAAAAGCCTTTGATCGCATTGGTACACATGTAGTACTTAATAAACTCCGTAAATGAAATATCGGTCCTAAAATATACTCCTACGTCAAAGCTTTCTTATCTAATAAGAAGTTTAGAATTAGAGCCAATTACATTTACTCCAATGTATACCAAAAAGTTTTTTCACGGTCCCACCTCTCGCGAGCGTCTGACAAACATCCGAGAGTATTATTGTCACGAAAAAGCTTCTCAAATCGCCGTTCGGATTCGGCATTAAAACTGTAGGTCCCTTCCATTCGTGTAAAAAATATAACGCACACAACATAAGTGGTTGCGGGAAGCTAGGCCCTGGCACTTTAAAGAGCTGTTGCACAAAAAATATTTATATTTGTATTTGTAATGTATACAATCTATACAATGGAATACCCCAAGGCTCGCCGTTGTCAGTGACGCTATTTATAATAGCTTACAATGACATAAGCGAAATAATAGCAAAATACAAAAAGATTGACTATGTTTTGTACGCAGACGATCTTTTGTTATTATCCAAATGCACCCAAGTTTCGGATTCTAAACAACTGTTTGAACACATTCTTACTGATTTAAACGAATGGTGCAGTCAATCCGGGACGGTTATATCCCCAATCAAAAGTAAACATTTGCACATATGTGCAGAAAAACAAGCTGTAATAGTTTTGATTTAAATTTCAATCAACTCCAAGTTCCAAATGTAATTAATTTGAGCATCCTAGGCGTAGTATTTGATAATAAATTTAATTTTAAGGCTCATTGTTTAGAGTTAAGGAACAAACTAGCTACCAGGCTAAATGTGATAAAATATCTGTCATCAAAAAATAGCTTAGTCCACATAAACTCTCTCATTAACGTAACCAAAGCAATCATTTTATCCAAAATCGATTACGGATTGGCAATCTATGGAAAGTGCTGCAAGACCACATTGCAGTTGATAAAGCCACCCTATCACACATCTCTCAGATGTTCTCTAAAAGCTTTTAGAACTACCTCCATCAAATATATACTGACGGAAGCCGGGCTCCCATCCATCGAAGACCGTAAAGAAATATTAACTGCGCGCCTTGCTCCCCAAATCTGCGAATCATGCAAATCCCCTATCATAAATGATGCCGTTAAAATTCTAAGACGAAAAAGGGTTCCCAAACTCCCCTCAACAATTTTTATAGCGCTAAACTACGCCAAGAGCGCAGGTCTCCTAACTGAGATAAGACCAGCAACTATCGAACGGTATCCCCCGTGGCTACTTCCTGCAGACGCTATCAACACCATCCTCTCCAACACAAAAAAGGATGTAACACCCAAAAAATCACATTCACAACGTTTCAAGGAACCGATTAGCAAATATCGCACAAACTTGTGGGATATACTATATACAGACGGTTCAAAAAGCGAAAGTGGGACTGGCTACGCTGTAGTCTTGGCAATCGGCGAGGTACTATGTAGTGAAAGATTACCAAACTACAACAGAAGCCTTAGCTATTCTCAAAGCTACAGAACGGGCAAAAACTCTCCATAAGAATGTTATCATTTGTACCGACAGCCTCTCCTCTGTCAATGCTATTCGTAACATTAGAAACCGCTCAACAATCATCAACAAAATCCGGGACAACATCATCAACAGAAGAAACAAATTAATAATCCTTTGGATCCCAGGCCACTCGGGTATCAGTGGAAACGAACTTGCCGACAAGGTAGCCCGTAGCGTGTCAACGGAGTCAAACATCACACCCTACTCACCTCCAAAATATGATTCCATCAGACACCTAAACTCGCACTGGGAACAAAAAAGAACTCAAGCATGGACGCAACACACCCACCTCTACAGAAGCTTCAATCCAACCGGCAATCCAGCATCTTATCCGACAACTACTGCATCCAATAAAAATAAATGTTTCCTGAGACTCCGTCTAGGTCACACACAAATGACCCATAGCTACATTCTTCTAAAGGACAACCCGCCAGTATGCCATCTCTGCCAATCCGGTCGCATTTTAACTATAAATCACTTTATTTACGAATGCCCAAAAGTACACAATTTATGTATTAATGTATTTAAACAAAATTTGTCTAAACTTCTTGT
The DNA here is from genome assembly GCA_945910035.1 of Brachypalpus laphriformis. Lineage (NCBI taxonomy): Eukaryota > Metazoa > Arthropoda > Insecta > Diptera > Syrphidae > Brachypalpus > Brachypalpus laphriformis. The sequence goes on along the minus strand of OX246754.1, from coordinate 105,428,209 downwards.
TGTACCCTCTGTACATAATATTAATTCTGTTTTCAAGATATTAAAGGAACTTAATTTAGATGATAGCATATAGATAAATTTTTTGCCCTCCGCTATGTGGCGATCTGGAACTGCCAGGCACATGTATACTCGTGGGCCTGTCAGCACCAGATCGCCACTCCATTTATTTTTTTTTTATCTTTAGTAAACTACATAAAAAAAAATCAAACAGCCAAAAGCCCTGGTAGCTAGTGCTGTATATTGTAATTAAATTGTAAATTTAATTTACCGTTTAATAAAAGTAATAATAATAATAATAATAATAATATTTAAAACAAATTCAGCCAATCAATGCAAAATGCAAACCCTTCTGCTTTAAGGGCCTGATTATGACAATTGAAAGTATTTTAATGATAAAAAAAGAATTATTCAATGATTACTGTGAGTTACATTATATACATATATGTTAACAAGTTCAATCAGGACCCACTTGAAAACCTTTTTGGAAAAATAAGAGCAAGAAATTTTAATAAAAATAATCCAAACGCGTCTGAATTTGGCTCATTACTGCCCAAAATTATGGATCTAAAATTTTTGTTTAAGTTAAAATTTTCCAATTGTGAAGAAGAAGATTCTGAATATTTGATCAAATTAAAAGAATATGAACACTCGAAAGAAAACCCAATACTTGTCTGGCCATCAGACAAGTACTTCAAAATATGTCAACTTACTTACTTACTTACTTAGGTGGCGCTACAGTTCGGGGTGAACCTGGGCCTCAACCAACAAGCCTCTCCATTTAGCTCGGTCTTTAGCTAATTGCCTCCAGTTGCGCACTCCAAGTTGGTCGAGGTCCCCTTGAACTTGTGCGCGCCACCTACGGCGATAATTCCCTCTACTGCGTCGTCCCTCGGGGTTAGATTCGAAGACTCTGCGGGCCGGAGCGTTGGTGTCCATTCGCTCTACATGTCCTAGCCATCTCAGACGTCCAATACGCAGTTTTTTGACTAGGTCGATGTCGCTGTACAGCTCGTATAGTTCGTGATTGAATCTTCTCCTCCAAAACCCGTCAACGCAAACGGGACCGAAAATCTTACGAAGAATTTTTCTCTCGAAGCGACCAAGGATATCTTCATCCTCTTTTAATAAAGTCCATGTTTCAGCGCCGTAAACCAGGACTGGGATGATCAAGGTCTTATATAGAGTCTCCTTAGTTGTTCGAGAGAGGGCTTTACTGTTGAATTGCCTTATAAGCCCAAAAAAACAGCGATTGGCAAGAGTTATTCTTCGATTCATTTCTGCGCTGATTTTGTTTGCTAAATTTATAGCAGAGCCAAGGTAGACAAAGTCCCTTACTACCTCGAAGTTATAGCTGCCCACGGTGACGTTTTGTCCAATTCGTCGATGTTGGTTTTCCCTTCTAGTTGACAGCATATACTTGGTTTTGCCCTCGTTTATCGCCAAACCCATTTTGGCCGCTTCCGCCTCAATGCTTGCAAAAGCACCGGTGACAGCCCGCTGAGATCTTCCGATAATGTCTATATCGTCGGCGTATGCAAGCAGTTGTACAGACTTGTAATAGATTGTGCCTCCGGTGTTGGCTTGTGAGTTCCGCACAATCCGTTCAAGTACAATATTGAAGAAGTCACATGACAGCGCGTCACCTTGTCTAAAGCCTTTTTTGACATCAAAGGTCTCGGTGAGGTCATTACCGACCTTGATGGAGCAGCGAGCGTTCTCCATCGTCAGCCTGCACAGGCGGACAAGTTTGGCAGGGATGTCAAAACTAGACATGGCTCTATAAAGCTCTTCTCTATAGATGCTGTCATAGGCGGCCTTGAAATCGATAAAGAGGTGGTGAGTATCGATTTGGAATTATTCACCCTGATTGTCGTTGGCGTTTGTCGCTTTTCGACGATTGTCGTTTTATTCATAGCTATGACCTGCTGACAGTTAAACATTACTAAGCAATTTGTTTGTCGTGTAGAATACTATTACAACTCTTTCACAGTGAAAATGTTATGAAAATGTATTCGTGCTACATCTGAAAAATAAAACGACAATCGTCGAAAAGCGACAAACGCCGACGACAATCAGGGTGATTGGGTTTTCTCCAGGATCGGCCGAAGTGTGAAGATTTGATCGATGGTGGACTTTCCTGGCCTGAAACCGCACTGATAGGGTCCAATCAGGCTGTTGATAAAAGGTTTCAGGCGTTCACACAATATCGCAGAAAAGATCTTGTACGCGATGTTGAGGAGACTGATGCCTCTATAATTGGCGCAGTTGAGGGGGTCTCCTTTCTTGTGGATCGGGCAAACGATGCTGAGATTCCATTCATCAGGCATACACTCCTCTGACCAAATATTAGAAATGAGTTGGTGTATGCACTCTACCAATTGTATCATTTTTTCGTAGCATTTTTATTATAGCCGTGTAGTGAGTCGAGTCAGAGGGTTGCATTCGAAATTCATTGTTCTTTAATACTTTTAATTCAAAATTGTCTTTTGCAACTTCGTTAAGCGCGTTGTTTAGAATTTTAATGCATTTAACACTTTGGACGTAAATCGGCGGTGGTTTGCTGGGTCTCTTAAATTGCGTTTTGTTAGGTTGGTTAATTTTATCGGTTGTTTCGTTTTTTGTATTATTGTAGTCGATGTCTTCGTCCACGCTGAGGATGTCGAAACGATTTGACGAGGATAACTCCTTGGGTTTGCTTAAACAGTAGTTCAAAGTTTGTTGGTTTTTTTGTTTTAAGTTTCTTTGGTTGTTGTTGTTGTCTGTTATTTTGATTGGGGATGATCTGCCTCTTTTTTGACTTGTAGGATTGTGTTTGTCGATATTTGTCATGGTATCAGTGGCGACAATGGGTTTGGAAATTGTTTGGTTTTGTGAATAATTTGTATTTTTGCGGTCCATGTGGGCAGAAGTAGGGGTCTTTGATTTTGGAGTTTGAGTACTTGCACGGTTGATTGATGTTCTGTTGTTGCTGTAGCTTGGTTTTTGTGTTTCATTCATCGAAGGGTTATGAAGGGTGTTGTTTTTGTTTGTCCTATATGTGTTGTCATAGTTGATGTAGTACTTGCTGAGGCAAGTGTTGTTATGACGCTAGTAGATGTCGATGTTGTTGAAGTCATCATTGTGATGAAGTTATTATGGACATGGAGATCCGGGAATGCGTTAAGATGCGATCGTACAACACTCATCTAATTTGCAGTACAAGCCTAGAAGTATGCAATTGGATAAGTGTATCTTTTGTAAGCTTTTTTAGAGGTTTTTCGCTATGCCTAGCGTAGGTCCAAACCCTTAAGCTTGTGCAGCTTTTAGTACTGAGAAGTACTGATATTTCGGTGATTAGGTTCCACACCTCCACAAAGAGCTTTGCGCCAAATCAGCTGTCACTGAAGAATATGGTATTGTTGGTGTTTGATAATTTACCTATTTACTTCAAGATAAGCAAGCACTGGATGAGAACTTTAGTATCCAGCGATGCGCGAACCAAACGCTATGTGTTTGGTACATATATGCTCTCTAGTTTTGGTATGAATTTATAGTGAGAAAAATTAAGTTTGATCTAGCACTGGTTTAAAACACAGCCTTATAACTTTGAACCGGTACAAATAAACTCAAATATATCCACATTTTCGGTTGAATTAGAACTTAAAATTGAGTTCTAATTCAAGAATGGGATGTTTTTCAAAATAAGGCAATGGAATTCTTAAATAGAACCCCATGGCAAGGCAAAAATCTCAACAAGGAAGCAGCTTTAATAACCAAAGCTTTGCGGTCCGCAGCAAATCTATCGAACCCCCAAACCAAAAATATACCTCATAAATCGATTGTCCCATGGTGGAATTCTGAAATTGCCAGCTTGCGAAAAAATAAACAATACTTGTGGAATACCTTCAGAAAATATTCAAGTGATATTAATCTCATCAGCTATCGCAAGGCTAACGCTGAATTCCGTAAAATAGTTAAAGAAGCTAAGAGGGAAAGCTTTCAAAAGTTCACAATGAACATCAACCCAAATTCAACAAGCAAAAAATTGTGGGCCGACATAAAAACCCTCACTGGGAACTACACACCCCACTTCATAAAAACAATAGATTCGGGCTTGGAAATAATCCATGACCCGCAAAAAATTTGCGAACACTTTGTTGTAACTTGGTCCAACTACTCAAGCAATTCGATTTTCTATCAGCCAAGCAGACTGCTTTAAATTGCCCAACGCCACCTTACCCTTTGAGCTCTTCAGCCATGTTAATTGAAAGTCCAATTAACATTCTCGAACTTGATGGTTGCCTAAAATCGACTAAAGGGAAAACACCTGGCTATGATCCGATGCTTAGAAATGCTCCTCTAGTCGCCAAACATTGAACCCTGGCATTATATAATAAAATCCTTGATCAAGGCATCATCCCACAGAGTTGGAAAATAGCAAGTATCGTCCCAATTCTAAAACCAAAACATCAAGCAACTGACACTAAAGGATATAGGCCTATTTCGTTGTTACCGTGTACTGGAAAAATACTGGAAAAAATTGTCTCCACGACTACTACTGACTACTTTGGTACATTGAAAAAAATAACTTTATTAATTTCAATCAAGTTGCTTTTAAACATGGTCGAAGCACAATAGATTCTCTGCTGCATATTGACGAATATATTTCTTCGGCACTTTCTTGCAAAAATCACATTTCAATTTTGTCCTTGGACTTTAAAAAAGCCTTTGATCGCATTGGTACACATGTAGTACTTAATAAACTCCGTAAATGAAATATCGGTCCTAAAATATACTCCTACGTCAAAGCTTTCTTATCTAATAAGAAGTTTAGAATTAGAGCCAATTACATTTACTCCAATGTATACCAAAAAGTTTTTTCACGGTCCCACCTCTCGCGAGCGTCTGACAAACATCCGAGAGTATTATTGTCACGAAAAAGCTTCTCAAATCGCCGTTCGGATTCGGCATTAAAACTGTAGGTCCCTTCCATTCGTGTAAAAAATATAACGCACACAACATAAGTGGTTGCGGGAAGCTAGGCCCTGGCACTTTAAAGAGCTGTTGCGCCAAATATTTATATTTGTATTTGTAATGTATACAATCTATACAATGGAATACCCCAAGGCTCGCCGTTGTCAGTGACGCTATTTATAATAGCTTACAATGACATAAGCGAAATAATAGCAAAATACAAAAAGATTGACTATGTTTTGTACGCAGACGATCTTTTGTTATTATCCAAATGCACCCAAGTTTCGGATTCTAAACAACTGTTTGAACACATTCTTACTGATTTAAACGAATGGTGCAGTCAATCCGGGACGGTTATATCCCCAATCAAAAGTAAACATTTGCACATATGTGCAGAAAAACAAGCTGTAATAGTTTTGATTTAAATTTCAATCAACTCCAAGTTCCAAATGTAATTAATTTGAGCATCCTAGGCGTAGTATTTGATAATAAATTTAATTTTAAGGCTCATTGTTTAGAGTTAAGGAACAAACTAGCTACCAGGCTAAATGTGATAAAATATCTGTCATCAAAAAATAGCTTAGTCCACATAAACTCTCTCATTAACGTAACCAAAGCAATCATTTTATCCAAAATCGATTACGGATTGGCAATCTATGGAAAGTGCTGCAAGACCACATTGCAGTTGATAAAGCCACCCTATCACACATCTCTCAGATGTTCTCTAAAAGCTTTTAGAACTACCTCCATCAAATATATGCTGACGGAAGCCGGGCTCCCATCCATCGAAGACCGTAAAGAAATATTAACTGCGCGCCTTGCTCCCAAAATCTGCGAATCATGCAAATCCCCTATCATAAATGATGCCGTTAAAATTCTAAGACGAAAAAGGGTTCCCAAACTCCCCTCAACAATTTTTATAGCGCTAAACTACGCCAAGAGCGCAGGTCTCCTAACTGAGATAAGACCAGCAACTATCGAACGGTATCCCCCGTGGCTACTTCCTGCAGACGCTATCAACACCATCCTCTCCAACACAAAAAAGGACGTAACACCCAAAAAATCACATTCACAACGTTTCAAGGAACCGATTAGCAAATATCGCACAAACTTGTGGGATATACTATATACAGACGGTTCAAAAAGCGAAAGTGGGACTGGCTACGCTGTAGTCTTGGCAATCGGCGAGGTACTATGTAGTGAAAGATTACCAAACTACAACAGAAGCCTTAGCTATTCTCAAAGCTACAGAACGGGCAAAAACTCTCCATAAGAATGTTATCATTTGTACCGACAGCCTCTCCTCTGTCAATGCTATTCGTAACATTAGAAACCGCTCAACAATCATCAACAAAATCCGGGACAACATCATCAACAGAAGAAACAAATTAATAATCCTTTGGATCCCAGGCCACTCGGGTATCAGTGGAAACGAACTTGCCGACAAGGTAGCCCGTAGCGTGTCAACGGAGTCAAACATCACACCCTACTCACCTCCAAAATATGATTCCATCAGACACCTAAACTCGCACTGGGAACAAAAAAGAACTCAAGCATGGACGCAACACACCCACCTCTACAGAAGCTTCAATCCAACCGGCAATCCAGCATCTTATCCGACAACTACTGCATCCAATAAAAATAAATGTTTCCTGAGACTCCGTCTAGGTCACACACAAATGACCCATAGCTACATTCTTCTAAAGGACAACCCGCCAGTATGCCATCTCTGCCAATCCGGTCGCATTTTAACTATAAATCACTTTATTTACGAATGCCCAAAAGTACACAATTTATGTATTAATGTATTTAAACAAAATTTGTCTAAACTTCTTGTTGTACCCTCTGTACATAATATTAATTCTGTTTTCAAGATATTAAAGGAACTTAATTTAGATGATAGCATATAGATAAATTGTTTGCCCTCCGCTATGTGGCGATCTGGAACTGCCAGGCACATGTATACTCGTGGGCCTGTCAGCACCAGATCGCCACTCCATTTATTTTTTTTTTATCTTTAGTAAACTACATAAAAAAAAATCAAACAGCCAAAAGCCCTGGTAGCTAGTGCTGTATATTGTAATTAAATTGTAAATTTAATTTACCGTTTAATAAAAGTAATAATAATAATAATAATAATAATAATATTTAAAACAAATTCAGCCAATCAATGCAAAATGCAAACCCTTCTGCTTTAAGGGCCTGATTATGACAATTGAAAGTATTTTAATGATAAAAAAAGAATTATTCAATGATTACTGTGAGTTACATTATATACATATATGTTAACAAGTTCAATCAGGACCCACTTGAAAACCTTTTTGGAAAAATAAGAGCAAAAAATTTTAATAAAAATAATCCAAACGCGTCTGAATTTGGCTCATTACTGCCCAAAATTATGGATCTAAAATTTTTGTTTAAGTTAAAATTTTCCAATTGTGAAGAAGAAGATTCTGAATATTTGATCAAATTAAAAGAATATGAACACTCGAAAGAAAACCCAATACTTGTCTGGCCATCAGACAAGTACTTCAAAATATGTCAACTTACTTACTTACTTACTTAGGTGGCGCTACAGTTCGGGGTGAACCTGGGCCTCAACCAACAAGCCTCTCCATTTAGCTCGGTCTTTAGCTAATTGCCTCCAGTTGCGCACTCCAAGTTGGTCGAGGTCCCCTTGAACTTGTGCGCGCCACCTACGGCGATAATTCCCTCTACTGCGTCGTCCCTCGGGGTTAGATTCGAAGACTCTGCGGGCCGGAGCGTTGGTGTCCATTCGCTCTACATGTCCTAGCCATCTCAGACGTCCAATACGCAGTTTTTTGACTAGGTCGATGTCGCTGTACAGCTCGTATAGTTCGTGATTGAATCTTCTCCTCCAAAACCCGTCAACGCAAACGGGACCGAAAATCTTACGAAGAATTTTTCTCTCGAAGCGACCAAGGATATCTTCATCCTCTTTTAATAAAGTCCATGTTTCAGCGCCGTAAACCAGGACTGGGATGATCAAGGTCTTATATAGAGTCTCCTTAGTTGTTCGAGAGAGGGCTTTACTGTTGAATTGCCGTATAAGCCCAAAAAAACAGCGATTGGCAAGAGTTATTCTTCGATTCATTTCTGCGCTGATTTTGTTTGCTAAATTTATAGCAGAGCCAAGGTAGACAAAGTCCCTTACTACCTCGAAGTTATAGCTGCCCACGGTGACGTTTTGTCCAATTCGTCGATGTTGGTTTTCCCTTCTAGTTGACAGCATATACTTGGTTTTGCCCTCGTTTATCGCCAAACCCATTTTGGCCGCTTCCGCCTCAATGCTTGCAAAAGCACCGGTGACAGCCCGCTGAGATCTTCCGATAATGTCTATATCGTCGGCGTATGCAAGCAGTTGTACAGACTTGTAATAGATTGTGCCTCCGGTGTTGGCTTGTGAGTTCCGCACAATCCGTTCAAGTACAATATTGAAGAAGTCACATGACAGCGCGTCACCTTGTCTAAAGCCTTTTTTGACATCAAAGGTCTCGGTGAGGTCATTACCGACCTTGATGGAGCAGCGAGCGTTCTCCATCGTCAGCCTGCACAGGCGGACAAGTTTGGCAGGGATGTCAAAACTAGACATGGCTCTATAAAGCTCTTCTCTATAGATGCTGTCATAGGCGGCCTTGAAATCGATAAAGAGGTGGTGAGTATCGATTTGGAATTATTCACCCTGATTGTCGTTGGCGTTTGTCGCTTTTCGACGATTGTCGTTTTATTCATAGCTATGACCTGCTGACAGTTAAACATTACTAAGCAATTTGTTTGTCGTGTAGAATACTATTACAACTCTTTCACAGTGAAAATGTTATGAAAATGTATTCGTGCTACATCTGAAAAATAAAACGACAATCGTCGAAAAGCGACAAACGCCGACGACAATCAGGGTGATTGGGTTTTCTCCAGGATCGGCCGAAGTGTGAAGATTTGATCGATGGTGGACTTTCCTGGCCTGAAACCGCACTGATAGGGTCCAATCAGGCTGTTGATAAAAGGTTTCAGGCGTTCACACAATATCGCAGAAAAGATCTTGTACGCGATGTTGAGGAGACTGATGCCTCTATAATTGGCGCAGTTGAGGGGGTCTCCTTTCTTGTGGATCGGGCAAACGATGCTGAGATTCCATTCATCAGGCATACACTCCTCTGACCAAATATTAGAAATGAGTTGGTGTATGCACTCTACCAATTGTATCATTTTTTCGTAGCATTTTTATTATAGCCGTGTAGTGAGTCGAGTCAGAGGGTTGCATTCGAAATTCATTGTTCTTTAATACTTTTAATTCAAAATTGTCTTTTGCAACTTCGTTAAGCGCGTTGTTTAGAATTTTAATGCATTTAACACTTTGGACGTAAATCGGCGGTGGTTTGCTGGGTCTCTTAAATTGCGTTTTGTTAGGTTGGTTAATTTTATCGGTTGTTTCGTTTTTTGTATTATTGTAGTCGATGTCTTCGTCCACGCTGAGGATGTCGAAACGATTTGACGAGGATAACTCCTTGGGTTTGCTTAAACAGTAGTTCAAAGTTTGTTGGTTTTTTTGTTTTAAGTTTCTTTGGTTGTTGTTGTTGTCTGTTATTTTGATTGGGGATGATCTGTCTCTTTTTTGACTTGTAGGATTGTGTTTGTCGATATTTGTCATGGTATCAGTGGCGACAATGGGTTTGGAAATTGTTTGGTTTTGTGAATAATTTGTATTTTTGCGGTCCATGTGGGCAGAAGTAGGGGTCTTTGATTTTGGAGTTTGAGTACTTGCACGGTTGATTGATGTTCTGTTGTTGCTGTAGCTTGGTTTTTGTGTTTCATTCATCGAAGGGTTATGAAGGGTGTTGTTTTTGTTTGTCCTATATGTGTTGTCATAGTTGATGTAGTACTTGCTGAGGCAAGTGTTGTTATGACGCTAGTAGATGTCCATGTTGTTGAAGTCATCATTGTGATGAAGTTATTATGGACATGGAGATCCGGGAATGCGTTAAGATGCGATCGTACAACACTCATCTAATTTGCAGTACAAGCCTAGAAGTATGCAATTGGATAAGTGTATCTTTTGTAAGCTTTTTTAGAGGTTTTTCGCTATGCCTAGCGTAGGTCCAAACCCTTAAGCTTGTGCAGCTTTTAGTACTGAGAAGTACTGATATTTCGGTGATTAGGTTCCACACCTCCACAAAGAGCTTTGCGCCAAATCAGCTGTCACTGAAGAATATGGTATTGTTGGTGTTTGATAATTTACCTATTTACTTCAAGATAAGCAAGCACTGGATGAGAACTTTAGTATCCAGCGATGCGCGAACCAAACGCTATGTGTTTGGTACATATATGCTCTCTAGTTTTGGTATGAATTTATAGTGAGAAAAATTAAGTTTGATCTAGCACTGGTTTAAAACACAGCCTTATAACTTTGAACCGGTACAAATAAACTCAAATATATCCACATTTTCGGTTGAATTAGAACTTAAAATTGAGTTCTAATTCAAGAATGGGATGTTTTTCAAAATAAGGCAATGGAATTCTTAAATAGAACCCCATGGCAAGGCAAAAATCTCAACAAGGAAGCAGCTTTAATAACCAAAGCTTTGCGGTCCGCAGCAAATCTATCGAACCCCCAAACCAAAAATATACCTCATAAATCGATTGTCCCATGGTGGAATTCTGAAATTGCCAGCTTGCGAAAAAATAAACAATACTTGTGGAATACCTTCAGAAAATATTCAAGTGATATTAATCTCATCAGCTATCGCAAGGCTAACGCTGAATTCCGTAAAATAGTTAAAGAAGCTAAGAGGGAAAGCTTTCAAAAGTTCACAATGAACATCAACCCAAATTCAACAAGCAAAAAATTGTGGGCCGACATAAAAACCCTCACTGGGAACTACACACCCCACTTCATAAAAACAATAGATTCGGGCTTGGAAATAATCCATGACCCGCAAAAAATTTGCGAACACTTTGTTGTAACTTGGTCCAACTACTCAAGCAATTCGATTTTCTATCAGCCAAGCAGACTGCTTTAAATTGCCCAACGCCACCTTACCCTTTGAGCTCTTCAGCCATGTTAATTGAAAGTCCAATTAACATTCTCGAACTTGATGGTTGCCTAAAATCGACTAAAGGGAAAACACCTGGCTATGATCCGATGCTTAGAAATGCTCCTCTAGTCGCCAAACATTGAACCCTGGCATTATATAATAAAATCCTTGATCAAGGCATCATCCCACAGAGTTGGAAAATAGCAAGTATCGTCCCAATTCTAAAACCAAAACATCAAGCAACTGACACTAAAGGATATAGGCCTATTTCGTTGTTACCGTGTACTGGAAAAATACTGGAAAAAATTGTCTCCACGACTACTACTGACTACTTTGGTACATTGAAAAAAATAACTTTATTAATTTCAATCAAGTTGCTTTTAAACATGGTCGAAGCACAATAGATTCTCTGCTGCATATTGACGAATATATTTCTTCGGCACTTTCTTGCAAAAATCACATTTCAATTTTGTCCTTGGACTTTAAAAAAGCCTTTGATCGCATTGGTACACATGTAGTACTTAATAAACTCCGTAAATGAAATATCGGTCCTAAAATATACTCCTACGTCAAAGCTTTCTTATCTAATAAGAAGTTTAGAATTAGAGCCAATTACATTTACTCCAATGTATACCAAAAAGTTTTTTCACGGTCCCACCTCTCGCGAGCGTCTGACAAACATCCGAGAGTATTATTGTCACGAAAAAGCTTCTCAAATCGCCGTTCGGATTCGGCATTAAAACTGTAGGTCCCTTCCATTCGTGTAAAAAATATAACGCACACAACATAAGTGGTTGCGGGAAGCTAGGCCCTGGCACTTTAAAGAGCTGTTGCGCCAAATATTTATATTTGTATTTGTAATGTATACAATCTATACAATGGAATACCCCAAGGCTCGCCATTGTCAGTGACGCTATTTATAATAGCTTACAATGACATAAGCGAAATAATAGCAAAATACAAAAAGATTGACTATGTTTTGTACGCAGACGATCTTTTGTTATTATCCAAATGCACCCAAGTTTCGGATTCTAAACAACTGTTTGAACACATTCTTACTGATTTAAACGAATGGTGCAGTCAATCCGGGACGGTTATATCCCCAATCAAAAGTAAACATTTGCACATATGTGCAGAAAAACAAGCTGTAATAGTTTTGATTTAAATTTCAATCAACTCCAAGTTCCAAATGTAATTAATTTGAGCATCCTAGGCGTAGTATTTGATAATAAATTTAATTTTAAGGCTCATTGTTTAGAGTTAAGGAACAAACTAGCTACCAGGCTAAATGTGATAAAATATCTGTCATCAAAAAATAGCTTAGTCCACATAAACTCTCTCATTAACGTAACCAAAGCAATCATTTTATCCAAAATCGATTACGGATTGGCAATCTATGGAAAGTGCTGCAAGACCACATTGCAGTTGATAAAGCCACCCTATCACACATCTCTCAGATGTTCTCTAAAAGCTTTTAGAACTACCTCCATCAAATATATACTGACGGAAGCCGGGCTCCCATCCATCGAAGACCGTAAAGAAATATTAACTGCGCGCCTTGCTCCCAAAATCTGCGAATCATGCAAATCCCCTATCATAAATGATGCCGTTAAAATTCTAAGACGAAAAAGGGTTCCCAAACTCCCCTCAACAATTTTTATAGCGCTAAACTACGCCAAGAGCGCAGGTCTCCTAACTGAGATAAGACCAGCAACTATCGAACGGTATCCCCCGTGGCTACTTCCTGCAGACGCTATCAACACCATCCTCTCCAACACAAAAAAGGATGTAACACCCAAAAAATCACATTCACAACGTTTCAAGGAACCGATTAGCAAATATCGCACAAACTTGTGGGATATACTATATACAGACGGTTCAAAAAGCGAAAGTGGGACTGGCTACGCTGTAGTCTTGGCAATCGGCGAGGTACTATGTAGTGAAAGATTACCAAACTACAACAGAAGCCTTAGCTATTCTCAAAGCTACAGAACGGGCAAAAACTCTCCATAAGAATGTTATCATTTGTACCGACAGCCTCTCCTCTGTCAATGCTATTCGTAACATTAGAAACCGCTCAACAATCATCAACAAAATCCGGGACAACATCATCAACAGAAGAAACAAATTAATAATCCTTTGGATCCCAGGCCACTCGGGTATCAGTGGAAACGAACTTGCCGACAAGGTAGCCCGTAGCGTGTCAACGGAGTCAAACATCACACCCTACTCACCTCCAAAATATGATTCCATCAGACACCTAAACTCGCACTGGGAACAAAAAAGAACTCAAGCATGGACGCAACACACCCACCTCTACAGAAGCTTCAATCCAACCGGCAATCCAGCATCTTATCCGACAACTACTGCATCCAATAAAAATAAATGTTTCCTGAGACTCCGTCTAGGTCACACACAAATGACCCATAGCTACATTCTTCTAAAGGACAACCCGCCAGTATGCCATCTCTGCCAATCCGGTCGCATTTTAACTATAAATCACTTTATTTACGAATGCCCAAAAGTACACAATTTATGTATTAATGTATTTAAACAAAATTTGTCTAAACTTCTTGTTGTACCCTCTGTACATAATATTAATTCTGTTTTCAAGATATTAAAGGAACTTAATTTAGATGATAGCATATAGATAAATTTTTTGCCCTCCGCTATGTGGCGATCTGGAACTGCCAGGCACATGTATACTCGTGGGCCTGTCAGCACCAGATCGCCACTCCATTTATTTTTTTTTTATCTTTAGTAAACTACATAAAAAAAAATCAAACAGCCAAAAGCCCTGGTAGCTAGTGCTGTATATTGTAATTAAATTGTAAATTTAATTTACCGTTTAATAAAAGTAATAATAATAATAATAATAATAATAATATTTAAAACAAATTCAGCCAATCAATGCAAAATGCAAACCCTTCTGCTTTAAGGGCCTGATTATGACAATTGAAAGTATTTTAATGATAAAAAAAGAATTATTCAATGATTACTGTGAGTTACATTATATACATATATGTTAACAAGTTCAATCAGGACCCACTTGAAAACCTTTTTGGAAAAATAAGAGCAAGAAATTTTAATAAAAATAATCCAAACGCGTCTGAATTTGGCTCATTACTGCCCAAAATTATGGATCTAAAATTTTTGTTTAAGTTAAAATTTTCCAATTGTGAAGAAGAAGATTCTGAATATTTGATCAAATTAAAAGAATATGAACACTCGAAAGAAAACCCAATACTTGTCTGGCCATCAGACAAGTACTTCAAAATATGTCAACTTACTTACTTACTTACTTAGGTGGCGCTACAGTTCGGGGTGAACCTGGGCCTCAACCAACAAGCCTCTCCATTTAGCTCGGTCTTTAGCTAATTGCCTCCAGTTGCGCACTCCAAGTTGGTCGAGGTCCCCTTGAACTTGTGCGCGCCACCTACGGCGATAATTCCCTCTACTGCGTCGTCCCTCGGGGTTAGATTCGAAGACTCTGCGGGCCGGAGCATTGGTGTCCATTCGCTCTACATGTCCTAGCCATCTCAGACGTCCAATACGCAGTTTTTTGACTAGGTCGATGTCGCTGTACAGCTCGTATAGTTCGTGATTGAATCTTCTCCTCCAAAACCCGTCAACGCAAACGGGACCGAAAATCTTACGAAGAATTTTTCTCTCGAAGCGACCAAGGATATCTTCATCCTCTTTTAATAAAGTCCATGTTTCAGCGCCGTAAACCAGGACTGGGATGATCAAGGTCTTATATAGAGTCTCCTTAGTTGTTCGAGAGAGGGCTTTACTGTTGAATTGCCTTATAAGCCCAAAAAAACAGCGATTGGCAAGAGTTATTCTTCGATTCATTTCTGCGCTGATTTTGTTTGCTAAATTTATAGCAGAGCCAAGGTAGACAAAGTCCCTTACTACCTCGAAGTTATAGCTGCCCACGGTGACGTTTTGTCCAATTCGTCGATGTTGGTTTTCCCTTCTAGTTGACAGCATATACTTGGTTTTGCCCTCGTTTATCGCCAAACCCATTTTGGCCGCTTCCGCCTCAATGCTTGCAAAAGCACCGGTGACAGCCCGCTGAGATCTTCCGATAATGTCTATATCGTCGGCGTATGCAAGCAGTTGTACAGACTTGTAATAGATTGTGCCTCCGGTGTTGGCTTGTGAGTTCCGCACAATCCGTTCAAGTACAATATTGAAGAAGTCACATGACAGCGCGTCACCTTGTCTAAAGCCTTTTTTGACATCAAAGGTCTCGGTGAGGTCATTACCGACCTTGATGGAGCAGCGAGCGTTCTCCATCGTCAGCCTGCACAGGCGGACAAGTTTGGCAGGGATGTCAAAACTAGACATGGCTCTATAAAGCTCTTCTCTATAGATGCTGTCATAGGCGGCCTTGAAATCGATAAAGAGGTGGTGAGTATCGATTTGGAATTATTCACCCTGATTGTCGTTGGCGTTTGTCGCTTTTCGACGATTGTCGTTTTATTCATAGCTATGACCTGCTGACAGTTAAACATTACTAAGCAATTTGTTTGTCGTGTAGAATACTATTACAACTCTTTCACAGTGAAAATGTTATGAAAATGTATTCGTGCTACATCTGAAAAATAAAACGACAATCGTCGAAAAGCGACAAACGCCGACGACAATCAGGGTGATTGGGTTTTCTCCAGGATCGGCCGAAGTGTGAAGATTTGATCGATGGTGGACTTTCCTGGCCTGAAACCGCACTGATAGGGTCCAATCAGGCTGTTGATAAAAGGTTTCAGGCGTTCACACAATATCGCAGAAAAGATCTTGTACGCGATGTTGAGGAGACTGATGCCTCTATAATTGGCGCAGTTGAGGGGGTCTCCTTTCTTGTGGATCGGGCAAACGATGCTGAGATTCCATTCATCAGGCATACACTCCTCTGACCAAATATTAGAAATGAGTTGGTGTATGCACTCTACCAATTGTATCATTTTTTCGTAGCATTTTTATTATAGCCGTGTAGTGAGTCGAGTCAGAGGGTTGCATTCGAAATTCATTGTTCTTTAATACTTTTAATTCAAAATTGTCTTTTGCAACTTCGTTAAGCGCGTTGTTTAGAATTTTAATGCATTTAACACTTTGGACGTAAATCGGCGGTGGTTTGCTGGGTCTCTTAAATTGCGTTTTGTTAGGTTGGTTAATTTTATCGGTTGTTTCGTTTTTTGTATTATTGTAGTCGATGTCTTCGTCCACGCTGAGGATGTCGAAACGATTTGACGAGGATAACTCCTTGGGTTTGCTTAAACAGTAGTTCAAAGTTTGTTGGTTTTTTTGTTTTAAGTTTCTTTGGTTGTTGTTGTTGTCTGTTATTTTGATTGGGGATGATCTGTCTCTTTTTTGACTTGTAGGATTGTGTTTGTCGATATTTGTCATGGTATCAGTGGCGACAATGGGTTTGGAAATTGTTTGGTTTTGTGAATAATTTGTATTTTTGCGGTCCATGTGGGCAGAAGTAGGGGTCTTTGATTTTGGAGTTTGAGTACTTGCACGGTTGATTGATGTTCTGTTGTTGCTGTAGCTTGGTTTTTGTGTTTCATTCATCGAAGGGTTATGAAGGGTGTTGTTTTTGTTTGTCCTATATGTGTTGTCATAGTTGATGTAGTACTTGCTGAGGCAAGTGTTGTTATGACGCTAGTAGATGTCCATGTTGTTGAAGTCATCATTGTGATGAAGTTATTATGGACATGGAGATCCGGGAATGCGTTAAGATGCGATCGTACAACACTCATCTAATTTGCAGTACAAGCCTAGAAGTATGCAATTGGATAAGTGTATCTTTTGTAAGCTTTTTTAGAGGTTTTTCGCTATGCCTAGCGTAGGTCCAAACCCTTAAGCTTGTGCAGCTTTTAGTACTGAGAAGTACTGATATTTCGGTGATTAGGTTCCACACCTCCACAAAGAGCTTTGCGCCAAATCAGCTGTCACTGAAGAATATGGTATTGTTGGTGTTTGATAATTTACCTATTTACTTCAAGATAAG
The DNA here is from genome assembly GCA_945910035.1 of Brachypalpus laphriformis. Taxonomy (NCBI): domain Eukaryota; kingdom Metazoa; phylum Arthropoda; class Insecta; order Diptera; family Syrphidae; genus Brachypalpus; species Brachypalpus laphriformis. The sequence continues at coordinate 105,411,187 of OX246754.1, read as the reverse complement.
CAAGCACTGGATGAGAACTTTAGTATCCAGCGATGCGCGAACCAAACGCTATGTGTTTGGTACATATATGCTCTCTAGTTTTGGTATGAATTTATAGTGAGAAAAATTAAGTTTGATCTAGCACTGGTTTAAAACACAGCCTTATAACTTTGAACCGGTACAAATAAACTCAAATATATCCACATTTTCGGTTGAATTAGAACTTAAAATTGAGTTCTAATTCAAGAATGGGATGTTTTTCAAAATAAGGCAATGGAATTCTTAAATAGAACCCCATGGCAAGGCAAAAATCTCAACAAGGAAGCAGCTTTAATAACCAAAGCTTTGCGGTCCGCAGCAAATCTATCGAACCCCCAAACCAAAAATATACCTCATAAATCGATTGTCCCATGGTGGAATTCTGAAATTGCCAGCTTGCGAAAAAATAAACAATACTTGTGGAATACCTTCAGAAAATATTCAAGTGATATTAATCTCATCAGCTATCGCAAGGCTAACGCTGAATTCCGTAAAATAGTTAAAGAAGCTAAGAGGGAAAGCTTTCAAAAGTTCACAATGAACATCAACCCAAATTCAACAAGCAAAAAATTGTGGGCCGACATAAAAACCCTCACTGGGAACTACACACCCCACTTCATAAAAACAATAGATTCGGGCTTGGAAATAATCCATGACCCGCAAAAAATTTGCGAACACTTTGTTGTAACTTGGTCCAACTACTCAAGCAATTCGATTTTCTATCAGCCAAGCAGACTGCTTTAAATTGCCCAACGCCACCTTACCCTTTGAGCTCTTCAGCCATGTTAATTGAAAGTCCAATTAACATTCTCGAACTTGATGGTTGCCTAAAATCGACTAAAGGGAAAACACCTGGCTATGATCCGATGCTTAGAAATGCTCCTCTAGTCGCCAAACATTGAACCCTGGCATTATATAATAAAATCCTTGATCAAGGCATCATCCCACAGAGTTGGAAAATAGCAAGTATCGTCCCAATTCTAAAACCAAAACATCAAGCAACTGACACTAAAGGATATAGGCCTATTTCGTTGTTACCGTGTACTGGAAAAATACTGGAAAAAATTGTCTCCACGACTACTACTGACTACTTTGGTACATTGAAAAAAATAACTTTATTAATTTCAATCAAGTTGCTTTTAAACATGGTCGAAGCACAATAGATTCTCTGCTGCATATTGACGAATATATTTCTTCGGCACTTTCTTGCAAAAATCACATTTCAATTTTGTCCTTGGACTTTAAAAAAGCCTTTGATCGCATTGGTACACATGTAGTACTTAATAAACTCCGTAAATGAAATATCGGTCCTAAAATATACTCCTACGTCAAAGCTTTCTTATCTAATAAGAAGTTTAGAATTAGAGCCAATTACATTTACTCCAATGTATACCAAAAAGTTTTTTCACGGTCCCACCTCTCGCGAGCGTCTGACAAACATCCGAGAGTATTATTGTCACGAAAAAGCTTCTCAAATCGCCGTTCGGATTCGGCATTAAAACTGTAGGTCCCTTCCATTCGTGTAAAAAATATAACGCACACAACATAAGTGGTTGCGGGAAGCTAGGCCCTGGCACTTTAAAGAGCTGTTGCGCCAAATATTTATATTTGTATTTGTAATGTATACAATCTATACAATGGAATACCCCAAGGCTCGCCATTGTCAGTGACGCTATTTATAATAGCTTACAATGACATAAGCGAAATAATAGCAAAATACAAAAAGATTGACTATGTTTTGTACGCAGACGATCTTTTGTTATTATCCAAATGCACCCAAGTTTCGGATTCTAAACAACTGTTTGAACACATTCTTACTGATTTAAACGAATGGTGCAGTCAATCCGGGACGGTTATATCCCCAATCAAAAGTAAACATTTGCACATATGTGCAGAAAAACAAGCTGTAATAGTTTTGATTTAAATTTCAATCAACTCCAAGTTCCAAATGTAATTAATTTGAGCATCCTAGGCGTAGTATTTGATAATAAATTTAATTTTAAGGCTCATTGTTTAGAGTTAAGGAACAAACTAGCTACCAGGCTAAATGTGATAAAATATCTGTCATCAAAAAATAGCTTAGTCCACATAAACTCTCTCATTAACGTAACCAAAGCAATCATTTTATCCAAAATCGATTACGGATTGGCAATCTATGGAAAGTGCTGCAAGACCACATTGCAGTTGATAAAGCCACCCTATCACACATCTCTCAGATGTTCTCTAAAAGCTTTTAGAACTACCTCCATCAAATATATACTGACGGAAGCCGGGCTCCCATCCATCGAAGACCGTAAAGAAATATTAACTGCGCGCCTTGCTCCCAAAATCTGCGAATCATGCAAATCCCCTATCATAAATGATGCCGTTAAAATTCTAAGACGAAAAAGGGTTCCCAAACTCCCCTCAACAATTTTTATAGCGCTAAACTACGCCAAGAGCGCAGGTCTCCTAACTGAGATAAGACCAGCAACTATCGAACGGTATCCCCCGTGGCTACTTCCTGCAGACGCTATCAACACCATCCTCTCCAACACAAAAAAGGATGTAACACCCAAAAAATCACATTCACAACGTTTCAAGGAACCGATTAGCAAATATCGCACAAACTTGTGGGATATACTATATACAGACGGTTCAAAAAGCGAAAGTGGGACTGGCTACGCTGTAGTCTTGGCAATCGGCGAGGTACTATGTAGTGAAAGATTACCAAACTACAACAGAAGCCTTAGCTATTCTCAAAGCTACAGAACGGGCAAAAACTCTCCATAAGAATGTTATCATTTGTACCGACAGCCTCTCCTCTGTCAATGCTATTCGTAACATTAGAAACCGCTCAACAATCATCAACAAAATCCGGGACAACATCATCAACAGAAGAAACAAATTAATAATCCTTTGGATCCCAGGCCACTCGGGTATCAGTGGAAACGAACTTGCCGACAAGGTAGCCCGTAGCGTGTCAACGGAGTCAAACATCACACCCTACTCACCTCCAAAATATGATTCCATCAGACACCTAAACTCGCACTGGGAACAAAAAAGAACTCAAGCATGGACGCAACACACCCACCTCTACAGAAGCTTCAATCCAACCGGCAATCCAGCATCTTATCCGACAACTACTGCATCCAATAAAAATAAATGTTTCCTGAGACTCCGTCTAGGTCACACACAAATGACCCATAGCTACATTCTTCTAAAGGACAACCCGCCAGTATGCCATCTCTGCCAATCCGGTCGCATTTTAACTATAAATCACTTTATTTACGAATGCCCAAAAGTACACAATTTATGTATTAATGTATTTAAACAAAATTTGTCTAAACTTCTTGTTGTACCCTCTGTACATAATATTAATTCTGTTTTCAAGATATTAAAGGAACTTAATTTAGATGATAGCATATAGATAAATTTTTTGCCCTCCGCTATGTGGCGATCTGGAACTGCCAGGCACATGTATACTCGTGGGCCTGTCAGCACCAGATCGCCACTCCATTTATTTTTTTTTTATCTTTAGTAAACTACATAAAAAAAAATCAAACAGCCAAAAGCCCTGGTAGCTAGTGCTGTATATTGTAATTAAATTGTAAATTTAATTTACCGTTTAATAAAAGTAATAATAATAATAATAATAATAATAATATTTAAAACAAATTCAGCCAATCAATGCAAAATGCAAACCCTTCTGCTTTAAGGGCCTGATTATGACAATTGAAAGTATTTTAATGATAAAAAAAGAATTATTCAATGATTACTGTGAGTTACATTATATACATATATGTTAACAAGTTCAATCAGGACCCACTTGAAAACCTTTTTGGAAAAATAAGAGCAAGAAATTTTAATAAAAATAATCCAAACGCGTCTGAATTTGGCTCATTACTGCCCAAAATTATGGATCTAAAATTTTTGTTTAAGTTAAAATTTTCCAATTGTGAAGAAGAAGATTCTGAATATTTGATCAAATTAAAAGAATATGAACACTCGAAAGAAAACCCAATACTTGTCTGGCCATCAGACAAGTACTTCAAAATATGTCAACTTACTTACTTACTTACTTAGGTGGCGCTACAGTTCGGGGTGAACCTGGGCCTCAACCAACAAGCCTCTCCATTTAGCTCGGTCTTTAGCTAATTGCCTCCAGTTGCGCACTCCAAGTTGGTCGAGGTCCCCTTGAACTTGTGCGCGCCACCTACGGCGATAATTCCCTCTACTGCGTCGTCCCTCGGGGTTAGATTCGAAGACTCTGCGGGCCGGAGCATTGGTGTCCATTCGCTCTACATGTCCTAGCCATCTCAGACGTCCAATACGCAGTTTTTTGACTAGGTCGATGTCGCTGTACAGCTCGTATAGTTCGTGATTGAATCTTCTCCTCCAAAACCCGTCAACGCAAACGGGACCGAAAATCTTACGAAGAATTTTTCTCTCGAAGCGACCAAGGATATCTTCATCCTCTTTTAATAAAGTCCATGTTTCAGCGCCGTAAACCAGGACTGGGATGATCAAGGTCTTATATAGAGTCTCCTTAGTTGTTCGAGAGAGGGCTTTACTGTTGAATTGCCTTATAAGCCCAAAAAAACAGCGATTGGCAAGAGTTATTCTTCGATTCATTTCTGCGCTGATTTTGTTTGCTAAATTTATAGCAGAGCCAAGGTAGACAAAGTCCCTTACTACCTCGAAGTTATAGCTGCCCACGGTGACGTTTTGTCCAATTCGTCGATGTTGGTTTTCCCTTCTAGTTGACAGCATATACTTGGTTTTGCCCTCGTTTATCGCCAAACCCATTTTGGCCGCTTCCGCCTCAATGCTTGCAAAAGCACCGGTGACAGCCCGCTGAGATCTTCCGATAATGTCTATATCGTCGGCGTATGCAAGCAGTTGTACAGACTTGTAATAGATTGTGCCTCCGGTGTTGGCTTGTGAGTTCCGCACAATCCGTTCAAGTACAATATTGAAGAAGTCACATGACAGCGCGTCACCTTGTCTAAAGCCTTTTTTGACATCAAAGGTCTCGGTGAGGTCATTACCGACCTTGATGGAGCAGCGAGCGTTCTCCATCGTCAGCCTGCACAGGCGGACAAGTTTGGCAGGGATGTCAAAACTAGACATGGCTCTATAAAGCTCTTCTCTATAGATGCTGTCATAGGCGGCCTTGAAATCGATAAAGAGGTGGTGAGTATCGATTTGGAATTATTCACCCTGATTGTCGTTGGCGTTTGTCGCTTTTCGACGATTGTCGTTTTATTCATAGCTATGACCTGCTGACAGTTAAACATTACTAAGCAATTTGTTTGTCGTGTAGAATACTATTACAACTCTTTCACAGTGAAAATGTTATGAAAATGTATTCGTGCTACATCTGAAAAATAAAACGACAATCGTCGAAAAGCGACAAACGCCGACGACAATCAGGGTGATTGGGTTTTCTCCAGGATCGGCCGAAGTGTGAAGATTTGATCGATGGTGGACTTTCCTGGCCTGAAACCGCACTGATAGGGTCCAATCAGGCTGTTGATAAAAGGTTTCAGGCGTTCACACAATATCGCAGAAAAGATCTTGTACGCGATGTTGAGGAGACTGATGCCTCTATAATTGGCGCAGTTGAGGGGGTCTCCTTTCTTGTGGATCGGGCAAACGATGCTGAGATTCCATTCATCAGGCATACACTCCTCTGACCAAATATTAGAAATGAGTTGGTGTATGCACTCTACCAATTGTATCATTTTTTCGTAGCATTTTTATTATAGCCGTGTAGTGAGTCGAGTCAGAGGGTTGCATTCGAAATTCATTGTTCTTTAATACTTTTAATTCAAAATTGTCTTTTGCAACTTCGTTAAGCGCGTTGTTTAGAATTTTAATGCATTTAACACTTTGGACGTAAATCGGCGGTGGTTTGCTGGGTCTCTTAAATTGCGTTTTGTTAGGTTGGTTAATTTTATCGGTTGTTTCGTTTTTTGTATTATTGTAGTCGATGTCTTCGTCCACGCTGAGGATGTCGAAACGATTTGACGAGGATAACTCCTTGGGTTTGCTTAAACAGTAGTTCAAAGTTTGTTGGTTTTTTTGTTTTAAGTTTCTTTGGTTGTTGTTGTTGTCTGTTATTTTGATTGGGGATGATCTGTCTCTTTTTTGACTTGTAGGATTGTGTTTGTCGATATTTGTCATGGTATCAGTGGCGACAATGGGTTTGGAAATTGTTTGGTTTTGTGAATAATTTGTATTTTTGCGGTCCATGTGGGCAGAAGTAGGGGTCTTTGATTTTGGAGTTTGAGTACTTGCACGGTTGATTGATGTTCTGTTGTTGCTGTAGCTTGGTTTTTGTGTTTCATTCATCGAAGGGTTATGAAGGGTGTTGTTTTTGTTTGTCCTATATGTGTTGTCATAGTTGATGTAGTACTTGCTGAGGCAAGTGTTGTTATGACGCTAGTAGATGTCGATGTTGTTGAAGTCATCATTGTGATGAAGTTATTATGGACATGGAGATCCGGGAATGCGTTAAGATGCGATCGTACAACACTCATCTAATTTGCAGTACAAGCCTAGAAGTATGCAATTGGATAAGTGTATCTTTTGTAAGCTTTTTTAGAGGTTTTTCGCTATGCCTAGCGTAGGTCCAAACCCTTAAGCTTGTGCAGCTTTTAGTACTGAGAAGTACTGATATTTCGGTGATTAGGTTCCACACCTCCACAAAGAGCTTTGCGCCAAATCAGCTGTCACTGAAGAATATGGTATTGTTGGTGTTTGATAATTTACCTATTTACTTCAAGATAAGCAAGCACTGGATGAGAACTTTAGTATCCAGCGATGCGCGAACCAAACGCTATGTGTTTGGTACATATATGCTCTCTAGTTTTGGTATGAATTTATAGTGAGAAAAATTAAGTTTGATCTAGCACTGGTTTAAAACACAGCCTTATAACTTTGAACCGGTACAAATAAACTCAAATATATCCACATTTTCGGTTGAATTAGAACTTAAAATTGAGTTCTAATTCAAGAATGGGATGTTTTTCAAAATAAGGCAATGGAATTCTTAAATAGAACCCCATGGCAAGGCAAAAATCTCAACAAGGAAGCAGCTTTAATAACCAAAGCTTTGCGGTCCGCAGCAAATCTATCGAACCCCCAAACCAAAAATATACCTCATAAATCGATTGTCCCATGGTGGAATTCTGAAATTGCCAGCTTGCGAAAAAATAAACAATACTTGTGGAATACCTTCAGAAAATATTCAAGTGATATTAATCTCATCAGCTATCGCAAGGCTAACGCTGAATTCCGTAAAATAGTTAAAGAAGCTAAGAGGGAAAGCTTTCAAAAGTTCACAATGAACATCAACCCAAATTCAACAAGCAAAAAATTGTGGGCCGACATAAAAACCCTCACTGGGAACTACACACCCCACTTCATAAAAACAATAGATTCGGGCTTGGAAATAATCCATGACCCGCAAAAAATTTGCGAACACTTTGTTGTAACTTGGTCCAACTACTCAAGCAATTCGATTTTCTATCAGCCAAGCAGACTGCTTTAAATTGCCCAACGCCACCTTACCCTTTGAGCTCTTCAGCCATGTTAATTGAAAGTCCAATTAACATTCTCGAACTTGATGGTTGCCTAAAATCGACTAAAGGGAAAACACCTGGCTATGATCCGATGCTTAGAAATGCTCCTCTAGTCGCCAAACATTGAACCCTGGCATTATATAATAAAATCCTTGATCAAGGCATCATCCCACAGAGTTGGAAAATAGCAAGTATCGTCCCAATTCTAAAACCAAAACATCAAGCAACTGACACTAAAGGATATAGGCCTATTTCGTTGTTACCGTGTACTGGAAAAATACTGGAAAAAATTGTCTCCACGACTACTACTGACTACTTTGGTACATTGAAAAAAATAACTTTATTAATTTCAATCAAGTTGCTTTTAAACATGGTCGAAGCACAATAGATTCTCTGCTGCATATTGACGAATATATTTCTTCGGCACTTTCTTGCAAAAATCACATTTCAATTTTGTCCTTGGACTTTAAAAAAGCCTTTGATCGCATTGGTACACATGTAGTACTTAATAAACTCCGTAAATGAAATATCGGTCCTAAAATATACTCCTACGTCAAAGCTTTCTTATCTAATAAGAAGTTTAGAATTAGAGCCAATTACATTTACTCCAATGTATACCAAAAAGTTTTTTCACGGTCCCACCTCTCGCGAGCGTCTGACAAACATCCGAGAGTATTATTGTCACGAAAAAGCTTCTCAAATCGCCGTTCGGATTCGGCATTAAAACTGTAGGTCCCTTCCATTCGTGTAAAAAATATAACGCACACAACATAAGTGGTTGCGGGAAGCTAGGCCCTGGCACTTTAAAGAGCTGTTGCGCCAAATATTTATATTTGTATTTGTAATGTATACAATCTATACAATGGAATACCCCAAGGCTCGCCGTTGTCAGTGCCGCTATTTATAATAGCTTACAATGACATAAGCGAAATAATAGCAAAATACAAAAAGATTGACTATGTTTTGTACGCAGACGATCTTTTGTTATTATCCAAATGCACCCAAGTTTCGGATTCTAAACAACTGTTTGAACACATTCTTACTGATTTAAACGAATGGTGCAGTCAATCCGGGACGGTTATATCCCCAATCAAAAGTAAACATTTGCACATATGTGCAGAAAAACAAGCTGTAATAGTTTTGATTTAAATTTCAATCAACTCCAAGTTCCAAATGTAATTAATTTGAGCATCCTAGGCGTAGTATTTGATAATAAATTTAATTTTAAGGCTCATTGTTTAGAGTTAAGGAACAAACTAGCTACCAGGCTAAATGTGATAAAATATCTGTCATCAAAAAATAGCTTAGTCCACATAAACTCTCTCATTAACGTAACCAAAGCAATCATTTTATCCAAAATCGATTACGGATTGGCAATCTATGGAAAGTGCTGCAAGACCACATTGCAGTTGATAAAGCCACCCTATCACACATCTCTCAGATGTTCTCTAAAAGCTTTTAGAACTACCTCCATCAAATATATACTGACGGAAGCCGGGCTCCCATCCATCGAAGACCGTAAAGAAATATTAACTGCGCGCCTTGCTCCCAAAATCTGCGAATCATGCAAATCCCCTATCATAAATGATGCCGTTAAAATTCTAAGACGAAAAAGGGTTCCCAAACTCCCCTCAACAATTTTTATAGCGCTAAACTACGCCAAGAGCGCAGGTCTCCTAACTGAGATAAGACCAGCAACTATCGAACGGTATCCCCCGTGGCTACTTCCTGCAGACGCTATCAACACCATCCTCTCCAACACAAAAAAGGATGTAACACCCAAAAAATCACATTCACAACGTTTCAAGGAACCGATTAGCAAATATCGCACAAACTTGTGGGATATACTATATACAGACGGTTCAAAAAGCGAAAGTGGGACTGGCTACGCTGTAGTCTTGGCAATCGGCGAGGTACTATGTAGTGAAAGATTACCAAACTACAACAGAAGCCTTAGCTATTCTCAAAGCTACAGAACGGGCAAAAACTCTCCATAAGAATGTTATCATTTGTACCGACAGCCTCTCCTCTGTCAATGCTATTCGTAACATTAGAAACCGCTCAACAATCATCAACAAAATCCGGGACAACATCATCAACAGAAGAAACAAATTAATAATCCTTTGGATCCCAGGCCACTCGGGTATCAGTGGAAACGAACTTGCCGACAAGGTAGCCCGTAGCGTGTCAACGGAGTCAAACATCACACCCTACTCACCTCCAAAATATGATTCCATCAGACACCTAAACTCGCACTGGGAACAAAAAAGAACTCAAGCATGGACGCAACACACCCACCTCTACAGAAGCTTCAATCCAACCGGCAATCCAGCATCTTATCCGACAACTACTGCATCCAATAAAAATAAATGTTTCCTGAGACTCCGTCTAGGTCACACACAAATGACCCATAGCTACATTCTTCTAAAGGACAACCCGCCAGTATGCCATCTCTGCCAATCCGGTCGCATTTTAACTATAAATCACTTTATTTACGAATGCCCAAAAGTACACAATTTATGTATTAATGTATTTAAACAAAATTTGTCTAAACTTCTTGTTGTACCCTCTGTACATAATATTAATTCTGTTTTCAAGATATTAAAGGAACTTAATTTAGATGATAGCATATAGATAAATTTTTTGCCCTCCGCTATGTGGCGATCTGGAACTGCCAGGCACATGTATACTCGTGGGCCTGTCAGCACCAGATCGCCACTCCATTTATTTTTTTTTTATCTTTAGTAAACTACATAAAAAAAAATCAAACAGCCAAAAGCCCTGGTAGCTAGTGCTGTATATTGTAATTAAATTGTAAATTTAATTTACCGTTTAATAAAAGTAATAATAATAATAATAATAATAATAATATTTAAAACAAATTCAGCCAATCAATGCAAAATGCAAACCCTTCTGCTTTAAGGGCCTGATTATGACAATTGAAAGTATTTTAATGATAAAAAAAGAATTATTCAATGATTACTGTGAGTTACATTATATACATATATGTTAACAAGTTCAATCAGGACCCACTTGAAAACCTTTTTGGAAAAATAAGAGCAAGAAATTTTAATAAAAATAATCCAAACGCGTCTGAATTTGGCTCATTACTGCCCAAAATTATGGATCTAAAATTTTTGTTTAAGTTAAAATTTTCCAATTGTGAAGAAGAAGATTCTGAATATTTGATCAAATTAAAAGAATATGAACACTCGAAAGAAAACCCAATACTTGTCTGGCCATCAGACAAGTACTTCAAAATATGTCAACTTACTTACTTACTTACTTAGGTGGCGCTACAGTTCGGGGTGAACCTGGGCCTCAACCAACAAGCCTCTCCATTTAGCTCGGTCTTTAGCTAATTGCCTCCAGTTGCGCACTCCAAGTTGGTCGAGGTCCCCTTGAACTTGTGCGCGCCACCTACGGCGATAATTCCCTCTACTGCGTCGTCCCTCGGGGTTAGATTCGAAGACTCTGCGGGCCGGAGCGTTGGTGTCCATTCGCTCTACATGTCCTAGCCATCTCAGACGTCCAATACGCAGTTTTTTGACTAGGTCGATGTCGCTGTACAGCTCGTATAGTTCGTGATTGAATCTTCTCCTCCAAAACCCGTCAACGCAAACGGGACCGAAAATCTTACGAAGAATTTTTCTCTCGAAGCGACCAAGGATATCTTCATCCTCTTTTAATAAAGTCCATGTTTCAGCGCCGTAAACCAGGACTGGGATGATCAAGGTCTTATATAGAGTCTCCTTAGTTGTTCGAGAGAGGGCTTTACTGTTGAATTGCCTTATAAGCCCAAAAAAACAGCGATTGGCAAGAGTTATTCTTCGATTCCCTTACTACCTCGAAGTTATAGCTGCCCACGGTGACGTTTTGTCCAATTCGTCGATGTTGGTTTTCCCTTCTAGTTGACAGCATATACTTGGTTTTGCCCTCGTTTATCGCCAAACCCATTTTGGCCGCTTCCGCCTCAATGCTTGCAAAAGCACCGGTGACAGCCCGCTGAGATCTTCCGATAATGTCTATATCGTCGGCGTATGCAAGCAGTTGTACAGACTTGTAATAGATTGTGCCTCCGGTGTTGGCTTGTGAGTTCCGCACAATCCGTTCAAGTACAATATTGAAGAAGTCACATGACAGCGCGTCACCTTGTCTAAAGCCTTTTTTGACATCAAAGGTCTCGGTGAGGTCATTACCGACCTTGATGGAGCAGCGAGCGTTCTCCATCGTCAGCCTGCACAGGCGGACAAGTTTGGCAGGGATGTCAAAACTAGACATGGCTCTATAAAGCTCTTCTCTATAGATGCTGTCATAGGCGGCCTTGAAATCGATAAAGAGGTGGTGAGTATCGATTTGGAATTATTGGGTTTTCTCCAGGATCGGCCGAAGTGTGAAGATTTGATCGATGGTGGACTTTCCTGGCCTGAAACCGCACTGATAGGGTCCAATCAGGCTGTTGATAAAAGGTTTCAGGCGTTCACACAATATCGCAGAAAAGATCTTGTACGCGATGTTGAGGAGACTGATGCCTCTATAATTGGCGCAGTTGAGGGGGTCTCCTTTCTTGTGGATCGGGCAAACGATGCTGAGATTCCATTCATCAGGCATACACTCCTCTGACCAAATATTAGAAATGAGTTGGTGTATGCACTCTACCAATTGTATCATTTTTTCGTAGCATTTTTATTATAGCCGTGTAGTGAGTCGAGTCAGAGGGTTGCATTCGAAATTCATTGTTCTTTAATACTTTTAATTCAAAATTGTCTTTTGCAACTTCGTTAAGCGCGTTGTTTAGAATTTTAATGCATTTAACACTTTGGACGTAAATCGGCGGTGGTTTGCTGGGTCTCTTAAATTGCGTTTTGTTAGGTTGGTTAATTTTATCGGTTGTTTCGTTTTTTGTATTATTGTAGTCGATGTCTTCGTCCACGCTGAGGATGTCGAAACGATTTGACGAGGATAACTCCTTGGGTTTGCTTAAACAGTAGTTCAAAGTTTGTTTGTTTTTTTGTTTTAAGTTTCTTTGGTTGTTGTTGTTGTCTGTTATTTTGATTGGGGATGATCTGTCTCTTTTTTGACTTGTAGGATTGTGTTTGTCGATATTTGTCATGGTATCAGTGGCGACAATGGGTTTGGAAATTGTTTGGTTTTGTGAATAATTTGTATTTTTGCGGTCCATGTGGGCAGAAGTAGGGGTCTTTGATTTTGGAGTTTGAGTACTTGCACGGTTGATTGATGTTCTGTTGTTGCTGTAGCTTGGTTTTTGTGTTTCATTCATCGAAGGGTTATGAAGGGTGTTGTTTTTGTTTGTCCTATATGTGTTGTCATAGTTGATGTAGTACTTGCTGAGGCAAGTGTTGTTATGACGCTAGTAGATGTCGATGTTGTTGAAGTCATCATTGTGATGAAGTTATTATGGACATGGAGATCCGGGAATGCGTTAAGATGCGATCGTACAACACTCATCTAATTTGCAGTACAAGCCTAGAAGTATGCAATTGGATAAGTGTATCTTTTGTAAGCTTTTTTAGAGGTTTTTCGCTATGCCTAGCGTAGGTCCAAACCCTTAAGCTTGTGCAGCTTTTAGTACTGAGAAGTACTGATATTTCGGTGATTAGGTTCCACACCTCCACAAAGAGCTTTGCGCCAAATCAGCTGTCACTGAAGAATATGGTATTGTTGGTGTTTGATAATTTACCTATTTACTTCAAGATAAGCAAGCACTGGATGAGAACTTTAGTATCCAGCGATGCGCGAACCAAACGCTATGTGTTTGGTACATATATGCTCTCTAGTTTTGGTATGAATTTATAGTGAGAAAAATTAAGTTTGATCTAGCACTGGTTTAAAACACAGCCTTATAACTTTGAACCGGTACAAATAAACTCAAATATATCCACATTTTCGGTTGAATTAGAACTTAAAATTGAGTTCTAATTCAAGAATGGGATGTTTTTCAAAATAAGGCAATGGAATTCTTAAATAGAACCCCATGGCAAGGCAAAAATCTCAACAAGGAAGCAGCTTTAATAACCAAAGCTTTGCGGTCCGCAGCAAATCTATCGAACCCCCAAACCAAAAATATACCTCATAAATCGATTGTCCCATGGTGGAATTCTGAAATTGCCAGCTTGCGAAAAAATAAACAATACTTGTGGAATACCTTCAGAAAATATTCAAGTGATATTAATCTCATCAGCTATCGCAAGGCTAACGCTGAATTCCGTAAAATAGTTAAAGAAGCTAAGAGGGAAAGCTTTCAAAAGTTCACAATGAACATCAACCCAAATTCAACAAGCAAAAAATTGTGGGCCGACATAAAAACCCTCACTGGGAACTACACACCCCACTTCATAAAAACAATAGATTCGGGCTTGGAAATAATCCATGACCCGCAAAAAATTTGCGAACACTTTGTTGTAACTTGGTCCAACTACTCAAGCAATTCGATTTTCTATCAGCCAAGCAGACTGCTTTAAATTGCCCAACGCCACCTTACCCTTTGAGCTCTTCAGCCATGTTAATTGAAAGTCCAATTAACATTCTCGAACTTGATGGTTGCCTAAAATCGACTAAAGGGAAAACACCTGGCTATGATCCGATGCTTAGAAATGCTCCTCTAGTCGCCAAACATTGAACCCTGGCATTATATAATAAAATCCTTGATCAAGGCATCATCCCACAGAGTTGGAAAATAGCAAGTATCGTCCCAATTCTAAAACCAAAACATCAAGCAACTGACACTAAAGGATATAGGCCTATTTCGTTGTTACCGTGTACTGGAAAAATACTGGAAAAAATTGTCTCCACGACTACTACTGACTACTTTGGTACATTGAAAAAAATAACTTTATTAATTTCAATCAAGTTGCTTTTAAACATGGTCGAAGCACAATAGATTCTCTGCTGCATATTGACGAATATATTTCTTCGGCACTTTCTTGCAAAAATCACATTTCAATTTTGTCCTTGGACTTTAAAAAAGCCTTTGATCGCATTGGTACACATGTAGTACTTAATAAACTCCGTAAATGAAATATCGGTCCTAAAATATACTCCTACGTCAAAGCTTTCTTATCTAATAAGAAGTTTAGAATTAGAGCCAATTACATTTACTCCAATGTATACCAAAAAGTTTTTTCACGGTCCCACCTCTCGCGAGCGTCTGACAAACATCCGAGAGTATTATTGTCACGAAAAAGCTTCTCAAATCGCCGTTCGGATTCGGCATTAAAACTGTAGGTCCCTTCCATTCGTGTAAAAAATATAACGCACACAACATAAGTGGTTGCGGGAAGCTAGGCCCTGGCACTTTAAAGAGCTGTTGCGCCAAATATTTATATTTGTATTTGTAATGTATACAATCTATACAATGGAATACCCCAAGGCTCGCCGTTGTCAGTGACGCTATTTATAATAGCTTACAATGACATAAGCGAAATAATAGCAAAATACAAAAAGATTGACTATGTTTTGTACGCAGACGATCTTTTGTTATTATCCAAATGCACCCAAGTTTCGGATTCTAAACAACTGTTTGAACACATTCTTACTGATTTAAACGAATGGTGCAGTCAATCCGGGACGGTTATATCCCCAATCAAAAGTAAACATTTGCACATATGTGCAGAAAAACAAGCTGTAATAGTTTTGATTTAAATTTCAATCAACTCCAAGTTCCAAATGTAATTAATTTGAGCATCCTAGGCGTAGTATTTGATAATAAATTTAATTTTAAGGCTCATTGTTTAGAGTTAAGGAACAAACTAGCTACCAGGCTAAATGTGATAAAATATCTGTCATCAAAAAATAGCTTAGTCCACATAAACTCTCTCATTAACGTAACCAAAGCAATCATTTTATCCAAAATCGATTACGGATTGGCAATCTATGGAAAGTGCTGCAAGACCACATTGCAGTTGATAAAGCCACCCTATCACACATCTCTCAGATGTTCTCTAAAAGCTTTTAGAACTACCTCCATCAAATATATGCTGACGGAAGCCGGGCTCCCATCCATCGAAGACCGTAAAGAAATATTAACTGCGCGCCTTGCTCCCAAAATCTGCGAATCATGCAAATCCCCTATCATAAATGATGCCGTTAAAATTCTAAGACGAAAAAGGGTTCCCAAACTCCCCTCAACAATTTTTATAGCGCTAAACTACGCCAAGAGCGCAGGTCTCCTAACTGAGATAAGACCAGCAACTATCGAACGGTATCCCCCGTGGCTACTTCCTGCAGACGCTATCAACACCATCCTCTCCAACACAAAAAAGGACGTAACACCCAAAAAATCACATTCACAACGTTTCAAGGAACCGATTAGCAAATATCGCACAAACTTGTGGGATATACTATATACAGACGGTTCAAAAAGCGAAAGTGGGACTGGCTACGCTGTAGTCTTGGCAATCGGCGAGGTACTATGTAGTGAAAGATTACCAAACTACAACAGAAGCCTTAGCTATTCTCAAAGCTACAGAACGGGCAAAAACTCTCCATAAGAATGTTATCATTTGTACCGACAGCCTCTCCTCTGTCAATGCTATTCGTAACATTAGAAACCGCTCAACAATCATCAACAAAATCCGGGACAACATCATCAACAGAAGAAACAAATTAATAATCCTTTGGATCCCAGGCCACTCGGGTATCAGTGGAAACGAACTTGCCGACAAGGTAGCCCGTAGCGTGTCAACGGAGTCAAACATCACACCCTACTCACCTCCAAAATATGATTCCATCAGACACCTAAACTCGCACTGGGAACAAAAAAGAACTCAAGCATGGACGCAACACACCCACCTCTACAGAAGCTTCAATCCAACCGGCAATCCAGCATCTTATCCGACAACTACTGCATCCAATAAAAATAAATGTTTCCTGAGACTCCGTCTAGGTCACACACAAATGACCCATAGCTACATTCTTCTAAAGGACAACCCGCCAGTATGCCATCTCTGCCAATCCGGTCGCATTTTAACTATAAATCACTTTATTTACGAATGCCCAAAAGTACACAATTTATGTATTAATGTATTTAAACAAAATTTGTCTAAACTTCTTGTTGTACCCTCTGTACATAATATTAATTCTGTTTTCAAGATATTAAAGGAACTTAATTTAGATGATAGCATATAGATAAATTGTTTGCCCTCCGCTATGTGGCGATCTGGAACTGCCAGGCACATGTATACTCGTGGGCCTGTCAGCACCAGATCGCCACTCCATTTATTTTTTTTTTATCTTTAGTAAACTACATAAAAAAAAATCAAACAGCCAAAAGCCCTGGTAGCTAGTGCTGTATATTGTAATTAAATTGTAAATTTAATTTACCGTTTAATAAAAGTAATAATAATAATAATAATAATAATAATATTTAAAACAAATTCAGCCAATCAATGCAAAATGCAAACCCTTCTGCTTTAAGGGCCTGATTATGACAATTGAAAGTATTTTAATGATAAAAAAAGAATTATTCAATGATTACTGTGAGTTACATTATATACATATATGTTAACAAGTTCAATCAGGACCCACTTGAAAACCTTTTTGGAAAAATAAGAGCAAAAAATTTTAATAAAAATAATCCAAACGCGTCTGAATTTGGCTCATTACTGCCCAAAATTATGGATCTAAAATTTTTGTTTAAGTTAAAATTTTCCAATTGTGAAGAAGAAGATTCTGAATATTTGATCAAATTAAAAGAATATGAACACTCGAAAGAAAACCCAATACTTGTCTGGCCATCAGACAAGTACTTCAAAATATGTCAACTTACTTACTTACTTACTTAGGTGGCGCTACAGTTCGGGGTGAACCTGGGCCTCAACCAACAAGCCTCTCCATTTAGCTCGGTCTTTAGCTAATTGCCTCCAGTTGCGCACTCCAAGTTGGTCGAGGTCCCCTTGAACTTGTGCGCGCCACCTACGGCGATAATTCCCTCTACTGCGTCGTCCCTCGGGGTTAGATTCGAAGACTCTGCGGGCCGGAGCGTTGGTGTCCATTCGCTCTACATGTCCTAGCCATCTCAGACGTCCAATACGCAGTTTTTTGACTAGGTCGATGTCGCTGTACAGCTCGTATAGTTCGTGATTGAATCTTCTCCTCCAAAACCCGTCAACGCAAACGGGACCGAAAATCTTACGAAGAATTTTTCTCTCGAAGCGACCAAGGATATCTTCATCCTCTTTTAATAAAGTCCATGTTTCAGCGCCGTAAACCAGGACTGGGATGATCAAGGTCTTATATAGAGTCTCCTTAGTTGTTCGAGAGAGGGCTTTACTGTTGAATTGCCTTATAAGCCCAAAAAAACAGCGATTGGCAAGAGTTATTCTTCGATTCATTTCTGCGCTGATTTTGTTTGCTGAATTTATAGCAGAGCCAAGGTAGACAAAGTCCCTTACTACCTCGAAGTTATAGCTGCCCACGGTGACGTTTTGTCCAATTCGTCGATGTTGGTTTTCCCTTCTAGTTGACAGCATATACTTGGTTTTGCCCTCGTTTATCGCCAAACCCATTTTGGCCGCTTCCGCCTCAATGCTTGCAAAAGCACCGGTGACAGCCCGCTGAGATCTTCCGATAATGTCTATATCGTCGGCGTATGCAAGCAGTTGTACAGACTTGTAATAGATTGTGCCTCCGGTGTTGGCTTGTGAGTTCCGCACAATCCGTTCAAGTACAATATTGAAGAAGTCACATGACAGCGCGTCACCTTGTCTAAAGCCTTTTTTGACATCAAAGGTCTCGGTGAGGTCATTACCGACCTTGATGGAGCAGCGAGCGTTCTCCATCGTCAGCCTGCACAGGCGGACAAGTTTGGCAGGGATGTCAAAACTAGACATGGCTCTATAAAGCTCTTCTCTATAGATGCTGTCATAGGCGGCCTTGAAATCGATAAAGAGGTGGTGAGTATCGATTTGGAATTATTGGGTTTTCTCCAGGATCGGCCGAAGTGTGAAGATTTGATCGATGGTGGACTTTCCTGGCCTGAAACCGCACTGATAGGGTCCAATCAGGCTGTTGATAAAAGGTTTCAGGCGTTCACACAATATCGCAGAAAAGATCTTGTACGCGATGTTGAGGAGACTGATGCCTCTATAATTGGCGCAGTTGAGGGGGTCTCCTTTCTTGTGGATCGGGCAAACGATGCTGAGATTCCATTCATCAGGCATACACTCCTCTGACCAAATATTAGAAATGAGTTGGTGTATGCACTCTACCAATTGTATCATTTTTTCGTAGCATTTTTATTATAGCCGTGTAGTGAGTCGAGTCAGAGGGTTGCATTCGAAATTCATTGTTCTTTAATACTTTTAATTCAAAATTGTCTTTTGCAACTTCGTTAAGCGCGTTGTTTAGAATTTTAATGCATTTAACACTTTGGACGTAAATCGGCGGTGGTTTGCTGGGTCTCTTAAATTGCGTTTTGTTAGGTTGGTTAATTTTATCGGTTGTTTCGTTTTTTGTATTATTGTAGTCGATGTCTTCGTCCACGCTGAGGATGTCGAAACGATTTGACGAGGATAACTCCTTGGGTTTGCTTAAACAGTAGTTCAAAGTTTGTTGGTTTTTTTGTTTTAAGTTTCTTTGGTTGTTGTTGTTGTCTGTTATTTTGATTGGGGATGATCTGTCTCTTTTTTGACTTGTAGGATTGTGTTTGTCGATATTTGTCATGGTATCAGTGGCGACAATGGGTTTGGAAATTGTTTGGTTTTGTGAATAATTTGTATTTTTGCGGTCCATGTGGGCAGAAGTAGGGGTCTTTGATTTTGGAGTTTGAGTACTTGCACGGTTGATTGATGTTCTGTTGTTGCTGTAGCTTGGTTTTTGTGTTTCATTCATCGAAGGGTTATGAAGGGTGTTGTTTTTGTTTGTCCTATATGTGTTGTCATAGTTGATGTAGTACTTGCTGAGGCAAGTGTTGTTATGACGCTAGTAGATGTCGATGTTGTTGAAGTCATCATTGTGATGAAGTTATTATGGACATGGAGATCCGGGAATGCGTTAAGATGCGATCGTACAACACTCATCTAATTTGCAGTACAAGCCTAGAAGTATGCAATTGGATAAGTGTATCTTTTGTAAGCTTTTTTAGAGGTTTTTCGCTATGCCTAGCGTAGGTCCAAACCCTTAAGCTTGTGCAGCTTTTAGTACTGAGAAGTACTGATATTTCGGTGATTAGGTTCCACACCTCCACAAAGAGCTTTGCGCCAAATCAGCTGTCACTGAAGAATATGGTATTGTTGGTGTTTGATAATTTACCTATTTACTTCAAGATAAGCAAGCACTGGATGAGAACTTTAGTATCCAGCGATGCGCGAACCAAACGCTATGTGTTTGGTATATGCTCTCTAGTTTTGGTATGAATTTATAGTGAGAAAAATTAAGTTTGATCTAGCACTGGTTTAAAACACAGCCTTATAACTTTGAACCGGTACAAATAAACTCAAATATATCCACATTTTCGGTTGAATTAGAACTTAAAATTGAGTTCTAATTCAAGAATGGGATGTTTTTCAAAATAAGGCAATGGAATTCTTAAATAGAACCCCATGGCAAGGCAAAAATCTCAACAAGGAAGCAGCTTTAATAACCAAAGCTTTGCGGTCCGCAGCAAATCTATCGAACCCCCAAACCAAAAATATACCTCATAAATCGATTGTCCCATGGTGGAATTCTGAAATTGCCAGCTTGCGAAAAAATAAACAATACTTGTGGAATACCTTCAGAAAATATTCAAGTGATATTAATCTCATCAGCTATCGCAAGGCTAACGCTGAATTCCGTAAAATAGTTAAAGAAGCTAAGAGGGAAAGCTTTCAAAAGTTCACAATTTTTTTTTTTTTTTTTTTTTTTTTTTTTTTTTTTTTCGTGGGTAGGTGAAAATCTTCATGAGACACTATGAGACCGTGTACTCATAGTAGTGTCAGATTTCTACTGACTAAAAACACCCTTCCCTTCGTTTTGTTTACTACGACTAAGTTTGACCTTATCAAGTAGTTTAAGCTTCAGATTTATATTCGCGTGAGGCAGGTAGATTTCCAATAAAAGCACCTGCTGAAACCGTCATTACATGCGGCTTTTTGTCTTATAGCGCTAATTCGAACGGTTTCGTTCTTTGAAGTCGGCGCGTAAGATTTGTCACATCCAAAGTTTGGAGTATGGCACAGTTGCAATGGCCATGAAGACGAATACGAAGCTTGCGAGCGAAGTTTTTTATTTCGTCCTCCACGGTAGCTATCCCTAAGTCTCTGTGGATATCATTGTTTCTGATATACCAGGGAGCGTTCACGATTATTCTTATAATTTTATTTTGCAATGATTGTATGAGATTCCTATTGCTTGGTTTGGTACAACCCCAGAGTTGTATACCGTACGTCCACACGGGTTTAAGCACTTGCTTATACAGAAGCAGTTTGTTATATACGCTTAGTTTGGAATATCTTCCAATTAGCCAATACATTTCTCTAAGTCGATTTTCGACTTCGTCACGTTTCTTTTTAACGTGAGGTTTCCATTTAAGTTTCGCGTATAGTGTCATTCCCAGATATTTAGCTTCGTTTGCATGCGGTATTTGTACCGAGTTAATGAAAACGGGAAGGTTGATTATTTTCTTGTAAGTGAAGTTAACATGCGTCGATTTGGTCTCGTTAAGAACAATGCGCCAAGTTTTTGTCCACTCACAGATTTTATCCAAGGCTCGTTGGAGTTTTATGGTTGCTGACTCGATTGAACTTTCCGTTGCCAAAATAGCCGTATCGTCCGCGAACGTAGCTACAATAGTGCCTTCAGTTTGAGGTATGTCCCGAGTGTACAGCAAGAATAAGATAGGCCCAAGGACACTTCCTTGCGGAACTCCGGCGGCAATTTCTTTAAAATCAGAATATTCAGTTCCGTGCTTAACACGAAAAGTGAAAAGTGAAGTTGCTCCGGAAGGATTCGTCTTAGCTTATAATTCAATCCATCGTGCCAAACCCTGTCGAAGGCTTGAGATACGTCAAGAAAAGCGCTAGAACAAATCTTTTTCTCCTCAAGGGCTTTTTCAATTTCGTCGGTTATTCTATAAACCTGGTCAATTGTGGAATGCTTGATTCTGAACCCGAATTGGTGGTCAGGTATTAGGCGTCTCTCTTCAATGACCGGAAGAATCCGTTTCAGAAGGAGTTTTTCAAATACCTTCGATATTATTGGTAGTAGCGATATCGGTCTGTACGATTTTTTGTCATTTGGAGATTTTCCCGGTTTCGGAACCATTATGACTTCTGCGACTTTCCATTGATTTGGAACGTATAATAATCTAATGGAAGCATTTATTAAATAAAGCAATTTTAATAGTGCCTTTTTTGGTAATTCCTTGAGGATTTGTCCGGTTATTAAATCATAGCCAGGAGCTTTATTGTTCTTCAGGTTTTTTATTGCCTGGCAAAGTTCTATAAGTGACACACTTTTTATTCTAAGGTTGTCAGATGTCGTAGTCGTACCGGTAAAATCGTCTACCAATGTTTCTCCATCAAATGGCTTAAAAGTTTCTTCTAAGTGCTCGGCAAATAGATCCGCTTTTTCTTTGTCACCTTTTGCCCATTCGTCGTTGTTTTTTCTTATCGGTGGCGAATGTATTTGCGGTTTTTTAATTCTTTTGACAGCTTTCCAGAGCGAGTAATTAGTAGTTTTTTCGGCGGTTAAACCTTCAAGATAAGCTGAAGTCTCTCGGTTTTTTAGGTCTTGGATCGCTTTTTTAAGCTTATTGCATAAGAAATTCGAGTGGGTTTTATGCTGGGGAGCGCGAGTTTGTTGCCATATTTTGCGTGCTCTCCTCTTTTCTCGAATAAGTTCTTTTATTTCCGGCGGATAATAAGCTTCATTGCATGGGACTTCTTTCCTCCTTAAAGGTGTATTTTTCCACGCGGCATTTTGTATTGATTCAATAAATTTGCCGAGCTCATCTTCTATTTCGAAGGGTGTTTTGAGCGATACATTTAAGACAATATTTTCTTCGCAATCAGTTCTAAAGTCGCGCCAGTTAGTTTTTTTGGTAGTTAATCTAGGCACAGCTTCTACTGTCATTAGTCGGTCACTTATTGTCAAGATTACCGGCGAGTGATCTGAGGAGAGATCAAAGCTTTCCTCTACTTTCGCAAAATTTGAAGATACTCCTTTCGCTACGAAGAAGTCTATTAGGTCCGGTGTTTTTGCTGTATCAGAGGGCCAATACGTCGGTTTCCCCGTCGAAAAGAAATCAACCCCGAATTGCATACCGGCTTCGTACAGAAGTCTGCCTTTCCGTGAATTGGATCTGGAACCCCAAAAGGTGTGTTTTGCGTTGAAATCGCCACCTATAATGAAATTCGGTCCAAGTGAGTCAAGGAGACGTACAAAGTCGTTACTTCGAAACGTGCATCGCGGAGGACAATAAATGGACGCGATGTTGAAATATGAGTGCCTATTCTTAACTCGAACTGAGCTTGTTTGCATTGTATCGATTTCAATCGTCGTATTTATGGAGTGCTCAATGCAGTCTTTAATGAATAAGGAGGATCCGCCTCTAGCTCTTCCGGAAGGGTGGTATGCGTGATAAGCACGATACCCTCTTATTTTTACTCCGGATTCCTTTGTCAAATGAGTTTCAGAGATCAAGCAAATGTCAATGTTGTCATTCCGTAAGAATACTTCTAATTCGGCGTTTTTTTGTAGAAGGCCGTTTGCGTTCCATGTTAAAATTTTTAGTAACTGATTCATATTCATATGGGAGTTCTTTTCTGGCGAGGTTTTAACTCGAGCTTGCTCAATTTATCAAATATGACTTTGTTTACCTTCGTTTGCTCCTCAAGTTTCGCAAGAATTATAGAGAAGACTTGGGAGACTGGGTCTACCGTAACACCGCTTTGCTTGGTTTCTAGCGACGCAGCTTGAGCATATGTTAGCGTCTCTGGAGATTGTGGCTTTTCCTTTGATTTTGCCGAAGGAACTTTACTTTGCTCGACTCTCGTCTTAAGTTTGACGTGTTTATTGACGGTCGTTACCCTTGGCTTAGCGATTTCACGACTATTTTTAACCGGTTCTGCGTTCTGGCGTTGAATATTTTTAAATGTGTCTCGCCTTTTTTGAAGCTCTTTTGCAACTTCGCAACCTCGATAGTTCGCTGGGTGCTTTCCTTTGCAGTTAATGCAGGTAGCCGGGGCCTGCTTATTTAGGTCACACTTTTCTGAGAGATGGTTACCAGCACATTTTACGCATCTCGGCTCTTTTCGACAATACGACTGTGTGTGATTAAAGCCTTGACAGCGTTTACACTGAGGTATCGATCTCGTACTCGTACGCATAGGCTCAATCTTGACTACGATATTCAGAATAGTTTTAACGTTATAAATATCGTCTACATTTTCGCTCCTGTCAAAGGTAAGCATAAAGAGCGGAAGTCCATGCTTGACCATGATTTCCTGGCCTTGTTCCGTTTGTTGCTTCACCTTTTTGAGAATATTGACGGCATTAAGAATTTTCAAACCTTTAGCTTTGAGGTCGTTCATTACGTCGTCTTTTGTGCACGAGGGGTGGAGACCCCTTGCTATAACACGCAGTGGTCTTTCTGACTTATTTTCATAAGTATACCACTGGATTTTTTCCGTGTTTAATTTTTGTGATATTGCTCGGTAGCCATCGGAGTCATCAACGTTAATTTTCCACGCATTGTTCCTGAGTGACGTTACCTTGAATTTCGATGTCGTCGTACCTTTAAGAAGGCAATGTAGCTTACTGTAGTCCGTTATGCCAACGACGTTTATTGCAGGCGGAGGACGTGCTTTAGCTTGAGTTTGCTTTGGCTTCGGCTCATTTTGCTTGTCTTCTTTTCGCGGCTCGATTTCGGGCGAAGAGCCGGCTCTGCGTTTTTTGCTATGTTCACAATGAACATCAACCCAAATTCAACAAGCAAAAAATTGTGGGCCGACATAAAAACCCTCACTGGGAACTACACACCCCACTTCATAAAAACAATAGATTCGGGCTTGGAAATAATCCATGACCCGCAAAAAATTTGCGAACACTTTGTTGTAACTTGGTCCAACTACTCAAGCAATTCGATTTTCTATCAGCCAAGCAGACTGCTTTAAATTGCCCAACGCCACCTTACCCTTTGAGCTCTTCAGCCATGTTAATTGAAAGTCCAATTAACATTCTCGAACTTGATGGTTGCCTAAAATCGACTAAAGGGAAAACACCTGGCTATGATCCGATGCTTAGAAATGCTCCTCTAGTCGCCAAACATTGAACCCTGGCATTATATAATAAAATCCTTGATCAAGGCATCATCCCACAGAGTTGGAAAATAGCAAGTATCGTCCCAATTCTAAAACCAAAACATCAAGCAACTGACACTAAAGGATATAGGCCTATTTCGTTGTTACCGTGTACTGGAAAAATACTGGAAAAAATTGTCTCCACGACTACTACTGACTACTTTGGTACATTGAAAAAAATAACTTTATTAATTTCAATCAAGTTGCTTTTAAACATGGTCGAAGCACAATAGATTCTCTGCTGCATATTGACGAATATATTTCTTCGGCACTTTCTTGCAAAAATCACATTTCAATTTTGTCCTTGGACTTTAAAAAAGCCTTTGATCGCATTGGTACACATGTAGTACTTAATAAACTCCGTAAATGAAATATCGGTCCTAAAATATACTCCTACGTCAAAGCTTTCTTATCTAATAAGAAGTTTAGAATTAGAGCCAATTACATTTACTCCAATGTATACCAAAAAGTTTTTTCACGGTCCCACCTCTCGCGAGCGTCTGACAAACATCCGAGAGTATTATTGTCACGAAAAAGCTTCTCAAATCGCCGTTCGGATTCGGCATTAAAACTGTAGGTCCCTTCCATTCGTGTAAAAAATATAACGCACACAACATAAGTGGTTGCGGGAAGCTAGGCCCTGGCACTTTAAAGAGCTGTTGCGCCAAATATTTATATTTGTATTTGTAATGTATACAATCTATACAATGGAATACCCCAAGGCTCGCCGTTGTCAGTGACGCTATTTATAATAGCTTACAATGACATAAGCGAAATAATAGCAAAATACAAAAAGATTGACTATGTTTTGTACGCAGACGATCTTTTGTTATTATCCAAATGCACCCAAGTTTCGGATTCTAAACAACTGTTTGAACACATTCTTACTGATTTAAACGAATGGTGCAGTCAATCCGGGACGGTTATATCCCCAATCAAAAGTAAACATTTGCACATATGTGCAGAAAAACAAGCTGTAATAGCTTTGATTTAAATTTCAATCAACTCCAAGTTCCAAATGTAATTAATTTGAGCATCCTAGGCGTAGTATTTGATAATAAATTTAATTTTAAGGCTCATTGTTTAGAGTTAAGGAACAAACTAGCTACCAGGCTAAATGTGATAAAATATCTGTCATCAAAAAATAGCTTAGTCCACATAAACTCTCTCATTAACGTAACCAAAGCAATCATTTTATCCAAAATCGATTACGGATTGGCAATCTATGGAAAGTGCTGCAAGACCACATTGCAGTTGATAAAGCCACCCTATCACACATCTCTCAGATGTTCTCTAAAAGCTTTTAGAACTACCTCCATCAAATATATGCTGACGGAAGCCGGGCTCCCATCCATCGAAGACCGTAAAGAAATATTAACTGCGCGCCTTGCTCCCAAAATCTGCGAATCATGCAAATCCCCTATCATAAATGATGCCGTTAAAATTCTAAGACGAAAAAGGGTTCCCAAACTCCCCTCAACAATTTTTATAGCGCTAAACTACGCCAAGAGCGCAGGTCTCCTAACTGAGATAAGACCAGCAACTATCGAACGGTATCCCCCGTGGCTACTTCCTGCAGACGCTATCAACACCATCCTCTCCAACACAAAAAAGGATGTAACACCCAAAAAATCACATTCACAACGTTTCAAGGAACCGATTAGCAAATATCGCACAAACTTGTGGGATATACTATATACAGACGGTTCAAAAAGCGAAAGTGGGACTGGCTACGCTGTAGTCTTGGCAATCGGCGAGGTACTATGTAGTGAAAGATTACCAAACTACAACAGAAGCCTTAGCTATTCTCAAAGCTACAGAACGGGCAAAAACTCTCCATAAGAATGTTATCATTTGTACCGACAGCCTCTCCTCTGTCAATGCTATTCGTAACATTAGAAACCGCTCAACAATCATCAACAAAATCCGGGACAACATCATCAACAGAAGAAACAAATTAATAATCCTTTGGATCCCAGGCCACTCGGGTATCAGTGGAAACGAACTTGCCGACAAGGTAGCCCGTAGCGTGTCAACGGAGTCAAACATCACACCCTACTCACCTCCAAAATATGATTCCATCAGACACCTAAACTCGCACTGGGAACAAAAAAGAACTCAAGCATGGACGCAACACACCCACCTCTACAGAAGCTTCAATCCAACCGGCAATCCAGCATCTTATCCGACAACTACTGCATCCAATAAAAATAAATGTTTCCTGAGACTCCGTCTAGGTCACACACAAATGACCCATAGCTACATTCTTCTAAAGGACAACCCGCCAGTATGCCATCTCTGCCAATCCGGTCGCATTTTAACTATAAATCACTTTATTTACGAATGCCCAAAAGTACACAATTTATGTATTAATGTATTTAAACAAAATTTGTCTAAACTTCTTGTTGTACCCTCTGTACATAATATTAATTCTGTTTTCAAGATATTAAAGGAACTTAATTTAGATGATAGCATATAGATAAATTTTTTGCCCTCCGCTATGTGGCGATCTGGAACTGCCAGGCACATGTATACTCGTGGGCCTGTCAGCACCAGATCGCCACTCCATTTATTTTTTTTTTATCTTTAGTAAACTACATAAAAAAAAATCAAACAGCCAAAAGCCCTGGTAGCTAGTGCTGTATATTGTAATTAAATTGTAAATTTAATTTACCGTTTAATAAAAGTAATAATAATAATAATAATAATAATAATATTTAAAACAAATTCAGCCAATCAATGCAAAATGCAAACCCTTCTGCTTTAAGGGCCTGATTATGACAATTGAAAGTATTTTAATGATAAAAAAAGAATTATTCAATGATTACTGTGAGTTACATTATATACATATATGTTAACAAGTTCAATCAGGACCCACTTGAAAACCTTTTTGGAAAAATAAGAGCAAGAAATTTTAATAAAAATAATCCAAACGCGTCTGAATTTGGCTCATTACTGCCCAAAATTATGGATCTAAAATTTTTGTTTAAGTTAAAATTTTCCAATTGTGAAGAAGAAGATTCTGAATATTTGATCAAATTAAAAGAATATGAACACTCGAAAGAAAACCCAATACTTGTCTGGCCATCAGACAAGTACTTCAAAATATGTCAACTTACTTACTTACTTACTTAGGTGGCGCTACAGTTCGGGGTGAACCTGGGCCTCAACCAACAAGCCTCTCCATTTAGCTCGGTCTTTAGCTAATTGCCTCCAGTTGCGCACTCCAAGTTGGTCGAGGTCCCCTTGAACTTGTGCGCGCCACCTACGGCGATAATTCCCTCTACTGCGTCGTCCCTCGGGGTTAGATTCGAAGACTCTGCGGGCCGGAGCATTGGTGTCCATTCGCTCTACATGTCCTAGCCATCTCAGACGTCCAATACGCAGTTTTTTGACTAGGTCGATGTCGCTGTACAGCTCGTATAGTTCGTGATTGAATCTTCTCCTCCAAAACCCGTCAACGCAAACGGGACCGAAAATCTTACGAAGAATTTTTCTCTCGAAGCGACCAAGGATATCTTCATCCTCTTTTAATAAAGTCCATGTTTCAGCGCCGTAAACCAGGACTGGGATGATCAAGGTCTTATATAGAGTCTCCTTAGTTGTTCGAGAGAGGGCTTTACTGTTGAATTGCCTTATAAGCCCAAAAAAACAGCGATTGGCAAGAGTTATTCTTCGATTCATTTCTGCGCTGATTTTGTTTGCTAAATTTATAGCAGAGCCAAGGTAGACAAAGTCCCTTACTACCTCGAAGTTATAGCTGCCCACGGTGACGTTTTGTCCAATTCGTCGATGTTGGTTTTCCCTTCTAGTTGACAGCATATACTTGGTTTTGCCCTCGTTTATCGCCAAACCCATTTTGGCCGCTTCCGCCTCAATGCTTGCAAAAGCACCGGTGACAGCCCGCTGAGATCTTCCGATAATGTCTATATCGTCGGCGTATGCAAGCAGTTGTACAGACTTGTAATAGATTGTGCCTCCGGTGTTGGCTTGTGAGTTCCGCACAATCCGTTCAAGTACAATATTGAAGAAGTCACATGACAGCGCGTCACCTTGTCTAAAGCCTTTTTTGACATCAAAGGTCTCGGTGAGGTCATTACCGACCTTGATGGAGCAGCGAGCGTTCTCCATCGTCAGCCTGCACAGGCGGACAAGTTTGGCAGGGATGTCAAAACTAGACATGGCTCTATAAAGCTCTTCTCTATAGATGCTGTCATAGGCGGCCTTGAAATCGATAAAGAGGTGGTGAGTATCGATTTGGAATTATTGGGTTTTCTCCAGGATCGGCCGAAGTGTGAAGATTTGATCGATGGTGGACTTTCCTGGCCTGAAACCGCACTGATAGGGTCCAATCAGGCTGTTGATAAAAGGTTTCAGGCGTTCACACAATATCGCAGAAAAGATCTTGTACGCGATGTTGAGGAGACTGATGCCTCTATAATTGGCGCAGTTGAGGGGGTCTCCTTTCTTGTGGATCGGGCAAACGATGCTGAGATTCCATTCATCAGGCATACACTCCTCTGACCAAATATTAGAAATGAGTTGGTGTATGCACTCTACCAATTGTATCATTTTTTCGTAGCATTTTTATTATAGCCGTGTAGTGAGTCGAGTCAGAGGGTTGCATTCGAAATTCATTGTTCTTTAATACTTTTAATTCAAAATTGTCTTTTGCAACTTCGTTAAGCGCGTTGTTTAGAATTTTAATGCATTTAACACTTTGGACGTAAATCGGCGGTGGTTTGCTGGGTCTCTTAAATTGCGTTTTGTTAGGTTGGTTAATTTTATCGGTTGTTTCGTTTTTTGTATTATTGTAGTCGATGTCTTCGTCCACGCTGAGGATGTCGAAACGATTTGACGAGGATAACTCCTTGGGTTTGCTTAAACAGTAGTTCAAAGTTTGTTGGTTTTTTTGTTTTAAGTTTCTTTGGTTGTTGTTGTTGTCTGTTATTTTGATTGGGGATGATCTGTCTCTTTTTTGACTTGTAGGATTGTGTTTGTCGATATTTGTCATGGTATCAGTGGCGACAATGGGTTTGGAAATTGTTTGGTTTTGTGAATAATTTGTATTTTTGCGGTCCATGTGGGCAGAAGTAGGGGTCTTTGATTTTGGAGTTTGAGTACTTGCACGGTTGATTGATGTTCTGTTGTTGCTGTAGCTTGGTTTTTGTGTTTCATTCATCGAAGGGTTATGAAGGGTGTTGTTTTTGTTTGTCCTATATGTGTTGTCATAGTTGATGTAGTACTTGCTGAGGCAAGTGTTGTTATGACGCTAGTAGATGTCGATGTTGTTGAAGTCATCATTGTGATGAAGTTATTATGGACATGGAGATCCGGGAATGCGTTAAGATGCGATCGTACAACACTCATCTAATTTGCAGTACAAGCCTAGAAGTATGCAATTGGATAAGTGTATCTTTTGTAAGCTTTTTTAGAGGTTTTTCGCTATGCCTAGCGTAGGTCCAAACCCTTAAGCTTGTGCAGCTTTTAGTACTGAGAAGTACTGATATTTCGGTGATTAGGTTCCACACCTCCACAAAGAGCTTTGCGCCAAATCAGCTGTCACTGAAGAATATGGTATTGTTGGTGTTTGATAATTTACCTATTTACTTCAAGATAAGCAAGCACTGGATGAGAACTTTAGTATCCAGCGATGCGCGAACCAAACGCTATGTGTTTGGTATATGCTCTCTAGTTTTGGTATGAATTTATAGTGAGAAAAATTAAGTTTGATCTAGCACTGGTTTAAAACACAGCCTTATAACTTTGAACCGGTACAAATAAACTCAAATATATCCACATTTTCGGTTGAATTAGAACTTAAAATTGAGTTCTAATTCAAGAATGGGATGTTTTTCAAAATAAGGCAATGGAATTCTTAAATAGAACCCCATGGCAAGGCAAAAATCTCAACAAGGAAGCAGCTTTAATAACCAAAGCTTTGCGGTCCGCAGCAAATCTATCGAACCCCCAAACCAAAAATATACCTCATAAATCGATTGTCCCATGGTGGAATTCTGAAATTGCCAGCTTGCGAAAAAATAAACAATACTTGTGGAATACCTTCAGAAAATATTCAAGTGATATTAATCTCATCAGCTATCGCAAGGCTAACGCTGAATTCCGTAAAATAGTTAAAGAAGCTAAGAGGGAAAGCTTTCAAAAGTTCACAATGAACATCAACCCAAATTCAACAAGCAAAAAATTGTGGGCCGACATAAAAACCCTCACTGGGAACTACACACCCCACTTCATAAAAACAATAGATTCGGGCTTGGAAATAATCCATGACCCGCAAAAAATTTGCGAACACTTTGTTGTAACTTGGTCCAACTACTCAAGCAATTCGATTTTCTATCAGCCAAGCAGACTGCTTTAAATTGCCCAACGCCACCTTACCCTTTGAGCTCTTCAGCCATGTTAATTGAAAGTCCAATTAACATTCTCGAACTTGATGGTTGCCTAAAATCGACTAAAGGGAAAACACCTGGCTATGATCCGATGCTTAGAAATGCTCCTCTAGTCGCCAAACATTGAACCCTGGCATTATATAATAAAATCCTTGATCAAGGCATCATCCCACAGAGTTGGAAAATAGCAAGTATCGTCCCAATTCTAAAACCAAAACATCAAGCAACTGACACTAAAGGATATAGGCCTATTTCGTTGTTACCGTGTACTGGAAAAATACTGGAAAAAATTGTCTCCACGACTACTACTGACTACTTTGGTACATTGAAAAAAATAACTTTATTAATTTCAATCAAGTTGCTTTTAAACATGGTCGAAGCACAATAGATTCTCTGCTGCATATTGACGAATATATTTCTTCGGCACTTTCTTGCAAAAATCACATTTCAATTTTGTCCTTGGACTTTGAAAAAGCCTTTGATCGCATTGGTACACATGTAGTACTTAATAAACTCCGTAAATGAAATATCGGCCCTAAAATATACTCCTACGTCAAAGCTTTCTTATCTAATAAGAAGTTTAGAATTAGAGCCAATTACATTTACTCCAATGTATACCAAAAAGTTTTTTCACGGTCCCACCTCTCGCGAGCGTCTGACAAACATCCGAGAGTATTATTGTCACGAAAAAGCTTCTCAAATCGCCGTTCGGATTCGGCATTAAAACTGTAGGTCCCTTCCATTCGTGTAAAAAATATAACGCACACAACATAAGTGGTTGCGGGAAGCTAGGCCCTGGCACTTTAAAGAGCTGTTGCGCCAAATATTTATATTTGTATTTGTAATGTATACAATCTATACAATGGAATACCCCAAGGCTCGCCGTTGTCAGTGACGCTATTTATAATAGCTTACAATGACATAAGCGAAATAATAGCAAAATACAAAAAGATTGATTATGTTTTGTACGCAGACGATCTTTTGTTATTATCCAAATGCACCCAAGTTTCGGATTCTAAACAACTGTTTGAACACATTCTTACTGATTTAAACGAATGGTGCAGTCAATCCGGGACGGTTATATCCCCAATCAAAAGTAATCATTTGCACATATGTGCAGAAAAACAAGCTGTAATAGCTTTGATTTAAATTTCAATCAACTCCAAGTTCCAAATGTAATTAATTTGAGCATCCTAGGCGTAGTATTTGATAATAAATTTAATTTTAAGGCTCATTGTTTAGAGTTAAGGAACAAACTAGCTACCAGGCTAAATGTGATAAAATATCTGTCATCAAAAAATAGCTTAGTCCACATAAACTCTCTCATTAACGTAACCAAAGCAATCATTTTATCCAAAATCGATTACGGATTGGCAATCTATGGAAAGTGCTGCAAGACCACATTGCAGTTGATAAAGCCACCCTATCACACATCTCTCAGATGTTCTCTAAAAGCTTTTAGAACTACCTCCATCAAATATATACTGACGGAAGCCGGGCTCCCATCCATCGAAGACCGTAAAGAAATATTAACTGCGCGCCTTGCTCCCAAAATCTGCGAATCATGCAAATCCCCTATCATAAATGATGCCGTTAAAATTCTAAGACGAAAAAGGGTTCCCAAACTCCCCTCAACAATTTTTATAGCGCTAAACTACGCCAAGAGCGCAGGTCTCCTAACTGAGATAAGACCAGCAACTATCGAACGGTATCCCCCGTGGCTACTTCCTGCAGACGCTATCAACACCATCCTCTCCAACACAAAAAAGGATGTAACACCCAAAAAATCACATTCACAACGTTTCAAGGAACCGATTAGCAAATATCGCACAAACTTGTGGGATATACTATATACAGACGGTTCAAAAAGCGAAAGTGGGACTGGCTACGCTGTAGTCTTGGCAATCGGCGAGGTACTATGTAGTGAAAGATTACCAAACTACAACAGAAGCCTTAGCTATTCTCAAAGCTACAGAACGGGCAAAAACTCTCCATAAGAATGTTATCATTTGTACCGACAGCCTCTCCTCTGTCAATGCTATTCGTAACATTAGAAACCGCTCAACAATCATCAACAAAATCCGGGACAACATCATCAACAGAAGAAACAAATTAATAATCCTTTGGATCCCAGGCCACTCGGGTATCAGTGGAAACGAACTTGCCGACAAGGTAGCCCGTAGCGTGTCAACGGAGTCAAACATCACACCCTACTCACCTCCAAAATATGATTCCATCAGACACCTAAACTCGCACTGGGAACAAAAAAGAACTCAAGCATCGACGCAACACACCCACCTCTACAGAAGCTTCAATCCAACCGGCAATCCAGCATCTTATCCGACAACTACTGCATCCAATAAAAATAAATGTTTCCTGAGACTCCGTCTAGGTCACACACAAATGACCCATAGCTACATTCTTCTAAAGGACAATCCGCCAGTATGCCATCTCTGCCAATCCGGTCGCATTTTAACTATAAATCACTTTATTTACGAATGCCCAAAAGTACACAATTTATGTATTAATGTATTTAAACAAAATTTGTCTAAACTTCTTGTTGTACCCTCTGTACATAATATTAATTCTGTTTTCAAGATATTAAAGGAACTTAATTTAGGTGATAGCATATAGATAAATTTTTTGCCCTCCGCTATGTGGCGATCTGGAACTGCCAGGCACATGTATACTCGTGGGCCTGTCAGCACCAGATCGCCACTCCATTTATTTTTTTTTTATCTTTAGTAAACTACATAAAAAAAAATCAAACAGCCAAAAGCCCTGGTAGCTAGTGCTGTATATTGTAATTAAATTGTAAATTTAATTTACCGTTTAATAAAAGTAATAATAATAATAATAATAATAATATTTAAAACAAATTCAGCCAATCAATGCAAAATGCAAACCCTTCTGCTTTAAGGGCCTGATTATGACAATTGAAAGTATTTTAATGATAAAAAAAGAATTATTCAATGATTACTGTGAGTTACATTATATACATATATGTTAACAAGTTCAATCAGGACCCACTTGAAAACCTTTTTGGAAAAATAAGAGCAAGAAATTTTAATAAAAATAATCCAAACGCGTCTGAATTTGGCTCATTACTGCCCAAAATTATGGATCTAAAATTTTTGTTTAAGTTAAAATTTTCCAATTGTGAAGAAGAAGATTCTGAATATTTGATCAAATTAAAAGAATATGAACACTCGAAAGAAAATCCAATACTTGTCTGGCCATCAGACAAGTACTTCAAAATATGTCAACTTACTTACTTACTTACTTAGGTGGCGCTACAGTTCGGGGTGAACCTGGGCCTCAACCAACAAGCCTCTCCATTTAGCTCGGTCTTTAGCTAATTGCCTCCAGTTGCGCACTCCAAGTTGGTCGAGGTCCCCTTGAACTTGTGCGCGCCACCTACGGCGATAATTCCCTCTACTGCGTCGTCCCTCGGGGTTAGATTCGAAGACTCTGCGGGCCGGAGCGTTGGTGTCCATTCGCTCTACATGTCCTAGCCATCTCAGACGTCCAATACGCAGTTTTTTGACTAGGTCGATGTCGCTGTACAGCTCGTATAGTTCGTGATTGAATCTTCTCCTCCAAAACCCGTCAACGCAAACGGGACCGAAAATCTTACGAAGAATTTTTCTCTCGAAGCGACCAAGGATATCTTCATCCTCTTTTAATAAAGTCCATGTTTCAGCGCCGTAAACCAGGACTGGGATGATCAAGGTCTTATATAGAGTCTCCTTAGTTGTTCGAGAGAGGGCTTTACTGTTGAATTGCCTTATAAGCCCAAAAAAACAGCGATTGGCAAGAGTTATTCTTCGATTCCCTTACTACCTCGAAGTTATAGCTGCCCACGGTGACGTTTTGTCCAATTCGTCGATGTTGGTTTTCCCTTCTAGTTGACAGCATATACTTGGTTTTGCCCTCGTTTATCGCCAAACCCATTTTGGCCGCTTCCGCCTCAATGCTTGCAAAAGCACCGGTGACAGCCCGCTGAGATCTTCCGATAATGTCTATATCGTCGGCGTATGCAAGCAGTTGTACAGACTTGTAATAGATTGTGCCTCCGGTGTTGGCTTGTGAGTTCCGCACAATCCGTTCAAGTACAATATTGAAGAAGTCACATGACAGCGCGTCACCTTGTCTAAAGCCTTTTTTGACATCAAAGGTCTCGGTGAGGTCATTACCGACCTTGATGGAGCAGCGAGCGTTCTCCATCGTCAGCCTGCACAGGCGGACAAGTTTGGCAGGGATGTCAAAACTAGACATGGCTCTATAAAGCTCTTCTCTATAGATGCTGTCATAGGCGGCCTTGAAATCGATAAAGAGGTGGTGAGTATCGATTTGGAATTATTGGGTTTTCTCCAGGATCGGCCGAAGTGTGAAGATTTGAT
Organism: Brachypalpus laphriformis; assembly: GCA_945910035.1. Taxonomy (NCBI): domain Eukaryota; kingdom Metazoa; phylum Arthropoda; class Insecta; order Diptera; family Syrphidae; genus Brachypalpus; species Brachypalpus laphriformis. Next base: position 105,375,488 of record OX246754.1, on the reverse strand, counting down.
CGATGGTGGACTTTCCTGGCCTGAAACCGCACTGATAGGGTCCAATCAGGCTGTTGATAAAAGGTTTCAGGCGTTCACACAATATCGCAGAAAAGATCTTGTACGCGATGTTGAGGAGACTGATGCCTCTATAATTGGCGCAGTTGAGGGGGTCTCCTTTCTTGTGGATCGGGCAAACGATGCTGAGATTCCATTCATCAGGCATACACTCCTCTGACCAAATATTAGAAATGAGTTGGTGTATGCACTCTACCAATTCATCCCCAGCTGCCTTGAAAAGTTCGGCCGGTAAACCGTCAGGTCCAGCAGCCTTGTTCGATTTTAGCTTGGATATTGCTATCCTCACTTCGTTTTGGTCAGGTGGACGGAAATTTTGACTATCATCGTCCATGTTGAATGGTTCATTCTGCCTGACAGCGGGATGTTGGTCTTCGTCGCCGTTATACAGTCTGCAGAAGTAGTTTTTCCATATTCTCAGCACCGACTGTGATTCTACTACGAGGTTTCCATTCTCATCTCTACAGGTTTCTGTACGGGTATTACTTCTCTGACACGTTCTTTTTACCTTTTGGTAAAACTTCCGTACATTGTTCCTGAAGTATAGACTCTCGATATTCTCAAACGCGCGCTTCTCATGCTCTTTCTTCTTCTTTTGGAGAAGCCGATGTTCTTCCCGTCTCTTTTGCTCGTAGAGCTCACGAGCAGCTCTCGTCTTCCTTTGCAGCGCCGCTTTGTATGCCTCTTGTTTTGCTGCATGCACTCGCCGGCATTCTTCGTCAAACCAGGGGTTTCGCGGTGGTGGGCGAGCGAGACCCAGCACATCAGTCGCGGCGTTTCTGATGGCATGTTGGCAGCGTTGCCACTGGTCTTCGGCACTTGATGCTGGCGGTATAGGGGTGATTGAGAGATTTCGGGATACGCGTTCAGCGAAGAGTCTGGCGGTCTCTTGCGATTGTAGCTTTTCGACGTTGAATTTTCTCACAGTAATTCTTCTTTGTTGCTCAGATTGGGATATCCGCATTCGTACCTTGGCTACAACAAGGTAATGATCCGAGTCTATGTTGGCCGCTCGGAAGGTCCGGACATCCAGAATACTGGAGGCATGCCTTGCGTCGATCGCAATATGATCAATTTGGTTGATCGTGACATGATCATTGGACCGCAATGTCTGCATATGAATATCGAGATGAGGAAACAATGTGCTTGCTATGGTGACATTTCGCTCCACAGCGAAATCAATTAGCCTTAGTCCGTTATCAGACGTGGTGTCGTGTAGGCTATGCTTACCGACTGCTCTACCGAAGACGTCCTCCTTTCCTATTTTGGCGTTAAAATCGCCCAATACGATCTTAACGTCGTATTTAGGACATTGCTCGTATGTTTTGTCGAGGAGCTCGTAGAAACACTCTTTGGAGGCAGGGTCCTTTTCTTCTGTGGGGGCATGAACACGTATTAGGCTTATGTTAGCGAATTTAGCCTTGATCCGGATAGTCATAATACGCTCGCTCACGTGTCGGAAGCTTAAGACTTCTTGCCTAAGTCTGCCGCGTATGACAAATCCGCATCCGAATAAGCGTTGCCTGTTGCCTCTGTAGCAATCACCGTAGTAGATGTCACAGTTTTTCATCCTCTTTTTGCCTGGCCCGTCCCATCGCACTTCCTGGATGGCGGTAATATCTGCTTTATAGCAGTCTAGGGCCTCTGCTAGTTGTTTGGCTGCACGTGGTCTGTAAAGGGACAGAACATTCCACGTACAGATCCGAAGGTCGTTGTCCTTATTTCGTTTGCTCGGGTCGTCATTAGTTGGGTCATCCTTATCCGAGGCTTTTGGTTGTTTCGGAAACATGCGTTTTTTACGTGGTAGGGAAGTTACCCCGACGGCACAACCCCCAACCTGGAGGGCCAGTTCCTTAATTATTCCCCTAGGACGAGGGGCCGGGTACACCGGTGCCAGTAGTCCACTACGGGAGTATGAGCGCTGCCGTTGGCCCATTAAAGGCTCCTCCGCCACCATCTCTATTCCAATGTCCTGACCAACATTGGAAATTCCTTACCGACCTGTGATCCGAATACGTCGAAGCAGCTCGCGCAAGGTATTCACTAAGTTCAACCTAACTGGAACTATAGACGCCACCGTTGACTCCGTCTAGGGAATTCGTCCGCTGCCGCCTGGAACAGGAAGAAGTGCTCTAGTGAGAAAAGCACTCTTCCCCCCCCTCTCTCATCTGCTACCACCAAGAATCCGCCAAACGGGGTTGGTTACCCATTTCTTGGATTAAGGTACTAGGCACCCGGCTGTCACCGCGTGGAGGTTGGGAGTAGGAGTTGGTAGGCCTCAGCTGAGTGAAAACGCTTGTGTTTTCATATGATCGCATGCACTACCGTTTGACTAGCCACAATATACAAGTATTTACCACTTGCTTTCAGAAATGTCCATTTGCATCTAATCTTAGAGAAAATATAGTAAATCAATGTAACTCAAAAACAAATTTGCACTATCCAGAATGGTTTGAAACGACAAATAGATGTTATTGACACAAAATTGATACAGTCAATTTCCTTGTGGTAGTTCTGCTTTGGAAAAATTGTAGGTGGTTTATTGACAAGAGCATAAACAAGAAAAGGAATCCAAAACAAAAGACAAAAAAAGTTGCAAAATTTAATGAATATGTAAACTAAAATAAATATTTACATATGTACATAATGTATGAATATTTGGAAAAAAAAAAAACTACGGCGGTGGTTAGGTAAGGGAGGTGGTGGGGGTTCAATATTCTGCCACGTCCGCGTTCGTGTCCCCTGGAAACCACTTTGGTTAAGGCGCTGTGAATAGCTAAAAATCATACTTCTAATATGTATTATGTAAATGTCTAAAGACAAAAATATTTTGCAAATGCATTTTCACATAAATGCCTTTAACTAAAGTGGGCTAAGAGCAGAGTTGATTTTGTTTCCTATTGTTTAACGTGCATGAACAAAAAAATAATAAAAGAGTGGCTATGGCTACCTATCACACCTCTTCTTTTATGTAAAATATAAGGACCAAAAATCAAACATACTGTAAATGAGAGTAGGAGTACCGCAAGGATTTGTAAAAGACAGATGTCTTCTTCTTCTTCCTTTTATCAGCGAGGTTATGATCCGAAAACTAGGGATCACAACCCTCCCACTTCACCGCATTTCTACTGATCCGCCTGTGGGGTTCGCTTGTAAAAGACAGATGTATTCAAACAATTAGGAAAGAAATAAACATAATTATTTTTCTCAGCCTCAATCTTATAATACGTACATACCTACACTGCCGGCCATAAGTTTGGAATCACCATATAATTTTTGTGTTTTTCGTATTTTTTTGGTGTTAAAAATGAAAATGAAAGATACCAAATCAATTTTTTATTAAAAATGTTATATTTGTTTCAATTAAGCATTGAGGCTTCAAAATTGCATAGAAAATAACAAAATAATACATGTTTTACTCAGACCTTCTTTTCATCGAAATACCCGCCATTTGCTTTTATGACCGCTGCACATAGTCTGGGCATTCTATTTATAAGTTTTTCGATTGTTTCGATAGAAATGGCATTCCATGCTTCATTAAGAAGGTTCCAAAAATTATCTTTGGACGTTGGGCATGTTTGGCGGACCTTCTGAACGAGCTCTTCCCATAATAGCTCTATTGGGTTTAAATTTGGAAATTGTGCTGGCCAAACCATATTCCGGACCAAATTTTCTGCCTCTTAAGCAGCCAAGAACCGTCTGCATAATTTGGAGCTGTGTTTGGGATCATTGTCCTGCTGCAAAACGAAATTTCTTCCAATCAATCGCAGTCCTGATGGTATGGTGTTGTGCTCCAGGATTTTTTTTATATCCTTCCTTATTTAAAATTCCTTCGATGCGAGTGATATCTCCGACTCCAAGAGAACAAAAACATCCCCACACCATGATGGAACCAGCTCCGTGCTTTACAGTTGGCACAGCACAGTTTTGTCGCATTTTTCATGGTCCGATCGCCTCACATGCATTCGTCTTTTTGAGCGGAAGACCTTATATTTTGACTCGTCAGTCCATAGCACCTTGCTCCAGTCCTCCATCGTCCAGTTTTTATGCTCTTTGGCCCACAGCAATCTTTTAGCTCGATTTTCTGACCTGAGCAAAGGCTTTCTGCCTTTTAAGCCTGTTTCAACCAATGTCCTTTTCACAGTAGTTAGAGAAACAGGCTTTTCTCTACTGCTATTCAGCTCTGACCGTATTTCAGGAGCTGTCAAACGTCGACTCCTCTTGGAAATTTTTCTGAGCTTTCTTTCCCCTCTTTTCGTCGTTATTTTTGGTCTACCTGATCTTTTACGATCCGACAAACTACCGGTTTTCTGAAAACGCTGAACAGTGTACTGCACTCCCTTATATGAAACTTTAACTTTTTCGGCAATAGTTCTCAGAGTATCACCCTGCTTATGAAAAGCTATAATCACAGCTCTCTTATCGGCGCTCAATTGCTTTCCTCTTGTCATAATTTTTTTTTTATTGCCGTGTGAATACAGAGTAAAACTTGTCAGAGTTCTGCCTCATATTTATACCCGGAAATTTTTTATTTTTTTTTAAATTAGCAACGAAACTGTAGAAAATACTTAAAAAAGCACAATTAGAAAAAAATTTTGAAATAAATTAATTTAATGAGATGGAAGAATAATTTTTTCGCCATAGTAGGCTGAAAATTTTTTTTTCGAAATTTGGGCTTAATCAAATTAATCCAATTTTATTTTACTTAGTTGAGCCTACAGAAATATATGGCATATACATTTTAAAGCTACTTTATAGACAAGATTCTTGACATCAACGATATTTTTGTTAAATTCATATTTACTTCAAAAACTCGAAAAAAGCATAAAATTACTAGGTGATTCCAAACTTATGGCCGGCAGAGTACATACATATGAATAAAGTAAAGTAAAATAAAGTTAGCCTACAATACCTACTATTTAAATTTTTTGTACCGTACCTACAAATTCTTAACATCATCGCAGATCGCATTAAAATTATTCCTGATCTTAACCTACCCTAATTTAATGTACATATGTAGGTATATTTCTGCTCTGTCTGTTCCTCACCGTGCCAAAGTCGCAGGCCAGGACAAAAAATACGAGAATACAAAACAAAACAAAAAATTTATTTCGCTGTGGGTATGTCACAAACTCTACGCTGGTGGTGAAAGCTTTTCGCAAAGTAAAAGAAAAAGCTTTTCGCACAGAAAATTTATTTTGCGTTTTTTTCTTTGCGAAGCAGAAAAGCTTTTTGTTTGCCCATCGTTGTTTGCTCATCGCAAAAAAGATCAACTTTTTTTTTGTATGTAATGCCGCAACTTTTTGAGGGCGTAGACAACTGCTAACGCTTCTAGCTCGTAACTGCTGTACTTCTGTTCGGCTAAGGACGTTTTCTTGCTGTAATAGGCGATCGGATGGAAGCAACCATCTTGTTTTTGGAGCAGTACTGCACCAAATCCCCTTTTTGAAGCATCCGTGTGTAGCTCGGTCTCGACTTCTGGATGGTAAAGCCTAAGAACCGGCTCTTGGGTGAGATTTGTTTTAAGTTCCTCGAATGCAGCTTTCTCCTTGGTTTCTAAATGAAACTTCACGTCCTTCTTCAGTAGGTCAGTGAGTGGTCGGGCGATGAGTGAATACCCCGGTACGAATCTTCTGAAGTAGTCCGTGAGGCCTAGGAATCTCTGGATCTGTACCCGATCCACAGGCTGTCGAAATTTTCGAACCGCCTCAATCTTATGTCTCGATGGCCTCACCTCACCGTCTTGAATGCGAAACCCCAAGTACTCAATCGATGTACACAAAAACTGGCATTTCTTCCATCGGAACGCAAGCCCGTACGCCTTTGCAACCTCCAGGACCAGTTTTAAGTTAGCGATAGACTCTTCATAACTTTCGCTTAGGATAACGATGTCGTCCATGTACAACAATACGATCTTCTTCACCATCAACTCTTGGAAGACCTTGTAAAAATGTCTTTGGAACACCGCTGGAGAGGTACAGAGTCCAAACGGCACTTTATTGAACTCGTAATGACCCAGTGGCGTTACGAATGCTGTGAACTTTCTGCTGTCCTCACTTACGCTCACATGGAAAAAGCCATTCTCAAGGTCCATTGTCGAGAAGACCTTCGCAGAACTAAGTTGGTCGATCTGATCGTCCACAAGCGGCAACGGGAAACGATCTCTGACCACCAATTTGTTCAGACTTCGGTAGTCGACACACAAACGCTTACTGCCATCGTTTTTGTTTGCGAGGACGATCGGGGAAGCGTAGTCCGAAGTGCTTTTCCGTATATCATCTGCCTCCAACCACTCGTCAATTTTTTTTTGGACAATCTCCTTCTCCATCGGTGCCAACCTGCGTGGACGGTGTGCTACGGGGCTTTCGTTCGTCAGCACGATCTTCATCTGGACGTTCGTTGTTTTCGTTGGACTCGTCAGCCAAAGTGATTCTCGTTCCCCGCAGGACATCTTTTCCTACCAAGAGTGGTGGCCTAAGGAACTTCGAAGAAACGACGTATACTTTCGACTTATAGGTAAATCCATCTAGATTGAGTAATGCGACGAAGTAACCATATGTTGTCATCGGCGTTTCTGACAACCCTTGTAGCGATTGCCCTGGCTCAGGAGCGGCGACCCAATTCTGAAATACTCCTCGGGCCCCATGACCGTTACGTCACTGCCCGTGTCAATTCGCGCCTCCACATCAGATCCATTAACGACTACTGTCTTTACCTCCAGCTTACTTACACAACTAAAACACTTCGATCTCTTAGTCTTGAATTCACAAGCCTTGCTTTTGTGGCCTGTTGTTCCGCAGTTGAAGCACCGCTGTTCCTGTCTTTCCTTCGGTTTCGAAGTCCGCGTGGATGCTTGATTGACACCTGAGGATTGTGCCTTGCAGGAGGCGCGGAAACGCTCATACTCCACCAGCTTTGCTTTAAAGTCACCCATCGTGTTGCATCGACTTGTTAGACGGGGAATCGGCAATCCCCTCGATGGTATACTGTATTATAGAGCGATCGTCCACGTTGCCACTCGCCCCAAGCTCCCGCATAGCGTATAAGTATTCGACGACTGGTTCATTCCTTTTCTGCTTCGTGTCCGACAGTTTCTTGTGCACATCTGCAACAGAAATAACTTGCCCAAATTCTTCTAGCAATCGCACCTTCAAGAGGCTCCACGTCGTTATCGCTGGCCCAGCTCTTATGGCCAATTTCGCCACACCTGTCAACAGTCTTTTTCGCAAACAGAATTTTTCGAAGGTTATCCCATTTCATTAGCGCCGCTGCCGTCTCGAACTCTTCGGTCCACACCCTGACGCCTTCCTTGCCACTGAAAAATGGGATAACATTAACGGCGTCTTCGAAGCTACCCACATTTGCCCGTTCATTCCGCTGTCGTAACTATCTCGTGTCGCAATGATAAGATGATTGAATCATCGACTGTATTAACCGTTTCGCCTTTATCGCTAGTCACAGCCACTGCCGATGCTCCGTACCTATTAACCTCTATTCGTCCTCCAGTTGTTTTGCCACCTGTGCCATCGAGAGACTCATCTGCACCAAGTGTTTCCATCAACTCCGAGAGTTCAACACCCGATTCCACACTCGTGCTGTTCTGTATTTTCTCCATTTGCTTCTAATACCCCAACAAAATTAAAAATACGTCGGTCGTCGTCTTGATGAAATCCTCTCGTAGTGCTAGTCTCGATCCCGGCCCAGTTGTAAACTTTAGAGTTTCAATGCAGTTTTATTCAAGGTAAAAAACAAAGGAATGTAAATTAATAGTAAGTAGGTATTCAAAAACTTAAATAAAAAAATGGGAATTTCTTCTTCTTCCTCGTCGTAGTTGTCCTCCTTGTCGTTGTCGTCGCCGTCCTTCTCTCTTTTTGAGGAATGCCAACATCTTGTGTAAAATGATAAAAGGTGTTTTGACGTTTGCTTTCTTAGGGTCAGCCCACATATATGTAGCTGAACACTCAGACCTGCGTAAGCACATCTGGGTGAACTTCAGCGCGCATATGTTTTACTGGGCGAGGCATCTCTTGTTGACCTGATTGGCTGAAATATGCGTCACAGAAGTCTAGCAAGAGCTCCTCAGAAGGAGGGCGTGTGGCTGATGAATTCTCCCGATGGAATCAACGGTGACTTCTACAGGCCAGCGGATACCTTACTTGAGCTACTTTGACATATTTGGAGCTGATGTCTGTAAGGATTTTCAATACTACGTCAAGGTACTGAAAAAGAGATGGTGGCAGATGAACCCTTAAAGGCCAATGGCAGAGCTCATATCCCCGAAGAGGGTTACTGACATCGGTGTATCCGGCCTCTTGTCCTAGGGGTTGCTGAAAAAGGATCTGGTCCTCCAGGTTGGGGGTTGCGCCGTCGGGTTAACTTCCCTACCACGTAAAAAACCTTCGGTTACGAAGCAACCAACAGCCTCGGATACGGATGAATTTACTGTTGACGACCCAAGCAAACGTAAAAAGGACAACGATCTTCGTGTCTGCATATGGAATGTTAGGTCCCTCTACAAACCACGTGCAGCCGAACAACTTGCGGAGGCCCTAGAGTGTCTCAAAGCAGACATTACCGCCATCCAAGAAGTGCGATGTGATGGGCCGGCCAAAAGGAATATAAAAAACTGCGACAACTACTACAGACAAAAGGACAGCGTCTGGAGGATTTGTCATTGGAGGCAGACTTAGGCAAGGAGTCTTGAGTTTCCGGCATGTGAACGAGCGCCTTATGACTATCTGTATCAAGGCTAAATTTGCCAACATCAGCCTAATATGCGTTCACGCCCCTCATGAGGCGAAGGACAACGGACAAAGGACAACATCTACCAGCTCTTGGACAAGACGTATGAGCAATGCCCTAGCCACGACGTTAAAATTATCCTAGATGATTTTAACGCAAAGCTAGGAAGAGAGGACGTCTTAAGTAGCCTGGTCGGAAAGCACAGCCTGCACGACATCACATCCGACAACGGACTCAGGCTAATCGACTTTGCAGCGGGGCGAAACTTTGTCGTAGCTAGTACGCGGTTCCCACGTCTCGACATTCACAAAGGAACATGGCTCCCCTTTGATCGAAAAACTGTCAACCAAATCGATCACATTGCGATCGACGCAAGGCACTCTTCCAGTATTCTGGCTGTCCGGACTTTCGGAGGAGCTAACGTGGACTCGGATCGATTTGACGTCGAAAATCTACAATCGCAAGAGACTGCCAGAGCCTTTGCCGATTGAGTTTCTTCTAACCTTAATCTAAGTCCTATGCCGCCAGCAGCAAATGCGGAAGACCAGTGGCAGCGTTGCCAACAAACCATCAGAGATGCCGCCTCTGATGTACTGGGTTTCTCTCGGCCACCACAACGAAACTCCTGGTTTGATAAGGACTGCCGGCAAGCGCATGCAGCAAAACAAGAGGCGTACAAAGCAGCGCTGTATAGAAGAACTAGAGCTGCTAACGAGCTCTACGAGTGGAGGAGAAAAGAGGAACATCGACTTCTCAGAAAGAAGAAAAAGGAGCATGAGAAGCGCTCGATCGAAGAGATTGAGAGACTTTATTGCAGGAATAATGTTCGAAAATTTTAGCAAAGGGTAAAAAGAACATGCCAGGGTTTCAAAGCCAGAACCATAGCCTGCTAGGACGAAAATGGCAATATAGTAGTAGAATCGCAGTAGGTGATGAGGCTATGGAAGGAACACGCACCCTCTGAATTGCGCCAACTACAGAGGTATAAGTCTCCTCAACATCGCATATAAGATCCTGTCTGCCGTATTATGTGAACGCCTAAATTCGATCGTCAACAACCTGATAGGTCCTTATCATTGCGGTTTCAGGCCGGGGAAGTCCTCCATTGACCAATTATTCACACTGCGGCAGATCTACAGAGCAGTTATACAGTGCCATGTCTAGTCTTGGCATCCTTGCCAAGCTCGTCTGTTTGTGCAGAATGACGATGGAGAACTCTCGCTGCTCCATCAAAGTCGGTAAGAACATCACCGAACCGTTGGAATGTCAGGAAAGGTCTCAGGTAAGGTGACGCGCTATCATGCGATCTCTTTAACATAGTATTGTACTTGAGAGAATTAACTCACAAGCCAACACCGGAGGTACAATCTTTTACAAATCTGTACAACTACTCGCTTATGCCGATGACATTGACATAATAGGAAGAACTCAGGGAGCTGTCAGTGGGGCATTTGCGAGTATTGAGATCGAGGCAGCAAAGATGGGTTTAGCGGTCAATGAAAACAAAACAAAATATATGCTGTCTACAAAAAAGGACACCCAACATCGGCGTCTTGGACACAACGCCACAATATACAGATATAATTTTGAGGTAGTAAAGGATTTTGTCTACCTAGGCTCTATCGTGAGCTCCGCAAATTACATCAGTGGGGAGATCAAACGAAGAATTACTCTTGCCAATCGTTGTTTCTATGGGCTAAGAAGGCAATTGAGTAGCAAAACCTCGAACGAGTAGCCTATCTCGAACTACTAAGGTAACTCTTTATAAGGCACTAATCATCCCAGTCCTGCTGTATGGGGCAGAGGCATGTTCTTTGAAAAATCGGATGAAGATCCCCTTGGTTATTTCGAGAGAAAAGTTCTTCAAGCGATCTTTTTTCCCTCGGAATTTTTCCCCCGAACAAAAATTAGGTATCTTCAAAAAAGAGGAAATAATTCCGCGGAAAAGAAATAGGTATCATGAATGACAATTCAGGAGAATTTTCAACGCAATCGCAATATTTAATTTTTTCCTGATGAATTTTTTCCCTATTTTTGAAGATACATAATTTTTGTTCGGGTGAAAAATTCCGGTGGAGAATTTATTCACGATAACCCCAATTATTGAATTCTACTGAAGGGATGGCAGTTTTTTTTTCTTTTTTAATATATGGGTTCGATTAGCGGCTCCGTGTCGAGCCCACTAAATCGATTACCCGAAGGAGCACGTGGCCCATCGGCCATAATGTACTGGTTTTCTTCACACTATAAGCACTTTATGTTTCACTCACTGTAAGGTAGAAAGAGAAAAATACAGAGCGAAAGTGGTTATGTAAAAATAGCGGGAAAAGCACCGACGAAAAGAGCGGGCAGTGCGAACTCGGGTTTAAGTAGGTACATGATTTTCCCGGCTTGAAGGTTAATCGGTGACTGAAGTAATTCCCTAAAGAAATTTAGCGATTGAAAATAAGAGTAAGAAATTTGTGCGAAACTTCATTACGTAAATTGCGTAATTTTATTAGTTAAGCATACTAGAGAATCAACAATCCTCTCCATTTAGCTCGGTCTTTAGCTAATTGTCTCCGGTTGCGCACTCCAAGTTGGTCAAGGTCCACTTGAACTTGTGCGCGCCACCTTCGGCGAGGAGGCCCTCTACTGCGTCCTCCCTCCGAGTTAGATTCGAAAACTCTGCGAGCCGGAGCGTTGGTGTCCATTCGCTCTACATGTCCTAGCCATCTCAAACTTTCAATACGCAATTTTTTGACTAGGTCGATGTCGCTGTACAGCTCGTATAGTTCGTGATTAAATCTTCTCCTCCAAAACCCGTCAATGCAAACGGGACCGAATATCTTACGAAGAATTTTTTCGAAGCGACGAAGGATATTTTCATTCGCTTTCAATAAAGTCTATGTTTTAGCGCCGTAAAGCATGACTGGGATGATCAGGGTCTTATATAGAGTCTCCTTAGTTGCTTGAGATAGGCCTTTACTGTTGAATTGCCTTATTAGTAAAAAAAAAAAAAAAAACACCGATTGGCAAGAGTCATTCTTCGTTTGATTTCTGCGCTGGTGCCGTTTTCAGACTTAATTGCAGTGCCAAGATAGACAAAGTCCCTTACTACCTCCAATTTGCATGAGTCAATGCTATCAAATTGCGAAAAATGGAATGGAAGGGAAATTTACATCAAGTGGAACAAACACAAGAACAAAATCACTTCGGATGTAGTCGGCGAATCACAGTAGCCAATGCGATGCATGTCAAAAGTATCTGCATATAATATGTTTCACTTGTATATTTGTATCCAGATTTGCATGCATAGCTTCTCCATATGTGTTTCTGGCTTATGATAGATACAAGTTAACAATGTGTGTTTTGAGTTCGTATGATACGTAAAACGTATGTACAAAGAATCGCGTGATATATACATATAAATGGCGGTTGATGCCATTGTAAGCTGCGTGTGCCACGTACCTGGGTTTTTTTTTTTTTTTTTTCCTGAAGGTGTAAGCATACCAGCGTCTTTACCCAAGCATCCTAGCTTTGCTTTCGTTTTCTCCCTCAATAGCTTTGATTACAACGTACGCACCACAGTAATACTAGGTCAATGGTAGTGACCGTGCCGGCAACCATGGCCTTTACCGAGTTTGGGTGTATTTCCCTACAGATTATCATTTGTTTATTTTACTCCACATATGGTTATAGATTGGGATAATTGGTTTGATACCATGCTCCACTTCGACCTGTTTGACATGAGTGACCTTGGGACCTCAAATTGAATTTTTATTTATTTTTAAAAAAAGCATACTTTTCTCTGCTTGAGGGAATTTTAAGGTTTTTTTTTTATTTTTGTGCTTAACTGCGAACATGGCAAAATCAGTTGAGTTTTTTTTTATTCAAAGCATTTTTATTGATTGCGTGAGGTTCAATGTTCGAATCCAAAAAAAACACTAACAAGTTTTTCCACAGTCCCACCTCTCGCGAACGTCTGACAAACATCTGAGAGTATATTATTATCATGAAAAAACTCAAAAACAAAATAAAAATTAAAATCAAACAAAACCTTAAAACTGCTGCTGACCAACTGTTGACCACAGAAATGTCCGAAACAATAATTAAATCTGTATCTGCCGAGACAGTAGACGCGACGTGTTCTTCGATCAATTAAGTTCAGCGACAGAACTACACGTCGCAAGCCCTTTATATGAAAAATAAATAAGCAAAATCGACATGAGTTTTCAAAAGAACATGTCGGTTAAATCTCAGAGTTTTGGAAAACGATAATTTTTAGTGACGAAAGCAAATTTAATTTGTTTGGAAACGATGGGAAGCAAAAAGTATGGCGACAACCAAATACTGAGCTTAAGGGAGCTTATTGAGACTAAAATGAACCATCTTGATATTTTAAAACAAAGTGCTGCGAAGATGGGGAAGTGAAGAATATGTCTTTCAGCAGGGAAGGAACCCAAATATACTGCTCACATAGTCATGATGTGGTTGCTATTTGATGTATCAAAACAGCTAAATACACCCCTGTAGTCCTCTGACATGACCAGTAAGAAAACGCTTATTTTATTTGTCCCGAATTCACAAAAAACTGGTTGGTACTATGCCGACACGCTTACCAGCAATTGTAAATGCGAAAGAGATGCAAGTAGAAATTAACTTGCGACTATATTTTTTAATAACTTGATACTTTTCTAATTTTTTTTACTTTTGTGTTAATAGTTGTGTGTCACTCGTAGTTATGATCTAATTCTTTTCCTTTTTTGAACAAACTAATGAAATACATTTTTGTTTTCTTTTTAACTACGTATAACTTTATGAATCGAAAAACGTATATGAATTAAAAAAAAAGGTATTATTTTATTTTATAATCCTTGGCGATTGAATTTTGTGAGTATGTATATATATGTACATATATACGAGTATGTATTTATTTTATTGATTACATTTGCTACTGCAACTGCCGCGTTTATGTTTTCAAATTGAAATCATACTGGCGAAGCTCTGGTTGCTTCTAATAGAGAGTTTCTTCTTTCTGAGGTAGTCAACTCTTGCATAAAATAATGGGTAATCTATACGAGTAATGTGCTAGCTTAACATCTAAAGAATTTGAAATATATTTTTAGATATAAAAAAATCAATCGAATTGATAGAGAAGTTGCAAGCATGTGGAGATTTTCCGACAACAAAATTAGCTGCTCTTCAAAAAGTTTTACAAAGCGATTTTCTTAGCGCTGTGAGAGAGGTTTATGAACATGTTTTTGAAACAGTTGATATGCGAGGATCGCAAGATATCCGTGCTTCTGCCACTGCGAAAGCTACAGTCGCCGCATTTGCTGCAAGTGAAGGACATGCTCATCCAAGAGTTGTAGAACTTCCCAAAACCGAAGAAGGTACATTTCTGTGACAAATGCATTCACAAAAATTATATATTTCCAATATATTTAAGGTTTAGGATTCAATGTAATGGGTGGAAAGGAACAAAGTTCGCCTATTTATATATCCCGTATTATTCCTGGTGGAGTTGCTGATAGACATGGTGGCTTAAAGAGAGGAGATCAGTTGCTATCTGTCAATGGAGTGGTAGATTTATTAATCTAATTAAATCGTATCGTTATTGTTACGTTTTGTCTTTTATTTTTAGTCTGTGGAAGGAGAAAACCATGAAAAAGCTGTAGAGCTCTTAAAACAAGCTGCAAACTCTGTAAAACTAGTTGTACGTTACACTCCAAAAGTCTTGGAAGAAATGGAATTGCGATTTGACAAACATCGCACTGTCAAGCGCCGACAGTTTCAAAATTAATTTAAAATCTGTACTATATGGATTATTGATAAATATCTGCATTCTTAGATAAATATATAACTTTTTTTTTTTTGTTGAACGTGTTGAAAACTTCAAATGCTTAGGCATCATATTGGATTTTAGAATGAGTTAGAAGGACCATACTTTATATTTAAAGCAATATTGTAACAGAGTTGTAAGGCAACTTTATCGTCTTATGTTGCAGACGCATTGTGTTCACTCCTAAGGTCAAATTTAAAATTTCGTAATTTATGTAACGTCTCTGTAAATCTACGAGTATGTGACAAAATGTAATTTTCTATTGTGTTGCTGTAAGCCAAGGATGAAACAATTGTGAGTTGACGTCAAATATTAAAATTTTGTAACTAAGTAATTTTGTCTTAGGAAATAAAAACCCGTGCACCAATGTAAGGAGCATTAGTTGTGGAGTTCTTTATTTCCCTCGAATTAACAATGAACAATTTTTTATTTCAATTTAAAAATGGTCTTACATTTACCACCAACGCCTAACCGAAACCATCAGACGCCGTTACCGATGCCTAGCCGAAGCCACCAGACGCCGTTACCGATGCTTAGCCGAAGCAGTCAGGCCCCGTTTCTGTCGCCAGCCGATTTAGTCATACCACCAACAGTTTCTAACGGGGATAATGTGCCGAACGAAGGAGATCTGAATGTAAGACGGAGCAGCTGCTCCACAAAGGAAGTTCCGCCAGCCAGATTGAACGACTATGATGAGTCCACGTCGTTTAGCCAGCGACCAAGTACCGTGTCAGATGCTCCCGCCGCCGCCGTCGCCAATTTATACGGTTCGTTCGGTGCGGATAACAGTGCCATCGAACCGCCAGTCAGTATTTCAGCGAATGCCGCCGCCGACCACCAGCTAACTTTTCGTGATGCCGACAACGAACCTAGAAGAGATCTGGAATCTTCCAACGCGGCATTGAAAGCGCAGCTGCTAGCATTGCAAACGCAATTTGCTTGTTTAATGTCACAAATGGAAGCCAACATACTCATTGTTCGCCAGCCACGCCACCCGAGTCATCTGCTACCAGTGCAGTCCAGCTACATCCAGTTATTGTCGACGAGACCAGTGCCTATGCCATTTTCATCACATTGACCAAAACTTTACGACTTCCCAATGTTCAGCGGAGCTCCAGAGGAGTGGCCGATGTTCATCGCTTCGTTCAACGAGTCTTCGAGTGCATATGGTTATACCCGCCCTTGAAAATATGTTGAGACTACAAAAGAGTCTCAAGGGCCCAGCGCGGGAGGCAGTGGAGACCATGCTTATTCATCCGAGTAATGTACAATTCGTAATAGACCAGTTGCAGTTTCGTTTTGGCCGCCCGGAACACCTCATCCGAAGCCAGATGGCAAAAGTAAGGTTATTGCCGACAATTTCCGACAATCGCCAGGATCTGATTGTACCATTTGCCACGAAGGTACAAAATTTGTGTACCCTGCTCGAGTCGACGAAGAGTCAACAGCATCTGGCCAATCCGATGCTGCTAGATGAGTTAGTGTCAAAGTTGCTAATGTCAAAACGGCTCGACTGGGCGCGATTTTCAAACGACATCCAACCGTACCTCACCGTTAAAGATTTTTGTGCATGCATGCAGCAATATGCTAAGCTCGTCAGTATTGCAGCACATTCTCAATACCAACAGACAGCTAACCCAGTCGCCAGAACTCAGTCTTGCATGCAGCCATCAAATTTAACAAGGTATATACCATGTGCTCACAAAAACATAACTTGTCTCAATGTCCAGCTTTTCTCCAAATGAGCTTAGCGGAACGTTGGAATGTAATCAAAGGAAAGCGGGTTTGTTTTACATGTCTGGTACAAGGGCATATTGTTTCAGCTTGCCGGACCAGAAAGCGTTGTCTGGAGTATGGTTGCAGTCGATTTCATCACATCGTACTTCACGAAAAGCGACAACCAGAAGCAGCAGCAGTAATAAATGCAAATGCTGAGCCAGAGGTTAATCATCATGCACATGCGACCAACGCGATGAAGGTTTTATTTCGTGTTCTTCCTGTCTACTTGTATCGACCAAAGGGTGCAGTAAGTACATTCGGTCTGCTGGATGATGGGTCATCTGTGACCATTATCAACAACACTATTGCTTCACAATTGGGTTTGACTGGGACTGCCCATAAAATGACACTTACTTGGATCGGTCAAAAGGGGACTTCGGAGCCATCGACTCTAGTCAATTTGGAAATCAGTGAAGTTGCCGATGGTAGTACACGATATGCGATGAAGAATGTACGTACACAACGATCTTTCTCTACCGATGCAGACTATGAACGTTAGCGAGCTGACAATTGGAAACGAGGTAAGGTCTTTGTCAATTTACGAATTTAAAAATGCTGTGCCGTAAATCTTAATTGGATTGGACAATTGGAGGCTGACCTTGGGAAGGACAACTGTACCATGTGGAGCTGAAGGACCTGTTGCTGTAGAGACATTACTAGGGTGGGTTGTTTATGGTGGCTACAACAGTGGTAAAGAGATATCTGACTCCGTCTATCAAATTTCCGGAGACAACAACAGCATCGCCAACGACACCTTGTCGCAGTTAGTCAGCGATTATTTTTTACTGGACAGCGTGGATGCTGATTCGTTTTCAAGTCCAAGAGACAACCGTCAAATTGCAAAGCTGTTACTTAACTGGATTTTGTGGAAGAGAGAGAGCATCGTGTTGCCTGATAGCCCGCCAATGGCAAAAAGCCGTCTAGGGATTCATCGTATGCTGCCCAGTACGCGGAAATTATCAACGGTTATGTTGCCAAGGGTTACGCACGCAAGTTGTCTGCCGACGAAGCCAAGGAGAGAGGTCCAAGGACGTGGTACCTTCCTCATTTTTGCGTTCGCAACTCGCATAAACCAGGTAAACTGCGATTGGTGTTTGATGCTGCCGCTGGAGTTGGAAACGTTTCGCTAAACTCATCCTTGCTCAAGGGCCCAGAGCAATGCCAGGATTTGCTGACTGTTTTGCACAAATTTCGTCAATGCTATTATACAAAATCATTATGTCGATGATTTTGTCTGCAGTTTCGAGAACGAACATGAAGCATTAGCCGTGACAAGCGACGTTATCAGGATTCATTTGAGCGACAGGATTTCCTGTCGAACTCTTCGAGGCTGCTAAACTGCCTGGAAGAGGGCGACACAGGAAGCTCAACGGCCAACATGGACATAAAAGGCAAATCGGAGAAAGTGCTTGGTATGCACTGGATACCGGCTGAGGACGCATTTACCTTTCATTTGAACTTCCATCGAACTTCCATCGAACCAGTCCAAGCATCGTGAGTGGTGGACGTTATCCAGCTAAGAGGGAATGTCTGAGTATTCTCATGTCCATTTACGATCCCTTTGGACTACTGGCAGATTTTACGATTCACGGGAAGCTGATGTTGCAGTCGTTATGGAGAACTAGGACAACCCTTACGTGACTGCACCACTCGTCGTGGTGTAAGGGCCTAGTAAAGGTCAAAGATTCTCGGGTAGGAGTCTTCCCCAGATGAGATTTGAAGCTAAGTTGCAGTCGACCCCATTCCTTCCTCTCATATCCTTTCCCTTCCTTTCTCTCCCATCCGGCGGGCTGGATCAAGGTGTCATACGACCCGTACCGAGGATCAACCTGGCTAGGAGCCCATCCGAAAAATAGGTCAGTCGCGAACGGAGTATTCAGAAACCTGGCGACATCCGAATTAACCAGCCTTATCTGTGTACTGCGGATCTCTGTACAGACGGACCGTCCCTCCTCCGCTACTTGTGGGAACACATTATGAATTCTGAACAAACAAATAAAAACTGAGACCGGTACTCCTTTAAAACCGGGCGGTAGTACGGCGCTCAAGCTGTCTACCGTAACAGCTCCTGAAGGGCTGGATGGTAAGAAAATTGTGGCGTCACATGGACCCCCCCCCCCCCCACACACACACACCCTATGGATCATTCTTCCGTTTCTAAGGACCCTGCACAATCCATCTCTAATTCGGGCAGACTTCCCCCCATCCCTATGCATATCTCCCTACGATATCTTCAATTTAGCCTGAATATTGACCCTTTAGGCCCCAAAGTCTTTAGAAATTATCGAAAAACTGACTGGCTCAAATACAGAGTAACTGTATAGAAATTAGTTACCTCGATTCCCTCTAGGACCCCTTGCAATACCCAAGAATTAGATCGCATGGCTGAGGATCTTACCTCAGCCCTTAATAAAGCGATGTCTTCCTCCTGCCCTATAGTACGGCCCAGGGGTAAGAAAAACCCTCATTGGTGGAATGCAGATTTAGGTCCTTTAAGAACTAATAGTAGAAAACTCTTCAACAATGCCAAAAGCACGAAGGATGCAACAGACTGGGTCTTGTACAAGCATCCCTAACTATCTACAAAAAAGAACTGAGGAAGGCTAAACGCAATTCTTGGAGACTCTTTTGTGGCAAAATAGAAGAGGTCTCTGAGGCATCTAGACCAAGAAAAATCCTCTCCACAAATCCAATAATACCCAGTTATCTCAAGAAATTAGATGGGACTTGGACGACTTCTAGCGAAGATTCGCTAAATCTACTACTTGACACTCATTTCCCAGGTAGCTCTCAAGTTGTCAGCAATATTGTCTCTAATGGACTAGCTGCAAATTTAAACAACTCTAACTTAATTACACAGAACATACTCCGCTGGGCGATACACAGCTTCAAACCATACAAATCCGCAGGACCGGACGGCATAATACCAGCCGAACTACAGAAGTCGTCGGACCTTATCTTACAGGTGCTAGAAACAATTCTTAAAAGCTGTGTAGATCTGATCCATATACCAAAAGTATGGAGAGAAGTCAAAGTAGTTTTCATACTCAAAGCTGGCAAATGTTCTCACACAAGTCCGAAAGATCTTAGACCCATTAGTCTATCATCATTTCTTCTAAAAACATAAGAACGATTGATTGATATCCACTTACGCAACAGTATTGATACAAACTTCTGTCAGCGGCCCAACATGCCTATTGCAAAGGTAAATCAGTTGAAACGGCATTACACTCGTTGGTTCGTAACATTGGGTACTCCCTGTTTCACAAGTGATCTATTATGGTAGCCTTCTTAGATATAGACGGTGCTTTTAACAATGTCAATGCATCAGCGATTGCAGATGCACTCTCGGACCTGAAGGCAGACAACTCACTATGCGAATTGATCAATTTACTGCTTAATGGTCGGATTATCAACTCAGAGCTAGGTGGGACGTCTTCTAGAAGATCTGTCAGTAGAGGCACTCCGCAAGGTGGTGTCGTGTCCTATCTCCTCTCCTTTGGAATTTGGAGGTTAATGAACTATTGACAATACTGGAGGGTGAGGGATGCACGGTGATTGCTTATGTAGATGATGTTGCTATAGCAGTCTCAGGAAAGCACCTTAATACTCTAAAAGAACTACTACAAAACGCTTTAAACAAGTTAACCAGATGGGCGGTTCGGTGTGGGTTGACTGTAAACCAACATAAAACGGAACTGGTACTCTTCTTAAGGAAATATGAAATTCCGTTCATCGATCCTCCCTCTCTTAATGGTATCAGCTTAACTTTCTCTGATAAAGCGAAATATTTGGGTCTTATCCTGGATAGGATAGGTGGGCGCCGTGGCGTAAGTGGTTAGTGTGTCGGATCACTACGCATGAGGTTCCAAGTTCGAGTCCCAGAAAACACCAACAAGTTTTTTCACGGTCCCACCTCTCGCGAGCGTTTGACAATAATCCGAGAGTATTGTTGTCACGAAAAGGCTTCTAAAATCCCCGTTCGGATACGGCACTAAACTGTAGGTCACTTCCATTTGTGTGAAAAATATAGCCCACACAACATGAGTGGTTCCGAGAAGCTAGGCCCTGGCACTAAAAGAGCTGTTGCGCCAAATATTTATTTATTTATTTTATTTTTTTTATCCTGGATAGGAAACTAAGCTGGAAACCTTATATTCAAGAAAGGGTCAAGAAAGCTGCAGTAGCACTTTTCTCTTGCAAACAAGCTATTGGAAATAGATGGGGTTTACAGCCTCGAATAACTTACTGGCTATACATCTCCGTCATTAGACCGATACTCACATACGGGGTGATTGTTTAGTGGACAGCCTTAGAAAAAGCTATAAATCGCGACTATCTAAGCAAAGTCCAGCGTATAGCTTGTCTGTGCATAAGCGGAGCACTGCGTACAACTCCCTCTGCGGCACTAGATAGCATACTTCATCTTTTACCCCTTGATATATTTAGCAAGCAAATGGCAGCGAATGCAGCCGTTC
The DNA here is from genome assembly GCA_945910035.1 of Brachypalpus laphriformis. Taxonomy (NCBI): domain Eukaryota; kingdom Metazoa; phylum Arthropoda; class Insecta; order Diptera; family Syrphidae; genus Brachypalpus; species Brachypalpus laphriformis. The sequence continues at coordinate 105,354,608 of OX246754.1, read as the reverse complement.
GCCTTGAAGCTACCCAACAGGACTACACCATCTCTTGTCTAAACTTTGACAAGAACTTCCTTGTTACCATCCCTTCCAGATCACTCTGGAATGAAGAGGCTTTCATAGAAGATGACTCGACCCATTTCTACACTGACGGCTCGAAAACGAAAGACGGTGTTGGTGGAGGTGTTTTCTCTGACAGGCTTAATCTTGAGCTCTCATTCCGTCTACCAGATTATTGTAGCATGTTCCAGACGGAACTAATGGCGTTTAAGGAGGTCTTATCTTGGCTAAAGAAAAACGTGATATCCGCCAAGGACATCCGCATCTTTTCAGATAGCCAAGCTGCAATCAAATCCTTGGAATCGATCTCTATAAATTCAGTAGTAGCCCTAGACTGCCATTCGTCTCTTGCGAAGGTGTCGGAGCAGTTTAACATTCACCTCTGTTGGGTGCCTGGGCATAGGGATATTCCGGGGAATTGTAAGGCTGACGAATTCGCCAAATTAGGAACAACTGTACTCATCCTTCCAGATAAGACTAATTTAGGTATACCAATCGCTACTTGTAAACTTAAATTCAAGTTAGATGCAATCGAAAGTACAAATTTTAGGTGGACAAGTGGTACAACATGTCTAGCGACTAAGCAGATTTGGCACAAGTTGGATCTGAAACGCCCTAAGAAATTGATCTCTCTCAATCGATTGCATATTGGCTCTATTATAGGTGTAATTACAGGACAATGTCTAATAGGCAAACATGCAACAAGGCTTGGCGTATTTTCAAATGGTTTTTGCAGAAGCTGCATGGACGAAGAAGAGGAAGAAACCATTACTCACCTTCTTTGTGCACGTCCAGCTCTCTCCCATAGAAGGAAGCTTCACCTAGGAGCTTTCTACTTTAACGATTTAAGCGATCTGATAGATTTAGATATCAGGAGCCTCCTTCTCTTCATCAGAAGCTCTAATTGGTTTTAACGAGTAGGCTGGGATTACATGATCCTCGTGGTACCATAACGGACCTTTCTTGGTCTATGTGTGTTGACGTAAGCTGGCAGCCACTTCAACCTAACTTAACCTATGGAGGACTAAGACCAAGTGGGATGAGCAGATACCAACCGGACCCCATAGTAGAGGAAGGCAGTAGATTTTGACGTTCGACGCGGTTGAACGACTTCGTGTGCCACGGTGTTACTCAGTAGAAATGTCAAAGCCCTTCGACATACAGTTGCACATATTCGTTGACACAAGTGAGGAGGCTTTTGCAGCAGTCGGATATTGGAGAGTCGTCAGCCGAAACCGGTCTATATCGACAGCTTTCATCATGAGAGAAACAAGATGTGCGCCGCTCAAACTCACATCAATTCCTCTACTTGAACTGCAAGCAGCTGTCTTGGGTGTACGACTTCGTCGAAGGATCCTTCAATCTCATAACATACAACCGGCCAAGTGCACACTCTGGAGCGACTCGCGAACTGTACTGAATTGGGTTAAGTCAGCTGATCCCAGAAAGTACAAACCGTTTGTTGGTCACAAGATCGCTGAAATTTTGGAACTATCTGATGCAGGGGAGTGGCGGTGGGTTCCCACCAAAAATAACGTTGCCGATTTGACCACAAGGACTAAATATTTAGCCAACTACAAACCAGAGAGATGGGTCCAGAATTTTTCTGTCAGACTAACTTTATTGGCCTTCCAGCTCAGACAAAGAGGTCAATGTCAGCCAGATGATTGATGAGAAGTTACGCGTGCTTCACCGGCACGACATATTCCATATGAGTAACCATGATATTGATCTAACTAAATTTTCGAACTTTTTGAAGCACAAGTGTGTGATGGCCTGGATACTCCGTTGGCGATGTGGTTACCAAAGGTCAACAAACCGCAAGTGTCTAGCCGCGGATGAAGTTCAACATTCGGAGAATGGTACAGAAGCAGCATTACGCCAATGAATATGCGATATTAACAAGTGGTCAGCAGATCGAAAAATCAACCCGTTTGTATAAGCTGACTCCGTGTTTGGACGAGTGTGGTGTCATTAGATTGTCTGGCCGTATTGACTCCGTTGTTTGTGCCCCAACACAATCAAGAAGACCAATTATACTCCCAAAGGACTTCTGGCTGTCCAAGCTCATTGTCGGACAATTTCACGAGCGCTTTCATCACGAAAACCAGGAGACAATCATCTGTGAAGTTCGTCATCAGTTTTGGATCCCACACTTACGAACTCTTGCCAAACTGTAGCACGTACCTGTCAGTTTTGCAAAGTTTTGTCAGCGAAGCCTGCAACGCCGCAAATGGGTGAACTTCCGGAAGACCGGCTCACACCTTTTGTGCGGCCTTTTACGTTCACAGGAATGGACTACATGGACCTTTCTTGGTGGTCAAAGGTAAGCGCAGAGAAAAACGTTGGATTGCTCTGTTTACCCATCTCACAATGCGTGCCGTTCATTTGAAGGTAGCCGCCGATTTGTCTACTGACGCATTCATCATCTGTCTCAGAAACTTGCTGCTGCTGGGAGAGACTGATAAAATCAGTCAAAAAAGGTACTTTCAATTGCGTTGAAGGATACGGTTCCGAAAGAAGACACTTTTCGAAGCGTAATCATGTAAGCGGAGAACATCGTAAATTCGAGGCCTCGTACCTATTTACCCGTAACATCTGATGAAGACGAGCCCCTTACACCTAACCATTTTATTTTGGGCTGTACGAACTCAACACAAACACCAGAGCCTGTGGAGAATGGGCCAATTTGCTAGCGAATGCAGTGGAAAAAGGCACAAGTTACCAAATATCGTTTCTGGAAGAGGTGGGTAGCTGAGTATTTGCCGGATTTGACCCGAAAGTCGAAGTGGTATGGAAAAACCTCACCCCTGACTATAGGAGACCTTGTTATCATTTGCGATTCAAACGTCGTTAGAAACTGTTGGCGAAAAGGAAGAATATTAAGTTTTTTTCCCCGAACGTGATGGACAAGTTCGTGTGGCAGAAGTGCAAACGTCGCTTGATAAAACGATCTGTTTCCAAGCTGGCTAAACTGGATGTCGGTGAATCTTGATGAGATTCATGGGGGCCGGGATGTTACAGACGCATTGTGTTTACTTACTTACTTACTTAGGTGGCGCTACAGTTCGGGGTGAACCTGGGCCTCAACCAATAAGCCTCTCCATTTAGCTCGGTCTTTAGCTAATTGCCTCCAGTTGCGCACTCCAAGTTGGTCGAGGTCCCCTTGAACTTGTACGCGCCACCTACGGCGATGATTCCCTCTACTGCGTCGTCCCTCGGGATTAGATTCGAAGACTCTGCGGGCCGGAGCGTTGGTGTCCATTCGCTCTACATGTCCTAGCCATCTCAGACGTCCAATACGCAATTTTTTGACTAGGTCGATGTCGCTGTACAGCTCGTATAGTTCGTGATTGAATCTTCTCCTCCAAAACCTGTCAACGCAAACGGGACCGAAAATCTTACGAAGAATTTTTCTCTCGAAGCGACCAAGGATATCGTCATCCTCTTTTAATAAAGCCCATGTTTCAGCGCCGTAAAGCATGACTGGGATGATCAAGGTCTTATATAGAGTCTCCTTAGTTGTTCGAGATAGGGCTTTACTGTTGAATTGCCTTATAAGCCCAAAAAAACAGCGATTGGAAAGAGTTATTCTTCGATTGATTTCTGCACTGATTTTGTTTGCTGAATTTATAGCAGAGCCAAGGTAGACAAAGTCCCTTACTACCTCGAAGTTATAGCTGCCCACGGTGACGTTTTGTCCAATTCGTCGGTGTTGGTTTTCCCTTCTTGTTAACAGCATATATATCGTCGGCGTATGCAAGCAGTTGTACAGACTTGTAATAGATTATGCCTCCGGTGCTGGCTTGTGAGTTCCGCACAATCCGTTCAAGTATAATATTGAAGAAGTCACATGACAGCGCGTCACCTTGTCTAAAGCCTTTTTTGACATCAAAGGTCTCCATCGTCAGCCTGCACAGACGGACAAGTTTGGCAGGGATGTCAAAACTAGACATGGCTCTATAAAGCTCTTCTCTATAGATGCTGTCATAGGCGGCCTTGAAATCGATAAAGAGGTGGTGAGTATCGATTTGGAATTCTTGGGTTTTCTCCAGGATCTGCCGAAGTGTGAAGATTTGATCGATGGTGGACTTTCCTGGCCTGAAACCGCACTGATAGGGTCCAATCAGGCTGTTGATAAAAGGTTTCAGGCGTTCACACAATATCGCAGAAAAGATCTTGTATGCGATGTTGAGGAGACTGATGCCTTTATAGTTGGCGCAATTGAGGGGGGTCTCCTTTCTTGTGGATCGGGCAAACGATGCTGAGATTCCATTCATCAGGCATACACTCGTCTGACCAAATATTAGAAATGAGTTGATGTATGCACTCTACCAATTCTTCCCCTGCTGCCATGAAGAGTTCGGCCGGTAAGCCGTCAGGTCCAGCAGCCTTGTTGGATTTTAGCTTGGATATATCCTCACTTCGTTTTGGTCCGGTGGACGGAAATTTTGACTATCATCGTCTATGTTGAATGGTTCATTCTGTCTGACAGCAGGATGTTGGTCTTCGTCGCCGTTATACAGTCTGCAGAAGTAGTTTTTCCATATTCTCAGCACCGACTGTGATTCTACTACGAGGTTTCCATTTTCATCTCTACAGGCTTCTGTACGGGTATTGCTTCTCTGACACGTTCTTTTTACCTTTTGGTAAAACTTCCGTACATTGTTCCTGGAGTATAAGCTCTCGATATTCTCAAACGCGCGCTTCTCATGCTCTTTCTTCTTCTTTTGGAGAAGCCGATGTTCTTCCCGTCTCTTTTGCTCGTAGAGCTCACGAGCAGCTCTCGTCTTCCTTTGCAGCGCCACTTTATATGCCTCTTGTTTTGCTGCATGCACTCGCCGGCATTCTTCGTCAAACCAGGGGTTTCGCGGTGGTGGGCGAGCGAGACCCAGCACATCAGTCGCGGCGTTTCTGATGGCATGTTGGCAGCGTTGCCACTGGTCTTCGGTACTTGATGCTGGCGGCAAAGGGGTGATTGAGAGATTTCGGGATACGCGTTCAGCGAAGAGTCTTGCGATTGTAGCTTTTCGACGTTAAATTTTCTCACAGTAATTCTTCTTTGTTGCTCAGATTGGGATATCCGCATTCGTACCTTGGCTACAACAAGGTAATGATCCGAGTCTATGTTGGCCGCTCGGAAGGTCCGGACATCCAGAATACTGGAGGCATGCCTTGCGTCGATCGGGATATGATCAATTTGGTTGATCGTTACATGATCATTAGACCGCCATGTCTGCTTATGAATATCGAGATAAGGAAACCATGTGCTTGCTATGGTGACATTTCGCTCCACAGCGAAATCAATTAGCCTAATTCCGTTATCAGACGTGGTGTCGTGTAGGCTATTCTGACCAACTGCCCTACTAAAGACGTCCTTCTTTCCTATTTTGGCGTTAAAATCGCCCAATACGATTTTAATGTCGTATTTAGGACATTGCACGTATGTTTTGTCGAGGAGCTCGTAGAAACACTCTTAGGTGGCAGGGTACTTTTCTTCCGTGGGGGCATGAACACATTTTAGCGAATTTAGCCTTGATCCGGATAGTCATAATACGCTCGCTTACGTGTCGGAAGCTTAAGACTTCTTACCTAAGTCTGCCGCGTATGACAAATCCGCATCCGAATAAGCGTTGTCTGTTGCCTCTGTAGCAATCATCGCAGTAGATGTCACAGTTTTTCATCCTCTTTTTGCCCGGCCCATCCCATCGAACTTCCTGGATGGCGGTAATATCTACTTTATAGCAGTCTAGGGCCTCTGCTAGTTGTTCGGCTGCACGTGGTCTGTAAAGGGACAGAACATTCCACATACAGATCCGGAAGTCGTTGTCCTTATTTCGTTTGCTGGGGTCGTCATTAGTTGAGTCATCCTTATCCGAGGCTTTTGGTTGTTTCGGAACCATGAGTTTTTTTACGTGGTAGGGAAGTTACCCCGACGGCACAACCCCCAACCTGGAGGGGCAGTTCCTTAATTATTCCCCTAGGACGAGGGGCCGGATACACCGGTGCCAGTAGTCCACTACGGGAGTATGAGCGCTGCCGTTGGCCCATTAAGGGCTCCTCCGCCACCATCTCTATTCCAATGCCCAGACCAACATTGGAAATTCCTTACCGACCTGTGATCCGAATACGTCGAAGCAGCTCGCGCAAGGTATTCACTAAGTTCAACCTAACTGGAACTATAGACGCCACCGTTGACTCCATCTAGGGAATTCGTCTGCTGCCGCCTGGAACAGGAAGAAGTGCTCTAGTGGAAAAGCACTCTTCCCCCCTCTCTCATCTGCTGCCACCAAGAATCTGCCAAACGGGGTTGGTTACCCATTTCTTGAATTAAGGTACTAGGCACACATTTTAATTAAATAGAACCTCTACTCATCAAACAGAAGCAAGTAATTCGGATTGTTTGTCGTGTTAATCGTAGAGCTCCAAGTTTTGAGTTGTTTAGAAGTCTGAACATTTTTCCTTTAAGACATTTATACTTCTTCAAAGTCCTGAAGATATTTTTTTGTAGATCCGGTTATACTGCCGCCAGGCTGTATGGTAGCTACAACTTACGCGTTAACACCAGACATTGTAATTTTACTACTTTGAAATATTAATACTGTTATGTAATATTTTGTACTGTTCTCTCATGAAATAAAGTTCTTATTATTATTATTAAATATTTCGAACTGTTGATTCATCGCTTGATTAATATATCTAAGAAATTTGGTCAAACGACGTATGTCTGTCCAAATCATAATTTTGAGTTACAGGCTTTTTGAAGTTCATTAGGTTCTTCTAAGTCCAGTTTTGGAATTTTAGTAGAGTTGTTTTGTAATAATATTAAGAATTCCGTCTGCCAAAACATATGTTGTTAAGACTAAACGAAATTTAATTTTTGACAGTTGAATTTCGCAATCGATTACCAACTTAACGAGCGCAGCCGAGAAATTTAGTGACCGAAACCCTGGAGCGAGGGAGAAACAAGACTCGAGGAATCAGAAAGAAAAGAACCACGACGACGGCAACAACACAAAATTTAAAGCTCTGTCTTTCATTATTTAAAATAAATATTCCATACGTTTCTTATAAAATTAAGGTGCAATAAAGTGAAAACGTTATATTTTAAACAGTGCTGTTAAATTTATTAATCTCAGTCCGTCAATAGTTGCAGTTCGCAACAATTCTTCAAATTTTTTGTGACTCCGTAAGTTCCGCATAAGACCATTTCTTGAAAAACAAACTGGCGGACCAGCAAGGAAAAGATGAGACGCCAAAGTTACCGCGCATGCGATATACCAGGCGAAAGAATCACCACTGCAAGCTTTGTGAAAACAAAGACACAAAGGAAATGGTACAGTGTGATAAATGTGGGCATTGGTACTGTATACAGTGCCTTTACTGTATATATGATGGATAGTTCACGGTTCTTGTACCGTGACTTCTTCTTCTTCCTTTTATCAGCGAGGCTATGATCCGAAAACAAGGGATCACAGCCCTCCCACTTCACTGCATTTCTACTGATCCGCCTGTGGGGTTCGCCTATTTGACCTCAGAAAATATCGGCAGGCCTGCCGATTTTGGATCACTCGGTTACTGAGGCCAATGAAATGCCGATGTCGTCGCATTTGTCTGATCCAGGCGTTTATAGGCCTGCCTTTCCTACGTCGCGATGTCTTTGGAACGTGCATAGATATTGCCTTTTTAACAGGGTTCAAATGATCTCTTCTTTGAACGTGGCAATACCAGCTGAGCCGGTCGCGCTCTAATTTGTGTACGATGGTTACCTTGATGTGAAAGCTTCCACGGATCTTCGAACTTCTTATTCGATCAAGCTTGGTCACTCCTGCTGTCATGCGAAGCATCTTCATCTCAGCTGCCGTTAATTTACTCTCATACTTTTTGTACATCGTCCAACATTGTGAACCGTATGTGAGCGCTGGACGTACAACTGCGGTGTAGAGCCTTCCTTTCAACTTAGGGGGCATTTTTCTGTCACAGAAGATAGCGGAATTTTCTCGCCACTTCATCCACCCTACGCTTACACGATGATTGATGTCGTCATCACAAGTTGCTTTGCTATTGATCATAGATCCCAGATATTTGAACTTTTCGCACTTGGGAAGCACTGCTCCATTCAAATAAATGTCTGGAATAGGCCTGAGTGGATCAGAGAACGGGCAGCACAAGTACTCTGTCTTTTTTGAACTAATGCGATACCCATTTCCCTCCAAAACGTCCACCCACACATCAAGTGCTTGTTGCAGGGATGTAGGATCCTCACTTATGATGGCTCCATCGTCAGCAAAGAATAACTGATGTACCTTGGGGTCCATCACTTTACCTTCAAGCAGATAATCAAGGACTGTAATAAAGAGCAAAGGACTTAAAACGCTTCCCTGGTGCACCCCGACTTTGATTGGGAACTCTTCGGTTACTCCAGCGGGACATCTTACTCTTGTCTTTGCTCTTTCGTACATGTCCATGATCATCTGTACATAGGTTTCTGGAACCCCTCGATGTCTTAGCGCCACCCATATCAGATCTCGTGGTTGTCTGTCGAATGCCTTTTCAAAGTCAACCAATACAATATGCAAATCCCTTAAGGAATCACGATGTTTTTCCATTATGATCCTTATACTTTGGATTGCATCTGTGGTTGATTTACCCGAGACAAACCCGCACTGATCATCAGATAGCCGTATTATTTTTCGCAGTCGGCCACCTAATACCCGCTCAACGATCTTCATGGTGTGTGACATCAGCTTGATCGAACGGTAGTTATCACAGTTTCGCGTATCACCCTTCCCTTTGTATACAGGGAGGAGGTAACTTTCCCTCCATTGATTCGGCATTGGATCACCTCTCACGAATTTGGAGATAAGAATTCTGAGCCATCTGAACCCGATGTCTCCCATCTTTTTCCAGAACTCAGAGGGTATTTCGTCTGGCCCAACCGCTTTTCGTTTTTTTGAGTATTTGACCGCCTCACTAACTTCTTCGACTGTAATGTCGGCTATTTCTTCACAGTTAGGGGTGGCTCTTGGAAAGTATAGCCGGGGAAACTGTTCATTTAAAAGCTCTTCACAATACTGTCGCCACCTCTGCAGAATTTTGTCGTCATCCACAAGAAGCTGGCCATGAGCATTGCTAATGAACTTTGGCGAACGAATCTCCTGAGCATTGTTCCTTCTTTGGGTGGCTATTTTGAAGATAGTGGCGCTCTTGTTCATATTGTGTCTTCGCAGCTCCTGGATAGCCTGGTTTGCATCAGCAACGGGGGAAAATATTTTCTCCAGCTACCGATATAGGCCCTCCGTACTCTCTGCTTGAAGCTGGGCGCACTTCTTCTTCGCTTTTTTCTTGCAGCATCTGTATTCCATTTCGAGGCGAGCTTTTTCGTCATTATTATTAGAGGGGCACTTTGACCAAGCTTTGAAAGCCGCTTTCTTCTCATTTATCAGCATCTTAGCTTCATCACTCGACCACCATGTTTCTTTGCCGTGTTGATGGTGGCCTTTTGAAGCTCCTAGCAGTGATTTGGCCTTATTTAAGCAAGTTCGCTGTAGGGAATCCCACATATTTTGTGCTCTGCACTCTTCATCCTCAGCTCCGTTGATGGTGTGAGAGAGGTAATTTTTCATTACGAAAACAAAAGCCTCGCCTTTTTCTTTGTCCAGATTGTACCACTTGATTTTCTCAGAGACCCTTGTTTGTTTGCTTTTCTTCGGTGTTTTCATAAAAATTTCTGTTAGCAGGAGACGGTGTTGCCGAGCGATTGCCTCTCCCAGGATCACTTTGCAATCTTTTACCCGGGGCTTCATGAAACTGCCTACCAAATGGTAGTCAATCTGAGTTTCATCTCCACCACTGCTGTAAGTGATCAGGTGTCGGCTTTGTTTGATGAACATGGTATTTAACACGATAAGACCGTGTGATTTGCACATGCTTAGGATGTCTTCACCAGGAAGGTTCCTGGTGCCATATCCTAGTCCTCCATGGCAGTCTTCATAGTCTTCGTTTGATTTCCCGACATGTCCATTCAAATCTCCTCCAACAAATAGAAATTCTTCCTTTGGGATGTTCTTAAGGAGATTGTGGAAATCTAGCCAAAATGCATCTTTATCTCTCTGATTGTACCCATTGCATATGCACTGACAATATTCCACACCTCTCCTTGTATTACTAGTTTGAGAGACATCAAACGGTCGCTGGACTTCGAAATGCTCAAGACGTTACCAAGTATCTCTGCCGCAAGGATGATACCGATTCCGTTCTTAGACTTTTCCGTTCTTAGACTTTTCCGTTCCGTAGTAGAACATCTTGTAATCTTTTGTCCTAACGTCCAAGAAACGCGCCCGATTCCTGGTGTTTTTCCATTTCGTCTCTTGGACACACAAGATGTCCACCCGCCTTCTATTCATCATCTCTTCCAGCTCGTAACTTCGACCGGTCATGCTGTATATATGATGGATAGACCACGATTCTTGTACCGTGACTACCTGTGGTAATGCTAGTGCATAAACTAGAATACCAAAGAACTGTACAGCCTTCCAAGCAGACTCACTTGGAAATAAAAATGAAAAGTCTTCGATGGCTGTCCAAAATACAAGTGCCAGTTCAATCTTTATTAAGTAGTGTTTATACAAAAATTTAGTTATTATTCTAGCAATAATAATACTTAGCTTACTCTACTAACTAAACATTACATACAAAAAATAATAAGTGCGAATGTGCAAATTTGCTTATTCTGCAAATACATTTTTTTTTACGTGTGGTGCAAATTTAATGTAGTACAAATATGGTGCGAGTACAAATGTGAATGAACGGAAGCATGTATAAAAAATAAAAGAATGTAAAGGTGTTATGTTGCATCCGTATTTGGGTTGAACTCAGTTCAATGCCAAGCAAGTGGTTCCATGTATCCGACTCAATGTCGTGCGACTGGCGCACCATGGATACTGACCGTACTCAACATCCTGCCCCCCATTGAACTGTGTTCAATCGTTCTGTTGATAGATGACTGTTGACTCGGCTCTTGAAGTCCTCTTGGTGATGGAATAGGATATTCTGTTCGTCTACGGATAACTTGTCTGGATTTCCAAAGTAAGAACACAATGACTCCGATTGCTAAGAGTAGCCCGGAAGAGCTGAGAACGGTATGTTGGATATTATGTCGATGGATTTGATATTCCAGCTGTTGGGAACTGAGCTGCTTACGTATTCCTTGCAACTCCGATTGATGAGTGCTGATGTTTGGATCATTGTATTGAAGTGTGACCGTATGGTTTACATTTGTGAGGTTTATGTCGCTGCTTAGTCTGGTGTATGAAACCCGCATGCTGGTCGAATAGAAGCGATGGGGCTGAATCGTTATGTAATCGTGCTTGGCAATACAATTTGATTTCAGCTTCAGAGTGCCACTTCCTTCAATTGTGATGAGCGACGAATGATGATTGCATACTATGTTCAACCTTGTTTCTTTGATTACCGCATAGATCCATTGATTTGTCTGGCTCCAGGTCGGTAAATTGGACGAGATTGTGTACATAAATGATCTGTCTCTTCTATGTGATTGCAGTTCGATAGTTCATCTTCTGACATTGGGTAATATTGATCGTGATGAGCACTCACAGCCATTAACGTTGATGAAGGTTCTATGACTATGAGTGCATTGTTGAGAACTGCCGGAATTGGAATCAACTTAAATATCACAAATTCATCTAGGCCAATCAATGGTAACTCAACCTTGAATATCACATATTTTGTCGTGATCCGTCCTTCTGTTGACATCACTTTGTAAAGTTGCATCATGTTTTCTGGTTCCACTGGAAGACTTAGTTGTAGTGGTAGATGGTTCTTAATTTTACTGAGTTCTTGCTTCAGCTGTTGCGGTGAAATTAATAAATGATCTATTTTTCCATGATGAGAGTCTGATAACACGTCAAATATAGAAACTTGAGAGCGCTGTATATTGGCAACTATTAATGTAGTGTAGATCGACCAGGAAGAAAACAATTGCTGAACCTTAATCTGATACAGTTCGTCAGTGAAATTATTTATTCGACTAGTTATTTGTTGTAACTGTATTACGAGTAACTTGTGCCTACTGAGAGACTCTTCTTCGGTATGTTTCATTATGTTCACAGTGGCGTCTAATAACGACGTGTGGTTCCTTAATAACGTTTTTAAGTGCTCTTCATTTGAATATATCTCCTCAATATTTTTATCCATTTCTTCAGCATATCGAGGATCAAGAACTCCAAACAGTGAGTTCGCGATATTGCCAACGATATCAAGAGCTCCTCTTCTGACCTTCCTCGAAATGCGCGTAGTCCTTAGCAATAAATTTTCCTCGGTAAGTTCCTGGTTGATAAAATGAAATTGTTGAACAACTTGGGTGCATAGACTTTTTGATGTAATTTGCTGGCAAAGGTGATCTAATATCATTGTTCTATTTTTTAGAGCCTCAAATTCTGTTCTGTATGGCTCAAGATTGTAGTAAACCACTAGATTCCATGTGTTATGTATCAATTTAATGGTTCCTTGACCTTCAAAATGTATTCCCGGTTGTGATTCGAATTTGTTGACTTCTACTTCATTAGCTGTACTCATTGGTATGAATACACATGCCAAAAATAATGTTACTAAGGCGTTACCAAATGAAAACGTCTTCTTTCATTTGTTTGGAGAGGGACTATACGGTGATCCTTTATCCCTTGATTTGTTATTTGCTGATGCATTCGGTGTTTGGTCTTCGTCATTGATGTGCCGTTTGCTACTGTTTCCTACCCCTGATTCGACTGGAGATAACTGTTGATAACGGTTGATTGTCTTCCTTGATTATAACCATCAAACCTGGCTCTACATTCTGGCATTTCTCCTTCCACTTGTACCTGTGTTGTAGTTGACTTAGATATTCGCTAGACCAACGCCGCCAGAATTCATTTTTGACAGAAGACACAAGTTTCCATCTTGTTAGAAGTGCGGACGTTTCTGGATTCGCTGATGGATCAATGTTGCTGGTCATTGTTTCGCCAATAAGGAAGTGTCCTGGAGTGAGCGCAGTGAGATCGTTTGGAGAAGATGACATGGGAGTTATTGGTCTTGAGTTCAATATTGCGTCTACTTCTACGACTCCTGTTTCGAGCTCTTCATATGTTAGTGAAGCAGAAGCCAAAACGTGTTGTAACAGATGCTTAGCTGATTTGACTGCAGCTTCCCACAAACCCCCAAAATGGTGTGATCGGGATGGAATAAAGCTAAAATCAGATCCCTTCGCTGTACATACCGCTGTTATTTGTTCGCCTTCTTTGTTTGAGTCAATGAACTGTTTTAGCTCCATCAATTGATTCTTAGCTTCCACAAAGTTTGTAGCGTTGTCACAGTAAATATTTTTGCAGTGACCTCGTCTCGCCATAAATCTTTTTAACGCACCAATAAATCCTTGAGAAGTTAAGTCACTTACGAGCTCTAGATGACAGGCCTTCGTTGCAAAGCAGCAGAACACTGCTATGTATGATTTTTGAGGTCGTTTTCCCCTAAGCTTATAGTGTGTCCATATGGGTCCGCAGAAATCAATTCCTGTGTTAATAAATGGGCATGCTGGTTGAACTCTGTCAGCAGGCAAATTTCCCATTAACTGGTTTAAGAGTTTTGGTTTTGCCTTTGAACACTTAACACATCCTTGCACAATGGATCGAGCGATCGTTTTGCCCTTTTCGGCCAGTACCTCTGTCTTGCGAGTGCTAGAATAGCTTGGGGTCCTGCATGGTTGTTTTCTTCATGGATGCCGAGCAGCAGTAGTCTTGTGAAGAGGTGAGTGTAAGGCATCAACACTGGATGTTTGGCATCGTATGACAACATTGAGGACTCCAACCGTCCACCAACTCGGATGATCCCATCGTTATCAAGGAACGGTGTGAGACTTGAAAGTGAACTCTTATTTGAAACTTCACTATGTTGATTTAGATGATGTATGTCATCTTGAAACTCAGACTTCTGTATCAGTTTGATAATAATTTTTGCAGCTTGATCAAGTTCCTTACTGTTTAAAAATGTTGTATGTGCCTTTGCGATACTATCTCTCTCCTTAATGATGTTCCTAAAGTTCAGTTCGAACCTCCAGTGAATAAAGTCAAGTTTTTTAGTCTCCTCCATTGCCCGACTCTTTTCATTCACCCTAGCTTGCGGATTCTGTCTAATTTTGCCTTATCGCGCATTTTTTTCCTTATTGACCCCTGACTGAGTTGTGTTATCGGTTCTTTTTTTCTCGGCTACTCCACTATTTCTGTGTCACTGCGTACATTCAACCCTGCGTATAAACAACCGTGCTTGCTGACCTATCTTTGTTTCTCTTTTGTTTACAATCGTGAACTTTTTTTTCGCGTTCGTGCAATATCATTTTTCTTTTCGTCACCTCATCGTATCTGTGTTACTGTGTTGCGTACATTCACCCTTGAATTTCACCATATCGTCATGTGGATCCAATAACTGCACCATCTCGAACTCCGCTGACATGATAGCCTGCAAAGGTATCTGCAATAAACTCTTCCACCCTATCTGCATTGGCCTGACGAGGAATGCCAAAGCTCATCTGCAGGAGTACAACAGCCTTTTCTGCTTCTTCTGCGACGAATGCAAAACAATCTCTTTGGCACACATAATGCTTGCAATTAAATGCAATAACGAACAATTATGTACCCTTACGGACTCGGTCGCTGAGCTGAAATTGGAGCTGCGTCATAGTATCGACAAAACATTGGAAATATTATCCAATAACTGTGACTCTTTGAACAATGCCCTCGAAAACAACGTTTCGGATTACTGCTCCCTTTTAAAAGAGATTAAGGAATCCTCACAAAAAATTGAAAGGAGATATGATCACTTGCTCACACTCATGAAATCATCCAACGCTGGTATCGATGAAATGAAGAGCAGGCAGACCAAAACCGACAACATAAAATGCTCTATCGCCTCCCCTGTTCTCAAAGATATACACGGCGATATGTCAACCATATCGGAGTCACTTTCGGGCCATACCACCTCATTAAAGGAGCTCGAGACTAACATTGCCCATCACGCGGAATGTATTGATGAAATTCATCTGGCCTTGAATTCCCTAATTGAAGAAGCAACTGCGACGAAGCTTTCAAGGTTAGCAACGAACGACATCATAGAGGAACTCAAACTAGTGTCGATTAAACCCAACTTCATCCAGTCTGCTACGCACCCTTCCGAAAACAAATCATTGCATGAAGAGTTTCTACACATTGACCTCAACGATATCCCATCTCCCTCAACTCCTGCGCATTTGATTGCCCTTCCACCCCCCGTACGCAAAGACCAACCACAATCCAGCAATCCTTCACCAGATATGACTGCTAATTCTACATGCACCACCAACACCATATCGAAATTTGGGACCACATGGACGCAATCTGAGTGGAACAGTAGGCTCAGGAAACTTACTATTTCTAATGAGATAAACGGCCTTTCAGCTTCTTACTTCCTGACTGGCGCTCCACGTACTGCCGATGAGTCTCGGGTGCGTAACATGTTCCAACAACAGTATCGCATCTCCGATATCAAATGCAAGAAGATCTTATCCAAAACACCCGGATGCTTCAAGATCGACCTTCCCGCGAAATATAGCTGGCTCTTCCCAAAGTCCCCGAAAGATGTTCTTGCTCTTGGCGAAATGAGGATGACTCGATGGACCGATAAGTTAAGTTCTAATATTAAGCCCAATTGTAATTCTAAGCCTAACTTTAAAGAAACTAATTTTAAACATATTTCTAAGTCAAATTATATGTCCACCACCCACCCAAAGCCATCTTCCCTCCTCCCTTCTCTTCCCACTCGTAATAATCCACCCGTGCCTCATCCAAATTGGCAAATGAAAACTCTTAACCATTCAGCTACAACCGTCTCCCAGTCTCAAAATAACCCTATAATCAAACGAGTGTCATTTGATCTTTCACCTGTAACGTCTTCTCATCACAAAAAACCGGCTCCCATTAACAAAATATCCCCCACCGTCTACCCGAATTTCACTTACTCCCACATTCTCAATCCTTCCTCATCGTCTTCTACCCCCGGTACCAAGTCCACGGTCTCTCCTAACATTTCCACCACGGTCAACTCGCCTTCAACTGCATCTCCCCCTACTTTCGATCCACTACTTCCTCCCACCGTCAAACTCACGGCTAAATTATTGAACCCCACGGCAACAATCAATGACCTCGATGGCCGCTATATCATGTCTAGACTGCGTGATAACCGCCTTTTTGAAAATGTTCGCCTTTACCTAGCCTATCTACATGACAAACCTGACTCCATCTGCATCGACGGGAAGACAAAGACGAATGTCATGGTCTCGATCCAAAAAGAAGGTCTCCCAACTGACCCTACAGCCCTGAAAAATATATACACTCGTTTTCATGAGAGTTTGAACATCTCCTCTTCCACAGTGGCCAAAGACCTCTCAACCTGTGGTTCTCATATTGCTTCCAAACGTCTCTCCTATCTCCAAAAAACTCGCAGTAACCACAACAAATATTTTCGTCCCTAACTCAATTCCAGTCGATCCATCTCAATCCGTCGTAATTGCCCCAAAGCTCCTATCACTCTACTATCAGAATGTCAGAGGACTTCGCACCAAAACCTCGATGGTGCACTTGAACTCACAATCACTTCCCTACGACATTTTTGCCCTAACCGAAACCAACCTTTGTCCCTACTACCTTAACAGTGAATTATTCACTTCTGATTTCGTAGTCTTCCGCGCTGACGGCCAGGAAAATGAAGACCTCTCCTTCGGCCGCGGTGTTCTTATAGCTATTCATAATCACCTTGATGCAACCCTCGTCAAACTCGCTAACACAACCTCATTTGAATTCGTATGTGTTAAACTATCTGTATCTAGACGGAGCATATATATTGTTTGCTGTTATATTCGCCCTTCTCAACCCGCCCAAGCATACCAGCAGGCCGTTGATACAGTGGACTCTCTGTTAGATATCGCTGATCCTGATGGCGACGTCAACCTTCCCCTTTTGCAATGGACTCCATCGGAATCATCCTTGGTTCCTACTAACTCCTCCTCGGAAAAGGAAACCCCTTCTGACTGATCGTCTTTTTGACTCCGGCCTTTTTCAGATTAGTGGCATAACGAAAAACTTAGGTAGGCAGTTAGATCTTATTTTCTCATCCGACGCTCATAATTCTTTGGTTACCGCAAGTAACCATCTTCTCTCCACCCTAGACCACTATCACTCCCCTCTCGCTCTTGCCTTTTCGTATGAAATCGACCACACCACTGTTGATTTTGAAAACTCTTTCTCCTTCAACTTTCGTAAAGCTGACTTCGTTAAACTTAATAGCTTAGTCAATAACATAGATTTCAGCCTCTTTCTAAACGTCAACACCCCCATTGATATCGCTCTTGCATTCTTCTATACAGCAATCTTTGACTGTCTTCTCCAATCTGTCCCTTATGTGCCTCGAAAAAACTGCTCGTCATCCCCTCCCTGGTATAATAGTGAATTGCGTTCTCTTCGTAATGTTAGAAACAAATTACGGAAAACTTTCTTGAAATCCAGATCTGCCTCAGATTTCTCATACTACCAATAAGCTTACTACCGTTTTTCAAACCTCTGCGAATCCCTTTATCGCGAATACCTTGATAGAATGCAATTAAGTCTAATCACAGATCCTAGGCGCTTTTACCAATTTATTAACGTCAAAAGGAAGTCCGATGGTTTCCCTTCCACTCTAAAGTTACTTAATACATCTTCTGCTGACCCTAAAGAAATCGCCAACCTCTTTGCGACCTTTTTCACCCTTTCGTACAGTGACCATGTACACGATCCGGACCTTGACTATTTCTCCTACCTGAGTAACTGCCCACAAACCTCACTAGTCTCAATTGACATTAGGTCTGATATGGTGCGAGAAAATATTAATAGACTCAAGGATGAATTTTCCCCCGGTCCCGATGGTCTACCTGCCATTTTCATAAAAAAATGTGTCAACGTCCTGCGCCAGCCCCTAACAACTCTTTTTCGACTCTCACTCTCTCAAGCCGTTTTCCCTAAATTATGGAAGGACTCCTTCATTTTCCCCATCCATAAAAAAGGCTGTAAAAGTGACATATCGAACTATCGACCCATAGCCAAACTCTCCTCTATCCCCAAGCTCTTCGAAAGCATTGTATACGACTCACTGTATTTCCACTGCAAATCCATTTTTACCCCACAACAGCACGGTTTTTTAAAGGGTAGGTCCACTACGACTAACCTAACCGAATTTGTTTCCAAAACACTGCAAGCATTAGAGGAAGGCAATGAAGTGGATGTTATTACCACCGACTTCAGCAAAGCGTTTGATAAAATCTGTCACCGAACTATTTACCTTAAATTTAATGCCCTCGGTTTCCCACCCTCTTTCATTTCATGGCTGAGATCGTACCTCGAGAATCGCCAATACAGGGTTCTCTTCCGTTTTTCAATCTCCGATCCCATTGACGCCACTTCCGGGGTTCCTCAAGGCAGTCATATTAGTCCGCTGATCTTTGTCTTAACTATAAACGATGTTGGTCACATATTAAAAGACTCAGATCTGTCTATTTACGCGGATGACATGAAAATCATCAAGGTTATTTCTGCCCCCAACGACTCGCTGTTACTTCAAAACGATCTAGATTCATTCCACACATGGTGGTTCTACTTCTTAGAACTTAATGTCGCCAAATGTCAATCCATAACATTCTCCCGTAAACGCCTCCCCCCTCCCCTTAGAAGCTATAACTTTAATAATAAGCCCATTCCCTCAGTCTCCTGTATACGCGATTTGGGTATTATTTGTGATAAGGAACTAAACTTCCGTTCCCACTTTGATCAAATTATACACAAGGCCAATTCTTCTCTCGGTTTTATAAAACGCTGGTCTAAAGAATTCTCGAACCCTTACGTAACTAAATCCCTTTATATCACCTTTGTCAGACCCCACCTCGAATATGCCAGCCAAGTTTGGTCACCTTATCACGACACCCACTCCCTTAGAATCGAAGCTGTGCAGCGTAGGTTAATCCGCTTTGCCTTACGCGGTCTCCCATGGGCCGAAAACTATATCTTACCCCCCTACGAAAATCGGCTAAAATTGATTAACCTGCAAACCCTTACAAAACGTCGTGAGGTTGCCGACATACTCTTCGTGCACCAATTATTAACCGGATCGATCGATTCCCCCGCTCTACTAGAAATGATTTCCCTTCGCACAAACCCTCGTAACCTTAGGACTGTACCCCTCTTTCGTCTTCCTTACCACCGCACCAACTACGGCCACTTCGAACCAATCACCAGAATGTTACGTCTTGCCAACAACGCACAGAACACCCTAGACTTTCATTGCAGTCTATCCTCCCTTAGAAAATCCCTCCACACCTCATGACCTCATGACCTTCTTCCTCCCTAACATTTAAGATAGTTTTTAAGAGATTAATTATAAAAAAAAAAAAAAAACATTATTTGCGTTTCACCTACCCCTTTTCACGCCCTCTACCTCCTCCCTTCTCTCCAAAATGCTGTTAGTTTAAGTTTTAGTTTCTAAGTTTTTTTGCCGCTAGCTGTAAGTTTAGATAGTATAAGTTTTTTTTTTTTTTTTTGAGCTTGTATTAAGGTAATAATAAATAAATAAATAAATCTTAGCATATAAGCTATAATTCGCTGTGCTCTTTTGAACGAGTTTCTATGGTTGAGAGAGCCCAGAATATCATAGTTAGTTGGCTGATGAGTCGTGGCTGGCAGTGCAATGTTGTCTTGACGGATATCTGGTTTCTTCGCAAATTTGGGTGGCCAGATTGATTCTGCTCCATGCAAAAATCTGGGCCCATAAAGAGCAAAGAGTATGATTTTGAAGTAACTCCGGTGCTATTCCGCGTGACAAAATGTTAGCAGGGTTTTCCTTTGAGTTCACGTGTCGCCATTGCTGTGGAACGGTGTGTTCTTGTATTGCGGATACTCGATTAGCAATGAACGTCGGCAATGTGGATGATGATGATGTGTTAATCCAACTGAGGACTATCTCTGAGTCGCTCCATGAATAAATTTTATCTCGTTGAATCTCCAAGTCTGTTTGTAAGCGACAAATAAGTTCTGTCGCCAGCTTAGCTGCACACAATTCTAGCCGTGGAATAGTGCTTTGATGTGATATCTTGTTTTTCTTGGAAGGAGATATCCTGGATTTAGCACAAAGTAGTCGTACTGTAACTATATTATTCTTGTCCTGCGACCGAACGTAAGTTACCGCTCCTTAGGCCTTCTCGGATGCATCCGCGAATACGTGATATTGGACATCCGTGGGAATTTTGTGAGAAAAAATGCGCCTGGGGATTTTAATATTGTGCAGTGTTTTAATCCTTCTCGGAATTTAATCCACTTTGTTTGCATCTCTTGAGGAAGTGCTGCATCCCAGTCGTATTTGAGTTCCCAAAGTTGTTGTAGGAATATTTTCGCTGTTACAACGATTGGAGCCATAAGTCCGAGAGGATCAAAAAGATGAGCAATATCTGAGTATGCAGTTCGTTTTGTTACTCGCTCTTTTCCGATCCATGATGTTTTGATGCGGAATTCATCAGATTTTGGTAGCCAAACCAGTCCCACGGTTTTGACATGTTCTTCGACGTTGGTATTGAAATCCAACTTGGTTTCTCGATCGATGATTGGTATGGTCTGGATGAGCGATTGATGATTAGCACACCATTTCCGAAGCTTAAATCCAGCGCTTTGGAACAAGCATTGTAATTCTTTTTGAGTTGCGAGAGCTGTACTTAGGCTGTCGGATCCAGTCATTACATCGTCAACGTAAAAGTTCCTTCGGATTGCTTTCTAGGCTAATGGAAATCGATCCTGATGATCTTCTGCTAGTCTCTGCAGACATTTTATAGCGAGATATGGCGCAGAAGTAGTTCCGTATGTAACGGTGTTGAGCTTAAAACATTTAAGTGCGTCATTGGAACTGCTTCTCCACCATATGAGTTGGTACTTTGTGTCTTCCTCATGCATCGGTATTTGTCGGTACATTTTTTCAATATCAGCGGTGAATACATATCTCGGCATGCGGAATCTTATAAGAACTGAAAACACATCGTCTTGGATAGTAGGTCCTGTTGATAAGACGTCGTTTAATGATACATTAGAAGACGTTTTTGCTGAACCGTCAAAGACCACCCTGAGCTTTGTTGTGCTGCTATCTGCCTTTGTTACACAGTGATGTGGCAAGAAGTAGTAGGGCTTGTCTAGTTGCTGATAATTTACTTCTTCCATGTGCCCGAGCTGTTGGTATTCTTGCATGAATTCAATGTATTTCGTTTTAAGATCTATTGATTTAGCAAGTATCCGTTCAAATGATAGAAATCTTTGGAAAGCTACATCTTTTGATTCTCCCAAAATGTTAGGTTCTTCCTTGAATGGGAGTTTTACCACAAATCGTCCTTCACCGTTTCTTGAAATTGTCTGGTTGAAATGAAGCTCACATTGTCTTTCGGATGTTGTAAGAAGCCTGTCATTGGATGGTAATTCCTCCAATTGCCAGAATCTCTCTATTTGATGATTAAATGCTTCCACATACTGAAGTCAATTGGTGACTGCCTTCCAATTTACCACCAACTGTCCATTCAAAGACTGTATTTTGTAGTGTCGGCATAGATTTTCCTAGTTTTATTTGCCCCACTGAGAGAAGAGAATAGTACAGCTCGGCTCCAATAAGAACATCGATTGGGCCCGGATTGGCAAAAGTTGGAACAGCAAGTTGAATGTTGCCTGGAATCGGCCAGGAGCTGGTGTCAAACGTTCTGGTAGGTTGGTCTGACGTTATTTTTGACAATACATGGGCTTCCATCCTTATGGACAATGCATTAAGACGATATCCTAACTGAATGCTCACTCTCTTCTTCGCCTGCTGAGTCTCCCGACCAATCCCTTGGATATGCATGATCTGAGAGATTGGTATTACTCCAAGCTTCCTTATGATTCTCTCGGTAATGAAGTTCAGTTGAGACCCTGAATCCAGTATAGCCTTACACTCAATAGTTTTATGACAATGATTTGTCAATTTAATTATAGCCGTTGATAGGAAAACATACTCTTTACCTTCACAGTTTCCTTGAGTTGTTAAAGATGTTAACTGATCCCTTGTTGGAATGTCGGTTGCTGATGAGGAAAAAGTGAGTGTGTTACTTGATGATGGTTTTATGAGCTGCTCTAAGTGCAAGAGCGTGTTGTGCTTCTTGTTGCATTTTCTACAACCTCCAGCTGAACATTTAGAAGAGGAGTGTACATCTTTAAGACAATTTATGCAACTACTTGTGGTCTTTATCAAATTTAGTCGTTCATTGGGACTTAATAGTAAAATTTTCTGGCAGTTGAATATCTGATGGGGACTTTTGCAAGATATGCATAATAACCTTCCTGACGTGGTCACTGTCAATGCCTTTGACAATGCTTGACGTCTGCGTGAATCTTGTTAAAGATATTCTTCTCGTACTCTTACTACTTCTAATGAAGGTTGCAAAATGAAGGTTGCAAAAGTTTTAGCTCTACAAATTTTTAGTTTTATTTGTTAAATAAAGTGTTGTACTGGGCTGCACATTGTCTCTAGTGATTATTTAACTTAAAAACCCCAAATTGTTTCAACAAAAAGACACAAAGTCCTCCTTATTTTCCATAAAATACAAATTTTATTTTTAGAATTATAATTCGTGAGTACATACATATAACAAACAATCATGTCTAACACCAACACAAATGAACAACAAAGAAAACTGAGATCGGCCGAGAAAAGCTCCATCTCTCTTGCTCTGCGCTCTGAGTCTCCAGCAACGGCGCTGTCGTCAGCCAAACTCTGGAGTAAAATTGAAAGCCGTTTTGAGGAGCTTACAAAAACTATAACAGCATCAGTAGTTTCTCAACTGAAAACAGAATTCAACTCAATGTTCACCACCGTTTTGGAGCGTATGTCTGCGATGGAAAGTGACTTCAACACGAAACTAAAACTGCTTGAGCGTGATTTTAATGAGAGATGCACCTCTTTCAACACCATGGTTTTAAACTGCCAAAGAAGTATTGACACTGTGGAAAGTCAATGCACTCATATCGATGCACTGCAAAATGAAATTTCCATGGTAAGAGCACAACAGCTTAAAAGCGACAACTCACAGCTTAAGTCGCAAATTGATGCTCTGGCTAGAAAAAACATATCGGGAGATCTTGTTCTGCATGGCATTCCAATGACTGCTGATGAGAATCTCTCCGAAATATTTACGAAATTTTGTGCAACGATTAACGTGAATTCAGCAACACCGAACTTTATTTTACGCACAAAGCCGTTGAGAAATTCTACGAGCAGTGCCGTCATTGTTAAATTACCGCATGCACAAATGAAAACTCACATATTAAGGAAAGCCGCTGAGTATTACAAAAACAACTCTAAGTCAGTTACCCAAAACGATCTTGGGTTCAACAGTACCCGGTTTGTCCGTGCCTATGAAAGTCTGACTGAACTCAAATTTGCTCTTTTTCGAAGAGCGAACGAATTGCGACGAAACAAATGTTTACATTCTGTTTTCACGAGAAGCGGGAGAGTCTACGTCAAGGAAGCAGCTGATAAGCCACCAATTGGCATTGTTGACATGCTCTCACTGGATTCTTTTCGCTCTGATGGTGAATGCAGTATGTCTGATGTCTTCAATGAATCTGCCGTTGCTGTTAATGCTGATGCTGACTTCAACTAATCTCTTTTTTGTCATACTTTTTGTTTCTTTTATTTTCTTTATATTATTTTTTCAAATGTTGTTAGTGTTGCCAATTTATGGTTTTTATTCATTTGTAATTTTTTCTTATTATTATTATTATTGTTATTTCTTTTTTCTTTTTAACTCTATTTTTAAATTTGTACACTATGGCCTCGTGGAGCCATTAGCTCTGATTTATACACATTTCTTTTCTGCTGAATGTGTGGTGATGTTTTTAAAAACTTGTTTAATGATTAATGATGAATCAATCCGATCCTGATATAGTCAGGGCCGTTCTCAACGTGTTGTGTGGCGCCCATAATGGGTTGAATGTATGTCATCTGAACGCAGGAAGCATTCGTCCTAAGTTTACAGTCCTCTACCAAATACTTAGCACTTCAAAGTTAGATGTAATTATGATATCAGAATCTTGGCTTAATTGCAATATTTTACCTCAACTAGCGAATATTCCGAATTACAAATTATTTAGAAACGATCGTGTCAACAGGATTGGTGGTGGTGTATGTATGTATGTTAGAGAACACATCTCCACAAAATGTGTTTATGTGTCATCCATGTCTGTTATTCAGTTTCTGTGTGTTGAGTTGAATGATCGCGTAGAAAAACATTTGTTAGTTGTAGTGTATTGTCCACCTAAAAGCTTTAAGGAAGAAAACTTACACGAGCTTGAAGAAACTTTAACGAGGTTAAGCCCCAGATATAATAGCATCTTAATTGCCGGCGATTTTAATGTAAACTATCTAGTCAGCAACAACAAGACTGAACTATTTAAATATTTCTGTGATAAAACTAGTCTTCATGTTGTCAATTCTCGTTGGCCCACCTGTTTTAAGTCTAGTAGTAACCCGTCCTTGATTGATATGTTTTTGACAAATTCATGACGCACTGTATTGGGAAACGATCAGGTTAGACCTACATCAGAGTTTATTCACGATTTTCTGTTTTGTTGTATTAAATATAACCATCCTGTCCCAAGTAATGACAAAATAATTAATTATAGGTCCTACCGACATTTTAATTTCACTGACGTACAAAGAAACTGCGACTCTCATATTTGGGACTCTATATATTTTGCACCTGACATAGATAGTAAAATTAGTATTTTTAATAATTTATTAAATGAACTTTATGACGTTTGTGTACCAAGAGTGACTAAGATAGTTAAGCCCAAGCCATGTCCATGGTATAACAATTTTGTTCAACAGCAGATTCGGGAAAGAGAACGCTTTTTTAAGATTTTTAAAATAAATCCGTCGGACTACAATAGACGACAATATAACGTTGCTCGGAATAAGACAGTTGCCACGATTTGCTTCCATAAACGTGCATATATCGTTCGAAAACTTGACCCTAAACAAGGTTCTAAGGAGTTATGGAAGAGTTTGCAAAACCTTGGAGTGGCTGCCGAGAAGAATGTAGCTGAATGTTCTTTTAGCCCCAATACAATGAGCTCTGTTTTTGCTCCTCTCTCTACAGCTCCATCAATACTTCCCGCAAGTTTAGAGGACTTAAGTGAAGGTTTTAATTTTGAGTGTGTCCAGTCAATTGATGTTCATGATGCGATTCGTAGTATTAAATCGAATGCTACTGGTCCTGACTGTGTGTCGCCTAAGTGTTTAAAGTTAGTCTTGCCCCTAATACTTCCATATATGTTGCATGTCTTCAATTTTTGTTTTTATAGCAGTCGATTTCCCGAGAAATGGAAAGAAACTACAATTGTTCCGATCCCAAAAAAACCTAACCCGTCAGCTCCGTCCGATTTTAGGCCAATCAGTTTGCTTTGTTTTCCAGCTAAAGTTTTTGAAAAGATTATGGCTAACCAAATGAAAAGTGTAAAGGTCTTTTTTATCGAAGGCTGAGGTGAGCTCGCCGGCTCCAGGGTCAGCCCTAAAGAAATACCCTAAAACTTTGGGAAAGAGGTACTTTATTAAAACTATGAGACTAGTGTTACAGTGTTCCCTTTAACAATGCAATATTCTGTGAATAACAACTCTTATACTTAACTGGCTATGTCCGTGCAGGGCACGGGCTGGCTGGGTGTCCGTGCAAGGCACGGGCTGACTGGCTATGTCCGTGCAGGGCACGGGCTGGCTGGGTGTCCGTGCAAGGCACGGGCCCCCTGGCTCGGGCCGGTTGCTGGTCCATGCAAGGCACGAGCCGGCTATCAGTCTGTGCAGGGCACGGGCTGACTGGCTATGTCCGTGCAGGGCACGGGCTGACTGGCTATGTCCGTGCAGGGCACGGGCTGGCTGGGTGTCCGTGCAAGGCACGGGCCCCCTGGCTGGTCCGTGCAGGGCACGGGCCGGCTATCAGTCCGTGCAGGGCACGGGCTGACTGGCTATGTCCGTGCAGGGCACGGGCTGGCTGGGTGTCCGTGCAAGGCACGGACTGACTGGCGAGTCCGGACAGGGTCCGGGCTGCTTCTCAGGAAGGGGAGCCAAGCGTAAGCTTGGAGCGGGAAAGGCTGGCGGTAAAACTCCGCTAAATGCCGGTCTGGGGGATTTGTCCCAAAGGAATGGGGACGCTTATCAAGGGACGGCTGCTGTGGTCAAAACGGACCCTTAGCTGAATACCCACTCACTGGGGTGAAGGCACGAAAACCAAAACCAAATTGGTGACCGAATTCGGGGGAGAGTCCGTTCTACGTACGCTGGATTGGTACCCTTATCACCACTGAGCAGACTCTCCCAACTGCCACTTACGTTCTCTTACTTGTGGAATATCCTTGCAAGAACGAAGTGTGACTTTTTAAAACTCCTTCGCGTTTTGTTGTTGTTTGCGACTCGTTGACTTTCTGGATTTCTTTTGTATTGGCGTGCCTTAGGGTATACCATACTTTCTTATAAGTGGGTCGGCTTTGTAGAGGTGCCCGAAAGTATGCAACCCTTTTGGTGGCATGGGTCGTCCTCTGCACAAAACACCTGGCTGTATACCCTGTTTTCTCTCTCGGTTGAGAATTGAAGGTAGGGAAACATGTCACTTCGTTACAAAAGGTTTTTAGACGCTGGTAATCACCTATCCAAGTGGCAATCGGCAATTAATGTGTGTAATAGGAGTGGATTCCAATTTTTTGTGTCCACATCAAGATTTTGTAAGCTGAGAATACATTCTTTTGTGTTATCATGCAATCCCCTTATCATAACTGAACTTTCAGTGTGAATCACTGGCTGTAGCATTAATTCATCCAGTGTTGCTGTTATCAGAAGTCGTGTGTTTTCATAGCGATCTGTTATGATCTTCCACGCAGCGCTGTAATTGACATCAGACGCTGTGAAATGACGAATGAGCTTCTCAGCTTCGCCTGTCAGTGTTGACTTTAAGTAAAACATTTTCTGACAGTTGGCAATGGGTTGCTTGTGCACTAATTCCGTAAATAGGTCACGAAATTGCCGCCATTTGAGGTAATCACCATCAAATTTTGGCAATGTAAATTTTGGTAGATTGAGCCTAGAATTATCCGATGACGTCGGTGTTATGGCTGCATGTCTATTTGGCTGATTACTTATTTCGTCTAACTTGGTAGAGAGTCGGATCAAGCAATCTTGAGTCTTTTTTTCCAATCCAACGTAATCATTCATGTTGTAACCGAATGTGCTGCAATTATCCTCCAGCTCACAGATCTGCTGATGACTTCCTTCGATCTGATCCCAATATTTGTTAATACCACTGATTTTCAGATCATAAAATGCCTTGGAGTGAACTATTTTCTTATCTTCTATGCTATCGAGGAGTCGTTGAAGTGATTCGACTGCTATCTTCGGTCTCCTGAGCAGCTTGTTGACATCTGTTGATGGGTCATTTGGTGGTGGAATAGCGCTGCGGGAGAGTGGTGTAGGCTTAGCTGCCGAAGTGTCCAGCTTAGATGATGGTTTCGTCGGGATACCGCCTTCTTCATCACTCTCATCTTTAGATTCTTTAGCGACTTCAAGATTATCTTTAAGCTCGTTGTAGAGATCTTGTACTCTTCGAAACAAATTTCCCGATATGTATGGAGTGTCATGTTTTATCTTGCCCTCAACCTTCTGGTGGTTGTCTTGGAATTGTTGCCAGATCTCCTCCACGCGCTGTAGCCTATCCTCCTTATATTTTGTCGTCTTTCTTGAACTACTGTCCTTTGAAATGTTCATCTTTAACTTCTCTAGCTCATCCGCTGGAATTTTTTGTCAAGCGACAATGATAGAGATGTCTGTCTCATCCATTTTTGGTCGACGATGTCCGATATTTGCTTGTATCTTCTGATGTGAAGTGTATGATGATTACGTTGCGATCAGTGTTTTAGCCCTGTCGACGCTATACAAATATGTACGAATAGAGTGTGGAAGTTACCAGTGTATAGCCCTGGTAGAAGCTTTTAATAATGTTATCTCTTGATGTTTCTAGGTGCCCCTTACCACTGTTGGGGGGAAGCAACTGAAACGGTAGAGACCGTAAATCCAAATTCGAGATCACCAAAATATCCCGGATCACGTCGGGGTCACCAAAAATGTATACAGTGCCTTTACTATTATGATGGATAGATCACGGTTCTTGTACCGTGACTACCTGTGGTAATGCTAGTGCATAAACTAGAATGCCAATGAGTTGTACAGCCCAATTGTATACAGTGATCTTACTGTATATATGATGGATAGACCACGATTCTTGTACCGTGACTACCTGTGGTAATGCTAGTGCATAAACTAGAATACCAAAGAACTGTACAGCCTTCCAAGCAGACTCACTTGGAAATAAAAATGAAAAGTCTTCGATGGCTGTCCAAAATACAAGTGCCAGTTCAATCTTTATTAAGTAGTGTTTATACAAAAATTTAGTTATTATTCTAGCAATAATAATTCTTAGCTTACTCTACTAACTAAACATTACATACAAAAAATAATAAGTGCGAATGTGCAAATTTGCTTATTCTGCAAATACAGTTTTTTTTTACGTGTGGTGCAAATTTAATGTAGTACAAGTATGGTGCGAGTACAAATGTGAATGAACGGAAGCATGTATAAAAAATAAAAGAATGTAAAGGTGTTATGTTGCATCCGTATTTGGGTTGAACTCAGTTCAATGCCAAGCAAGTGGTTCCATGTATCCGACTCAATGTCGTGCGACTGGTAATTGGATGCCGGCGCACCATGGATACTAACCGTACTCAACAGGTACCATTTTCAATGTGTTCACGTCACAGCAGAGATAGAAAACGACGATTGGATGTGTCAAGACTGCATACCTCAAGAAGGCGACAACAAATCCATACATTCGAAAGTGACCACCAAGAGTGCATCATCGATACGTTCCAGACGTCGTAAGCTACAACTGCAACGCTTGAGTGAGGAAAAGGTCCTAGCGTAAGCACGCGACAAGGAGGCGGAACTCCGACAGCAACAGCGAGACCAGGAATTCTTGGAAAAGCGCTTTCAGTTACTGATGAACGAGAGTACTGAATCAGATGAACCAGATGAACCCGATGTTCGTACAGTGAAGGAACGTGTGTATGAGTGGTTGGAATAGAAGTCACAAAAGGCAACGGGCACGCACATTGACAACTCGGCGATTTACTTGCCAACTACCAGTCAAACCGCAGCTCAGCCTAAGATCGAATCAACCCACCATCTGCCACAACTTCCACAAATGCAGCACTCACAACAGAAATTTCATCCTCTACCACCAATCAACTCTCAACCTACTGGCTGGATGCATCCGACTGCACAAATATCGGACCCAGCAGTCACGATTGGACTGTACATTGATGGATTACCTCACAGCTCAACTAATGCAAAGTACGAGTTTAAACAAACAGCTGCAGCTCAACAAACTGTAATTACAAGTCATCAGTTAGCTGCTCGACATTCTCTACCAAAGGAGCTGCCAATCTTTAGTGGCCGCCCTGATGATTGGCCTCTATTCATCAGTACCTACGAAGGAACTACATCGGCTTGCGGTTTTACTGATGCCGAAAATCTGATACGTCTGCAGAAGTGTCTGAAGGGTAAAGCACTCGAAGCCGTACGCAGCAGATTGTTACTTCCAGTGATAATTCAAACACTAAGGGTGCTATATGGTCGACCCGAACATATAGTCCAATCACTGTTGCAGAAGGTGCGTGCTGAACCCCATCCCAGAGCGGACAAGTTAGAGTCAATTGTTTCATTCGCTTTGGCAGTCGACAACATGTGCTCAACAATGGAAGCATGTAACATGTTTGCCCACCTCTACAACCCAATCTTGCTACAGGAGCTTACTGAGAAGCTCCCACCTTCAATTAAATTGGACTGGGCGACGTACAAGTACAACACCCCGGATGTCAACTTGGCGACGTTCGGCAAGTGGCTAATGCAGCTATCAAACACCATTAACAGCGTTACATTCACCTCCTCATACTTCGGCACGAAAGGAGAAAAACATGTCACTCAAGAAAGAAGCCACGTTAATCTGCACGATGAAGGGTTTAGCCCAAAGAAGAAACTGTGCTGCATCTGTAAACAGAACTGCAATAAAGTTGAATAATGCAATAAGTTCTGTAACCTGAGTCTGGCCGATAAATGGAACGCCGTTAAGCAGCACAACCTATGCCGAACGTGCCTTTGTTCACATCCCAAGTCTCATGCAGAAGTAACTCTCAATGCGGAGTTATTGGATGTTTCTTCAGACATCACCGCTTGTTGCATAACGCCAATAAAGATGCATCTGCAGCAGCACAATGCAACACTCACTCTACCAACTCTACATCGGTGCTCTTTCGAATATTACCAATATTCATTCATGGCAAAAGTGGACAAATCAGGGCATACGCCTTTCTTGACGAAGGCTCATCGCTGACACTTATGGATGAGTTGCTGGCCGAGGAATTGGGACTTGATGGACAACGGGACCCTCTGTATCTGAAGTGGACAGGAGAAACACATCGCGTGGAGAAGGATTCCAAAATCGTATCAATTCGAATATCAGGAGTGAGTAACGCTAAAATAAAATACGACGTCAATAATGTACGAACTGCGAAGTCTTCCAGTTCAATCCGTTTGTATGGTCCAAGTTACTACGCATTGCCCATACCTCAAAGGAGTTCCGATTGAATCATACGAAAATGCAACTCCACGATTACTGATTGGCCTCGACAACTGGAAATTGGGCCTACCGCTGAAGTTTAGAGAAGGAGCCACCAAAGAGCCCATTGCTACAAAGACCCGTCTCGGCTGGACTATCTACGGGCCGTATCAACATCAACGTTCATCTGAAAATGTTCACGTGTTCCATAGCCTCCACCATTGCGAATGCCAGCAAGCCAAAGATACTCAATTGCATAACATGGTGAAAGAGTATTTCTCTCTCGATAGTCTAGGTGTGTCAGCGAAGTCAACAGTTTCAACTATGTCGAAGGAAGACCAACGAGCTTGCCAGCTACTCGGTATCGAAACCACCCGCATAGGTGACCGATTTGAAACAGCCTTGTTGTGGAAGCATGACAAGGTAAAGCCTCCAAATAGTTTCCCTATGGCAGTTCGACGTCATCAATGTCTTCAAAATAAGCTGAAACGAGATCCCAAATTAAAATAAAATCTTCAAGGTAAAATAGCAGATTACATGCTAAAGGGATACATCTGTAAGTTGACGCAAGCCGAGCTACAGCAGAGTCATCCTCGCACATGGTACTTGCCGATCTTTCCGGTTACAAACCCTAACAAGCCGGGCAAGATAAGGATCATCTGGGACGCCGCCGCACAAGTGAATGGAGTATCCTTAAGCTCTGTTCTACTCAAGGGACCGGATCAGCTATCTACAATGCTAGGCGTCCTCTTCCGGTTTAGAGAAAGGCGAGTTGGGATTTGTGGCGATATCCGTGAGATGTACCACTAAGTTCGAATAAAAGAGGAAGATCAACATGCGCAACGTTTCCTCTGGTGCCAGGACGACTTCAATGGTGAGCCAGATACCTATGTCATGCAGGTAATGACCTTCGGTGCCACATGTTCACCAAGCTGTGCCCAATTCGTCAAGAACAAAAATGCGATGGAGTTCACTGACAGGTTTCCCAGGGCTGTTACGTGTATCACCAGGAATCACTACGTGGACGATTTACTGGACAGTGTCGACACTGTTGCTGAAGCGATCCAATTGGCCGAAGAAGTCAAGTTTATCCATCAGCAAGGTGGGTTTGAAATAGGCAAATGGATTTCAAACTCTTACGTTGTAAAGGAACTCGGCGCCGATCCAGAAAACAGAGGACACAGTCTTAATATGAGTCCTGAAATCGGAGCAGATAAAGTTCTTGGAATGGGGTGGTGTACTTCATCCGACAGTTTTTCATACACTGTTAAAAGCAACGAATCCAATTGCGACATTTTACTGCCGAAACGCAAGCCGACAAAGAGAGAGGTGCTTCGTATATTGATGGACATCTTCGATCCATTGGGTCTCATAGCGAACTTCCTCATCTACATCAAGATCCTGCTCCAAGACATCTGGAGGACCCCACCAGGAGATAGCCCAATAGGATGGGATGATCCTGTGACCGACGAGCAGTTCGAGAGATGGCGTCAATGGGTTCAATTGCTGGACCAAATCGAGAAGCTACAAATTCCGCGTTGCTACCTCCACGAGATGAAATTTGGTGAGGATGTTTCCACTGAGCTGCATATATTCGTTGATGCCAGCGAAAAAGCCTTTGCAGCAGTGGCTTATATAAGAACGTCTGAACGAGATAAAGTGGAATGCAGATTAGAAGCAGCGAAGACACGTGTAGCTCCATTAAAATTAACATCCATTCCTCGATTGGAGTTGGAAGCCGCAAGATTGGGAATCCGTTTGGCATCTTCAATCAACGAGAATCATTCCGTTCGATTCGGCCGCAGACAATTCTGGTCAGACTCAAAGACGGTTCTCTGCTGGATCCAGTCCGATCACAGGAGCTACCGCCAATTCGTAGCCTTTCGAGTAGCAGAAATATTAGAAACAACAAACATCAACGAATGGCGATACGTACCCACAAAAATGAACGTTGCTGATGAAGGTACCAAATGGCAAAAATGTCCAAAGTTTGAGTCATCCAGTCGCTGGTACACCGGACCATCTTTTCTGCTACTTCCTGAAAACGAGTGGCCGCAAGATATTCCGAAAGGTTCTACCACAAACGAGGAGATGAGAAGTCACTTATTTATACAAACAGTTGAATTTGAAAGTGTCATCGACGTCAACCGATTTTCAAATTGGCAGCGCCTACTTCGAACTCAGGTATTCGTTTTGCGATTTATATATAATATTAATTCCAGAAAGAAAGGAGTGGCTAAGCGTCTAGGATATGTCACGAAGGAAGAATATAACGACGCAGAAAGTTATCTGTACCGCGAAGCACAGTTTGCTGCCTATGCCGATGAAATCCAGGCACTCAAAAACAACCAGCTGTTGCCCCTCAGTGGAAGAAAATTTCTGAAAATGAGTAGCCATATCTACAAACTTTCACCATATTTGGACGACAATGACGTATTACGCGCTCGGGGCCGTATAGATGCAGCTTTGGGAGTAGCATCTGATGTCAAGCGGCCAATCTTGCTGCCGAGAGGAGATCACATTACGCGTCTTATTATACGACACTTCCATATGCTGTATCATCACCAGAACCAAGAAACAGTGGTAAATGAGCTTCGCCAAAGGTACTGGATTCCGAAGATTCGAGTTGCTGTGAAAGTTGAAATTAGAGGCTGTCAACTGTGCAAAAACAAAAATGCACTTCCGCGACCTCCAAGGATGGGTGACCTACCAACTGCAAGACTTTCTACATTCTGTCGACCATTCTCCTACGCGGGCATTGACTACTTTGGACCGATGACCGTTGCTGTAGGAAGACAAGTTGAAAAGCGCTGGGGAGTGCTTATTACGTGCCTGACCACAAGAGGGATCCACATCGAGTTGGCCAACAGTCTTTCATCTGACTCCTGCATTCTGGCAGTCAAGCGCTTTATTGCTAGACGTGGAATTCCGATCGGGTTTCACAGCGAAAGCAGAACAAACTTCCATGGCGCCGACCGTGAACTTCAAGATGCATTCCAGCGTCAGAGCGACCTCGCCGAAGAGTTTTTTAGACCAGCAACGAAGTGGATCTTCAACCCGCCATCATCGCCTCACATGGGAGGCAGTTGGGAGAGGATGATCCAAACAGTTAAAAAGGTGCTTAGGCAAATAACGCCTACTCGAAACCCATCGGATGAGCTGCTGCATAGTATGATGCTGGAGGTGGAAAAGACCATCAATTGTTGTCCACTGACTTATGTGCCACTGGAATATGAGACCGAGGAAGCACTAACTCCGAATCACTTTTTGCTCGGATCATCAGATGGAAGAAAACCCGACTGCATCCACTCTGATGATAGAGCCCTCTTAAGAAGCAACTGGATGAAAGCGCAGCAGTATGCCAACATCTTTTGGAAGCGATGGCCGAAGGAATATCTGCCTACACTCACCCGGAGAGCTAAATGGTGCGAACCGGTTAAACCAATCCAAGTCGGAGATATTGTGGTCATCGTTGACGATGCTAACCCTCGAAATATGTGGCCTAAGGGACGCATATTGGACACCGCTGTCAGCAAGGGTGGACAAGTGCGAAAGGTGACAGTCCAAACGAGCTCCGGAATCTTCGTGCGACCGGCAGTGAAAATAGCAGTTCTTGATGTCCTTAAGCCAAGTAAGCCGATCACGGGGATCGACGTACCAAGGGGGAGTGTTGGCAACGCCGCCAACATCAAGAACGCCATCTAGGAGTTGACAGTTGAATTTCGCAATCGATTGCCAACTTAACGAACGCAGCCGAGAAATTTAATGACCGAAACCCTGGAGCGAGGGAGAAACAAGACTCGAGGAATCAGAAAGAAAAGAACCACGACGACGGCAACAAGTGGGAGTTTTTATGTGGAGAATATTGAGTTTGGACGATGATGCACACAACAAGCATGTGCTAACTGTGAAGCTACTTGTAAACAAAAGAAAGTCTCAAGATAAAAACCATAAGGTTACAAAATTTGGCCGCTAATCTTCCTGTAGTGCGATTATGCTTGCAAATATAATATATGTATACAAATAGCAACATTCCGATCGTCCACGAGCAACTTAGCTGCTCGCCATCTGAAACCACACTCATGTGAGCGGGTATAATAATTAATAAAATGATAATAATTAAGCTAGTGACATTGTCGCATAAGAATAAATGACAATTAATAAAGTTTCCATTAGAACAGTAACACGTCTTATTACTACTCTGGGGGGAATAGTGCTCTTATTCCAGATGGCAGCGGACGAATTCACTAGTTGGAGTCAACGGTGGCGTTCACAGTTTCAGTTAGATGGAGCTTAGTGAATGCCTTACGCGAGCTGCTTCGACGTATTCAGATCACAGGTCGGTAAGGAATTTCCGAGCTTAGTCTAGTCAAGACCTTGAAATTGTTATAACCGAACTACACCACTACATTAATAGAAACAGTGCACAAGCATATCAACCATTACTCAAACATGAAGCGACGCCATATGCCCGTAGCAACAAACGTCCCTTCGATATATAGATTGACACCGGATGTACGCAATAAAATCATCACGTAGACCACTGAAGTATACTCAAAGAACATGAAGCAACGCCATATACCCGTAGCAATAAACGACCCTTCGATATATAGATTGACATCGGATGTATACAATAAAATTATCGCATAGATCACTCAGGTATATTTATAGATAAAAAAAAAACTATCACGCGTTGTGTGCATGGTCAAGCCACGTCATGATATTATGTTCTACCCAACTGAGGAAAGTATAAAAGGCTGTGTCTCCACTAGGAAATAGGTTTATTCGTATTTACGATTGATACAATACAGAACTACAAACTGCTAGAACGCATATCAATTTTAGGAAAAGAAATCTGTTCCGCTCTTGTACTAAATGATTGGGAAGTTATTTCAATCAATGAAGTAATTATATCTTCACTAAAATATTCTACATAATAATTTATATTATCATTCAGTTTAAAACTGACGCAATCGGTAGGATACCGAAAAAAATCCTTACAACTTTAATCCGTTAACAAAGTATTCGAAGTTCAAGTACACGTAAAGTACTAACGAATTTTTTTTTTGTGAAAAGTGAAATTCAATAGTCATTGACTACTAAAGGACATAAAAGTATCGCGTAAATAACAAACTACATTATGGGGGCGTTCTTCTGCCTACTGTGACCTACAAGGGATGATTTAGTTTCTTACAACCTTGTTGCAAACCTTACCGACGAGAAATGTTGCATGCTTCCCAATTCTTTTTTTCTTCTTCGAAAGGCTATCAACGTACCTCGAACCGCTTCTGCAGTGTTACATGATGCTATTTTACTTCACGAGGGTTCGGGGATTGTCACAGAAAAAAATAAAAACAGCACAAATAAATTATGTTTCGTGTGACAAGAGAACGAAACCTTACAAATGCGTCAGTTGGTAAAATGACTATTGGCAAAATGGAAGAAGGTTGGTAGGCCTGTCCAAGTTGGGAGATGCTTTTTCCGGGAATCAGCTTTGATCTTTTCTCTTTCCTGGAAGCAATTAGAAGAGCTAAATCGGGATTGGATTGTGATCGGGCTAAGATCGTGTGGTTTAGAAAAGTGAATTAAAACCTAGCCCGCGTATAACGAAAAACGAGACCCAAATAGTACCGGGGAACGTGAAAATGTGAAAGCATCAATAGCAAGTCCTGTGACGCGTGACCCTGAACATCGTAAAACAAATAATAAATGAATAAAATGAATGTGGGATCCACAAAATAAGACGTGCATGGTAACACCATGCACACAACGCCGACTACTTGGCAGCATTGCTCAAGAAAAAAGCAAAGAAGAAACGAAGAAGAAAGTCGCCCCAGTGTTCCCAGATTGCAGGGGAAAGGGCCACTTTTGGCGCTTTTTGAGTTGAAAAAGGGAAAACGCGTATTTGAAATATTGTTTCCGAAATCACAAAATCTTATAATATTAAGTCACTAACATGCATAAATTTTCGTTGTCAATTAATGATTTGTTTTATCGAGCAGCGTACGAAAGTATAATTACGCACTGAACCTATCCAATAGCTCACGTGACATTGTAACTCCTTTTTTGGGTTCTTGGCTTCGAATTATAAGTCCGACCGTGCTCAAAAATAAAACTTTTTCTTTTCTTGCACCTTTATACAAATGTTTTTTAAATATGTTTCCTGGTAGGGAATTAAATGATCTCTTATAAATTTTAACATACCTACCAAACATTAGTTTCGTAAATTTGCAAGAGGGACAAATTCAACAAAATTAGCTGATGAAAAGGATATGTTTCCAAAACTTGAAAACTTGTAGAATTTATTTTTGGCCTTCCGCACTGTGGAGCAGGAGCTGAACGTACTTTATCTGTTGTTAATTTGAATAAAACTAAAAAGAAACAAACTTCAGAATCCTACACTGCACTGTGCCGAATTCTGTATTCGAAGACTGCTAAAAAAATATAAAATTGAGTTGAATTTGAAGCGGAGAAGGGATGCCTTAAGCTTCAGAATTCCAAGATGTACCTATAAAAGTAAAATATCAGCCTTATCGAGGTATCCGATCAGAACGAAATTGCGAGAAATTTGTTCGATGTAAAGGGTGAAGTGGGCGCCGTGGCGTAAGTGCGTAGTGTGTCGGATCACTGCACGTGAGGTTCCAAGTTCGAATCCCAGAAAACACCAACAAGTTTTTTCACGGTCCCACCTATCGCGAACGTCTGACAAACATCCGAGAGTATTGTTGTCTCGAAAAAGCTTCTCAAAACAAATTGCCGTTTGGATATGGTACTAAACTGTAGGTCCCTTCCATTCGTGTGAAAAATATAACGCACGCAAAATGAGTGGTTGGAGTGGAGAAGCTAGGCCCTGGCAATTATGTTACGATAACGTACCGTGCTTTCCCGTATTTGGGAGAAGAATGCGAATCGGAGTATAGTTTAAAACAAAACAATTAGTTTACTTGATAATTTATTTATTTACTCTAGGGCCCGCTGTCTCAATGCTTGGGTGCGACCGTTCGAGTTAAAATCAATACGTTATCCTTTTAAATTCTAAATCTATACTGCATTTATTCTACCTATCCTCCGCCTTATATAGTATCTATTCCATCCATATCATCCACATAAGACATTATGTACATTCGGTATCACCTTCGATCTCAAATCTCCAAATGACAAAAAATCGTTCAGACCGATATCGCTACTACCAATAATATCGAAGGTATTTGAAAAACTCCTACTGAAACGGATTCTTCCGGTCATTGAAGAGAGACGCCTAATACTGACCACCAATTCGGGTTCAGAATCAAGCATTCCACAATTGACCAGGTTTATAGAATAACCGACGAAATTGAAAAAGCCCTTGAGGAGAAAAATATTTGTTCTAGCGCTTTTCTTGACGTATCTCAAGCCTTCGACAGGGTTTGGCACGATGGATTGAATTATAAGCTAAGACGAATCGCCGCCGGTGTTCCGCAAGGAAGTGTCCTTGGGCCTATCTTATTCTTGCTGTACACTCGGGACATACCACAAACTGAAGGCACTATTGTAGCTACGTTCGCGGACGATACGGCTATTCTGGCAACGGAAAGTTCAATCGAGTCAGCAACCATAAAACTCCAACGAGCCTTGGATAAAATCTGTGAGTGGACAAAAACTTGGCGCATTGTTCTTAACGAGACCAAATCGACGCATGTTAACTTCACTTACAAGAAAATAATCAACCTTCCCGTTTTCATTAACTGGGTACAAATACCGCATGCAAACGAAGCTAAATATGTGGGAATGACACTAGACGCGAAACTCAAATGGAAACCTCACATTAAAAAAAAACGTGACGAAGTCGAAAATCGACTTAGAGAAATGTATTGGCTAATTGGAAGATATTCCAAACTAAGCGTATATAACAAACTGCTTCTGTATAAGCAAGTGCTTAAACCCGTGTGGACGTGCGGTATACAACTCTGGGGTTGTACCAAATCAAGCAATAGGAATCTCATACAATCATTCTAAAATAAAATTATAAGAATAATCGTGAACGCTCCCTGGTATCTCAGAAACAATGATATCCACAGAGACTTAGGGATAGCTACCACGGAGGACGAAATAAAAAACTTCGCTCGCAAGCTTCGTATTCGTCTTCATGGCCATTGCAACTGTGCCATACTCCAAACTTTGGATGTGACAAATCTTACGCGACTTACACGACTTCAAAGAACGAAACCGTTCGAATTAACGCAATAAGACAAAAAGCCGCATGTCATGACGGTTTCAGCAGGTGCTTTTATTGAAAATCTACCTGCCTCACGCGAATATAAATCTGAAGCTTAAACTACTTGATAAGGTCGAACTTAGTCGTAGTAAACAAAACGAAGGGAAGGGTGTTTTTAGTCAGTAGAAATCTAACACTACTATGAGTACACGATCTCATAGTGTCTCATGAAGATTTTCACCTACCCACGAAAAAAAAAAAAACCTGCGATCTTTGCGTACCTGATCATAAAACGTATCCCAGCTTACCCATGGTGTTGTCTTTGGGAAAACCCATCGGTGGTTTTGTAGCATGTGGTGTAATAAAAACCAACTTAAGCGATTACGCTTAAGAGTTGCTATGCGATAGTTAGGGATGGAATCGATATAGGTATATTGTTATTATGATATTTTGGGACGCATGTAGTGAGTCATTACATCCCGCTCCCCTTGAAAAAAGAAAATTACCAGGTTCATTTTCTGAGCGTGAAGGCAGAATAGGCAGGATAAAGTTAATTTTACATAATTTTGTTACATTGATTTTTTTTTATCGGCTAATGTTTTTTTTTAGTATTTTTCAAACTTATGTTCTATAGTTCTTAGTTCTAGTATAATATATATATTTTTTTATAATGTGTTTTTTTTTTTATATAAAAGTTGGTAAAATAATTTCCAAACTAATGTTTTTGTAATATAATGTAATATAAATGTTTTTCCGTTGTAAAATATTTTTTAATATCTTGCTTTACAAACTCATGTTGTACACTTCTATACTCTGTCCAACACAAATTGGCAGTACACGTCTTATGGGGAAGCTTTTCCAAAATCAGTAGCGTACCATATTTTTGCACCATACCAAATTCAAAGAAACCCCCCATAAAAAGTGTTTACCCGCCAATGAATTACCAATTGCATCTGACGTAAATTAAAACGCCCTATTCAGCACACATCTGAGTGTGCACTGATTGGCTGTAGCCTGCGGCTGCTGCTGTTCAACCCCCATTAAATTGATGTGCATTCAGAGTTACCAGTGTCCGTTGGGTAACTCGTTCAGTTTTTTTTTCCTTGGGTTTCTATTGAGGAGTTTTTGGTTTTAGAGCTTTCAAAAAAGTTCTTAATGATAAGTGTTATCGTGGAGATCTTGCTTTGATCTTTTGCAATTCTTTTAATGTGTCCAAAATACGTTAAAATGCAGTTAAGCTGTTTTCTTTAAGGGAAAATTTTATTTGCGTAGGTTTTCGTAGCGCGCGATCAGTTTTTTGATGTTACGTGTTCATCATTCATTCATTTTCAATGGCCCGCTAATCCTTCATGAGGGTCGTGGGGGTAGGATGCTCAGGTGGACTCTCCATCCTTCTCGATCCTCCGCCATTGACTCCAATTCATCAGGGAGAATCCCTAAGCGGCTCCAAGAGAGATGTCGGACTTGATCCAACCATCTATTTCTGGGCCTTCCGCGAAGTCGTCTACCTGATGGTACGGCAACCATGGCGCGTCTTGGAAGCCGGTCTGGGGGCATACGCACTACGTGACCAAACCATCGAAGCATAGATCGTTCCGTTCGGAGAAGTAGCTGCTCAACGTTGAGCGCCTCGCGTACTCTGGTGTTGCGCACTCGATCCCTACGAGTTATTCCAACAACACCGCGAGGAACCTCATTTCGGCAGCTTGTATCCGCGATCTTATTCTTTCGGTCACTACCCAAATTTCATGACCATAGGTGAGAGTTGGAACATACACCAAGTTAAAAACCGATAGCTTAGCTTGAATACTAAGTTCGGCCTTCCTTATAACAGATTGGCCAAGCTCTCTCAAAATTGATCCAGCCTGACCAATTCTACAGGACAACTCGGCATTGCTCCTCCCATCGCTCGTGAATAAAACCCCGAGGTACTTAAACTTCTCCACCTGCTTCAGTGGGACTCCACTAACATGCAGAGTGCACTGAATGGGTTTTTTGGAAACGACCATTACTTCCGATTTGTTCACGTTGATCTTCATTCCAGCATCATCACAAACGGCTACAAACCTTTCGAGTGCGCGCTGAAGTTCGGTTTGAGAGGACCCAAGGATGACCAAATCATCCGCAAAGAGCAGATGACTAATCCTTAGGTCTCCCACTTTGAAACATTCTCCGCCACGGCTGCGCTGCAACATCCAATCCATATATACAATGAAGAGGAGAGGTGACAAAACGCACCCCTGGCGGAGTCCAACGCCCACAGTGAAAGGTATTGATTTAACACCGTTTATCCGAACACAGCTTTTACAGTTTGTATATAAAGACTGAATCCCCCTTAACAGGGAACCATCACAAGTGTACACAGGTTTGGCATGTTACGTGTATTTTTCTAAATTTGGATTGTGATACTAATGTGAAGTTAAGTGTTCTTATGTAAATTGTATTTTTCAAAGGTGTTCTTTTCTTCTGAGTATTGTGCAGTTTGTGTTTTTAAGACGGGTAGTTTTTTAAAAATAGTTTTTTGAAGTGGTGAATTTTTTTGTGCAATTTGTATTTTTTTTTAAATAAAACAAATTAAATGAAAATTTCAATCTAAAAAAAGGACGGTAACCCTATATAATATTCTTTCAGATTTTTGCTAATTTGAAATGCTTACTACGGAAACCCTGTAAGAGCTTTTGTTAGAATAGCGCCTTACGGAAAACAAAAGGGTGCGAATGAGAGACAAACATTCCTATCTTCCTTGTACTGCCAATTTATGTTGGACAGAGTATAGTATAATGTATTTTTTTTTTGTAAATATAGATATATATTTTTTTTATTTTTTGTAATTTCTAGGGTTCTATAGTTATAGTGAAATATATTTTTTTTTCTAATATAATTCAAATAGTGTTTTCTTGCAAAGAAAATTTTTTAATAACATATAATGAAAGAAGCGTTTTTTTTTTAAAGTTGTTAAAATGATTTCCTTATGGACTAATGTTATAATTTTTCTTAGTGTAGATATTTTTTTTTTTATATATAATGTTAATATTTGTTTTTCTGGTTGTAAAATAATTTTTAATATTTCGTATTACAAACTAATATTCTATAATTCTAGTAAAATATATTTTTTGTAGATAATATGTTTTTTTGTTTATGAACTATTATTTTTGTTTTTTTAATTGATTAAAATTGTTCTAATTTTTATTGTAAAATTTTTCAAGATATAAATGTTTTTTGTTTCGTGTGAAATTATCTTCACTTGTTTTAAAAAGTTTTTTTTTTTTTATATATCATTTTCATTTTTAATCGGTATATGGGATTTCAATAAAAGTTTTGTAAATTGGATAGGATTTTCGGGATTAGTGTTAGGAATGTGTTATTCGGTAATGTGTAACTAGGAGTAGTTTAAGTGGCTGGTAAATTTGAATTGGTGGTTGTTCGTTATTGTTATTTATTTTACCATGACTGATCCATCTCGATCGACTTGTGCAACTCGGTTTCATAACGTTCATTATTAAATGAAATTTCCATTATTTGTTAACTTCGGGATTTTAAAATATTTATTTTATTTTTTATTGCTAAGTCTTACCTATTGCTGAGTCTTTTGATGTTAAAGTATTTATTTTATTTTTTATTTGCTCAGTCTTACCTATTGCTGAGTCTCTATAATTTTGCTCTGTCTTACCTACTGCTGAGTGTTTTTAATTTTAAAGTATTTATTTAATTTTTATTTGCTCAGTCTTACCTGCTGCTGAATCTTTTTAATTTTGCTCAGTCTTACCTATTGCTGAGTCTTTTTTTGTTTTTATTTATATTATCGTCCCTTAGTGTATTTTTATTTTCTTTATTATTTGGAAACCGGTTGACAAATTTATTTTGTTGGTTTTCAGCATCTCTTTCACGTCTTTGTAAATCTCATTTTTATATGTTACAGCAGACTCCTTCTCAATGTTGTCTGGATATGGAAGCACTTCTTCCCCAGAGCTATACATTGATTTACTCGGAAACAGTAGTCTCTTTTTCTAATTCCTTCACTAAACCGATGGTTGTGCATACTGGAGGGTCAAATTGCATAGTTGCTAGGCCTGTTTCCCTCAAATTAAGAGGTTGAGATGCTCAGTATCCGATTTGGGAATGGGATCCTTTTGCGCAACTGCTAAGTTAGACTTTCCAGCGTTATTCTCAGGATTTGGAAGCTTCGCATTTACCCTGAGCTGCATCCCGGTAGTAGAATTATCGAAAAAGGAGTACATTTTTAGATTGTTCTGCTTGTAATTAATTATACCCGAATATTTCGTCAGGAAATCATTTTTCAATGATTTCATCGAAGTTAAAATGAAAACTACCCTCAAGAACGTGAAAGGGATGGGGTATTTTGGGAACAAGGGGTAATATAAACATTTTTTTTTGTATATGCAAAAAAATAATTAGTTCCTGACCTTTTATTGCATACTAACATAAATTTAATATTACTTAAAAAATAATATTCTTAAAAATACCTTGTCTTTTTGTTGTTGTTACTGATGTGATGATGATGATGAATTG
This sequence comes from Brachypalpus laphriformis, assembly GCA_945910035.1. Lineage (NCBI taxonomy): Eukaryota > Metazoa > Arthropoda > Insecta > Diptera > Syrphidae > Brachypalpus > Brachypalpus laphriformis. The sequence goes on along the minus strand of OX246754.1, from coordinate 105,311,013 downwards.
TTGCTTTTACTGCTGTTGCTGCTGATGTTACTGATGTGTGTTGTTTCTGTTACTGTTGCTGTTGATATTACTAATGTTGTTGTTGCTGTGGACTTGCCAGGCAGGCTTCGCGCCCTATAGATGGTCATTACGGCCTGGTCTTTTAACACTGCTCAAGTTCTGCCTCCGGCGTCATTAAAGGAATTCGCCAGGTCTTATGGTTTTGAGACTTTACTTCACTTTTTTTTTTACCGTTCTCAAATTTTGTTTTTTATGTTTATTATTATTTGTTTTTTATTCACTTTTCACTTTTTTTTGGGGTTTTTCACTTTATTTATTTGTTTATTTATTTATTTATTCACTAAAAATTATTATTATATATATGTTTATGTATTGTATTATTATTTTATTTTTTATTTTTTTTTCACTATTGCCTCTGGTGTTCTAACCCCAGGTACGCTTTAAAATTTATAAAAATGGTAGTTGAGATAGTCTTGTATCTATCTAACTTATTCCACTATGTTTTAAAATTTATTTATCTCACTATCCCATCACCTCCTCGCGGTGCCCGCTGGATAGCTATCTGATAGTGAACTAACGATGAGCGTATGCTGAGTCTGACGATATATGTGCAGCTGAACACTCAGACCTGCGTAAGCACATCTGGGTGAACTTCAGCGCGCATATGTCTAACCGGACGAGGCATCTCTTGTTGACCTGATTGGCTGAAATATGCGTCTCAGAAGTCTAGCAAGAGCTCCTCAGAAGGAGGACGTGCGGCATATGAATTCTCTCGATGGAATCAACGGTGACGTCTACAGACCAGCGGATACCTTACCGGAGCTACTCCGATATATTTGGAGCTGAGGTCTGTAAAGATCTTCAATACTACGTCAGGGTATTGAAAAAGAGATGTTGGCGGATGAACCCTTAATGGGCCAACGGCAGCGCTCATATCCCCGAAGTGGGTTACTGACATCGGTGTATCCGGCCTCTTGTCCTAGGGGTACAAAAAAAAAAGGATCTGGCCCTCCAGGTTGGGGGTTGTGCCGTCGGGTTAACTTCCCTACCACGTAAAAAACCTTTGGTTATGAAGCAACCAACAGCCTCGGATACGGATGATCTTACCCATGCAAACGTAAAAAGGACAACGATCTTCGTGTCTGCACATGGAATGTTAGGTCCCTCTACAAACCATGTGCAGCCGAACAACTTGCGGAGGCCCTAGAGAGTAGAGTGTCTCAAAGCAGACATTACCGCCATCCAAGAAGTGCGATGGGATGGGCCGGGCAAAAGGAGTATGAAAAACTGCGACATCTACTACGGCGATTGCTACAGACAAAAAGGACAGCGTCTATTCGAGTGTGGATTTGTCATTGGAGGCAGACTTAGGCAAGAAGTCTTGAGTTTCCGGCATGTGAACGAGCGCCTTATGACTATCAAGGCTAAATTTGTCAACATTAGCCTAATATGCGTTCACGCCCCTCATGAGGAGAAGGACAACGGGACAAAAGACGTCATCTACCAGCTCTTGGACAAGACGTATGAGCAATGCCCTAGCCACGACGTTAAAATTATCCTAGGTGATTTTAACGCAAAGCTAGGAAGAGAGGATGTCTTCAGTAGCGTGGTCGGAAAGCATAGCCTGCACGACATCACATCCGACAACGGACTCAGGCTAATCGACTTTGGAGCGGGGCGAAACTTTGTCGTAGCTAGTACGCGGTTCCCACGTCTCGACATTCACAAAGGAACATGGCTCCCCTTTGATCGAAAAACTGTCAACCAAATCGATCACATTACGATCGACGCAAGGCACTCTTCCAGTATTCTGGCTGTCCGGACTTTCGGAGGAGCTAACGTGGACTCGGATCACTACCTAGTTGTAGCCAAGGTACGGATGCGGATATCCACAACGGAGCGAAAGCAACGAGATACTGTGAGGAAATTTGACGTCGAAAAGCCACAATCGCAAGAGACCACCAGAACCTTTGCCGATCGTGTTTCTTCTAATCTCATTTCATTTCATTTCATTTTATTCATCAATCAGAGTACATATATCTCTTATAGACTATAAGTATAATTAAAATGATAATACAACTAAATATGTACAATAACTATTTTAATTAATATAAACAAAAGTTTGCTATCAGTAAAAAATAAAACAAAAAATAAATACATATAAAAAGTTAATGAAATATAGCTTATACTGTTTGATTGGCAAGCAAACAAAGAATTCTAGATTTGAAAGTGTCACGCGTACAATTACCGAAAAAGTCTACTTCAGAACAAATTGAATTAGCTTCTCTGATGCAACGCGATAATGGTTTATTACGACTATAGTTAGAGCGATGAAGCTGCTCGTAGAATAATAACTGTTTACGCAACATTCTAGATGGAGAATGCAAATTAATAATTTGAAGTAACGGAGGGCATTTAATATGAAAGGTTAACAGCTCTCAATCTAAGTCCTACGCCGCCAGCAGCAAATGCGGAAGACCAGTGGCAGCGTTGCCAACAAGCCATTAGAGATGCCGCCTCTGATGTACTGGGTTTCACTCGCCCACCACAACGAAACCCCTGGTTTGATAAGGAATGCCGGCAGGCACATGCAGCAAAACAAGAGGCGTACAAAGCGGCGCTGCATAGAAGGACTAGAGCTGCTTACGAGCTCTACGTGCGCAGGAGAAAAGAGGAACGTCGACTTCTCAGAAAGAAGAAAAAAGAGCATGAGAAGCGCTCGATCGAGGAGATTGGAGAGGCTTTATTGCAGGAATAATGTTCGAAAATTTTAGCAAAGGGTAAAAAGAACATGCCAGGGTTTCAAAGCCAGAACAGAAGCCTGCAGGGACGAAAATGGCAACATAGTAGTAGAATCGCAGTCATTGCTGAGAATATGGAAGGAACACTTCTGCAGACTGTTAAACGGCAATGATGATCAATATTCCGCTGTCAGGCAGAATGAGCCATTCAACAGTGACGATGGCAGTCAAGATTCCCGTCAACCCGATCAGAATGAAGTGAGGATAGCGATATCTAAACTCAAATCCAACAAAGCTGCTGGAGCCGACGGCCTTGCCGCTGAACTTTTCAAGGCAGGAGGAGAAGAGTTGGTAAGGAGCATGCACCAGCTCATCTGTAAAATCTGGTCGGACAAAAGTATGCCCGATGAATGGAACCTCAGCATCATTTGCCCGATCCTGAAGAAAGGAGACCCTCTGAACTGCGCCAACTACAGAGGTATAAGTCTCCTAAATATCGCATATAAGATCCTGTTTGCCGTACTATGTGAACGCCTAAAACCGATCGTCAACAACCTGATAGGTCCTTATCAGTGCAGTTCCAGGACTGGAAAGTCCATTGACCAAATATTCACACTTCGGCAGATCTTGGAAAAAACCCATGAATATAAAATCGATACGCACCACCTTTTCACCGATTTCAAAGTTGCCTATGATAGCGTGTATAGAGACGAGTTTTACAGAGCAATGTCTAGTCTTGGCATCCCTGCCAAGCTCATCCGTTTGTGCAGGATGACGATGGAGAACTCTCGCTGCTCCATCAAAGTCGGTAAGAACATCACCGAACCGTTCGATGTCAGGAAAGGTCTTAGACAAGGCGACGCGCTATCATGCGATCTCTTTAACATAGTACGTGAGAGAATTGTACGAAACTCACACGCCAACCCGTGTCGTTGCAAGGGAACTCCACCCCTCATGTACCAAAGAAGAGGTTATGACTGACCTTCAAGCCAAAGGCTTTAAAATTCTTGATGCCGTTAATATCACCAAGAAGGAGAAGCAACAAACGGAAATAGATAAAGACGTCTAGGTAAGGCGTGAACTTCCGCTTTTTATGCTTACCTTCGATAAATCGGATAATATCGACGATATCTACCAAATTAGAGCCATGCATAATATCGTGGTCATAATCGAGCCCATGCGTAGAAATTTAAGAATGATTCCGCAGTGCAAACGTTGCCAAGGATTTAACCATACGCAAATGTACTGCAAAAAAGAACCGCGATGTGTGAAATGCGCCGGAAATCACTTCTCCCAAGTCTGTGGAGTAAATAAACAAACCTCCGCAACATGTGCTAACTGTAAGGGAAAGCACCCGGCAAATTATAGAGGCTGTGAAGTAGCTAAGGAGTTGCAAAAACGGAAAGATATGCTCCTTAAGCCCCTTGCAAAATCTAAACTTGCAAACTAAGCCAAAGCGTAAGAATGCACAGGAGAAACTAGCTAAACTAAAACTACCGGGTTCAGAGCGCAAAAAGGTGAGGGAAAGAGTGACAACAGAAAAGTCCTCGACCTCTGTTCTTAAAAGAATCGGTACTGAAAAGTTAACGTCGAAAAAGCCGCCAAGTAATAACCCTCGGACAGCAGGAGTGCAGACCTACGCTCAGGCCGCGGCATCCGAAAAATCAAAAAACCTTGAAATTTCGACGGACCCTGTCTCTCATGTTTTGCCGGTTATTCTCGAGAAATTTGAAGAACAAAGCAAAATAAATAAAATTATTCTCGATAGGCTGGTTAAGCTTGAAAATAATTCTCAGAAAACGCGTACTTCAACTAGAATATGAATGACAAACGAATGTTAAAAATATGTACTTGGAATGCAAACGGACTTTTGCAAAAACTCGACGAATTGGAAATATTCTTGCGTGAAAAAGATATTGATATTTGTTTGACTTCTGAAACCCACGTGAAAAAGGAATCTCATTTAAAAATAAAAGGCTATAATGATTACCACGCTTGTCACCCTTCGGGAAAAGCGAGAGGCGGATCATCGTTATTTATTAAAGACGGCATCGAACAATCCGAAGACCTAAAGATAGAACTTGAAACTTTGCAACTGTGTACGATTCGAGTTAAAAATAGCCAGCGTACTCATAAAATCTCATCTATCTACTGTTCATCGCGTTCTGCGCTTAAAAAATCAGATTGTACTAACTTGTTTGAATCGCTGAAACCTAATTTTATCATCGGCGGCGACTTTAATACGAAACATACATTCTGGGGCTCAAGATACAGCTCGAAAAAAGGTAGACTGCTCTATGGGGCAGGTATGGAGTACAGTTGTGATTTCCATTCGACGGGTAAACCAACTCTACCAACCACATAAAAGTCGAAGAGAGCTTTGATCTGTCGTCTGATCATTCCCCGGTTATTTTAACAATAAGCGAAAAACTAGTCTATAACCTAGAGCCAGCGAGATTAACTGGTCGAACAACTAACTGGGAAGGCTTTAGGAACGAAATTGAAGATAATGTTGAACTAAGCGTTCCACTTACGACACCCTATGAACTTGAGGTTGAAGTTGATCGCTTCGTTGAGATCGTACAGCTCGCCTCTTGGAATAATACTCCTAATCCAAGAAAAACGCCGGACAGATACGGTTTGCGATATCCTCCGAAAATAAAAGAATTGGTCAAGGGAAAAAGAAAAGCGCGTAAAAAATGGCAACAGAGTGGTGCTCCGCAACATAAAGCACACTTGAATCGTCTGTGCAATTTGTTGAAGAAGACTATTAAGGATTTTAAGAATCGTGCAATAGCATCTTACCTTGAAAGTTTAACAGCGAAAAAAGATTCCAATTATTCACTTTGGAAGGCTGTAAAAGGCACCAAAAAGCCCAAAGTCCCCGCGCCGCCAATCAAATTAAATCAAAATGAATGGGCGAGGGAAGATAAAGAAAAAGCAGACGTCTTTGCGGCCCACCTGGAAGAAACATTTAAACCGTACGATGGTCAAGTGGTTTACGGTAACCGCAATAGGCTGGATTTACCATCTGACGATTTGACGCTCACAAGTGCAACGCTAAGGGAACTCAAACATGAAATCGAGAATCTAAAACCTAAGAAATCTCCTGGTTATGATTTGATTACCGGAGAAATTCTCAAAGTTTTACCTAGAAAAGCATTGATTAAGCTTCTCCATATTGTAAATGCTGCACTTAGATTAAAACATGTGCCGAGCCAATGAAAAGTTGCGGAAGTCATAATGGTTTTAAAACCAGGGAAACCGCCAAATGAGGTAAAATCGTATAGACCAATTTCACTTCTTCCAATCATATCGAAAATTTTCGAGAGGATATTATTACGGCGTCTCCAACCGGTTATAGAAGAAAATAATCTTATCCCTGACCACCACTTTGGGTTCAGAAGCAAGCATTTGACGATTGACCAGGTGCATAGAATTACTGACGTAATCGAGAAAGCATTCGAAAAAAAAAGGATTTGCCCAAGCGTATTTCTTGACGTCTCGCAAGCCTTTGATAAGGTTTGGCATGATGGCTTGAAATGCAAACTACGACAAGTTCTCCCTGTATGCTTATTCGATATTCTAGAATCATATCTCGGGAATAGAATTTTTCGTGTTAGACATGGAGTCGAATACTCCGAACTCAAAGACATTTCGGCCGGCGTACCGCAAGGAAGCGTTCTTGGGCCGCTTCTCTATTTGCTATATACTCGTGATATACCGAACGAAGTTGGCACTATCCTTGCTACGTTTGCCGATGACACCGCTATCCTAGCAGTAGGTAAAACAATCGAAGAAATGAGTGCAAAACGCACTGAATAATGTAAATGAATGGACGAGGGACTGGCGGATCGCCCTCAACGAATCTAAATCTGTTCACGTGAATTTTACTTACAAGAAAACTAATACCTTGCCAATATTCCTAAACTCGGCCCGAATACCTTTGCAAACGAGGTCAAATACCTGGGAATGACACTCGATGCAAGACTGAAATGGAATTCGCACGTGAAAATGAAACGAAAAGAACTCGAAATCAAATATAGAGAAATGTACTGGTTACTCGGAAAACATTCCCAGCTCAGTACTGAGAACAAACTGCTTTTATACAAGCAAGTGCTAAAGCCAGTGTGGACCTACGGTATACAACTTTGGGGTTGTACCAAGAAAACAAATGCAAATATTTTACAAGCTTTTCAAAATAAAGTGCTAAGAGAAATTGTCCAAGCACCGTGGTATAGTAGAAACGACGATATCCACAGGGATCTCGGAATTCCGACAATCGAAGCTGAAACTAGAAGCTTCGCGAGAAAGCATAGAAACCGACAAATCGAACATGTCAACAATACAGTCCTACAAATTTTGGACGAAAGCAATTTATTACGCCGACTATAAAGGACGAAACCTTTCGACTTGGCGAGATAATGATTAACCGCGTCTAGATTGCGGAATATGCAGGATCTTTCAGTGGAAAGAAACCTGCCAAACGTTTTTAATTCATGATAGAAAAATTGCTTGATAAGTTAATTCTTAGCTGCGATATCTAACAAATTTATATCGAAGGGTCTCATAGTGTCTATGGGAGATTTTTCACCTACCCTCGGAAAAAAAAAAAAAAAACCCCGGAGGTACAATCATCTTCAAGTCTGTACAACTACTCGCTTATGCCGATGACATTGACATAATCGGAAGAACTCAGCGGGCAGTCAATGGGGCATTTATGAGTATTGAGAACGAGGCAGCAAAGATGGGTCTAGTGTCTGTCTACAAAAAAGGACACCCAACATCGGCGTCTTGGACAGAACGCCACAATAGACAGATACAATTTTGAGGTAGTAAACGAATTTGTCTACGTAGGCTCTATGGTCAGCTCCGCAAATGACATCAGTGGAGAGATCATACGGAGAATTACTCTTGCCAATCGTTGTTTCTATGGGCTAAAACGGCAATTGCGTAGCAAAGCCCTATCTCGAACTACTAAGCTAACTCTTTATAAGACATTAATCCTCCCAGTCCTGCTGTATGGGGCAGAGGCATGGGCTTTGACAAAACCGGATGAGGATGCCCTTGGTTATTTCGAGAGAAAGTTCTTCGAGCGATCTTTGGTCCCGTCTGCATAGACGGTGAGTGGAGGAGAAGGACATCGACTTAGCCAAAAGAGTTCACATACAGCGACTAAGATGGCTGGGTCATTTAGAGCGGATGGAGCCCAACATTCCCGCTAAGAAAGTATTCGAAACGACCCCGGACGGACGGCACAGTAGAGGACGACCTCGCGGTAGGTGGCGCAGACAAGTGGAGGGGGACCTCAACCAACTTGGCGTGCGCAACTGGAGGCAGCTGGCTCGTAACCGTGCTGGCTGAAGAGGTTTGTTGGTTGGGGCCCAGGTCCACCCCGGACTGTAGCGCCATCTAAGGAAGGAAGGATCCCACTTTTTCGATTGGTTGGTAGTTAGATCCCTCTTTGTATGGGATCCCACCGCTGCCACCAAATGTTAGTAGGGGATTTTTGGATATCCCACCGCTGCCACCAAATGTTACGATATTTAAAAAAAATATTTTTTTTTAGTTGGTAATTGAGATAATCTTTGATTTATCTCACTACCCAACTTTTTTGGTTGGTTGGTAGTTATATGGTATGGTATCCCACCGCTGCCACCAAATGTTACGATAACGTACCATGCTTTCCCGTATTCGGGAGAAGAGTACGAATCGGTGTATAGTTTAAAACAAAACAATTAGTTTACTTGATAATTTATTTATTTACTCTAGGGCCCGCTGCCTCAATGCTTGGCAGCGACCGTACATACATACATACATTTTCAATGGCCCGCTATTCCTTCATGAGGGTCGCGGGGGTAGGATGCTCAGGTGGACCCTCCATCCTTCTCGATCCCAACTCATCAGGAGGAATCCCTAGACGGCTCCAGGAGAGATGTCGGACTTGGTCCAACCATCTATTTCTAGGCCTACCAGGGGGTCGCCTACCTGATGCCACGGCCACCATGGCACCTCTTGGAAGCCGGTCTGGGAGCATACGCACTACGTGACCAAACCATCGAAGCATAGATCGTTCCGTTCGGAGAAGTAGCTGCTCAACATTGAGCGCCTCGCGTACTCTGGTGTTGCACACTCGATCAGTACGAGTTATTCCAGCAACACAGCGAGGAACCTCATTTCGGCAGCTTGTACCCGCGATCTTATTCTTTCGGTCAGTACCCAAATTTCATGACCATAGGTGAGAGTTGGAACATACCATACACCGAGTTAAAAACCGATAGCTTAGCTTGAACACTAAGTTCAGTCTTCCTTACAACAGATTGACCAAGCTCTCTCAAAATTGATCCAGCCTGACCAATTCAACAGGATAACTCGGCATTGCTCTTCGCATCACTCGTGAATAAGACCCCGAGGTACTTAAACTTATCCACCTGATTCAGTGGAACTCCACTAACATGCAGAGTGCACTGCGACCGTTCGAGTTAAAATCAATAACTTATCCTTTTAAATTCTAAATCTACTGCATTTATTCTACCTATCCTCCGCCTTATATAGTATTGATTCCATCCACATCATCCACATAAGACATTATGTACATTCGGTATCACCTTCGATCTTTGCGTACCTGATCATAAAACGTATCCCAGCTTACCCATGCTGCTGTATTTGGGAAAACCCATCGGTGGTTTTCTAGCATGTGGTGCCTAGACCGTTATAAACCATTTTCTGTGATCATGTACCGCCGGTGATCCGTTCTTATGTTTATTGCTTCAAGCAAAACCCGGATTAGTCGTATTTAATGTGTAATAAAAACCAACTTAAGAGATTACGCTTAAGAGTTGCTCTGCGATAGTTAGGGATCGAATCGATATAGGTATATTGTTATTATGATATTTTGGGCGGCATGTAGTGAGTCACTACACTTAAAGAGCTTGTTACGAAGACTAAGAATTATATCCATTTTATTTTGTCAATACTTACGAACGCACTCCTGCCAAATATCGTGTCGCCTTAAAAGAAGCAACCGCCCTCTGGTGGCATTTGCGATGACGGCCATTGTAAAAGAATGATATCATCTTGGCAGGATCAAAGATGACTCATTCGGCGTTGATACATTTGGTAGGAGGGCAATAAAAACGTAAGTAAAAATATAAATCACAAAGCAGCCATTTTGTATACTATTCCTTTATATTATACAGGAAATAAAACCAAATATATATTTATAACGAAGAATATAGCGCTCTTATTTCGTCGCTCTCTCCTACGGAACAGAGCTGTTGCGCCAAATATTTACTTTTAAAGGGTAAGGTAAATGTTTTTCGAAATCTGAATTTTGACTTTTATCTACCTAAATTCATGTTTTATGTTGTGTATGCCATTCAGAGTTCAGCATGGACAAACACTCCTTTGCGGAAGACAGAAGCACGGAACAATAAAGTCAAATACCAGCATGAAATCGAAGACCTCATACGAGAAAAGAGGAGCGCAAGAGATGGCAACAATCCCACGCGCCACCGGATAAAACTTATCTGAACCACCATCGTAACAGGCTAAAAAATGTGCTGCAGGACCTAAAAAATCAAGAGACTTGTACTTACCTCGAGGGTCTGACCGCCGACAAGTATTCAAAATACTCTCTATGGAAAGCCTTGAAGTCCATAAGGAAACCTGTAATGCACTCGCCGCCAATTAGGAAAGCTAACGGGGAATGGGCAAAAGAAGACAAAGAGAAAGCAGAATTATTTGCCGATCACTTAGAGGAAACGTTCAAGTCGTTCGGTGGACAACCGTTGATCGAAGATCCGAATGATAATACGGCACCCGACAACTTTAAAGTAAAAACCGTATCCTTGGCCGAACTTCGAACGACAATAAAAAAATTGTAAAACAACAAGGCTCCGGGATATGATTTAATCACTGGCGAATTTTGAAAGAGCTACCGAAAAAAGTGCTGGTTAAGTTGCTCTACATTATAAATGCTTCTTTAAGACTGTTATATGTTCCAAGGCAATGGAACGTCGCCGAAGTTATTATGGTTCCGAAACCGGGGAAATGTGCAAATGACAAGAAATCATATATACCCATTTCACTTCTGCCAATAATATCTAAGGTCTTCGAGAAACTTCTGCTGAAACGATTGCAACCAGTAATTGAAGAAAGACATTTGATCCCGGATCATCAATTCGGCTTTCGGGTCAAACATTCCACAATCGATTAGGTGTATCGAATAACAAACGAAATTGAAAAAGCTCTAGAAGGGAAAAAAATATGCTCTAGCGCTTTTCTCGACGCATCGCAAGCCTTCGACAAGGTATGGCACGAAGGGCTAAGGTGTAAGCTAAGGGTAATCTTACCGGAAAAGTTGTACAGAATATTAGAATCTTATCTTGAAAACAGACTTTTCCGTGTTAGACACGGAAGTGAATATTCGGATTTCAAACAAATCTACGCCGGTGTTCCACAAGGAAGTGTTCTCGGTCCAATCGTGTTCCTGCTCTACACAAGAGATATACCACAAGATGAAGGGACCGTTGCAGCAACATTCGCAGACGACACGGCTATCCTCGTAACGGATGAGTCAGTCGAATCATCAACGGGAAAACTCCAACGAGCTTTGAACAAAGTATGCGAATGGACAAAAACCTGGCAAATAGTCCTCAATGAGACAAAATCAACACAAGTCAATTTTACGTTAAGAAAGATAAACAACTTGCCTATATCTATTAACTCGCTGCAAATACCGTACGCAAACGAGGCAAAATATCTAGGAATGACCCCAGACGCAAAACTTAAGTGGAAACCACACGTTAAAAAGAAGCGCGAAGAGCTCGAAATCAGATTTAGAGAAATGTATTGGCTACTCGGAAGATACTCGAAGTTAAGCGTATACAACAAACTGCTTCTGTATAAGCAAGTGCTAAAACCGTCTTGGATATATGGCATACAACTTTGGGGTTGTACCAAACCAAGCAATATGGCTCTACTGCAAACATTTCAAAACAAAATACTAAGAGCAATCGTGAATGCTCCTTGGAATATAAGAAATAGTGATATTCACAGAGATCTAGGAATTGCTACCGTGAGGGACGAAGTAACAAACTTTGCTCGCAAACTTCGTACCCGTCTTCATGTTCACTGCAATAATGAAATAATCCGTACTATGGACGTGACAAACCTTGAGCGCCGACTACAAAGAACAAGACCTTTCGACCTAGCGCCGTAAGGAAAAACCGCATGTAATGAAGGTATTAGTAGGTGCCTTCACTGGAAAGCTACCTACCTAACGCGATTAACACTACAGAAGCGTAAACTACTCGTTAAGGCAACTTAGTCGTAGTCATCACAAAAATGAAAAAATGAGAGGCACGAATTTCCTACTACTATGAGTACGCGCAGCCGGTTCTCATAGTGCCTCTCCGAGGGGGTGAGGTTTAGCCCGTAGGCATATACTGACTAGCACTAATGGCATTGTCAGATATATGAATCGGTCATAACCAATGGTACGGACCATTGGTATCTTTTGAAGATTCCTGCACCTCCAGGCGCAACCAAAAAAAAAAATGTTTTATGTCAAGTCCATGAGTTAATACACGTTGATAATTTATGTTCGAAGACGTATACTAGGAAGGCGATACGTGTTCCGGTCGGATTTTTTTTTAAGTTTCAGAATTTATTCCGAACGGATACTTCGATAAGGCTGAATATGTATGAATTATAGAGGCTCAAATATGTGATGTTATTCATGTTTAAAAAAAAAAAGTTTAATGAATACCTGTGGTCTTATTGACATTGTGTTGATTTACTTTATTAAGCCTTAGCTTATTTTTTGTTTTGTTATTGGTTTTGACTTAGTTTCGCATAATATTTTAAGTTTTGTATGAAGTTTTCGTTTCTGATTTTTGGTTTTTCCTTGAATTAAACGTTATTATTAAAGCACGGTTTTTTTTAAAAACGACAAATTTGTGTTTCTTTTCAGTAATATGCGTTTTTTCTTTTGTTTTTAAAAAGGGGAATATTGCGGGGAAAATAAATTGTTAAAAAGGGGGAAAAAGGCAAAATGGGATAAAAAAAGGGAGAAATGCATTTATAAAATCTGGGAACACTGCGTCGCCCTCGAATCGGCCAGATTGAAACGAACCACCACCGAAGTAGCATCGTCATCCCCAGTATTAAGAGTAAACTTTTTGTAACTAGTTTTTTTTTGTTAATTACAGTAAGGAATATTCTGAATTCCTACAATTTGGGGGCTCAACCGGGATCGCGCTTTCCACGACAGTGAAAAAAAATAAAAATTTAATTGGTTTAGTGCTCAACAGCATTTGTTTTGTTATCGTCAAATTGTCGCCGGTTTCGGTAGAAACAGAGTGTGTGCCGTTCGTGTGCGCATAAAAAAAAGCGTGGTGGCTTGCTGACTGCAATTTTTTTTTGGTATCGCAGTTGCTGTGCTGTTGCTGCTGTGCTGCTGTTGCTGTGCCTTCGTGAGTATTGTGAATATAGTGAGTCGCTGCTGTGGAGAGTGCCGTTCGTAGGCCGCTTGTCGCTACTGCTGCTGTCGCTGTTCGATAGAAAGTTGTTTTGGCTGGAAGTGTGCTGTTGAAGAAAGGATTGCAATTTGCGGCTTTGCAAAGGATCGACGAAGAAATCGCTAATAGTGCTGTGGGTAACCGGCATACAAAGGTAGCGTTCTTGAAATGTGGCTAGTTCATAAGTGCATGTAAACGGAGAACTGTCAGGACGCGGCGTCTGTTAGGTAGCGGCATTACAACGAAGTACAGTATATTAGAAAACCGTACGAAGGGGTGGCTTGATTTCACAAGTCAAGTAGGTCGTTTTTGGTGGACGATTTTTCACAAGCTCTTACGTTCAACATATTTGGAGCTAGAATGCGTAGGCGGCATAAAAATAGCACAGCTGTGAACGGTAATAGGTCGATGGTAATCCAAGGCCATGCTGGATTCAGAAAATCGCACAAGAGACCTAGAGGCTACGGAACGAACGATAGCAGAGAAGGAAAAGGACTTAGCGAAGGAAGTACCGATTTTTACTCTACAGTCAGAGGTTGAATATTTAAGGAACAGAAACCGGGAGGAGTTTCTTTTCAAGATGTCTCGAACGCGTTGCCGGAATTTAGCGGCGATGACGATAATAGTATTAAATGTTGGGTAGAGGATATCGAAAGTGCTGCAGAGTTGATGAAGTGGACCCCCTTAGAACATGTCCTGTTTGCCAAGAGAAAGTTAGCGGGATCTGCTAAATCAGCGGTTCGCTCCAGGAAGAACCCGACGACATGGAAAAATTTGCGAGAGTTTTTGCTAGAAGAATTTTCCAAAAGGGTTTCGAGCGCCGAGATACACCAAAAACTTTCGAGTAGGAAGCAGGGCAAAAACGAAAATGTTTTTCAATACTTTCTTAAAATGAAAGAACTAGGAGCGCGTGGGCAAATTGAAGACATTTCCGTTATCCAATATATCATCGATGGCATTCGCGATTCCAACGGGAACTATGTAATGCTCTATGGTGCGAGCAACCTGAAGCAGTTCAAATAGAAACTCGAAGTCTACCGAATGTTTCAAACCATAGAACCTTTTCGGAACGCAACCAAAGGTCTAGCTCAAGGTCAGGTAGGGTGCTTGAAAATAACAAGTCGAGTAGATCGCTATCGCCAAGTTCAAATTTACGATGCTACAGCTGCGGGTCAAAGGGACAAAGAGCCAGTGAGTGTAATAGGAGAACAGAAGGACCGAGATGTTTTAACTGCTAGGAGTTTGGCCACAAGGCTACTGATTGTGTTAAGGTTGAACCTATGGTCGGATATATTTCGGAGAGCTCTGCACAGGGGTTTTGTAAAGATATCCGCGTTGGTATTTCTTCGCAAAGCATAAAGAGTTTAATAGACACAGGTAGGGATGTCACTCTTTTGAAGGAAGATGAATACTATCGGATATAAGCACCGACTCTAACATGCGGTCAAACAGTCTTACGAGGGCTGCCAGCTAATGGTGTTGCAGCCCTCGGGTATTTCGAAATCAGTTTGAAGATAGACGGGTACTATTTTGAAGCGAAAGTTCACGTTATTTCTGAAAAATATCTAAACATTCCAATGATAATAGGCCGAGATGTCCTTAAAGATACAGAGCTGGTAGTAACTGCAAACAATATTGTGATGAAAGGAGGTGGACAATTTCTAGATTGCTTTCAGGTACGGTCCAGAGAATGCATAGACCTGATCATTGAAAACAAAAATATGTATCGGAGGTAGAAGAAATGGTGACGAAATATAGAGCAGAGGGAGACGATTATTACTAAAACCAAGAATGGAAAAGGAAACGGCCATAAGAAGAAGCGCAAGAAGAGCGAAAGCGAGGAGGAATGTGATTTTCGGCATGAAGAAGAAGTTCGATATCCACTTACGGAAACGCGAAAGCAATACAAGCCCATTTTAACAAAGATTTCATTAAATAACCCTGACAAATGGTTTATCTTTACTAATAAAGTTCAAACTTTTCTCAACAGCACACTCAGCCGCAGTATCGGAAGAAGTCCTTTTGAAGTAATGTTTAGAATCAAGATGCGCAATAAAGAGGACGTACGCATCGCTGAAGCAGTAGCTACAGAATTTGTGAACATATTCGACGAATAAAGGGATTAGCTGAGAGAGGAAGCGAGAAACCAGATCGAAATGGTCCAACGTAAAAATCAATAAACTTTCAACAAAAAGAGGAAGCCTGCTATACTCTACCAATTAGGAGACTTGGTAGAAATTGAAAGAACCCAATTTGGTAACGCCACAAAGATCCTGAGTAAGTTTTTAGACTGATTTAAAATAACCAAGGTGGGGTTAAACAATCGATACGATAAACGGAAGACGAACACAAGTAGTGATAATATGAAACCCTGGTCAGGCTTTGATGACAGTTCTGATGATGAAGGTCTTTAAAAACACGCTTTTCACAAATACTTTTTTACAGTCACACCGAGACGAGCTTACCTGAGATGACACCCCGAGACGTAATTATCTGAGATGCAACCCCGACATGAAGTTACCTAAGAAGCCACATCGAGACGTACTTACCTAAGATGCCACACCAAGACAAACTTACCTGAAATGACACCCCGAGACGAACTTACATGAGATGCCACACCGCGACGTACTTACCTGAGATGCCAAACAGAGACGAACTTACCTGTGATGTTATCCGAGCCATATTTACCTGAGATGTTCACCGAAACATATTTATCTGATATGTTCAACGAGATGTACTTACCTGAGATGTTACCCGAGACATATTCACCTGAGATATTCACCGAGATGTGCTTATCTGGGATGTTACCCGAGACGTATTTACCCGAGATGTATCATACTTACCTGAGATGTTCCCCTAGACGTATTTACCTGAGATGTTCACCGAGACATATTTACCTGATATGTTCACCGAGATGTATTTGTCTGAGATGTTCACCGAGATGCACTTACCTTAGATGTCATACCAAAACGTACTCACCTGAGATGTTCACTGATACACAATTATCTGAGATGCCATACCACGTACTTACCTGAGTTCGAGTTCGACTGTGGTCAGGAACAGATGTGTTTCTTAAAGCGTCGTGGGGTGCGAACCTTTAATCTCTTTTTAATCTTCCAAATAGTCAGTTAACTCTTTCAAAATTAACTGTCCGATTTGCAAAGACAAAAATGATCGTAATGATGCAACGAAAATACAGTGCGGTGATTGTAAAAGTTTGTTTCACGGTTATTTATTTATTTATTTATTTATTATATATTACATAATCGCTGTACATGTAAGAGTACACTTAAAATGAGTACAGGTAGGAAAAGGCAAACTTTTATGTATACAAAATTAAATAGTGTGTTCAAAATACAATATGAAAATGATACATTTAAAAAAAAGAAAGAAATACAATAATAAAATAGAACATTAAAAACAGGAAAAAAAGTTAAATTAAACAGTAAATAGTTGCAACCATGTAGATTAATATAACAAATGCGAGTAATTTCAGTTTAAATTGGAGAAATACGAAAAACATGCCGATTGAAACTGTCTGTATTCGACTTTAGACTTCACCTGGTATGGCAGGTGGTTCCAAAGATTTACAGCATGAACGAAGAACTGTCTACGTGATGTCAAGCAAGTATATGTAGACGGCCTTAATGTTATATAGCGACTAGACCGAGATAGGACAAGCTTATTGTACAGATATGCAGGTTGCTTCTTGTGAATAACTTTGAAGAGTAGAATGCAGGATCGATATTTTAAAAAATATTCCAAATCGCAACTAATAAGTTTGCGGCGTTCCGTTGAAACATGGTCGTACCTACGAAGATTAAACACATACCTAGCAGCCGTATTTAGCGCTCTTATTAATTTCCGAAAAGAAGTGCTGTCACAGTCAGCGAAAAGCTCACACCCGTAAGTAATAATTGGCATGATAAGTGTCTTTACAAGTTTTAACTTAATGTCAATAGGTAATATGGATCTACTAATTGAAAGACCTCTGAGGGATGCATATACTTTATATACTATATTGTTTATGTGGTCGTTCCAAGTAAGCTCACTATCAAAAATAATCCCAAGGTTCTTTACAAGCGTGACATATTCAATACACGTAGAGAGAAGTTCTACTTTAGGAAAATCAAGAAGGTTGGGTTTATGTTTTAAGAAAGGGATAACTTTGGTTTTGTCTGGATTAATCATGAGGTCATTCTGAGTGGACCACCTAATCACAGAACGGAGATCCTCATTCAATCTTGCTACTGAGTCTTCCACCATTCCAATTGGGAAGCTTAAATAGAGCTGAACATCGTCCGCGTATATATGAAAATTACAATGGCACAACACAGTTGGAAGGTCGTTGATGAACATAGAAAACAGTAATGGACCAAGGATGGAGCCCTGTGGGACACCACTATTAACAGGATGAAAACTAGACAGTTGGGTGCCAATCTACATCCGGCCGACATTGATTATTTAACAACCAATAATCTTAAACATCGATGCGACAATTGTTCTACTTTGCGCCGTAAATCTTTTCTACAACCTTTAACTGTTCCATCTATCCCACGGCAAAAACTGCAGCCCTCTATTAAGCAGCAAAAATCTTCTACATCAAAATCAACAGCTGCCCCAATCAAGACTACGTAACATTCATCACATCGGGAAAAAGTTCCTGCCGAAATAACCACAACATCTAAAGCGACTATTGCCCACGCCAATCTAGCATCACTTTCATCTCACTGCGAAACAGAACCTGCACTTGGCGCAGCAGACGACAGTTTGTCGACGGTTCTTTCATCTTCGGCGGAAATCTCAATAACCCTTCGACTGCCCTACGAAGAAATTCTCAGTCTAAAAAAAATCCATTGCGATTTTCTCAGCACAGTTCAGCAGCAACAACATCAGTTGCAACAAGAGCAACAAGCACAACAGCAGCAGCAAACTGAACGGCCGCAACGTCAGCAGCAGCAAAAACAACAGCCGCAACAACAGCAGCTACAGCCAAAGGCCCAACGGCAGCCCAAGCCGAAGCTACAGCAGCAACAGTAGTCGCAGCAACAGCAGCAACAGTAGTCGCAGCAACAGCAGCAAATACAAAAGCTGCAAAAACAGCAGCCGAAACAACCGCAGCAAAAACAACATCAGCAGCAGCCGAAACAACAGCAGAAGCAGCAGCAACAACCGCAGCAGCAACAACAGCAGCAGCAACAGCAGCAGCAGCAACAGCAACAGCAACAACAACAGTCGCAGCAGAAGACAAAGCAGAGGGTGCCGCCGATCAACACCTTCAAGATTGAATTGAAAGACACCATCGAACTATGTAAGTCGGCCAAAGGGAACCATTTTTTTGTTAAGAGACTTAGCGTTGATAGACATGCTATCCACTGCAACACAGTGGAGCAGTACCACAGAATTAAAAATCTATTGAGGGAATCGACGACGGAGTTCTTCTTCTTCACCCCGAAGGGGGAAAAGTTGCAAACTATGCTTTTGAAGGGGATGGAACCGTCTACAGAACCGGAGGAGCTCTTAAAGCTACTCAAAGAGAAAGAGTGCGATGGGCTCAGTTTCGTGGGGGTCAAGCCATTCATCACAGCTAAGTCCAAAAGGGAGAAACGGAAATTACCGTTCTTCCTGGTTCAGCTCTCACCTAACAGCAGGATGGTCTAAGGAGTATCAAAGTCCTAGACTACCAGGTTGTCACCTGGGAAAAAGTAAAGAGGAGCGAAGGCATGATATAATGCGTTCGCTGCCAGAGGTTTGGACATGCCGCATCGAACTGCGATATGCAGCCTCGATGCAAGAAATGTGGAAAAGACCACAAAGCAGAAGAATGCGCGCTAGGTAGGGACGGCGCGACTGAAAAAAGTCAACTCTCGTGCGCATTACGTAGGAACACGGGGCACACCGCAAACTATCGGGGTTGCCCTAAATTCCAGTATATTAAAAAAGTAAATCTGGCTCGTCAGCAGAAGGTGGAAGTGAAGCGTCCGCCCGTTCCAAGTGTTCCTGCACAATCCGTCAGTCCCCAAGTGACCTACGCCCAAATGGCGTCAGGCCGGGGGAATACGGTACAGTCGCAGCCGAAGGTTGTTTCGCAGGCCCCAAAGCCGAGAGTACCGGAGGCTGAACCTGATCTGTTGGCTATCTTGCTCTCTATCCAGGGGCAGATGGGCCAACTTCAGCGACAAATGCAGTAGCAGGCGACGCGGGTGGACCAGATCTACGCGCTTCTGCCGGGCCTAACGCACCACCAATCGTAATGGGTACGAACATGGCGGAGCAATCCTTAAAGATCCTTGCGGTGAATGTGAATTCACTGATTAGGATCGAACGTAGAGCCGTACTTTTCAAGTTGCTTGAGGACCATTCTCCCGATGTGCTTTTGGTTAGCGAAACTAAGCTATCCCAGAAACACAAGTTGAGGCACACTAGTTATAATATTATAAGAAGAGACCCACCCAACTCTGTACAAGGAGGAGGTGTCGCAATCTTCATTAGAAAAAAGTTACGTCATAAAGTAATGTACTGCGGTGAAGTGCGTAGATTCCGGGAGCTGGAAGCATGTATCGTGTATATCCCTCTCCATAGTGGAAAGAGGATGTATATGGTCGCTGTCTATGCCCCTGAAGCTACTCAATCCACTTGTTTTATTTCAGAGCTCGAGACACTTTTTCGAATACTTAGGCTGGAGTCGGAAGAGAACTTTTACATTTTAGCCGGTGATTTAAACGCCAAACAAAGAGATTGGGGAAATTACACACCAAATTCTAGAGGGAACCTACTATTCAATTGGTGGGGTTGGCATAGCGTTGAGTATAGACTTGATTTAAAAGCGACGGATAGTCCGTCGTATCCTAGAAGCGGATCTTATCTGGATCTAATGCTGTTCGACGTACGGTTACAACTGACCGACATGGACCGACAAACGATAAACTGCTTACACACTTTTGTGTATGACAGTGACCATTGCGGACTCAGTGCCGAAATAACGATTCCCAACGAAATTGCGGAATTGGAGGAGTTTGTCCAATTGCACGCCTACAATTACAGTAGAACGCGTTGGACTCGCTTCTCCAGACAGTTGATGAGAGCACTCTCCTCGAACTTGCTCAACCTACCATCTAATAGGAATCTGTCAAACGAGGAGATTGATAGATATCTAAAACAAATGGACGAGACAATAAAACGAACGATGGAGAGTACGATACCTCGGTATCAACACACTGACAACGTTGACATAAACCGCAATGCAACGATTGACGCACTGCACGAACATAAAAGTAGACTGCTGTCGAGATTAAAAACCTTGTACAGACAGTTTACTGACAGACAGAACTCGGAGGAGGTTAGGACGCTGAAGTCGTTGATTAAAAATCTCTCTCAATTAATTAAAGAAAAATACAGACTTTCTGTAAATTTGCACTGGGACAGGAAAATTCGGGCTGTGAAATCCAACAACCCTAGTATGCGGTTAATTCGCCAATCCTATTCAACATTTACACGAGCGATCTCGTAGGTTCACTTCACCATGCCATAGCGTACGCAGACGATTTGGTCGCGTACAGATCAGGGCCTAAGATTGAGGTAATTCCAATACTCTTGCAGCGTGACTTCGATAAGATCAAGAGATACTGCGACGACTGGAAGTTAAAGATTAACTTTCAGAAGTCGGAGACCATCCTGTTTAGAACGCCGTTGTCTGGGGTCTCTAGGGACACCAGAAAGAATTGGCGAAAGTTCTCTATCGTGGGACAGCACGGACAGCCACTTGCGAGTCGAAGTGTAGTCAGATACCTTGGGGTCTGGCTAGATCAATATCTATATTTTAACAAACATATAAATGCTGCTCTGGCCAGAGCCAAAGTTGCTTTCGCCCTTACAAAGAGACTGTTTTATAGCAGCCAACTCGATGCAAGGGTGAAGGTAATCTGCTACATGGCCCTCATTCGGCCTATGCTCGCATATGCATGTCCCGTGTGGTTCAACGTGGGGCCAAGCTTATTGGAAAAGATGCGGGTGTTTGAGAGGGCTTGCCTTCGTTTGTACAGAACACCAGAGTCTGAGTACATAAAATTCTATCGAAATGAGGTCCTGTACAACAGGGCGAATCTGATCAGAGTGGATAATTTCTTGGTCAAGTTGATTCGAAGGCACATTGCAAGAGCAATGACCTCGATGAATAGCCTGATCTTTGGGGCTTATTACCCCAACAACCTCTATCACGAGAGTGTGCGCCTTAACGGCTTTATCCCTCCAGAAGCGTTCCTATATTTCGATCAAAGAGGATTGATCCAGGATAAGTTAGCTGTTCCGCTAATCTTCCACGTCTCCAGAACAGCTGCGGATAGGCGACTCAATTACGACCGAGACGTCGCACAGAGTAGTGTAGAGCGTCTCCGGTACAGTAGGGCGGTTTCTAACCGCTACATTGGAGACGTCAGTAGGCAGCATGACCAATTTTGGTGGCTTAGAGAAGAAGAGGGAACACCGTCGTCGTTTCCCCCTAATCCGGGTTAGCCTGTAACGTAGGCAGAGCGGGTCGTCTATTAGATTGTATATAATAGCCATCGCCGGCTTACATAGTTTTAAGGTAATCTTAAGTTTGTATAATATATAAAAAAAAAAATAAAAAAATAAAAAATAGCACAGCACTTCGCTAAAAAAAAAAAAAAAACAAAAAGCAAAAATCAAGCACAGCACTTGGCTTAAAAAAAAAGAGTGTATTTAATTACACTTCGTAGTTAAGTTAGCTTAAATTTATTTTTAAGGTAGTTATAAGTTTTATCTAATAACAAAAAAGAAGTCCATTTACTAAGTTTTTTTTATACAAAAACCATTTTTCTTAGTATTTAATCATTAGTTAAGATATAATAAATTCATTAAGTTAGGTTACGTCGAAAGACATAGGTTAGGAGTTAAGTTTAGCTTAGAACGCCTGCAAGGGGCCAGTAAGTTAGAATAAGATAGTTACATAAGTTAATTAAGCTAGTTTTAAGCGTTTTTGTTAGCATGTAAGATATAATGAATTGAAGGAATAAAATGCATTAAAAATGAAATGAAATGAATACTCACGGTGATATTCTTTGGGTGCATTTCTTCTTCACGCAACGTCAAACAGAGAGTGATGGAAAGCAAACAAAATGCAAAGAGGAAGCTGAACTCAACGTTAGTTAGTGATGGTAGTAACAATAATATTTTTATTAATGATAGCTTAACTAAATATTCTAAAGCTTTATTTAAGGCAGCTAAGAAATTGAAAACAGAGAGTAAATTCAAATACTTGTGGTTCCGGAATTCTCATATTCTAATTAGAAAATTTGAAAATAGTGAGGCTGTTGTCATAAGATCATTTGATGATCTAGCTGCTCTTCAAAGGCAGTAATATGAACGTCAGCCTTGATTTTATGTGCGACAGCCCCACTATTAGAACTATTAGAAGTAGTTTTGATAACATTTTTAGATGTGATTCAGATGTCAAATCATTTTTCGTTTTACATGAAAATATATGTAGTTTACGTCAAAACTTCGATTTACTGATTGGGAATCTTGAAGCTCTTGTAAACCTGCCAGAAATAATATTTGTAACTGAAATTTGGATTTATTCTTGCGAAATTGAAGATTACCATATTCCTAATTTTAGTTTTTTTTCCAAACACTAATGATACGTACAGCGAGGATATCATCAAAGTTTGTTGCAATATTCACAAAGAATTATTTAATTTTATTCTTCACTCTTCGCCACCTAATTTGTTTTTAGACGAATTTTCAAGCTTTCTGGCTAATGAACCATCTGGAAATCTTGTCATCTTAGGTGACTTTAATCTAGATATTTTAGACTCTAATTCCGTTTCGGATTCTTACCAAGCGCTCATGGCTGAACATGGATTTTTATCCTTTGTTGTTGAACCTACCAGACCAATTTCAGGCAAATGCCTTGACCATGTTTTTGCTCGTCTTGAGAATATTGCTGTTGCTGTCCTTGCTGGTATTAACTTGGATCTTCGTATATCCGATCATTGTATGGCGGGAATCTTTTTTGAAAACATGAAATGTAGGAACACTTTCGTATCATCACAGGCCTTTTTTTGATAAAATTACCTTCCTCGAATTGAACGATAGGCTACGCTATGAATATTGGGACAGTGTTTATGTTGAACAGAATGTTTCCTTAGCATATAATATCTTTCTTAGCATTTTAAAACATTATTTAAGTTTATCCACTTTCACTTTAACACAAAAAAAATCGGAGTATCGTCTTAAACCTTGGATAACTCATACCCCTATTAAAGAAATAAATCTAAATCACAAATTAAGAAAAAAAAAATTGGAAACATCCACTGAATAATAACTTAAAAAGTCGTTTTAACAAGCTGTGCAAAAATTGAAATAAGGAAGTTAAAAACGCTCGGGAAAGCTGTTATCATTTCAAAATACAAGCGGCAAGTGGGAATCTTAAGAAAGAGTGGCAAGTCGTTAACAGTATTGTTAGTCGAAAAGTTTGTTCTATCACAGATCCCATCATACTTAAAAATGGTAGTATTAACATTTCAAATCGTTTGGATATAGCCAACGAATTCAGTAATTACTTTGCTTCCATTGGACAAACTTATTTTTCAGGTAATACACAAACTTCTTGAATCTGTTGCACTAATCATTTAATCATAATTTTATTTAATCATAAAAATTTTCTTAGTCCAACGCAGTTTGGTTTTAGGAATGGCTTCTCCACTGAGGATGCTTTTTTGGATTTTCGCTCTATTTTATATAAAGGGTTAGATAACAAACATTTTTGCGCTGGCCTTTTTGTGGATATAACTAAGGCGTTTGACGTGGTTGACCATGAAATTCTCTTAGATAAATTATATAAGGCCGGATTCAGAGGATTCATATATAATTGGTTTGTGTCTTATCTTAAAGATAGAATGCAATACGTAAAAATTGGCAGCAATATGAGCAGTTCAAAAACCAATAACTTGGGAGTCCCCCAAGGTTCTGTACTTGGCCCAATTTTATTTCTTATATACATAAATTCCTTATTTGCTCTTCCATTCGTGGGTAAAACTAAAGCCTTTGCCGACGACCTTGGAATTGCATATTGTTCAGTCAGTTCGCTAGATTTGACATAAACCACGACGTTTTCTTACTAAGATGTTGGTTTGCCAATCATAGACTTATTGTTAGTAGCAAATCTAAGCCGATGTTTTTCAGTCTTACTGAGCAGGAGTATCCCGACTCAGATATAATATTTCATTCTCATGACTGCGCGAGTCACGACTTGCTAAACAACCAATGCCGAATCCAAAGTGGTCAAACTATCAATAGAAATGCTGACTGCAGTATTGATTGCTTCAAGATTGAAAGTGTAGATAGTTTTAAGTATCTTGGTGTTACCACAGACAACAATTTGAACTCATCCAAACACATTCTTTCTTTGAAAAAATATCTTCTTTATTCTACCCGTTGTCTCTTCCGCCTTAGAAAGTTTTGCTCTCTTAACACTTCGAAAAGGGTTTATTATGGTTTATTCCAATCACGATTGCAATATGGACTTTGCAGTTGGGGTGGCGCTTACCTTAGTAAACTACAGCAATTAACGGTCTTTCAAAAATCTGCAGTTCCAAATGTTTGTAGTTCTCACCGTTCAGCACACACAATGGACCTATTCAGGACCTTGACAATTCTTCCTTTGCGTCATTTATTTTATTTTAAGGTTCTGAAGGTCTTTTTCATTAGAGGCGGGTATCTGGAAAGTCCAATTTCTGACTTACACAACTTACGTAACATTCAAACTTTGTTGTATATGTTCCTGCTTTTCGCACTACAAGTTACAGAAACTTTTACTCTACTGTTTCATACAAATTATTTAACACCCTGCCCTTGGAAATTCGGTCCATAAGAAATTTATCCCGGCTTACAAAAGTAATTAAATCATGGCTTCTTGGTTTTAACCACCACGAAATCGAAACCCTGTTGCGTTATTCAGTTTAAAAAGCTAAAAAAAAAAAATGATTTGCCCATTTGCTTAACTAGTACGTATCTATTTCTGCCATTTATAATTAGTTTTTGATTGTATCACTTTTTTATTTGTTAAGGATCAATTTTTTTTTTCCTCACTTACTGGAATTTAAAAAAAGTATTTTCTGTTTATCTACCTTTGTGGCATCACTTCTATTTTTTTTTTTAAATAAAGATGTCACTAACTATTCTATATGCATTAAATGCTTACAAGCCCCAGCGATGACTATCCACCTTGTCGCGGTGCTGGGGCTTAAGTAGGGTTAAAGTTTTCTTCGGAGATTTGTCGGCGAGTGCTGGACTCCTAGACTACCTGAGGTCCAAAAAACCAAGAGATAGTCTCCCTAATTCTACCGGTGGTGTGAGCGGTACTGGCCGAGCTGCAGCCACCATCGGCAGCTAGCTCGGATGAGGAGATCTCTATGGAGATGGAGGAGCGGCTTTTAGCAGATCCATTCGAGGGTCCCCGGAAACCGAAGGGGTGGAAAAAGGTCTCTCCAGGCCAGATGAGACGACGGTTGTTCCGTAGAGCGACGCATGTCAAGTCGGTGCTGGACGCAAAAGATCTCTCTTCCATCTCCGAAAAGGAAAAGAACTCCCTGGCCTGGGCTATTGATACAATAGCAAAGGACGCTCTGACGAGGCCTGCGCCTAAACAGAGCGTTGCTGTAACCAAGGCCAGCCGTAAGGTCGCTACCCCTAAGGCAAACCTTGGCGGAAAAGGAACAGACGTAAAGACGAAAACCAGTAAGACCGCTGCCGCTAAGGCAAGTCCTGCTGGGGATCAGCCAGGAAGCTCGAGGATCGCTGAACATCGTCGTAGGATGGCTGAGACCAGGCGGGAGGAGAGTCAAAGAGGCTTAGGTCTTCGGAGGACACAAAAAATTCCTCCAAAAGGTCGAAGGCTGATACGGGGATGCTCTTCAGCGGGGCGATTCGAAGTTCACTGCAGCTAGCTGTGGTGGATTTCGGAAAACTTAGTGGCCAGTATTCCGAAGAATGCGGTCAGATGATTCAGAAGGCCTTAGCTGCAGCAATCTTCGACCGTATTTGAAAGAATGCCGGTGGAACTGCACCCACATTCGGGAGAGCGAAGTGGCATCGTTGGGTCATTCGTGAAGGCCACGGTTCGAGGTTTTTAACCCTGGGAGGGGGCTGCATTGCGAGCGGTACCCCCAGAGGAGATACTCATCATGCCCAAGGGAAGGCTCTGTGTTCCTGACTGGGGTGTGGACAAAACGGAGATCCTCGGCTTCCTAAAAGCCCAGAACCCTTCTACTGATATGAAGGGCTGAGAGGTCGTCGGGGACCAAGGAATTCATCATTCTTATGAATGAACGCCCGGCCTCACTTCTGGCAGACAAGCAGTTGAGGTTGTGCTTTGGAGCGGGAGAGGTAACTCTAAAGCTCCTAAAGCGGACTCAGCGTGCGGAGAACGATGGGGCGACTGACGCTATGGAAGTTGAGATTGCGACAACCGATGCAGGTAGTGCAAATCAATCTTCATCATAGCGCGGTCGCCTCCGACAACTTGAAGCTGCTCCTCATGGAGGAGCAGCTGGATCTGGCCCTAATCCAGGAACCGTGGATTCATAACAATCGCGTGATGGGATTAGGGTCAAAATACTATAATATATAATATAGAAGCGACGCTGGCAAGGTTAGGACGTGTATCGTGGCCAAAAAGAGTTTAAATATATTAATGTCATCTCATTTCAGCTCCGGTGACTTGACAGTGGTAAACGTGAGAGGGGTGAATGGAAACTGCACGGTGGCGTCTGCGTACCTACCTTACGTTGACGGCATCAACGTCCCCTCGGAAAATCTGAGGTCGCTCATATCAGCGTCTCAAAAAGGTGAGAAAAACTTAGTCTTGGGATGTGATGCCAACGCCCACCATACTCTGCAGGGTAGCACCGACGTCAATGTTAGAGGCGAAGTTTTGTTTAATTATATTCTTGAAACCAATCTTATTACTTGTAATAGAGGCAATGACCCCACCTTTGTGACGTCTAATAGAAGGGAAGTCTTGGATATAACTTTTATTTCTGACCAGAGCTCTGTTGAAGCTGTTAACTGGAGAGTCTCCAACAAGGCGTCACTATCTGACCACTGTTGGATACTCTTCAAGCTACAACTTACTACTCATGGAAGTGGGACCTTCAGAAATCAGAAGAAGAGTAGGGTGGAACCTCGCTAAGGAGGGGGTCGTCCACCTATAAAGAAAGCCTGAAGCTCCTCAAGAAAGAGATTAGGTCCGCAAAGAGAAACTCTTGGAGGTCCTTTTGCGTATCTATAGAATCAACAAACGAAGCGTCTCGCCTAAGGAAGGTCAAGGCCAAGACACCAACGCCGGAATCCAATATAAGGAAAAGCGATGGCACCTGGGCAGAATCACACGAGGACACGCTGGATATGCTACTTTCCCGGATGTACATCAATCTCCGGAAATGATCTAACCATTCCAGAGACGACATCGAGAATAAGCGCGGAAGAGGTGGGTAATATAATAGATGATGACAAGATAGCGTATGCAATTAAATCATTTGCTCCATATAAGGCACCAGGAATGGATAACATTCGACCTGTGATGCTGCAAGAGTAAGTGGATATTGCTATTCCATGGCTCAAGCTTATCTTCACAGGATGCCTTAAGCTAGGTTATTTTCCTAAAGCATGGCGGGAGGTGCGCGTTGTATTCATTCCCAAATCAGGGAAAGCGAGCCATACAAACGCAAAAGACCTGAGACCTATCAGCCTATCGTCCTTCTTGCTGAAAACTTTGGAAGGTTTAATAGATATATATATACGAGGTGTGATCGGCGATGATTACCTATCTAAATCACATGCATATATCTGCGGCAGATCGGTAGACACGGCCCTCCACCGGGTCGTATCGAGCATAGAAAGATCCCTCCACTTCAAAGAGTTCACTCTTGGGGCGTTCCTGGACATTGAAGGAGCGTTCAACAACGTAAGCTCTAACGCAATCCTGAACAGTCTGCACAGAGCACATCTCAATACCGGCCTCTGCAACTGGATTTCGCAGATGCTTCAATCAAGGATAATATCTTCAACGCAAAGAGATGTAACCATCCGGAGAAGGGTCTGTAGAGGAACACCCCAAGGTGGAGTCTTGTCCCCGCTAATAGGGCTCCTTGTGGTGGATGAGATCTTGGTAATACTGAAGGAAAACGGCTTCAACGTGACGGCCTATGCGGACGATGTCGTTATCCTGGTTTCGCGAAAATTTCCTCCAGCCCTAAGTGAAAGGCTCAATTTCGCGCTAAAACTAGTGGATAACTGGGTCAACAGCAAAGGGCTGGGAGTGAATCCTTCAAAGACGGAGGTAGTTCTCTTCACTAGGAAGAGATCAATCCCTAGCTTCAGACCCCCAAATATTGGTGGCACTGAACTAAGTATCTCAAGTTCAGCTGGGTATCTGGGCGTAATTCTAGATTCCAAACTGAACTGGAAGGAAAATATTGCCGAACGTGTTAAAAAGCAAGCGCAAATTTTTACTCCTGCAAAAAGGCTTTCAGTAATACGTAGGGCTTCAAACCGGCTGTGGTGTACTGGATATACACGGCGGTTGCAAGACCCATTCTCACATATGGTTCACAACTATGGTGGACGGCACTTGACCTGCTTTCAAACCTCACCAAAATCCAGAGGGCGGCGTGCATCGGTGCCATGGGATCAATAAGAACAACACCAACGGCAAAACACCTCGTGACAAAGAGTCACTGCTCACTCAGACCAAAAGTGCGGGTCCATTGTGCCCAATCATTTAACCCTGGAAACGCTGTAAAGAAAATCCGCCGTTAGAACCACACAGAAAGTGATATGAATCTCAGGTGGTCCGCTAGCTCAACATTACCCAAGTCCTCCAGCTGCGAGAAGAAGTAACTACCAAGAGTCCTCATTCTTCTGACGGATAGTGCAGGACAGTCACACAACCGGTGAGGAACAGATTCAATCTCTTCTTCATCCCTTCAATTTCTACAATAGTCATTATGCAGCACACCGAGTTGTTCTGGGTGAACGCCAATGGCACAATGTCTAGTAATTATGCCGGAAATGACTCGTGCGTTATAACGACTAAGTTTTTGCGAAAGTAGAGGAAAGCTTTGATCTCTCCTCAGATCACTCGCCGGTAATCTTGACAATAAGTGACCGACTAATGACAGTAGAAGGTGTGCCTAGATTAACTAACAAAAAAACTAAC
Organism: Brachypalpus laphriformis; assembly: GCA_945910035.1. Classification (NCBI taxonomy): domain Eukaryota; kingdom Metazoa; phylum Arthropoda; class Insecta; order Diptera; family Syrphidae; genus Brachypalpus; species Brachypalpus laphriformis. The sequence goes on along the minus strand of OX246754.1, from coordinate 105,281,512 downwards.
TGGTGCGACTTTAGAACTGATTGCGAAGAAAATATTGTCTTAAATGTATCGCTCAAAACACCCTTCGAAATAGAAGATGAACTGGGCAAATTTATTGAATCAATACAGAACGCCGCGTGGAAAAATACATCTTTAAGGAGGAAAGAAGTCCCATGCAATGAAGCTAGTTATCCGCCGGAAATAAAAGAGCTTATTCGAGAAAAGAGGAGAGCAACAAACTCGCGCTACCCAGCATAAAACCCACTCGAATTTCCTATGCAATAAGCTTAAAAAAGCGATCCAAGACCTAAAAAACCGAGAGACTTCAGCTTATCTTGAAGGTTTAACCGCCGAAAAAACCACTAATTACTCGCTCTGGAAAGCTGTCAAAAGAATTGAAAAACCCCAAATACATTCGCCACCGATAAGAAAAAACAACGACGAATGGGCAAAAGGTGACAAAGAAAAGCGGATCTATTTGCCGAGCACTTAGAAGAGACTTTTAAGCCATTTGATAGAGAAACATTGGTAGACGATTTTACCGGTACGACTACGACATCTGACAACCTTAGAATAAAAAGTGTGTCATTTATAGAACTTTGCCTGGCAATAAAAAACCTGAAAAATAATAAAGCTCCTGGCTATTAATTTGTTTATTTAATAACTCCTACTGAAACGGATTCTTTCGGTCATTGAAGAGAGATGCCTAATACCTGACCACCAATTCGGGTTCAGAATCAAGCATTCCACAATTGACCAGGTTTATAGAATAACCGACGAAATTGAAAAAGCCCTTGAGGAGAAAAAGATTTGTTCTAGCGCTTTTCTTGACGTATCTCAAGCCTTCGACAGGGTTTGGCACGATGGATTGAATTATAAGCTAAGACGAATCCTTCCGGAGCAACTTCATAAGATCTTAGAATCATACCTTAAAACAGACTTGTTCGTGTCAAGCACGGAACTGAATATTCTGATTTTAAAGAAATCGCCGCCGGAGTTCCGCAAGGAAGTGTCCTTGGGTCTATCTTATTCTTGCTGTACACTCGGGACATACCACAAACTGAAGGCACTATTGTAGCTACGTTCGCAGACGATACGGCTATTCTGGCAACGGAAAGTTCAATCGAGTCAGCAACCATAAAACTCCAACGAGCCTTGGATAAAATCTGTGAGTGGACAAAAACTTGGCGCATTGTTTTTAACGAGACCAAATCGACGCATGTTAACTTCACTTACAAGAAAATAATCAACCTTCCCGTTTTCATTAACTCGGTACAAATACCGCATGCAAACGAAGCTAAATATCTGGGAATGACACTAGACGCGAAACTTAAATGGAAACCTCACGTTAAAAAGAAACTTGACGAAGTCGAAAATCGACTTAGAGAAATGTATCGGCTAATTGGAAGATATTCCAAACTAAGCGTATATAACAAACTGCTTCTGTATAAGCAAGTGCTTAAACCCGTGTGGACGTACGGTATACAACTCTGGGGTTGTACCAAACCTAGCAATAGGAATCTCATACAATCATTCCAAAATAAAATTATAAGAATAGTCGTGAACGCTCCCTGGTATATCAAAAACAATGATATCCACAGAGACTTAGGGATAGCTACCGTGGAGGACGAAATAAAAAACTTCGCTCGCAAGCTTCGTATTCGTCTTCATAGCCATTGCAACTGTGCCATACTCCAAACTTTGGATGTGACAAGTCTTACGCGCCGACTTCAAAGAACGAAACCGCTCGAATTAGCGCAATAAGACAAAAAGCCGCATGTCATGACGGTTTCAGCAGGTGCTTTTATTGAAAATCTACCTGCCTTAATATTCTCTTCTGAAGCTTAAACTACTTGATAAGGTCTAAATTAGTCGTAGTAAACAAAACGAAGGGAAGGGTGTTTTTAGTCAGTAGAAATCTGACACTACTATGAGTACACGGTCTCATAGTGTCTCATGAAGATTTTCACCTACCCACGAAAAAACAAAAAAAAAAAAAAAAAGTTTTACCAGAGAGGTCTCCAGGTGATCTCTTCTTGCTGTAGGCCGGCAATAGCGCCCTGGCCGTTGCGCATGTTTCCAGATGAACCCAGCGTCTATTTGCTCGACCGGTGGCTTCATCCTCTATTTTTTCCGCAAGGCACTGATTGGGGTTGCTACAGAGGGGAGGGCCCGTGATAAGTGCAGCGCCGACCCTTTCCTGGCAAGCTTGTCAGCCCGTTCGTTACCTTCGATATCCATACGCGCTGGTACCCAGCAGAGGGTCACCGCATTGGCTCTCGATATTTCGTTTAAGAGTGATTTGTAGCTTCTCGCAAGCCTCAACCTAATTACGGCAAAGTCCAGAGCCTTAGCGGCTGCCTCGCTGTCTATATAGGCAGTGATCGTTTTACCAACGATATTACTCTCGCGTATAATTTCAGCAGCCTGTACAATGGCTGTGACCTCGGCCTGAAAGACGCTGCAGTCGTCGTTTATTCTAAAGGAGTGGTTTATTCCTAGGGCTTCACAATAAACTCCGGCTCCCGTGCCAACGTCCATCTTAGAACCGTCGGTATAGAAAGCCAACTCCTTTTTCTTCATGGTTCTACGGTTCTTCCAGTATATTCTTGTAGTGAATCTCCTTTCGAATGCTAGTGTCGGGTTCATGTGATCAGTCCCCGTTAATCCGCTGGTGATCCCCCATCGGGACAGAATGGAGGCATGGCCGTAAAGGCTTGTTGACTACAATCGGCCTTCTCTCAGTCTTACAGCGGTTTTAGCCGCCAAACTGCTGCAGTATATGTCAAGCGGAATGAAACTAAGCATGGTTTCCATTGCCGCTGTTGGTGTTGTTCTCATTAATCCCATGACTCTGATGCACGCCGCCCTATAGATTTTGGTGAGGTTTGAAAGCAGGTATTGCTTCTCAATGCCGTCCACCATATTAGTGAACCATATGTGAGAATGGGTCTTACAACCACCGTTTATATCTAGCACACCACAGCTGGTTTGAAGCCCCATGTATTACTGAAAGCCTTTTTGCAGGAATAGAAAGCTACGCTTGCTTTTTTAACGCGTTCGGCAATATTTTCCTTCCAGTTCAGTTTGGAATCTAGAATTACGCCCAGATACCGAGCTAAACTTGAGATACTTAGTACAATGCCACCGATTTTAGGGAGTCTAAAGCTAGGGATTGATCTCCTCTTAGTGAAAAGAACTACCTCCGTCTTTGAAGGATTCACTCCCAGCCCTTTGCTGTTGACCCAGTTATCCACTAGTTTTAGCGCGAAATTGAGCCTTTCACTTAGGACTGGAGGAAATTTTCGCGAAACCAGGATAACGACATCGTCCGCATAGGCCGTCACGTTGAAGCCGTTTTCCTTCAGTATTACCAAGATCTCATCCACCACAAGGAGCCCTATTAGCGGGGACAAGACTCCACCTTGGGGTGTTCCTCTACAGACCCTTCTCCGGATGGTTACATCTCTTTGCGTTGAAGATATTATCCTTGATTGAAGCATCTGCGAAATCCAGTTGCAGAGGCCGGTATTGAGATGTGCTCTGTGCAGACTGTTCAGGATTGCGTTAGAGCTTACGTTGTTGAACGCTCCTTCAATGTCCAGGAACGCCCCAAGAGTGAACTCTTTGAAGTGGAGGGATCTTTCTATGCTCGATACGACCCGGTGGAGGGCCGTGTCTACCGATCTGCCGCAGATGTATGCGTGATGTGATTTAGATAGGTAATCATCGCCGATCACACCTCTTATGTATACTTCTGTTTTGGATTTATCGAATAAATACGACGATAAAGTAGAGCGAAAATTATTAGCGAATGAGGAAAAAACAATATATCAAAATTGAATTAGACTTTAATTTACATATATGCACAGTAGGTACAAAGGCAATCTTAGAGTTGATGCTTACGGCTTGGTGGTCTGATTACAAAAGAGAAAGATTTAACTTCATTTGCACAGATGGTGCGTTAACATTGGCAAAACGATCAAGAAAAATGAGTGAGTTTTTTAACAATAACGAGAGACAGTTTACAATAAATTGAATATAGTGTAAAGTTTGTTTGTTTGGTTAATTTGTGACCAGAGTACAAAACATTCAGCCCCCCCTGAAAGGCTCCGGTCTTTCAGCAGCAGGCAGTGGGGCGACCTTAACAATGGGCCGAGTGTAATCTCCAAACTGCGTCCGAACTGTGACGACCCTAATTTTTCCATCTTTTCCTTGATGGGTTTCTAAAATGCGTCCAAGGATCCACTTAGATGGCGGAAGGTTCGGCTCCTTCAGCAATACGACGTCATCGACTTCTAGGTTTGGTTGAGTAACTTGCCACTTGCGCCTTTGTTGAAGTGATGTCAAATACTCCTGATGCCAACGTTTCCAAAAACCTTGCATTAATGTCTGCAAAAGAAACCAATTAGTATTAGCGGACAAACTACAGTCTTTAGTGTCAGGTTGAGGAATCGCAGTATAGGATTCCCCAATCATGAAGTGAGACGGGGTTAAAGCAGTTGGTTCTGTATCAGAAGTTTGCCACATAGGGCGGGAGTTCAGAAGTGCTTCTATTTTTGTTAGGAGAGTGTACATCTCCCCATAAGTTAGCTTAGCATCCCCTATAACTCTCTTGAGATGTTGCTTAACCGACTTCACCCCTGCCTCCCACAAACCCCCAAAGTGAGCCGCTGAAGGTGAAAGAAATTTCTAAGCGATGTTGTCCTTTGAGAGATGATCAACAACGATGTTTTGATGATGCTGACTAAGAAGACATTGGTACATCTCATTGAGCAAACGCTTAGCTACATGAAAATTCGTCCCGTTATCGCTCCATATTTCCGTAGCTTACCGCGACGCGCACTAAACCGATCTAAGGCCAAAAGAAAAGCATTGGATAATAAATCACCGAAAAGTTGCAGGTGAATCGCCTTTGTCACGAAACAGACGAAAAGGGCGATATATGCCTTTACAAATTTTGGATTTCTACCGTGCGATAATCGTAATATGATTGGTCCAGCATAGTCGCAACCAACCTTACTAAATGGACGCGAAAAACGAATTCGTTCAACCGGAAGATTGCCCAATAGTTGTCTTGATGAAGTCTGGCGTTGTCGAAAGCACGAGACACATTTATGCACTGTACTTCACAATAAATTTCAGCATCCGAAAATGTAGAAGTTTTGTTTAATCAATGCAAACATAATGTTACACCCGCATGCAAATATTGTTTGTGAATACTTTGAATAATAAGTTCAGATATTCGATGTGATCTACAGAGTATTATTGGGTGTTTTTCACTGTATGATAGTTCAGATGCCTGGATACGCCCGCCAACGCGAAGGATACCGTGGGAATCGAGAAATGGAGCGAGAGATAATAGTTTATGTTTCTTTGTTAGTTCGTGTCCCCTTTTTAGAGTACAGATTTCCGATGAAAACAGAGACAACTGAACACACTTTATTATCCGGATCTTAGCCTCAGAAATTTCTTCTGTGGATAAATTTTGATATCTACGAGAGTTCAGAGAAATACGGGAATTTGCGATAAAACGATAAATATATGCAACCACTCTTAAACTTTTATACCAGTTTGATGATTTATATAAGATGGTTTCCAGGATGGGTTTTTGTTCCAAGCTGGACACGAATACCTGTGTTTTGGGTTTGCTCCTTTCCTCCAACTCCTCTACTGAAAACTCCTTAGTACAAGGATCTGATTCAGGCCACTGACTCTTCTCCTGCCATAGCCACGAAGGTCCTTTCCACCATAGCTCATTCGAAGATAAAAGAGAGGGTGAAATCCCACGAGAAGCAGAGTCAGCTGGATTGTTAGCTGATCGAACGAGATTCCAAAATTTGAATGGTATCGATGATATTATTTCAGACGTTCGATTTCCTACAAACACCGACCATTTCTTTGGTGGTGCTGACAGCCAGTGCAGAACTATTGCGGAATCTGTCCAAGCGAAAACTTTGATTTCTTTCTCCTGTAAAGAAATTTTAAGTTTATTAACTAGTTGAGTTAATAGAAGAGCTCCACAGAGTTCTAATCTGGGAAGAGACACGACCTTAATAGGAGCAACCTTACTCTTAGCAGATACAAGCGATACATGTATTGCTCCATCTGTGTTTATACTTCTGCAGTTCACCACCGAGGCATAAGCGTCCAACGATGCGTCACAGAACGCATGTAGTTCATAATTCGTCCTATCCGCCCACAATATCCTTGGAATGTGTATGGCTTCGACGAGTGGTAGTTCTTCGCGGATTGCCTTCCACCGATCAGCCAGTTCCCTTGGAATTTCTTCGTCCCAGTTGAGTTTTTCCCGCCATAGGTCTTGAAGAAGAATCTTTATGGCTATAAATCCCATTGGATCGAACACTCTAGATGCGTCAGAAAGTATGCGACGTTTTGTGCATCCAACCGATTGACTTAACCTTACCCTGTACGAAAAGCAATCACTAGACGGGCACCATTGTAATCCCAGAACCTTTACCGAGTTGGATTCTTCAAATTCGACTGGTGAAAGCTTTCGCTGGTCTTCTGGCAAAGATAGCAAAAGAGGCCAGCAATTAGTTGTCCACTTTCGTAGGTTAAAACCTCCTGTTTTTAACAGACTGACGAGTTCAGATTGGAGTGCCATAACGTCCTCGATAGTATCAGCACCAGTGATAACGTCATCAACGTAAAAGTCATTTAAGACCGTTGCAGATGCTAGAGGATATGCTTCAGCTGAATCATTTGCGAGTTGCTTTAAAGTCCGAACTGCGAGAAAGGGTGCGGATGCTGTGCCGTAGGTGACCGTTAGGGGTCGGTAGTGCTTGACAGGATCCTCACGATTTTCGCGCCAAACTATTCTCTGATAATCGGAATGATTAGGACAAACCCGGATCTGTCTATACATCTTCTCTATGTCACCAGATATTGTGTATAAATGACGGCGAAATCGTATGCAAATAGAGAAGATATCACGTTGTATGGTCGGACCAACAAGAAGTATGTCGTTTAACCCATAAGTGACCAACGGCAGCCAGAAGAGCTAGAAGGTTGAAATTTTGAACTCTGTTTACTTTTGGATAGTTAAACCATAATCAATAAATTTTTTTTTCTAAGCTGCTAAATCTTGGCTTGAGCCTCGGGGTCCATATGGACCCGCTGGGCTATATTCAATACAATTTTCGTTTTTCTGCTATATACAGTAAATCAAGTGTTTTTAGTAGGAAAAACGTTGTTTTACGTATTTTTTATTAAAAATATAAAGAATCAAGCACAAAGAAACAATAAACTAATAAGCTTTTATTCATCAACACGAAGAAAGTGATATTTATGATTGCAATTGATGCATAGGCCAACGTCGCATTTTATGCACATAGTTCTGCCTTTTGATTTGCAGCTTACTCCCGCACATTTCCTTTTTTTGCCATCTGGAACTGTTACGAGGTAGTGGCCAACATTGTCGTACCGTTGTATATACTACCAGGACTCCCTTGGACGGCGATAATTTTTCGGTGGGTTTATATCACCGTACGTACGGCAATAACGAATAGCTATTTGGCGTCTGAATTTTAGCTGACTCAAAGCGCCTCCTGCGTTTCTGTGTAACAGCCATACATTCTGCAACGATACGTCCAAAAGCCAGGTGAAGATGGAGGACCACCATTTCTTTCCTTTAGCTCCGATTCTGTAAGCATTTACATTTCGGTCCATTCTGTCTGTGCCACCCATATACTTATTGTACTTTGCGATAGCTAGTGGGCGTGGTACCTGCATTTTTTTATGTTCTTGTCTGGAGTATCGACCAACTTTAGATATTGGATTTTTTCCGTACAAAGTAGAAGCGATGCACACAACGGAGTTGTCGTTCCATTTGGTAATACGTATGCCAGAACCATCCATTTTAGTACTGACAATATATCCACGGGTTTTTTTCTGAAGTTCTTTCTTCAATGGCAATGGACAAGTTTTTGGTATCCAGTTCTCTCGCATGGTCCCGGTACCATGGTATCCCCGTTCTCTCAGTCCGATCAGAGCTGCTGCTGACGTGAATAAATTATCGAAGTGAAAACAGAACGGTAAAGGTTTTATTGTGTCATCCAATTCCCCGATCATATCAAATAAAGGTGCGATATTTTTCCCGTATTTCTGTCCATATTCTGGTTTACATCTTGGATTAAAACGTTGATACATTTTAAAGTTGACTAGGTAACCAAGAGGTGTATTCAGACACCACATTTTGTATCCGAAACGAATCGGTTTCCCTTTTATGATCTGCTTGCACCCATGACGACCGAAGTATTGTATCATGGATTCGTCGTATGACAAATTTTGCTCTGGATGGAAATGCTTTGCGAACCGTTTTTTAAAGCATCTGTCAATGGTCTGAGTTTCCAAATTTTATCGTCTGCCTGCTGCAGTCCATTGTCTATAAAATGTAAATAACTTAAGAGAGTTTCAAACCTGGCTCTTCGCATGGCTTGAAAAACTAACTCGTTTCGTAGATCCAAGTCATTAGCCCAGTATCCTCTTTTACTGGGTACAATTAATGAGTAACCAGTAACTATTAAAATTCCAACAAATACTTTCATCTCATTTACGGTTATATTAGGATTTGGATTTCCTGTATAAACTGCATATTGGTTGGTTTCGTTGCAAAGCATTTGAAATATCTCTTCATCGAAAAATTTTTCAAACAACTCAGATGGTTCTTGATTTTTGCAATCCGTGTAGTCACATTCTGGAAAAAGGCCAACTTCACCAACGTCATCATCCTCAAGCCACAAAAATGGTGTTTCTTTTGTTTTTTTTTATCGTTTTGAAGTTGGTGCAGCACCAGATGCACTTCGTTTGGATCCCCTTATCTTCCGTGGTGTGTTAGAAGCTTCCACGATGTTTTGAGCTGACTCCTCTGCCACTACCGGTAACTGTTTATCAGTTGAAGTCAGGATTTGTCGGATACTACAGCGTACAGGTGTTTGCGTCAATACTACTTCAACACTTTGACTGGATAGTACAGACGAGCTGCATGCAGCTTCTTCCGATGTAACATCATAGCTTTGGGAAGTAGAGGCTGAAACTGTACTGAAATCATTTCGAGCTAATTTTGTGTGTTTGTAAAAATTCGAAGGTTGAATAGGCCTGACTTTTTCTGGTGAACCAAAAACTGAAGCGCATTCTGAATTCGAAGGTCCATCAATAGATCGTAGTAAATGACGTCTAAATTTTGAAAAGAATGTGTCATTATGTCTTCTAAAGCGTCGTCAAAAAAACGTGCATCTTCATCGTGATCTACGGCATCTTCGACAGGCTTTCGAAATTCATTATCATGTTCCGACGGTTTCATTTGTTTTACAACTAACTGACAACGGGCCATCATCTGATTTCTGTTTAGGTTTCCAATGTCACCATTTCCGTCTTCATCTCCGGAATCTTCATCTGAATCGACATTAGCACCACTTGGTGGCTCAATAAATACGGATCGTCGATCTCGGATCGTCTTCAATTTTTTTTTAAAATAATCTTTTATTCGTTAACTAAAACATTCAGTAAACATTTGTTCACAAAAATGTATGATAATAATTAAAAAACTCTATTTACCGTTTCTGTCGTGCCATTTTTCACTTTTTTTCTTTTTTTGAAATCACAAGCCACAAGCTACTTCTTCACCACAATAAGCTCAACTGACCTGAATTTAATTTTATTGTGTTTGTTATACTTTTCTCTTTTCTATGTAACTGCGACAATAGCAATTGGACGCAAATTAAAAATTGCATTTAGCCGGAAAGCTTACCATTGCGTGCGGGTCCATATGGCGCCGCTGGTCACTAATGGGTTAATGACATTGAATTGTTCGTTTTTGCGGAACCATCGAAGACCACCCTTATCTTTGTTGTGCTGCTATCGGTCTTAAACACAGCGTGGTGAGGAAGATAGTAGCATTCATGGGACGGTTTGCTATCTCACCAGGAGGTACTTCCTCCATATGGCCTAACGATAAATATTCCTTCATAAAGTTATGATATTGGTCTCGCAAAATAGAATTTGATATAAATCTTCGTTCAACGGAGTGAAGACGGCTTAATGAAATACCAAATGAATCCCCAAAGTTGACTCTTCGACCGCTCTTAAATGGTATCTCAACCATGTAGCGACCGTCCGAAAGTCTGGTGTGAGTTTTTTCGAAGAGCTCTTCAGCTCGCTGCTCATCAAAAGATAGGATGGGTTCATTGTGAATTTCCTCTAAGCGCCAAAACTTCTCAATGTCAAACTCCTGAGAATAATCCAACTGGGTACAAAAAGTTTCTACTCCTTTATCAATTTCACGATTAAGCTGCACAGACTTCCCAGCTATTACTGAGCCGAAAATAGTGGGAATTAAATGAGGAATACCATTTATGTGGGTATTAGAAGGGCCTGTAATAATGCTGAACACCTTATCAGCACCGATGAAAATATCAATAGGACCAGACTCATAAAAATGTGGATCAGCTAATTCAAAGGATATTAGACTGCTGATATTAACTCTGTCGATTGAAGACGGCGGTAACAATGAAGTTAGCTTTGGTAAAAAATAGCAAGTAACGTCGATAGATTCTGCGTTGTAACGAGAGATTAGTTTTAGAGTTACTACTCCATTAGTAACTCCTGCTGACGTAGAAGCGACTCCTAAGACTGGAATCCGAGAGTAGCTACGAGTTAATCCCAAGCGTTGAACGGTTTGTTCAGTGATGAACGAAACTTGGGATCCCGTATCGAGAAGCAGTCGAACGTTTTGAAAAGATCTGTGTTTGTCTTGTGTTCTGGCAATGACAGTGGGAAGGATTGTTTGAAAACGACGATTGGGTTCACACGAATGATTGTTTATAACCGCCGAATTAACTGCGTTTCGTGATAGTGACGACGCGGTTAAGTTTGCAATGGCATTATTTGAATTTGCGCGATTTGCGGAAGAAATGGTTATACCTGAGTGCACCAGCGAGTGATGTCGTGAGTTGCACGTCTTGCAGCGGAAGTTAGATTGACACCTGGTTGAATTGTGGCCTTGTCGAAGACAATTGAAGCACAATGATTGCTCTTTAACAAAGCCTCGACGAGCATCAACAGCGAGAGCGAGAAATTGTGCGCAATTGAATAAATTGTGATCGCCCTTGCATTCAGGACAGCTTGGTTTGGTTTCTACCACATGAGAACGAACGACATTTTGAACCTTGCTTCGAGACGGAGAAGAACGCGTTGGGGTGTGGCACGATTCTAAGCAAACGCAGCGATTTTGTAGGAAGTCCAGCAAATCGTTGATGCTGGAATCATCCTTTGATCCAACTTCTTCGGCCCAAGCCTGCTTCGTATCTGGATCGAGTTTCTGCAACAACAAATATATGAGCCAAGGATCCCGGTCGTTCGATCCAAGTGCATTTAAACCCCTTATTACTTCGTCGGCACCATCAGTGATCTTTCGAAGCAATAACGCATTTGATGAATTTGTTGATGGTAATGATAGAAATGATTGGACAAATGATTGAACGATGAGATGCGTCCTATCATAACGCTTCTCCAATCTATCCCAAGCTTCCAAATAATTTTCTTCGGAAATGGTTATGTGTTTTATGAGATTCGCGGCATCCCCACTTACAAACGACTCCAAGAAATATAATTTTTGAGATGAGCTTAGTGACGCACAATCAACCGAACTCAGAAATAAATCTCTAAATGATGGCCAGTCCTTGTAATCGCCCGTAAAGGATGGAATGGAGATTTTTGGTAAATTCACCGAAGACGACGCTTTTGTAGAGTTCAATTTCTCAAGGAAAGAGGCTTGTTGACTCGCTAATTTATCAGCAGTAGTTTCCTTTGCAGGTTCTGATCGATTTTTGACACGAATGAAGTTCGTTAAAATCGAATGAGCCGTGAAATATTTTGACTCATACTCCTCAAACTCTGGTTCAGGGTCAACAAAGTCATTATCACCCATGAAATTGTATAGCTCATTTTGAAAGGAAAGAAACTTAGACCACGCTACTTCTAATTTCGCCAAACGAATTTCCAGCGTTGAAAGAGGAGTATTTGTATCCACCGTCTCTGCAAACGCTGCAGCCCGAGTCAATATGCCCTTTGCGCGACCCCGTTTGGCTTTGACAATGTTCACGATCGATCCACGTGTTCTAATAAACGCACAATTAGATTACAAATCACGAGTATGCACGAGTATGTATACTAGCAATGAGACCTACTATCTGGTATTATACCTATTATTTCACGTGCTTCGCGAATTGTAGTTCATAAGTTAATCAATTAATTTATATCGGAAATTAATTGAATGCAATGCGCGCACAATATCGAATGTACATATATATGTATATGAGTATGTCAGCACCTAATGCACGTTCTCTCAACGAGTAATAGTTTGCCACGAATTTCAATTAATGTTTTTTTTTCTACATTTACTGCGGAAGTGTTCGATTTTAGCACAATATCCGGCTCGAAGGACCAGAAAATGTTATGGATTTATCGAATAAATACGACGATGAAGTGGAGCGAAAATTATAAGCGAATGAGGAAAAAACAATATATCAAAATTGAATTAGATTTTAATTTACATATATGCTCAGTAGGTACAAAGGCAATCTTAGAGTTGATGCTTACGGCTTGGTGGTCTGATTACAAAAGAGAAAGATTTAACTTCATTTGCACAGATGGTGCGTTAACATTGGCAAAACGATAAAAAAAAATGAGTGAGTTTTTTAACAATAACGAGAGAGAGTTTACAATAAATTGAATATAGTGTAAAGTTTGTTTGTTTGGTTAATTTGTGACCAGAGTACAAAACAACTTCTATTAAACGTTCCAAAGTTTTCAGCAAGAAGGACGATAGGCTGATAGGTCTCAGGTCTTTTGCGTTTGTATGGCTCACTTTCCCTGATTTGGGAATGAATACAACGCGCACCTCCCGCCATGCTTTAGGAAAATAACCTAGCTTAAGGCATCCTGTGAAGATAAGCTTGAGCCATGGAATAGCAATATCCACTTACTCTTGCAGCATCACAGGTCGAATGTTATCCATTCCTGGTGCCTTATATGGAGCAAATGATTTAATTGCATACGCTATCTTGTCATCATCTATTATATTACCCACCTCTTCCGCGCTTATTCTCGATGTCGTCTCTGGAATGGTTAGATCATCTCCGGAGATTGATGTACATCCGGGAAAGTAGCATATCCAGCGTGTCCTCGTGTGATTCTGCCCAGGTGCCATCGCTTTTCCTTATATTGGATTCCGGCGTTGGTGTCTTGGCCTTGACCTTCCTTAGGCGAGACGCTTCGTTTGTTGATTCTATAGATACGCAAAAGGACCTCCAAGAGTTTCTCTTTGCGAACGTAATCTTTTTCTTGAGGAGCTTCAGGCTTTCTTTATAGGTGGACCACTCGACGACCCCCTCCTTAGCGAGGTTCCACCCTACTCTTGAAATACGAATGAGTTCTGCTATTTTATCGCTCTACCATGGTGGACGCCTTTTATCGCTAAGCCTACTAATCGGGCAGGACTTCTCGAAAGATCGCGTAAGGGAACCAGTCAATGCATCGACTGCATTGTCAACTGCTTCAGTCGAGTCGAGCTCCTCATTGAGGTGATTCACTGATTTCCTCAGTTCTCTCTTGAATTTTGATCAGTTGGCCCTGATGTATAATTAACTAATTATGATTTTAAATGATAATTATGTATACACTTAAACGTCAACACATGTATACATTAACATCTATGGTAACGACCCTAATGTGGTGGTCTCACTCTTTGTTGATCTCGGGAGTCAGTTGCAATTAGCCAGCGAATAAAGAATGTCAATTGAATTGACAAGGCAAAGTGTTTTAATCAGAAATTACAACATGGCGCAGTCGGTTTAAAGAACATATATATTTCCTACGTAGAAAAAGTCGAACGTTAAATCTGCTAATAAATCGAGATTCATTTTTAAGTAATGGCTAGCTGTGATTTCCAAAAACCGGGTCCATTAATATTGGACGGCAACGTCAAAGAAAATTGCCGGAAATTCTACATCATGTGCAAAATATATACGGTGGCCACAAAAACGAGTGCTGAAAGTGAGGCTATTCAAACAGCGAGGTTTCTACCTTGTGCTGGAGAAAAAGCTGTAGAGATCTTTCAAACGCTACCTATAAATGATAACGACTGAACTAAAATAGCTGAAGTTATCAAAGCATTTGAAGCGTACTGTGTACCGAGGAGCAACGTGGTCTACGAGCGATATCTGTTTTTCTCCCGAAGTCAGAAGGAAGACGAACCGTTCGAGCAGTTTTTATCGGACATTGTAAAATTGGCTGAAAACTGTGAGTTTGTAGATCAAAAAGAATCAATGATAAGGGATCGAATAGTCATGTTTATTGCAGAGCAGAATATACGATTGCAGTTATTGAAGACGGATGGTTTAGACGTATCTAAAGCTAAAGAACAATGCCGTGTAGCTGAGTAAGCAAGCATGCAGACGCAAAAAATGCAAGTGGAACGAGGGTCATCGATTGCAGCAATCTCCAGGAAAAAAGGGCAACATCTGAATCGTCATAATCATTCTTATAATAACAATAGACAAGATTCTAATTTTTCGTCTTATCCTCATTCTAGATCGCCAATTAATGTAACAGCAAAGAGAGACCAACACGCTAGTGGAGAACAAAGGTATTCCGTTACAAAGGTGTGTGACAAGTGTAACAGAAATCATAATCAGGGTAACTGTCCGGCGTACGGGAAAAAATGTTTGCGTTGCGGCAAGTACAATCATTTCATATCAGTTTGCAGATTCAAGGGTATAAATAGTATTAATACTAACGAAACGGGTTATGATAATGAAATAATGTTAAACGTATTAATTGTAAAGATAAGATTAGACCGGTAAAAACCAAGTAAGAGGCATATTGCGGCCGCATCAAAAGAGTTAACAGTTTTTGGCACGCCATTTGGCTGTTATCAATATAATGTGCTACCGTTTGGTATAAAGATTGCCCCAGAAGCATTTCAAAAATTAAACTCGAAATATTTTGGAAACTTACACGGCACATTCGTTAATATAGATGATGTTATAGTGGGAGGTAAAACTAAGGACGAGTATGATGTAAACGTTAATAGAGTAATTGAAAGAGCACATGCAATTAATGTTAAATTTAATAAAGATAAAGTGCAGCTCAGTGTTAGGTTAGGTTAGGTTAGGGTCGGCCCTCGATGAGGATGTACTCAGACCAGAAAGTAGGTGCATTGTACTGCCGATGTGTAAGGCGGGCGGATCACCCTCTTACTCTTGGAACCATTTACTTCGTTGAATGAAGTCGTGAATTTTAGCCATGCAGGCGTTGCCGAGATCATTAAGATCATTGTAGAAGTATTCACCCAGAGTGGCCTTCCTGATGTTGGCGAGCGCAGAACAGGCGCACAGGAGATGACTGATGTTCTCGTCTTCCTCTTCATCTCTGCAGAAGTCGTTATGAGGGATACCTAATCTTGGGCATGTCTTCCTATGACGCAGTGTCCAGTGAGGACATTTGTTATTTTTGAGAGGGTTCCTCTCTTGTACTTCAAGAGTCCGATGGACCTGGATTTAGAGCTGTCTGCCGGTATAACATTAGTCTAGATGTTGCCGTCGGTGATTGGCTACTTTCTCGGCGTCGATTTGAATAAGGTACTTAACATAAGACGCTGGCGCTTCGATGTCGGTAATGTTTATGCTATCTGTACCAGAGGAGCCTTGTCGTGCTAGTTCGTCGGCTGCACAATTCCCCGGTATGTCACAGTGACCTGGTACCCAGCAAAGGGTGAGGTAGTGCTGACCAGCTATCTCGTTAAGAGATATGCGACAGTCTTTCACTGCCTTAGATCTCGCAGTGCTGGATGCGAGGGATTTGATGGCTGCCTGACTGTCGACATAAATAACAATATCAGGTGTTGATAGTGTGCTAGCCGCCAGCCAGTCAGCAGCTTTGCGAACTGCGGTGATTTCGGCTTGAAAAACGCTGCAGTAGTCTGGAAGGTTAAAGGAGAGGTGTATGTCCAGATCTTCCGAGAAAATTCCGGCACCGACTCTGTCCGTGGTTTTCGACCCGTCCGTAAAAATTGACAGCGATTCGTTGTAAAGGACATTGCGTTGCGTCCACTCACTTCTGTCCGGTATCGAGTGCGTGTAGCCCTTGGTTAAATCATATTCAGTGGGCAGATGGTCAGTGGAATTGGGAAGATGACGGTGCATCGAGAGTATATTGGTGTGTCCCGTGTGTTGCTCCTTCCACTGCTTGGGGCCTCTCAGTCTTATTGCCGAGCTGACAGCCAATTGTTTACTGACGATGTCAATCGGAAGCAGGTGGAGCATGGTTTGGAGCGCCGCTGTGGGAGAAGTTCATAGTGCACCGGTAATACTGAGACATGCAACTCGCTGATTTTTTTCCATTATGGATAGGTTGGATTTCTTCTCCAAGGCGGGCCACCATACCAATACTCCATACATGAAAATCGGGTTTATAACCGACATGTATAGCCAGTGCATGATGCTTGGTTTAAAGCCCCAAGTGGAGCCTACTGCTTTCTTGCAGATGTATAGGGCGGCCAGCGATTTCCTGTCCCGTTCGATGACATTCTCTTTCCAAATTAGCTTGCGGTCAAGCTTTATGCCTAAATAGCTAGCGCTATTTGAAAGCTTGAGGGTGGATCCCCTTATCTTGGGCGGAGTGAAGTCAGGGAGCTTGTGTTTTCTTGTGAATAGAACTAGCTCGGTCTTCGTCGAGTTAACGGAGAGGCCGCATTTATCGGTCTATCTGAGCAGTTCATTAAGAGCAGACTGCATGACATCGGCCAGCGTCTGCGGGTATTTGCCTGTTGTCAGAATGGCGACATCATCTGCATAGGCAATAACATTGCATACAGTTTTTTCGATCTTTAGAAGGGCCTCGTTGAGCACCAAATTCCACAATAGTGGAGACAGTATACCCCCTTGAGGGGTGCCTCGATGTGCATGTCGCTTGACAGTGCTACTTCCGAAGGATGCTGTTATTACCCTGTTCCTTAGAATGTGTTCTATGAAACAACAGATGTGTTCGCAGATGTTGAGCCTACGTAAAGCACTGGTAATCGAATTTGTTTCAACGTTGTTGAAGGCTCCCTCTATGTCTAGAAATGACACTAGGGTGAACTCTTTGATGGAGAGTGATTTTTCGATAGGGTGGATGATGGAGTGCAAAACCGTTTCGACAGATTTACCTTTTTGGTAGGCGTGCTGTGACGTGGATAGTAGGGTGCTATCAATAGTGGCCTTGATGTGTAGGTCCAGGATTCTTTCCAGAATCTTGAGAAGGAAGGACGTTAGACTAATAGGTCTAAGGTCCTTTGGGAGGGTGTGCGATGTCTTGCCTGCTTTGGGTATAAAGACCACTCTTACCTCGGTCCAGGCAGTTGGTGTTGTTCCGAGCTCAAGATAGGCCTTCAAAATGGGGGAAAGATACTGCCATACTATATTGAAGGCCGTCTGAATCTGGGCCGGAAAAATACCATCCGGTCCCGGGGATTTGAATGGTTCGAAACTGTTTACTGCCCATTTCAGCTTATCCTCGCTGATAAGATGAGGAGGTGCCTGTGGGCGTGCAGCATTTACCAAGGCACGATCATCGTTGGGAGTAGGCGTGCAGCCGGGGAAATGATTGTCCATGAGCAGGTTGAGCGATGCTTCGTCCGATTCCGCCCAGGATTCATTGGGATTCATGAGGACACTAGGTATAGTTGGTGTTTTGGAGAGCACTTTTCGCAGTCTAGAGGATTGAGATGTGTTGTCAATACTCTGATAAAAACCGCGCCAGGATCTGCGTCTAGCTTTCCGAACCTCTATTTTAAACTTCTTCAGACTTTCTTTGTAGATCTCCAAGTCCAGTGGTAGCCTTGTTCGTTTGGCTTTATTGAATTGTTTCCTGCTTGTGCAGCGAAGACTGTTAAGTTCTGCATTCCACCATGGGGGACGATTGCCCACCTTTCTTCTTGTGATCGGACAGGATTCGATGAAAGCTGTATTAAGTGCAGAAGTTAGAACGGTGTTTAGTTTGTCTAATTCCAACTGTGTAGTTGGTGTAGTGTACACTTAATTGGATAATTCAGCAGAGAGGGATTTATTGTGTAAGCACCAGTCGGTTTTCCGTCGATTGCGGAAGACCAAGGGTGCGGTACTGTGACAAATTTCCAGTTTGTACTCCAGATAGCGGTGATCGGAAAACGAATGACTGTCAGATACAGTCCAGTTGGAAATTGCAAAGGTGACGTCAAGCACCTCTTGCCGGGTCTTAGTAATAAAAGTAGGACTATTTCCTCTGTTACAAACTACTAGGTTGGTGCCTACTAAATACTCGAAAATAGACCTACCTCGAGGATTGGTGTCGGCACTTCCATAGATCACTTCTGATCGTCACATGCGATCAGCTTAGCAAAGCCTTGATGCCAGCCAGCGTCTTGCAAGGTGGGTGGAGAGTTAGGACGAGTCAAATACGCTCGTAAAGGCAGTTCATCACTCTGCCTTCAATGAGCCTTCACTTATCGTAGGAGATCCTCCCTTCTTCGTCAGACAGGTCCACTATCGCGACGACGAGGCTGTCCTTGACCGTCTCGGAGAAGGGTTTGGAGCTCACTGAGCTCTTTGTCTTCTTCGAGGCGTTGGACTCCTCGTCTACGGACCTGCGTCTCTTGGGCGCAGAGTCTATCGCGACTACGGACTGGCCCCCAGCTTGGTTTGGTAAACCAGATCGACTCGATGTGTCGTTAGCGTGGGAGCGATTCTTTCGAGGAGAGGGATTTACTCTTCGATTCGTGGGCTGGCGAGTGCACCGGGTGGAGGACTGGCATGAGCCACGGGTGGAAGGGTGGCGTGTGCCACGGGTGGTTGGGTGGCGTTGCCCACGGGTAGCGAAGTGCCGTAGAGGCTTTAGCTTCATAAGCTCGCTGAACTGTCTGGCAATGTCAGTTGCCCAGACGTGAGATTCCCGCTCTTGCTGACTCCACTCCCTTTCCGCCTTTTCGCCTAGTCGGTCAAGGATGCGGAAAGCCGCTTTAGTCTCACGACTTAGCGACTTCTTCTCTTGGTCAGTGAGCTTGGGAAGGGATGGAGGAGCTGAACTGCACGTGGTTGTAGCGCTGTTCAGTTCATCCGACAGCACGGAGTACTCGCTGACAGAATCGTCGATGCAGAGATTCTGCAGATGCTCTTTCACACGTGTAGTGCTTTTAGAGCTGCCGACAATGTCGGCTGTTTCCGGTTTTTTTTTGTTGAGGTCCGGCCTCAAGGTCTGATTTTTTTGTTTTTTGTTTTTTGATGATATTTTGGTCCACGAGTAGCTAGGGAAAGGGTGGCCAGTCTGCACAGAGCCCCGCATTATGCAAATAAGGCGGTTGATTCCAGAGCGTGCCCGCTGTGTCTGGATACACCGTTTGCAACTGAGCTATTTTTGGTTGTCCTGGGCCCTCAGCCAGGCTGATCCTCGGCACAGTACGGTTGAAAATCTTTGCTGATTTACTTTAAAATCGCCTAATGCAGCCTCACATTAGGATTAGAAAAGGCTTGGTTCGATTTTTCAGATAACAATGACAACTTGCTTTATTTTACCTTAATATTTATACAGAATTAATGCTAGCCTAAACAAAAAGTGCATATTATAATTACAAAGATAAAAGTGCAAATTACGGAAAAATGAAAAAGAGTCAAATTATTTAATAAAAGGAAAACAAAAATATGCTGACTTCGCTTATCGAGCATTGCCCTTTGTAGCTACTGCAATGTTGTTTATTGCATTCGTCATAATGCGTTGCCATCAAAGTTTTGTTTTGTAATTTGTTTGTTGATATCATCAACATTTTGCCTCCTCCAGAGTCGTCTGCCAATTGATCTCAAAGGGATGATCTCGAGTGTTGTTGTATTCTCTTAGTTCGATATCGGCAGAGTGGTTAGACCTACTTCGGCAATCATGGTATTTCAGTACCACAGCCAAGAAGCAGATGATGATCACTGCAATCGTAAACATTGAAATCGAAACCCCAATTGTCCAATACTGGTGCTTTTTAATGGTCTCTCAGTTGTGATCATGTAGTCGGTTGAGTGCCTCGGCCCCGTCACGATTATTGAAGCTCAATACCTCCATTAAATCCTTATTCAACGGGATCACTGTTTCATTTGTAAAATATACCGGGGTTTGAGTTGATACTGATGTGTTGACAATAGCAATCGATTTGCTGAAGTGCATCACTACTCTGGTCTCCTTTAATAATTTTACTTCCAGTCGTACGAATTTCGATTGTATAACGCAGTCGGGAGTGACGTGAATGAGACCCGTGTTGTTTAAGATAACTTCTTCCCGAGTTGTGCCACAATTTATGAAGACAGTGGTTTCCAATGGTGTAATGAACATCCATGTATTGTGCGTCCATAATTCCTTCCAAATGGTATGCGTTAATTTAATTGCTCTGGTTGGACATCTCTTGAAAGTCAGTTTCTTGTACAGCTGCTGGACAATACAATCCTCACTTTGCTCAATACTGTGGAATATTGAAGGCCTGAGGATAAATGTTGTTTCGTTGAGTATTGGTGCCTTGGTAATATCTTCCAGTGGTACTTCGAAGTTATTTTGTAGAATGTAGTTGACTCCCAGCACCGTTTGCTGTATCTGTACCTCCCGAAATATTTGCTCGTCTATCTGCTCTGGAACAGCGTTCGTTTTTATTAAGTCATACTCATCGACGTCACTGATCATAAAGTATCCTGTGACTAAAATTTCCTTGGAAGTTGAGTACATCTCCAGTTTGTCCATTGGATCTGGTAATACCTTCATCTCTGGGCCAAGTTTCTCCGCACACTTCTTGGTGATTTCTTCCACGCTCTTGTGTGACAAGAATTCAAACAAATGACTCCGTTTGAGAAATGCATTTAGCAGCTTGTTGTACTTTGTTTCGATTTCCCGCATATAGCTGAGTGCCACTAGATAGGTGTTTGTCACATGTAGATTGATCTTATTTTCGTCAACCATTCTGTACCAAGATTCCATTTTGTTGATCTCTTCTAGACCAGCATTAAGTTTTCTTGTGAAGTTGTTCATCTTGTCGCTGATTCTAGCTTCTGTCTCATTTACACTGGAGATTGTAGATAGCATCATTTTAGTGTTCGTTTTAGCACTTTTAATCAGCTCCTTTTGATTATTGTCCAGGTCTTCAATGTCATGGTAGACTTCGTCATTAACTCCGAATAGTGAAGTGAGAATAGTTCCTAGTAGTCCTCGTTTTTGCCTATGCTGGGGTGATACTTGAAGTCTGTTGAAGATTGAAAATACATTTTTCCATTCCTCGCCCAGGTGATGACATAATTCCTCGCATTGACTTTCTTTTGTCACGCTTTTTATTCTGTTGCAAAATTCGGTTAACCGATCTCTCGTCTTGTTTATGTTGGCTTGATCACGTAAGATATCTGTGATTGGGAAACGAATACTCGTGCGTAGTACGCCTCGTTGAATATTGGCTATTCCAATTTGTTTTACAAACAATCCTGCGTCCGGGTGAGTGATAATATACTTTGTCGATCCTGGCATGATAGATGCAAACAGCGATAGAATCACAAGGGCAATGGAGAAATTTGATGTCGAAGGTACTGATTTCTCTTTCTTATCTCTTAGATTCCTTCTGGGTCTGCTTCGTGGTGATGGCTCTGGCGACTGTTGAACTTCGCCTTCCTCAGGTTTGATAACATTGTCATCTGTTGGTAGCAAACACACCTTTGCTACCGGTCGCTTGAATGTTCCCTTTTCTGTTTTGACGGTTACAACTCTGACAAGTTCATCTCCTCCGCGGTGTACTTCAATTATTTTGCCCAGAGGCCACTTTGATGGACTCAGCAACTCATTTTTCAGCAGCACCAATTGACCAATTTCGATATTTTTTTCTGACTGCTTCCATTTGTGGCGTTGTTGTAATTTGTTGACGTAATCCTCGTACCAACGATTGCACAAATCTTGCTTGAGTTTTTGAACGAGTTTCCATCTTTTTAAACTGCTCTCTGCGACATCCAGAATGACATCATGTTGTGGCGCAATCAACGACGATCCAATAATAAAGTGTCCTGGCGTAAGTGCATCAAGATCTTCAATATTGTCTGTTAACGGACAGAGCGGTCTCGAATTTAAGCATTCTTCTATTTGTACAAGAATGGTGTTCATCTTTTCGTATGTGAGTTTTTGCTCTCCTATGATGCGATTTAAATGATACTTGACTGATTTCACCCCAGCTTCCCAGAGTCCACCAAAGTGTGGAGCTCCAGGTGGAATAAAATGCCACTGGATACCGTTCTCGACTAACGTGGTTTGTAGAGCATCAATCATGTTTTTTGCACCAACAAAATTTGTTCCGTTGTCACTGTACAGATGATGTATAGACCCTCTTCTGCTGATCATTCGTCTCAATGCTGCCATGAACCCATCCGTTGTTAAATCAGAAGTCAGCTCAATGTGCAGTGCTTTCGTTGCCATGCAGACAAACAGCGCTATGTATGCCTTATGTGATTTCACCCCTCGAATTTGTGAACATCGTATGTTGATCGGGCCTGCATAATCTACCCCACAATGAGTAAATGGCCGTGAAAATGTTACTCGTGCCTTCGGAAGTTGTCCCATGAGTTGATTTGTTTCCCTAGCCTTGAATCGAAAACACCTTACGCATTGATTTATTACAGCCTTAACAGTGTTGGTTCCTCGGATGATCCTAAATTTTCTCCGAATGTGCTTCAGAGTCATTTTTACTCCACCGTGAAGTGTATCGATGTGCGTCTTATTGATGATTAGTTTTGTCAGTGGATGCGATGATGCCAAAATCAAAGGATGCTTCTGATCAATTGACAAATTTGCATGTTTCAATCGGCCTCCGACACGCAATATTCCACTTGTGTCGATGAACGGATTTAAAGATGAGATCTTGCTGTTTGACTTCAGTGCTCGGTTCTCACTTAGATTCTGCATATCCTCGGCGAAGCTGCCTTGTTACACTTACCAGCGCTTTTTCTGCTTCCAGAAGCTCCTGCACTGTTAAATTACCGTGTAATAATGTTTCACCTCTCCTGCTTCTTCGGCAATTGGTTTTAAATCGTAAACAGTACGCGTTTGAGTTTCGGAAGCGACGAAAACACGAGAGTAATGTTGTCCGTGCATGGAGGATTGTTGGTTTGCATGACCATGCAAGCGTGAGATTTTCTGATGTCAAATATATTTTTCTCTTCCATCATAAATTTGTTAGCTGGCCAATGTTGTTTGTCTTCTTTTAACCACTCTGGACCGTGCCACCATGTTAAATTTCCAGTTAGGGTATCCCCAAATGCCCCTCTAGACGGAATGTCCGCAGGATTCTCCCTTCCCGGTACGAACCTCCACTGTCCTTTAAAATGTTGTTGCACATAGGATACCCGGTTGGCGACAAATGTGTTCCATTTCACTGGATGTTGTTGTAACCAGTTTAACACTATCGCTGAATCTGTCCACGCAAAAATTCTGGTGTATTCTGTGCTTGTCCCCTCTCTGATGTACTTCATAAGCTTTGTTAGAAGCGCAGCTGCGCATAATTCCAACCTTGCCAATGTAACTTGCTTCACTGGCGCCACCTTGGTCTTTGACGCGATGATACGTATTGTTGTAGAGTCACAATTAATAACTTTCTGATACACCACTGCTGCATACGCTGATTCCGACGCATCTGCGAATCCGTGCAGCTCTATTTGAGAGTTTTCCATTTGTCGCGTCCATCGTGGAATTCTTACATTTTCAAGTGTTGGTAATCTTGTCTTGAATTCGTCCCATTCATTTAGAATTTTTGTTGGGACATTTTCGTCCCATCCGATGCCCAGGAGCCAAAGACTTTGAATAAGAATCTTTGCCTTGATTGTGATTGGTGATAACCAGCCAAAAGGATCAAAGATTTTGCCAGCGTCACTCAATATTGCTCGTTTGGTACCCTTTGTGCTGAATGACGACGAGTTGACTTTAAACTGGAAGTCGTCTATCTCCGGACACCATTTGATTCCCAAAACCTTGAATGTTGTATGACAATCAAAGTCATGTTCTGGTTCCATTTCAATAACCTCTTTTGGCAACGCTTTTATGAACTCTGAACTATTTGATGTCAATTTGCGTAAGTTGAATCCACCCTTGTGAAGTAGTTGCATCAATTCTTGTTGAAGGTCCTGACACTCCCTTAGTGAATTTGCTCATCCAAGACAATCATCTACGTAGAATCCTTCAAGTACTGTTTTGCTTGCACGTGGATACCTTTCTCTTTCATCCTCAGCTAACTGGCATAGAGTTTTTATTGCCAAATATGGAGCGGCAGCTGTACCGTATGTGACAGTTTTGAGGGCATATTCTCTTATTGGACCACTAGAATTTTCCCTCCACAAAATACGCTGAAGGTTTGTATCGTCCTGGTTGACTAAAATTTGCCGATACATTTTCTCGACGTCAGCTTCGAATGCAATTGGAAATGACCTCCATTGAAGTAGTAGAAGAAATAGATCCTTTTGAACTGTTGGACCTGTCATCATGATGCCATTCAGCGATTCCCCAGATGTCGTCTTCGCAGAGGCATCAAAGACCACTCTCAGTTTTGTGGTAGTGCTGTCATCTTTTATCACTGCATGATGTGGAAGAAAATACGTTTTTCCAGTATAACCCTCCGGCGCTTCCTCCATGTGTCCAAGAGCAATATATTCCTGAATGAATTTGGTATATTCATGCCGAAGACTCTCGTTTTTTGCGAACCTCTGCTCTAACATAAAGAACCGCTTCAGTGCAATGGCAACTTGACGATGTACCGTCCCGTTGCATCTCGTTTATGAGTTTCTTGATAATGAGTTTCGCACAATTCATCGATTGCAGAGTTTACGGTTGCACTTGGAACTTCTTCCAGTTCCCAAAACTTTTTCAAGGCTTCGTCTTCACTGCACACACTGATACACGATGTTATTACATTAACCTGTGTCTGCTTCTTTGGAGTTGGGGTGGTAATGACTGGTCCAGATAGTATCCAGCCAAATCTTGTGTTTTGTGCCATGGGCGTATTATTGGGACCTTTGACTAAACCATGCGTCAAAAATTGCGGCAAGATGTCTGATCCGATTAGTAATTCGATGTCCTTTGGTTGTCCGTACCATGGATCCGCCAACTTCAGCCCTTGGATGTGTGCCCAATGATTGGGTGTAAATTCTTGTCCTGGCATTTTTAATGTAATGACAGGCATAACTAGTGCTTCTACCTTTAAGCTGACCCTTTCATCGTGAATTGATTGGATGACAAGATTGCATGCTGCTATGATTTCTGTAGCATGACCGTTGATTCCATTGACCTTTGACTGATGCTTGACCAATGGTACCTTTATATGACGTGCTAACTTCTCCGTCACGACACACGACTGAGACCCTTGATCAATCAGAGCTCGTACGAGTTTTACTTGTCCTCCAACGCATACGTTCACCATGGCTGTGGCTAGAAGTATCATCCTGTTCTTACTGCTTTTATGTGCAGTAGCGATTCCTGTTGTTGTTTGTGCTTCTTCTCTAGCTGTTCTTCCAGTTACCGTCAGTGTTGTACCCTCACCTCGAGGGAAATGTAGTAGGGAATTGTGCTGTTTTGTGCATATTTTGCATGCCTTCTTTGACACACATTCTCTTGCAGCATGTCCATCTCGTAAACAGTTGAAACATAGCTTTGATTGTTGGACCACATCCACTCGGTTTTTCGGCTTCATACTCAAAAACTTTTTGCAGTTGAATAGGTGATGAGATTCGCTGCAAACAACACATTTCAACTGTGTGACTGTAGTCAAATGGTTTCTTGCTGGTGTTGTTTTATTTTGTGACTGGTGCTCACGGTAGAATTCACGACTGCCTTCTAATCCTCGGAATCTACCCTCGATGAAGTCAAAAAACTCACTTAGCTTTGGAATATCTGTTGAAGTTCCTCTTGATTGTTGATATAA
Organism: Brachypalpus laphriformis; assembly: GCA_945910035.1. Classification (NCBI taxonomy): domain Eukaryota; kingdom Metazoa; phylum Arthropoda; class Insecta; order Diptera; family Syrphidae; genus Brachypalpus; species Brachypalpus laphriformis. Next base: position 105,255,531 of record OX246754.1, on the reverse strand, counting down.
CTTTCTTGTTTCTCCGTCCAGTTTTGGATATATAAGCTGGATTACTAATGGATCCCATGAGCTCACGTCAACTCCCAAGTTTTTGATACCGCACAAAATTTCATTCGACGTATCCATGATGGTTTTCAAGTCGAATGCACTTTCATTTCGAACTGGTTTTAAATTAAGCAACTTTTGGATGTAGTTGTTGACCAAAGCTGCTGAATTTTGGAACCGTTTCGTTAGCAATTCTATAGCCGTTGCATAATTGCTTGATGTTGGTGACAAGTGGCTAACAATCCTTGCTGCTTCTCCGTTCAGGTTGCCTTTCAAATATTGGATCCGTTCAACGTCGCTTAAGGAACCATTCTGGTGAACCAACCGATCAAACAGTTCCCAAAATGACGTCCACTCTTCATATCTTCCGCTGAATGTTGGTATACTTATTGTTGGGAGTTTTATTTGAGAATGTGTTGTTGTTTGGGGATTGCGCTCCAATTGGTGTTGTCGATCTTCTGCTTCCTTAATTTGGATGTATGCATCTTGATACATTTGCTCTAAGTCGATGAATTCATTATTGGACACATACTCCTGGTCGTAATCTGCATCTTCCAGTGACGACATTATTTCATCGTTCATTGTCACCAACTTTGTCCAGCATCCCTTCAGTTGATCCAATTTAAACCCGAGGTAAACTGAATTTTGACTTAAATCCAAGTTGTCAATTATGCGTAGAAAGTTGCTCTTGATTAGATTCAACTTTCTGAACCTTGTTGGACACTTCGTGTTGTCAGCTGTCTCCCCCGTTTCTCCTGTAACTGATAGGCTGCTTCTCGTTTGTTGCATTGCTGCACGTGAGCTTGAGGCTTGAATGCCTGCATCAGTGGGTGACGTCATAGATACAGCCACTTCTCTTGTCCTTTCTGGATCTGATGATTTGCTCGTTGATTGTTGTGTTGTTGCTTGGAAGGTTGGCGATTGAATACCTGCATCAGTAGGTTTCGACATCGACGAAGGTTGTGTTTTCTTCTTTATGAGCTCCAATTTTGCCTGGAACGTATCTTTAATGTCGAGATACCTTACTTCAAATTGTTCAAAATACTTCTTCACGAAGTATTCATGCTGGGGATGTGTTTTCCTTAGCTCTTCCAAATGTCCGTTGTTTATTTGGAAGTCGACCCAGTGCTCTTCTAACTTCTCCAATCTCCTTGTTAGGTATTCCACAGAGTACCGGGATTCTCCATCCTTCTTGAAATTAGTCCATAATCGATGAACCTCCTCCGTGATTCTGACTTGGTTTAGTGCAATCTCTTCCATTGCGCTCATTGTTACACTGACACTAGCACTTTATGATGTTTTTTTTTTTTTTGTTTTTTTTGAATTGTGGTTTTGTACCACGACTTTGATGAGTGATGATTTGGTCTCGTACCACACTCACTGATGTTCACTTGTTATTTGACTTTCCTTGGGAATTTGGTCTCACACCAACACTCACTAACATTCACTGTACTCAGTTATGGTCTCGTACCAACACTTAATAATCCGGCTCGAAGGACCAATGAAAATCTTTGCTGATTTACTTTAAAATCGCCTAATGCAGCCTCACATTAGGATTAGAAAAGGCTTGGTTCGATTTTTCAGATAACAATGACAACTTGCTTTATTTTACCTTAATATTTATACAGAATTAATGCTAGCCTAAACAAAAAGTGCATATTATAATTACAAAGATAAAAGTGCAAATTACGGAAAAATGAAAAAGAGTCAAATTATTTAATAAAAGGAAAACAAAAATATGCTGACTTCGCTTATCGAGCATTGCCCTTTGTAGCTACTGCAATGTTGTTTATTGCATTCGTCATAATGCGTTGTCATTAAAGTTTTGTTTTGTAATTTGTTTGTTGATATCATCAACAACGGTTGACACCTTGATCCAGGCCAGGAGGAAGGGTTGGGGGGGAACGATAGGAGAGGCAAGGTTTGACGATTATCCTTTAGTTTTACTTCAAGCCTCTTTAAGTGAATCGCTCATCGTTGCGGCAATACCGCTTGGGACGTGATACGTCCCCGATGCCGATTCCAAGCGTCTTGAGCTCTAGTATAACCACGACAAGGTAGATAATCATGATGGGCAGCTCTGTGTTACTAGAGTAAAATAGCTTGGTCACATTTTTACGGGCGATACAATTAGTCCAGATCCAAGTCAAGTGGAAGCCATAATAAAGCTCAAAGTGCCACAGAAAAAAAACAATTAAAAAGCATTATGGGCATGTTTGATTATCTTCGTGCTTTTATACCGAATTTTTCCAATATAAATGCCCCACTACGGGAATTGTTAAAGAAGAATATCGAGTTTCAGTGGACATCCATTCATACCAAAGTATTTGATGATATTAAAGATATTCTCGCCCAACATTCAATTCTTCATGTTTTCGATCCAAATAAGAAAATTTTGCTACAGTGTGATGCGTCTCAGAATGGTTTGGGATGTTGCCTATTGCAAGATGGCAAGCCGGTAGCATATGCATCCAAAAGTTTAACTGATACTGAGGCTAGGTACGCACAGATTGAAAAAGAGTTGTTGGCGGTGGTGTATGCTTGTGAAAAGCTTAATAATTATATATGTATATGGATACCATTTTACCATACACTCTGATCATAAGCCCTTGGTGGCTATATTGAAAAAAGATGTGGGCGAAATTCACTCCACCCGCTTGCAACGTATTAAACTGAAACTTTCAAAATATAATTTAGAAATTCAATATGTGCCCGCAAGTTTTTATACGTAGCTGATCTATTATCAAGAAATTTCATCAATGATCCCTTATTTGATATGGAGTCACCTTTAAAAGATCTTGTTCATAGTGACTGATGTGATGTTCGAGTGTGAATAGACGTATTTTAAGTCTTCTCCGGCAAAAGTAATCTAAGCTCGTCAATTATTAATATAAACCTAACTTAAACGCGTGGCTTACAGATACAGTGTGCGAATATAGTAATGCAAAATAAAAACATCTGTAAATAACCAACCACCAAAGGGTGTCCCATAATTCGCGCACAATGTAATTTTGATAGAAAATAAAGATTTTTAATTAGAAAGGTTAATTTTTTTTATTGATTTATAGAGTATACAGATTGGGGTTATGTATGGAAGAGCACATCGGATAAATGGCCGCCACGGCTTTGCTGGCATGTACAAACTCTTTTATTGAAATTTTCTATGCCCGTTTCGCATAAATGTGGCTGAATTTCATTAATACACCCCCCAATTTCCTCTTCCAGGGCGTTTTTGGTCGTGGGGTTGTTTGCATAGACCTTTGACTTAAAAAAACCCCAAAGAAAAATGTCCAATGGCGTTAAATCGTAAGATCTGGATGGCCAATTCTGATCGCAAAAACGGCCGATTACACGATAAGGAAATGACTCATGCAGTAGTTGAATTGTTTCTCTGGTTGTATGGCATGTGGCACCATCTTGTTGAAACCACATGTTGGTCACATCCATATCTTGTAATTTAGGCACTAAAAACTGGGTTATCATGTCACGATAACAAACACCATTAATTGTTACTGCCTGACCAGCCGCATTTTCGAAGAAGAATGGTCCGATAATGCCTCCAGTCCAAAATCCGCACCAAACAGTCACGCGTTGTGGATGCACTTGTTTCTCAACAATTATTCGTGGGTTTTCTGAACCCTAAATGCGAAAATTTTGATGATTAACGAAGCCATTAAGATAAAAATTATCTTGTACGAAAATTGCGGACTGTAGCTGACAAACCTTCATTATTTTCAAAATATTGCTCAACAATGAAAATGCGTTGTTCTTTCGTATAGCGCTCTATTTTTACTAACCCCGAAATGTCAGCTGTCACATTGTTATCTTTTTTTCCGTTGGCACCACTGTACTATGAAATGGCGCAAAATTAAAATTTTGCGTGAATTATGGGACACCCTTAATAGCTAAAAACCTAGCAAAAAAAAAAATACAGTTCTTTATTTTATTTGCTTACTGTCTGCCGTGTTTATACATATATATTTATTCAAACCGCGTATGATGTCGTCGATTGCTACCACATCCGGGTCAAACAGTGCTCCAAACCAACCTTCAGCTTCGACACTAACGAGTTCGCATGCTACAAACTCAACTTCCGATGGTACAAAGGTTGGCAAGAAGCAGAGTAAACCCATCAAGCCAAAACTTCCGTCCGCTCCAACCCAGCTGAATTCCCCAAAAAACCTACCATCTTCGCCTACCTTTAAAGACTGACTGAACAATCGTTTCACTGAGCTAAAAAAGCATACTGACGACATAATTGCATCCTTTAAGAGCAAGCTGACAGACTCCTGCAATGAATTGCTGCTCAAAATCCTAAACCTAGAGCAATAATTGGTCCAATGCGTCAACAATATTAATTCCGCCTTCTCCGATCTATCGCAGCGAGTCAATGACGTCGAACATGTTGTCAATAGCAGATTAACGGAGCAGCTCTCAGAGCTACGGAAGCATTGTGATATGCTGGAACACAAAGATTTCATCGCAGATGCTGTTGTTTTCGGTATCCCATAAATGCCTAAACAAAACTTAACCAACATATTCAACACACTGTAACGAAGTGACATAATCCACCACCACAGAAGCGATCATCCACACTCTACGCACACCTCTCTAACCACCTAATGCGTAGCCGCCATCTGTTGGCAGGTAGCGAAACAGCGAATATTCTCCGAATCCTCAGTCAAACAAGAGGAAACGGAGGAAAAGGAGAATAGTACAATATGAGAAAAAGTAAATACAAAGGTCGCAGACGAGAATGTGGAGGAAATTTTGAATTGGCTCAAGATTCACATTCTCGTCTTGCAGGTTTTTTCCATAAAGGAGAGTGGATGAGAGTCAGTCGGCAGAGTCTGCTCAAGCGTTGTAGTACCAATCCAGGGTACTTTTGACAGACTCTCCAGGAATTGGTCTTCCGACTTTCCACCGATTTTTCTGCCTTCACCTCGGTGATTGGACAATAACCCACGGGCCTGCTACTAGCTATAGCCGGCCCGTCCGATAGGTTTCTCCCCTTCTGAGAGAAACAAACCGAGTTAACCACAGCGGATTTGCCGCCCTTTGGTAAGTTACCTCGTAAGCCTGCCCTAAGTGCGGGCTGTGTCACAGCGCGCCTGCCCTAAGTTGGGACGGTTACCTTCCAAGCCTGCCCTAAGTGCGGACTGGAGCCCCCCTAAGCCTGCCCTAAGTGCGGACTGGGTCACAGCACGCCTGCCCTAAGTGCGGACGGCTACTTTCCAAGCCTGCTCTAAGTGCGGACTGGATCCCTCCTAAGCCTGCCCTAAGTGCGGACTGGGTCACAGCACGCCTGCCCTAAGTGCGGACGGCTACTTTCTAAGCCTGCCCTAAGTGCGGACTGGATCCTTCCTACGCCTGCCCTAAGTGCGGACCGGGTCACAGCACGCCTGCCCTGAGTGCGGACTGGGTCATCGCAAGCCTGCCTTGAGTGCGGACTGCGACCTTCGAAGCCTGCCCTAAGTGCGGACTGAAACTCCTTCGAGACGACGCACCGAACCGAGCCAGACAACAGGACGCATAACCCCGGCCCGTACCAGAACCAGCAGCAGGACGACGATAGTTGTAAGCGTATGTACTATTATTAAGTATAAAAATTGTTAAGAAATTGATAAAAACCGTACTAGCATTGTTCCAAGTAACTATCGTGAAACAAATCCGTAAGATAAAGTACCTCTTTCCCAAAGTCTAGGGTGTTCCTTTGGGTTAACCCTGGGGCCGGCGAGCCCACCTCAGCCTTTGAAGAAAGATACCCTCACAATTGGTGCCCGAACAGGGACCTCTACAAGAGGTACCACCGAAAAATCCGATCGACCGAACGAGAGAAGAATCAGCCATGCCGTCCGACACGGAAGACCCCTCTACACCCTGAGAACCAGTGGAAGAAGACCAGCTCGCTATGATGAACATTGGCTGGATCTACCTGTTGAGTAAGTCCGAGCTTATGACCACCATGGCCGACAAAGGGTTAAACATCACGGAGACTCTGAAGGAACTGCGACAGCAGATGAGTCAATATCTGAAGAACGCCCGGACCCGCAAGTCGACCCAAAACCTCTGCGCATACAGGAACGGGAGTACGCAGAGTCTACCCTGAGGCCAAGGAGATTGCCCGGTTGTACACCGAGACCTGATTCCCAGTTCCGATGGTCACACCAGTGACATATCCAAAACCTACAAACAAGCTCGGAGGCTTAGACGAAGCAACGATGGACGAACCATCACCCATGGCCGAAGCCATAAAATCCCCGAACTTGCCCGCGAATTCCGCAAGACCCAGCCCACCGCAGCATAAATCCGTTTTCAGCTACGAAGCAGAGGTTATGGATACCGTCCGAAAATGGGGCCTGCGATTCGATGGGTCCGGAAGTGCACCCGAATTTATCGAAAGGCTAGAAGAGCTTACACGGTGTTATGATCTCCCCCTGGACTTCATACCTCGTACATTGCCGGAAATCTTTCATCTTTCGAGGAACGGCCCTCGAGTGGCTTCGGATTAACGAGGATAATTGGCAGACCTGGGAGGACTTCCATCAAGCCTTTCTCCGGTACTACCTACCGGCTCGCTGGAGGATGAAGTTATGAGAAGACGACAGGGGCCACGGGAAAAGGCCAAAGACTACATCCGAGCGTACCAGTACCTAATCCGACAACATCCCCATATGGACGGAACAAAAAGCGTGGACCGCATCTACGACAGCCTTCGACCCGAATATCGCTTGTGCATTAAGCGCCGCGATTTCGAGACCCTAGAGGAGCTTTTGGACCTTAAAGAAGAGTATGAGTTCGTGCGTAATGAGGAGAGGAACAGCAGACCGGCTCCCGTTCCGAATCCACCAGTAATCCACCGACTGGTAGAACTCTGGCATCGACCAGCTATGACCGGAATACTCATTGCTGGAATTGCAAACAGCGAGGGCATCGTCACCAGAAGTGCCGACAGGCATCCCGCTTATTCTGCTCCCGTTGCGGGGAGGACGGGAGACTGTCAAGAGACTGCCTGTGCACCCAAAACAGAGTGGCCATCCTCTCTAAGCCAGTGTGGGAAGACCCACGATATTTCATCCCCATATCCATCCAGGGGCGTGTGTTCCAAGCGCTACTAGACACCGGGGCCACCCAGCCCTTTATAAGTACCGCCATGCGGAACAGCATGCAAAAGATGAGACTACCGAGGCGCTTGACACGCCAAGACATCCAGCTAGCAAATGGACAGGTCGTCACCACTGGCGAATGTTAGCGGGTCACGTTGGAATACCACGGCAAGGTAGTCACCATAGAGCCTACGTACATGAGGGAGCTAGCGGAAGAGGCCATCTTCGGGATGGATTTCCTGGAGCAAACTGACTTCCAGATAACTATAGCCGGCAAGCCCTTACCCCACACGCCCGTCACCGCACCCGAAAAGGTATCCTCGGTGCAGGCCCTCCGTGGCGCCGAATACCTCCCGAAATTACAACATCAACAACTCGAGGCATTCTTGGCACAAGAATTGCCAAGGTTCGAAGCTCTGAAGAGCACCACCAATATTGCCGAACACCGGATACGGCTCACGACCGACCAACCTTTTAAACAACGCTACTACCCTCGAAACCCAGCCATGCAACGGATCATAGACGACGAGATTGATGAGCTACTCCGGCTGGATAAGGTTGAACCATCGAATAGCCTTTACAGTTCCCCGATTGTCCTGGTCAAAAAGAAAACAAGGACTTGGAGGCTATGCGTAGACTTCCGTCAGCTCAACGAAATCTCCGTCAAGAATGCTTATCCCTTTCCGCAGATTAATCCTATACTGGACAAACTACGCCGAGCCAAGTTCAACTTGACGCTCGATCTAAAGCAAGGGTATTGGCAGATTCCACTGGACCGCCTTCACGGTCCCGGGACGAGGGCTATATCAGTGGAAAGTGATGCCCTTCGGGTTACACTCGGCCCCCGCCACTTTCCAAAGAGCACTTGATAGCATCATCGGGCCTGAGGTGGAACCCAATGCTTTCACTTACCTCGACGACATCATCATCGTGAGCGCTACGTTTGAGGAACACATGCGCCACCTACGCGAAATCTGCCGAAGGCTCCAACGAGCTAACCTTAGAATCAATCCAGAAAAATGTGAGTTCTGCAGATCCGAGGTGAAATATTTGGGCCATGTGATTAGTAAACAGGGAATCCACACCGACCCCGACAAAGAAGCGGCCATCCGGGAATTAAAACCGCCCACAAATATACGCGAACTCCGCCGCGTCTTGGGTATTGCGTCCTGGTACCGGCGGTTTATACAGGATCTGTCGACCGTCGCCACTCCATTAACGTCTCTCCTCAAGAAACACCGACCATGGAGGTGAGGACCAGAGCAGCAAGCGGCATTTGACGCCATAAAAACCAGACTCACGGTAGCCCCGATACTCACATGCCCCGATTTCAATCAGCTGTTTAGGCTACAAACGGACGCGAGTGGCGAAGGACTAGGGGTGGTCCTCACGCAGAAAGTGGACGATCAGGAACGAGTGATTGCGTATGTCAGCCGCACCCTCACTGATCTAGAAAAGAAATACGCTACGACCGAAAGGGAGTGTCTAGCGATCCTCTGAGGAATCCGAAAGATGCGTCCCTACCTGGAGGGATACCATTTCACGGTGGTGATGGATCACCATTCCTTGAAATGGCTACACTTTTTAGAAAATCCCTCGGGGAGACTGTCTAGATGAGCCATATAGCTCCAACAATATGACTTTGATGTCCAGTACCGGAAGGGGACGTTAAACGTGGCCGCCGACACCCTTTCCCGAGACCCGCTAGCAAATCCCGAAGCACAGCTTCATTCTTGCAACTCCGGCCGTCCAGAATGGACAGAACGCATAATGGACTTGCTCACTACCAACCCAGAGGCGTATCCCGACTACCAGGTAATCGTCGGCAAACTGTACCGACATTTTTCTCGTCCCGAACAGATCGCCAATGAGACAGCCACCACGTGGAAATGGTGCGTTCCAGTGGCAAGCCGACAACAAGTCCTGACCGATCACCACGACGCCATAACCGCAGGGCATTTGGGTATAGCAAAACTAGCGTCCGAATTGCTGAAAGTTGCTACTGGCCCGGATTATTCCGAGACGTGGCCAAATACGTCCGCAGTTGCACAATCTGTAACGAGTATAAAGCGATGCAACAGAAACCCAGCGGAATGATGCACACAACTCCGGCGGGCTCTCCATGGGAAATCCTGTGCGCGGATTTCGTGGGACCCTTGCCCCGTTCAATGGAGGGACACACCATGATGCTGGTATTAGTGGATAAATTTACCAAGTGGGTAGAAGCCGTCCCACTCAGAATTGCTAGCACCACCGCTTTAATAAAAGCGACCCGAGAAAGAATCGTGACTAGGTTTGGATGTCCAAAAGTCCTACTTTCTGACAATGGTACCCAGTTTACCAGCCAGCAATTTCGCAATTTATCTGCAAGAGATGGGAATTGAACAGCGATTGACCGCGCCATACACCCCACAGGAGAGCCCCACGAGTTACATTATCTACTTTACTATAAGTAAAGTAGAAGTGCAACCACAACCCCAAACGTTACTTATGTTATCAGCATACAGTAAGATTTTAAGCATCACACCATAAATAAACTGTTTTCGTCTATCAACTGTTGCAACTGTATAAAGCTGAAGAGAGTTGGCTGATCACACGCATGTTGTTGAGCTGTTATTTTCTATATTATTTTTCTATGTTTCTCTTTTACGTTTGTTGTACGTAAAATGTACTGTAATGTTAATGTTTGATGTTATAGTAAGAATTGGAATAGTGAGTGAGTTCATTTTTGGAGTTCAATGAATAAAGAACGTTAAATGAAAAAATAACTTAAAGTGTTTTATTTGGAAATATAAAGTTGAGAGTGGAAAAGGTAAATTCACTCACGGAACGAGTAAACCGGGTCTTGAAAACCGTGATTGGCCAATACGTGCGGGATAACCACCGGCACTGGGACGAACACCTGCCAGAACTAACATTCGCTATCAACACTAGCAAACAGGAGTCCACCGGCTACTCGCCCGCCTACTTGAACTATGGTAGGGAGGTAAGGAGACCGGGCACGAGCGCAACCGTGATACCCACTGAACTACAAGGCCCTGCAGAACCGATATCGGTACGAAACGAGCGCATGAAGGCGATATACCAGTTAGTACAAAAGAATCTCGGCAAAGAGGCACAGACCCAGGCTAGGTTCTACAACCTCCGCCGACGGGCGTGGCGCCCCAGTATCGGCGACCTAGTGTACAGAAAGATCCGGGAGATTTCTTCCAGTGACAAGCACTTTACAGGAAAACTGGCGGCTCGCTACACCGGACCATATGAGGTCGTCAAATTTATCTCCCCTGTGATCGTGCTACTACAAAACAAAAAAGAGAAAACCAACACATTCTACCGCACGCACATACAGGATCTCAAGGAGTATAAATGCCGAGACGCAGAAACACCGACCATCAGTGCGGCAACAACCACCAGTAGTAGCAGATCACACAAGCCAGCTCAGATGGAAAACCCGACCGCCACTTCAGCACCCCGTGAGGAAACATCCGCCACCACCAAGTTAGCGACCAACCCATGCGCCAGACAACCAACTGCGCCGGCTAGGGCACTGGCGCCACCACCCAGACGAGACTCCTAAGGGGCCCGAAACGCTCCAATTCCGCGACGAGTTGCTTCCCGAGTAACCCCAACAGACGTCGTGCAAATCACGCCCCGACCCGGGGACCAGGCACGCCTCGGCGCCATCCGAAGCCAAAAGAAAGACGCCGAAAAGCGATGGTTCCAGCGGATCACCAAGCTCGCCGACGACCAGATATGCCGCCACGTGAGCCACAAAACACAATCAGAAAAGCTGGCAATCACCAACAACAAGACACACCGTCGGCCGAGCAACTCCAGGACACCACCAAAGAAAAACACCGGCCGAAATCAACCAGCCCGAGAGGACGTCACCTCAAGTCAACCAACCACGTCGCAGGCCGCAAGCGCCATCACACCAGGAAGACGTCACCATAACCACACCAGCAACAACCCAAGTGCTACACACCCGTAACAAACGCCGCCCGCCGACGAAAGAGGAACGAAACCAAAGGAAGGCCGAACAGCGTAGGCGTAAGTCGCAACGCGAAAAAGCCCGAGCGAGCCGAGCGATAGTTTAAGTTCTTGCACAAAAAAAAAGAGAAAAACAAAATGTTAATGAAGTAGTATGTTTAGTTTCAAAGGAAAATAAAGTTATACCGATAGGTTAAGTTCTTACATAGCCGATTTGTTTGGATTTCGTTCGTAGATTCCCCTCTACAGGCCAGGGACAGTTCACGACGAGAAGGTTCTCGTCTGCCGAGGAAGGAAGGGAATGTAACGAAGTGACATAATCCACCACCACAGAAGCGATCATCCACACTCTACGCACACCTCTCTAACCACCTAATGCGAAGGCCGCCATCTGTTGGCAGGTAGCGAAACAGCGAATATTCTCCGAATCCTCAGTCAAACAAGAGAAAACGGAGGAAAAGGGGAATAGTGCAATATGAGAAAAAGTAAATACAAAGGTCGCAGACGAGAATGTAGAGGAAATTTTGCATTGGCTCAAGATTCATATTCTCGTCTTGCAGGATTTTTCCATAAAGCCGAGTGGATGAGAGTCAGTCGGCAGAGTCTGCTCAAGCTGTTATGCGCATGCATACCAGAATTGTATGATCAGCAAAGTTATAGTGATATGTCTAACGGAAGCACGTTTGCAACGTTGCAAATGTGTTTAAATAGTTTCAATTCAGGCATCTTCAATGCACGCGCACAATATTTTGTGCTTACTATGCTTTCGAACGAACAAACAAAGAAACAAAGTATGGAGTCATATTCCATACATGCTCCGAGCAAATGTGCTGATCTGCAGTTCTGTTGACTGCGCGTGGGCTTCTCCCTTATAGAAATCGATAACTAAGTCGAGTTGTCAACGAACCTCCAACCCGAGCACACGCAAGTTTTAATCGTTAAATAAAAACCCCACATTTTAAGATAATGAAAAGATTCTCTTTTATTTAAACAAAAATCTTCTCCCTTAAGAAAGGCGCGCATAATAAAGCATGGTAGTACCAATCCAGAGTACTTTTGACAGCCTCTCCAGGAATTGGTCTTACGACTTTCCACCGATTTTTCTGCCTTCACCTCGGTGTTTGGGCAATAACCCACGGGTCTGCTACTAGCTACAGCCGGCCCGTCCGATAGGTTTCTCCCCTTCTGGGAGAAACAAACCGAGTTAACCACAGCGGGTTTGCCGCCCTTTGTTAAGCTACCTCCTAAGCCTGCCCTAAGTGCGGACTGGGTCACAGCATGCCTGCCCTAAGTGCGGACTGGGGCATAGCACGCCTGCCCTAATTGCGGACGGCTACTTTCTAAGCCTGCCCTAAGTGCGGACTGGATCACAGCACGCCTGCCCTAAGTACGGACGGCTACTTTCTATGCCTGCCCTAAGTGCGGACTGGATCCCTCCCAAGCCTGCCCTAAGTGCGGACTGGGTCATCGCAAGCCTGCCCTGAGTGCGGACTGCGACCTTCGAAGCCTGCCCTAAGTGCGGACTGAAACTCCTTCGAGACGACGCACCGAACCGAGCCAGACAACAGGACGCATAACCCCGGCCCGTACCAGAACCAGCAGCAGGACGACGATAGTTGTAAGCGTATTAGTACTATTATTAAGTATAAAAATTGTTAAGAAATTGATAAAAACGGTACTAGCATTGTTCCAAGTAACTATCGTGAAACAAATCCGTAAAATAAAGTACCTCTTTCCCAAAGTCTAGGGTGTTCCTTTGGGTTAACCCTGGGGCCGGCGAGCCCACCTCAGCCTTTGAAGAAAGATACACTCACAACACTCTGCGAGAAAATGAAGATAACACCACCTATCTTAAAAAATTGTTTTCGCACGAAACCGCGCAACAGAAGTGATGGGCCGGCTGTCATTCTGCAATTTGCCGATGGTGGTGAGAGGAACAAAACGCTGAAGGCGCTCTCTGACTTCAGGACAAAAACAAAACGCCAGCTGCTGTTAAGCGATTTTGGTTTTAATGCTGTTGCTGTCCAGGAAGATTGTGTTTGTGAATGAGAGCGTAACACCAAGAAATCATTCTCTTCTTCAGCTTGCGACATGTATGAAAAAGGAAGGCAAGCTGTCAACTGTTTATAAGAAATCTGTGCTCGTCAAATTCAGCAATGATAGTGAGAGCGTGGTAATAGAAGATGTTGACAGTTTGAATGCTGCTGCCGATCGACATCAACTGAGAAGAACTGCTACAACCAACACATATCGAGTCAACCGCTTGCTGCTTTAAATTTGTTTCACAACAGATACCGTCATCTGTGTTCTTGTCATTAAAATTGCTCTCCTAATTTATTAGACTATTCAAACTTGTTTGTCCACTCTTGTAAATTTTTCTGTTATTGTTTGCGCTTGGGTCTCTCTGTTTATGTTTATTCTTTCCAATTACTCAATCGATGCTACCAGGTTTTCTTCATAGCAATCAGTTTTCTGGCGGTGAAATGGGTAGTCATTTATATGAAATGATACGAATTTTAGGTTTGCAGAGAAAAGGCTAAATATTTGCCATATAAATGCTCAAAGTCTGGCACCTAAATTGGATGAATTTCGTCTGTTGTTTATAGATTCCCAGGTTGATGTAATTTGTGTTTCTGTATCATGGTTCTGTCCCGTAATTACGAATAGTGCCTACGAGATTGATGGATGTAGGCTATTCCATGCTGATAGAATTACTCGTGAAAGAGGGGGCGTAGCTCTTTATGTGCGCAGTGATATATCTTGCGAATTTGAATGTAAATCGAATATGTAAAGTACGTCAAAGTATTTGTTCCTAAAACTTCACCTTGGTTTAGAACGATTACTCCTTGGAGTTATCTATAGGCCGAACAAAAACATTGACGCTACGCCGATAATAAACATTTTAGAGGAAATTTCATGTTCTGTCTCCAATGTTATCTTATGTGGCGACTTCAACTGTGATTTGCTTACTACCGCCACTTCAGCTAAGTTAGTTGATAGTTTCAGGAGTCTAAGTTTACGACCAGTAAATTTGCTGACACCAACTCACTTCACAAAAGAAGATGAAACTCTTCTAGATGTTTTCTTTGTAGCTGATATCGGTAAAGCCGTATTCTACAATCAGTTATCAGCCCCAGGTTTTTCAATGCATGATATTATATTTTTGACGTATGACGTACCAATAGGTGAAGAACAGAACCTAATTATTTTTAGAAATTTCAAAAATATAAACTACGAAAATTTAGTAACCGACATTGCTAATGTAAATGGCAAATTTACTTTATGTCTTCGGTTGAGCAACAAGTAGCTTTCTTGCAACACAACATAAAAATGCTCTTCGATCAATACGTTCCGTTAAAATCAAAAATTATAAAATCTAGTTCTCCTCCTTGGTTTAGCAATCAAATTCTTAATTTAATCCAACAACGGGATGGCGCATGTACTCTTTGAAAACGTTGTAAACTACAGGAGCTTTATGAAATATATCGACCATTAAGTAATTTGGTTGTTTTTCGTATCCAAAATGCGAAACGAGCCTACTACTAGACTTTTATCTGCCCTAGCAATCAGTCCGGGAAAGATATTTGGAAAAAGTTACGTAAACTAGGGAATGGGAACTGCAAAATGAAGTACCTGGGGATGTAGATTGCGATACGCTTAACACGAAGTTTGTCTCTGTTGGAGTACCATTAACGGAATCTTCTAACTCTGAATCTCAAGCATCTTGGCAAATAGGAGAAGATGATGATGATAGTGAACAAAACTTTAGATTCGCAAATCTAAGGGATGAAGACATAGTTGAGGCAATTGTATCTGTCAAGGCAAATGCTAGAGGATTGGATGACATTAACCCTAAGTTTTGGAAGCTTCTTGTCGTGTAAACACCAATTACTTAACTGAACAGAACTAAACAATAAAACTATTTACTTATTTATTACTTTATCTGTCACTGGAATATTGTATATAATATACAGTTGCTAAGTTAGTTACAGTATGACTTTGAAAATATGTAGAGTCAGTTGTTGTGTGATGGTCGTAATTAGAACGTCTTTTGTTAACCTTGCGTATTGAATTTAAATAAATAAATTTATAATTATAACGTAGATAAACTACAATACCTCGTATCAGTTATTTCGAACCCTAAGAACATAACATATTGTGGCGACGAGTGGCGGTTTTAATTGCAATTAAATATATATCTTAGTAGTAAAAAAAAAATTGATGCAGATCAATTTAGCGCGTTCTTAATGCAGCAGAAGGCTTTACTTAAGCAGCAAGAAGAATTCATGAAGACATTTATGGAGTCATCCTCAATGACTAGTTCTACGACGCTGAAATCTTCTGCAGAGAAGATCATGGAAACGTTATCTCACAGTATCACCAATTTTGTCTATGACACCGATAACGGGCTCACTTTTGAGGAGTGGTTTAGTAGACATGAAGATATATTCTTAGTTGATGGTAAGGAATTGGACGATTCTTCTAAGGTGAGATTACTGCTTAGAAAGCTAGACGAAAACGCGTACAATCGCTATGCAAACTTAATCCTTCCAAAGAAAACTCGAGACATAAAATTCGAAGAGACAGTAACTAAATTAAAAGAAATATTTTCACGTAAAACTTCTCTATTTGCAACGCGATATAAATGACTTACGCAGGAATAATCAACAAGCAGTGCGAAAATTTTAAATTAAGTACTATTACTTCTGATGAATTTAAATGTGTTATGTTCGTCTGCGGGTTAACTAGTGCACATGATGTGGATATTCGGGCACGATTGCTAGCAAAGCTGGAAGCAGATGAAAAAGATCACAAATTAAAATTTTCAGATCTGTCAGGTGAATGTGACCGAATTTGAATGCTTAAGCATGACTCATCGCTGGTAGAAAATCGTGCTGCTACTGATAACAGTGTAAGAGTTGTGCGTAAGCAAAACAAACAAAAAGATCAGAAACCAAAAAGCGCATGCTGGTTTTGTGGGGGGATGCTTTATGCAGGAAAGTGCTGGTATAAGACTCACAAATGTGCCGATTGTGGAGGAATTGGCCATAAAGAGGGATTCTGTGACAAAGGGAAACAAAACGCCATCACTAACAACAACAACAGCAAGAAAAAATCTAAATTTGGAGGCAGAAATCGCGTAAACACATGTGTAAACTCTGACAAAACAATTAATAGTATATTTTCAGTATCCAAAGTTGACTATGCAGCTCATCGAAAATTTATCGTGGTAGAAATAAATAGTCATCCAGTTCGACTACAAATCGACACTGCATCAGATATTACCATAATATCAGAAGACAGCTGTAAATGCCTGGGAAGTCCAAGCGTTACACCAACAAAACACTCAGCGCGGAATGCTAGTGGGCAGTCACTACCATTATCAGCAGAATTGCAGTGTCAGGTCTCTTTCAGAGATAAGAAAATGCAGAACATGTGTTACATAACGAAAGTACCAAATTTAAACATTTTAGGAATCGATTGGATAGAAGCATTACTATTGTTTGACATTCCTATTAATTCAATTTTTGCAAAGGTAGAATCTAATCAAAATGAATCTCCACTGTCCTTTTTTACAGAAAAAAATTGCAACGATTAAGGCGGAGTACCACAACCTATTTGATGAATCCATGGGATTGTGCACAAACACAGAAGCAGTTCTTCACTTAAAACCGGGAGTGACACCAGTTTTCAAACCAAAGCGACCGGTACCATACGCTTCCTTGCCAGCGATAGACAGCGAAATTATCCGCCTGGAACAATTAGATGTAATCAAGAGAGTTGATTACTCGCAGTGGGCTGCACCTATTGTTGCTGTAAAGAAGGCAAAGACGGGTGTGCGAATATGTGGTGACTTTTCAACAGGCCTCAACAGAGCGCTCGAGTCGAACGAATACCCACTGATGATATATTTGTGACTCTTTCGGGAGGTAAGTTCTTTTCTACCATCGATTTATCTGATGTCTATCTCCAGATAAAAGTAAGCAAAGAATCGCAGCCATTGCTGACCATCAATACACACCGAGGATTTTTCCAGTATCAGCGCTTGCCGTTTGGTGTTAAGTCTGCCCTGGGCATCTTCCAGCAAATAATGAACACCATGTTGGCAAATCTTGAAGGAGGGGTGTGTTATCTCAATGATGTGATAGTGGTAGCCAAATCTCTAGAGGAGCATAGAGTCTATAGTAGACCATTTTTACTCCAAACTGATCACCAACCACTTTTATCCATTCTCGGATCAAAAAAAGGCATACCGGTTTATACCGCGCAACTATTACAACGATGGGCTTTGACATTAATTGCTTACGATTTCAATATCGAGTGTATTAATACATCAAAATTCTGTTATGCCGATGTTCTTTCACGGCTAATCAATCGTCAAACAACTGACAAAGGAGAAGATTCTGTTATCGCTACGACTCAATTGGAAGCAGAAGTAAATCCAGTATTATCTGACAGCTTGCAAAACCTACCCGTCACATTCAAGGCGGTACAGAGAGAAACATCCATTGATACCGTGTTGAAGCAAGTTCTCCAGTTCGTCCGATCATCATGGCCCAGCAAAATTGAAGATCGAAATTTAAAATCTTTTTACAATCGACGAGACAGTATCAGCGAAACAAGGGTGTGGCGTGTTGCAAAATAAAATAGTCATTCCTATCTCATTACAGAAAAGAGTTCTGAAGCAGCTTCACGTGGGTCATCCGGGGATAGTACGTATGAAAGCACTTGCACGCAGCTATGTCTACTGGGCTAATATTGACAACGATATAGCGCAAGTAGTTCGACAGTGTTCTGCCTGCGCAACAGCTGCGCCGACGCCCATCAAAGTCCCATTCGCACAGTGGCCGGTCCCAACAAAACCGTGGTTGCGAATACACATCGACTTTGCTGGGCCATTTCAACAACGAATGTTTCTTATCATCGTTGACGCTTACTCCAAGTGGCCGAAGATTTTTTCCATGCAGTCTACGACAACATCCGCGACGATTACCGTATTAAGGGAAGTTTTCGCCAGATTCGGATTGCCGGACGTTATAGTATCGGACAACGGAACGCAGTTCACTTCGGGTGATTTTGCCGATTTTTGTGATAAAGGAGGCATCCAACATATACGGACTGCACCTTTTCACCCACAATCAAATGGTCAGGCGGAGAAGTTTGTTGACATTTCTAAACGGGGGATGAACAAACTGAAGGGGGAAGAAATGACCTCCTGCAATCTCCAAACATTTCTTCAGTGTTATCGATCCACTCCAAATGCACAGTTACCAGAAAATATCACTCCAGCAGAAGCAATGCTTGCAGTCATCAACACACGAAGTACAGCAGCCGAACTTAAAAATGGAGGAGCAGTTTAACAGCAGACATGAAACCAGATTTAAATAATTTCAGCCAGATGAACTTATATATGCTCGTAGCTATAATAACGGGCGCCAATCTATGGGTTCATGTTCTATAGACGAAACCAAGGCATTGGGTAGTCCGGTGGGGCAATCGCAGCGCCCGATCAGAAATCGCATGCCACCTAAGCGCCTTGATATGTCCAAAGAGGTCTCAGGCAAATATATGGATTTTTAGCTTAAGAGGGGAGATGTCGTGTAAACACCAATTACTTAACTGAACAGAACTAAACAATAAAACTATTTACTTATTTATTACTTTATCTGTCACTGGAATATTGTATATAATATACAGTTGCTAAGTTAGTTACAGTATGACTTTGAAAAGATGTAGAGTCAGTTGTTGTATGATGGCCGTAATTAGAACGTCTTTTGTTAACCTTGCGTATTGAATTTAAATAAATAAATTTATAATTATAACGTAGATAGACTACAATACCTCGTATCAGTTATTTCGAACCCTAAGAACACAACACTTCTACTTATGAGTATTTTGAAATTCCTCACCTATATATTCAACAACATACTTACTACTTACGAGTACCCTCTTTTATGGAAAAAAAACGAAAATACTTCCAATACCTAAATCCCAAAATGGGGTAAACACAGAATACCGTCCTATATCCATCTTGCCGTTCTTATCGAAACTGTTTGAAAAAGCCATGCTTAAGCAACTACAAGGGTATCTTTCTACGAACAATCTTTTAAGCTCCGCCCAGTCTGGTTTTCGTTCAAAAAGAAGTTGCAAAACTGCCTTGTTGCTTGTTGTCAATGACATTCGTAAAGCTATGGATAATAGATGTTGTACATTTTTAACACTGCCTGATTTCTCTAAAGCATTTGACACTGTAGACCACCTTGTACTCTGCAAAAAGCTGTCAAATAACTTTGGACTCTCTAAATCTGCAGTAAGACTATTATACTCCTACTTAACTGGCCGTCAGCAATGTGTGGCAGTGGGCGATAGATTGTCTTCATTCCTTAAGATAACAGCAGGTGTACCCCAGGGTTCTGCCCTTGGCCCACTATTGTTCTCCTTGTATGAGAGTGAACTTCCTGGATTGGTCAGACATTGCTCAGTTCACATGTTCGCTGATGATGTCCAGTTATACCGGAGTTGCCAGTTGGTTAATATTGCAAGTGCATTAGGTGAAATTAATGAGGATTTAAAAGTTATTCAGCAGTGGGCACTTGAGCACAGCCTGTCCTTAAATCCTGGGAAGTCAAAAACATTATGCATATACCAGCGTATACAAAAACATGCAATGATCAAAACAAAAGATTTTATTACCCCAGGTGGCAGCCCAGGTACACTGGAAAATCCACCCTCTTCGGAGGTCGGCTCTACGGATTCGGGGGAGAGCCAATTATTGCACCTAATAAATCCCTTCTCAAAAAGTACAAGGGTATCTCGATCTCCACCAACAAGATCGAACGTCTCCGGAAAAAGAAGTCCGCGGGAAGCGCAAGCGCGTGAAAAACGGGACTCAGCGAAATCAAAAAGCATTGAGGAGGAAAACGACGTACTCCGTACAAAGCTTACCGAAATGGGGCTACTCTATCGTGAGCTTAAGAAAGAAGTAGATTTACTCAGGCAAGAAAATAATGCCCTAAAAACACGTATCTACAAAAAGAAAGTACAGTTAGCACACATCGCTCACCTAGTCACGAATACCAGACGGACGAAGAAGAGCTAACACGTGAAACGAATTGGATCGAAAAGAAACGACCTAGCAAAAAACGCAAAGCTGGTTCGTCACCGGAAGTCGAGCCACAAAAACATGAAAAGCGCAAGGAGTTGCAAGAAAAGCAACAACAACAAAATTTACGTCCTCCGCCACCGATAAACGTCGTTGGAATAACGGAGTATAATAAGTTGCATTGCCTCATTAATGGAACCCTGCCATCGAAGTTTAAGGTGACATCTCTGCGAAACAATACGTGGAAAATCAATGTCGATGATGCCGACGGTTACCGATTATTATCCCAAAAATTGAATGCTGAAAAGATTTAGTGGTATACTTACCAAAATAAGTTAGAAAGACCACTGCGTGTTGTAGCAAGGGGACTCCACCCCTCGTGTACTAAAGAAGATGTAATGCGTCGCCTTCGAGATAAAGGCTTTAAAATCCTTGATGCCGTTAATACTATCAAGAAGGAGAAGCAACAGTCGGAGGGAGATCATGAAAAATTGGTAAGGCGTGGACTTCCACTATTCATGCTTAGTTTCGGTAAAGATGAAAATAAAGATGCTATATATGGTATTAAGACTATTCTAAACATCGTGGTCAAAATCGAACCCATGCGTAAGACCTCCAGATCGATCCCGCAGTGTAAGCGCTGTCAAGGCTTCAATCATACGCAGACTTACTGCCAGAAAGAGCAGCGATGCGTCAAATGCGCAGGTAAGCATCTCTCGGAAGAGTGTCACCTAAACCAAACCCCAGCCACTTGTATAAACTGCAAAGGAAAACATCCTGCGAACTATCGAGGTTGCGAAGTGGCGAAAGAGCTCCAAAAAAGGCGCGTTACGCTTAAAAATTCCATGCGCCCTATTCCGAAACCAATTAAGAACAGACCCAAAATAGCTACAAAAAAAAGCAGCGAAAGATAGGAAATCCGTCAATATTGACTTAAGATCGGGTAACGAAGAAAACCCCAAACGAAGTAGAGAAAATGTGACAGAAGCAAAGTCTTCGAATACTGACGCACAGTCTTATGCTCAAGCGGCGATGGCAGCTAATGGCAAGTATATGACCGTCAACCCACGGGAGATCAAGGCAAAAAACCGTCCAAACTCTAACGTAAAGACTCCTGCTCAAGTTGCGACATTGGAAAACGGTGATAGACGTAGCTCACAAAATCCAGTATCCAATGTTTTCGCCTTAATACTTGCGAAACTTCAAGAGCAATGCAAAAAAAAAACAAACTTATTTTCGAGAGACTAGTTGCATTAGAAAGCAACATTCATAATAGGCGCACTTCAACCCGAATATGAAAGAAATGCTAAAAATTCTTACATGGAACGCTAACGGCCTCATACGAAGACTCGACGAATTAGAAATATTTATACGAGAAAAAGATATTGATATATGCTTGGTCTGTGAAACTGATCTGACAAAACAAACGAATGTTAAGATAAGAGGATATAGCGTGTATCACGCCTTCCACCCATCGGAAAGAGCAAGAGGCGGATCATCCTTGTTTATAAAAGAATGTATCCAACACTCAGCGGAAGTAAAAATTGAATTAGAAGCAATGCAAGTAAGGACGGTACGTGCATACATTCTGCCTTCAACATTTCGTCTATATATTGTCCACTGCTATGTAAACTTGAAGAAAGTGATTTCACAAACATCTTCAACTTCCTTAAACCAAATTTTATTATTGGTCGCGATTTCAACGCGAAATGCGCCTTCTGGGGTTCAAGGTACACCTCTCAGAAAGGTAGAACGCTTTATAACTCAGTTGTGATTTTCACTCGACGGGTAAGCCAACATATTGGCCGACTGATAGAAATAAGATACCAGATCTGATCGATTTCTTTGTTGTTAAAGGAATATCTGGCAACTGTATACAAGTTGAAGAAAGCTTTGATCTCTCCTCTGATCATTCTCCAATCATTTTGACGATAAGCGATGCTCTGATTATAAAAGTAGGACCGGTCAGATTAACCAGCGCGAAAACTAATTGGGATGGCTTTAAAAAAGATATTGAAGCAAATACTGAGCTGAGCGTATCACTTAAAACGCCATATGAACTTGAAGTTGAAGTTGATCGCTTCGTCGAAATCCTACAGAATGCCGCGTGGAAGAATACTCCCAAACCAAAGAAAACGCCGGCAAGCTACATTCAAACTTATCCGCAGGCAATAAAAGAGATGATTAAGGAGAAGAGAAAAGTACGCAAAAGATGGCAACAAACTCGGGCTCCGCAACATAAAGCACATCTTAACCGTTTGTGCAACTCACTAAAAAGTTCTATTAAAAACCTTAAAAATAATGAAATGCAAACTTACCTAGAAAGCTTAACGACAGAAAAAGATTCTAATTACTCGCTTTGGAAGGCTATAAAAGGTATTAAAAAACCTCACATTCAAGCCGCCCCAATTAGGAAAAATCAAGGCGAATGGGCCAGGCATGATAAAGAGAAAGCGCAAGTTTTTGCCACCCACCTGGAAGAAACTTTCAAACCGTTTGATGGACAAGCTCTTATTGAAAATATAAATACGTCTTATAAAGCCAATAGCGTAATAAGGAATGCAACACTTACCGAACTTAAGGAAGAAATAAAGAAACTTAAACCTAAGAAGGCTCCTGGATACGACCTAATTACGGGAGAGGTTCTTAAAGCCTTACCAAGAAAAGCTCTAATTAAGCTTCTGTTCATTATAAACGCCGCACTTAGACTAGAATATCATAGGCGAATACCGCCGGTAATAGAAGAAAGGCATCTTATTCCGAATCATCAATTCGGATTCAGAAGTAAGCATTCTAAAGTTGAACAAGTACATCGAATAACACATGTAATCGAAAAGCCACTTGAAGAAAAAAAGATTTGTTCAAGCGTATTCCTTGACGTCTCTCAAGCCTTTGACAAGGTCTGGCACGAAGGCTTAAAGTCTAAATTACGACAAGTTCTGCCAGAGCACCTATATAATATATTGAAGAACTACCTTACGAATAGACTATTCCGCGTCAAATGTGGAAATGAATATTCAGATTTCAAGGAAATAATGGCTGGGGTGCTTCAAGGAAGCGTTCTTGGTCCAGTCTTGTATCTGTTATACACCCGTGATATACCGCAAGTAGAAGGCACTGAGCTAGCTACATTTGCCGACGACACTGCTATCTTGGCAGTAGGTAAAATGGTCGAAGATACTACAGAAAAACTGCAAGAAGCTTTGGATAGAGTAAATGAATGGACAAAGGTTTGGCGAATCGCACTTAACGAGACCATCTGTTCATGTAAATTTTACTGATAAGAAAATAAATAATTTGCCGATCTTTTCAAACTCGGTTCAAATTCCGTTTGCAAACGAGGCTAAGTATCTTGGAATGACACTTGATACAAAGCTGAAAACGCACGTTAAGAAAAAACGCAAAGAACTAGATAATAAATATAGAGAAATGTATTGGTTACTTGGAAAATATTCCAAGCTTAATATGGAGAACAAACTGCTTTTATATAAGCAAGTGCTAAAGCCCGTATGGACATATAGCATACAACTCTGGAGTTGCACCAAAATAAGTAATATTAAAGTTTTACAAACTTTTGAAAACAAAGTGCTAAGAGGTATTGTTAATGCGCCATGGTATATCAGAAATAGCGATATCCATAGAGATCTTGGCATTAAAACTATAGAAGACGAAATTCAAACCTACGCGAGAAACCATAGAAGTCGACTAGAAAGTCACGTAAATATTACAGTCCTCCAAGTTTTGGAAGAAAGAAATTTACTGCGCCGTCTACAAAGAACCAAACCTTTAGACTTAGCGCGATAAGTAACCGCGTCTAAACTGCGGCGCTGGCAAGAACTTCTAATGGGAAGGTCCCTGCAAAACGTCCTTATTTCGTGAAATGAAAACTACTTGATAAGTCGAATATTTAGTTGTAGTAAAAATGAAAACAAGTCTGTTTTGAAGGGAGGTTTTTTAGTGGGTAAGAATCCCACACTACTATGAGCACGCGCTGTCGATCCTCATAGTGTCTTGTTGAGGATTTTCACCTTCCCTCGGAAAAAAAAAGAAAAAAGAAAAATATACAAGCATCGCTTAGACACCTCCAGTTTTCCTCCCCTAATACTAGGAATATCAGCAATAAAATACGTCCATACTGCAAAAAACTTGGGTCTCGTCTTTAATGAAAATCTAACCTGGACAGATCACATAGCAACAACAGCTGGAAACGTCTATAATGGTCTTCGATTGCTTTGGCGTACTCAAAGATCTATTCCAACTGCTACCAAAATGCTACTCGTTAAATCTTTACTCTTGCCTATCCTCACGTACTGCTGTGAAGTGTTTTGTAGTGTTGATTACAACACTAAACGGAAATTGAACTTAATTTACAATAATCTGCCTCGATATTTATTTAATAAAAAATATTTCGACCATATATCTGCTTACTCCAGTCAAATAACAGGCTTGAGATTTGATGATCTAGTTACATTTAGATCACTTATATTACTTTATGGCATCATGCAATCACATTAACCTGACTATTTGTACAACAGGATTAATCGTTCTTACTCCCAAAGAACAACCGTTTTAATACAACCGAGGTTTACCTGTTTACAATCCGAACGCACATTTTTTGTCCATGCCACACGCCATTGGAACTCATTACCCGCACACCTTAGGAGAATCACAAACGCAAACACATTTAAAACTGATCTTTTTAAATACTTCGCTAGGATTGCATAAGATTAGATGATAAGACTTGGTAAATTTTTGAACATTAAATATTGTAAACTTAGAGCTTTATACGTTAACTGGAATCAAATTTTTCCTCTTCTGAAATTTGCAAACTCGAAACTGAAATTCATTTATAAGTAAATACCGATTATTGTATGTATCTAAAATTGTTTTCCTTAAGCCAATCACAGATTACAAGATTAATCTTAATGTGAAATTATACCTTATCCAATAAATATCAAATATCAAAGTATCAAATATCATAGTGTTGATATGAGCGATCCAAAGAGAAAAAAGTTTGAAGAGGAGACGAGAAAAGATGCGGTCTTACAATCCTTTATCGGGCTATATAACGGGTGTTGGCCGTTGAATAGGCTACAATTTCCAGAAAACGTAAGATTCTTTTGGCAATTTAAGGATAAAATATATTTCGAAAATGGCCTGGTATCTTACGAAAATCGTATTTTCGTGCCCCATGTTTTAATTGGCGAAATGTTAGATCTCCTACATAAGTCTCACATGGGAATTACCAGGACCCTAAATAAAGCTAAAGCGACCTTACAATGTTAGGGATATCGAAAATATGATTCTGAAAAGTCGAAAGTGTAAAAATATAGACCAGAAAATAAAAAACATTCCTTGATTCTATAGAGTATGTACCATACATACATCATTTGGATATTCATCTCACCCACACATTACTTTATATGTAATAGTATATTAAGTTATATCATAGCGGGAGTACTGTATGTAACCGATCTTGCAGTAGTAATAAAGTGACAGTCCAACTAGAATGGTGTTTTACTGAGATCCATTTGCCACATGGCGCAGCCGGAAAAAAAAATAAAAATAAAAAATAAATAAATCTATTATGATATTACGATCAAGGTGTAAAAGTGAATCGTGCAAGAGTACTAGTAGACAAGAAGAAAATTTGGACTCAAAGAAAGACGAACAATTATATCACATAAAACCAATAAAACATCAAACCATGGATTTCGTTAAAAAATTAGAAGATTTAGACATTACCAATAATCCCACAGAAAATTGGGCAGATTTCAAAGATAACTTCAATATCTTCCTCGTAGCAGCTGGACTTGATAAGGAACCAGATGAGAAGAAAATAGCTGTGTTTCTAAACCAAATAGGGGAAGCAGCAAGGAAAACATTTAAAACGTTTGAAATTTCTGGAGAGGATTCGAAAAAGCTAGAAAAAGTGTTCCAATCATTTGACAAATATTGTGCTTCCAAATCGAACTCACTATACGACAGATATATGTTTTACAAACGAAAGCAGGAGACGGGCGAGGCGTTTGAAGATTTTTTGATTGATTTGCGCAAATTGATAAGGCCTTGTAAATTTCCGGAAGAAAGTAATATGCTACGAGATCGCATAGTCATGGGAATAGCTGATAAAAAATTGCGAGATAAACTTATCAAAACGGAAGATTTGGATTATGAAAAAGCGGTAATGATGGTACGAATGGCGGGAAAAGAAACAGCAAGGGAAATGATGGATGAAGCAACAAAGGTTTGGGAGGTGAGAGCGAGCAGAAAAGGCGAACAAAAATTTACATACACCAACAATCAGTACCGATATGCACGTGATAACAAAGACAGCAACTACAGTGGAGAGCGATCGATAGCGAAGCAGTCGTATATTGGGGGCAGAAGTGGAAGATCGAACTATGTTAATAATTGCGTGTACTGCGCATCATCACATAAGAAAGGTTTATGTACAGCTTATGGGCAAACATGTGAGGTCTGTAATAGGAAAAATCATATTGCAATAGCATGTAGAAATAGATATACTAAAAATGTCAATGTTAATGCCATTAATCAAATAGGTGATGAAAATGATTATTTTTGTTTTTCTATTCGTACTAATAGTAATTCTATCAAATCTAGATGGTATGAGCGAATCAGAGTAAATAATAGCATTGTAAAATTCAAACTTGACTCAGGATCGGATGCAAATGTAATTACTGAGGAAATATTCGAGCAATTAAAAGAGCAAGAGGAGATGAAACCAACCAGCGTAACATTATATCCATTTGGAGGTGACAAAATAGTTCCCCTGGGATGCTGTGATTTTGTTTGCATGTTTAAAAATATAGTAAAAGTTGAACATTTTATAATAGTTTCAAATGAATATGTACCGGTTTTGGGGTTATATGCATGTTTGAGTTTGAAGTTAATTCAGAGAGTGGAAATGATCAACCTGATAAATCAAAAAGTGGACACAAAGGATAAAATTTTGAAGGCATTCAAAGATATTTTTAGCGGGATTGGCTGTTTTCCGGAACTCCACAAAATTGAATTAGTTGAAGGTGCAAAAGGCTGTATTAAGGCGCCAAGACGAGTTCCGATGAAATTAAAAGAAAAACTAAAAGCAAAATTAGAAGAACTAAATAATCTTGGTATAATTTCTCCAGTAGTAACACCGAGGAAGCGGGTATCGAACTTAGTCATAGTAAAAAAAACGGATGGCTCTATAAGATTATGTTTAGATCCTATGGAACTAAACAAAAGTATAAAGAAAGAAAAGTTTTTGTTACCTACTATGGATGAAATAACATCAAAAATTGGAGACTCTCAATACTTCAGTGTCTTGGATATAAAAAATGGATTCTGGCATGTAAAACTGGATCCATATTCGGCAGAGATGTGCACTTTTGCGACTCCTTTTGGTAATTTTCAATTTAATCGGCTTCCGTTTGGCATTACTACGGCACCAGAAGTCTTTCAAAGAATGAATATGCATTGCTTTGGTGATTTGCCTGGGGTAATGATCTATATAGACGATATTTTGGTTATGGGAAAAACTAAAGATGAACATGATAAGAATTTAAGAAACGTACTAATCAGAGCACAAGAAAAAAATATTAAATTTAATCAAGACAAGTTTCAATATTGCTTACCTAAAGTGAGATATCTAGGATTGGTATTCGATGGGAAAAATATTCAGATTGATGAGAGCAGGATTGAGAGCATTAAAAAGTTGTAAATGCCAAGAAATAAAATAGAAGTTCAAAAATTTTTAGGTGTCATAAATTATATTAGAAATTTTGTTCCCAATTTAGCGGAAATAAGTTCTCCTTTAAGAGATCTTTTAAAGAAAGACTCAACGTGGACTGAAGCACATAGTCAGGTCGTGGATCAAATAAAAGAACAGATATGTAAAGCAGTATCACTTGCACCGTTTAATCCGGAAAGTCCAATTTTGATACAAAGTGATTCAAGTCAAAGTGGAATTGGTTGCTGTTTAATTCAAAATAAGAGAATTGTGTCATTCGCTAGTAGAGCTTTATCAGAAAGGGAAACAAGATATGCGCAAATAGAAAAAGAATTATTGTCAGTTTTATTCGCAGTAAAAAAATTTCATTATTGGATATATGGACAAACGATTACAATCCAAAATGATCACAAACCATTGGCATCATTAATTAAGAAAGAAATCCATAAGGTTCCCTTTAGTAAGCTACAAAGAATGTTAATGAAACTATGGAATTACAACATAAGATTGGAATGGGTTCCTGGAAAATTCATGCATATTGCGGATTACTTATCGAGACACTTTTTAAAAGAAGAACAAAGTAAAGAAGAAAAAAGTGTAATGGAAACAGTATTAAGTCTGGATGTTACGGAAAGCTCGGAAAACGAATTAAGAGTTGAAACCGAAAGAGATGAAGTATTAAAGAAAATTATGATATTTTGTTTAGATGGCTGGCCAAAATCAAAAGAAAAATGTAGTGATGAAATAAAACCATTTTACAAGATAAAAGACTCGATATATTTGGATGACGGAATTCTATTATTTGAAAATCGTATAGTTATCCCAGACACAATGAAAAAGAAAATGTTAAGGTTGCTTCATTAGAGTCATTTTGGAATTTCTAAAACTAAAAAACGGGCGAAGGAAATAATATTCTGGATTGGGATGGATAAGGACATTGAAAATATTGTAATGAGTTGCAATATATGCCAAAAATTCCAGAATAGGTGCCAAAAAGAGCCAATGGTTGTACAAGAAATCCCTGCACTACCATGGCAAAAAATTGCTTCTGATATTGCGGAATATGGAAATGAAAATTATTTAGTTACATTTGATTATTTTTCAAAATGGATCGATGTGAGAAAGCTAAAAAATAAGTCGGCAGGGGAGATAAAAAGACATTGGATGGAAATGTTTGCTCAACATGGAATACCTAAAATTATAATCGCTGACAACAATCCATTCCCAGCTATGGAGATCAGAGAATTTTTACAGAATTGGAACATAGAGTTAAGAACTCGCAGTCCATTATATCCAAAAGGCAATGCTTTAGCGGAAAGGGCAGTAGGGATCGTTAAGGCGATACTTAAAAAAAGTAAAACTCATGAGGAGTTATGTATCGCATTACTTGAATACAGAAACGCTCCAGTAAAAGATATGACATACTCACCGTCGCAACTACTGAATAATAGACGCCTTCGTACTAAAATACCCATCAGTGAAAAGCTACTTGCCCCAACAATAAATAAAGGTGTACAACAACAACATGCAAACAAAATTAAAAATTATACCAACAATTATAATAAAAATACTAAAACTAGAAATTCTTTTCAGAATGGTCAACAGATTTACATGCGTCAAGCAGACAAATGGGTACGCGGAAAAATTTTAAAAAAAGGCCCGACACCGCGCTCGTACATTATTGAAGATGACAACAAAAATATTTATAGACGAAATAGTAGTTTTATCAGATCTAATCCAGAGTCAAGTTTAACAATGCGAATAAATGAAGTGCCTAATATATCAGATTCGAAAACAAGAAGTGGTAGAAGATATAATTATACATAAATAAAAGTACAAAAAAAAAAAAAAAAAAGTTTTTTTTTTTTTTTTTTTTAATTATTAAAATTATTATAGTAGTAATTAGGAAACATAAATATTGTTAAATTAAATAATTGAACTTTTTTATTGAGCTAGTAAACAACAATGCATGCATTGTGTTCTTTTTAAAGGGGGAGATATAGAGTATGTACCATACATACATCATTTGGATATTCATCTCACCCACACATTACTTTATATGTAATAGTATATTAAGTTATATCATAGCGGGAGTACTGTATGTAACCGATCTTGCAGTAGTAATAAAGTGACAGTCCAACTAGAATGGTGTTTTACTGAGATCCATTTGCCACAGATTCCACATCCGCCGCCCAGCAGGCCATTCCAAAAACTCGGAATAGATTGCTTTGATTATGGAGGTAAATCGTACTTGGTAGCAATAGATTACTTTTCAAAATGGATAGAACTCTATCCAATCCCAGATAAAACAGCAGCAAGTATAATTCAAGTTTTGGACAAAATATTTTCAATTCATGGTATTCCCCAAAAAATCGTTTCAGATAACCAACCTTTCAATTCCTATCAGCTTCGAAATTATGCAGAAAAATCGAGCTTTGATTTTATTTACAGTAGTCCAGTCCATGTCGCGAAATCCATACTTAAGAAAATTAGCAAACCTGAGGGTAGCTTAGAAGCAGCTCTACTAGAGTATTGGAGTACACCAATTTCAGGAATTGGATATTCACCAGCTGAAATGCTGATGAGCCGTAAGCTAAGGACGTGGCTTCCAGTAAGAGATGAAGATCTCTTACCCAAAATTCCTATAAATTTGGAAGCATTATTGGAACAACGTCAGAGAAAAACATTTAGGCATAATAATCCCATTAAACCGCTTCAGGAAATAGACCTGAAGGGGGGAGAAAATGTAGTGTGTAGATACAATGGGAAATGGGAGCCTGCGAAAATAGTTTCAAAACATGAGTTACCACGGTCATATGGGTTGCAAAATGAAAACAACCGAATCATTCGTCAAAATACACTTCATTTACGTAAGTCGCTGTACCCTCCTCATACTAAAGTACCTGAAACAACAGAAGAGAGAACTTTATTGGCATCTCAAAATCCTAGGAACTCTTTTAAACATCATGATCGCGTACAAGATGCCTCATCAACGTCTAGAAATGAAAACCATGAGTTACGTCGGACACTTCACTTCCTCTTGGACATAACGGCATTTCCCTATTCCCCGCGCCCCGTTATTTCACCAAGTCGACATTTTGTCGCGCTAACGGCATTTCCCTTTCCCCGCCCCATACCATTGGCATGTGGCTAACGGATACACGCGCCATTTTATTTTTGCAACCGTAAGCATAAAATTTTCTATTTCATTGCACGCGCATCGCGAATGCACACAACATAATATTCATATTTCATTGCACGGGCATGAAATATGAATATTTCATAAACAAGCGCATTCCTTTCCCACGGGAAGTAATGCGGCTTTCCAACCTGTAGAATAATTCAATTTAAGTTAGTTCAATTTTGTAACTCGTAAGGTTAAGCCGATTTTCTGAATAAAGAAATAAAGAAAAAAAATAATAAAAGTTTTTTTTACTTTAAACGGCGATAAAAAATCTAACTGGCGCAGTCGGTAGTGCTCGAATACGCGAATATATTCAGATAGTATCGCGGTTAATTTCTATTATTTAATTCGAGCGAACTCAAAATTCCGATCAAGGAATCACTTGTTTCGAAAAAGAAACTCAAGCCAACGTGTGTAAAAAGTGTGTGAACGTTGTTTCGACAAAGAAACTCGGCAAACGTGTGTAAAAAGTGTGTGAACGTTGTTTCGACAAAGAATCTCGGCAAACGTGTGTAAAAAGTGTGTGAACGCTTGTTTCGATTAAGAAACCCAACCCAATAACTTCGTGCAAGAAGAACGTTGAAAAAAAATAGACTCAAAATTATTAGGCAACGTAATCAATGTTTCGATCAACAAAAATTCGACAGAATGGCCCACAATAACATCGAGCAATGCCTCATTGCACTGACCCAACTTTTAGTGCAAAATAACCAAGCATCCAGCGCGAGATCGAGAATAGAAAAAGAAATCCGATACCTCGCAATATACCAAGGTGATCCGGGAACACTGCCCTCGTTCGCAAACTCCGTCAATAAAATACTAGAAAACTACAGAGAGGAAGACAGACCACAGGTTTATGAAATCATCTATGATACAAAAATCCAAGGACCAGCGAAGAATCTTCTAAACACAAATCCACCCGCGGATTGAGACGCATACTTAGGAAAACTGAAAAAACACTTCAGACCCTCCAGAGATGAGATGACCATACATCGGAGGATTAACTGTAAGTAGTATTAAGGAACTTGATGTTAAAATAAAGAATATTGTAGAAAACATAAATGAATTTGCCACCTTTAGCGACAACAGTGAAACAGTGTTACATATTTTTAATGGAATGTTAGTACAAAAAATTAAAGAATTATCATCTGGGTCATTAGCATATGCAATCATGTCTAAGTATGATATCACAGAAATTAGAGATACAGTGCATAATTTTATAGGACAAGATCAAAGTAATTTGAATTATAGAATGTGTAATAAAAATTCTTAAAGACCAAATGACAGATACAGAGACCAGAACAGACGACAATCCTATGAAGATAGCACACATTTTAGACAAAGCGACAATCGTAGACAAGGTGATAATAGGCCAAATTATGATCCTCAATGGAATAATTATAACAACAAATCAAATCGCAGTGCACAACAAAATTTTAACAACTGGTAAAATCAAAATCCTCAACGGAATAACCATAACAACCCAAATTTCAATAGATCAAATCATAGTGCACAACAAAACTTTAACCGTAGTAATAATCGCATTAGTAACTCAGGCAACTTTAGAAGTAATAACGAAGTAGAACCCATGGATACTTTATCCGGGAGCTACGCAAGACAAATTAACAATATACAAAATAATTCGAATTTTCGACAACAAAGCCTTCAGGGAAATTACCCTATATAGTAGTTAAAGCGAATAATAACACTAATCTACGGATCTTGATCGATCCAGGCTCAGAAACGAGCATTACAAACACGGGGATATGCCACCCTAAATGGCAAATTCGATTAGATAAACCGATCCAAATTCAGACAACAAGCACGCCTATCTTTGTAAGGCAAAAAGTAAAAATTCCATTGTTTAAAGAGTTCAAGAAAGAAAAAACTGCAGAGTTCCTCGAATTCAAATTTCATAACGTATTCGATGGACTCATAGGAAATAATATTTTATTGCCGCTAGAAGCAATTATTGACTTCAGGCGAAGATTATTAATTATAGACGAAAGTGCGATTCCAATATTTTTTAATAAGGAAGAAGAATACTATGAAAAACAAGTACCAAAATTTGAAATATATCATACGGAAACTAGTAGGGAGCCAATCCTTAACCAAATAAGGATAGCTCACCTCAACAAAGAGGAAAAAATGAGTATAACGAACTCAGTTTCTCGAGATTCCAGCATATTTTATCAAGAAGGTAGTGACCTATCATTTACTAATGCAATTAAGCACCGTATAAGGACAGTTAATGATATCCCAATCTACACAAAGTCTTATAGGTACCCAGAGGTACACAAGGACGAATTCAAAAGACAAATTGATGAAATGTTGGAACAGGGCATTATTCGCCCTAGTAATTCCCCATATTCTGCTCCTATCTGGGTCGTCCCAAAAAAACAGGACGCATCCGGAAAGCAGAAGTGGAGAATTGTCGTTGATTATCGGAAATTAAATGAAGTTTCGATAGACGACAAATTTCCAATACCAAATATCGAGGACATTTTCGACAAACTAGGAAAGGCACAGTATTTCACGACACTAGATCTGGCAAAAGGGTTTCACCAGATTGAAATCGCGGAAGAAGATGTAAGGAAAACGGCTTTTTCAACCAACAATGGACACTACGAGTTCGTTCGTATGCCATTTGGTTTGAAGAATGCTCCGGCTACCTTCCAGAGGCTGATGAATTCAGTCCTCTCCGATTTTGTTGGGAAGATATGTCTCGTTTACCTCGACGATATCATCATCTTCTCAACATCCCTCGCAGAACACATAATTTCGTTAAAGAAAATATTTGAACGACTGAGGGATGTTAATCTAAAGGTTCAACTGGACAAAAGCGAGTTGCAGAAAAAAGAAACTGAGTTTTTAGGCCATGTTGTAACAACAGAGGGTATTAAGCCCAACCCAAAAAAAATTGCGGCTATTAAAAATTATAAGCTACCCACATCAACGAGGCAAATTAAGGCATTTCTCGGAATAACAGGCTACTATCGTAAGTTTATAAAAGACTACGGTAAAGTAGCAAAACCAATGACAGCATTCCTAAAGAAAAATGCAAAAATTAACATCAATGATTCAGAATACATTGAAAGTTTTGAAAATTTGAAAGCTTTGATTGTATCTGAACCAATTCTGAGATATCCAGATTTTAACAAAAAAATTCGTTCTGACAACGGACGCGTCTAATTTCGCTGTAGGTGCCGTCCTATCACAAGAAAGTCATCCAATATGTTATGCTAGCCGCACTCTCAATGAACATGAGACACGGTATTCAACTATTGAAAAAGAATTATTAGCGATTGTGTGGGCAACGAAGTATTTTAGGCCCTACCTTTACGGCAGAAAATTTACAGTTAGAACCGACCATCGACCCCTGGTTTGGCTGAGTTCGCTTAAAGAACCAAACGCTCAACTCCAAAGATGGAAAATCAAATTAGAGGAGTATAATTTTGATATTGAATATGTTAAAGGAAAAGATAACCATGTGGCAGATGGCTTATCAAGAATGGAAGTCTACTTTAACGAAAACATTGAAACAGATAGCCACGAAATTTTAGATAGTAATAGTAATAGTGAAAATATCTCGGATAACCAATCTATGTTAGCTACTATTCATAGCGCCGATGAAGACAATAGTGACTATATTCCAATTGTAGAATCACCTGTGAACATTTATAAAACTCAAATAATATTAAATACCACAGAAAACCCTAATAACCATAAAATATACAGTCAATTTAGAAAAAAAAAGAATAGTTATCAATTTAAAAACATATAAAGAAAATCTAGTTTTGGACATTATGAAACAATTTATTCCACCGAAGGGAATAGTAGGAGTTTACTGTAGTCTCGATCATCTATTTGCTCAATTTCAGAACACTTATATAAAGTATTTTAGTAAGAATAAATTATTGAGAGTCGTCAAGTGTAGTAAATTCTTAGGCGATTTGGAAGATGAGGAAAAATTAGCAATGGTTATCACTAAAACACATAGATTACTAAATCATAGGGGCATAAACGAAACGTTCGCGGAAATTAGAAATGTTTATTATGCACCTAACTTGAAAGGAAAAATTCAACAGTATATAAATAATTGCGAAATTTGTAATAAGTCAAAGTATGAACGACTACCGTATAAAATCCCACTAAAATTAACAGAAACTCCAACAAAACCGAACCAGATAGTTCATATTGACATCTGGTATGCCAACATAAATTTAATGTATGTAACGATGATAGAAAAATTCACTAAACATGTATCAGTGCATGAAATTAGACACAGAACGTGGATGTCCTTGCTCAATACATTAAGGCATAGATTTGCAACTCTAGGCATTCCAAATAGAATAGTAACCGATGGAGAGACAGGATTTTCTTTAATTCTCATTAAAGAATTTCTAAAGGAAAATAATGTCGAACTCCATATCACGACACCCTATCACAAAACTGGGAACTCGGATATCGAGAGGTTCCACTCAACTCTTAACGAACACATTAGAACCTTCACAGCTGATGACAACAATAAAGACACCCTAAGAAACAAAGTCCTAAAAGCTGTAACCATCTATAACCACACTATTCATTCTACAACAAATAGAAGGCCTATGGACTTCACAAATGGATCTATATCAAGCAAAGATTATCCCAATATCATAGAACGAGTAAGGAAAAATAAGGAGAAATACATTAACAAATATAACAAAAACAAAAAGGATGTAGATCTAACCAAAACAAACCACCTTTATCTCAAAAATAGGAACAACAATAAATTAAAACCGATTCACAAAAAAGAAAATGTAGAGGTCATAGACAAAGACCATATTAAAGATAGTAAAGGAAGCAAGTTCTATAGAAAACAAGTGAAACGAATATATAAATACGAAAACACATGAAATATTTTTGTTATTATTTTGAATTTTTTTTTTCAGACATTACTGACTCTAATTTTATTAACAACAACGCTAACAAACGGACAAAAACTAGACGTACAAAACCTTAACGCAGGACATGGGTACATTACGATTAGGGACGAAAAGATTCCAGTAATAGTAAGCTATACGAAAATACTTCACAGTATAAACTTAACCTCATGGATGAATAACCTAGACATTATAGAACATAATATAAACAAACTAAATCACCAAAACGAATACCCTGCAATAATACATAATTTTAAACTTTTATCGGAAGAAGTAGAAAATTTTGTTAAAAAACCATCATAAACAAAGAAGAGGACTAGTTAACATCGTCGGTAAAGGACTTAAATACTTGGCAGGAACGATGGACTCTGACGACGAACAGGAAATTAGAAACAGTTTAGAGACTAACGAAAAAAATAACCGAAACTTGATCGACGGACTTAATAACCAAATTAGGATAAATCAACACTTAAACGAAGCCATTGACAATGTTATGAAACACATTAACGAACAACAACTAGAAATAAAGGCCCAATTACTAAATGTAGGTAACGCAATAAATAGAGAATCATCAGAAATATATAATATGCAACAAGCATTTCAAATTCAATACGATATAAATTTATTAAGAGAACAAGTTAGAAAGGTAAAGGAAAATCTACTGCTCAGCAAACTAGGAGTTCTAGGGAAAGATATTCTATCACCAAAAGAAATAACAAACTTTAACATAACAATTAATAAATTAAGCAACATCAAAAGCACTGTTATTGTACACGATGACCAAATAATATTCATATTATTAATCCCTAATTACTCAGATGTAAATTTTTATAAAATTTTAATAGAACCAATTCCTAATAATAACAACTTAGAATTAGTAACTCCGTATAATCAGTTTATAAGAGATGATAATCTTAGTTATGAATATATTAATGGAACATTTAAGTTCAAAGACTTAAAAATTATAAATGATAACTGTATATCTAACATTTTTAAACTAAGTCCTAAATGTAATTTTAAAGAAAATAAAAATATAGAAATCAAACAAATCCATAATAACATTGTTGTAACGAAAAACATTCCGTATACCCAAATTTTGCATAACTGTAATAATTTCACGTTAAATGTTATGGGTAACAACTTATTAAGATTCGAAAATTGTAAGCTAAATATAAATAACCTAAAATATGAAAATTTTGTAACATACGATAATTTTATCATACCTAGCCTTAATAATGTAACTATAAATAAGATTGTAATGAACTATTCTACAGAAGAAATACACCTGAAAAATATCGCAAATCGTAATTTAATAGAAGAAATTAAATTAAAAGCTACCGCGCATGAATACATAAATCTTGGAGTAATTTCAGCTACCATAATTATCTTAATTATAGTTTTCATCTTCAGTTTCATTTCAAAAAATAATAACGGTACAAAAATTAAAGTCAATGTAAAAAACGCGGATTCTTCGGAACAGAATCTTAAGGGGGGAGGAGTTACGTCGGACACTTCACTTCCTTTTGGATATAACGGCATTTCCCTATTCCCCGCGCCCCGTTAGTTCGCAAATCGACATTTTGTCGCGCTAACGGCATTTCCCTTTCCCCGCCCCATACCATTGGCATGTGGCTAACGGATACACGCGCCATTTTATTTTTGCAACCGTAAGCATAAAATTTTCTATTTCATTGCACGCGCATCGCGAATGCACACAACATAATATTCATATTTCATTGCACGGGCATGAAATATGAATATTTCATAAACAAGCGCATTCCTTTCCCACGGGAAGTAATGCGGCTTTCCAACCTGTAGAATAATTCAATTTAAGTTAGTTCAATTTTGTAACTCGTAAGGTTAAGCCGATTTTCTGAATAAAGAAATAAAGAAAAAAAATAATAAAAGTTTTTTTTACTTTAAACGGCGATAAAAAACCTAACTCATGTCGATCAGGATTTATTGGCTCAGCCAGACGATTATATCACAAGATCTGGTCGTATAAGCAAAACACCTAATTTCTATAGACCTATGTTCATAAATCTAAGAACTAATATCATAAGAAATTTAATTTGAATTCCTTAGTAATTAAGATTTATTTGCAATTTTGGTATTCTCTGGCAATCCGCATTTTTTCTAATGAATTGTTAAGTTACGTACAGCTTGAAGAAGAGAGATGATGTATAATTAACTAATTATGATTTTAGATGATAATTATGTATGCACTTAAACGTCAACACATGCATACATTAACACCTACGGTAACGACCCTAATGTGGTGGTCTCACTCTTTGTTGATCTCGGGAGTCAGTTGTAATTAGTCAGCGAATAAAGAATGTCACTTGAATTAACAAGGCAAAGTGTTTTAATCAGAAATTTTAACAAGCCCTACGCGGATTTCTAAAAGTCCCTCTCCCATGAGTAGAAAGTTGTAGCTTGAAGAGTATCCAACAATGATCAGATAGTGACGCCTTGTTGGAGACTCTCCAGTTAACAACTTCAACAGAGCTCTGGTCAGAAATAAAAGCTATATCCAAGGCTTCCCTTCTATAAGGCGTTACAAAGGTGGGGTCATTGCCTCTATTACAAATAATAAGATTGGTTTCAAGAATATCATTACACAAAACTTCGCCTCTAGCATTGATGTCGGTGCTACCCTTCTCCATGAGGAGCAGCTTCAGGTTGTCGGAGGCGACTGCACTATGATGAAGATTGATTTGCACTACCTGCATCCGTTGTCACAATCTCAACTTCCATAGAGTCAGTCGCCCCATCGTTCTCCGCACGTTGAGTCCGCTTTAAGAGCTTTAGAGTTACCTCTCCCGCTCCATAGCACAACCTCAACTGCTCGTTGTTTTTTCTTATCGGTGGCGAATGTATTTGGGGTTTTTCAATTCTTTTGACAGCTTTCCAGAGCGAGTAATTAGTGATTTGAAGTCTCTCGGTTTTTTAGGTCTTGGATCGCTTTTTTAAGCTTATTGCATAGGAAATTCGAGTGGGTTTTATGCTGGGTAGCGCGAGTTTGTTACCATATTTTGCGTGCTCTCCTCTTTTCTCGAATAAGTTCTTTTATTTCCGGCGGATAATTAGCTTCATTGCATGGGACTCCTTTCCTCCT
This sequence comes from Brachypalpus laphriformis, assembly GCA_945910035.1. Lineage (NCBI taxonomy): Eukaryota > Metazoa > Arthropoda > Insecta > Diptera > Syrphidae > Brachypalpus > Brachypalpus laphriformis. The sequence continues at coordinate 105,216,337 of OX246754.1, read as the reverse complement.
TAAAGATGTATTTTTCCACGCGGCGTTCTGTATTGATTCAATAAATTTGCCGAGTTCATCTCCTATTTCGAAGGGTGTTTTGAGCGACACATTTAAGACAATATTTTCTTCGCAATCAGTTCTAAAGTCACACCAGTTAGTTTTTTTGTTAGTTAATCTAGGCACACCTTCTACTGTCATTAGTCGGTCACTTATTGTCAAGATTACCGGCGAGTGATCTGAGAAGAGATCAAAGCTTTTCTCTACTTTCGCAAAAACTTAGTCGTTATAACGCACGAGTCATTTCCGGCATAATTACAGGACATTGTGCCATTGGCGTTCACGCAGAGCAACTCGGAGTGCTGCATAATGACTATTGTAGAAATTGCAGGGATGAAGAAGAGATTGAATCTTTTCCTCACCGGTTGTGTGACTGTCCTGCACTATCCGTCAGAAGAATGAGGACTCTTGGTAGTTACTTCTTCTCGCAGCTGGAGGACTTGGGTAATGTTGAGCTAGCGGACCGCCTGAGATTCATATCACTTTCTGTGTGGTTCTAACGGCGGATTTTCTTTACAGCGTTTCCAGGGTTAAATGTTTTTTTTTTTTTTTGTTGCCGAGAGCAGGTGAAAAATCTTCCAAAGACACCATAAGGCCCGACCGCGCGTGCTTATGGTAGTGTGAGATTTTTACTCACTAAAAAAACACCTCTCCTCAAAATTAATACTACAACTAAGCCAGTGCTTATCCAGTAGTTTTATTTTCGCTTACGAGAATCGTTATTCTAGAAAAAGATGATCGTATGTGATTAAAAATAAATGTAGCGCATTAGACAGGTTAAATTCCAATGAAAGTTCCTGCCTTTGTCACGACCTTCATATGCTATGACGCGAGGTCAAAAGGTTTTGTCCTTTGAAGACGACGAATTGAATTGTTCGCGTCAAGTAGTTTAGTGATAGTACGGTTACAATGGCCGTGAACACGATCTTTGTGTTTACGCGCAAATTTTGTTATCTCTTCGACGACGCTGGGAATTCCCAGATCCCGATGAATATCTTCGTTACGTACATACCACGGTGCGTTAACGATCGTTCTAAGAACTTTATTTACCAAAGTTTGTATGATGTTTCTATTGCTTTTCTTGGTACAACCCCATAGTTGTATACCATACGTCCACACTGGCTTTAGCACTTGCTTATAGATAAGCAGTTTGTTATGTAGGCTCAACTTCCAGGGTTAAATGATTGGGCACAATGGACCCGCACTTTTGGTCTGAGTGAGCAGTGACTCTTTGTCACGAGGTGTTTTGCCGTTGGTGTTGTTCTTATTGATCCCATGGCACCGATGCACGCCGCCCTCTGGATTTTGGTGAGGTTTGAAAGCAGGTATTGCTTCTCAAGTGCCGTCCACCATAGTAGTGAACCATATGTGAGAATGGGTCTTACAACCCACGTATTACTGAAAGCCTTTTTGCAGGTAGAAAGTTACGCTTGCTTTTTAACGCGTTCGGAAATATTTTCCTTCCAGTTAAGTTTGGAATCTAGAACTACGCCCAGATACCCAGCTGAACTTGAGATACTTAGTTCAGTGCCACCAATATTTGGGGGTCTGAAGCTAGGGATTAATCTCTTCCTAGTGAAGAGAACTACCTCCGTCTTTGAAGGATTCACTCCCAGCCCTCTGCTGTTGACCCAGTTATCCACTAGTTGTAGCGCGAAATTGAGCCTTTCACTTAGGACTGGAGGAAATTTTCCCGAAACCAGGATAACGACATCGTCCGCATAGGCCGTCTCATTGAAGCCGTTTTCCTTCAGTATTACCAAGATCTCATCCACCACAAGGAGCCATATTAGCGGGGACAAGATTCCACCTTGGGGTGTTCCTCTGCAAACCCTTCTCCGGATGGTTACATCTCCTTGCGTTGAAGATATTATCCTTGATTGAAGCATCTGCGAAATCCAGTTGCAGAGGCCGGTGTTGAGATTTGCTCTGTGCAGACTGTTCAGAATTGCGTTAGAGCTTACGTTGTTGAACGCTCCTTCAATGTCCAGGAGCGCCCCAAGAGTGAACTCCTTGAAGTGGAGGGATCTTTCTATGCTCGATACGACTCGGTGGATGGCCGTGTCTACCGATCTGCCGCAGATGTATGCGTGATGTGATTTAGATAGGTAGTCATCGCCGATCACACCTCGTATATATATATCTATTAAACCTTCCAAAGTTTTCAGCAAAAAGGACGATAGGCTGATAAGTCTCAGGTCTTTTGCGTTTGTATGGCTCGCTTTCCCTGATTTGGGAATGAAAACAACGCGCACCTCCCGCCATGTCTTCTTTTTCCTTTTATCAGCGAGCTTATGATCCGAAAAAAAGGGATCACAACCCTCCCACTTCACCGCATATCTACTGATCCGCCTGTGGGGTTCGCCTTTACCATATTGCGATGGTGTTTGTTGTTTGACACCTGCATGCTCCTGTTTTAGTATTGTTTGATCTTTCTTTTATGACACCGGTGATCTCCAGTCGTGTCAACCGACGGACTCGCATGCACACTTGTGGGAGGGTTTTTAAGGTAGTATATGTGTCGCTAGGCTCACTTGGGTATTATAATGCCTAGATCTGATTTGTCCCCTTAGTCGCCTTTTACGACAAGCGCTGGTTGTTGGGGTTCGCTGCAGTGATATTCTTAACCCATCTCTGCACGGGGCGCACCTCCCGCCATGCTTTAGGAAAATAACCTAGCTTAAGGCATCCTGTGAAGATAAGCTTGAGCCATGGAATAGCAATATCCACTTACTCTTGCAGCATCACAGGTCGAATGTTATCCATTCCTGGTGTCTTATTCCCGACGTCGTCTCTGGAATGATTAGCTCATCTCCGGAGGTTGATGTACATCCAGGAAAGTGAGTACTCAGTAGCATATTCAGCGCTTCCTCGTGTGATTCTGCCCAGGTGCCATCGCTTTTCCTAATATTGGAATCCGGCGTTGGTATCTTGGCCTTGACCTTCATTAGGCGGGACGCTTCATTTGTTGATTCTATAGATACGCAAAAGGACCTCCAAGAGTTTCTCTTTGCGAACCTAATCTCTTTCTTGAGGAGCTTCAGGCTTTCTTTATAGGTGGACGACCCCCTCCTTATCGAGGTTCCACCCTACTCTTGAAATGCAAATGAATTTCGCTATTTTATCGTTCCACCATGGTGGACGCCTTTTATCGCTAAGCCTACTAATCGGACAGGACTTCTCGAAGGATCGCGTAAGGGAACCAGTCAGTGCATCGACTGCATTGTCAACTGCTTCAGTCGAGTCGAGCTCCTCAATGAGGTGATACACTGATTTCCTCAGTTCTCTCTTGAATTGTGATCAGTTGGCCCTACGCGGATTTCTGAAGGTCCCACTTCCATGAGTAGTAAGTTGTAGCTTGAAGAGTATCCAACAGTGGTCAGATAGTGACGCCTTGTTGGAGACTCTCCAGTTAACAACTTCAACAGAGCTCTGGTCAGAAATAAAAGTTATATCCAAGACTTCCCTTCTATTAGACGTCACAAAGGTGGGGTTATTGCCTCTATTACAAATAATAAGATTGGTTTCAAGAATATAATTAAACAAAACTTCGCCTCTAGCATTGATGTCGATGCTACCCCACAGAGTATGGTGGGCGTTGGCATCACATCCCAAGACTAAGTTTTTCTCACCTTTTTGAGACGCTGATATGAGCGACCTCAGATTTTCCGAGGGGACGTTGATGCCGTCAACGTAAGGTAGGTACGCAGACGCCACCGTGCAGTTTCCATTCACCCCTCTCACGTTTACCACTGTCAAGTCACCGGAGCTGAAATGAGATGACATTAATATATTTAAACTCTTTTTGGCCACGATACACGTCCTAACCTTGCCAGCGTCGCTTCTATAATATATATTATAGTATTTTGACCCTAATCCCATCACGCGATTGTTATGAATCCACGGTTCCTGGATTAGGGCCAGATCCAGCTGCTCCTCCATGAGGAGCAGCTTCAAGTTGTCGGAGGCGACCGCACTATGATGAAGATTGATTTGCACTACCTGCATCGGTTGTCGCAATCTCAACTTCCATAGCGTCAGTCGCCCCATCGTTCTCCGCACGCTGAGTCCGCTTTAGGAGCTTTAGAGTTACCTCTCCCGCTCCAAAGCACAACCTCAACTGCTTGTCTGCCAGAAGTGAGGCCGGGCGTTCATTCATAAGAATGATGAATTCCTTGGTCCCCGACGACCTCTCAGCCCTTCATATCAGTAGAAGGGTTCTGGGCTTTTAGGAAGCCGAGGATCTCCGTTTTATCCACACCCCAGTCAGGAACACAGAGCCTTCCCTTGGGCATGATGGGTATCTCCTCTGGGGGTACCGCTCGCAATGCAGCCCCCTCCCAGAGTTAAAAACCGCGAGCCGTGGTCTTCACGAAGTCAAGCGATAACTGATCCTTGCAGTCTATCATAATGACCCAACGATGCCACTTCGCTCTCCCAAATGTGGGTGCAGTTCCACCGGCATTCTTTCGAATACGGTCGAAGATTGCTCCAGCTAAGGCCTTCTCAATCATCTGACCGCATTCTTCGGAATACGGGCCACTGGGTTTTCCGAAATCCACCACAGCTAGCTGCAGTGAACTTCGAATCGCCCCGCTGAAGAGCATCCCCGTATCAGCCTTCGACCTTTTGGAGGGATTTTTTGTGTCCTCCGAAGACCTAAGCCTCTTTGACACAAACTCCTCCCGCCTGGTCTCGGCCATCCTACGACAATGTTCAGCGGTCCTCGAGGTTCCTGGCTGATCCCCAGCAGGACCTGCCTCAGCGGCAGCGGTCTTACTGGTTTTCGTCTTTACGGCTGCTCCTTTTCCGCCAAGGTTTGCCTTAGGGGTAGCGACCTTACGGCTGGCCTTGGTTACAGCAACGCTCTGTTTAGGCGCAGGCCTCGTCAGAGCGTCCTTTGCTATTGTATCAATAGCCCAGGCCAGGGAGTTCTTTTCCTTTTCGGATAGGGAAGAGGGATCTTTTGCGTCCAGCACCGACTAGACATGCGTCGCACTATGGAACAACCGCCGTCTCATCTGGCCTGGAGAGACCTTCTTCCACCCCTTCGGTTTCCGGGGACCCTCGGATGGATCTGCTAAAAGCCGCTCCTCCATCTCCTCCTCATCCGAGCTAGCTGTCGATGGTGGCTGCAGCTCAGCCAGTACCGATACGCCCACGGGTAGCGTGTCAGCTCCCGAACTGGTGTTGTCGTTTGTTGTTTGTTTGTTTTTTCGTTGTTGTTCATCATTTTTTGTTCCCACGAGTATGCCCGGAAAGTATTATACGCCCCGCCAGAGCCGCCATGCCGGGGTAAGGCATTTATTATACACAGACCTCGCCAGGGCATCTGTGAGAGCTCGTTAATGGTTGGTTTTCTGTATCCCCCCAACCTTCCATCTTTCGGCACGGTTTTTTTTAAAACGCTCATACCACCGGTAGAATTAGGGAGACTGTCCTTGGTTTTTTGGACCTCAGGTAGTCTAGAAGTCCAGCACTCGCCGACACATCTCCGCAGAAAACCTACGGCCTTACTTAAGCCCCAGCACCAGGACAAGGTGGATAGTCATCGCTGGGGGCAGATTTAAACGAATCACCACCGAAGGAGCATCTTCATCGCCACCACTATCACCATCGTCATCGCCACCACAGTCACCATCGCCGCCACCACCACCCAATATTAAGAGTAATCTTTTTGTAAAAAAAAAACCAAAAGAAAAACACAAAAAAAAAAAATATAATCTCTTAAAAAAAAATTAAATAAACCTAACAGCCCCTAGAAACGTTGTTTAAAAATTGATAGATACGTGTTAACTAAGACCACCTTACCACTGGTGGGGGTTGGTTATAATCAACAAATAGAACATATTTTTCTCTTGGAGTTCTCGTATTCAATTCCCCCTTTAAATTTTATTTCACACTTTTTTATACAAAATACCTAGTGTAAGTTATGCTGACACTCTCATAAAAAATAACTTCTCTTATAACATATACAGGCAATTCAAGAGAATTTTTAACCTTCCTATACCCGCGTCAAAAAAAATAACACGTATACCCGCGCACGCTCTCTGGGACCGAAACTCAAGAGCCCGTAGTTTCTCTTCTAGTTCGAATATTTTCATGAAATTTATTTTAATCAGTAGAGTGACATATTCTTAACCAAAGAAAACAAGTTTATATTGGTTATTGTATTTGACAAATAAATGACAGTCTTTTTATTAAGCCTCTAAAAATGGGTACTTTTTCTTATAGGGTACAAAAACTTGAACAAACAATTTTTTTCCTTAAAAAAACCAAAACAAAAACTTCATAAGCTTAAAGCTAAAATGTAAAGGAACAATAAAAAAACTTAACATTCACCACCAGAGGCTTTTTCGTGGCAGTCGGGACAAGCCATTATTGCATGTTCCAAACTAAAATAAGTCTTGCAAGAAACACAGTTGTATCGTGTCTTTCGGTTTTTTTTGGACGAACAATAACTACAGCGACCAGTTTTAGTATTATTAACCGTTACTGAAGACTCTGGTCTATCTAACTTACATATCTCAGCAATCCTTTGTCTTAGCGATCGAGGCAAACACGTGTTATTAGCCCGTTTCCTCAAATGTGCGTTTATGAGATCATATGATAAAGCTTCCAAAAATGCTCTGGGGGTGACTTTTTTATTCTGATTGTTGAGTACATATATGACGTACGAATTTATATCCGCTACGTTCATCAGGCTATAAAAAATCACCATCGGCCATCTATTGGTACCCCTTGCAACATTGTAAGTTGCACACATTTTGTCGACCGTATCAACGCCTCCTTTTGTCGCATTATAATCCATTATCATCTCAGGCTTCCCAGTCTCTTCATTGATTTCTTGATCATCATGCATACTTGATACAAGTAGAACATTCTTGTTCTTTTTTGGCACATGGGAAACAAGGGTACAAATGCCTCTATGGCCGAATAAGTTGGATTTTTCTTCTCGGCGTCTTACGTCGGTGAAGTTTTTAGGCAGTTCTCTCTTATTTTTTCGAATCGTGCCTAGCACTGTTAGCCTGTAATCCTTTTCTAACTTATCAATAAGGGGAAGACTTGTAAAAAAGTTGTCAATTGTTATGTTGCGGCCACTATTATGAATAACATTACTTAGACGCAAAACCAATGCCATCGCCGAGTTATCCATACAATAGGGACCTTCAGGTTGTTTTCCCAAATAAACTTCCATGTCGGACGTATAAAACATTTTGGCATCTGTCAAGGCATATATTTTGATGCCATATCTATTTGGTTTCGATGGAATGTACTGTCTAAAATTGCAACGACCTCTGAACGCTTCTAGCGTTTCGTCGATTGTTACAAACTGTGACGGACTGAAGTATTTTTTGAATGACGCTACGATTTCTTCAAACAAATCTATAATGGGAGCCAATTTGTCAACAGAAGCGCGTGCAGCTCGTGTACTTTTGTCATCAAACCTGAGACACCGCAATAGTAAATAGAACCGATTCCAACTTATAGTTAAACGAAAGATATCTGGGGACGAGCCATCAGTTTTGAATAAATCTTTAGCATTCAAACGACTATTTCTCCGAACACCAGCAAAGAGTAAGAGCCCAAATAGTGCATGAGTTTCAACCTTATCAGTTTCAGAGGAATCCCTTTTTCTTCCAAATTTAGGTGTTAACAGTTTTATTTGTTGGTTCGTGTAGGCCGTGATCTGGCTCATTACATTTTCAGTAAAAAACAACTTCCATATCTTACCTGGTTCTTTCATGTTTTTTGCTTCGCCCTTTACACCAGGTAGCTGGGTCACAATGTTTCTATTTTGACGTCTTACCTTCATTGATGGAGGATTTTTCTTCCATTCTGTACGGTTATCTTTGCCAAGGTAGTAGTCTGCCGAGTTTTCTGCAATTCTTCTTCATCGCTATCAGAATCATCATCTTGCTCAGTGTCAATTTCTGCCTCCTGTCGCTCAACCAGGTCCTCCACATCGCTGTCATTTTCGTCTACGTAATTGGAATCCAAATTTTCTTCCTCAAGCATCAACCTTATCCTTTCTAAATCCATTTTCAATATTCAATATAATATACAGCTATATAACACAATAATTATAAGACATACAACGTATAAATATATGCATAAAAAAAAATACCTGCTCAAATTTGTTACGTGTATACCCGCGTTGGTCTCACAGACCGAATGATGCCTGAAACCACTACACGTGCTCACCGCACAAAAACTTAAAGCACACTAAAATAAGGGATGAAAGAAATCATAAAGTACACTGCGCTAAATTGCACCGTTACTAAAATATTTGCGAAAAAGTAATTTGACGGTCTCACAGACCAATGCGCGGGTATAGGAAGGTTAATGCAATCGCGATATCTATTTATCCCCTTTTGAAGGTATTTCATTTTTGTTCGAGGGAAAATTTATTCACGATAACCCTGATAAAATTTGTGAGAACTGCTGCTCACTCAGCGTCGCTGACCAAAACTGGTATCAAATGATGAAAGTTTCCCTCGCTGTTCGTTTCCAGTTAGGTGCATATGCACGCCATTTGCCAAGCTGGCTTATATTGAGGATGCAGTTTAACTACTAGTTAAACTACCATCGTCTTGTAGCAAAATATCTAGCATTTGTCTTCCGCAGATTACGTTAAAGGTGTACTTCATGTCCAACATGTATATCCAACCAGCCTAGTGATGGTTTGATGAAGATAAATTCATTTCTATGCGGTGTCGGTACTGGTATAACCTTGAACATTTCATAGTCCTCTGACTTAATTAGTGGAAGTCTGATGTCGAATATGACGTTCTGTTGGTTTATTCGGGCCTTCACTGATAGCAGCCTGTAGAGTGCTAGCAGATTTGAATCCATTCGGTCTTCTGCGACAGACGGTTATGGGGGTAGGTGTTTTCTTGTCCACTCTAGCTGTGCACGAAGTTGGTCTGGCGTTAATATAAGCGGATTAACTTTAGCGTGATGAAGATCTGTTAAGATGTCCAATAACGCATTTAGAATTTCCTGATAACGTTGGGTCCCTTCCAGCTTCTTGTTTTAATAGGAGGTCGTTGTTGCCTTTTATAATTGTCAGTTGGTGATTGAATTATGTTCTGTGTCAGTATATCAGCGCCTTTCATTTTGCAGAATTCGTTCATCTCGATAATCAGTTTTTCGAAACCTGAAAGTTCTCCAGTCATTCATGATGAGGTTAATGTTTTTAATTTTTTCAAAGTATATATTTTCAAAGTATTTTCCGCTTTTTCTTACTTTCTTGAGTGTTGCGCTGAATTTCGTCTGGTAATTCTATTGGTGGATTTTTATAAACTGGATCGGACTTTAGTAATGTTGACAAGTAGGTCAGTTGTGGTACGCCGAGCAGTCTGCTTATTGTCGTCTTGTATTTCCATTTGTTCTTCGTTATCGCTTATTGATAGCAGACAGATCTTAGTGACAGGCCTTTTGTAGATTTTGTTCCATGCTTCGATTGTTACTACACGCACCAAACCGTCTTCTCCAGCATGTGTCACTATTATCTTTCCAAACATCCATCTTGTAGAAGGTAGTTGTTCATCCTTCACCAAAACAGTATTCACATTTCCGATGTTGCTGCAGTGTCGTTAGATATTCGGAACTCCATATTTTTGTTGCAATCGTTCTAACAGCTGCCATCGCGTCAATAATCCTTTTCTTTCATTGAGTCTATACCTTTCCGGGGGTGGCAGTAGGGTTGTTCCGATCAAAAAAACCTGGCGTCAAGATATCTATTTCATCAGGATCGTTTGAAATTGGACAAAGCTGTCTTGAGTTTAAGCATGCTTCGATCTGACTTACTTCGATACTGAACTTGTGTTCCCCAATGGTTGGTTTGAGATGGTGTTTAATCGACTTCACTCCTGCCTCCCATACGCCACCAAAGTGGGGTATGAAATGCCATTCCGTATGTTAAGTTGTCAACGCATCCCATATTTCATCGTCGTACACTTTCGCATCACTTGCATTTAGCTGAAGAATTTTGTTTGCAGCCACGAAATTCCTACCGTTGTCACTGTGCAGGTGTCCCACATGGTCTCTCTTGGCGCATAATCTCTTAAAGGCTGCTATGAAGGCATTTGCTGTTAAGTCGCTAACAACTTCGAGGTGAACTGCTTTTGTTGCCAAGCATATAAATAGAGTTATATACCCTTTATATGACTTGTTTCCCCTTCCTTTCGCCGTCCTGATGTCTATAGGTCCTGCATAGTCGACTCCTGTATGTAAAAATTCCCTAGTTTTGGGCACTCTTGGTTGTGGCAGATTCCCCATCATTTGACTTCTTGTTGACGTTCTATATCGAAAACAGGTAGTACATCTAGGAACTCGCTGTTTGAGTGCACTTAGACTAGTCAAAATCCAGTATCGTTGCCGTAGATGTACATGGGTAAGAGCATAGCCTCCATGTAAAGTGGTTTTGTGGGCTTCGTCGATTACCATGGTGGCCAGATACCCGGGATGATAATTCTGCTTTTGTAAATCGTCCTCCTACTCGCATCACGTCGTTCTCATCCAGAAATGGGTTAAGGCACCGAACTTTGCTTTTTCTGTCAACTTTCCTTCTTCTCTTCAAGTCGAAGATTTCATCCTTGAACGTTGTCTGCTGTACGTGTCGTATAATTAGCTTTGCAGCACCTTCAATTTCTTCACATGTAATTTGTCACAGTTCTTTGTTATCCTTGATGATCGTAAGTTATGCACAAATCGTTTACAGAGAGCGAGTATTTTTTTTTCTCTTGTACAACCGATGCCCGCGTGGCAACGACACTGCGGCCTAAAAGATCTTTGTATCGGAGGGTTGGAGTTAACCTAACAGACGTACTACCTCCCTTATGAAAGCGAGTATGTCTTTAGTAGTGGAGCATTTCAGTTCCACTGAAGTATCTCCTTGTGGAAAATACGTTTCCTTAACCAGTGTAGTGCCGGGCATTCACAAAGAATGTGTTCGGATGTTTCATCCTCCTCTAGGCATAGCCGACAGTCCTTCTCTTGGCACAGGTTCAACTTATTAAGGTGGTATCTTAGGCCGCGATGGCCAGTTAGAAAGCTCACTAGCTTCCTAATGCTTTCCCTATCTAAGTTAAGGATTTCCTTGTAGGAGTAAGGCTTGATTAAAGGTTTTTCTTCTTTCTTCTTATGTTCTGTATCCCCTTGTGGGTCCTAGGGCCTCTACTACGCCTACGCGCCATCGTGTACGGTTTCTGGCAATGTGTCTGAGTTCTCCCCAACTTTTCCCTAACTGCCGTGCCTCCTTCTCGACTGTTCTGCTCCATCTTCTCCTTGGACCGCCAGGTCTTCTGCCATCCTGAGTTAGAGGGTTCCATTGCATAGCATGGTTCGCTATGGAGCTGTCACCCTTTCGGAACGTGTGACCAATCCACTGCCACTTCCGCCGTTAGATAAAGGTCGTAAAGGTGTTCGCTAGAGATACGATTGGGCCAGAAAATCCTTAAGATATTGCGCAGGCACCTATTAACAAACGTTTGCAGCTTTCTGGTGATAGTAGTGGTCACTCTCCATGTGCTGCAACCATATAGCAGCACGGATTCAACGGTGGAGCGGAACAGTCTTATTTTGGTGCTCAAACTGATTGCATTGCTTCGCCATATTTTGGACAACATCCCGAACGCGGACTTTGCTTTGGCGATCCTGTTGGCTATATCCAGTTCGGTTCCACCATCGGTCGAGACAATACTCCCAAGATACTGGAAATCCTCTACTCTCTCTACCGGTTGTCCAGCAATGCATATTTGAGCCGATGAGTTTGTTCCAAGGCTGATAATTTTAGTTTTTGCCGTATTCATTTTCAGCCCGACGACACCTGCCTCCCTCTCCACATCTGCTGTCATTTGGTGGAGGTCCATAATTCTGTGGGAAAGTAAGCATACATCGTCAGCGTAGTCAAGATGTTTCAGTTGAGATGTAAGAGTCCATCGAATTCCTCCGTTTCCCGTCGACAAAGCTGCATGAAGCACATCGCTAATCACCAATAAGAATAATATTGGTGAAAGGATACAGCCTTGTCTTACCCCACTTTGAATCTCAAATTCCTCAGACAACCTTTCCCTGTGCAAAACGTGACATTTGGAGCCTTCATATGTAGCTTTGATAATAGCAATTAGTTTATCAGGAATGTCTATACGTTTGGATTAAACGTTTGGATTGTCTTAAACCTGGCCTATTAGTCCAGAGATCTAGGTGAAGTTTGTTCTCCCATTCGTTAATCAACGCTGTAGCTGTTGTCCAGTTGACGCTACAATAAGGTCCGGGACCTATAAGCGCAGATTCTGAGCCGGCCCTAGCAAGCCCATCTGGAGATTCGCTGCCCACAATTCCCTGGTGTCCAGGGACCCAACTGAGCATTACTCTGTTGTGTTTGGCAAGATCTTGTAAAGCAGCATTTTACAGTTATGGAGTCCATTTGGTTGGACGATAATGCCCTAAGTGCTGCCTGGCTATCTGAAAATATATGAATCCTAGCGCCCTTGATTCCCTTACGGAGATTGTGTCTGGCGCAGATCTCAATGGCAAGGATTTCAGCCTGAAACACAGTGGGAGTCGTACCCATAGGTACCGAAATTTTTGTGTTGGGTCCAAAAACCCCGGCTCCAACTCCAGAATCCATTTTCGATCCGTCGGTGAACCAGACGAGACTTTTGGGGTCCAGTGTTGGAACACTATTGTACCAATTTTCGCGGTCCAATATTTCTACCTCGAATAACCTTCCGAAGCAATGTTGCCTGACCATAATATCCGGTATAGTACAAAACATGTATCTTTTAGGTATCGAGTTGAGTATCTTTAGATGCCCCACTAGGTCACCTGGTCTATACTCATAATCTAGCTGCAGCCATCTTCCTAATGAAGATTGATAAGGGTGTTAGCCCGACAATAGTTTCAAGAGCTGTCGTGGGGCAGGTGCGCATCGCACTGGAAAGGCCGAGACAGGCAGTTCTTTGCAACTTCTGCAACTTGTATGCCGTTGTCATCTGGAGGGTTTTTGGCCCAGAGACGATAGCCGCATATGTGATAATGGGTCTTACCATCATTATGTACAACCAATGTATCATTTTAGGGGAGAGACCCCAAGTTCTGCCATATAGGCGTTTACTAGCCCAAAGTGCTCTCGTAGCACGTTCTGTGTCGGACTTGGCGGATCCATTGGTTGGTCGATTCTTCGATACCTTTGCTACTGATCGCCCTTGCGATCGAGTCGTAACCAGTGTTATCGAATGCGTCCTCGATATCAAGAAATGCACACAAGGCTATTTCCTTAGAACTGAGTGTACCCTCTATCTTTTTGACGAGATAATGAAGGGCACCTACTGTGGATTTGCCTTTTCTGTATGCGTACTGATTCGAGTGCAGAGGGTTAGACTCATCTAACCTGTCTCTGATGTGAATATCAATAAGTCTCTCCAATATCTTGAGGACAAATGAAGTTAGACTTATAGGTCTATAGGATTTAGGCAGCTCGCTAGGCCTATTGCCTGGTTTGGGAATGAATACTACATTAATCTGTCTCCAGGTGGGTGGTATGTATCCCCAATTGTAGCTAGCTCTAAATAAAGCTATCAAACCCGGCAGGATGAGGTCGATTGACTTTTATAGAAGTGCTGGAAAGAGACCATCACCGCCGGGAGCTTTAAAAGGTTTGAAGGTGGCCACTGCCCATTCAACTTTATCTGGACTAAATATTTTACCTGATAAGCTGTTAACTCTACTTTCCACAAGAACCCTGTGGTCAAATGCGTTCGAGTACACATGAGATGTGTTTAGAGACGAACCTGGGAAATGTACCTGGAGCAGGGTTCTAAATGTATCCGTACGGTCCGTCGTGTAGGTTCCGTCATTCTTCTTCAATAACCCTACACAGTTGACATAATCTTTAACAAGCGCTTTATGGATTCGTGCCGCTGTTGGCATAGCGGCAATAGTTTCGCAGCATTTCCTCCAAGCAGCTCGTTTAGATCGTCTCAATTCTAGATTGTATTCGGTGAGAGCAAACCTGTATTCGTCCCACCTCTTCGTTCGCTTTGCAGAGTTGAAGAGTTTTCTGACCTTCTTCCTAAGTTTCGCCAGTTGGTCATTCCACCAGGGCACTTTACGTTTGCTAACATTGGTTTTGGAGACGCAGCTGTCGTGGTAGGAATTAAGCAGTATATTGTTAAGCTGGTAAGCAGCTTCATCCAGGTCCTCTATGGACTCAATAGATGTGAGGAGCATATCTTTTCTTGAGAACACTAGTTCACGATAGCGATGCTAATCCGTAGATTTGGGATCGTATCTGCTAGGGACATATGAGAGTTGACCGGGTATGTCAAACCTAATATGTTGATGGTCTGACAGTGAGGCCTCGTCTGATACATGCTAATTTTCAATAAAATTAGAGATAAATGTTCTTGCGAGAGTGAGGTCAAGTACCTCTTCGCGAATCGCATTTATGAAGGTGGGTTTAGAGCCTTTATTCAAAATATCTACTTGACTAATGACAAGGTATTCTAAAAGACACTCACCCCTTCTGTTGATGTCACTACTACCCCAGACCTCGTGATGTGCATTCGCATCGCAACCGATGATGTAGTGGAGGTTGCTGTTTTGGCAGTAGTCAATGAGGCTCTGGACGTCTTTAGGCGGGATATCACCATTATCGTCAGGGAAGTACGCTGAGGCGCACACGAAATTCTGTGTTCCCTTTCCGGTTGGGACTTCCAGTAGTAGGGCCACCAGGTCTCTAGTTATAAATTCTGGAATGGGAAGAAAGTTTATATTACGGCTAATTAAGCTGGCCGCTCTAGGCGCTTGCTCTCCACACTTGGAAATCAACTTACTTGACCTATTCCGGAGACCTCTTATATGTCCGCAACTAACCCAGGGTTCTTGAATGAGACCAAGGGTTATTTTTTCTTCGGCGAACCGCTTGCTGAGGGTAGCGGACGCGCCCTTAGCGTGATGCAGGTTTGCCTGTAGCACCTTGATCGTGCTCATCGGTCTTCCTTTGAAGATCGAGCTTGCCGGAGTAGTTGAGCCTTTTTAGGGCCCTTTCCTCTACGGCCACCTTCTTCAGGCTACCGTTACTAGGCTCTTGACCCTTTTCGGTGGTCTTCAGGATCAGTTTGACCTGGCCAAAACGGTAGAACACCTTGTTTTTAAGCGTGCTAAGCACCCTCATGGAGGTGTCATCCATGGCTAGCACAAGGTGGAAGCATGCACCTTCCTTTACCCTTTGCATGACCTTCCATGCAGTTGCCCGTAGGCCTTCGTTCTGTGCTTCCAGGGAAGCCAGCATTTTTGATGGCGGGAGCTCGAGACTCTGTGGAAAGAATCCTCGGACAATGTGTGTCTTCGGGAAGGATCCCTCTTCCACCAGTGACACTTCCAATCCACTTTTGGCTCTTATAGCCTCGAAGTTCGAGCGCATCAACTCGGCGGTGGCATTGTCTGAGCAGACGAAGATTAGCCATCCCGCCTTGTGTTGCGAGCCTGACAAACGCGGCCAAACGCCTTTGTTTTTTAGCTCAATCGAGATGTCGATGACAGCCTCTTGAATGCTGGTCAACTGCTCTGTTGATAGAGGTTGGTTCATCAAGTCAGCCGGGACAACACCTAACCTGACAACACTTGACTAAAAGTGGGAACATCATGTGAAGGCCCTGCCTTGGCTTTCTTGACAGCAGGTGCTGGTGGGGTGTGTTCCTCTGATCTGACCCGTTTTGCTTCTTTAGTAGGAGGGGCTTTGGCAAAAGCCAGGGCACTTTCCCTGGTATCACTTCTGCGAATTGCGAACTTGAACCGCCTCTTTCAGCAGAGTTGAACCGAACGAAACCGTCCGGTTGTATCCGCAGCTCGTCTAACCTCTTCCCAATGGAGGAGCACCCATATTCCTCTGTGACAACGCTGCACGTATCCACGAGAGTGGATGTGTCAGAATCAGAGGCGGCGGTATCCGCTTCTTCGGGATTGACACACTTGGAGGGCCGGGATTGGGCCCACTTGGCTCCGTCATCCATACCATCCGAAGATTTAGGTTGCTCGTCAGCAAGCCGAGTATTTTTGTTATTCGTCTAAACGTGCTATACTGCGACAGCATTCTTTCTATGAGATCTGGTTCCGTCGTAGATGTAAAGGTGTTCATCTGCATCTTCTCAACTGCGGTGAGGTGTGGGAACAGTGTGTAAGCACCATCACACCATATCGGACCACACCATCAGACCACGCAACCATAACAACAAATCATACCATCAGAACACACCACATCGACTGACACAACCTTTAGTCGCACCTTCATCGGAAGATTACATCAATTCAGCTTGCTATTGGCCAATCTGATGGGCTGACAAGCGAGCCACTACAATAAGCGGTATTCACCATGGCCCAGCGTGGTGAATAAAAGGAGGCTGCACTTCGGCAGCAGAGTCAGTAGTTAGTCAGACTGCGTAGCGGATGAATGTAATTTTATCACTGACTACTGAATAAAGTCTATTTAACAGAACTATCGAGAGGAGTTTATACTGTTGACGTGAAGAACTACGGCGAGGGGCTCGAGTTCGGGTTTTTCTCTTTTTAAGTGTAGTTCACTTCTGCTTGGGCTAGCCAAGATGGACCTGCGCACCAAATTGAGTGTGCTTGAGCTCTGATGGCCATAGTCCTCTGGACGCACAATCCGCTGGATTATCCTTACCTTTACATGATGCCATTTGTCTGAGCTTAGTATCTTGGTTATTATCGTAACTCTTACTTACTTACTTAGGTGGCGCTACAGTTCGGGGTGAACCTGGGCCTCAACCAACAAGCCTCTCCATTTAGCTCGGTCTTTAGCTAATTGCCTCCAGTTGCGCACTCCAAGTTGGTCGAGGTCCCCTTGAACTTGTGCGCGCCACCTACGGCGATGATTCCCTCTACTGCGTCGTCCCTCCGGGTTAGATTCGAAAACTCTGCGGGCCGGAGCGTTGGTGTCCATTCGTTCTACATGTCCTAGCCATCTCAGACGTCCAATACGCAGTTTTTTGACTAGGTCGATGTCGCTGTACAGCTCGTATAGTTCGTGATTGAATCTTCTCCTCCAAAACCCGTCAACACAAACGGGACCGAAAATCTTACGAAGAATTTTTCTCTCGAAGCGACCAAGGATATCTTCATCCTCTTTTAACCCTAGAAAGATAATCATATTTTTTATGACGTAAAAGATAATCATACGTCTCAGAGACGTATGGCACTTTTTTAATGTATTAATGGAAACCCATGAGCTTTTTATAAAATATTAATGTTTTATTTATTAATGAAATTCATATTAAGAGAAATGAAGTTATGGTTCAGTAAAAATAAAAATTAATTTAAACAATAAAAACAAGAAACTTAAACTCCATTGCCAAAGGATATTACATTTTTTTGCGCGCTATACGTCTGGCAGACGTAGATTATCTTTCTAGGGTTAATAAAGTCCATGTTTCAGCACCGTAAAGCAGGACTGGGATGATCAAGGTCTTATATAGAGTCTCCTTAGTTGTTCGAGATAGGGCTTTACTGTTGAATTGCCTTATTAGCCCAAAAAAACAGCGATTGGCAAGAGTTATTCTTCGATTGATTTCTACGCTGATTTTGTTAGAAGAATTTATAGCAGAGCCAAGGTAGACAAAGTCCCTTACTACCTCGAAGTTATAGCTGCTCACGGTGACGTTTTGTCCAATTCGTCGGTGTTGGTTTTCCCTTCTAGTTGACAGCATATACTTGGTTTTGCCCTCGTTTATCGCCAAACCCATTTTGGCCGCTTCCGCCTCAATGCTTGCAAAAGCACCGGTGACAGCCCGCTGAGATCTTCCGATAATGTCTATATCGTCGGCGTATGCAAGCAGTTGTACAGACTTGTAATAGATTGTGCCTCCGGTGTTGGCTTGTGAGTTCCGCACAATCCGTTCAAGTACAATATTGAAGAAGTCACATGACAGCGCGTCACCTTGTCTAAAGCCTTTTTTGACATCAAAGGTCTCGGTGAGGTCATTACCGACCTTGATGGAGCAGCGAGCGTTCTCCATCGTCAGCCTGCACAGACGGACAAGTTTGGCAGGGATGTCAAAACTAGACATGGCTCTATAGAGCTCTTCTCTATAGATGCTGTCATAGGCGGCCTTGAAATCGATAAAGAGATCGTAACTCTGGCCGCTACGTAATTCTTTCATTTGTTAGGGTTTCCGGTAATCCATGCCAAGGTTATTGATAAGTCAGTCCAAGCATGTGTTTCCAGATCCTTTATTTCTAATTTTGCTTTCGTCTTTTGAAGTAGTAGTCTCGCCGTTTGTGACAGTATTACCCTTTTCGTCAGATCCTTATTATTTGCTGTTGCAATATTAACCTTGAATCCAAACGTGTCGGACTCTGGTCGCCAGTATATTACCAGTGTTTTAATGGGGTCGTAGCCATTTATTCCGCCCATATTCCGCTGTCAGGCAAAATGAGCAAAATGAACAGTGACGATGACAGTCAAGATTCCCGTCAACTCAATCAGAATGAAGTGAGGATAGCGATATCTAAAACCAAATCCAACAAAGCTGCTGAAGCCGACGGCCTTGCTCCTGAACTTTTCAAAGCAAGAGGAGATGTGCTGGTAACGAGCATGCACCAACTCATCTGTAAAATCTGGTCGGAAGAAAGTATGCCCGATGAATGCAACCTTAGCATCGTTTTCCCGATCCTGAAGAAAGGAGACCCTCTGATCTGCCCCAACTACAGAGGTATATGTCTCCTCAACATCGCATATAAGATCCTGTATACCCTACTATGTGAAAGCCTAAAACCGATCGTCAACCTTCTGTTAGGTCCTTATCAGTGCGGTTTAAGGCCGGGAAAGTCCACCATTGACCAAATATTCACACTACGGCAGATCTGGGAAAAAACCCTTGAATATAAAATCGATACGCACCACCTCTTCATCGATTTCAAAGTTGCCTATGATAGCGCGTATAGAGACGAGTTATACAGAGCCATGTTTAGTCTTGCCATGCCTGCCTAGCTCGTCCGTTTGTGCAGAATGGAGAACTCTCGCTGCTCCATCAAGTCGGTAAGAACATCACCGAACCGTTCGATGTAAGGAAAGGTCTTAGACAAGGTGACCCGCTACCATGCGATCTCTTTAACATAGTACTTGAGAGAATTGTACGAAACTCACAAGCCAACATCGGAGGTACAATCTTCTTTACCCCCTTCGGGTAGGGGTCAGAATATACCCGAGGTAGGCATGCCTGTCGTAAGAGGCGACTAAAATCCACCCTCCGTATACCGAGTATGGCGTATACAAAAGCATGCAATGATCAAACCAAAAGATTTTAATACCCCAGGTGGCAGTCCAGGTACACTGGAAAATCCACCCTCTTCGGAGGTCGTCTCTACGGATTCTGGGGAGAGCCAATTATTGCACCTAATAAATCCCTTCTCAAAAAGTACAAAGGTATCTCGATCTCCACCAACAAGATCTAACGTCTCCGGAAAAAGAAGTCCGCCGGAAGCGCAAGCGCGTGAAAAACGGGACTCAGCGAAATTAAAAAGCATTGAGGAAGAAAACGACGTACTCCGTACAAATCGTGAGCTTGAGAAAGAAGTAGATTTACTCAGGCAAGAAAATAATGCCCTATATACACGCATCTACAAAAAGAAAGTACAGTTAGCACACATCGCTCACCTAGTCACGAATACCAGACGGACGAAGAAGAGCTAACACGTGAAACGAATTGGATCGAAAAGTTCGTCACCGGAAGTCGAGCCACAAAAACATGAAAAGCGCAAGGAGTTGCAAGAAAAGCAACAACAAAAAAATGTACGTTTCTCCGCCACCGATAAACGTCGTTGGAATAACGGAGTATAATAAGTTGCATTGCCTCATTAAAGGAACCCTGCCATCGAAGTTTAAGGTGACATCTCTGCGAAACAATACGTGGAAAATCAATGTCGATGATGCCGACGGTTACCGATCATTATCCCAAAAATTGAATGCCGAAAAGATTTAGTGGTATACTTACCAAAATAAGTTAGAAAGACCACTGCGTGTTGTAGCAAGGGGACTCCACCCCTCGTGTACTAAAGAAGATGTAATGCACGACCTTCAAGATAAAGGCTTTAAAATCCTTGATGCCGTCAATATTAACAAGAAGGAGAAGCAACAGTCGGAGGGAGATCATGAAAAATTGGTAAGGCGTGGACTTCCACTATTCATGCTTAGTTTCGGTAAAGATGAAAATAAAGATGCTATATATGGTATTAAGACTATTCTAAACATCGTGGTCAAAATCGAACCCATGCGTAAGACCTCTAGATCGATCCCGCAGTGTAAGCGCTGTCAAGGCTTCAATCATACGCAGACTTACTGCCAGAAAGAGCAGCGATGCGTCAAATGCGCAGGTAAGCATCTCTCGGAAGAGTGTCACCTAAACCAAACCCCAGCCACTTGTATAAACTGCAAAGGAAAATATCCTGCGAACTATCGAGGTTGCGAAGTGGCGAAAGAGCTCAAAAAAAGGCGCGTTACGCTTAAAAATTCCATGCGCCCTATTCCGAAACCAATTAAGAACAGACCCAAAATAGCTACAAAAAAAAGCAGCGAAAGATAGGAAATCCGTCAATATTGACTTAAGATCGGGTAACGAAGAAAACCCCAAACGAAGTAGAGAAAATGTGACAGAAGCAAAGTCTTCGAATACTGACGCACAGTCTTATGCTCAAGCGGCGATGGCAGCTAATGGCAAGTATATGACCGTCAACCCACGGGAGATCAAGGCAAAAAACCGTCCAAACTCTAACGTAAAGACTCCTGCTCAAGTTGCGACATTGGAAAACGGTGATAGACGTAGCTCACAAAATCCAGTATCCAATGTTTTCGCCTTAATACTTGCGAAACTTCAAGAGCAATGCAAAAAAAACCAACTTATTTTCGAGAGACTAGTTGCATTAGAAAGCAACATTCATAACAGGCGCACTTACACCCGAATATGAAAGAAATGCTAAAAATTCTTACATGGAACGCTAACGGCCTCATACGAAGACTCGACGAGTTAGAAATATTTATACGAGAAAAAGATATTGATATATGCTTGGTCTGTGAAACTTATCTGACAAAACAAACGAATGTTAAGATAAGAGGATATAGCGTGTATCACGCCTTCCACCCATCGGAAAGAGCAAGAGGCGGATCATCCTTGTTTATAAAAGAATATATCGAACACTCAGCGGAAGTAAAGATTGAATTAGAAGCAATGCAAGTAAGGACGGTACGTGTTAGAAATGTGCCGTGAAATAAGGCCAACTTTCAAAAATTGGCCATATTTCGCTTCCGAAAAGTGTAATAAAGCCAAACTTCAACAGTTGGTCTTATTTCACTTTGATAAAGTGAAATAACGCCAATTTGGTCTTATTGCGCTTTTAATTGATAAAACTGGCTTAATTTCGCTTCAAGTCAGTGAAATAAGGACGAATGCTGAAATTTGTTCTAAGTGTGTCCTTGTTTATATAGGTAGGTAGGTAGAAGTGCTGAAACATAATTATCGCAAAAGCGCCGTTTTAGTGCCACCACTCAAGTGATCTGTCAGATGCAAAAACCGACGTTAACTAGTAGGGATAGGGAACATTTTCCAATCCATCCCGTTACATTGTGGAAACTGATAATGTCCGCAATGCTTATCTCCGCTAATTCTGTTAGGTTATCAAAAAAGGGTTAACTTAGTGTGCGCTATCTGCCCCTGTCTAGAGCCGGAAACTTGCAAAGGAAGTGAAGAATTGTTCCTTTATCGTTAGTACTCTTGCAGCTGCCACTTGCTTATATACACACTTACATATAACTATATACATAGGTGATAGGAAAAGAAAAACCCGTCCAGGTGGAAACCCATAACACGAAAGCCGAAAAGTGGGAAAAGCCAAGAAGTACAAAAAAAAGGCTGAAAGCGCGCCCAGATGCTTTAGTGATTAAAGCTAAGGATGGTCTCTCTTATGCAGAAATGCGGCACAAGGTAAAGGACAACCCTGAATTGAAAGAGCTCGGCCAAAATGTCAACCAAATCAGGAGGACGGCCAATGGAGACCTACTCTTAAAACTAAGGAGCCTCCCAACAACGGAAACGACCAAGCTTCATGCATCCGTGGAAAAGGCCTTGGGAACAGAAGCGGCAGTGAAAACCTTAACGCACGAGGTACTCATAGAAGTCAAAGATCTGGACGGAATCACAACGAAGGAGGAGATCTGCGAAGCCCTAACCAAGCAATTAGAGGGATCCAAAGAGTACAATGTCGGAACAAGTGCCATAAAGTCTCTGCGAAAAGCTTACTTAGGGACACAGATAGCGACAGTGAGCCTGCCAGCGGAAGTGGCTGAGAGGCTGATGACTACCAGCAAAGTGCGCATTGGATGGGTGGTCTGCCGAATACGGGAAAAAATCACTCCAACAAAATGCTACAAATGTATGGACTTCGGACATACTGCCAGAGCATGCAAAAGTGCGGTGGATTATTCTGACCGGTGTATTAGATGTGGTGCGAGTGGACACACCGCAAAGTCTTGTGCCCTAGAGCCAAAATGCCTGCTGTATTGTGACAAAAAGGACACAAATAGCAACCATGTCACAGGAAGCGGCAAATGCCCAGCCTTCCAAAAAGCCTTGAGAGACCTGAAACACCTTATATGAAGATAAAACAGCTCAACCTCAATCACTGCGAAGCTGCGAACGATCTCCTCATACAATCTGTGCGCGAACAAAAAGTAGACGTCGTAATCCTTAGTGAGACCTACAAAGAATTCGATGCAAACGCGTGGATAACGGACAATACGGGAAAAGCGGCCATATGGACCTGTGGGAAAACCGCCTTCCAAGAGAGAACGCCAACATCAGGAGATGGTTTTATATGGGCAAAAATCGACGGAATATATATTTATAGCTGCTATGCACCACCAAGTCTCTCGATAGCAGAGTTCGAAGTGCTGCTGGACAAACTCGTGCTTTAGATCGAAGGGCCGTCTCCAGTGAACTGCAAGAAGACTACAGGGTGGCTCGAAAGGAACTAAAAACAGCCATACTAAAGAGCAAACGGAAGTGTTTCGCCGAGCTGTGTGATGAAGCTGACGAAAACCCTTGGGGCAAAGCCTACCAAATCGTCATGAAAAAATTGAAAAGCTGCCAGCCACAGGTTTCCACATGCCCAGAATTCTTACACAACATCGTGGTCGGACTATTTCCTCATCAACAAGAGAACGCATTCTCGGATGGTCCAATAGTAGAGGCACCAACAATCCGAGAGGTAACCATAGAAGAAATAATCGAGATTTGCAATAAAATTGGAGATAAAAAAGCACCTGGACCAGATGGTATCCCAAATATAGCACTCAAGACAGCTATAAAAGTAAGCCCAGAAATGTTTATTAACGTTTACAACTCGTGCCTGAAGGAAGGAGTCTTCCCGGATCAGTGGAAATGGCAAAACCTAGTACTTCTTCCCAAAGGTAAGAAACTACCAAATGAGCCACCATCATACCGCCCGCTCTGTATGTTAGATACGGCTGGCAAAATATTGGAGCGAATCATCTGTAACAGGGTAGAGGCAGCAATTCAAGAATCTGGAGGTCTTTCAGAACACCAATACGGTTTTCGAAAAGCGCGCTCAACAACAGATGCAATCAATGTGGTAGTTAAAACGGCACAAGAGGCTATACAGGGAAGAAGATGGAGAGGCGGTTCCAAAAAGTACTGCTTGGTTATAACTCTTGACATAAAAAACGCCTTCAATACGGCAAATTGGAGTCACATCTTACAAGCGCTCAGAAGGATGAGAGTTCCACAATACCTCATAGACGTTATTTTTGACTATTTCAGGTGCAGAATCTTGGTAAACAATACAGACCGCGGCCCCAAGGAATATAAGATCACAGGCGGAGTACCACAGGGCTCAGTCCTTGGCCCTTTGCTCTGGAATATTATGTATGACGGTATACTGCGACTTCCTATACCCGAAGAAACAAAAATAGTGGGATTTGCTGATGATATCGCCATTATTGTCACTGCTAAACTGTTGGAGGAGGTGGAACAGATAAGCAATGCGACAATAAGGATAATACGGAAATGGCTCACCTCAGTTGGTCTAACACTGGCGGAGCATAAAACTGAAGCAGTCCTGAGAAGTAGTAGAAAGAAGGTGGAAACTCTCACCATTATAGTCGGCGTTCGAGTTCGAGATAGGGCTTTACTGTTGAATTGCCTTATTAGCCCAAAAAAACAGCGATTGGCAAGAGTTATTCTTCGATTGATTTCTACGCTGATTTTGTTAGAAGAATTTATAGCAGAGCCAAGGTAGACAAAGTCCCTTACTACCTCGAAGTTATAGCTGCTCACGGTGACGTTTTGTCCAATTCGTCGGTGTTGGTTTTCCCTTCTAGTTGACAGCATATACTTGGTTTTGCCCTCGTTTATCGCCAAACCCATTTTGGCCGCTTCCGCCTCAATGCTTGCAAAAGCACCGGTGACAGCCCGCTGAGATCTTCCGATAATGTCTATATCGTCGGCGTATGCAAGCAGTTGTACAGACTTGTAATAGATTGTGCCTCCGGTGTTGGCTTGTGAGTTCCGCACAATCCGTTCAAGTACAATATTGAAGAAGTCACATGACAGCGCGTCACCTTGTCTAAAGCCTTTTTTGACATCAAAGGTCTCGGTGAGGTCATTACCGACCTTGATGGAGCAGCGAGCGTTCTCCATCGTCAGCCTGCACAGACGGACAAGTTTGGCAGGGATGTCAAAACTAGACATGGCTCTATAGAGCTCTTCTCTATAGATGCTGTCATAGGCGGCCTTGAAATCGATAAAGAGATCGTAACTCTGGCCGCTACGTAATTCTTTCATTTGTTAGGGTTTCCGGTAATCCATGCCAAGGTTATTGATAAGTCAGTCCAAGCATGTGTTTCCAGATCCTTTATTTCTAATTTTGCTTTCGTCTTTTGAAGTAGTAGTCTCGCCGTTTGTGACAGTATTACCCTTTTCGTCAGATCCTTATTATTTGCTGTTGCAATATTAACCTTGAATCCAAACGTGTCGGACTCTGGTCGCCAGTATATTACCAGTGTTTTAATGGGGTCGTAGCCATTTATTCCGCCCATATTCCGCTGTCAGGCAAAATGAGCAAAATGAACAGTGACGATGACAGTCAAGATTCCCGTCAACTCAATCAGAATGAAGTGAGGATAGCGATATCTAAAACCAAATCCAACAAAGCTGCTGAAGCCGACGGCCTTGCTCCTGAACTTTTCAAAGCAAGAGGAGATGTGCTGGTAACGAGCATGCACCAACTCATCTGTAAAATCTGGTCGGAAGAAAGTATGCCCGATGAATGCAACCTTAGCATCGTTTTCCCGATCCTGAAGAAAGGAGACCCTCTGATCTGCCCCAACTACAGAGGTATATGTCTCCTCAACATCGCATATAAGATCCTGTATACCCTACTATGTGAAAGCCTAAAACCGATCGTCAACCTTCTGTTAGGTCCTTATCAGTGCGGTTTAAGGCCGGGAAAGTCCACCATTGACCAAATATTCACACTACGGCAGATCTGGGAAAAAACCCTTGAATATAAAATCGATACGCACCACCTCTTCATCGATTTCAAAGTTGCCTATGATAGCGCGTATAGAGACGAGTTATACAGAGCCATGTTTAGTCTTGCCATGCCTGCCTAGCTCGTCCGTTTGTGCAGAATGGAGAACTCTCGCTGCTCCATCAAGTCGGTAAGAACATCACCGAACCGTTCGATGTAAGGAAAGGTCTTAGACAAGGTGACCCGCTACCATGCGATCTCTTTAACATAGTACTTGAGAGAATTGTACGAAACTCACAAGCCAACATCGGAGGTACAATCTTCTTTACCCCCTTCGGGTAGGGGTCAGAATATACCCGAGGTAGGCATGCCTGTCGTAAGAGGCGACTAAAATCCACCCTCCGTATACCGAGTATGGCGTATACAAAAGCATGCAATGATCAAACCAAAAGATTTTAATACCCCAGGTGGCAGTCCAGGTACACTGGAAAATCCACCCTCTTCGGAGGTCGTCTCTACGGATTCTGGGGAGAGCCAATTATTGCACCTAATAAATCCCTTCTCAAAAAGTACAAAGGTATCTCGATCTCCACCAACAAGATCTAACGTCTCCGGAAAAAGAAGTCCGCCGGAAGCGCAAGCGCGTGAAAAACGGGACTCAGCGAAATCAAAAAGCATTGAGGAAGAAAACGACGTACTCCGTACAAATCGTGAGCTTGAGAAAGAAGTAGATTTACTCAGGCAAGAAAATAATGCCCTATATACACGCATCTACAAAAAGAAAGTACAGTTAGCACACATCGCTCACCTAGTCACGAATACCAGACGGACGAAGAAGAGCTAACACGTGAAACGAATTGGATCGAAAAGTTCGTCACCGGAAGTCGAGCCACAAAAACATGAAAAGCGCAAGGAGTTGCAAGAAAAGCAACAACAAAAAAATAAGGTGACATCTCTGCGAAACAATACGTGGAAAATCAATGTCGATGATGCCGACGGTTACCGATCATTATCCCAAAAATTGAATGCCGAAAAGATTTAGTGGTATACTTACCAAAATAAGTTAGAAAGACCACTGCGTGTTGTAGCAAGGGGACTCCACCCCTCGTGTACTAAAGAAGATGTAATGCACGACCTTCAAGATAAAGGCTTTAAAATCCTTGATGCCGTCAATATTAACAAGAAGGAGAAGCAACAGTCGGAGGGAGATCATGAAAAATTGGTAAGGCGTGGACTTCCACTATTCATGCTTAGTTTCGGTAAAGATGAAAATAAAGATGCTATATATGGTATTAAGACTATTCTAAACATCGTGGTCAAAATCGAACCCATGCGTAAGACCTCTAGATCGATCCCGCAGTGTAAGCGCTGTCAAGGCTTCAATCATACGCAGACTTACTGCCAGAAAGAGCAGCGATGCGTCAAATGCGCAGGTAAGCATCTCTCGGAAGAGTGTCACCTAAACCAAACCCCAGCCACTTGTATAAACTGCAAAGGAAAACATCCTGCGAACTATCGAGGTTGCGAAGTGGCGAAAGAGCTCAAAAAAAGGCGCGTTACGCTTAAAAATTCCATGCGCCCTATTCCGAAACCAATTAAGAACAGACCCAAAATAGCTACAAAAAAAAGCAGCGAAAGATAGGAAATCCGTCAATATTGACTTAAGATCGGGTAACGAAGAAAACCCCAAACGAAGTAGAGAAAATGTGACAGAAGCAAAGTCTTCGAATACTGACGCACAGTCTTATGCTCAAGCGGCGATGGCAGCTAATGGCAAGTATATGACCGTCAACCCACGGGAGATCAAGGCAAAAAACCGTCCAAACTCTAACGTAAAGACTCCTGCTCAAGTTGCGACATTGGAAAACGGTGATAGACGTAGCTCACAAAATCCAGTATCCAATGTTTTCGCCTTAATACTTGCGAAACTTCAAGAGCAATGCAAAAAAAACCAACTTATTTTCGAGAGACTAGTTGCATTAGAAAGCAACATTCATAACAGGCGCACTTACACCCGAATATGAAAGAAATGCTAAAAATTCTTACATGGAACGCTAACGGCCTCATACGAAGACTCGACGAGTTAGAAATATTTATACGAGAAAAAGATATTGATATATGCTTGGTCTGTGAAACTTATCTGACAAAACAAACGAATGTTAAGATAAGA
This sequence comes from Brachypalpus laphriformis, assembly GCA_945910035.1. Classification (NCBI taxonomy): domain Eukaryota; kingdom Metazoa; phylum Arthropoda; class Insecta; order Diptera; family Syrphidae; genus Brachypalpus; species Brachypalpus laphriformis. The sequence goes on along the minus strand of OX246754.1, from coordinate 105,188,559 downwards.
GGATATAGCGTGTATCACGCCTTCCACCCATCGGAAAGAGCAAGAGGCGGATCATCCTTGTTTATAAAAGAATATATCGAACACTCAGCGGAAGTAAAGATTGAATTAGAAGCAATGCAAGTAAGGACGGTACGTGTTAGAAATGTGCCGTGAAATAAGGCCAACTTTCAAAAATTGGCCATATTTCGCTTCCGAAAAGTGTAATAAAGCCAAACTTCAACAGTTGGTCTTATTTCACTTTGATAAAGTGAAATAACGCCAATTTGGTCTTATTGCGCTTTTAATTGATAAAACTGGCTTAATTTCGCTTCAAGTCAGTGAAATAAGGACGAATGCTGAAATTTGTTCTAAGTGTGTCCTTGTTTATATAGGTAGGTAGGTAGAAGTGCTGAAACATAATTATCGCAAAAGCGCCGTTTTAGTGCCACCACTCAAGTGATCTGTCAGATGCAAAAACCGACGTTAACTAGTAGGGATAGGGAACATTTTCCAATCCATCCCGTTACATTGTGGAAACTGATAATGTCCGCAATGCTTATCTCCGCTAATTCTGTTAGGTTATCAAAAAAGGGTTAACTTAGTGTGCGCTATCTGCCCCTGTCTAGAGCCGGAAACTTGCAAAGGAAGTGAAGAATTGTTCCTTTATCGTTAGTACTCTTGCAGCTGCCACTTGCTTATATACACACTTACATATAACTATATACATAGGTGATAGGAAAAGAAAAACCCGTCCAGGTGGAAACCCATAACACGAAAGCCGAAAAGTGGGAAAAGCCAAGAAGTACAAAAAAAAGGCTGAAAGCGCGCCCAGATGCTTTAGTGATTAAAGCTAAGGATGGTCTCTCTTATGCAGAAATGCGGCACAAGGTAAAGGACAACCCTGAATTGAAAGAGCTCGGCCAAAATGTCAACCAAATCAGGAGGACGGCCAATGGAGACCTACTCTTAAAACTAAGGAGCCTCCCAACAACGGAAACGACCAAGCTTCATGCATCCGTGGAAAAGGCCTTGGGAACAGAAGCGGCAGTGAAAACCTTAACGCACGAGGTACTCATAGAAGTCAAAGATCTGGACGGAATCACAACGAAGGAGGAGATCTGCGAAGCCCTAACCAAGCAATTAGAGGGATCCAAAGAGTACAATGTCGGAACAAGTGCCATAAAGTCTCTGCGAAAAGCTTACTTAGGGACACAGATAGCGACAGTGAGCCTGCCAGCGGAAGTGGCTGAGAGGCTGATGACTACCAGCAAAGTGCGCATTGGATGGGTGGTCTGCCGAATACGGGAAAAAATCACTCCAACAAAATGCTACAAATGTATGGACTTCGGACATACTGCCAGAGCATGCAAAAGTGCGGTGGATTATTCTGACCGGTGTATTAGATGTGGTGCGAGTGGACACACCGCAAAGTCTTGTGCCCTAGAGCCAAAATGCCTGCTGTGTTGTGACAAAAAGGACACAAATAGCAACCATGTCACAGGAAGCGGCAAATGCCCAGCCTTCCAAAAAGCCTTGAGAGACCTGAAACACCTTATATGAAGATAAAACAGCTCAACCTCAATCACTGCGAAGCTGCGAACGATCTCCTCATACAATCTGCGCGCGAACAAAAAGTAGACGTCGTAATCCTTAGTGAGCCCTACAAAGAATTCGATGCAAACGCGTGGATAACGGACAATACGGGAAAAGCGGCCATATGGACCTGTGGGAAAACCGCCTTCCAAGAGAGAACGCCAACATCAGGAGATGGTTTTATATGGGCAAAAATCGACGGAATATATATTTATAGCTGCTATGCACCACCAAGTCTCTCGATAGCAGAGTTCGAAGTGCTGCTGGACAAACTCGTGCTTTAGATCGAAGGGCCGTCTCCAGTGAACTGCAAGAAGACTACAGGGTGGCTCGAAAGGAACTAAAAACAGCCATACTAAAGAGCAAACGGAAGTGTTTCGCCGAGCTGTGTGATGAAGCTGACGAAAACCCTTGGGGCAAAGCCTACCAAATCGTCATGAAAAAATTGAAAAGCTGCCAGCCACAGGTTTCCACATGCCCAGAATTCTTACACAACATCGTGGTCGGACTATTTCCTCATCAACAAGAGAACGCATTCTCGGATGGTCCAATAGTAGAGGCACCAACAATCCGAGAGGTAACCATAGAAGAAATAATCGAGATTTGCAATAAAATTGGAGATAAAAAAGCACCTGGACCAGATGGTATCCCAAATATAGCACTCAAGACAGCTATAAAAGTAAGCCCAGAAATGTTTATTAACGTTTACAACTCGTGCCTGAAGGAAGGAGTCTTCCCGGATCAGTGGAAATGGCAAAACCTAGTACTTCTTCCCAAAGGTAAGAAACCACCAAATGAGCCACCATCATACCGCCCGCTCTGTATGTTAGATACGGCTGGCAAAATATTGGAGCGAATCATCTGTAACAGGGTAGAGGCAGCAATTCAAGAATCTGGAGGTCTTTCAGAACACCAATACGGTTTTCGAAAAGCGCGCTCAACAACAGATGCAATCAATGTGGTAGTTAAAACGGCACAAGAGGCTATACAGGGAAGAAGATGGAGAGGCGGTTCCAAAAAGTACTGCTTGGTTATAACTCTTGACATAAAAAACGCCTTCAATACGGCAAATTGGAGTCACATCTTACAAGCGCTCAGAAGGATGAGAGTTCCACAATACCTCATAGACGTTATTTTTGACTATTTCAGGTGCAGAATCTTGGTAAACAATACAGACCGCGGCCCCAAGGAATATAAGATCACAGGCGGAGTACCACAGGGCTCAGTCCTTGGCCCTTTGCTCTGGAATATTATGTATGACGGTATACTGCGACTTCCTATACCCGAAGAAACAAAAATAGTGGGATTTGCTGATGATATCGCCATTATTGTCACTGCTAAACTGTTGGAGGAGGTGGAACAGATAAGCAATGCGACAATAAGGATAATACGGAAATGGCTCACCTCAGTTGGTCTAACACTGGCGGAGCATAAAACTGTAGCAGTCCTGAGAAGTAGTAGAAAGAAGGTGGAAACTCTCACCATTATAGTCGGCGGCCATGAAATCACATCTTAACCGCATATAAAATACCTAGGTATCATGATAGATAAGAGACTTTCATTTAGAGATCACCTTAAGTATGTAGGCCGAAAAGGTGCAATAGCAAGTGCTGCACTCGCGCGGATCATGCCCAACATAGGAGGACCAAGACATAGCCGTAGGTTACTGCTGGCTAGAGTGGTTACGTCTATAATCCTATACGCCGCACCAATTTGGGCCGGGGCCATGGCAAGTAAAACATACAGATCACATATCACATCTGTGTATCGAATATGTGCATTGAGAGCTAGCTGCGCATTTCGCACTACTTCTAGCGCTGCAGCTTGCGTGGTAGCGAGAATGCTCCCAATAGATATCCTGGCAGTAGAACAGCAACGTCAATACTGCGCAAGAAGAGAAAGAAACGAGGCCAGCGAAAACCGGCTCTATAGAGCAGAAAGCCTAAGAGAATGGCAAGAACGCTGGAATGCTTCTGAGAAAGGCAGGTGGACCCATTGGCTCATACACCAAATCCAGCCATGGTTCGACAGGCAACATGGAGAACTTGAGTTCTACTTAACGCAGTTCCTAACGGGCCATGGATGCTTTTGTTCGTACTTACATAAGTATAAACACGACAATAGCCCTTACTGTCCGCATTGCGCTGACTGCGTAGAAAACGCAGAACATATATTTTTTGAATGCCCAAGATTCCTCGACGAAAGGAATGCACTAAGGAGTGAACTCGGCCATCCACTGACGCCAGAAAACATCGTTGGCGAAATGCTCAAAAGCCAGGAGGCATGGGACGCAGTCGCTGGGAGCACAATGCGCATAATGAAGATTCTAAGAACCCTAGAAAGAGAAAGGAAAGAATCAGACCGGCGAAATACAATAAATGCTGAGCAGGAAAATGCAAACATGCACTAGTCGAATACATCAGACTTAAACCCCCCCCGCGATGAAATGCTTGACGGCAGTACCGCGGGGAATGGGGCGGTCGTGGGAGGGGGGTTTAGTGGGTAAGAGTCCCACACTGTTACTCAGGACGTACTGAGTTTCGTCTTTTGAAGATTACCCCTCCCAATCAAAAAAAAAAAATAAATAAATAGGTGTTACTTACATCTCATATATTTGTGTGTCAGAAAAGAGTGGAAAGAAACTTCATCTTCCGTTTCCGGAACAGCCGACAGCTTTTACTATAAAGAACTTTGGAGAATGATAGGTCTTAATGAAACCGCCGATATCTATTACTATAAAGGTTTTTAGAAAATAATAGTTCAAAATTCGGGCGAATTTTTAACTATTATTTTCTCAAATTCTTAAAGGAACAGTCCAAAGCTTCTAATAAAAAGAATTTTGGAAGATAATAGTTAAAAATTGGCGGGAATTTTGAACTATTATTTTCTAAAATTCTAAACGGAACAGCCGTAAGCTTTTACTATAAAGAACTTTAGAAAATGATGGATCTTAATGAAACAGCCGGATATCTATTACTATAAAGGTTTTTAGAAAATAATAGCTAAAAATTCGCTCGAGTTTTTAACTATTATTTTCTAAAGTTCTTAATGGAATAGCCGAAAGTTTTTACTCTAAAGAGTTTTAGAAAATAATAGTTCAAAATTCACGAGATTTTTAGGTGCTTGGTTTCTGGAATGTAATAAAGACTACTTCCTTTCCTAAAACTCTCGCAAAATTCAAACGGAAGTTGTAAATCACTGCTACTAACGTACGTTGTTATTTCGCTTAGCTTTATTTTGCAAATGAACTGACTTCAAATCAAGCTTACAAACCATTGTGTTGTCAGTTAAACGAACAGTTAATTCTTCTGTTATGTTGACTAATACATTGTTGCAATCTTCTCATAAAAAAATTTTTATTTGCAGTTTGCAGTTGGTCTTAAGGCTCTTTTGAAATGCAAAATAAGTACAACTTCATTCTTATAAATCCTACTTGTAGCTTGATGAGCCTTATAGTTATAAGGAGTTATTAAAGTTGGCTTTATTTCGCTTTGGAAAAGAGAAATAAGGCCAAATTGATCTTATTTCCCAACATGATTTGGCGTTATTTCACTTTAGTCTTGTATCTATTATACACCCGTGATATACCGCAAGTAGAAGGCACTGAGCTAGCTACATTTGCCGACGACACTGCTATCTTGGCAGTAGGTAAAACGGTCGAAGATACTACAAAAAAAACTGCAAGAAGCTTTGGATAGAGTAAATGAATGGACAAAGGTTTGGCGAATCGCACTTAACGAGACCAAATCTGTTCATGTAAATTTTACTTATAAGAAAATAAATAATTTTCCGATCTTTTCAAACTCGGTTCAAATTCCGTTTGCAAACGAGGCTAAGTATCTTGGAATGACACTTGATACAAAGCTGAAAACGCACGTTAAGAAAAAACGCAAAGAACTATATAATAAATATAGAGAAATGTATTGGTTACTTGGAAAATATTCCAAGCTTAATATAGAGAACAAACTGCTTTTATATAAGCAAGTGCTAAAGCCCGTATGGACATATGGTATACAACTCTGGGGTTGTACCAAAATAACTAAAATTACAATTTTACAAACTTTTGAAAACAAAGTGCTAAGAGGTATTGTTAATGCGCCATGGTATATCAGAACTAGCGATATCCATAGAGATCTTGGCATTAGAAGAAGAATAGAAGACGAAATTCAAACCTACGCGAGAAACCATAGAAGTCGACTAGAAAGTCACGTAAATATTACAGTCCTCCAAGTTTTGGAAGAAAGAAATTTACTGCGCCGTCTACAAAGAACCAAACCTTTAGACTTAGCGCGATAAGTAACCGCGTCTAAACTGCGGCGCTGGCAAGAACTTCTAATGGGAAGGTCGCTGCAAAACGTCCTTATTACGTGAAATGAAAACTACTTGATAAGTCGAATACTTAGTTGTAGTAAAAATGAAAACAAGTCTGTTTTGAAGGGAGGTTTTTTAGTGGGTAAGAATCCCACACTACTATGAGCACGCGCTGTCGATCCTCATAGTGTCTTGTTGAAGATTTTCACCTACCCTCGGAAGAACTCAGCGGGCCGTCAATGGGGCATTTACGAGTATTTAGATGGAGGCAGCAAAGATGGGTCTAGCGGTCAATGAAAACAAAACAAAGTATATGCTGTCTACAATAAAGGACACCCAACATCGGCGTCTTGGGCAGAACGCGACAATAGACAGATATAATTTTGAGGTAGTATAGGGTTTAGTCTACCTAGGCTCTCTGGTGAACTCCGCAAATGACATCAGTAGGGAGACCACACGAAGAATTACTCTTGCATAATCGTTGTTTCCATGGGCTAAAACGGCAATTGAGTAGCAAAGCCCTATCGCGAACTACTAAGGTAACTCTTAATAAGACACTAATCATCCCAGTCCTGCTGTATGGCGTAGAGGCATGGCCTTTGACAAAACCGGATGAGAATGCCCTTGGTTATTTCAAGAGAAAAGTTCTTCGAGCAATCTTTGGTCCCGTCTGCATAGACTGTGAGTGGAGGAGAAGGTACAATGCCGAACTATACGGCCTGTGCAAGGACATCGACTTAGACAAAAGAGTTCACATACAGCGACTGAGATGGCTGGGTCATTTAGAGCCTATGGAGCCCAACGTTCCGGCTAAGAAAGTCTTCGAATCCACCCCGGACGAACGGCGCAGTAGAGGACGACCTCGGGGTAGGTGGCGCAAACAAGTGGAGGGGGACCTCAACTAACTTGGCGTGTGTAACTGGAGGCAGCTGGCTCGTAACCGTATTGGCTGGAGAGGTTTGTTGGTTGAGGCCCAGGTCCACCCCAGACTGTAGCGCCGTCTAAGTAAGTAAGTAAGCCATTTATTTTTAATCTTCCTTGCTCTTAATCCTCTGATGTTACATTTTTCAAGATTGCTTTTGTATTTGAAGACCATTTGCGTAGTCTGAATCCTCCCCTCGCCATGAGGTGTACTACCATACCATAGCAGAGCAATGATGGAGCCTTATTTAAAGAACACATAACTGAATTATAATCAAGCTTGCAAACATATATGCACTTAGTTTAGATTAGGTGCCACTCTTATGATAGCAATTAAATTATATGAATTTGAAAAATAACCGAGTTGGAAAAGGAGAAACTTCCTGTATTAAAAGCCAAAAAAGTTCGAAATGGAAAGGAAATCATAGAGAAAAACCATCGACACAAGGAGAACCTTGAACTAAAGTTAAAAAAATTGGATATCGAAGCCCACAAATTTCATTTATTCATAAATGCATGCATGTGGTATGAATTGTAAGAGCATGAAATATTTTACTGTTTTAGTTTTATTAGTTTTAAGGAAATGAATTATCTTTTTTTTTCGTACTGTGACTACCTACAATGAAATGCAATTTTATTTATATAAGTACATGTTATTTTGAAGACTGAAATAAAAAACTAAGTTATGAATTCTTTTAAAAAAAATGTAATTTCTTCTTCGAACGCATTCCAAAGTTCTGTTGTTCATTTCGGAGTTGAATAGTTCACCTGAATCTTGAGTGGTCGAATTTTCTTCCCCTGGTGTCTCTGGTTCGGCAACATTGTAGCTGCAGCATATATTGCGCAAGGCACAATAAACATTAACAATTTTGTTTGCCTTTCTGCGAGTGTAGTGAAATTTTCGCTCATGAAGAAGGCATCTGAAGCGGCTTTTTAACACTCCAATCGTCCTCTCTACAATATTCCTTGCTTTTGGATGCAGTCTGTTAAACCGAGCTTCTCCAGATTCAGAGTTAGCATTAGCAAATAAGGCAGAAGAGGACAACCAGAGTCTCCGAAAACGCATGCACACACCAAGATACATTGAGCGTTCTCCGTTTTGGTACCATCTTTCCAAAACTTCTTTCAGTTCACTACAGTTCCACGTAAAGGAGTCATGCGTGAAACCAGGATACCTGACACCAACATAACGAATGTTCATCCTATGGTCATATGCCTATAAGTCAATGTAAACATTAAGTGAAAATTGAAGCATTTACTATCATTGCATTTAAACTATAGTAGCCTTTTCGGTTTAAATACTGACGACGTAGCTAAACAGGAGCAACGATTCCAATGTGTGTTCCATCAACACATCCGATTACTCCATGTAATCTGGCCGTTCTTAAGAAACAATTTCGTGCATCCTGTTTTTCTATGTTTTCAACATAACGAATGTTCATCCTATGGTCACATGCCTATAAAAATAAGTCAATGTAAACATTAAGTGAAAATTGAAGCATTTACTATCATTGCAATTAAACTATAGTATCCTTTTCGGTTTAAATACTGATGACGTAGCTAAACTGGAGCAACGATTCCAATGTGTGTTCCATCAACACATCCGATTACTCCATGTAATCTGGCCGTTCTTAAGAAATAATTTCGTGCATCCTGTTTTTCTATTTGAGGTATGTCTAAGGTGACCATCATTTTTTCCTCTCAAAGCGGGACACCTGTACATTTCATTCGGCAAAACATACATGTTCTTTTTAAATTATTTTAAGTTAAAGTATTATTTTTTTTTTTGCCTAAGGGGTAGTGGAAAAAGGCTAATGCGCACGAGAAGTGCGAGACTTCTACCAACTTTAATCCCTTTTCAACAATGACACCATCCACTCCGGAACCGGATGCATCACTTCAGAGTGGTGAAGTTTTCTTTCCCCTCTGGGGACCGGCTTTTTCCCATTTCTCTCCTGGTGCGGGTTTATAATATTTTACCGGTAAGGCTTTCATCGATTTGGTAAACTTACTGAGGGTATATTTACTTCCTCTTCTCTCTTTTTCGATCTGAGTACCGTCTCAATGAATAAAGATATTTTATTCCACGTGTCGATACTCGGGACCATCTTGTTTACGGCACGTATCTACAAAAAGAAACTACTGTTAGCCCACATCGCTCACTTAGTACCAGACGGATGAAGAAAAGCTAACACGTGAAATGAATTCGATACAAAAGAAAGGGCCTAGCAAAAACGCAAAGCTGGTTCGTCACCGGATAAAAAGATGGAAAGCACAAGGAGTTGCAAGAAAAGCCATAAACAATAAAATTACGTCATCCGCCACCGATAAACGTCGTTGGAATTACGGACTACAATAAGTTGCATGGCAAACAAAACGTGGAAAATCAATATCGATGATGCCGATGGTTACCGAGAAATGTCTCAAAAATTGAATGCAGAGGAGATAAGTTAGAAAGACCAATGCGTGTTGTAGCAAGGGGACTCCACCCATCGCGCACTAAAGAAGATGTTATAAACGACCTTCAAAGGCTTTAAAGTTCTTGATGCCGTTAATATTAACAGGAAGATGAAGCAACAGTCGGAGGGAGATTGGTTAAGCTTAAATTTCCACTATTCATGCTAAGTTTTGATAAAGACGAAAATAAAGATGTAATATATGGTATTAATACTATTCTAATCATCGTGGTCAAAATCGAACCTATGCGTAAGAGCTCCAGATCGATCCCGCAGTGTGGGCGCTGTCAAGGCTTCAATCATACGCAGACTTACTGCTAGAAAGAACGGCGATGCGTTAAATGCGCAGGTAAACATCTCTCGGAAGAGTGTCACCTAAATAAGCAAACGGAAGTCACTTGTATAAACTGCAAAGGAAAACATCCTGCGAACTATCGAGGTTGCGAAGTGGCGAAAGAGCTTCAAAACAGATACAATACGCTTAAAAATTCCATGCGTCCAAATCCGAGGCCAATTAAAAATAGATCCAAAATAGCTACGAAAAAAGCAGCGAAAGATATGAAATCCGTCAATATTCACTCAAGATCGGGCAGAAGAAAGACATAAACGTAGTAGAGAAGAAAAATCTTCGAATATTGGCGTGCAGTCTTATGCTCAAGCGGCGATGATTGCTAATGGCAAGTACACAACAACCCCCCGACAACCCACGGGAGATCAAAGCAAGAAACCATCCAAACTTTAACGTAAAGACTCCTGCTCAACTTTCGGCGTTGGAAAACCGTGATAGAGATAGCTCACAAGATCCATGTTTTCTCCTTATTTCTTGCGAAACTTAAAGAGCAATGTAAAAATAAAAAAACTTATTTTTGAGAGACTAGTTGCACTAGAAAACAACATTCATAACACGCCCACTTCAACCAAAATATGAAAGAAACGCTTAAAATTCTTACATGGAAGGTCAACGGGCTCGACGCGTTAGAAAAATTTATAGGAGAAAAAGATATTGATATATGCTTGGTCTGTGAAACTCATCTGACAAAACAATCGAATGTTAAGATAGGGGAATATAGCGTGTATCACGCTTTCCACCCATCGGAAAGAGCCGGAGGCGGATCTTTTTTGTTTATAAAAGAATGTATCGAGCAATCAGCAGAAATACAGATTGAATTAGAAGCAATACAAGTAAGCACGGTACGCGTGAGAAATAGACATTTTAGCTTCAACATTTCGTCTATATACCGTCCACTGCGATGTAAACTTGAAGAAAATGATTTCACAAACATCTTCAACTTCCATAAACCAAATTTTATTACTGGTGGCGTCTTCAACGCGAAACACCCATTCTGGGGTTCAAGGTACACCTCTCAGAAAGGTAGAACGCTTTATAATGCGGGTATGCAATACAGTTGTGATTTTCACTCGACGGGTAAACCAACATATTGGCCGACTGATAGAAATAAGATACCAGATCTGACCGATTTCTTTGTTGTTAAAGGAATATCTAGCAACTGTATAAAAGTTGAAGAAAGCTTTGATCTCTCCTCTGATCATTCTCCAATCATCATGACGATAAGCGAAGCTCTGATTAAAAAAGTATGACCGCCCAGATTAACCAGCGCGAAAACTAATTGGGATCAGCGTTGCCGATTATACTTAAATCGAAGTATTTTACTTCGTTTTCATTGACAACTCTTCGATACTTCCTCTTTCCCAAAAATACCTTAAGTTTTTGTAGACTTTATATTTTCCCTCTTAATTGGGAAATTACATCATATATTTATTAATGAGCTCTCCCATAAAGTAGTCAAAAATCGTATACGCGAACACATCCATTCGATAATTAGATCGGTAACTACAAGTCTACAATTCCACCCAAAGAAGAAAGTCTTTAAGTCTTTTGGCATTTTGTCTTCTGCTTCAAAAATGCTTTGGGGCGGATTATGTACCCTCATTTAAAAGAGTTTATACTGATATGGTGTCTTCCTAAACTAAATTAATTAAGAGTTTAGGAGAAGACAACTTAAAGGTTAGCACTGTTAATTCACTGATGCTTGTGAAAGGAATTATTTCTGAAAACGGTTCCAAGAACTGGGTATCGCCAAATGATGTTGTATTAAGGTACCAGAAAGCTTAGATTAAAGCTCCCTAACTTAAAATAAATTATGTTTTTTTTCCATATATGTACAGTCGTTTAATATGAGAAACTCAACATTTATAATGACACTTCACTTTTCAGTAAAACACTTCTATATTTTCCTGAAAACACTTCACTAAAAAATCGCATCACTGATTGGGATGGCTTTAAAAAAAAGTACTGAAGCAAATATTGAGCCAAGCGTATCACTTAAAACGCCCTATGAACTCTCTCAAACCGAATCCAATCGTTTCAGTTTTAAAACGATCAAAGTATGCTGCGTTCGTTCATCATTTTTCTCATTCTCAAACAAACGATACATTATAGATACATAGTAGATACAGACACGGTACACGGAGCGACAGAGCACAAAGTACCTATTAACTACCCAGTTATTTATTTCAATTTCAACTCTGTTTTTTTGCTGTTTTTGTTTTTAGTTTTTCTTTTTTTTGTGCTGTCTCTGGAAGTCTATCTGTGAGCAATATTATTTTTAGTATATACATTTACTAAGAAAGAGGTTAATGAACGAAACAAGTTTAATATGGGGTGGCATTTTTTCAAAGCGGGACATTTTGCGTTCTTTGGGGACAGCGGGACACAAAGCTCGAAGCGGGACGTATGGTCACCTTAGATATGTCTAACTTAATCCAAGGTGGACAATTTTTTGCTTCAATCATATCAATCTTTGATTGTAGTCGAACACATTCAATCGACTACAATCCAAATAGAAGACAAAGACGGACCATTAGTACTTTCAGCCCTATATTGCCCACCTAAGCATATTATTACAACTCTACAGTACGAAGACTACATCAAATCACAAGGGTGCAGATTTATAGCAGCTGGAGACTTCAATGCAAAACACATCGACTGGGGTTCGGGGATATCCAACACTAAAGGCAAAAACCTCCTAAAAGCAATCCTTAAAAATAACTGTAGATATCTAAGCACCGGCGAACCTACCTACTGGCCTACTGATCCAAATAAAACACCGGACTTAATCGACTTTTGCATCATTAGAAACATCCAACTAAAGACACTAAGCATTAAATCTAGATTTGAACTTTCATCGGACCACTCCCCTATCCAACTCAAATACTCGTCCAAAATAACCCCCATAACTAATTTGTCCCAACTATACAACAAAAAAACCGATTGGGACTCTTTTCGGGAATATATAGGACGACATCTACTGCTTAATGTACCACTACAATCGCAAAATGACGTCGAACGAGCTGTAGTTCACTTTAACGACATAGTAACTGCTGCAGTATATAAAACAACCCCAATCAATAGACCAAAAACACACAACAATATAACACCAACTATAATTCGACAACAGATAGATGAAAAGAGAAAACTCAGAAAACGATGGCAAATCACTAGGCTACCCCAAGACAAATCAAAATACATCAATTTAATGACTACTTAAAAAATCTGACCCCAACTTCTGAGACCAACTATTCGCTTTGGAAAGCTACCAAAAAGTTCAAGAACAAAATAGTACATCAAACTCCTCTACAGAAACCAGACGGATCTTGGGCCAGAACCAATCAAGACAAAGCAAATATTCTGGCTAAGCACTCCGAAGAAGAATTCACAAACGACAAGGGCAATACGGCTGTCCCACCTTCACGTCCAAACACACTCATCACAAATGTAAAAATAAAAAAAGTTACAATAAATGAAATCGAACACTGCATCAAAAAAAGGATTGACCACAAGAAGGCTCCAGGATATGAGTCTATTAACGGAAAGATATTAACCCAACTACCCAGACAAGCCATGATATACTTACGAAATCTCTATAATGCATTAATTCGACTTAAATATTTTCCAAAAACTTGGAAAGTTGCGCACATAATTGCAATACTTAAACCTGGTAAAGACGCAAAGACTACTTTATCCTACAGACCCATAAGTTTACTCCCCATATTAGGGAAAATATTCGAAAAATTAATCTATGATCGACTACAGCCAATACTGACTAATAATAAAATGATACCAGACCATCAATTCGGCTTTCGCAGACAACACTCGACTATCCAACAAATTCACAGGGTAGTTACCAAAATCATAACGGACCTAGAGGAAAAAAGATACTGCATAGGGGTATTTCTTGACGTAGCAAAAGCCTTCGACAAAGTTTGGCACAAAGGACTACTATACAAACTTCAAAACTTACTTCCACTAGACTTCTACCAAATCATTAAAAGTTACCTAAGCGAACGCCACTTCTTCGTAAAATATAATGACCAACAATCCAAAATACTACAGACAAGAGCTGGTGTACCGCAAGGATCTGTATTGGGACCACTACTATATGTCCTCTACACTGCTGACATCCCCCTACCGAGTGGAGCTACAACCATGATGGCAACCTTTGCTGACGATACTATTCTGCTGATATCCGACGAAAACCTGGACACTGTAACTACTCGAGCCCAACGACTTCTGGATAAGACAATGCAATGGTTTGACGAATGGAGCATACAAATTAACGAAGACAAAACCCAACAAGTAATATTTACCACTAAATTAAACTACTCTCCAATCCCAATAAAAATAAAAGACAAAACTATTCCAAACGACAATGTGGCCAAATATCTTGGTATGTACTTGGACAACAAACTTAACTGGAAATACCACATACAAAAAAAAGGCACAAAATTAAACTAAAATATAATCAACTGTACTGGCTCCTGCGTAAAAATTCTAAACTTTCGACAACCAATAAATGACTACTATACAAATCCATTATCAAACCTATCTGGACATACGGGATACAACTCTGGGGAACGTCAAAGAAAACAAACATCGCCATAATCCAAAGACAACAATCAAAAATATTCCGAACCATAATCAATGCGGACTGGTACATACGACATCCATCGCGACCTAAAAATACCAACAGTGGAAGAAGAGATAGTAAACATAAGCAGAAGACATCATATAAAATTAGTAGTTCATCCTAACATCGAAGTCAATTCATTACCAATGAAGGAATTCTTCGGAAGACGACGACTAAAGAGAAATAGACCCAGTGACTTGATAAGAGGGACCACAACGTCAACATACTAAAACATCCTAAACATAAAAAAAATTAAATTTCTAACATATTATAACTAGTTTACTCGTTTCATAATTGTTTAAACTGTTTAATTGCTTTGGTTTTTTTTTTGTTTAATTGTTAAACTGTTGTTAAGTTTAAAATTCCTAGAAAAGGGCTAAGAACAATGGTCACTTAGTCCAAATTAAATCCCAAAATTCAAATTGTTAAAACAAATATTAGATGTCTTTTTCTAAGACAGATGTATTTACTGCATTGGGAAAAAAAAAAATCATATCAATAACTTCAGTCATTACAACTGAAACGGTAGCTTGCGGTAGTCCCAAATCAAAAGCGTTTCCAACATAATTTTGATAACTACCACCAGCGAAAAATCGCAGTGCACAGGCCAATTTAATGCATGGGGAAATCGCGGACGTGCGGGTAAAATAAAACTTATCTTTTATTTGGTTTAAAATGTAAACAAACGCATCTTTATTCAAGCGAAAGTAGGAGATAAACCTGAAAAGAAGAGGTTAGTATATTTTCCATGGAGGTGCTCGCCATTAACTTACAAATGATCTGGGAGTTCCAAAGGGTTGTTACAGGTATTTCGAGTTCTTCGCCTGAGTTCGGACATATTTAGAACACTGTTATCTTGATAACTATCCTCAAAAAATAAATCCACACTGCTACTCATCTTGTATTCTATTTTATTTCTTTTAAAACCAAACAAATACAGGAAAATAAACAAGAAAAAAACCTTTTTTGACATTTCTCAGCTGTTATTTAATGGTGTTTGATTTGGTAGCATTGATTTCGAAGGCGAACTAGGAAGCTCGCTAACCGTAATACTTTGAGTTGAGGAAATCGCCAGGGAGTTCGCTTCGAGTCGAACGTTCGATTCGCTAACCGTAATAGGGAAGTTCTGATCGCATTCTGATTGCCTGTGTTTCATTTCGGCTCCGACTTCTTTTTCGCCTTATCTTTTTATTTAAGTCAACCCAAATTCAACTCGTGTTGTGTTCTTACCACATCGGCTCGGTTCATAAATTGAACAATCCGCGAGTTTTTTTTCTTTTCTCCTTCATAAAATAAATATAAAAAAAATAATAATGCAAAATAATATAATAGAATTTCATATTCATTTTGCCCCGTTTTGCTGAGTGCTTCTTTGTGAGTGATATTTATATCTCTTTCTCTTTTCATCACTCACCCTAATACTGTTCGACTCATTTATCCCGGTGAGTTCAATTATTAGTGAATTTTCTGCCTTTGAAGCAATTGCTGACCTACACTGACCACTTCATTCGAGTCTCTTTTCATGTCAAAACTGCATCGACAACTGCATTTGAGTGAAAAAGTAACTCCATCCTCCTCTTGCATTTGGAGCATTCCTGGTTTTCCTTCTTCTTTCTTCCGTGTGAGTAGAACTAGTGCATGTTCTGCCGTTAAACAAGGTTGATATTCACCACACCATTTTTGTTCTACTCCACACACCTGTTATAATCTTTTTCATCCGGCACATCATCTACGGAGGTCTTGGATTGTTATACCTGATACTCTCCGAGTTGCCTTCGCACTAAACAAGTACCTTACTGTCTGTGGAAAATTAAATTAAATAATACCATGGCTGTTTGTGGATTGCTGCATCACCGAAAATAATACCGCTGATTGGATCTCTTGCAAGGGGATTTGTGGGAAGTTGTTTCACCCGATCTGCATTGGGCTCACCAGAAATGCCATCAAAAACCATCTGCAGAAATGCACTAGTATCTTTTGGTACTTTTGGGACGAATGTAACACGATTTCCCTTTCGCACATCATGCTGGCTATTAATTGCAATAACCAGCAGCTCTGCGATGTGTCGGATTTGGTTACGGGTTACAACAAAATGGTTCGCACCAACAACACGAAAACTTGTGAGCTTCTGGCGTCGAACTGAGAGTCCATCAATAGCTCTTTGGACAAGTTTCACAGTGAGTACAAATCTCTCCTCAAAAATGTTGAGGTCCAGCTGAAGGAGTTCAACAGTTCCTTCATATGCAACTCAACGGTTTGCGACAACCTGAATTCATCCTTAGTTTCATTAACCGCCGACTTGGAAAAATGTATTATCAGCAAATCCGGAGGGTACCTTAATTCTTCTTCTGCCGCTCCGAAGTTCACTGCCGATGTAACTTAAGTCAACGAAATCCACGATGTCATAACCAATGTAACCAGATCCCTATCAGTGCAATCTGGAGCACTTGTCTCTGTTGCTGGTAATTTGGCTGACCATGCTAAACAGATTGAAGAATTTCGGGCCACCATGGACTCCCTATGTCATGAATCAGCCTTGACTAAAACATCGATGCAAGAAATTGCGGAAGAACTTAAGTCAATTTCATGCAAACTTGATCTTTTGCCGCGCGAGGGCCTATCATTAAATAATAAATCTTTACTCGACGAGTTTCGCACGGGTTTTGCTTCCCTTGAAATCGATGTCGCCACCATCTCGGTTAAATCGGCTAATACTGCTAACCCTGCCAATGTTTCTATCGAATTGACCGATGTTGAAGCAGAACCTAATACTCCCAACCTGATTGCCCTTCCTCCTTCTAAGAAGACCAAGATGCGTAAGGAACCTGGCCCAACAGAAACCTTCAAACAACAGATTTCTCAGTACTCACCAAACGAATCTTCTGACACCTGGGCAACAGTGGATCATTAAGCAAAAATGTATATCTTCTCAAGTAGGTGATTCAGTCACCTACCTCTTAAAGAGTCTCCCTCTTTGTATCGACGAACAATGGATGTACAACTGGTTGTACTCGAAGTACAGGATTTCGGAAGCATACTTCGTGATGATTTTGCACTCCAGCATGCGTAAGTCATCTCACTCCTTCTTCATTGTTCACATGCCGAAGAAATATGATTGGCTTTTTTTCACATCCAACACCGACGTCTTCTCACATGATGGCATCGAGTTCCGTCGCTGGAAGGACCTTTCATCTTTAAATTCAAATTCTTTCAAGCCTTACCGTCTCGGTCTTTTTAGTGCTAGCAATGTGTTTTCCCCTCAGATTTATAAAGCTACCACCCCCCCTTATAATATACCTACTACGTGCCCAATAACCCCCCGACGCAAGCGAGTGTCTTTTAGTAAAACTAAACGCATATCGCACCTCCAAAAAAATCGGGCTGACCTCAATATGTTTTTTCGTTCGCAACGTTAATCCCAAATGCCTGTCCCTTTACTACTAAAATGTTAGATGACTGCGCTCTAAAATATCCGACGTATTCCTAAACTCCCAGAAGCTACCCTACGATGTTTTTCGTTGACGGAAACAAATCTTTTACCTAATCATAAGGACACTGAACTTTTTACTTCCGATTTCAATGTTTTTCGTAAGGACGTCCCAGTTCCGAATGATGTTCCATCTGGCAATGTTCTCCCTTGCGACGATTCCCCCAGCGATACCCACGGGCGTGGTGTTCTTTTAGCTCTTCACACTTGTTATGACGCGTCAACTTTCTCAATTCCAACTGCTTCTAAGCTAGAACTGATTTGTGTTAAAATCAATGTTGCAAAACGTTCTGTTTTTATCGTTTGCTGCTATATCCATCCAGTACAACCTATTAAGGAATACCAGCTTCTCGTGGATGCACTTGACTTTTTGATGGATACTATAGTCCCAGAGTAATGTAATCCTTGTTGGTGATTTTAATCTCCCACGATTGTGCTGGGCTAAAATCCGATGATGACATCCACTTCGTTTCTATTAATGCCTCTTCTAACAAGGAAGTTTTATTCACCGACCGACTTATGGCTTCTGGGTTGCACCAGATGAGTAGTAAAAAAAATAATCTAGGAAGACAGCTAGACTTAGTTTTTTCAACCGACTCTGACAACTGTGTAGTTACCGTTAGTAGCCACTTGCTTTCTAAACTTGACGCATATCACCCCCAGTTATTTTTAACATTTTCGTACACGAGTGAAAACATTCATGTTGTCCCTTTGACGCAGCGTAAATTTAATTTTCGTAAAGCAAACTTTGACAAACTTAACAACCTTATTGGTAATGCCCATTTTGATTTTATCTTTGACAAAACCATTAACATTGATTCAGCCAACAATTTCGTTTACTTGTACATCTATGACGGTTTCCTTCAATCCGTCCCTCTCACACAACGAAAAAATGTCGCATCTTCTCCCCCTTGGTACAGCAAGGAATTACGCTCACTTCGGAATAAGCGAAATAAACTATGGCAGGCATATCTAAGTTCCAGATCTGAGTCTGACCTTTCTAATTATCTTTCGGCGTATAACAACTTTTCCGCGTTGTGTGAATCACTTTACTCTGAATATCTGACCTTATTTCCAACCCCAAACGGTTCTTCCAATTTATCAACACTAAAAAGAAATCTGACGGGTATCCTTCTACATTAACATTTTTAAGCTGCGCGTCCGCGGATCCCAAAATAATTACCGAACTATTTGCTGATTTCTTTAGCCAGGCGTTTTCAAATGTCACTGCTGAGCCCGATCTAAGTTATCTTACTTACTTGAGTGGCTGTGGTCAAACCTCCCTTACATCTCTGAATATTAGCGAGTCAATAGTGGTTGACATGATCAATCTTCTCAAGGACGATTACTCCTCTGGCCCAGACGGACTTCCAGCCATAGTTTTGAAAAAATGTGTCAGCAATTTAGCTCGACCTCTCACTGCTCCTTTTCAACTATCTATCTCAAACGGAGTCTTCCCCAAACTATGGAAAGACTCGTTTATCATCCCTATCCATAAAAAGGGCTGCAAGAGCGAAATTCCAAGCTATAGACCTATTGCTAAGCTTTCATGTATACCCAAGCTTTTTGAGAGTATCGTTTATGACTCGACCTTATTCCACTGTAAATCGATTTTTTCCCCTAAGCAGCATGGGTTCCTAAAGGGTAGATTTACTACCACCAACCTCACCGAATTCATTTCTTTCGCATTATGCGCAATGGAAAGAGGCAAAGAAGTAGACGTTGTGGCTGCTGACTTCAGTAAAGCGTTTGACAAAATCTCCCACAAAACAATACTCCTTTTCAGCTTTCGGTTTTCCAACACCGTTTATTTCATGGGTTAAGTCCTACTCAGAAGATCGCCAATACAGTGTCCTTTTCAGATCTTCCGTTTCAAACCCAATCATTGCGACATCAGGCGTACCTCAGGGTAGCCTCCGTTAACCTCTGTTATTCGTATTGACCATAAACGATGTCGAGCTTATCATTACGGGATCCGACCTGGCGATCTACGCAGACGATATGAGGATCTCAAAACAAATTTCCTGCACTACTGATTCTCACTCGCTGTAGGCTGACTAAGACCTTTTTCTCACCTGGTGCCGACAAAACTTTTTAGAACTCAGCGTCGCAAAATGTCAATCTATCACTTACTCTCGCAGACGCCCTCCCCTGCCACCAAGAACTTATTTTTTCAAAAATGAACCTGTTCCCAGTGTTCATGATGTAAAAATTAACCTTTTTTATTCGAATAAGATAAATAATATAAATAATGAATTAAAAGAATCAAATAATGTAAATGTTAACGTAACGTAAATATTTCGATAATTTATACCATTTACACTTAGTTACACTGAACCTTACCATGGGGTATTGCTTACACACATATATCTATCATTGTAATTTGCCGTAACTACTAATGTCAGTTTACTCTTTGGCTGTATAAATGATTCCCGCAATAAATCTCAAACGTGCATTTTTATAACGTTAAAGAAATGTTTGGAGTTTGAATTTTTACTTCGTGTACAACGTACAATTTTATTAAACCTATCTTTTAACGAAAGAACATTTGGTCCTTCGGAGCCTTGTGAACAGGCATTTAATTAAACAATTTTTAATTTTTAATAAAGGTGTTTGATAACAAAAACAGTGTTCATAGACGAAAAAAAAAAAATTAAATTTTTTTTTTTTGATACTTAATTTGGTTTTGTGTTAAACATAAAGACAAATATATTTTCTTAAAACTAGAACATATTAAACATTGGACAGTGAGTTTTTTTTTAGTGTCCGGGTAAAGTGCTAAACGGTTTTCGCGGCGCGCAATTTACAAAGGTGTACATAACCGGAAAAATACCGTACTCATAAGGAAATACGCTTCTAGAGAACGGTTTTTGTGTAGCGGATCCTGGTACTGCAACAACTGGATTTTTCCCAACGGGATATAGACCTCTATTGGACTAACGGTCATCTAAAAGGAATATCTAGAATTTTAATAAAATCTTATCTGATTTTATTTTCTGCGAAGGCACCAATTACAGCACCAGTTCCAGAGCCAAGGGTGAGTGACAAAAAACATTTACATATACATGACTCTTAAAGAAAATAAATATGCCCAATTTTACGGGGAAATATGAAGAATGGAAGTCATTTTATGATCTATTCACCTCCCTTATTCCCAACAATGAAAGTTATTCGGAGATTCAAAAGCTCCATTATTTGAAATCTGCTATTTCGGGCGAAGCAGAACGTCTTTTATCTCATTTAGCCATTGCCAATGGAAATTATGACCAGGCATGGTCAATTCTGCAATCGCGGTTCGACAAAAGAATACTGGTGACGACGCAATTTAAATTGTTGTTTTCGCAACCAGCATTGCAACGGGAATATAGCACCGATTTAAAAAATCTGCTTGACACGACAATTGAATGTCGGCATTCGTTGGCGAATTTAGGTTTACCCGTGCAACACTGGGACGATATTCTGGTCTATGTTATCGTTCAGAAGTTACCTGAAAAGACGAAACAGTTGTGGGAGGAGAAATTAGGTGTAAAAAAAGAGTTACAGACCTTTAAAGATTTCACCGAATTCCTCGAAGCACGATTCCGCACCTTAGAGGTCATCGATCCCAATGAGACCGGGAAAAGTAGTAACGCGAAGAAAGGCAACAACTTTCATGTGCAAGAACATGCAAACAAGCAAGTTTCCTGCAAAATTTTCAACAAGGGTGCACATGCGGTGCGATCCTGCAAACGGTTTTTGGGATGAGATGCAGGAACGCGCAAATCGTCTATAAGCAGGATAGGTGTATGTACGAATTTTCTAGCATATAATCATGCAACCCAGCAATGTTTTGGCCAGTCTAGGTGACGCATTTGTCAGAAACCGCACCACACACTTCTGCATTTAGACAATAGACCTAACGTTCAAGTCCCCAACATACCACAGAGTTCTGAAAATCAAAATAAATTTCGTAAGCAATATCAACAAAACCCAAATAGCCAAAATTATAACACTGTAACTTCCACACAACCCTCCCAATCCGTATCTCAACCTGAGTCTAACAACTTACAACCCCATATAAATAATAATAGCAATAATCAGAATTTAAACAATACGTTGAACATTTACTATACGCAGAACGCAAACAAATATCAGGTATTGTTAGCAATTGCGATAGGGGAAGGTCAAATCAGCATATGGCCAGACGTATAATTTACGTGCTTTACTTGATCCAGGGTCTGAATCAACTTTCATCACTGAGTCAGCTGCCCAGTTGCTTCAGCTGAAGAGAACTCGAACTTTTGTTGAGGTCGCGGGGTTGGGGAGGGTCCAGAGTGGATCTTGCCACAGCCTTGTCGACATCTCCATCGGATCTTTGCATTCCAACTTCGAGATCAACGCACGCGCTCTGATCTTTAGATCCCTCACGGGCCTTCTTCTGGCCTTCGAACTCAACATACGCGACTGGAAACATATCAGAGGACTACGGCTGGCTGACCCATTGTACAACAAGCCTGCAAACATAGATTTGTTAATAGGAAGCGACCTTTATTGTGATCTGATTTTACCTGGGATTGTCCGGGGGGAGGAATTTGCGTCACCGACTGCTTTTGAGACCCACCTCGGCTGGATACTCATGGGTAGAACTCCAGTAGAACACGTGCAACAAGTACGAAGTTTCGTACAGGTAAATTTTAGTACTGCGGCTCTTGGTACTCATCTCCAAAAATTTTGGGAGATCGAGGAAACACCGTTTCAGAACTCACAAACTGTTGAAGATCAATATTGTGAGGAACAGTTTTTAACCCTAGAAAGATAATCTACGTCTGCCAGACGTATGGCGCGAAAAAAAATGTAATATCCTTTTAACTGTAAAACCGCATCGGGTTTTTATGTTTCTCTTAATATGAACTACATTAATAAATAAAACATTAATATTTTATAAAAAGTTCATGGGTTTCATTTAATACACTAACAAAGTGCCATACGTCTCTAAGACGTATGATTATCTTTTACGTCATAAAAAATATGATTATCTTTCTAGGGTTAAGGAAAACTAGTAAGAGTTAGTTTAATTCGTGATTTCGGCATCATTTGCGACATTGAACTTCACTTTCGTTCTCACATCGGTAATATAATCAGCAGAGCTAATTCAACACTAGGCTTTATAAAACGTTGGTCTAGGGAGTTCTCCAACCCTAACGTAACCAAATCTCTTTACATGACTTTCGTCAGACCACTTCTCGAGTATGCCAGCCAGCCTTGGTCAGCATACCATCAAGTCCACATTTAAAGAATTGAAGCTGTTCAGCGCAGATTCATCCGCTTTGCCCTGCGAGGTCTTGAATGCGCCTACAATTTACCTCCCTATGAGAATCGACTAAAGTTGTTAAACTTGCAAGCCTTGGAAACACGTCGCGTCATCGCTGATGCACTTTTTGTGCTTCAATTGTTAGCCGGAATTATTGACTCTCCTCACCTACTGCAACTGATTCCGCTTAATACAAACCCTCGACACTTAAGAGATGCACCCCTATTCCGCCCTGCCTACCACCGCACTGAATACGGCCAATATGAACCTATGAACAGAATGCTACGTAATGTAAATAAGTTCCCTAATGTCTTCGACATGCACCGTAGCAAATCCATTCTTCGAATTTCCCTACGCAACTTACCTCCCCACTCCTAAATTTAGCCTTAGTAGTAGTTTAATTAATTTTAAGTAATAATAAAGAAAAAATATTAATAATAACAATAAGAATTCACAAATTCACATAGTTTTAAGTTATTAAATTATTGTTAGTTAGTTTATCTCTAAGATTCGGACAGACGAGTGTATGCTTGATGAATGGAATCTCAGCATCGTTTGCCCGATCCACAAGAAAGGAGACCCCTCAACTACGCCAATTATAGAGGCATCAGTCTCCTCAACATCGTATACAAGATCTTTTCTGCGATATTGTGAGAACGCCTAAAACCTTTTATCAACAGCCTGATTGGACCCTATCAGTGCGGTTTCAGGCCAGGAAAGTCCACCATCGATCAAATCTTCACACTTCGGCAGATCGTGAAGAAAACCCAAGAATTCCAAATCGATACTCACCACCTCTTTATCGATTTCAAGGCCGCCTATGACAGCATCTATAGAGAAGAGCTTTATAGAGCCTTGTCTAGTTTTGACATCCCTGCTAAAATTGTCCGTCCGTGCAGGCTGACAATGGAGAACGCTCGCTGCTCCATCAAGGTTGGTAATGACCTCACCGAGACCTTTGATGTCAAAAAAGGTTTTAATCAAGGTGACGCGCTGTCATGTGACTTCTATAATATTGTACTCGAATAGATTGTGCGGAACTCACAAGCCAACACTGGAGGCACAATCTATTACAAGTCTGTACAACTGCTTGCATACGCCGACGATATAGACATTATCGGAAGAACTCAGCGGGCTGTCACCGGTGCGTTTGCAAGCATTGAGGCGGAAGCGGCCAAAATGGGTTTAGCGATAAACGAGGTCAATACCAAGTATATGCTGTCAACAAGAAGGGACAGCCAACACCGACGAATTGTACAGAACGTCACAGTGGGCAGCTATAACTTCGAGGTAGTAAGGGACTTGTCTACCTTGGCTCTGCTATAAACTCGTAAGACAACATCAGCGTAGAAATCAACGAAAAATAACTCTTGCCAATCGCCGTTTTTTGGGCTTATAAGGCAATTCAACAGTAAAGCTCTATCTCGAACAACTAAGGAGACTCTGTATAAGGCCCTGATCATCCCAGTCCAGCTTTACGGCGCTGAAACATGGACGTTATTAAAAGAGGGTGAAGATATCCTTGGTCGCTTCGAGAGAAAAATTCTTCGTAAGATTTTCGGTCCCGTTTTCGTTGACGTGTTTTGGAGGAGAAGATTTAATCACGAACTACCATATACGATCTGTACAGCGACATCGACCTAGTCAAAAAACTGCGTATTGGACGTCGGAGCTGGCTAAGACATGTAGAGCGAATAGACACCAACCCCGAGGGACGACGCAGTAGAGACAATCATCGCCGTAGGCGGCGCGCACCAGTTCAAGGGGACCTCGACCAACTTGGAGTGCACAACTGGAGGTAATTGGCTAAAGACCGAGCTAAATGGAGAGGCTTGTTGGTTGAGGCCCAGGTTCACCCCGAACTGTAGCGCCACCTTAGTAAGTAAGTAACCTGTTTTAAGCCGAATACAACGCTTAGTCTGATTGATCCGCTGTCGGTTCTCCTGTTCTATCAAATTTCCTTAGAAGACATTTCCGAACACGATCTCCTTCTTTGCACGTTAGATATCGTTTTCTCTCGTACAGCTTCTCCAACATTTTTTCAGTATAAGGATTTCACCTCTATACATTTTTGTGCCCTTCAAGCTGCATATAGCTTAGTTCCTTGGGAGAATTGCAGGCTAAGTGCTGACCCTAATACAATATAAAACTTAATCATTTCCAGATGCTTATTGAACATCTTTACAACGAACATGTTCCTACCAAAACTATTTTTGTCCGCAATAAAACATGCTCATGGTACACTGATGAGGTCATTAGCGCAATAAAAAAAGAAACAAACTATACAGTAAATGGAAGCATACCCGCTCTTCCACAAACTCGAGTTAATATAAAGCTGCACGCAATGTCTCAACAGTTGCCGTTCGAGCATCTAAACGCCACTATTTCTCCTCTTAACTAAACACTCCTCTTCCGTGCTTTTAAATGACCTGAATGATTCCTTCCTTGCAAATGGACTTGAACCTGATACGTTTGACTATAATACGGTCTCTCGTGTAGCTATTGATCATCAAGCCGATTTAGAGGTTGTTACTGAGGGAGAGATCTTAAGTATCATTAAGTTACTGAGGTCGAATGCCATTGAAGAGGATGGGGTGTCACTTCGTTTTGTGAAAATCATTTTGCCACAAATCCTAAGCCACGTCACACATATCACCAATTCATGTATAATGACTTCAACCTTTCCTCTGGCCTGGAAACGTGCAACAATTATACCTGTCCCTAAGAAACCTAATGCTGCTATTGCCAATGATTACAGGCCTATCAGCATTTTGCCTTGTCTGTCTAAGGTTTTTGAAAGAGTACTGTGGGGCAGATTCAAAATCACCTATCCTTCAATTCCTTACTGAGCCCCCTTTAGTCCGGCTTCAGAACAGGCTATAGCTGTGCGTCCGCTATGGTCAATATCTTGGATGATATAAGGAAGGAATTTCATATGGGATTTGTGACCTTGCTTTGCCTTCTGGACTTTTGAGGGTCTTTGACAAGGTACATCATTCCATACTCTGTTGGAAACTGGGGCATTATTTTGGTTTAAGTGATAGAGCTGCAATGCTCATAGGTAGTTTTGAGTGATAGGTTGCAGGGAGTAGTTGTGGAGGATAAATGCTCTGAATTTAAGGCCCTTGTGCAAGGTGTACCTCAGGATTCAATCTTGGGATCCATCCTGTTCTTTTTGTACATTAATGACTTACCGTCAATTTGCAATCATGTTTACTTTCAATCCACCTCTACGCTGATGATGTTCAACTATATTCCTCGCATCCAGCTGATAGGTTGAAAGAACTTGTATCAGAGTTAAATGAGGATCTACTGTTGCAGCTTCCCTATGGAGAAGAAAAATGTTTTAATGAATAGTGTAGTGTACCCACGAAAGAACCCAATATTGTATCATATACATTGTATAATAGTATCATATGAAATCAAAGTCAACAGTCACAAAACAAAACACCTGACGGCACACGCCAAAGTGCTGACACCATAAGAAGACAGGCAGAAAGAATTTGAACATAAACATTATAATGTTCGCTGCCCAAATGTCTCCATAGATGTGTGTCATAAATTGTATACAATGTCATAGTGCGTTGTGCTACCCTCTGAGCGCGATTCATTAGTAGGGCACTGTGTCGCAGTGCATAATACTAACGTGCCAGCTGAGAATTGACTCTTTGTGTATGATCAATGCAGTGTGTATTAAGTGTTTGGGTATAGGAAGATATCTTTCGGGTCATGATTAGCTAGCCGAAATATGATGGCATATGACCCACTCGGTATCTATATGCATTGGAAATGCTGACGGGGGAAGCAGTATAAATAGAGCGATTCTTGACGAATAAATTCAGATTAATTTCGACTTTTAAGACTTCTTTCTCATTTTTGGCAGACTTACATGGCATTCGAGCACTGCCCTACGAACAGCATTTTCTTTGGCAAATACCTATGGCATTCGTGCTCTGCCTAGTTAGGTAATCTATCTGTACAATAGGGCCCGGTACTAAGTCGTACTTTACATGGCGATCCTGCACCAATCGATCCTGATATCCTTCTGATTTTGCCAACTCGATCTGGAAAAATCTTCTGATTCCATGATATTTTACATCATTATCTTGCCAAATCAATCCTGCGATCTCTCTGTTTCTGCCAAACTAGAGGCGAAGAAATACCATATCCTATAGAAGAGTACATACCAACTACAAACCAGGATGCTGCGAACAAAAATCCTGCTTACGGACTAAGATGCCCGTCAGTACAATTTTTCTCTTTATCAACGATGACGTTGTAGCTTCAATTTGAACGACAATGAAATCATGATTGACACCATAAGACGAAGGAAAAAATGGGCCAGAACCAAAGAAGATACCAAGATGAAAGCTAGACCAGAAGAAAAATTTTACAACAGTACGATGCCGCAACAAAAGGGATTTAGCAGTCCAATGCTTAACGTTCCCTACGCATACTTTTATGGAGCTAAAATGATTCATTTTGATTTCCAATACTGGTCTACCATACCAGTAAAATATCCAGAGCAAATTCCAGATGCTAGCACAGCATCCAAACCGTCCAACAATATCGGATATAGCTCAATCAGTTACGATGCACCAATACAGCCTAGACAGGATGTCATCAAGGAAACATACACTACACCCTACACATCCACTGTGACCCAACAGACTAATGTATCTGTTCTGATATTCGATCGAATTTGAAAACGGAATCGAAAATTTAATCCGTACGGATTGAAAACGCCTGTTCTGATTTCCATTCGGATTTACTTTTAAGTTCTGCCAACTTAAGAACAAGAAAACATTTTCGAAATCAGCTGTTCATGTATTCAAACGCTGTCAAAAATTGTAGAATTTTGTGTTTTATGCAAAAATATTACATTACTTAGCTTTTATGAAAGTAATTTGTTGTTTTGTAAGTGATTTAATTGAGATTTAATGGTAAGTTATATTAGGAACAAAAAGTTCTGTGTTATTAGATGTGTTTTAACGTAGATTAAATAAACTTGTGTCCGCCGGGCGGTTCTTGTTTTCTTTTTTTTAGAATGTGGATATACTCGTATCAATTTTGCTTTAACTTGAAGAAGAAGAGACCAGAGAAAGACAAATAACTTTCCTTGTTACGCGAAAGTATCTAAGAAAGTTGAGGGACAATTCCAATCCTTTAGAGATGGAAACGCTTATGCATGTATGGTCTTTTCTTTTTCGTAGGCAAGTCTCATATTTGTATATAAATATTGCCATTATCTACTCCTTAAAAGTTTATCCAGACGTACAGATTAAATAAGGAATCATTAAGATACATTCTAGATGAGATGGGAAATTTCTGGCAGACTAGTTCAACCCTTACTCCAATGGTCAAATTATCTGCTTGTCTCATATTCTTTGCTGAAGGCGGGTATCAACGAGGAGTTGGAAGTGACTTCCACGTAGCTATGGGAAGATCAACATTCAGCAAAGTTTTGCAGGAGTTTGTCAACCTCGCTGAAGAGCATTTATGTTCTAAGTGGATTCAAATTGAAAAGTCGGAAGAAGGCTTCCAAGGGACCAAGAGGGTTTTTTTTGACAGAACCGGTTTTCGAGGCGTCATTGGATGCGTAGATGGCACGCATGTAAAAATAGTGCAACCTGTAACAGATAAGCATTTATTTTATTGCCGTAAGCAATATTTTAGTCTTAACGTGATGGTTGTAAGTTATCAAAACTTTGAAGTTAATGTATACACCAACCGCTTACCTTCTTTTTATTTTTAGGTTTGCGACGACCTAATGCGCATTATGGCAGTAGATTCAACGCATCCAGGACCTGCCACGATTCTGCTGTATGGAATGTAAGTAGCGTTCAATCTTACATGGAAAGAGAATACCGTAACGGAATGAGAAATTCGTGGTTGTTATGGGATTCTGGTTACGGATTGGAACCTTTTCTTATGACGCCGTACAGAAATACGATCCCCGAGAGTGCTGAAAGGTGGTATAACAAGAAGCACATAAAATGCAGAAATATTGTAGGGAGAACAATTGGTGTCTTAAAAAACCGATTCCGATGTCTTTTGCAGGACAGAACACTGCATTATGATCCAAGAAAGGCTTCCCAAATCGTAAATGTTTGTTGTGCGTTACACAACATTTGCATACACTTTAAAGTTCCCGAGAGTGAAGGTTTCACCCCTCCCAATGAACACGAAAGTGAGAATGACCCCGAAGATTCGGTTGACATCCCAGCTGGTGCAAGGTTCAACCAAGCTGTTGAAATAAGTATAATAAGGGATAGTTTTCGGCAGTAAAACACACTTTTTGGAAAAAAATATCCTGATTAAAACTAAATAAAATTTAACTACAAAAAAATTCATAGTTTGCAATTTTTGACATAAAGGTACAAAAGTATTAAACAAAAGAAGGAACATTCAATTCAGTACGTTTCAGGTAAGGAAAAGTAAAAACACTTATTCAAAGTAAAAACACATATGTAAGTATGTATGCATGTGGACAAAAGCTTACGAGCCTCCGAAGATTTGCTGCGATCTCTGTTCTTCCAACAAGAACATATTTTGTTTAATTTCATTTTTCCTCAAAAAAAGCTCCTGCATAATCTTTCGATGATCCTCTTTCTTTGAATGATCGGCTGTTTCTTCTTCGAAGTATTTTTTCAGAAGATCAATCTTGATTTTTTGGATATCATAAAGTTTTTCAGATGCACGATAATTTCTTTTCAAAGCAGCAGCTACATCTTTATTTACAGCAATGAGTTCCTCGAGTTTATTCATCTTCTCATCATGAAACTGCTTGTTCATCTGCATTTGCATTTCTACCAAGTTTTGTGTTTTTGATGAAGTACTCGTTTGGCGTTTTCCCGAGAAGATATTTTCTCTCTGACTTGCATGCAGAGGGTTAAGAGGAGGAGCAGCCGTTGCTGCATTGGTTGTAGGAGATAATTCACTACTATCCATGTAGATACTCTCTCTGCGTCTTTTTTCTTGCATACTTGGAGATCTCTGGACCATTGGCCCTAATTCAATTCCGATGGTTTCGACAAAAGATCTAATGGTCGAAGAATGACTCGTATGTGTTTTTTCTTCTGGTTGGTTTCGATCAACGTTTGCGGATGTTTCAACCGTCGCAGAATATTTTTTTCTTTCAGATACCCCAAATGATTGTGCACTTTCGATTCCATTGACTGCTTTTTACATCCCTGTTAATCTAACAACAGTTTCCTCTGAAGGAGAGAGATATAATGGATTGCTTTCTCCACCTCCTGTTGCGTTAATTTCCTTTTTATTTTGTGTTAACTTCTTTTTGATAAAAACTTTGTAATCCGACCATACCTATAAGAAAATTGATACGCCACTGTATATCAAGTAATGTTCGAAGTCAATTGCTTACTTTCTTCCAACCAGTAGAGTCTCTTCTCGGCAGCCCTAGTGCGTTCAAATCGGATGCTAAATCTTGCCACAACTTGTCTACGTTTTCAGCCCTGTTGTCGGTTTTTACCCATCCTCTGGCTAGGTCGGGATGTTTTTCCATAAACTTTATTAGTAGATCAAATTGTTTCTGTGTCGTATGCTTTCCCCTATGTTGCAATGTAATTTCAATAATTTAATACATTTCTTATAAATAACTAATAAATAATCAGATTGCTTACATTTTTTTCTAAATGAAATTGTTTTCCGCCAACAAAAATGTACCCGAATTGAAAACGTCAAAAATATGCAGATTGTAGATCCGTTCGTTTTGCCGAACAGCTATGAGTTCGCAAAACGTGTTCGAATACGGAATTCAGAACAGCAAGAATTCGAAAACGGGAGGATACAGAATTCGAATGGAAATCAGTACAGCCACATAAAACCGGAATTGGTACCGGTATAACATCTTCAACGTTACATAAGCAACAAAAACAGCAATAGCAGCAACAATGGCAAACAACAACAACAACAACAACAAAAAGAACCTACATTTAAAATATAAGTATTTAAGAACTATTTTTATTACATTGTACATATTTCTCCTATGAATATATACGTAATTTAACTAGTATACAGCCCATATAATAATGAAAATTTAAACGTATATATTTACATAGTTTTCTACTTTTGATTTATATATAAAAAAAATAAAAAATGCTTAAGAAAATGATCCAAAACTAAAAATACGAAAGCCAATATAAGAATAAATGAATAAAAATAGAAATGAAAAGAGCTTATATAAATGAAACAAAAGTTAGTACAGTTAGTAAATATACAGAAAAGTTCAACAAGGGGTTATACGCAAGAAACGTGGTTCCTTTAACTAAAAGAAATTCAACGACTAATGACAGAAATATTAGAGTTATCAGGAGTATAAAAAAGGAAAAATTAATACAAATGCCGATGCACTCTCAAGAATAAAAATTGAGAGTGACATTGTTCATCATGTAAAAATTAACCTTTTTTATTCGAATAAGATAAATAATATAAATAATGAATTAAAAGAATTAAATAATGTAAATGTTAACATAACGTAAATGTTTCGATAATTTATACCATTTACACTTAGTTATACTGAACCCTACCATGGGGTATTGTTTACATACATATATCTATCATTGTAATTTGCCGTAACTAACTAATGTCAGTTTACTCTTTGGCTGTATAATTGGATTCCTGCAATAAATCTCAAACGGCACAGACGTGCATCTTTTATAACGTTAAAGAAAAGTTTGGAGTTTTTATTCTTTACTTCGTGTACAACGTACAATTTTATTAAACATATCTTTTAACGAAAGAACATTTGGTCCTTCGGAGCCTTGTGAACAGGCATTTAATTATACAATTTTTAATTTAAGTTTTTTTTTTTGTTACAAAAACCAAAGGTGTTTGATAACAAGAACAGTGTTTAAAGACGAAAAAAAAAAATAAAAATTGTTGAGTTAATTTGGTTTTGTGTTAAACATAAAGACAAATATAATTTCTTAAAACTAAACATATTAAACATTGGACAGTGAGTTTTTTTTTTTTAGTGTCCGGGTAAAGTGCTAAACGGTTTTCGCGGCGCGCAATTTACAAAGGTGTACATAACCGGAAAAATACCGTACTCATAAGGAAATACAGTTCTAGAGAACGGTTTTTGTGTAGCGGATCCTGGTACTGCAACAACTGAATTTTTCCCAACGGGATATAGACCCCTATTGGACTAACGGTCATCTAAATGGAATATTTAGAATTTTAATAAAATGTTATCTGATTTTATTTTCATTTTCTTTATTCGTGGAAATTACCTTTAATTTTTATTTTTCTCGGTGATAAGGAAAGGAAGGAAAGTTTTTTTGGAATGGCTGAATTGGAGGGTAAGCTTAAGAGCATTCTTGCTCAATTGGGGAGGGATGCTTTCAATTATGCTAAGCGCAGCCCGAGTCAACGCACCAAGAACTACTTGTCGGGGAGAATATACATATTAGAAGAACATTTCAAGGCAGCGAGGGAAATAAATAAAGAAGCAATCACCTCGTTGGAAGCAGCACCCTTGGAAGAAGCATCCAAAGTTTTTGACTGCATACAGGAGCTGTATCTCGATTACCGTGCCACGATGTTAGACGCAATGGACAAACATGCGGAAAAGTTAGCTGCGGAGACACCAGTTCCATCTGCGAAGACACCAATTACTGCACCAGTTCCAGAGCCAAGGGTGAGTGACAAAAAACATTTTTATATACATGATTCTTTAAGACTTCCAAAAATAAATATGCCCAATTTTACGGGGAAATATGAAGAATGGAAGTCATTTTATGATTTATTTACCTCCCTTATTCCCAACAATGAAAGTTTATCGGAGATTCAAAAGCTCCATTATTTGAAATCTGCTTTTCGGGCGAAGCAGAACGTCTTTTATCTCATTTAGCCATTGCCAATGGAAATTATGACCAGGCATGGTCAATTATGCAATCGCGGTACGATCACAAAAGAATACTGGTGACGACGCAATTTAAATTGTTGTTTTACAGAAACGCGCAAATCGTCTATAAGCAGGATAGGTGTATGTACGAATTGTCTAGCATATAATCATACAACCCAGCAATGTTTTAGCCAAACTAGGTGTCGCATTTGCCAGAAACCGCACCATACACTTCTGCATTTAGACAATAGACCTAACGTTCAAGTCCCCAACATATCACAGAGTTCTGAAAATCAAAATAAATTTCGTAAGCAATATCGACAAAACCCAAACAGCCAAAATTATAACACTGTAACTTCCACACAACCCTCCCAATCCATATCTCAACCTGAGTCTAACAACTTACAACCCTATATAAATAGTGTACTAAATCCGTACATAGACCCATTCAATAGCAATAATCCAAATTTAAACAATACGTTGAACACTTACCATATGCAGAACGCAAACAAATCTCAGGTGTTGTTAGCAACTGCGATAGTGAAGGTCAAATCAGCATATGGCCAGATGTATAATTTACGTGCTTTACTTGATCCAGGGTCTGAATCAACTTTCATCACTGAGTCATCTGCCCAGTTGCTACAGCTGAAGAGAACTCGAACTTTTGTTGAGGTCGCGGGGTAGGGGAGGGTCCAGAGTGGATCTTGCCACAGCTTTGTCGACATCTCCATCGGATCTTTGCATTTCAACTTCGAGATCAACGCACGCGCTCTGATCTTTAGATCCCTCATGGGCCTTCTTCCGGCCTTCGAACTCAACATACGCGACTGAAAACATATCAGAGGACTACGGCTGGCTGACCCATTGTACAACAAGCCTGCAAATACAGATTTGTTAATAGGAAGCGACCTTTATTGTGATCTGATTTTACCTGGGATTGTCCGGGGGGAGGAATTTGCGTCACCGACTGCTTTTGAGACCCACCTCGGCTGGATACTCATGGGTAGAACTCCAGTAGAACACGTGCAACAAGTACGAAGTTTCGTACAGGTAAATTTTAGTACTGCGGCTCTTGGTACTCATCTCCAAAAATTTTGGGAGATCGAGGAAACACCGTTTCAGAACTCACAAACTGTTGAAGACCAATATTGTGAGGAACAGTTTTTAAGGAAAGCTCGTCGCTTACAAGACGGGCGATATGGGGTTTCATTACCATTTAAGGAAGGGAAGAATCCTGCGCTTGGACCCTCGAAGCAAGGTGCCTTGCGTAGGTTCTTTCACTTGGAGAAACGTCTTCATCGTAACCCAGCTTTGTTTGCTGAATATGCAAAGTGTGTAAGGGAGTATTTGCAGCTAGGACACATGGAGGAGGTTGATCTTTTAACTTACCCAGTCCTGAAAACTCCTTATCACTACTTTGTACCGCATCATGCGGTTTTCTAAGAGGCAAGCACGACTGCGAAATTGCGAGTCGTATTTGACGCTACTGCCAAAACAATGGATGATACTTCCCTCAACGACCACCTTTTAGCAGGACCTACAATTTTAAACGATATTTTAGCAATCATAATACAATGGCGAGCAAACAAATTTACCTTCACATCTGATGTCGAAAAGATGTATCGGCAAATAAGAGTTGAACGGAGTGACTCCTATTATCAGCTAATCTTCTGGCGTGATTCTCCAACAGAGAAAATAAGGGCATACCGATTGAAAACGGTCACCTTTGGTACAACATCGGCACCATGGCTAGCCATACGCACCCTTCTGAAACTAGCAGCAGAGGAAGAAACCAAACATCCGATAGCTGCTGATATGGTAAGACATGAAATGTATGTAGATGACCTCATTTCAGGAGCTGAGTCCAAGAGATTTACTTAATTCGGCAGGTTTAAACCTACGGAAGTGGACCAGCAATAGTGAGGCGATCCTTCAACACATTCCAGCAGATCAACGTGAAGCTACATTTGCAGTACCATTTGACACATCAGAACCTGTTCGAGCTTTGGGCATTCAATGGTTTCCTGCAGAAGATGTCTTTTCGTTTCGACATGCATCGTTTCAACCATGCGACGATTCTAAGAGGACAATTATATCAACGATAGCTAAATTGTTTGATCCCCTAGGATGGATCTCGCCGTGCGTTGTCAAGGCTAAAATGATAATGCAGGAGCTGTGGAGTGATGGGTCAGACTGGGACAAACCAATACCTCCGGAACTCAAACGTGAATGGCTAACATTCCGACAAGAGTTGAAATTTATTCCAGAACTGAAGATACCACGGTGGACTCATTTACACAGTTCAATGAAGGGAGTGGAGATACATGGTTTTTGTGATGCATCTCAACGAGTGTATGGGTCAGCCATATACATTCGTGTCTTGGATCACGAAGACAACATCAGGATGTCTTTACTGATGTCTAAAACAAAAGTTGCTCCAAGACAATCACTTTGCCACGCTTGGAACTGTGCTGTGCTGTCATTTTAACTACGCTAATGGAGTTTGTAACGCAAACTTTAAAATTCACGAATATCAAACGATTCGCTTGGACAGACTTAACCATTACCTTGGCCTGGATTGCTGCTCCACCTACTAAATGGGCAACATTTGTCAGCAATCGTGTCGCAGATATCCAACGACTGTCGAAAGGTGTCAGGTGGAACCACATACCAACGAAGATAAACCCAGCCGATTTGGCCTCGCGGGGCGTTTTACCGTCAGCATTGGAAGGGAATGATCTTTGGTGGAAGGGCCCAGATTTCCTTCAACAGGATTGGGACTTTCACTGTCCACAGCAGCCTTCAGTTTTGGAGACCGATATGGAACAACGTACCATAAGGGTTCACAACGTGACCAAGCTGGAGAACGAAATCAATCTATTAATAAACAAATACTCTAATCTAACTAAACTTTTGAAAATTATAGCCTTCTGTATAAGATTTGTATCAAATTTACGAAAATTACCTCAAGGGCGGTTAAAAGATCTTATTTCTCCGGAAGAAATCCATTCAGCATCACTCCTCGCGATCAAGGCATCACAAGCAGAATCCTTTTCCGATGAAATCGCGAGGTGGAAGTGGGACAGAAGACAAAAGGTCTAAATTCACTGTCTCCATTCCTGGATTCGAATGGAATCATGCGGGTGGGTGGCCGTCTTCACAAGTCTGGCTTGACTTTTGACCAGAAGCATCCAATAATCCTGGATCCAAAAGGCCATTACACCAAATTGGTGATTCAGGAAGCTCATGATAGAACGTTGCACGGCGGATTACTCCAAATGATAGCGTTCCTGCGTAATCGATTTTGGATTTTGAAAATTATAAGTTATGTAAAACATATCATACACCATTGTGTTATTTGTTTTAGGTACCGGGCGAAGACAGCAAATCAACAAATGGGAAATTTACCCGTGCCTAGAGTTACGATCTCGCGCCCTTTTACAAACACCGGGGTGGACTATGCCGGCCCGATAGATGTGAAATCCTGGAAAGGACGAGGAGCGAAGCAGTTCAAGGCCTACATAGCGATCTTCGTCTGCCTGGCCACCAAAGCGATTCATATCGAATTGGTCAGTGATATGACTACGCAGGCATTCAAAGCGGCTTACAGAAGATTTACAGCGCGAAGAGGTATATGTTCCAATCTCTATAGTGACAACGGAACCACTTTTGTTGGAGCTAATCGCGAGTTGCAGAAAGCCTTACAAGCGGCGCAAACTGACTTCAAGGAAGAAGCAGAGTCTCTAGCGACGGAAGGTACGAAATGGCATTTCATCCCACCAGCATCTCCGCACTTCGGAGGCCTATGGGAGGCGGGAGTAAAATCCATTAAGTACCACTTGAAACGAGTGGCATCAGAGTTATTGACTTACGAAGAGTTTAGCACCCTGTTAACACAAGTCGAAGCGTGTTTAAACTCCCGACCGCTATGTCCAATTTCAGAAAACATCGACGACTTTTCAATTCTAACGCCAGCACATTTTCTGATAGGGCAATCTCTCAACATGAGTCCTCAACCTGACCTGTTGGAAAAAAACTTCAATCATCTAGATCGTTGGCAGAGGATCCAGAAGCTGTACCAAACCTTTTGGTATCAGTGGAGCACCGAATATTTATCACGATTGCAACAGAGACCAAAATGGCTTAACGTTAAGACCGAATTAAACGTAGGAGATTTAGTGCTTCTTAAAGATGATCGTTTACCACCAGCAAAATGGAAGCTTGGACGGATCATATGTAAAAACCCAGGAACAGACAACCTAACAAGGGTAGTCACGTTAAAGACACAAACGGGAGAACTAAAACGCCCAATATCAAAAATTTGTCCATTGCCAATTACCAAACTGCCGACGGGAAATGAAGGCGAGTAAGTGCCGACGGCAAATATCATTCAGTATAAAAGGCAAGGAAGAACTTATAAACACATACAAATAAAAGTAAAACCAATTTCTTATATACATTTATTCATATACCATAAAATTCATAATAATACTATTACACATAACAATATCTTAAATTAGTTATACCTATATACATATATACCTATATAATAACATAAAATGAAATCAGCCAACATCAAAACATGAATTAGCTGACCACATAACATAATCCATTTTTTTCGTTAGGAAAATACAGACAAAACACATTATCATAAACACAAAGAAATTCGACATTATGAATTTCACACTTAAACAAAACAAATCTAGAAAAAATAATCCGCAATGACTGCAAGGCAACGCCTGGCAGCTGATTACTACACATACACTTACACTTCTGTCCATCAGACATCATTCACCGACGCGACATTATGGTCTCTCGAATGCACAACACCTACCGTTATCGTTTCGTTTCGTATCAATGCACTTTTACACTTTTTTCTCACAATAATCAAAAAGAAAAACACTTATTATACTTTTCACTAATCACCAAATTACTAAGTTTATCATTAGGTACACTTCAGAAGTCAGAACACATCACAATCGAGAAGACGGAAAAACGTACACAAATGGGAAAGAAGTGGATACGTACGCGAAGAGAATCCCATTCTTTTCTTGTTGTTATGCTTGTCGTAAACATAACAACAACAACTCATGTATATAGACAATCCGCAAGTACAGAAAAAACCCAACAAGGAAAATTAGTTATTAATAAAAATTAAAATTCACTTACCTGCACATCAGTTAAAATATCATTTTTTGTTTTTTTTTATACTTTTTCACTATTATAAGACGAACACAAAACTATACTCTGTTCAATTTATATTTTCTGTACAGGGCTTATGGAAGAGCTTTTTCAAACACACTGGTGCCTGCTCGTGTTTGCATGGCAGTCTACTTAAAAAATTGCCACTGAAATTAAGAACAGAACCCTGACTTACATTGAAATTGTTTTTGTAATATTCCATTAACCCACGTACATCCTACCATAACCTGTCTGCTCCTCGGCTGTGAGGAGACTGATCGCCAATTTGCCTCTCGCTTATTGTGTTAAAAAAAAAAAAAAAAACAGATTGATTCAGAGTTAATATTATAATAATAATAAATATATACTAAAATTTTGAAGTGCCAAATAGTTTTTTTGTTCATGAAAATAAAAATAAAAAGAAAAGGGTTTCGTGTATAATATTCAAAATAGTGCAGTGCAATAAACATTTACATACATTACATACATTTACGTCTTTTAGGTTTTTTTTTTTTCTGTGACTTATTTTTACGTTAAAAGAGATTAGGCCTTCTGGGGGACTCTTAAAAAAACGCGCTTACTATCTTACCTCTTGGTGGTGCGGAAAAAGTTAGATTTAACTTAATTTAGATTTAGTTTAATTTTTTTAGATTTAGTTTACGGTCTACATGTTTCTGTTCAAGAAATCTTAATAAAGAGCTGGTAACCCTACCGAGATTTGTGAGAGAATTATGCCAATTTATAATGCTCACTACGGCAACCATGTGCGAGCTTCGAAATGGAGATAGCTTATTGAAATCTATAATAGTAAGGCTGAGAGGCAAATATCCTATCTTCCCTGTACTGAAAATATAAATTGAACAGAGTATAGCCGACAAATTCACTGGAGCAAAAAACACAATGTGATGAACTCATTGCACAGCCGCCAACCACTTTTCAGTGAGAGTGGAAGAAAACAAAAACTTGAAGCGAGACTCTAAAGAAGTCGAAATGGTGAATGCAAAAGTACACTGCGCACAGAGTTCACGGCGGGGAGAATGTTCATCATGTAAAAATTAACCTTTTTTATTCGAATAAGATAAATAATATAAATAATGAATTAAAAGAGTTAAATAATGTAAAGGCGAACCCCACATGCGGATCAGTAGAAATGCGGTGAAGTGGGAGGGTTGTGATCCCTTGTTTTCGGATCATGGCCTCGCTGATAAAAGGAAGAAGAAGAAGAAGAAGAAATAATGTAAATGTTAACGTAACGTAAATGTTTCGATAATTTATACCATTTACACTTAGTTATACTGAACCCTACCATGGAGTATTGTTTACATACATAAATCTATCATTGTAATTTGCTAATGTCAGTTTACTCTTTGGCTGTATAATTGGATTCCCGCAATAAATCTCAAACGGCACAGACGTGCATCTTTTATAACGTTAAAGAAAAGTTTGGAGTTTTTATTCTTTACTTCGTGTACAACGTACAATTTTATTAAACCTATCTTTTAACGAAAGAACAGACATCTTCAAATCCATGACGTTAAAAGATAATAATGAAAATAATAGCCGTAGTGATGTTAAATCCAAGGAGCAGATCATGGCAATAGCGAGCGGTATGGCACAGAAGATTGCCAATAAAGAAAATAATAAAAAAGAGAACTACACAGCTCAGCAGAAGACTGATCACCTTCACATGTGGTATTGTTCGTCCGTAACTGACCCCTGCGGGTAGGGGCCAGAATATACCCGAGGTAGGCATGCCTGTCGTAAAAGGCGACTAAAATCCACCCTTCGTATACCGGGGATAAAATGTATGCATAATATGCAATGAGTAAAACAAATAGATATAGTACCCCAGGTGGCAGTCCAGGTTCTCTGGAAAATCCACCCTCTTTGGAGGTAGGCTCTACGGATTCTGGGGAGAGCCAATTGTTGCATTTAATAAACCCCTTTTTGAGAAATTCAAGGGTAACTCGGTCTCCACCATCAAGACCGAATGTCTCCGGAAAAAGAAGTCCACCGGAAGCGCAAGCGCAAGAGAAACGGGACTCAGTGAAATGTAATAGCTTTGAGGAAGAAAACAATGAACTCCGTATTAAGGCAAATAAAATGGATCTACTCTACCAAGAGCTTAAGAGAGAGGTAGAATCACTTAAAGAGGAAAACATGGCCTTAAAGAATTCTCTTTTGCAAAGAGAACGCAAAGTTACCCCATCCCGTGTAGCTAGTCCCAAATATCACACGGATGAAGACGAGATAGCACGCGAAACAAATGGGGTCTCAAAGGAAAGACCCAGCAAAAAACGAAGAGCCGGTTCTTCACCTGAAATCGGGCCACGAAAACAAGACAAAGAAAAAGACTTGAAACAGAAACAAACTCACGTCAAATTACGTCCCCCGCCTGCAATAAACGTCGTCGGCTTTACGGACTACAATAAATTGCATTGCCTTCTCAAGGGAACTGTGACATCGGAATTCAAAGCAACGTCATTCCGAAACAATGATTGGAAAATTAATGTAGTTGACTCTGACGGCTACCGAGCAATATCGAAAAAACTAAACGCGGAAAAGATCCAGTGGTTCACCTACGAAAATAAATCAGAAAGACCACTCCGTGTTATAGCAAGGGGTCTCCAACCCTCGTGCACTAAAGATGACATTATAAATGACCTTAAAAGAAAAGGCTTGAAAATTATCGACGCAATATCTTAAAGAAGATAAAGCAGAAAACGGAACAAGGCAATGAAATCTCGGTCAAGCACGGACTTCCGCTCTTTATGCTAACTTTCGATAGAAGCGAAAATATAGACGATATTTATAACGTAAAAAGTATTGTGAATATCGTAGTTAAAATCGAGCCTATGCGTACGAATACACGATCGATACCTCAATGCAAACGCTGTCAAGGTTTCAATCACACGCAGTCGTATTGCCAAAAAGAACCGAAATGTGTAAAATGTGCCGGGAACCACTTATCAGAAAGGTGTGACTTAAATAAGCAGGCTTCGGCGACCTGCATAAACTGCAAAGGCAAGCACCCAGCAAACTATCGAGGTTGTGAAGTAGCAAAGGAGCTTCAAAAAAGGAGCGATACTCTCATGAAACCGATACACCCGAAACCAAGCTTAAGAGATCTTACTTACTTACTTAGGTGGCGCTACAGTTCGGGATGAACCTGGGCCTCAACCAACAAGCCTCTCCATTTAGCTCGGTCTATAGCTAATTGCCTCCAGTTGCGCACTCCAAGTTGGTCGAGGTCCCCTTGAACTTGTGCGCGCCACCTACGGCGATGATTCCCTCTACTGCGTCGTCCCTCGGGATTAGATTCGAAGACTCTGCGGGCCGGAGCGTTGGTGTCCATTCGCTCTACATGTCCTAGCCATCTCAGACGTCCAATACGCAGTTTTTTGACTAGGTCGATGTCGCTGTACAGCTCGTATAGTTCGTGATTAAATCTTCTCCTCCAAAACCCGTCAACGCAAACGGGACCGAAAATCTTACGAAGAATTTTTCTCTCGAAGCGACCAAGGATATCTTCATCCTCTTTTAATAAAGTCCATGTTTCAGCGCCGTAAAGCAGGACTGGGATGATCAAGGTCTTATATAGAGTCTCCATAGTTGTTCGAGATAGGGCTTCACTGTTGAATTGCCTTATAAGCCCAAAAAAACAGCGATTGGCAAGAGTTATTCTTCGATTGATTTCTGCACTGATTTTGTTAGTAGAATTTATAGCAGAGCCAAGGTAGACAAAGTCCCTTACTACCTCGAAGTTATAGCTGCCCACGGTGACGTTTTGTCCAATTCGTCGGTGTTGGTTTTCCCTTCTAGTTGACAGCATATACTTGGTTTTGCCCTCGTTTATCGCCAAACCCATTTTGGCCGCTTCCGCCTCAATGCTTGCAAACGCACCGGTGACAGCCCGCTGAGATCTTCCGATAATGTCTATATCGTCGGCGTATGCAAGCAGTTGTACAGACTTGTAATAGATTGTGCCTCCGGTGTTGGCTTGTGAGTTCCGCACAATCCGTTCAAGTACAATATTGAAGAAGTCACATGACAGCGCGTCACCTTGTCTAAAGCCTTTTTTGACATCAAAGGTCTCGGTGAGGTCATTACCGACCTTGATGGAGCAGCGAGCGTTCTCCATCGTCAGCCTGCACAGACGGACAAGTTTGGCAGGGATGTCAAAACTAGACATGGCTCTATAAAGCTCTTCTCTATAAATGCTGTCATAGGCGGCCTTGAAATCGATAAAGAGGTGGTGAGTATCGATTTGGAATTCTTGGGTTTTCTCCAGGATCTGTCGAAGTGTGAAGATTTGATCGATGGTGGACTTTCCTGGCCTGAAACCGCACTGATAGGGTCCAATCAGGCTGTTGATAAAAGGTTTCAGGCGTTCACACAATATCGCAGAAAAGATCTTGTATGCGATGTTGAGGAGACTGATGCCTTTATAGTTGGCGCAATTGAGGGGGGTCTCCTTTCTTGTGGATCGGGCAAACGATGCTGAGATTCCATTCATCAGGCATACACTCCTCTGACCAAATATTAGAAATGAGTTGGTGTATGCACTCTACCAATTCATCCCCAGCTGCCTTGAAAAGTTCGGCCGGTAAGCCGTCAGGTCCAGCAGCCTTGTTCGATTTTAGCTTGGATATTGCTATCCTCACTTCGTTTTGGTCAGGTGGACGGAAATTTTGACTATCATCGTCCATGTTGAATGGTTCATTCTGCCTGACAGCGGGATGTTGGTCTTCGTCGCCGTTATACAGTCTGCAGAAGTAGTTTTTCCATATTCTCAGCACCGACTGTGATTCTACTACGAGGTTCCCATTTTCATCTCTACAGGTTTCTGTTCGGGTATTACTTCTCTGACACGTTCTTTTTACGTTTTGGTAAAACTTCCGTACATTGTTCCTGGAGTATAGACTCTCGATATTCTCAAACGCTCGCTTCTCATGCTCTTTTTTCTTCTTTTGGAGAAGCCGATGTTCTTCCCGTCTCTTTTGCTCGTAGAGCTCACGAGCAGCTCTCGTCTTCCTTTGCAGCGCCGCTTTGTATGCCTCTTGTTTTGCTGCATGCACTCGCCGCCATTCTTCGTCAAACCAGGGGTTTCGCGGTGGTGGGCGAGCGAGACCCACCACATCAGCCGCGGCGTTTCTGATGGCATGTTGGCAGCATTGCCACTGGTCTTCGGTACTTGATGCTGGCGGCAAAGGGGTGATTGAGAGATTTCGGGATACGCGAAATTATTTTTTATAATTAAATATTCCCCTAGGACGAGGGGCCGGGTACACCGGTGCCAGTAGTCCACTACGGGAGTATGAGCGCTGCCGTTGGCCCATTAAGGGCTCCTCCGCCACCATCTCTATTCCAATGTCCTGACCAACATTGGAAATTCCTTACCGACCTGTGATCCGAATACGTCGAAGCAGCTCGCGCAAGGTATTCACTAAGTTCAACCTAACTGGAACTATAGACGCCACCGTTGACTCCGTCTAGGGAATTCGTCCGCTGCCGCCTGGAACAGGAAGAAGTGCTCTAGTGAGAAAAGCACTCTTCCCCCCCTCTCATCTGCTGCCACCAAGAATCCGCCAAACGGGGTTGGTTACCCATTTCTTGGATTAAGGTACTAGGCACCCGGCTGTCACCGCGAGACAGCTTAAGAGATCGTAATACCGATAAGCCTAAGACCGCTAAGCCAGTTAAAACGACGAGACCGATAAAGGAAAATAAAAAAAATTGCGCAAGAGAACGTCGCTGGTCCAAGTGCAGCGGAAAAACCGCCACAGGCTGACGCGAGATCGTACGCGCAAGTCGTGTCAAACGAAAACAAAGCAAGATCAGCTACAACAGATCCGGTCAGCCAAATATTTACCATTATATTGGAAAAATTTGAGGAGCAAACTAAGGTTAATAAAATTATACTTGACAAATTGAGCAAGCTCGAGTTCAAACCTCACAAGACAATCAAAAAAACATGAATATGAAACAGCTACTTAAGATACTAACGTGGAACGCAAACGGCCTTCTGAAAAAAATCGACGAATTAGTAGTGTTTCTACGGAAAAATAACATTGATATATGTTTAGTATCGGAAACGCACTTAAAAAAGGGACTTAGACCCAAAATAAAAGGTTACAGCGATTACCATGCGAATCATCCTTCGGAAAATGCGAGAGGTGGGTCCTCTCTTTATATCAAAGACTGTATTAAGCACTCCGAAAACATAGAAATAGAATTTGATTCTATGCAAACAAGCTTAGTCTCCGTAAAAATAAACCACTTAAACTTCACCATCGGATCTAGTTACTTCCCTCCGGGATATAAGCTAGTAGAAGACGACCTCGTTCGTCTCTTTGACTCGCTCGGACCTAATTTTGTCTTAGGTGGTGACTTTAACGGGCTGGTCAAACGGTAGTGCATGCGATCATATGAAAACACAAGCGTTTTCACTCAGCTGAGGCCTACCAACTCCTACTCTCAACCTCCACGCGGTGACAGCCGGGTGCCTAGTACCTTAATCCAAGAGATGGGCAACCAACCCCGTTTGGCGGATTCTTGGTGGCAGCAGATGAGAGAGGGGGGGAAGAGTGCTTTTTTCACTAGAGCACTTCTCCTGTTCCAGACGGCAGCGGACGAATTCCCTAGACGGAGTCAACGGTGGCGTCTATAGTTCCAGTTAGGTTGAACTTAGTGAATACCTTGCGCGAGCTGCTTCAGCGTATTCGGATCACAGGTCGGTAAGGAATTTCCATTGCTGGTCAGGACATTGGAATAGAGATGGTGGCGGAGGAGCCCTTAATGGGCCAACGGCAGCGCTTATACTCCCGTAGTGGACTACTGGCACCGGTGTACCCGGCCCCTCGTCCTAGGGGAATAA
The DNA here is from genome assembly GCA_945910035.1 of Brachypalpus laphriformis. Classification (NCBI taxonomy): domain Eukaryota; kingdom Metazoa; phylum Arthropoda; class Insecta; order Diptera; family Syrphidae; genus Brachypalpus; species Brachypalpus laphriformis. The sequence continues at coordinate 105,143,608 of OX246754.1, read as the reverse complement.
TTAAGGAACTGGCACTCCAGGTTGGGGGTTGTGCCGTCGGGGTAACTTCCCTACCACGTAAAAAGCGCATGGTTCCGAAACAACCAAAAGCCTCGGATAAGGATGACTCAACTAATGACGACCCCAGCAAACGAAATAAGGACAACGACCTTCGGATCTGTACGTGGAATGTTCTGTCCCTTTACAGACCACGTGCAGCCGAACAACTAGCAGAGGCCCTAGACTGCTATAAAGCAGATATTACCGCCATCCAGGAAGTGCGATGGGATGGGCCGGGCAAAAAGAGGATGAAAAACTGTGACATCTACTACGGTGATTGCTACAGAGGCAACATGCAACGCTTATTCGGATGCGGATTTGTCTTACGCGGCAGACTTAGGCAAGCAGTCTTAAGCTTCCGACACGTGAGCGAGCGTATTATGACTATCCGGATCAAGGCTAAATTCGCTAACATAAGCCTAATATGTGTTCATGCCCCCACAGAAGAAAAGGACCCTGCCACCAAAGATTGTTTCTACGAGCTCCTCGACAAAACATACGAGCAATGTCCTAAATACGACCTTAAAATCGTATTGGGCGATTTTAACGCCAAAATAGGAAAGGAGGACGTCTTTGGTAGGGCAGTCGGTAAGCATAGCCTACACGACACCACGTCTGATAACGGACTAAGGCTAATTGATTTCGCTGTGGAGCGAAATGTCACAATAGCAAGCACATGGTTTCCTCATCTCGACATTCATAAGCAGACATGGCGGTCCAATGATCATGTCACGATCAACCAAATTGATCATATTGCGATCGACGCAAGGCATGCCTCCAGTATTCTGGATGTCCGAACCTTCCGAGCGGCCAACATAGACTCGGATCATTACCTTGTTGTAGCCAAGGTACAAATGCGGATATCCCAATCTGAGCAACAAAGAAGAATTACTGTGAGAAAATTTAACGTCGAAAAGCTACAATCGCAATAGACCGCCAGACTCTTCGCTGAACGCGTACCCCGAAATCTCTCAATCACCCCTTTGCCGCCAGCATCAAGTACCGAAGACCAGTGGCATCGCTGCCAACATGCCATCAGAAACGCCGCGACTGATGTGCTGGGTCTCGCTCGCCCACCACCGCGAAACCCCTGGTTTGACGAAGAATGCCGGCGAGTGCATGCAGCAAAACAAGAGGCATACAAAGCGGCGCTGCAAAGGAAGACGAGAGCTGCTCGTGAGCTCTACGAGCAAAAGAGACGGGAAGAACATCGGCTTCTCCAAAAGAAGAAAAAAGAGCATGAGAAGCGAGCGTTTGAGAATATCGAGAGTCTATACTCCAGGAACAATGTACGGAAGTTTTACCAAAACGTAAAAAGAACGTGTCAGAGAAGTAATACCCGTACAGAAACCTGTAGAGATGAAAATGGAAACCTCGTAGTAGAATCACAGTCGGTGCTGAGAATATGGAAAAACTACTTCTGCAGACTGTATAACGGCGACGAAGACCAACATCCCGCTGTCAGGCAGAATGAACCATTCAACATAGACGATGATAGTCAAAATTTCCGTCCACCTGACCAAAACGAAGTGAGGATAGCAATATCCAAGCTAAAATCGAACAAGGCTGCTGGACCTGACGGCTTACCGGCCGAACTTTTCAAGGCAGCTGGGGATGAATTGGTAGAGTGCATACACCAACTCATTTCTAATATTTGGTCAGACGAGTGTATGCCTGATGAATGGAATCTCAGCATCGTTTGCCCGATCCACAAGAAAGGAGACCCCCTCAACTGCGCCAATTATAGAGGCATCAGTCTCCTCAACATCGCATACAAGATCTTTTCTGCGATATTGTGTGAACGCCTGAAACCTTTTATCAACAGCCTGATTGGACCCTGTCAGTGCGGTTTCAGGCATGGGAAGTCCACCATCGATCAAATCTTCACACTTCGGCAGATCCTGGAGAAAACCCAAGAATTCCAAATCGATACTCACCACGTCTTTATCGATTTCAAGGCCGCCTATGACAGCATCTATAGAGAAGAGCTTTATAGAGCCATGTCTAGTTTTGACATCCCTGCCAAACTTGTCCGTCTGTGCAGGCTGACGATGGAGAACGCTCGCTGCTCCATCAAGGTCGGTAATGACCTCACCGAGACCTTTGATGTCAAAAAAGGCTTTAGACAAGGTGACGCGCTGTCATGTGACTTCTTCAATATTGTACTTGAACGGATTGTGCGGAACTCACAAGCCAACACCGGAGGCACAATCTATTACAAGTCTGTACAACTGCTTGCATACGCCGACGATATAGACATTATCGGAAGATCTCAGCGGGCTGTCACCGGTGCGTTTGCAAGCATTGAGGCGGAAGCGGCCAAAATGGGTTTGGCGATAAACGAGGGCAAGACCAAGTATATGCTGTCAACTAGAAGGGAAAACCAACACCGACGAATTGGACAAAACGTCACCGTGGGCAGCTATAACTTCGAGGTAGTAAGGGACTTTGTCTACCTTGGCTCTGCTATAAATTCTTCTAACAAAATCAGTGCAGAAATCAATCGAAGAATAACTCTTGCCAATCTCTGTTTTTTTGGGCTTATAAGGCAATTCAACAGTGAAGCCCTATCTCGAACAACTAAGGAGACTCTATATAAGACCTTGATCATCCCAGTCCTGCTTTACGGCGCTGAAACATGGACTTTATTAAAAGAGGATGAAGATATCCTTGGTCGCTTCGAGAGAAAAATTCTTCGTAAGATTTTCGGTCCCGTTTGCGTTGACGGGTTTTGGAGGAGAAGATTCAATCACGAACTATACGAGCTGTACAGCGACATCGACCTAGTCAAAAAACTGCGTATTGGACGTCTGAGATGGCTAGGACATGTAGAGCGAATGGACACCAACGCTCCGGCCCGCAGAGTCTTCGAATCTAACCCCGAGGGACGACGCAGTAGAGGGAATCATCGCCGTAGGTGGCGCGCACAAGTTCAAGGGGACCTCGACCAACTTGGAGTGCGCAACTGGAGGCAATTAGCTAAAGACCGAGCTAAATGGAGAGGCTTGTTGGTTGAGGCCCAGGTTCACCCCGAACTGTAGCGCCACCTAAGTAAGTAAGTAAGGTGACTTTAACGCGAAACACACCTTCTGGGGATCAAGATGCAATTCGACAAAAGGCAGATTGTTGTACAAAGTCAGCATGAAATGTGGGGTGAACTTTTTTTCGACAGGAAAGCCAACTTATTGGCCAACTGACAAAAGTAAAATCCCTGACCTCGTTGACTTCTTTATCGCAAAAGGGTTAACTAAAAATTTGACGGAAGTCGAAGAATGCTATGATTCAGATTCAGATTCATAAGATTTTATTTATTCATATAATTTTTTCTAATACAGTACAAAATCAAAATCAAAATTTAGCATGGCTTTGCCGTCTGCCTGGTTGATTTATTAATATTCACAAGTAAAAATAAAATAGTAATTTTAACTTCTATAGTAAACTTCACAAAATAAAGGGAATAGTTTGTTAAAAGCTTTCGTTTATAATTTGCTGTCGATATGTTAGAGCAATTTTGCAATACCTGTAAAGTGTGCTTACATCCGCTTCATTAAGGAGGGAAAGCACTTGCATCTCCGTCAAGACGTCATATCCAAATACATGCCTTCTTGTTTCTCGTAGGATTGGGCATCTTCCCATAAAATGGAATACATCTTCTCTCTCCACTAAGTTACACATGTTGCATAAAATAGGCAAGTTCTCCCTGTGGTGTACGTAGTTCAGGTTCAGGAGTTCACCACGCAGTCTCAGTATCATAGTTATTTCTTCTATCTTGTAATTATCATGGAAATAATTGTTACTCTGCAAGTTATGGTTGAGCTTACTGTAGATTGCCCTATGTACTGATCCAGTTGCCTCTTCAGCATATCTCGCTCTAGCCTGCTCGTCTAACTTTATAATGAGCTGGTACAATTTGGTGTCCCAGTTTTGCATGTTGTCCTCTCTCAGTTCGATCCCACATCCATCAGCCAGATCCAGCCATTCCCTGTACCGACCAGTTTTTGTTTGCACAGCATTCAGAACTACTTTCCTTGGGAGACGGTGGGCTGGCATATTAAGAGCTTTTAGTATATAATCTACCTGTAGCTTGAATGTCTTAATAAATAAAGGCGATAAGCCTGTTTCGAGCATAAGCATGTAGTTAGGTGTATTCGGTGGAAGGCAGAATATTCTTTTCACATAAAATCTTAATAGCTTCTCCACCGTTTCGTACTGCTTTCCGCCCCATACTTGCGCCGCATAGAACAGGATCGACTCGGACACCACTTCAAAAACCCTGAATTTGCTGCTATGATTAATATATTTGCTGTTGAAACAATTTTTCCAAGCTACATTGATGGCCGTTTTAGATTTTATTAATTTTTCCTTGAGATGCCGTTCTCATGCCCGAGATACTTGTACTCCTTAACAATTTCGATTGCTCCCTCATCAAAGTGCCACTTTTCGTTGGAACAATTTCGGCCACCACCTTCCTTGAAAATCATAATTTTGGACTTGTTAAGGTTGACCACTAGCTTCCATAATTTGGTGTACTCATGCAAACGATTGATCATGAGTTGTAAGGAATCCGGGGAGTATGCCAACAGAACAACATCGTCCGCAAACAAAAGGGCTTTGACGAGCACACCCGCGTATTCCACACCTCCTGGTAAACAGTCAGTCAGGTCATGAATGAACAGAGCAAATAAATTTGGGCTCAGCGCACATCCCTGTCGTACTCCTGAATGCGTTTGGAACCATGCCGATAGAACATCTCCATCCCAAACCGCAGCTTTCGTATCAGCATATAGATTTCCTATTAGCCTTCCAAATTTCAGTGACATTCCCAAAGAGTAGAGCTTATATAATAGGGCAGTTCTGTCCACCGAGTCGAAGGCTGCCTTAAAATCAATAAAGAAGGCGTAGAGCTTCTTGCCTTGCGAAAGAAATGACTTTGCAATGCTGCTTAGTACAAATATATGGTCGACTGTAGAGTACCTTGATCTAAAACCCGCCTGGAACTCATTCAGTAGGTTATTGGCTCCTATCCACGCATTTAATCGTTTTTGAAGTATCGCCGTAAAAATTTTGTAGGATGCATTCAGAAAAGAAATACCCCGATAATTCCCTGGATCCAATGTACAACCCTTTTTATGGATAGGAAAAATTAATGCCTCCTTAAATCGCTGCGGGACACATCCGAACTCCAAAATATTATTAAACAAGCAGGTCAGTCTACCGTGAAGCTCATTGGTGCCATACTTGTAAAACTCCGAAGGGATCCCATCCGAGCCTGCTGCTTTGCCATCCTTCAGATTACACAGTGCTTCTGTAACCTCAGCATGTGTTATCGCATTGTCCAAAATTTCATTCGCGAAGCCAGGTTTAGCATATTGGAAGCTTTCACTGTACGCAACCGGGTTCAGTACACTTTCGAAGTGCTGTCGGAGAATGTTAGGGTTCAGCTCCCTAGCAATAGTGTACCTTCTGCCATTGACATTGACAAGAATGCTATGATCTATGCTCAGATCACTCAGCAGTCACTCTGAAAATAGGTGGAAGTCTAGTTAAAAAAGAAGGACCGCCTAGGTTAACTAGTAATAAAACTAACTGGGACGCTTTCAGAAGAGACTGCAAGGAAAATGTTGCTTTAAATGTACCGCTAAAGACACCGTTCGAAATAGAAGAAGAAATCGACAAACTCGTCGAAGCCATTCAGAGCTCAGCGTGGAAAAACACTCCTTTGCGGAAGACAGAAGCACGGAACAATAAAGTCAAATACCAGCCTGAAATCGAAGAGCTCATACGAGAGAAGAGGAGAGCGCGCAAGAGATGGCAACAATCCCGCGCACCACCGGATAAAACTTATCTGAACCACCTTTGTAACAAGCTAAAAAATGCGCTGCAGGACCTAAAAAATCACGAGACTTCTACTTACCTCGAGGGTCTGACCGCTGATAAGTATTCAAACTACTCTCTATGGAAAGCCTTGAAGGCCATGAAGAAACCTGTAATGCACTCGCCGCCAATTAGGAAAGCTAACGGCGACTGGGCTAAATAAGACAAAGAGAAAGCAGAATTATTTGCCGATCACTTAGAGGAAACGATCAAGCCGTTCGATGGACAACCGTTGATCGAAGATCCGAATGATAATATAGCACCCGACAACTTTAAAGTAAAAACCGTATCCCTGTCCGAACTTCGAATGATAATAAAAAAATTGAAAAATAACAAGGCTCCGGGATATGATTTAATCACTGGCGAAATTTTGAAAGAGCTACCGAAAAAAGTGCTGGTTAAGTTGCTCTACATTATAAATGCTTCTTTAAGACTGTTATATGTTCCAAGGCAATGAAAAGTCGCCGAAGTTATTATGGTTCCGAAACCTGGGAAGTGTGCAAATGACAAGAAATCATATAGACCCATTTTACTTCTGCCAATAATATCTAAGGTCTTCGAGAAACTTCTGCTGAAACGATTGCAACCAGTAATTGAAGATAGACACTTGATCCCGGATCATCAATTCGGCTTTCGGATCAAACATTCCACAATCGATCAGGTGTATCGAATAACGAACGAAATTGAAAAAGCTCTAGAAGGGAAAAAAATATGCTCTAGCGCTTTTCTCGACGTATCACAAGCCTTCGACAAGGTATGGCACGAAGGACTAAGGTATAAGCTAAGGGTAATCTTACCGGAAAAGTTGTACAGAATATTAGAATCTTATCTTGAAAACAGACTTTTCCGTGTTAGATACGGGAGTGAATATTCGGATTTCAAAGATATCTACGCCGGTGTTCCACAAGGAAGTGTTTTCGGTCCAATCCTGTTCCTGCTCTACACAAGAGATATACCACAAGATGAAGGGACCGTTGTAACAACGTTCGCAGACGACACAGCTATCCTCGTAACGGATGAGCCAGTCGAATCATCAACGAGAAAACTCCAACGAGCTTTGAACAAAGTATGCGAATGGACAAAAACCTGGCGAATAGTCCTCAATGAGACAAAATCAACGCATGTCAATTTTACGTGAAGAAAGATAAACAACTTACCTATATCCATTAACTCGGTGCAAATACCGTACGCAAACGAGGGAAAATATGTAGGAATGACCCTAGACACAAAACTTAAGTGGAAACACACGTTAAAAAGAAGCGCGAAGAGGTCGAAATCAGATTTAGAGAAATGTATTGGCTACTCGGAAGATAGTCGAAGTTAAGCATATACAACAAACTGCTTCTGTATAAGCAAGTGCTAAAACCGTCTTGGACATATGGTATACAACTTTGGGGTTGTACCAAACCAAGCAATATGGCTCTACTGCAAGCATTTCAAAACAAAATACTAAGAGCAATCGTGAATGCTCCTTGGTATATAAGAAATAGTGATATTCACAGATATCTAGGAATTGCTACCGTGAGGGACGAAGTAACAAAATTTGCTAGCAAACTTCGTACCCGTCTTCATTTTCATTGCAATAATGAAATAATTCGTACTATGGACGTGACAAACCTTGAGCGCCGACTACAAAGAACAAGACCTTTCGACCTAGCGCCGTAAGGAAAAACCGCATGTAATGACGGTATTAGTAGGTGCCTTCACTGGAAGGCTACCTACCTAACGCGATTAACACTACAGAAGCGTAAACTACTCGTTAAGGCAACTTAGTCGTAGTCATCACAAAAATGAAAAAATGAGAGGAACGAATTTCCTACTACTATGAGTACGCGCAGCCGGTTCTCATAGTGCCTCTCTGAGGGGGTGAGGTTTAGCCCGTAGGCAAATACTGACTAGCACTGATGGCATTGTCAGATATATGAATCGGTCATAACCAATGGTACGGACCATTGGTATCTTTTAAAGATTCCTGCACCTCCAGGCGCAACCAAAAAAAAAAAAAAAGAATATATTTTTTTTTTCTTTTTCGAGGGTAGGTGAAAAATCTTCCATAGACACTATGAGAATAGCAATCGCGTGCTCATAGTAGTGTCAGATTCTTACTGACTAAAAAAACACCACCCTTCGATGTAAATTTGTTAGATATCGCAACTAAGTCTTAACTTATCAAGCAATTTTTCTATCATGAAATAAAAACGTTTGGCGGGTTACTTTCCACTGAAAGATCCTGCATATTCCGCAATCTAGACGCGGGTAATTATTATCTCGCCAAGTCGAAAGGTTTCGTCCTTTGTAGTCGGCGCAATAAATTGCTCTCATCCAAAATTTGTAGGGCTGTGGATATCATCGTTTCTACTATACCACGGTGCTTGGACAATTTCTCTTAGCACTTTATTTTGAAAAGCTTGTAAAATATTTGTATTTGTTTTCTTGGTACAACCCCAAAGTTGTATACCGTAGGTCCACACCGGCTTTAGCACTTGCTTGTATAAAAGCAGTTTGTTCTCAGTACTGAGCTGGGAATGTTTTCCGAGTAACCAGTACATTTCTCTATATTTGATTTCGAGTTCTTTTCGTTTCATTTTCACGTGCGAATTCCACTTCAGTCTTGCGTCGAGTGTCATTCCCAGGTATTTGGCCTCATTTGCAAAGGGTATTCGGGCCAAGTTTAGGAAAATTGGCAAGTCATTAGTTTTCTTGTAAGTGAAATTCACGTGAACAGATTTAGATTCGTTGAGGGCAATCCGCCAGTCCCTCGTCCATTCATTTACATTATTCAGTGCGTTTTGCAGTTTTGCAGTCGTTTCTTCGATTGTTTTACCTACTGCTAGGATAGCGGTGTCATCGGCAAACGTAGCAAGGATAGTGCCATCTTCGTTCGGTATATCACGAGTATATAGCAAATAGAGAAGCGTCCCAAGAACGCGTCCTTGCGGTACGCCGGCCGAAATGTCTTTGAGCTCGGAGTATTCGACTCCATGTCTAACACGAAAGATTCTATTCCCGAGATATGATTCTAGAATATCGAATAAGTATACAGGGAGAACTTGTCGTAGTTTGAATTTCAAAGGCTTGCGAGACGTCAAGAAATACGCTTGAGCAAATCTTTTTTTCTTCAAATGCTTTCTCGATTACGTCAGTAATTCTATGCACCTGGTCAATCGTCGAATGCTTGCTTCTGAACCCAAACAGGCGATCAGAGATAAGATTATATTCTTCTACAACCGGTTGCAGACGCCTTAGTAATACTCTCTCGAAAATTTTCGATATGATTGGAAGAAGAGAAATTGGTCTATACGATTTGACCTCATTTGGCGGTTTTCCTGGTTTTAAAACCATTATGACTCCGCAACTTTCCATTGGCTCGGCACGTGTTTTAATCTAAGTGCAGCATTTACAATATGGAGAAGTTTAATCAATGCTTTTCTGGGTAAAACTTTGAGAATTTCTCCGGTAATCAAATAATAACCAGGAGATTTCTTTGGTTTTAGATTCTCGATCTCATGTTTGAGTTCCCTTAGCGTTGCACTTGTGAGCGTCAAATCGTCAGATGGTAAATCCAGCCTATTTGCGAATAATAGTATTATTGAAGTTAAAGAAAATGAAGTTATTGTGAGATGCAGCGATAATCCAGCGAAACACGTTTCGACTCTGGAGAAGCTTGTATCAGAATTGAAAAAGGTACCCGTAAAAGAAGTAGCGCTAAGTGAAGAAGATATAATATTCCAATATATAGAAAAGAAGGAATTAAAAAGGATATATAATACGTTGCAACGAAAAGAAAGACACTCGCCCATGAATATATTAATATATAAACCCCCTAAAAGAATAATGAAACATGAAGATAAATTAAACATTATAAAAGAATACCACAACACACCGCACGGAGGACATTTAGGCATACGAAAAACAACGATAAAACTCAAGCAAATATACGTTTGGAAAAATATGAGACAAATGATAAAGAAATTTGTAAACGCTTGTGAAACATGTACTAAAAACAAGCAAACAAGACATATAAAAGAGGAAATGGTCATAACAGACACACCATGTACTAGGTTCGAAACAATACAAATAGACACAGTTGGACCTCTTAGAATATCAAATGGTTACAGATATATACTAACGATGCAATGTGAGTTAACCAAATATGTTATTGCGCATCCTATCGAAAGTAAAGACGCAAAGACCATTGGTAAGGCACTGGTGGAACAATTTATCTTAAAATATGGTTGTTTTAAAATACTCAAATCGGACAACGGAACTGAATTCAAAAATGTGTTAATGAAGAATATATGTGAAATGCTAAAAATCAAAACAATTTACTCAGCTCCGTATCATCATCAAAGTATAGGGTCATTAGAAAGAAACCATAGAGTTTTAAATGAATTTCTTTTAAATTTCACTGAAGACTATGAATGGGATATTTGGATACCATATTATGCATTTGCATATAACACAACACCACACGTAGATACAAGTTATACCCCATATGAGCTCATTTTTGGAAAATTACCGTACTTACCAAGTGATGTAATAAATAATAATGAAAAAGAATATAATTTTGAAAACTATGCAAACGAAATAAAATTAGACTTAAGCGTGCAATAGAAAAAACATGAAACATAATTGATAATGTTAAGAATAAAAGAAAATTAGAATACAATAAGAGTACAAATATTTCAGATTTTAAAATAGGAGACTTAGTGTTGGTTAAATTAGAAAGTAAGAAAAAATTACAAAGTCCTTATCACGGACCATACAAAATAATCGAAACAAACAATGTAAATTCAAAAATAGATATAAATGGAGAATGTGAGAAGTTCCATAACAATAGCCTTAAGAAATATAACACGCAGTAATAAATTCAATACATACCATACTACTTAAACTAGTAACGCATGATCGAAAATGTTAATCAAATGAGTCATTAAACATTTTACATGAGAACTTAGTCAATATTTATTAAAAGAATATAAACGTAATACATCAGATAAGGTAAGAACCACGCAACAATGTAATTAGCAACTTAAGAACCCCTGATGTAAAGCAACTCCAAAACAGATTGATACAGAGAAGTCTTGCAAAATTATTCTTCAAATAATTTTTCGCTTAAGGGTGAGGGTGTAGTGTACTCACGAAAGAACCCAACAAAACACTTCCTACATTGTATCATATACATTGTATAATAGTATCATATGAAATCAAAGTCAACAGTCACAAAACAAAACACTTGACGGCACACGCCAAAGTGCTGACACCATAAGAAGACAGGCAGAAAGAATTTGAACATAAACATTATAATGTTCGCTGCCCAAATGTCTCCATAGATGTGTGTCATAAATTGTATACAATGTCATAGTGCATTGTGCTACCCTTTGAGCGCGATTCATTAGTAGGGCACTGTGTCGCAGTGCATAATACTAACCTATTAACGTGCCAGCTGAGAATTGACTCTTTGTGTATGATCAATGCAGTGTGTATTAAGTGTTTGGGTATAGGAAGATATCTTTCGGGTCATGATTAGCGAGCCGAAATATGATGGCATATGACCCACTCGGTATCGATATGCATTGGAAATGCTGATGGGGAGTATAAATAGAGCGATTCTTGACGAATAAATTCGGATTAATTTTGATTTTTAAGACTTCTTTCTCATTTTTGGCAGACTTACATGGCATTCGTGCCCTGCCCTACGAACAACATTTTTAGGGCCCGTTACTAAGGCGTACCTTACAATAGATTGATTCTGAAAAAGACTTACCATATGACACACTGGTAGCGAGAACATGCGCCCATCCGTCCATCTGCTTATTCTTCGTCCAGCTTTAGCCGCTTGCCAGTTGTAAAACATAAAGACAGAATGTAAACAAAAGGGAAAATAACAAATATGCCCGTACTAAAGAACAAATATTTGGCGCAACAGCTCTTTAAAGTGCCAGGGCCTAGCTTCTCGCAACCACTCATGTTGTGTGCGTTATATTTTTCACACGAATGGAAGGGACCTACAGTTTAATGCCGACTCCGAACGGCGATTTGAGAAGCTTTTTCGTGACAACAATATTCTCGGATGTTTGTCAGACGCTCGCGAGAGGTGGGGCCGTGAAAAAACTTTTTGGTCTTTTCTGGGATTCGAACTTGCAACCTCATGCGTAGTGATCCGACACACTAACCACCTACCCCACGGCGCCCACATATGCCCGTCCTACTTACATTTAACTTGCTAGTTCTGCTGCTGCTGTGTTAGTAGGCCTATAGGGGTAGCGAGAAATCCATGCTATGCAGTAAAAGACACAATACGTCTGTTCCTTTACTTGCAAATTCGTACAAATTTGTACGAATTTAATTCTTACTTAACAGCGTTCCTTTACTCAAAAAAGTAGGAAAAGAGAGAGTAAAAATATCCCCTCAGTGAAAAATCTTATGAATTCTTACTCAACTAATTTCTGGCGGTAAGAAGTGTACTTTTTGTGAAAGTCAGCTGTTACTTTGTTTGGATGTTTTATTTTTCTTTTGCTTTGGGTTATTTTTTATTTTAATTCAATTTGCTGCAAAAGGGCAAATAAAAAATTAAAAAAAAGGGACCCAAATGAAAGTTGAATATTTTCCTAGGACATTTCTGCGCATTTAAATATGTAAATTCGTATTTAAAAGCAATAAAAACGAACTTCAAAGTTCAATGAAAATGCTTTACATATATATGGAGTATCGAAGAAACAGCTGAAAACGTTGACGTTTAATTATGGGCAAGTTTTTTTGTCTAGCGCGTTCCTTTACTTTTTTGTAGCTTCTCTTTGTGAGAGAGAATTTTACTATTAAGGTTGATAATTTCTCTTATACTATTTTTTGTCCAAAAAGTTAAGGAACAGACCAATATGTTAGTTTAGGAAATAAAATAAATGAAACTCTTTGGTACTTACCTCTGGAACTTGCCACCTCTATCCATTTCGACATTTGTTAATATTCCTCCTGTTTCGCCTTGGTCATATCATCGTTCCACTCAATGTACTAAAGCTGACATCACATTACGTTACAGTACAGTACATTAAACAAAATTCAGATTGGAGAGGCCGTTATGGGGTGAAATTCGTCTAGCTGAGGGAACTCCCAACGGCAAGTGGAATAATCCGTAGGCTAGGCGGATTTTTGGATGAGATGTGGGACCTGGACGAAGATAATTGCCGCCAATAGCAAGGCGAAAGTCTAAGAAGACCCTTTGGCCAGTGCCACAAAAAAAAGACGAAGTGCATATAGTGTGTGTAAAATAATGTATCTATTCCGAATGTAGTATACGGTCAAGTACGGTCAAGTGAGTGATTAATATTTCTTTTTTGCGATAAGTGCTAGTTATAAGTGAAAGAATAAAGGAAGTGTACAAGTAAAAAAATGTTTAATTCAAAAATATAGGCACAACAAAAACGTAACTGGCGGTCACACATATCCTATAAAGTAAAAGAGAAAATCCTTGTAACAAAACGTATAAAGTGGCCGTCAATAATTTTTTTACATTTCTGAGGAAATTCGGTCCCCTAAAAAAAAACAAAAACCACATAGAAAAACTCCAGGTGACAAATTTTGAGTTTTGAATTTATTATCGCCAAATCAACGGGAACATAAATGCTCCGGGTCGGTATCCGTGTTCACCGTGCGCTAGCGGCTCATAAACTTTCCCAAGGCGAACTCTCTAGCGGAAGAAACGAGCGGATTCATCGTTACGTGTATTTTTTTTTTTGGCTTGACATATTTTTCGTTTTTTTCTTTTTTGTTAAGTTTAAATTGGTTTTATTTTTTTTTTTCGTTTTGGTTCATTTCTTTCTTTTGAATATTTTGGTTTTTCATTATAAAAATTTCGTTTCCCTCATGGTCGCGTTATATAGTGTTTTTGTTTGAAATCAATTTACGATTTATTGGTTTGTTTTGTAAGCATTTTTTGGTTGGTACTTAACTTTTGTTCTTACCTCGCTTTAGGGGGTTTACACTTCTATCGATCCCACAATTAAGGAATGCGGTCAACCTATGAGGTGTGAGATATCAGACCGCGTTATATAGTGTGTATGCCAATTTTATGGTGTACCGGCTTAATTAGAGCTCTAGTTAGGTAGGATTTTTCTTTGAGCATAAACGGTAGCGTAACAATAAAAGAAGTGTTACGAGAGGGGGAGACAGAGTTTAGGGTAAATGCCAGTGGTTTCTGTTCTTTTAGTTTTGTATTTTAATGATTTTTTATTATTTTTCTTTTGTTATCTTGTCTTTTTAAGCTATATTTAAATTCGTTTTGCCTTTTATTTATTTAATTTATTTGATTTTGTTATTTTAGTTTAAATTATTAACTTTTTTTGTATAAAAGTTTTTTTTTTTTTTAACAACGATTAGAACAACAATTATGTTTATATAAGCCATCAGCTCTTAAATAAAATTTTTTGTTTAGGAGTTACGCCTCACTTGTGGAAACTTGTGTGTTTTAATTCATAAATTCATGGCTTGGTAAAACAAGATTTCAGGGGGGTGCGGTAGGGTTGGTGAAGACCCTTTCGACGAGAATGGCTTGAATGACAGCAGCAGCAATATTGGGAGCTCCTAAAAAAAAAATGGCCACCGGGCTTCGTGGTTGGGAGGGTAAAGGGCGCCCTCTGTGTAGTGGATGACCTTCCGTTAGAAGTAATAGTAAGTAATTTTGGCATGTTATGTGTATTTGTAGTAGGTTTGGTTGATCTGCGTGAGCAAGAACCGCCGCATTTCCGGCGAGCGAAGTCGAGCAACGCAAGCATGCCACGTCACTCGCATTCGACTCTCCTTTCCTTTTTCCGTCCCATCCACATCCTACACGGAGAAAAAGAAGTTGTTGAAATTACCGGAAACGGCAGTCAATTCAACGTTTTCCGGTCTTGATTTTCAGCTAAAATGTTGAATTTACGATTTTGCTTAATTGTTGAATCAACTATCAATCTGTTGAATTTACCGGGTAAAATGCGTTCGAAAATAACAATAATGATCGTAATTGCAACATAATTATATGATGATATTAAAGCTCTTTCAGTAAAATCAACTATTCATAATGCTCATAATCAACAACCAGTTTGTTGAATTTACAGTGCAAACTGCGTAGCAAGCAGTTATTTCAACATACTTGTGTGTTGCTAAATCAGCTTCTATTGTAACTTGAACTATTATGTGTGTTGAATTTACAGATTTACGAGTCTTGAAACCGTAGATTCCACAAAAAATTTTGTTGTTTTTCATTTTTGGGAAAATTTAACCAGAAATCTGTTACATTTTTTTATCGGGAAAAACGTTATAAAAATACACTCCAAATATTTGTTGAATACAATTTTTTTATTTTATGATTTACATAAGAATATTATGGTACTCCATTGAATAAGAAACATAAAGTAGATGAAATATAATAAAACAAGAATATACCACACTGAGAACAGAGTGATGCTTATATAAAATGTCATGAGTATTCGTAAAGCATGCACTTTCAATATTGCTTTAAAGAAGAATTATTATTAAAGGTTGAAGGGTTGAGCCCTTACTTTTATTTTCCTCACTTATTCTTCTGTCCTAGCCACAAGGAACATAGCATTAGGGTGTTTTTATTCTATATCTATGTATTTCCTGGTCGTATCAGGTAATGCAACGCTTCAAATGTCTTAACGTTGTTTAGACCTACAAAAAAAATATGCATGTACATATCACTTTATGGGCTTGCATTCTTACCTTCATTATGTTCATTAAATTCTTTGTTTCTTAATTTTTACAGCAGCGGCAATTTTTTTTCCTTACTTTTATTCCTCCACCCAGAATAAAAGCTGCAGACTGCATCATTGTGCCCACATGTGAAATCTATTTAAATCTGAGAAAAAGAAATATTTAATTCCGATTATTGAAAAATTGTTTAACATTACCTATCTTTGTCCATAAGCGTGCTTTAGTAAAGGACACTCTCTAAGATTATGAGTAACATTTGATCCCAAAGATGGACTTATTTCTTTTCTTCTTTGCTCATAAGTTGGCCAAGGTTATTGATTGTGTAATAGCCGAAGTTTGCCGGAATCGTTTTGTGTGTCGTTGATTCCTTCTTTCTTTTCTATTAAAAATATTGCTATCACATCAAATTTTTAAGTTTTACAAAATGGAATTACTGGTAAAGCTAAATAACAAAATCACTTAATACTTAAGTTTGATAACATTTTATATTCTTATGGAGTCACAAACTTTAAATGCCCAATAACTCGAAACAAACACTTTGTGACTCAGAATTATTTTGCAGCATACCGACGATATTTAGAAAAGGATTTATAAATATTACTTACGTGCTAATTCATTGCATTGCAATGGTTCTTGATTGCCAGCTACGTTAGAATCCATTTTCGGTTTAAAATATTTCACTGAACACTTAATTTTTATTTTCTATTTTTTCACTTTATGTGCGTACAAAACATCACAGTATGCTTGAAGGCACACAAGAAACTTACGATAATCGGATAAGAATCTTACTGATACTTCGGCAATAATAGCTAAAATATCCGTAGATTTTGCTCATTCAACTACCAGCACAAAAAAAAATCGATAGAGTCGACAAATTTCTTGTACATTACAGGAATAGTCCTATACAATTGAAATTGAAATGACAGTCAAAGTAACTAAAAAATTAGTTGAAATTTTGTTTTATCGAAAAATGTATTTCGATAAAATCAACAAAATCTCCGTCGTTTTTACAGATCCTATTGTTATTGAAAAGTATCCCAAATCAACTTATTCATCGGCTAAATTCACTTCAAATTGGCGATTTCAACAGTTTTAGCTGTTGATATATATTTCTGAAAGAAATTTTTTATCGATTTGCTTTTGACAACTTTGAGCTTGTAAAAAAATATTAGCCAATCAAATTAAGCTAGCCGAACTTTGAATTAACACTTTATTAATTTAATTAATGATAAAGACACATATAAAGACTGAACAAAAGAACGACCTTTCGCCCCGAATTTCAAAGACCAACTGAACACAATTAATTTGAATAGACAAAAGAAAAGAAAAGGCGTAGTAAGACAAAAGGTTAGAACAGTAACAAACAGAAAAGGATAGGTAGTCTGATTATTTTTCAACATCCTCCGGCGGGGCGAGAAGCGAAAGTTCCAGCGGATATAGTAGCTGCACCGGCCTTCTGAAAGTTTTCCCATCTCCGCAACGGATTTCACAGGAACGGATCTTCCCATCTCTTCCAACGAAAGCCTTGTCGACGACAGCCAACTTCCAATGAATCCGAGGGGATGACTGGTCGAATAACAAAACCACGTCACCTGGTTTTAAAGCAACGGTCGACTTTGAATGGTTCATTTGAAATAACCGCAACATTTGCAGGTATTCCACCCGCCATCGCTTCCATATTTTATTGGTGTATTTTATTCAATCTTTCCATAACTGCTGAATATCGCTGTCAGTTTCTGTAGCAACAGAAGCTCTAGGGGTCGAAGAGCTAGATACTATCAAAAATTGTGCTGGTGATATCGGTGTCAAGTCCAAAGGATCACTTGAAACGTAGGTGAGTGGCCGGGCATTGGCGATAGCTTCGGCTTCGGTTAAAACGGTCCTTAGTTGGTCGAAATTTAATTTAGGCCTTCCTATAACTGCCTTTAGCGTGTTTTTTATGGTTCGAATCAGCCTCTCCCAAAATCCGCCCCACCATGGTGCTCTTTCAACGATGAAGTTCCACCTTATTCTCTTCCTGGACAGGAATCCTTGCAAAACGTCCTCATCTAAAGCGGTTCCGACCTCCTTTGGCTCCAATGAAGCTCGGCGAAAAGTTTTCGCGTTATCCGAGAATATAGCAGATGGTACACCTCGCCGTGCGATGAATCGTCTTATAGCCAGTAGACAACTTTCAGTGGTTAAATTGGTTACCAATTCTAAATGAACAGCTCGTACTGCAGAACACGTGAAGATCATTATGCTTGCTTTGTGCATACTTCCGCCTGCGATTCCCAAGTAAAATAGTGGACCGGCGAAATCAACACCAACATTGTCGAAGGGTCTGGTAAGCTTGATCCTTTCTATAGGTAAAGGAGCAAATGGTTGAGAAGCAGGCTTACCCCATAACCTTCTGCAAACGTCAAGTTCTTGATTCGTTTCTTGATCAGTTGACGTCCTCTAATTACCCAAAACTGTTCTCTCAGGCAGGCCAGTACGATGTTAACACCCCCATGCAAAGTTTTTGAATGATAGTCGTCAATAAGTAAGATGGTAAGATGCGAGTCTGAGGGTAATATCTTCGGATGCTTTACCTCCATGACATCATCCAAAAGCTGCAGACGGCCTCTCAATCTTAAAACGTTCTGATCGTCCAAAAATGGAGAGAGCTGGACAATTCTCGATTTACTAGGTACTGCTCGTCTTTTCTGTAAAGATCTGATTTCGTTAGTAAAAGCATTTATTTGTACATACCTGACCCAATAGAGTTCGGCATCGTTAAGTTCTTCAGCTGTTAGCTGTATTGATTTCGCTCTCTATTTTTGCCTACAGACTCTGATGAAACGCTGGATCCAACCCGTAACTCTCAGTAATTTTTGCCAGGAACTGTAGTTTTTAAAGTTTAATATAGGATATGTACAAACAGGAACATCAGCTTCCGTTTCAAGCAATAAAGCCGTTTGCAAGTTGTAACATGAATGTTGAATTTGATCGTGGCTCCTTTGCTCGCCGTCTTGCAGTTCGTTCAACCAATCAGGACCTTGAAGCCAAAGGGATGACTTTTGAAGTTAGGCTCCTGGTACACCTCTGGTAAGTAAATCCGCAGGATTCTCCTTTCCGCAGTAGTGATTCCACTCTGTTATTTGTGTAAGATTTCGTATCTCCATTACGCGGCTCTGGACGTAAGGTTTCCAACGTTGTGTTTCCCCATAAATCCAATTCAAAGCGATTTTGGAATCGGACCACAGACTATATTTCTGAACATTCACTTTGAGTGTCTGCTTCAAATACCCACATAGCCTAGCAGCTATCAAGATCGCAGTGAGCTCCAATTTCGGAAGTGTTAACTCTCCTTCTTTATTTTCCTTTAATGGCGCGACTCTACTTTTGGCACACAGAAAGGAAACGTTGATGTTACCTTGTGAGTTGACACTTTTCACATACGCCACAGCGCCATAAGCCTTTAAGCTTGCGTCCGCAAAAATGTGTACGGAGATGACACTCGTATTCGACATAGGCAAAGCTGACCTTGGAATAACCATAGCCGTAAGCTGAAGAAGGTTCCTGACACAATCCTCCCATTCTGATAACAAACTCTCAGGCAAAGCCTCATCCCACGTTAATTTTAATTTCCATATCGATTGGAATAAGATCTTTAATTTTATGACGGTAGGTGATATAATGCCCAGTGGATCATAAATCCTTGCTATAGCTTGAAGCACGTTCCTTTTATTGCCTCTGAGAGACCTGGATTGCAAAAGATTTTGAAAGGACTGTAACGGAACTTGTAATTCGTCATTGAGAACATACCATGTAAAACCCAAGACCTTTTGACTAGATGGAAAACTTTTAGTTTGAATTGTTCCACGTACCTTTGTGCTGTTCGAGTTCCACTTCCTCAAAGGCATAGATGCTCGAGCCATTATTTCTGAAGATTCGTTATAAATTTGTTGTCCTTCATCCTCTGTGTTCACACTGAGAACCAGATCGTCCACGTAAAATGCTTTTCTTAAGGCCTTGCAGGTTTCCGGATACTTGTCTTCTTCTTGTCGCAGATGGTGCTTTATTGTTGCTGACAGCAAAAATGGACTGCAATTCACCCCAAACGTGGCACGTGTCATCCGATAATTTTGACACTGACGTTCTTTTAACGATGTGAGCCAAATAAAACGATGAGAATCTCTGTCGTTTTCGTCGAGCATGATTTGTAAGAAGGCCTTTTCTATGTCTGCCACAATTGCGAATGGTCCCATTCTGAAATTGAGTAAAATCCCGTGAACATCAACAAGTAAGTTCGTTCCAGTCAACAAGAAACTATTTAGGGAAGGGTGGTCCTCTGTATGAAAGGACGCGTCGAACACTATGCGTAGCCTGGTCGTTTCACTGTCTTCTTTAAATACTGGATGATGCGGAAGGTAGAAAATTCTCCTTGATATTTGGTCGTTGACACGTTCTGCCATTCCTTCTTTGAGTAACTTTTGTACAGCAGCATCATATTCCACGAGCTTATCCGGATCTCTTGAAAGACGTCGCACTAAGTATTCAACACGAGTAAGTGCCTGGTGCATGTTTCCATGGCAAGGATGCCGTATAACGATCCCCAGACCAATGAATACATCGCTGACTTGGCTTCTCCGTCAAAAACGTGTTCTCTGCTTCCTCTCCACGTAAACCTATCGATTCTAGCGCCCACATAGCCGAAAAATCATGCAGACATTCATCCGCTACTGATAGTACATTTGACACAAAAGACGTAGAAACATCGTTGATTCCTATAGTATCTAAATCCTCATGACGCCCCTGAAGTGTCCAGCCGAAAAGAGTTTCCACCGCTCTCAACCGTTTGCTGATCCTTCTTTGCTTGCCCGTAACTATATCCCAGTAAAAATCGGAACCAATTAACATGCTTAAGCCATCTTCCATATTTATGTTGGTATGATGGTTCTTATCAGCTAGCCTGAAATTTGAGAAACAGGTAAATCGTTCTTTTGGAGCCTTAAGAACGTCGATGCAAATTTTTGGCACAACCAGCGCTTCCACTTCTGCCGATCTGTTATCGTATTGACCTTTTAATAGAATTCTCACCTTTCTAAGTATTTTTTGTGGAGACCTCTCTACCGTGCCGAAGGGAATCACTGTCATTTTAACTTAACCGATTTCGATGAGTCCCAGTTTCTTAACAACACTCTCACAAATGTATGTGTTTTGGCTACCACCATCGATCACCACTCGCAGCAGTAAATTATTGCTCTCACCCTGACTAACTCCTATACAGCGCGCAGTTATGAGAAATACATTTGAGAACGAACTACTGGAATTGCACAAATTCAAGGCAACGTTGCTGTTTTCTTCCTTTTCCCCTACAACAGTCATAGCAGATGATATCTTATACATTGGATCGCACATTGAAGTTAGGTGGTTTCCCTTGCACTTATCACACTTTACCCATTTCGCGCTCCTACATTTTCTGGATGAGTGTCCCTTCTTTGCACATCTGAAACATCTTCCAGCCTTTATTAACACATCCCTTTTTTGTGCGATGGGTAGATTGGAATCGCAATCTTTTGTGTAGTGAAGAGAGGAATGGCAAAATATACATTTATCCTTTTCGTTCAAAGTAACTAAATTTGCCGCTGTGGTAGTTATCGTGTGTTTGCTCGCACTTTGTATGGGGTTGATTTTACTTCGTTCCAATGCTTCTATCTCCCTCTTCAGAAATTTCATGAGTTGCTGCATCTGTCCTTTGTTAGAATTTGTTAATAGCGCCGCATCTGAAACTGAATTTTCCGTTTGGTCTTCTTCCTCTTTGACGTTGTTTACTACATATATCTTCGCCCTTTTCTTTTATGCGGTGATAGTCGACCCGAAGTTCATTTGGTTAACAGCGTAGCAGTATGGATTTCAACATTACGTCATACTGGTGTGGTGGTATTTGTAAGGCTGTAAGCGATCGTCTGCATGTATTAACGCGATTGTATAAATTTCGAAGACTAAACAGATCCGAACATGAATGCACTGGACGAAGCGTAACTAACTGTTGAATGTGGTTGTCTACTAACCTTTCTGTGTCGCCGTACTGCTCTTGTAGCAATGAAACCGCTGCGTCGTAGCATGCTCCGGACGGCGTTAATCCTGCGACAACCTTCTTTGCGCTGCCAATTAAAGCTGCTTCCAAGTAATTAAATTTATCTGATGGAGTTAGGTCCGGAACTGATGTACGATACTGCTCCCAGAATGGCAACCAATCTTTCATATTGCCATCAAATTCTCTCAGTTGAAGTTTTGGTAACTTCACGTAGCTTCTGACTTGATGCTGAATTGATGGAGTGGGTATTGCTTCCGCGTAGACCTCCGCACCTAGTCCGATCTTTTCTTTTAGCCGTTTCAGCCGACACTCTAGACGTGATAGGGTTGATATTGCCGAGTCCTCATACTCTGTAACTTTGATGATCTCCTGTTCAATGCAATCGGATTTAATGAGATCTTTGTTCGCAATATCTTTGTTTGTGGAGCACAGACTTTCATGCACCACCTTTAATCGTTCTATAAACGTAGTAAGCTCTTCCTCGATTTCGCCGATGGTTTCATCATTGTTCAACTGGGATTCTGAGGACTTAAGATATGTTAACGACGCGTTCACAATTTTCGTGAGCTGACCCCGATATGCAGCCCTTGTCGCTAATTCCATGACGATTAATTTTGTCGTTCTTTATAGATAACCGATAATTCCCGTGGTTTCGGCACCAAATGTAAAAAAATATTAGCCAATCAAATCAAGCTAGCCGAACTATGAATTAACACTTTATTAATTTAATTAAAGATAAAGATACATATAAAGACTGAACAAAAGAACGACCTTTCGCCACGAACTTCAAAGATCAACTGAACACAATTAATTTGAATAGACAAAAGAAAAGAAAAGGCATAGTAAGACAAAAGGTTAGAACAGTAACAAACAGAAAAGGATAGGTAGTCTGATTATTTTTCAACAGAGCTGTTGAATTTACAATTTTTTTTCTCTGCGTCTAGTTTCCTTCCATTTTCAAATCCTAACACCCATAAACCTCCTTAATACCTATTACACTACTTGGGATCAATCAATGGGCAATGAGTAACAGACTAGCCTTAAACTCAGCTACATGCCAAGTCATACCTATTTAAAACAGATTCTTTGAACTAGCTTCTGTGCCAGATATCTTATTATCAGGCGCTAAAATGAAGCTAGTTGAAGCCGCAACAAGCCTAGGGTTTGTCATAAATACACCTATCATGCTACAATCACATCAACGTCGTAATTAGTCGTATTTATGGATCCTTGCGCAAATTGTGGATTTCAGCTAGTTTCACTCCGCTTGAGATACGTGAAAGGCTTCTGCAAACACTTATCATGCCTATAATAGCATACGCTGAAGTGGTATACAGCAGTCTTGATTCACTTTCATTTCTAAGCTGTACACTACAGCAGCATATGAATATTAGAAATTGTTTATTTATGCACAAAATTATTAGAATGCAATCACCTACCTATACTACAAACATGAAATTTCGCGCTCCACTAGAACTTTTAACATTAATACACATCACTACAATTATCTGAATTCTTCTCATCAATGTTAACCGGTTATGGAACTCCTTGCTGCCACATATTAAAAATGTATTCAATGTCAAAAACTTTAAGACTCCACTCTTAAGACATTACCGCAGCATTAAAAATATAAATAGAAATAAATATTTTCATTCATCTCTAATGTTTCTTTTGCTAGCTTTATTCTGTCATTTCACTACTTTTCTTTTCTTTCTTCTTATTTCTTTATTTATTAATAATTATTATGAACTGTTCCATCAAATGTAGAGGAAGAATGGCAACTGTTTTCAACAGCGGTTATTGCCTCTGCGGGAGATGTTTGTGGAGTGAAGCGGCTTGGTGTGGCGGCTGGTGGTGAGAAAAGATGTGCTTGGTTTAAAACGCCCGGAGTTCAAGAAGCCATCAGAGAGAAGAAGAGAGCCTTTAAGGTGTGGATTCACTTGGGGAACTCCGATTCTCGAAATCGGTACACTGAGGCGCGAAGAACTTGCAAATTAGCTGTGAAAACAGCGAAAGAACAGTCTTGGAAGGAGTTTGGCGAGAAATTGGAACGTGACCACAGATCTGCAAATAAGATGTTCTGGCAGACCATCCGCCAACTTAGAGAAAAAAAGTTGAATATCGTTGAAGGAGTCAAATCCAAAGACGGTAGATTTCTTTCCAATGAGGAGGACATCTTACGCAGATGGAGCGAGCACTTTTCAGAATTGCTCAATCCCGAACAGGGCACCGAAGATGACAGACCTATGGTCGAGAGTAGGGCGGAAAGTAGTCCTACGGTAGAGGAAGTAACTTTGGCGATCAAAGCGCTAAAAGTTGGCAAATCTGCTGGTGTGGATGAAATTCGGCCAGAAATACTCAAGGCTTTAGGTAAAGACGGAGCTCAATGGCTCTCGCGTGTCATTAAAGTGGCCTGGGAATGCGGTGAAACACCTGGTGATTGGCAAATGGGGGTGATAGTTCCTGTTTTTAAAAAAGGGGACAAAAGAGATTGCGCCAACTATAGGGGTATATCTCTTTTAAGTCTCCCTGGAAAAGTCTTCGCTAAGGTGCTAGAAAAGCGTTCCAGAGCTGTGGTTGAGGACAATTTGGGGGAATGAGCAGTGCGGTTTTCGTCCCGGTAGAAGCACAACCGAGCAGTTGTCCACTCTCAGAATGCTTCTTGAGAAAGCCTGGGAGTATGCCAAACCTGTCTACACTTGTTTTGTGGATTTGCAAAAACCATATGATAGGGTTCCTCGAGGGAACCTCTGGAGTGTTCTGCAGGAATATGGGATTGATGGTTCCCTGTTAAGGGCGATTCAGTCGTTATATACAAACTGTAGAAGCTGTGTTCGGATAAACGGTGTTAAATCAATACCTTTCACTGTGGGCGTTGGACTCCGCCAGGGGTGCGTTTTGTCACCTCTCCTCTTCATTGTATATATGGATTGGATGTTGCAGCGCAGCCGTGGCGGGGAATATTTCAAAGTGGGAGACCTAAGGATTAGTCATCTGCTCTTTGCGGATGATTTGGTCATCCTTGGGTCCTCTCAAACTGAACTTCAGCGCGCAATCGAAAGGTTTGTAGCCATTTGTGATGATGCTGGAATGAAGATCAACGGGAACAAATCGGAAGTAATGGTCATATCCAAAAAACCCATTCAGTGCACTCTGCATGTTAGTGGAGTCCCACTGAAGCAGGTGGATAAGTTTAAGTACCTCGGGGTCTTATTCACGAGTGATGGGAGGAGCAATGCCGAGTTATCCTGTAGAATTGATCAATTTTGAGGGAGCTTGGCCAATCTGTTATAAGGAAGGCCGAACTTAGTGTTCAAGCTAAGCTATCGGTTTTTAAGTCGGTGTATGTTCCAACTCTCACCTATGGTCATGAAATTTGGGTAGTGACCGAAAGAATAAGATCGCGGATACAAGCTGCCGAAATGAAGTTTCTTCGCGGTGTTGTTGGAATAACTCGTAGGGATCGAGTGCGCAATAGCAGAGTACGCGAGGCGCTCAATGTTGAGCAGCTACTTCTCCGAACGGAACGATCTATGCTTCGATGGTTTCGTCAGGTAGTGCGTATGCCCCCAGACCGGCTTCCAAGACGCGCCATGGTGGTCGTGCCATCAGGTAGGCGACTTCGCGGAAGGCCTAGAAATAGATGGTTGGACCAAGTCCGACATCTCTCCTGGAGCCGCTTAGGGATTCCTCCTGATGAATTGGAGTCAATGGCGGAGGATCGAGAAGGATGGAGAGTCCACCTGAGCATCCTACCCCCGCGACCTTCATGAAGGATTAGCGGGCCATTGAAAATGCATGTATCTATGAATTATTATGTTTTATTATTAACTTTGAGATTTATATAAATTTAACTTGAATACTTTCCTCGCTGTACTTTTAAAGACTATGTCTTAATGTATACTTTTTTTGTGAATAAACTGAAATTGAAATTGAATTGATTGGAAAGTTGAATGCGAACGCAAGATTGTATTCAATGTTACTTCTGCATTTTCTAAAAATAACGCGATAAGTTGGCCTCTAGAAGCCACTTTTGTCGAGAATGCAGAACAAAATTATACAGACGGTCAATGTTTATTCGGCAACACTGATATTAAAAGCGGAAATATAAAAGTAACAAGGAACACAAAGAATGTAATTAAAAACAGCGATGGTTATGATTTCTTGACGAACAAACTGGAAATTTAAAATTATAATAAAAAGTCAATAAATTACTTTTCTTGTTTTATTTATTCAAGAATATTCGATTTTTTTTAACAATATAAAGGCAGACAAAGAATGTGGCTTTTTGTTTAATTTTCTTAAATAATTACAAGGCTTCTATGTACTTATATGAAGACATTCTTGATCGAAATACGTCATCTTTTGGAAAAATATCATTATTAGAAAGTACAATAACTGGTGTACGAATAATAACTACATCTGGTGTATATTTAATTTTCGCATTTATAGTGTTGCCTCCAAGAATCATTTTTAAAGTTACGGTGGCACAAGATTCCATAATAGGTTCATCCCATAATAATATTCTTTGGTCAACGCATTCCATCAATGGAAAACCACAATATCTATAAAAATTACCCAGTTGACCAAAATTAATACAATAATGAATAAAAATATCATGAAAGTATACACTTAATGTTTTTTTTTGGTACACGTTTATCTAAAACATTAATTAAACTATTTAAAAACTCTATTATTACCAACTTGCTATTATCAAATTGAAATTTGGGGTTGAGGGTTGTGATCCCCTGTATTCGGATCATAACCTCGCTGATAAAAAAAAAAAACAAAAAAAAATTAATTTAAAATTTAAATAATTCAGAAATACTTTACTCATTATATGAGTTTTTTTTTACAATTTTGATACAATTTCGTATAAGTATTAATGCCATCAAATTTAAAGTATGAATTTATGGGCGCTCCTGGTCGTTGTGAGAGAAACTTGATGGTTTGATCACCCTTTCCTCTTTTCTTAATTGAGGTATTTTCTTCAGATCCTGCGCTGCTGTTGATAGAAGTTTTGTTATCAAAGTTTCTTCGGGTCCACAGGAGACGAATAAAAAAGTCGATCTCTATGTTGCTTGTTTCCACCATCTCTCCTGGAACTCCCGATATCTTGGAGACGTTGTATATATCGAGTTTTAATACCCGGTAGCCACATTCTCCTGGCGTGCGCCAGGTAACAAATGTATCTTCGTCCCTTTTGGAGATATTTTGTGAGATTGACCCAGTGGTTGAGACTGAACTCGCAGGAGGAAACAACTCGTCTAGAGGAGCGTCTCCCGAAGTAGATGCATTTCTTGATATACTCGGTAAATCCGCATGTACAACTGGAGTTGGAGTATGGACAGTCGTGGATAACATGGAAGTGGTCGGTACAATGGGCAATACAGAGGAAGCTTCCGGTAAAACTTCTATATACTCGTAAGAGTCCAGAATCTAATCTACAGAGATCATCTCCAACGAGCGCTGCGTAAGCACCATGAAGAATTTGCTTTGTGAGAGGTTTTTCACGAAATCCTAAAAATCAAATTTTAGTTCAATTAAAAAAAAAGTTTTTTTAATTTACCTGTAGAGAACAAATCTTTACATCTATCCGTAGGTGTTAAAGGTTTGCGATTATAGATGTAATTCGTCGTTAAATCTCGTACAAAATCTTCCTCAGGCCAAATCTCTTTTCCTTCATCGACATTGATACTATCCGTTTCAGCGCATCCGGCGCTGTCGACAGAAAATCGTCGGCCAATAACACTAATATCAATCCCAAGGCACTCATCATCCCATCTTTTGGATCTTGTTCTCCTATGATTTCGTTTATCGTCTTCATCTTCTTTGCAATTTTTTTTTTTTTACGTTCATTAGATCGTCCATCACTGCTTGAGTCTCCGTCCCATGTTCCTGACTCGGAATCATTACTTGCCCATTCCGTATTTCTTCTTGGCAAGATATTAGGTCGTTGTTGCTTTCTTCTCGCGCTTCTTCGGATATCTCCACGCCATTTGCCACAGCCAATTGATTCTTCCTCTTCTGTATAGGCATTATTATATCACTGTGTTCACTAAAAGAGAACATTTGCTATTGAAAGCAAACATTAAGAGTACTGCTTTTTATACAAATTTTCTGATCTGGCACTATACCATATAAGACAATACTACATGATTTCACAACACAAATCAAAGTGAATTGAATTCACTTCAAAATGGTTTCTGTTCGGAATATAGAACACAAATTTTCATGTTCGAAAATCCAATTCACAATTTTTAGAACAATTCAAAAAATTAATTTGGGCGGAATGCAGAACACAAAATTTCACTTTTACTTGTCGAATTCACAAAAAGTGAAATGCAGAACATGGGTGAATAGTTTGAATCTTAGGTTAGGTTAGGTTAGGTAAGGTGGCTGTCCTGACAGGGTCAGGACACACTTAGACCACTTGGGTCCATTGCGGTACCACATGAAGTAGGGACCGGAGAAATCACCGGTTACCGGGGGAACCTTGACCTTTCTCAGGAGGGTGTTGGCTGAGAATAGCTACGCCTGAAATGGCTAGAGAGGGTGACTGACTCAATCAACCCTAAGTCAAAGCGTACCGAGAAGGTATAGTGTACAAACAAGTATTGGGGGTGATTGATTCAATCGAACCCCCTGTACTTTTGTGTAAGTTATATTGGCAGGTCTAAGTTAACCGTGTAGGCGTAGAGATGTATAAGCGTAGTAGAGTGACTGATTCAATCTAACTCTAAGTACTGCTATGCATGGTGTGGACTAGGTGGGGTGACTGTTTCAATCAAACCCTTCATACGTAGGTGGACCGGGCCCCTTTTTTCGGTTAAGACCAAACTTCCTGGTGCTGCTGCCAATTAGTGAGATCAGTAAACTTAAGTGTTCACAGGCTTGGCAACACTCACCCCTGGCAAGGCGGTTTCTAGAACCGTCTTTCCACTCTCGCCAAACTGGCCAACATCTAGCACGGCAAGCTTCGCGGTAGGCCTAGTATAGACCCCTGTTGCTGTCTTGATCACGGCACTTCTAATGTTTCCATCTTTCCCCGCAAAAGTTTTGAGGACGGTTCCTTTCGGCCAGGAGTTCTGCGACTGTCTGGATCTGCGATGATGACGATGTCTCCCTCTTGGACCTGTTTCGTTAATGAATACCATTTTGTGCATCGTGTTAAGTTGGGAAGGTACTCCCTGACCCATCGTTTCCAGAAACGATTCGCAAACTCTTCGCTGACTAGCCAGTTTCCTCGTAGAGAAATGCCATCGTTGCATAGTTTTCCTGACGTTTTGCTACGCATTGAAGACCCCAACAGAAAGTGGTTAGGCGTCAAAGCCTCCTCATTTGCATTACCTAAAGGAACGTATGTAAGGGGCCTACTACTAACAATTCTCTCCACCTCAGCCAACATAGTCAATAATAATTCGTCTGTAGGTTTTCTTGGCGGTGTAAAAACTCAAGGTTGTTTTTACCGATCTAACCACTCCGTCCCAACTCTCCCCGATATGGGGAGATGAGGGCGGAATGAAATTCCATTTCAGAATCGGTCCAAAGAAACTCTTTGTCGTATTTTCTACGTCGACGTGCTGCAGAGCCTACCTCAGCTCGTTGCTCGTCCCCCGAAAATTAGTACCATTATCGCTAAAGACCTCCAGAGGCCAACCCCTACGTGCTATGAAACGATTTAAAGCCATTATGCACGAGTCGGTAGATAGTGAACAGGCAATCTCCATGTGTACTGCGCGGCAAGTCATACATGTTATCAAGACGCCCCATCTTTTCTCCGAATGTCTCCCTACCGTAACTTGAAGTGGTCCGAAGTAGTCAATATCTACACGAAAAGCTCTTAGTGAAAGGTTGCAGTCTCGCCGAGGGTAGATCACCCATTATTGGTGGATTAGGGATGCACCTATTGTTCCTGCAAAATTGGCATTTGTTTCTTTTTATTTGTTGAAGCAAAACTCGAAGCTTAGGTATAAAGAATCGCTGTCGTAGTTTGTTCACAACTGTTTCATCATTTTAGTTACAGAAACGTTCATGATATGCCCTGATGATCAGCTCAGTAACATAAAGTAAATTGTGTGTAATTGCGTGTGGATATGTTTAATTTCTTCAGACGATGGTGATATTTGTTTAAATTCTTCGGTCGAAAGGTTCATATAAAAAGCTCGGTCATCGGTACCATCGGCTATTAGAGTGAAATTCTTTATTGCTTAGTTACTTGGTCGCTTCTTCAGCAACATTTGATTTGCTTGAAATCCACCTCCAGTTTTGTGCCCCGGTTTCCTTGATAATTTCTCCTACCCGAAAGGTGACGAACTGTTTATATTTCTTGTGGCCGAGTTAATGCAACTCAATATGGTTCTCGAATTATACCAAAAGTATTTCCCAGATATTTTAATTGAATGCCCAGATGTTATAATTTTCGCTAGCTTAACTTCTAACACCGCTGCTTCCAACTCTAATCTGGGGATCGATATTACTTTAAGTGGAGCTACTTTCGTCTTCGCAGCTACTAAAACAATTTTAACTACGTTCCAATCGGTAAGCCGAAAATATCCCGCAGCAGAGTATGCCAGCTCACTGGCGTCAACGAAGATATGCATTTGCACCAATAGGTGACTTTTAAGTGATAATTGCTTCGCGTATCCGTATGGTCATTCGATAGTTATGTTTTTTATATTTGGTATGAGACCTTTCCATCGAGGCCGATTTTTTCGTCCCACTTAACTGCTGAACTCCATATTTCTTGCAGGAGTATTTTTAACAATACTAAAAAATTAGAGATTAAGCCTAGAGGGTAAAAAACTGTCATGAGGATCTTCAAAATTTCCATTTTTGTCTGCCACGCATCTTCAGCTAGAATATCTGCATAGACGCTTTGACAGCAAATGAAAATAAATCTAGTAAAGGCGACCACCACATACCGAGGATTTTCTCTAGTCCCGATACAATACTCCAGTTGCTAATGATCTTCTCGTAATTTGCCGCCCTTTCTTTAAACTGTTGAGTACTGCTTGTGATTAGATAAAAAATTCTGAATTTTAAATCCACCTTCCCCATGCATAAATATTATCTCACTGGCCAACTGTATTGCATCTTCCTCAGTGTCGGCGCTGTCAAGGTAGTCATCTACATAGTGATTTTCTATTACTGCTCTCACTGCCCGTGGAAATTTATTTTCATAAAGCTTTGCATTTTAATTTCTAACGAATTGTGCACAGAATGGAGAGCAAGTTGACCCAAAGGTCATAACTTGCATAACAAATTCTTCGATTTGCTGTTTCGCCACAAAAAACGTTCAGCTTGTTGATCCGTTTTTCTTACTTTCAACTGGTGAAACATTTCATTAATATCAGTTCACATGGCAACCCTATGCTCTCTAAAACGAAACAGAACAGAAACGAGAAATTGAACAATGTCAGGGCCTGAAAGCAACATAGATTTCAAAGAAATGTCATTTGCCGCTGCAACTGCGTCCCGAACTAGGTTAGGTTAGGTTAGGTAAGGTGGTATCCTGACAGGGTCAAGACACACTTAGACCACCATAGAGTTGGGACCGGAGAATCACCGGATACCGGGGGAACCTTAACCTTTCTCAGGAGGGTGTTGGGTGAGAATAACTATGCCTGAAGTGGCTAGAGAGGGTGACTGACTCAATCAACCCTAAGTCGGTGTATACCGAGAAGGTGTAGTGTACAAGCAAGTATTGGGGGTGATTGATTCAACCGAACTCGCTGTACTGTTTTGTAAGTTGTATTGGGGGGTTTTTTGGTTGCGCCAAAGGGTGTGTAATCTTCTAAAGATACCAATAGCCCGAGCTGCCAGGAATACGCTTACGTACTAAACCACACCCTGCACTCTTCAACCACTCTCCCCGCGGGACCAACGTTAGGTATTACTTCGCGGGGCTGGTTAGCTATTTATGCTCTTCTTTCGCTGTCTTCCGCTCCTTGTTCCAAAAGTGTTGCCGGTTGGACTAGATTGCTCTCTCTGAATCTTTCCAGCCGCCTAAGTTCCTGCACGATTATCGCTGCAACTTGTTTCACCGCGTCCCATATTGCATTCGATGCTATCATATGGTGCACAATGTTTCGGGGGTTGGTATTTCTCCAATTTTTTCCTCCAGTTCTCTGTGCTCTATATGAAAACCTGGACACTGAAAAAATATGTGCTGAGCGTCTTCTGATGCCTCTCCGCAATTTGGACAGTTGGGAGATTCATCGAGCCCAAACCTGTTGAGATACGCTCGAAAGCAGCCATGTCCGGTTAGGAACTGGCTAAGATAGAAATCTACCTCTCCGTGTTTCCGGTCCATCCATTTTTGGATATCCGGTATAAGTTGATGGGTCAATCTTCCTTTTGAGGACTGGTTGCATCGCTCCTGCCATGCTCTAATGCTTCGCTGTCTTTCTTCCAGCTTGATATTTTTGACTGACGCTTTAGGTTCTTGAATTTTGGCGTCGTAGGTCCTTTATAGCTCGATAGCCAAGATATCCGCTGGCACCATTCCCGCGATGACACATACTGCCTCGTCTGACACCGTACGAAAGGCACAGCATACTCTCAGCGCACATAGTCTGTTGACAGAGTTTATCCTTCTTGCGTTGGTCTTTTTCATCATAGCTTTGGCCCATATGGGTGCGCATACATAAGGATGGACTGCACCACCCTGGATGGAATAAGTCTCCTTTGTTGCCTAGGTCCTCCTATATTTATCATCATTCTTGATAAGGCACCGCTCACCCGAGCCGCTTTGTCACACGTTCTTTCAAGGTGCTCCTTGGAAGTGAGCCTCGCGTCGATCATCACACCTAGTAGTCGGAGAGCTGGTGAACGTTTTTGAAACGTCATTTTAGCACAGGAAATAAATATATTTTTTTGTTAAACTTGAGCTAATGATCACAAATATCAACGTCTGGCAGCTGTCTGTTGGTGCGTTTGGGGGGGGGCTGGGCCCCAAAGACGTCGAAAAAAGGGATGCGGTCACGTCATTTCAGCAAAGCTGAATGTTTTTATGTGAGGAGTTTACTTGTTTATATAACATATTTTACCACTGCTAGACATTTTGGCCGGGTCTAACATCCTGCCAGACGCAAGCGAAGTTTGAATGTCGCTACTAAAGCGATGTGCGACAAATTTATATTTTTTATTTTTTTTTTCCGAGGGTAGGTGAAAATCTTCAACAAGACACTATGAGGATCGACAGCGCGTGCTCATAGTAGTGTGGGATTCTTACCCACTAAAAAACCTCCCTTCAAAACAGACTTGTTTTTATTTTTACTACAACTAAGTATTCGACTTATCAAGTAGTTTTCGTTTCGCGAAATAATGACGTTTTGCAGGTACCTTCCCATTGGAAGTTCCTGCTAGCGCCGCAGTTTAGACGCGGTTACTTATCGCGCTAGGTCTAAAGGTTTGGTTCTTTGTAGACGGCGCAGTAAATTTCTTTCTTCGAAAAGTTGGAGGACTGTAATATTTACGTGACTTTCTAGTCGACTTCTATGCTTTCTCGCGTAGGTTTGAATTTCGTCTTCGATTGTTTTAATGCCAAGGTCTCTGTGGATATCGCTATTTCTGATATACCATAGCGCATTTACAATACCTCTTAGCACTTTGTTTTCAAAAGTTTGTAAAAATTTAATATTACTTATTTTGGTACAACCCCAGAGTTGTATACCATATGTCCATACAGGCTTTAGCACTTGCTTATATAAAAGCAGTTTGTTATATATATTAAGCTTGGAATATTTTCCAAGTAACCAATACATTTCTCGATATTTGTTATCTAGTTCTTTGCGTTTTTTCTTAACGTGCGTTTTCCATTTCAGCTTTGTATCAAGTGTCATTCCAAGATACTTAGCCTCGTTTGCAAACGGGATTTGAACCGAGTTTGAAAAGATCGGCAAATTATTTATTTTTTTATAAGTAAAATTTACATGAACAGATCTGGTCTCGTTGAGTGCGATTCGCCAAATCTTTGTCCATTCATTTACTCTATTCAAAGCTTCTTGCAGTTTTTCTGTAGTATGTGCGACAAATGTATCTAATAGCCGATTTTCATCGAAACTATTGAAGCATTTGAAAACTTACTAAGTGTGTCTTATAGGAAATTAAATTCTAAATAAAATAGTATATACACAAAATTTTCATATATCCAGTAGAACAAAAGATATTTTAAAAAGAGTCAGTAGCCGCTATTCAAATTCAAGGAACTGAAAAAGCTAAGATTCAATGGCCTTTTTATTCATCTAGGCAGCTTTCACATCATGATGGCTTATTTCAAAGCCATCGGAAAGTTTATAGATGATTCTGGATTGGCTTATGTAATGGTGGATAGTGGACTTTTAGCAAATGGTTCAGTAGCTGGATTTATAGCTGTAAAGCATTTTAACACGTGCAAGAGACTGCATCCTTTAATGACTTTGAGCTTTCAGATCCTACGTTTTGAAAGTTTTATGAAGAAAGAACAAATAGAAATTGGCGATGATATAATCAGTTATCTTAATGACTTTCAATCTACACAGACATCAAGTTCCACTATTGACAATTTGGCAAAACACCGCAGTTCTACATGATTAAGTAGATGATGTTAATTATTATTTAATTTTGACACGAAGCATTCGTACTGCAGATTTCGAATTATTTAAATACATATTGCCCAAAATCGCACGCACGGTGGTTGGTCAAGTACCACGATAATTTATTAAAAATCGACGAACCTCGCCCATGACTAAGAGAACTTTTTGAGAATAGGTCCTTCGTTGTGAAAAGAACCGAAAAAGCATTCTCTAGACAGCCAATAGATTTGACGTTGGAACAGACAATAAATGCAGATGCTGCAAAAAGATTGACAGGAGTTATACATTTCACCAATTTGATATCTGCTCGTCAACGCTGGTCTAAAAGTCACAGCATAAGATCAACGATAATATCGCACGTATTTGAGGAATGTGGATTGCATAAAGCTCAAGATATTACAGCAGACTTGGAAAGAAGTAGAATGGAAAAAAGTTGCGTGCAGCTTCAGAATTTTATGCATTACATTAAACAAAATATAAATCCTTTTGCACCAGAAGTGAGTAACGATTTCTTATATAACATTGCAACAGGACGAGCAGCACCAAACCCTATAGCAATACCCTGGAACAATATATAGATATTGTAAAAGTTTTATCGTATCTTTTGATGCCTATTCCTTTATCAATGTGCCATTTAGATGGAACAGTTTGTAAAACCGATAAATCTGTTCTCATGAAATTGTTGGAGGCAAAAGTTGATAGTCAGGCAGTACGCAATATTGATATTGTAATTATCGATGGCTTTTTCATGCTGCATCTCTTAAAGGAAGTTCCAAAACCATTCGGCAACATCTCAAAAAAATATTGCAAGTGGCTACTAGGTATTCTGCATCCAGAATCGATATCATTTTGATCGTTATTTTTCACCATCTATCGAAGATAGCGAACATCTTCTGAGAGATAGCTTGGACAACCTCAACAAATTATGACTTTTGTTGCTGTTTTAAAACTGATAATGGAAAAGTGAAAAAAACTGTGGAAGACAATTTATCTTGTGAAAAACATGAAGAAGCTGACACCAAAATCGTCTACCATGTTTGCAACATCGATCAAGATGCAAATGTTTTAATAAAATGCTCAGATACAGACGTTATTGTGATTATGTTAAGTAACATGGAACATTTAAAGAGCTCTCTGAACATTTAGAAGGAGGTTGGCGTTGGAAATTCACGACGATTTGTAGATTTATCCAAATTGTTTAATGCTCTAGGAGAGTCTTTGTGTAATTCTTTACCAGGATTTTATGCAGCAACTGGTTGCGATTATTATGCTACATTTGACAGAAAAGGAAAACGAAGACCTTTTATACAATTGAATGAATCCCACAAATATCAAAAAGCATTTACTGATCTTGTTTGGTACTTTGGATGTACATGTATAAGGCTCAAGTGAACAAGTTTTTGAAGTCGTAGAGGAGTTTGTATGTCGTTTGTATAATATCCGTAATATAAATTACGTCAATAAATCCAGATATGAGATATTTACAAAAACATGTAATGCAATGAACATGAATGACGATTTCCATACAAAATTTAAAAATGTTGACGCTGGAAATTTGCCACCATGTAAATCAGAGCTGGGTCAACATTTCTTACGGGCTCATGATATTTCAAATATTTGGAGAAATGCACATTTAAAAAATTCAACTAATTTATCCCCAATTGAAAATGGATGGTTGGAATCTAATGCTGCATATGAGTTTCTTTGGTTCGACGGTGATCAATTACCTGCTTTAGTGAAAGACGTTGTAATCCAACCTCCTGATATTTATGATGAAAACGAGAGTTCAGGTACATACATTATGAATATTATAATGCATTATTTTTATTGCAATACTATTGCATATTGATTATTCCATGCAAACTAAAAAAAATAGTTAAATTCTTTAATGTATGTGATGATGGATCTGAACCTGACGACGAAGAAGACCATGATATACAAGATTAAAATACCGTAATACAGGAAATTATAATCTTCCAAATCATTTATATAACCCAATAAAAAACCGAAAATTATTGAAAGCATGATTGTTTTGTTTTTCCCAGGTAGAACAGTGGAAGGGAGAAGACATATGATGCATTTAGTAGGAAAATGATATCTTAATACGAAACAAATGGTACTGACTCTTTTTAAAAAATCTTCTGTTCTACTGGATATATGAAAATTTTGCGTATATACTATTTTATTTAGAATTTAATTTCCTGAAAGACACACTTAGTAAGTTTCCAAATACTTCAATAGTTTCGATGAAAATCGGCTATCAGATACATTTGTCGCACATAGCTTTAGTAGCGACATTCAAACTTCGCTTGCGTCTGGCAGGATGTTAGACCCGGCCAAAATGTCTGGCAGTGGTAAAATATGTTATATAAACAAGTAAACTACTCATATACAAAAATTCAGCTTTGCTAAAATGACGTGACCGCATCCCCTTTTTCGACGTCTTTGGGGCCCAGCCCCCCCCAAACGCACCAACAGACAGCTGCCAGACGTTGATATTTGTGATCATTAGCTCAAGTTTAACAAAAAAATATATTTATTTCCTGTGCTAAAATGACGTTTTAAAAACGTTCACCAGCTCTTAGACTATAGGTATTTGATAACCGATTTTGAAGTCGTATTATGATCTCCTACTCCGATGGTGATTTCCTTTTTTTTCTTGCGGCTGCTTACCAATACTGCCTCTGTTTTATGTTCGGCGAGCTCTAACCCGACTGCTGCCATCCACCGTTTGACTTTTCGGATACATTCATTTGCAATATCCTCTATTTCCTCTAAATGTTTTGCAACCACGACAATTGCAATATCATCGTACCGTACCGTACCTAGGTGGACCGTGGAAATAGTGGAGTGCATAATAGAAGTCTAACTATGGGGATTGGTTAGCTAGGTAGGGTGACTGATACAATCGAACCCTTTGTACCTAGTTGCACCGTGTAGGTGGGGTACATGGGAGTAATAGGGTTAATTGACTCAATCGATCTCTGTTACTCTTATGCAGTGGTTGGTCTAGTGATATTCGAGGGTTGACAATCGATCTTGGGGGTGTCTGTTACAGTACCTCATGAAGGTAGATAGTAACCAATAGGGGAGGGGAGGGTAGGTGACTGGTGCAGGGTGGGGGATATTTCAACTAAACCAGTTGGAATTCCCTATGAATCTGTATAAGTTTATAATGTCTATGTTAGACAGGTCACTTAGATCTTCAAAGAAGTATTCCCCTAATAGTTTCTTTCTCAGGGTAGCTAGCGCTGGGCATGTGCCGAGGAGGTGGAGATTATTCTCCTCTTCCTCTTCATTTCTGCAGCTTCTGCAGTAATCATTTGCTGGGACTTTCATTCTAGTGGCGTGTCTACCTTACAAACAGTGTCCTGTGATTATTCCTACTGTGAGGCTTATGTTCCTTCTATTTAATGAAAGAAGTTTTTTTGGTTTTTTTTTGCATCTAAGAGAGGCCAGATCTTTCTGGTCGATACGCACGTAGATAGATTACTCCATCTGTCGTTTACAGTAGCATACGCTTCGTTAAACATACGAAATTTCATCGTTTGTATTTGGGGGTGCCGTTACCTCTCTGTTGACAGCTAGAGGTAGTATGGTGGCTTGTTTAGCTAGTTTATCTACTTTACAATTGCCTGGAATGTCTCTGTGTCCTAGGACCCAGCACAGAGTGATATTGCATCTGTCCGCAATCTCGTTAAGAGATTCGTGGCAATGTTTGACCAATGTTTGTTGGCATTTCCAGAGCTTTAATCGCTCACTGATTGTCTATGTAAAAGACGATAGACCTATCGGGTACATAGAGGGTCTGCGCGCTGCTTCACGAATAGACGATATTTCCGCTTGAAAAATGCTGCAGTGGTCCGGAAGTTGGAGAGCTACGTTTATCAAAGGTACTTTCGAAAACATACCCAAGCCTGTGCTCTCCGATGTTTTGGAACCACCTGTATAGATTTCAATTTCGGCGTCATTTAGAATGGTACCGTCATCTGCTGGGCTGGTGCTGCTTTAGATGCTACCAATTTCCCAAAGATATCAATGGGAAAAATAAATATTGAGTAGGGTTTCTAAGGCGGCTTTGGGAGTGGACCTGAGAGCCCCTGTGATGCACCTACATGCTAATCGCTGTACTTTTTCTATAGAGTTTGTGTTGCACCTTGTTTCGAGTGCAGGCCACCAGACGAGAACACCATAAAGCAGAATTGGTCTGACCACCGCCAGGTACAACCAGTGGACTATATTCGGTTGAAGACCCCATTTAGGAGCAATAGCCTTTTTACAGGTGTAGATGGTGATTTCTGCTTTCTTGGTACCGTCTAGAGTATTCTGTTTCCAGATAAGTTTACTATCAAGGGTTATTTTGCTTTGTTTGTAAAGCTGAGTTCCGTGTTTCTAAGCTTAGGGGGAGATATGATCGGGATTTTGTATTTCCTAGTAAAAATTACTAGTTCAGTTTTGGACGGATTTACGTTAAGCCCAACGCTGTGCGTCCATTTCGCTACTAAACTTAGCGCCGAATTCATTAGATCTCTTAGGGTTTCGGGGAATTTATCTGAAAATGCTATGGCGATGTCGTCAGCATATGCTACGACCTTATAGCCTTTATTTTCTATTGAAGTGAGTAGCTTATTTACTACTAATATCCAAAGTAGCGGGGATAGAACACCACCCTGGGGAGTGCTTCTGTGCGCTAACCTTTTCTTTGAGCAGTACCCAAGCTCGGATAGAATTTGTCTGCTGTTCAGCATTCGCTCTATCCAGATGCGTAAGCAGTAATCAACCTCCAGGTTAGCGAGCGCTCCCTATGATGGTTTCTGTATTGACGTTATTAAAGGCGCCTTCTATGTCAAGGAAAGACACCATGGTATATTCTTTGACGGCAAGAGATTTTTCAATGGTGCCTACTGATTGAGTGTAGAGCCGTTGCCACTGAGAAACCTTTCTGGTAAGCATGCTGGGAGTAAGATAAAGTTTTCACTTTGAGTTAAAAACGAATATAACTATCAATTAGCCTTTCTCACGCTTTTAGAAAGAAAGAGGAGATGCTAATTGGCCTGAAATCTTTCGGAGTGTAGTGTGAGGTCTTACCGCATTCCGGGATGAAGACCACCTTAACTCCTTTCCATGAGAATGGGGTATAGCTGAATGTAAGGCAGCTATTGAAAATTACACAGAGCCAGGGTGCTAAGGATTTTAAGCCCTGTTGCAGTTCTACTGGTGTGATACCATCTAATCCTAGAGATTTGTATGGGAGTAAATTATATGAGTGTTTATTATTCCAGCCGGAACGTCCATGATTGAGTGATATTGAGGTATAGATATGTTAGTATCTATAGAGTTGGCTGGCAAAAGTCCTCACCCTAACCCTCCACGTTATGCACTGTCGCTGCCGTAATTCAGTATTACTCGTGGGTCAAAAATCCTAAAAATTAAAAATGAACAAAAATAAAACAAAAGAAAATGAAAACAAAAATATAACAAAAAAAAACAAAAAAAAAAGAAGAATTTCCTGGCACTTCATCGGAAGACGAACTGCTCGCTTCCAGCCAGGAAAAGACAGCGGAGAGGGAGACGCTCCCCAAACCATTAACAACCACTACAAGCATAGCGTCGGACACTCGACTTAGTGCCCATAAGCGCGAAGCACCCAACACTCGCAAGTCGGCCAGCAACCGTAGGAAAAGCGCGTACCAGCGTGCCATCTTCATTCTAGGTAAGATTACTAAGAAAGAGGTGGACGGCACGGCCTCCGAACGGGACCTGGCCGATAAAGTTAAATACCAGAAGGTTGTCGATGAGCACATCAACTTCCGCGATACCCCACATTTTTCAAAAAGCAATGGAGCGAAGCGTAACCGATCCCAGGAGGAAATCAAGTCCGATTCCCAAAGGATCAAAGTCCCTAAGCTGTCAACACCCAACCCCAATGAAGCTTCTACCTTCTCGGCTTTCCAAGCGACACGAACTGTGAGCGAGGTCGTTGGAAATGACCTCCGAGTCGTCCTGATAGACGAGCTCTCTACCGACGGCAAGGCAGTGACTGAAGTTTGGGGAGCCATTGAGGTCAAAGTATCCGAGATGGTCATGAACCATCTTATTAACAACCAAGGAGGACCACTGCCCTGCTTCGACTCAGCTGAGATCATACGAGGGTACAGGGTCATCAAATGCGAGGACCCCACCTCTAAGGAATTCCTAAGCGGCTGCGTTCATAAGATCCGTGACGCATGGGACGGCTTGAGACTCAAGCTGATCCTGGCCAGAGAGATTCCGAGGAGACCGAGAATCCGCATTTGGCTCCCTAACATGGCCATTAAGGTCAAACTATTACTAAACTGTCTGAAGCTACATAACCCTACGGTTCTCATGGATGACTGGAAAGTTATCAAGGTTGAGGAACCCCACAACAATACCCTCTCCTTCCTTCTTTTTATTAATGAGGACAGTGCTGTCTCCATTGAGAAGAACGGATGCAAACTCCGCTTCGGCATCAGGCATGCCAAAGTCAAACTTTTCCGATCCTCTGGTCTCACTGACGACTAAGACGAAGTCGACGATGCCAACAAATTATTGGAGGATATGAGGATTGAAACTACAGCCCAAACCACAAATAACACCGATAATACCTGTGCTAACCTGTAAAAAGAGGATTTTCCCTAAAACAACGAACACCGGCCACTTACCGAAAAACGCTTTCTTTTATTTCGGCGACCAAAACAGAACTAACACTTCTCCCATCCCATCTGTCACTTCCACATTTCAGTGACCGGCTCAGTGTTGCTACCGTATTCAAACTTACTCCGTAGGATCAGGTCGCCACACCCCTCCAATATTTTTCAGCTTCAATGTCAACTTCGACGACTGCGTATCGCCAGAACTCTGTGTCGTTGATGGTACAGCTGGCAACGTTGTATGAGAGAAATCGCCAAGGTTTGTAACTGCATGTGAGAATTCGCGTTCACGATGTGTAGTGCTTAAGCCCATAGCTGGTAATGCGTCGCGAACGGGATCTGATGGTGCTATTGAGCCCATACTGTGTGGTTCAGGAATTTTTTTGATATGGGTTATGTTCCTGCGAATCCTTTTTCCATCGCCGACAATCTCCACTTCGTTGCCCTTTTTCTCGACCACTTCATACTCCATTGGGCTAAATGTTGGCGTTAATTTGTGCGGCCGCATGATATTTCGAAGCACTACTTTATCTCCTACTGCTACATCCATCTCCTTTGCTCCTCGCTTCCTATCTTCTCTTTCCTTTCCTTCGTGTTTATTGATGGTATCCAGGTCTCTAGCCTCTATGTCCAGGGGCTCCGCGGTAAGATCTCGAATGTCCGGAATTTTGTCTCGAATGACCCTATTGAACAGCAATTCACTTGGTGCTTTCCCTGTTGTTCCATGTGGAGTGACATTATACATCAGCAAGAATTTCTGAATCTCCCTTTTGTAATTCGCACCATTGGAATGAGCGATTTGGAGACGTTTTACTAGGGATCGATTCATGTTTTCGACCTCCCCGTTAGCTTGGGGCCAGTAAGGTGGAGAAGTTATCAATTCGATGTTATTTCTCTGGCAATACGTCTTGAAATCACCACTCACGAATTGACGACCATTATCAGCTTTTACCGATTTTGGGTAACCCAAGCGACAAAATATTTCCTCTAATACGTCTATTATTGCTTCAGATGTTATTTTTTTAAGGAACCGGATTTCCTGGTACCGGGAGAAATAATCAATGATCACGAAAACCCATTCCTGATTCGGTAGCGGTCCTAGGAGATCCATAGCCAGACATTGCCAAGGTCCATCCGGGAAGCCATGTCGCATTATAGGAGCGTCTTTCGTCGGCTGTGAAACTAACAAGCAATCACGACACCCTTTTACGTACCTCTCTACCTCTCGGTCAATCCGGGGCCACCATACCTTTGCCCGTAATCTCCGCTTCATTACCGTCTCCCCAGGATGACCCTCGTGGGCCAACTGTAATATGTTCGGTCTCAATGGTGTTGGTATGACCATTTTAGAGCCACGCAGCAATATGCTGTTCATATTCGTGAGTTCAAACCGAAACGGGTAATAAACATTGTTTTTTTTGGCGTCCCAAGCGCTATTCCTTACATTCTTGATAGCATCCACCACCTCAGAGTCCTCTGTACTGTGACTAGCAATATCTGATATTCTAATTGATGTTGGCATTGCGTACTCAATTATTTGAAAAATATTACTCTCACAGTGCTTGTCAAATGATGCTGATTCCTGAAGTTTACATAGCTTGGACAGCGAGTCGGCGATGTTATATTTTCCCGCTTGATAAACAATTTTAAACTTAAAAGACTGAAGCCGCAATACCCATCTTTCAATCCTCGCTGGTGGTTTAGAACTGGGGTTAAAGATCGCTTCGAGTGGCTTATGACCTGTAACCAGCTCAAACTCGAACCCAGCCAAATAGAAATAGAACCTCTCGACTGCCCACACAAGTGCCAAGCTCTCTTTCTCCGTCTGGGAG
This sequence comes from Brachypalpus laphriformis, assembly GCA_945910035.1. NCBI lineage: Eukaryota > Metazoa > Arthropoda > Insecta > Diptera > Syrphidae > Brachypalpus > Brachypalpus laphriformis. The sequence continues at coordinate 105,100,836 of OX246754.1, read as the reverse complement.
TACCTCCGCTCAACATCTGAAAGGCTTTTGCTAGCGAAAGATATGACATATGGTTGTTCATTCTCAAACTGAAGTAATACCGCTCCCAATGCCACTGGACTGGCGTCTGCTACCAGTCGGGTACGTTTTGAGGGGTTAAAGTATGCCAGCGTAGGAATTTGTGCGAGCAACTGCTTCAATTTTTCAAACGCATCTTGTTGCGCCGGACCCCAAACGAACTTAACATCCTTTTTTATCAATTTACGAAGCGGATCAGTCACATCCGCCAAATCGGGAATAAATTTACCTAAGTACGTGACTAGGCCGAGAAAACTTCTTGTTTCTTCCCTCGATGAGGGTGATCTAAATTCGCTGACCGTTTTAACTTTATCGGGATCCGGAAGAATTCCATCACTCGATAAAATATGCCCCAGAAACTTAAGACTTGTTGCCCCTCTAATACACTTGTTTTCATTAAGAAGTACATTGAACTCCTTTAGTTTTAAAAACACCTGATCTAGGGCTTTATCGTGTTCCTCTCTCGACCTTCCGAACACAATAACATCATCCAGATAATTCAGGGAATTGTCGCAAGACGCTAAGATGTTTTCCAATGTACGCTGGAAGATTTCTGGCGCGGAGTTTACTCCGAAAACTAACCTTTTATATCTGAACAACCCTTTGTGTGTTATGAACGTGGTTATGTGTCGACAAGATTCCTCCAGTTCTAGCTGGTGGTAAGCATTTTTGAGGTCCAATCTAGTAAAGTATTTTGAATCTTTTAGTTTCGGCATAAAAGCTGCAAAAGTGGGGAGTGGGAAGTTTTCTCTGCGTATTGCCGCATTAGCTCTACGCAGGTCAATACATAGTCTTATTTCACCGTCACTCTTGAGCACTATCACAATTGGTGATATCCAAGAACTAGGACCTTCAACCCTCTCAATTATGCCCTGTACCAGTGCCTCATCCAGTTTGTTTCCTACTCTCGCTTCTAGTGCTACCGGTACTCTACGTAGTGGCTGCTGCACTGGTTTCACAGAATCATCTATCGATAGCCTCACCTTGATGTCCTTCCACTTAGGAAAAATGGTCGGAACCTCCACACTGCTAACACTCAAACCTAGCCTTAACACGTTAAGTTTAAGAGCCGTTTCTCGACCTAATAAAGTTTGATTCCCATTTTCGATAACGTAAAACGGGGCAATCACTTCCGGCCTCGTAGCCGTAGTTATTGGCGCTTCAAAAACGCATATAGTATTCAGTAGGTTATTTGCAACGTACGCTCGAAACTGATTTGTAGTTCCAGTTCGGAAGTTCCATATCACAGCTTTATCATTCTGAAGCTTCGACCAGTCTTTCTGACTCAGCAGATTGAAACGCGAGCCAAAATCAATGATCATTGGTATGGTACAACCCCCAATACTACAATCAAGATTTCCATCCTCAATACCTTCCTCGATCTTAAAACAATCGAAAAGTTGAGGCTCTTCGTCCTCTACCTGGATATTATTCTCGTTGTTTCCTGTTTCAATGCACCTTACCCTGTAAGCATCTACCCGAAGACGCTTCGGTTGTGTGACCTCATTGTGGAGCGCGCTTCTCTTCCTATCTTTTGTCTTGCACTTAATTGCAAAATGGCCAACCAGAGAGCACTTATTGCACCTGGCATTCCTAGCTGGACAGTTAGGATATTTACTATCGTGTCCCCGTCTACCACAACGACCACACTGTTCTGGGTTATCGAAACCTTTTTTGGTAAAAATCCCGTTGACGTCCCCCGAGCCACTCGGCGCCATACTTTGAGAATAACTATCGACCTGTTCGTGTATCTGACAAGCATCAATGACCTCTTCTAGAGTCTGTTCTTTCTCTAGGAACTTCTTCTTGAGCTCGACCGGAGCCCATGAGTCGATTAGCTTGTCTTTTAGGACTATTTCTTCTATTTCAGCTTCATTTCTCCCAAATGAACACCTCCTTACCTGTTGTCTGAGTTGCAACATGAAATTCTTAAACCCTTCCCCCGGACTAGGTCTTAGATTCCTAAACAGGTGCCTCTCAAACGTCGAATTCCTCTTTAGCGAAAAATAATCCGACAACTTATCTACTAGCAATTGGTAGACATTGCTCTCACCTACGTCCCCCTCTTCTACCAGAGCTCCAGGAAGATTGAAGATAACCTCCTGAAGCTGCGGTCCACCTAAATGAAGCAATTTATTCTTCTTCTTGACTGGAGTCGTTATCTCTTCGGCTTGCAGATAGAGTGTAAAAGAACGTAGCTATTTCTGCCATTCTGCCCTCAGCAAAGACTTCTCCATTGAATCGCACAGGAATGGTTTTATCTCGCCCATTTTATTAAGAATCGCTAAATTCTCTCGTAGATCTAACTGTCACTTCCGTGTCTGGAAAATTATACATACAACCAAATTGTTATAATACCATCAAAGGTCTGTTTATGTTCTATTTACCTCACCAATACAGTATACCAACAATTAAATGTCAAACGCCAATATTGGTTCCCCTCTCGTTTCCTCTCTCCGAGTACAATATATATAGGTATATTTATTATGTGCCGTAATTCAATACTGCACCGTACAGGTCTTTCCACAATTTAATGTGCTCCGATAAACCGGAATTTATTTCACAATTTAATGCAATCCTGCAATTTAATGCATGTTCAGTTTTTGCTCAAAATGTCCGATTAAACAGAATTTACCTAGTCCCCAATTCAATGAGATGCCTCAGCGATTATTCCCTCGTCAACTACACAGGTTCAAGCACGAATCTTGCCCTCTTATTTTTTTTGTTTTGTTTTGTTTTTCAAAGCACTTGTTTCACTGTAAAAAAAAACTTATTATTATTCGTTTTTTTTTTCGCTTTCACCGATCCCATCCTCGTCGCCAATGTGCTAACCTGTAAAAAGAGGATTTTCCCTAAAACAACGAACACCGGCCACTTACCGAAAAACACTTTCTTTTATTTCGGCGACCAAAACAGAACTAACACTTCTCCCATCCCATCTGTCACTTCCACATTTCAGTGACCGGCTCAGTGTTGCCACTGTATTCAAACTTACTCCGTAGGATCAGGTCGCCACAATACCATTGCTGAAAGTCATTCAGATTAATCTGTACCACTCGATTAGTGCTACAGATAATCTGGTGGTTTTTCCCAAGGAGGAAAACATTGACATCAGCATTGTCCAAGAACCCTGCGTAAACGGCCCTGATATTAAGGGCCTCAACGACAACCAATACAACCTTTTTTACAACCGGAATAACATCAATCATGGTAAGCCAAGAACCTGCATTCTAGCTAAAAAGCATATAAAAGCCTTTATATGTCAACATTTTAGCTTGTCCGATTTAACAACGGTCAAAATAGAGAACGCAGGTAGTGCAGACCTATACATCTCCTCTGCCTACACGGCAGACGACCATCAATCACCGCCAGAAGAATTTCAAGATATGGTGACGGCTATCTCCACAACAAAGACCAACCTGCCAGGCACGTGCTATGGGGCAGTTCCGAAAGCAATGAGCGAGGTGAGTCCTTGTTCGAATATATCCTTGCAAATAACCTCTCAATATGTAACAAAGGCAACACTCCAACCTTTATTTTTCCGAGTACGGAAAATTTCAACGGCTGAGAAGATGTCATAGACGTTACACTTTCTAGATTAGATTTAGATTTAGATTTAGATTTTAATAATTCAGAAATTAATTACAATTCTTTACAAACATCGAAACATCAAAAAAGCATGGCAATAAGCCGTCTGCCGATTGACAATTTTTTAAAAAACCATTACTACTTTATGGATTGCAATTTAATAAACGAAAAGCGTTATTCTTTAAAACTAGAAACTTTCTGTTATAATTCTTCGCCGATAGGCTAGGGCTATTTTACAATACGCTACCAGAAGAGACGTTTGCGGTTCGTTGAGCTTACTTATGATTTCTTCATGGGAAATTTCATCTACTCCAAACAAGTGCCGTCTAGTTTCCCGGAGCGTAGGACATCTTCCCACGAAATGAAATATATCCTCCCTCTCCGCCATGTTACTTATATTATACAAGACCGGTAGATCTTCCCTATGCGGTTGATAATTTAGTGGAAGTAGTTCAGCTCGCAGTTTTAGCATAAGTGATATTTCTTCGCAGCTATTACCATCGTGAAAGTAGTTTCGGTCTCCCAAATTATGATCCAACTGCCTATAAATAGATCGATGCAGTGACTCTAATGCTTCTCTTTCAAATTGTTGTCTGAAATTAACATCTACTGCTGCTAACAACTGGTATAGCTTTGGCTTCCATGACTCCGTGCTTGCTTCATCCAAATCCAAGCTTATTCCACACTCGTGCGCTAGTTCGTTCCAATTTCTGTACCAGCCATTATTGCATCGTAGTGCTTCCAGTGCAACTTTTCTTGGTAATCTTTCCAAAGGCATATTGAATACCTTTAAAATATAGTCCACCTGCAGTTTCAGCGTCTTTATAGCCAGTGGAGAAAGTCCAGTCTCTAGCATTATGGCATAGTTTGGGGTGTTTGGTGGTAAACGGAATATCCTTTTAATATAAAACCTCAATAGCTTTTCCACTTCCTCAAACCGCCTTCCGCCCCATACCTGGGCCGCATACAACATAGTTGACTCGGCAACCGCTTCAAAAACACGAAACTTACTGCTATGTACTATGCATTTGTTGGCAAAACATTTTCTCCAAGTTGTATTTATCATGGTTTTGGCCTTTTGTAGCTTGCATTTCAGGTGTTCTTCCATGCTTAAGTTTTGCGTGAAAAGCATACCCAGGTAGTTATACTTTTTGACGGTCTCAATCTGTTCGCCGTTCAAAAACCATTTCTCGTTGCTACACATCCTTCCCCCACTTGTTTTAAAGATCATCGCCTTTGATTTTTCCAGGTTTATAATTAGGCTCCACATTTTACAGTACTCATACAAACGGTTAATCATGCGCTGCAATGTCTCCGGGGAATTCGCCATCAACACTATGTCGTCTGCAAAACGGAGCGCCTTTATCAGTATCCCTGCAAACTCAACACCTCCAGGTAGCGATTCGATGATGTCATCTATGAATAGTGCGAACAGCAATGGGCTTAAAGTGCATCCTTGCCTAACTCCTGTGCTCGCTTTAAACCAGTTTGACGCATTTGCTCCATTCCATACAGCTGAGAGCGTCTCTTCATAAATGTTTTGTATTACCCTCCCAAACTTTTTAGACATTCCTTTGGCAAAGAGTTTATACATTAAGGAACCTCTGTTTATCGAATCAAACGCTGCTCTAAAGTCCACAAAGAATACATATAACTTTTTACGTTGCGCTATATAGGCTTCCGCAATGATTTTGAGTACGAAAATGTGGTCGACGGTGGAATATCCTGCCCTGAAGCCAGCTTGGAATTCTTTAAGCAGACCATTAGTATTTATCCATGAGGTTAATCTTTTTTGGAGTACGGTTGTAAATATCTTATAAGATGCATTCAAAACTGATATGCCCCTATAATTGTAAGGCTGGGACCTACAACCTTTCTTAAAAATGGGGAAAATCAATGCTTCTTTGAACTGTTGCGGCACCACACCATGCTCCAAAACGTTATTAAATAAGCCTTCCAGTGTCTTAGTCAGCTCAGGTGTTCCATATTTATAGAACTCCGTAGGAATTCCATCCGATCCCGGTGCTTTGCCATCTTTCAGACTCTTATATGCAACATTTATTTCCGCTACCGTAATTGGTGCATCCAATTCGTCGCTGTCGAAGGCCGGTTGAGCAAAGTGGAATCTGCATGGATCAGTTATTGGATTCAAAAGTTGCCTAAAGTGCTGAAATAGAGTATCGGTCCCTAAAGTTTCACTGATGATGAACTTTTTCCCATTAAGCTTCGCAGCGCATCTCCAAAAATCAGCTGAATTTTTACACTCGTAGAGCTTTTTGGCTTCCGCCTCATAGTGCAGTTTCTTTTTTCTTTTGCATAGCTCCTTATACTTTGAATTTGCTTCTACATAAAATCTCCGGAAAAAATCCTCGCTAGAGTTTCGAAACATTTTCAGCCAAACGAATGAGTATTTTCTTGCCCTTTTGCATTCCTCGTCGAACCATGGTATGTCGTTAGCTGGTCTATTTCCTATGTTATGTATGCTTGTCTGGTATGGCGCCTTGATGACATCTTCCAGTTGACCGACATCCATAGGCTGCCTTTCTTCCAAAAGTCGATCAAGGTTCTGATTATATATAATCTTTCTCTTTTTTTTGCCTCTATTTTAATTTAGGCAGGAGAGCCATTTCTTTCAAGAGGATGTTATTCTCCTGTACATTAATTCCGAAAGTTATTATTATCGGCTGATGATCTGAGTACGGAACTTGCCCCACTTCGAAATCAAACACATAGCTGCGCCAGTCTCCTCCTATGAGTCCCAAGTCTATGACTGAGGTTCCTTGCTGCCCCACAAATGTGAATTCGCCGCATGCGTCCATTTCGCTTGTTCCATTCAAAATTCGAAGTCCAAATGTGTTACAAATTTCCAGGAGCTTTCTGCCCCTAGCATTGCAGATACCGTCCTTCGATTTTCTGGATATGCCGGCTAAGGAATTCTCGAGTCCTGCATCTTCTCCAATTCTAGCATTAATATCTCCTATAATTGCAATGTTCGAGGTAAAATGGCATAGCATGATCTCTTCCAAGTTTCGGAAATTCAGTTCCCAATGGTTGCCGTTGATATAGGCTGGCACGATTCGAAATAATTTATCATCGAACTCCAGATTCAAAATTATATTCTCACCCACAGTTTGAAAATTGCAGATGACACCTTCCAGTTTTTTCTTGAATCCAAAAAGACAGCCTTCACTTGCTCTTCATCTATCATGTACTCTGCTCGCTGGTATCCACTTAAAATTATATTTCGAAAATTTGTTTTCAAAGAAGCCGAAGTTAATTGCAGTTACAAAGGTCTCAAATAAAAATATAATATCGTATTCATAAATAAAATTATAAAAATCATTAAATAAAGACTTATTCCCTAAACCTGATATATTATATGAAAGTATTTTATATGTAGCTAAATTTAATTGATTAATATTATTTTGGCAGACGGCTTTACAATTAAAAACGCTTTTTTAAATTCCCCCCAACAGTTTGAGAGCCTGTGATTGGTTTCCCCATATCTCCACCCATGAGCGCGTTGGATACACCCATCGAAGTTCTCCATTGGTTGCCATCTGTCAGCTGCTGGATAAATGTCAATGCACATTCGCCGTCACACATGAGATTATTGTTTACATCAAAATAAATTATTTCAGTTCCCACATAAAGTCTTTGGAATTTCATTTGTACATGCATTTTTATGTTCTTGGATATGATTTCCCTTTTGAGTGCTTGTAGACGTTTTCTTTTTATTCTTTCTGCCAACGAAAGATCTCTGTGTAGTGTGATGCCTGTGCCTCTAAGTTTTCCTGACGACTTCAAAACGCGGCTAACATCCTCGCTTTTAGTCAGCTGCAGCAAAACACTCGTTATTTTGTTGTTGGTCTTGAGGTTTCTTGCAGAGGCTATAAGTGTTGTGTTATTCGACTCCAACAAATCCAGACATATCTCCTTTGCTTTTTCCGAAGCGTCTGAGCAATTTTCCATTGGGATATGGGCTACTATATTGCGCTCGTTGGTTTTCCTTTCCAAGAACTCTAATTGTTTTTCCAGTGCACTACACCTATCTGTCATTTGATGAATTTGTTTTTGTAGCGACTCATTGGTCTCTCTAAGACATTGGACTTCGTTGCTGATACCCTCTATATCTGACTTTGTTGGTAAATTTTGTAGTCTATCATCGAGTAGGGAAGCCATGGTATTTTGGATCAGTTTCATCAAATCCTGAGCTGACATATCACCTACAGCTATTTGCGTTTCCTTGGCCAGAGACTGAGAAAACGTTTCGGCGTGCCTCCTTTTGTTTACCGGTGCTGCGGGTGCTTCTTTCGTGTTTGCAGTATTCTTAACCGGTGATCGTTGCATCTTACCGTAGTTCACCGACACTTTGTGCGATTAGTATCAAGGTGGTTATAAACTAGGCTGTAGTTCACTTAAATGCTAGAACTTACGCAACCTTTTGATTTGCGGTGAAGAAGTAATCACTTGCAAGGCGTTTCCAACCAAAAGTTAGGTAATTTACCCCTAAAGACTTTGTTTTTTCCGACTTTTTGTAGGAGCACTGTTTACTTTCAACCACTTTGACAGATGATCAAATGTCACTCTCTAATAACAGTAGTAGTATGAAAGTCGAGAACTGGAGAGTATCCAATCTGAAGTCTTTTTCAGACCATAATTGGATCCTCTTCAATGTAGATCTCGAGTTTGAGACTCCCAAACCCTACAAAAACCCCAAAAGAACCGACTGGATAAAGTTTAGTCAAGCCGTTAGATCCGAGCTACGTAGAACTCCAACCGTTTTAATAACCTCCACTGCAGAACTAGACACAAAAGTAGAAACTTTCGAAAAAGTCTTCAATAATGCTTTTAAAGTTGCGTGTCCGGTCAAATACAGCAAAAAAACCTTCCCTCCGTGGTGGATCGAAGAACTCTCTAACCTCAGGAAACTGACTAGAGAGACCTTTAATATCTGCTACAAGTGCAAATACTGGCAGCCTTATACGAACAGCCTTAAAATATACAAAAAAGCTATCAGAATGGCAAAGAAACGGTCCTGGATAGAATATTTCCAATCAATTGATACCCTCACTCCGCTAGACTCAGCAAGATTTTATCGAAGGATCATTCCAATCCATCCCTCCTGAAAAGGTTGGATGGTAAGTGGACGGAGTCAACTGCAGAATCCTTAAAGATCTTGATACACACCCACTTTCCCGGATGTAAAGACAGTTACTCAGAGCCTAACAGTTCGCAATGCCTGCAATCCTGGGAACACATAATACCCATTATTACCGAAGAAAACATCTCCTGGGCCATTCGCAGCTTAACCCCTTATAAATCGCCAGGCCTAGATGGCATTCTGCCCATTATGCTACAAAAAATGCAAGAGCTAGCAATCCCATGGCTCGTACCGATTTTCAGGAGCTGCATCCTAAATAACCATGTACCCCACTCACGGAGACCATGGAGACGGGTGAGAGTGGTTTTTATTCCGAAGGTGGGGAGGGGCGGACATGAGAATGCGAAAGATTTCAGACCAATCAGTCTGACCTCCTTCGTTTTGAAGACCCTCGAGCACGTTCTAGATAACCATCTGCGAGATACAATCGAGTCATCTCTCTCCAAATCCCAGCACGCATACCTCAAAAGAAGATCTACAGAAAAAGCTCTTCATTTAGTAGAGCGAACAATAGAAAAATCCTTACAGTATAAGGAATACACTTTAGCTACCTTTCTAGACATAGAAGGAGCTTTTAACAATGTACACACTGAAGTAATTCTAGAGTCCCTCACGGAGCTCGTCATAGAAACCTACCTAAGCCAATGGATACTCTCTATGCTCAGCACTAGTACTGTTCAAGTGAAAAAGTACCTTTTATGCAATGTATAATACTTGCAAGAATCAATTCAATAATCGCAAGAAATCTAGTACGTTCACCAGTGTCGTAAGCTTTTCCGGTTTTACGACTCGGCCATTATTCTTTTGATCTTACTGGCGTGCGGTCGAGCCCAGAACATCATACCTTAAATAAAGTCGAGTGTACCGAACCATCATTTTCTCTTTTTTGTTGCACCGAACCAGCATCGAGTCCATCGACTCAACATTTTGGTCCAGCGAGCCGAATCGCCTCTACATCATCCTCACCCACGCCATAATCTTGGCCACCACCCGACGCCATCATCTTGGCTATCGTCCGGCGCCATCATCCAGCGCAGCCGGAATCTTTGTCGTCCTCGCCATCATCTTGGTCATCATCCAACATACTCGGCATCATCATCCTCGCCATCATCCAGCATATCAGCTCGACATACTGGCCATCCTCGTCATCATCTTGGCCATCGCCCGGCACCATCATCCAGTGCAGCCGGCACCATGCTCATCCACGCCATAATCTTGGCCACCACCCGGCGCCATCATCTAGCGCAGCCGGCATCATCCTTATCCTCGCCATCATCTTGGCTATCGTCCGGCGCCATCATCCAGCGCAGCCGGAATCTTTGTCGTCCTCGCCATCATCTTGGTCATCATCCAACACACTTGGCGTCCTAATCCTTGCCATCATCCAACACATCAGTTTGACACCATCATCCAGCACAGCCGGCATCCTCATCCTCGCCATCATCTGGGCCATCATCACCAGACCAGCTCAACATTTTCTTCATCCTCGTCTTCACCTTGGCCATCAGTACTAGCCCATCAACTGGATTTTTGTCATCATCCCGCAAATAGCAGCAGAATCATCTTCCGCATCATACATATACATATGTTACAGGTATGTAGTAAATTCAGTGGTTATAATAAACGACATACATACATACAGTCATCCACAAAAGTCTGCGTACAGCGACGAAACTTTGGAAAACAGAGGCGTTGTGGCCAAATAGTAAATAATATATCTTTCAAATTGCAATATTTCAGTAAAAGAGCATTAAACCCATTCATTTTGAACAATATTTTCATATTTTTTTTATTTTCTTAAGAAAAAATTAACAAAAACAAAAAAAAGGCATTAAATACATTCCACAAAAGTTTGCGTACAGCACTGAAATAAAATGGAAAACATTAGTTCAATTGAATAAAAAGTAATTATTTCTTTTTACTTTTATGGTTAATATTTTGTCGGATATCCCTTCTTCTTAATTACCTCCTTCAAACAGTTTTGCATAGAAGAAACTAGTTTTTCTGTACACGAACTAGTAATATTTCTCCATTCTGCTAGTAAGGCATCCTTAAGTTGCATTTTATTCCGAATCTCACGCGTTCGGATCCTGCGTTCTAATTCATCCCACAGGTGCTCAAAGGCTTGAGGTCTGGACTCTGCGGGGGCGTTCGCAGCATGTGGGAAACGTTGAACAAAAGCCACATACGCACATTATGGGCCGTATGTTTTGGGTCATTATCTTGCTGGAAGTAAAAATCATCCGAGACTCCCAGTATTTCAGCACTGTCTCTTAAATTTCTTTTGAGGATATCAATGTAGTTGAACTGGTCCATGATTCCTTCGATTATTTCCAACTTTCCGACCCCCGATGCAGACATACAGCCCCATACCATCAAACCTCCACCTCCATGTTTCACTGTCTTGACGGTATACTTGGGATTTAGTGCATTGTTTTGACGTCGCCAGACTCTCAAGCGGCCATCCGTACCAAAAATGTTATATTTTGACTCGTCCGAAAATATAACCTTGCGCCAGAAGTCTGCAGATTTGTTCACGTATTCCTTTGCGAACATGAGAGGTTTCTGACGGTTAATTTTATTCACCAAAGGTTTTTTTCTGGGTGTGCACGACTTAAATCCCATATCGACGATGACCCTTCGTACTGTTTCTGGATGCACTGTGGTGTTATTGTAAATTTCGAGATGCGAACTTATCTTGGGAGCGCTAATGAAAGGCTCCTAATCCACAATCCGCTTGATCGCCCGCTTATCCCTCAGAGTTAGCTTCGGTGGTCTCCCAGATCTTGGCTTTGACTCAATTTCACCTTCATCCCTAAAGCGACTTATTGTTCTCTGGATCGTTGACCGGGGTCTTGAAGTTATTCCAGATATTTGAGAGTACGACTTTTGCTGCTGTATGTATAAATTCAAAATCAACTGCCTTTCAGACACACTTAATTCTTTTTTTTCCATTTTCTGAATTAATTTTAACCGAATTTCAAAGAAAACTATTCTCTCTACAAGCACTACAAGTAGACAACCACGCAACTTATTCATATCTTGCAAAAAGAAATGTCCCGTTACTTAAACGGAATTCTGGGAAGGAAAATCTGTAGCTGTACGCAAACTTTTGTGGAATGAATTTAATGACTTTTTTTTGTTTTTGTTAATTTTTTCTTAAGAAAGTAAAAAAAAATATATAAATATTGTTCAAAATGAATGGGTTTAATGCTCTTTTACTGAAATATTGCAATTTGAAAGATACATTATTTACTATTTGGACACAAAGCCTCTGTTTTCCAAAGTTTCATCGCTGTACGCAGACTTTTTTGGATAACTGTATATATCTATTAAAATTAGAATCATTATATCATTTGACATTTGTGTACGGAAAGGGTTGCCAATCCACTATTTACGCGTGAAACCTAAAAAAAGGGTTACCGATATTTCTTTCTTAAAAAAAAAAAAAATAATATTTAGAGTGTAGTAAAACTAGCGTAATCGTGGTTTACGCAATTAACGTGAATTTGATTTACCGTTCGGTTCCATAGTGTTTCGGTTTCACCGCTTAACGGGATAATCTTATGATTTGTTCTCTAACGTGTTCAGTCAATTGAACTGTTATTCGGGCTTATTGTTCAGTTGTTTCCACTACCTTTAGTTCGTCGCAAAACCTTTGAATCTTTTTTTCACTTTTCTTGGGATTATTGTTCTTTCGTTTCATCGAGCTAACCTTTTCCAGTAGGTTGAGTCATCATGTTTCTCTTGCCTGATTTCATTTACGCGGCGGACCAATTGGTCAAATATTTTGCGGTCGCCAAGGAAGTATCCGACTCTTCGCATACTATATCTGCCTTACAGACACGTAAGCAGGAATTGAAAGAGCTATGGGCTTCAGTGAAGGCCGCGCACGCAAGCTGTGCTCGGGCTGTAAATACAGCGGAATGAAGCGAGGATTTAGACATGAGCATTATCGACGCGAAGTATCGTTTGTCGAATGAGACCTTCGTCGCATGCTCAACATTTTTTCTAGATCATGAGAACAGGCTTACGCCACTGTTGGTGAGCCGCACTCTATCTCAGATCCCAACCGACTCACCGCCCCGTGTTACAGTGAAGGATTCAGGCGAAACGGCCTACCAACCCCGTATCAAAGTACCACCTTGCGACACTGAAACCTTTCATGGCGACTATCTTTCATGGCCTTCCTTTCGGGATATGTTCGACGCGGTTTATCGGCAACACCCCAAGTTAGGTGATGTACAAAAGCTTTTTCATTTGCGGGCTAAGACAGCAGGAGGCACACACAATATTGTGGCCAAATTTCCACTTACCAATACGAGTTTTGAACTCGCTTGGGAAGCTCTGCGTTCCACGTATGAAAATACCCGTCTTTTGGTAAACAATCAAATAAAAATCCTTTATAACCTACCGCCAAGGAGTGAAGAGTCGGCTAAGGCGATCAAAGCCTTACATCGTAGCATCAATGACTGCCTAACTGCGTTACATACCCACAAAATCGACACGTTTAGTTGGGATCCAATTCTAGTATAGTAGATTGCCCCCTCTCACTTTAGCCCTCTGGGAACAATCCCTGAAAAACCCCACAGAGGTACCGAAGTGGAGTCAGTTGGACCTGTTTCTGAACAGTAGATACCAAGTGTTAGAATTAATTGCGGATGTGTCACCATCAGTGAAACCAATTCCTTCCCGGCAGCAACCCAATAATAAAACACCATCTAGGCTCAGCAAGGGTGTGAGTACCTATCACATCAAAACCAACACTTTTGCCTGCAAGCTTTGTGGGTCACGCCATTCACTTCGAAACTGCCCTGAGTTCAGAAGAATGAACGCCAGCTCACGTAGAGAGTTCGTATTACAACAACGATTTTGCCTTAACTGCTTAGCCCACAATCATTTAATAGGCGATTGTAGCAACAACTTTACATGTAAAATTTGTAAGGATAAACACCACTCAATGCTACACCCGGAAGCTAAGGTGCCTACTCCTGCTCCTCATCCACATCAACCATTAGATAACAATTTTATCACTTCATCAGCAGCAAATACCAATCACCACACAACATCATTCACTCAATCACAACTACAGTCCACTGCGCAACCATTCATCATGGAATCTAACAATCATTCCTTTGTCACTTCCATCCAAAAACCAGTGCTTCTCGCCACTGCTTTAGTGCAGATAATGTTTCAAGGCACTGAACATACCATTCGAGCGCTCATCGATCCTGCGTCGGAGATATCGTTTATCTCATCCTCCGTGCAAACACGGCTTCGCCTTCCTGTCTCACGGATAAATTCAACAATCTCCGGTATATCCGCTTCTCACGCCGCTAGCTCTAACAAGCTCTGTTCTTTTCATTTGGTGAATCAGGAAGATTCGTCGTCGCCCATTGCCGTTCAAGCGATTGTTTTAAAGAGGCTTACTGATAATCTACCAGCTGTCTCCTTCAATCCTATTCAGATAGCGCACTTGACGGACTTCCATCTTGCCGACCCGACGTATCACCGATCTTGTCAGGTCGACCTTCTACTAGGGGCAGATTTATACCCCACAATTATACGGCAGGGGTTAAAGCACCTGGCATCCAATCTGGTCATGCAGAAGACAGTGTTCGGTTGGATTCTGTCTGGGCCCCTATATACTAAGGTCTCCTTATTCACAACCACGGCATCCCTTGTCGATCACACGCTAGACGAGCAACTCAAAAAATTTTGGGAGTTAGAGGAGATTCCTAACACTTACACTTGTATGTCCGAATCGGATCAGTACTGCGAAGACTTCTACCAGAGAACCACTGCAAGGCGACCCGACGGGCGGTATGTCGTTCGACTTCCCTTCCGGCCTGTGCCATCGAAGTTGAAACTGGGGATGTCTAGGAACCTCGCATTAAAGCAGTTCCTTCGTACCGAAAAGTCCTTGTCGCGAAACATCACCTTACAATCACAGTATACCAACGTTATCTCCGAGTATCTTACTCTAAACCATATGCGCAAGGTGGTTTCTCTTGAGAAGGTCGGGGATGACTCGGTATCTTCTTTTTATTTACCACACCATGCTGTCATTAAACCAGAGAGTGTGTCAACCAAGGTGCGAGTCGTTTTCAACGCCTCAAATGCCTCTAGTAATGGAAGGAGCTCTAATGATCTTCTATTTCCGGGGCCCACACTACAACGTGACTTAACGTCCCTCCTTCGTTGGAGATTTTTTCGATACGTATTTAATGCAGATATAGAGAAGATGTACCGGCAGATCTTAATACACCCCAACGATGCTGCGTTTCAACGGATTATCTTCCGTCAAGCCGAACACACCGAAATTGAGGATTACGAATTACTGACAGTGACTTTCGGCGTAAACTGTGCCCCGTATTTGGCTCTTCGGACATTGTGTCAATTGGCTGAGGACCAGGCTCATGAGTTTCCTCTAGCCTCTGAGATTCTCAAAACGGACTTTTATGTGGATGACGTTTTGTCAGGTGCTCACGATCTCCGCGCAGCAAAGGCAGCTCAAATTGAGTTGATAAAAACACTTGAATCGGCTGGATTCGCACTCCTCAAATGGACTTCAAATTCCCCATATCTTTTAAATCATCTAGCACGAGAGCATATTCTCACTGAAACCTTTCTGAGCCTTGATGTCGATAGTACAGTTAAAACCTTGGGTGTTCGTTGGAATGCTAAGGAAGATCACTTTTATTTTATCCTACAGCCAATCAAGTACTGTGAATCGCCCACTAAACGTGAAATGCTCTCCCAGATCGCGCAGTTATTTGACCCAGCAGGTTGGCTGGCCTCTATCATCATAACGGCAAAAATCTTAATGCAAGATACTTGGATTGATCATACAAGTTGGGATGCATTCCTAAACCCAGTCATTTGCCGCAAATGGCATGCTTTTATCAACGCGTTACCAGAAATAGAATCTATCAAAATACCACGTTGGGTTGAGTATAGTCCTTCCACATGCATACAGCTGCATGCTTTCTGTGATTCCTCAGAGAAAGCGTACGCGGCTACGTTATACATCCGGGTCACACATCGTGACGGAATGGTGCGGACTCATCTCGGTTGCTCAAAAACAAAGGTGTCTCCGATTAAGCCAGTCTCGTTACCGCGATTAGAGCTGTGTGGGGCAGTTCTCCTCTCAAGTCTCAACAAGCTTTATCTACCAACTTTCCCCATCAACACCTTCCAACTCTTTCTTTGGACCGATTCAGCTATTGTGCTAGCATGGTTGCGGAAGCCACCCCGGACGTGGAAAACGTTTGTAGCCATCCGAACGGCTAAAATTGCCGAAAATCTCGGAGCTGACACTAACAATTGGTCCCACGTTCCCTCCGCGGAGAATCCTGCCGATCTTGCGACCCGTGGACTTACTCCACAAGATCTAAAGGGCAGCTCTCTTTGGCGGAAAGGCCCATCTTGGCTACAGTTGCCAGAGGATCAATGGCCGGTAAGCTCTCCAGGCTCAGTTCCTGAAGAGGCTCTAGAGGTCAAACCTATCGTATGCGCCGTAGCGCAAAATCACGAGGAGATCCTAGGAAGATTTTCATCTTTTCCTCGTGCCCTGCGTGTCATATCCTATATCTTTCGGTTTTTCCATCGAGTTTCGAAATGACCGCACTCGGATTTCGTTAATACGGATGAGCTTTCACCGGCAGAAGTTAATTTTGTTAAAACTCGCTTAATATTGCTAGCAGAATGCGTACCTTTTCAAAAAGAACGTCAAGTGTTATCCGCTGGTAAACCGATTCCAATAAAAAAATCCATCGTATCGTTGACTCCGATGTTGGACCCCGATCAACTTTATGTCAACGAGCGCGTAGTACATTCCACTTTACCTTATAACGAACACACACACTCATCACATCTTATGGTACGCTTCATTCATGGAATTTCACTTCATGGAGATAACGCGTTAATGTTACGCTTGATTCGTCATACTTTCTAGATCCCTAGAGTGGCAAATCCTATAAAATCATACATCAGGAACTATAAACCATATGTGATTCATCGTCAACAAATGAGAAAGCAAATTATGGCGGCACTTCCAATAGGGCGGTGTTCCTTGTCACCCCCATTCACCTACAAAGATGTTGATTTCGCAGATCCATTCGAAATCAAGAGCTTCAAAACCCATTTTCGCAAAAATGACTCCAATATCCGACTTCCTTTGGAAGACTATTGAGTCGCATTAAAGCCTGTCTAAATTTCAGACCTTTTTTACCAGTGTCCGACGACCCAACGGAACTTCTCGCACTGGCACCGGGACACTTTATCCGCGGTGCCCCCTTATTCGCTCCTCCTGAACCAGAAATTCATAATCCACCCTTATCAATAATCAATCATTGGAAACGGTTGAAGTGTCTGCACCAAGAATTCTGTCGTCGTTGGAAACAGGAATATCTAGCCGAGCTCCACAAAAGGTACAAGTGGAAACATCCGAACGAAAACGTAAAGGTAAATAATTTGGTGGTCATTCGAAACGAACACCTACCGCCTACTGAATGGCGACTAGGTCGGGTAATTCTCGTTTTTCCCGGACCGAACGGTAGAATCAGAGTGGCAACTATCAAGACTCAGATGGGTTACGTTACACGGCCCATCGTCAAACTCTGCGTTCTCCCATCCGACTGAAAAGAATATTTTCATCCACACGTCCACTATACGCTTGGTTTCCTCCTTTAATTTTAGATGAAGTATCTATAAACTTAATTTTTAATTGAATTAATACTTAATTATCTCAGCTGGCAACCTTTAACGTCCAAGATTTATGCTATATTCCGCTTAAAGTAGAGAATGATCATATGTATGTACCTACTTTTGTTCTATTATAATATATCTCCATGTCACTGAATTTACTACATCCTGCATTAGTTAAGGTTACGCTAATAATGATTTTTTTTTATATATAGAATACATTTAGACGCTACGCGCCAAGGCGGCCGGTAATGTTCAGGTGAAAAAGTACCTTTTATGCAATGTATAATACTTGCAAGAATCAATTCAATAATCGCAAGAAATCTAATACGTTCACCAGTTCATTGCTTTCCGCCATTATTTTTGCTGTGTCGTAAGCTTTTCCGGTTTTACGACTCGGCCATTATTCTTTTGATCTTACTGGCGTGCGGTCGAGCCCAGAACATCATACCTTAAATAAAGTCGAGTGTACCGAACCATCATTTTCTCTTTTTTGTTGCACCGAACCAGCATCGAGTCCATCGACTCAACAAGTACCATTCAGGCATCTCTAGCAAACAGCATCATAACCAAATTTGCCAGTAGAGGAACGCCCCAAGGTGGAGTCATCTCACCCCTACTATGGCTAATATTCATGAATAAAATCCTTTTATGCTTAGACAGAGAAAGAATTAAAGTAGTTGGGTATGCGGACGACTTGGTGATTTTAGTGTAGGGACTTTTTTCTCCCGTGATAAGTAAGATCATGGAGAGTGCTCTAAGTAAAGTCACCGCATGGGCCAGAAAGTGTGGACTTGGAGTCAACCCAAATAAAACTGAGCTGATGCTTTTCACCACAAAAACTAAAATACCCGAATTCAATCTTCCTCGAGTAAACGGTCAGATACTCTCCTTATCTTCCAGTGCTAAGTACCTAGGAGTTATTCTAGATCCTAAACTTATCTGGAAACCAAACATAGACGAACGAGTAAAGAAAGCATGTATAGCCTTCTATGCCTGCAACAGAACCTTCGGCAAAAGATGGGGTCTGCAACCAAAATTGACCGTGTGGATGTACACAGCCGTAGTACGCCCAATCCTTACCTACGGGTCGATAGTATGGTGGTGGGCCCTTAAAAAACCTTATAATATAACCAAACTAAATAAGGTGCAAAGAGCAGCATGCATTGGCACCACAAGCGCCCTACGGTCAACTCCGTCAGAAGCTCTAACAGTCCTGCTACACCATTACCCCTAGATTTAGACATATCACAAACATCTCAGCGCACAGCGCAATCAGACTCAGAGAGTCCAAGTGTTGGACTGCGAAACCCTATAGACACAGCAATATTATAGATTCTCTACCAGGAGAACTCGTATCGACTCCAACAGACTGCATCATCCCCACATTGAACTTCACAAAGCGTTTCGATGTACAATTCCCTACAAGAAAACATTGGCAAGATGGACAGACGACCAGTGGTTTCGATCTAACAGTCTACACCGATGGGTCAAAAATGGACTGTGGGGTTGGTGCGGGTGTTTTCTCGGACTCCCTGAAGATCGCAAGATCGTATAGACTCCCGGACGCTGCCAGCGTCTTCCAAGCGGAACTACTCGCCAAATCAACTCACACACAAATACAATACCAAGGCAAAGAATCGCTATTTTAATTGATAGCCAAGCTGCTATCAAAGCCATTGCCTCGGAAACCATTTCCTCGAAATTAGTACTAGAATGCCGACAGGAGCTGGCCTCGCTAGATGGCCTATGCATGGTAACCCTAGTCTGGGTTCCAGGCCACAGTAACGTTGATGGCAACGAACATGCTGACGAACTGGCCAGGCGAGGCTCAGCTTTCCACTGCTCACTTGCGCAACTTGTTCACACCCCGCTCGGAGCAATTAAGGCAAATATCTCCTCAATCTTTCTTAGAAAAGCTAACCTTAAATGGTCTAGGTTAACGAACTGCGTCGTATCCAGAAAGATGTGGCCTAACTACAACAAGACCAAAACAACCACCCTATTGAACAGAACGCGCAAAGACATTGCCCGTATAATCGCGATAATGACGGGACACTGGCCGGTAGGAGAGCACGCAGCCAAACTAAGTATCTCATATAATACAAACTGCCGTAGTTGCAACATAGCCACCGAAAAGGAAACAATTATATACTACATGTGTACTTGTCCAGAACTAGCTATGGCCAGACATCAAGCGTTAGGCAAACCCTTCTATTGGGGACCTGCATTGCGATTGATCGGGAAACTACTGACTGCCCAAAACTTGGCTTGGGCCAGTAGCGCAACAATCAAGTTCGTGATGAAGTGCTTACTTTACCTCCTAGTGGTGGTCCCCGGGCAACTATACGTATAAACCCTTATACGTATAGGCCAAAATTGTAAGTGCGGGTTGTCTAGGGCCTTGATTCTAGGCTAGGTAACGTGGGCCAGCAACCTGCGTTACTGAAACCAGCTCGCTACTGAAACCGACACTATGCCTCGGATAAGGACTGATCACATGTTGACGACTTTTGGCTATTGTACCCGGACAAAGATAGGTTTCTGGAATGTAAAGACGCTCCTCGACTCGGGAAGAGAAGGTCCTTACAATGCCAGATTCCTCCAACTGGAAAAGGAATTCATGCGATATAAACTGGACATTTTGGGGGTAAGTGAAGTAAGATGGTTAGAAGCGGGCGAGTACCAGTCTCCAACGCGTAACACTGTACTACTCTATTCTGGAAGACCATCCGGAAGTCCGCGGGAATATGGAGTCGGACTACTGCTAACAACAACAGCACGCAAGGGCCTGATTTCCTGGCAGCCTCATGGTGATAGGATTTTGACGGCCAGATTCCGGACTAGAGTACGACGCGTCACCATCATACAGTGTTACGCTCCAACGAATAGTTCGTCTGAGGACGAAAAGGAGAGCTTCTACAATCTCTTAAGCGCCGTCTTCAACACAACACCAAATGGAGACATTGTCATAGTGATGGGGGATTTGAATGCCAAGGTAGGCAGCGACAACGAAGGGCTCAAACATGTAATCGGGAAGCATGGACTAGGCAACCGCAATGACAACGGCGAAAGGTTTGTGGATTTCTGCAATGCCAACCGCCTTGTGATAGGTGGCACCATGTTTGAGCACAAGACCTGCCACAAAGTCAGCTGGGTTTCCAATGACAGGCAAGCAACCTCCAACCAAATTGACCATTTTGCTATCAGCCGCCGCTTTAGAAGCAGTCTCCTGGACGTCCGAAACAGACGAGGGGCAGATGTGGGGATAGTACGTGATCACCATCTTATGATAGCTACTCTCCAACTACGCACTGCTGCAGTTCGAAGATCCCACGACAACACAAGAATGCCCAGGTTCAACATCGATAGACTTAGTGATCCCTCAGTGCGCCAACAATTAAGGGAGCACTTTTCGCAAGGTGTGGAAGCAATCAGCAGCTCAATGCCCGCAACCATCCAAGACCATTGGTGTGCTGTGAAAAATGTTTTTACATCTGGTGCTGAAAGAATTGTCGGTCGATCGCAGGGAAGACATAGGGCGTGGCTTTCCGAGGATACCTGGAGACGGATTGACGAACGAAAACTGCTAAAAGCTCGCGTTGCAGCTACCCCAGCAGCAGGGAGAAGCGAGCTAGAGTCCCTATATCGCATGAAGATGAGAGAAGTTCAGCGTAGCGTACGACGTGACAAGCGCAACTACATCAACGCGCTGGCTACAGAAGCAGAAGAAGCTGCACGGAGGTGCGACAGCAGGACTGTCTACAGAATCACGAAAGAGCTGACAGGTGGTCGCAGCTCCAGCCAATACCTAGTGAAAAGCCTAGACGGCTCCTTGCTCATTTCGGATGAGGACCAGCTCAAGAGATGGAAAGAGCATTTTGCTACGGTTTTGAACCGTGTATTCGCTAGCGATATGCTCCCAAATCAGACTGAGATGCCCGAGGTGAGAAGTTCCCGAATACGCACCACGACTCCCAGTAAAGATGAGATCATTACCGCGATCAAGGCACTCAAAACCAACAAGGCGGTAGGACTTGACGGTATTCCAGCAGAGCTCTTACGAGCAACGCCAACAACATCGGCTGAGCTTCTGCTTCCACTTATAGATAGAGCTTGGGAAGCTGAGAGCTTTCCTAACGAGTGGAAAAAGGGAATGATCGTCAAGCTTCCTAAGAAAGGAAATTTAATGGAGTGCGGAAACTGGAGGGGTATCTGCGTGCTGCCTGCTGTAGCTAAGATAATAGCTAAAATCATCCTTGAGCGAATCAAACAACATCTCGAAGACACACTCGATGCCGAACAAGCAGGTTTCCGCTCTGGATCCTCCTGTGCCGACCACATCAACACCCTGCGGATTATCATCGAACAGTGTGTTGAATATCGATCGCCACTGCACCTGCTGTTCATCGATTTTGAGAAGGCGTTCGATTGTGTCAACAGGGAGTTTATTTGGCGTGCCTTACGCAGGAGAGGTATTCCCGATAAACTAATTGCTATTATCAAAGCTACATATGAAGGCTCAAAATGTCACGTTCTGCACAGGGGAAGGTTGTCTGAGGAATTTGAGATCCAAAGTGGGGTAAGACAAGGCTGTATCCTTTCACCAATATTATTCCTATTGGTGATTAGCGATGTGCTTCATGCAGCTTTGTCGACGGGAAACGGAGGAATTCGATGGACTCTTACATCTCAACTGAAGCATCTTGACTACGCAGACGATGTATGCTTACTCTCCCACAGAATTATGGACCTCCACCAAATGACAGCAGATGTGGAGAGGGAGGCAGGTGTCGTCGGGCTGAAAATTAATACGACAAAAACTAAAATCATCAGCCTTGGAACTAACTCATCGGCTCAAATATGCATTGCTGGACAACCGGTAGAGAGAGTAGAGGATTTCCAGTATCTTGGGAGTATTGTCTCGACCGATGGTGGAACCGAACTGGATATAGCCAACAGGATCGCCAAAGCAAAGTCCGCGTTCGGGATGTTGTCCAAAATATGGCGAAGCAATGCAATCAGTTTGAGCACCAAAATAAGACTGTTCCGCTCCAACGTTGAATCCGTGCTGCTATATGGTTGCAGCACGTGGAGAGTGACCACTACTATCACCAGAAAGCTGCAAACGTTCGTTAATAGGTGTCTGCGCAATATCTTAAGGATTTTCTGGCCCAATTGTATCTCTAACGAACACCTTTACGAGAGAACGGGTCAGGAACCAATAGGCACAACTATCCAACGGCGGAAGTGGCAGTGGATTGGTCACACGTTCCGAAAGGGTGACAGCTCCATAGCGAACCATGCTATGCAATGGAACCCTCTAACTCAGGATGGCAGAAGACCTGGCGGTCCGCGGAAAACATGGCGCAGAACAGTCGAGAAGGAGGCACGGCAGTTAGGGAAAAGTTGGGGAGAACTCAGACACATTGCCAGAAACCGTACACGATGGCGCGTAGGCGTAGTAGAGGCCCTAGGACCCACAAGGGGATACAGGACATAAGTAAAAGTAAACCCTTCTACATTTCACTTGAGGAGATCTGGGGTAGTCAAACGGTAGTGCATGCGATCATATGAAAACACAAGCGTTTTCACTCAGCTGAGGCCTACCAACTCCTACTCTCAACCTCCACGCGGTGACAGCCGGGTGCCTAGTACCTTAATCCAAGAAATGGGTAACCAACCCCGTTTGGCGGATTCTTGGTGGTAGCAGATGAGAGAGGGGGGGAAGAGTGCTTTTCTCACTAGAGCACTTCTTCCTGTTCCAGGCGGCAGCGGACGAATTCCCTAGACGGAGTCAACGGTGGCGTCTATAGTTCCAGTTAGGTTGAACTTAGTGAATACCTTGCGCGAGCTGCTTCGACGTATTCGGATCACAGGTCGGTAAGGAATTTCCAATGTTGGTCAGGACATTGGAATAGAGATGGTGGCGGAGGAGCCTTTAATGGGCCAACGGCAGCGCTCATACTCCCGTAGTGGACTACTGGCACCGGTGTACCCGGCCCCTCGTCCTAGGGGAATAATTAAGGAACTGGCCCTCCAGGTTGGGGGTTGTGCCGTCGGGGTAACTTCCCTACCACGTAAAAAGCGCATGGTTCCGAAACAACCAAAAGCCTCGGATAAGGATGACCCAACTAATGACGACCCCAGCAAACGAAATAAGGACAACGACCTTCGGATCTGTACGTGGAATGTTCTGTCCCTTTAAAGACCACGTGCAGCCGAACAACTAGCAGAGGCCCTAGACTGCTATAAAGCAGATATTACCGCCATCCAGGAAGCGCGATGGGATGGGCCAGGCAAAAAGAGGATGAAAAACTGTGACATCTACTACGATGATTGCTACAGAGGCAACAGGCAACGCTTATTCGGATGCGGATTTGTCATACGCGGTAGACTTAGGCAAGAAGTCTTAAGCTTCCGACACGTGAGCGAGCGTATTATAACTATCCGGATCAAGGCTAAATTCGCTAACATAAGCCTAATATGTGTTCATGCCCCCACAGAAGAAAAGGACCCTGCCTCCAAAGAGTGTTTCTACGAGCTCCTCGACAAAACATACGAGCAATGTCCTAAATACGACGTTAAGATCGTATTGGGCGATTTTAACGCCAAAATAGGAAAGGAGGACGTCTTCGGTAGAGCAGTCGGTAAGCATAGCCTACACGACACCACGTCTGATAACGGACTAAGGCTAATTGATTTCGCTGTGGAGCGAAATGTCACCATAGCAAGCACATGGTTTCCTCATCTCGATATTCATAAGCAGACATGGCGGTCCAATGATCATGTCACGATCAACCAAATTGATCATATTGCGATCGACGCAAGGCATGCCTCCAGTATTCTGGATGTCCGGACCTTCCGAGCGGCCAACATAGACTCGGATCATTACCTTGTTGTAGCCAAGGTACGAATGCGGATATCCCAATCTGAGCAACAAAGAAGAATTACTGTGAGAAAATTTAACGTCGAAAAGCTATAATCGCAAGAGACCGCCAGACTCTTCGCTGAACGCGTATCCCGAAATCTCTCAATCACCCCTATACCGCCAGCATCAAGTGCCGAAGACCAGTGGCAACGCTGCCAACATGCCATCAGAAACGCCGCGACTGATGTGCTGGGTCTCGCTCGCCCACCACCGCGAAACCCCTGGTTTGACGAAGAATGCCGGCGAGTGCATGCAGCAAAACAAGAGGCATACAAAGCGGCGCTGCAAAGGAAGACGAGAGCTGCTCGTGAGCTCTACGAGCAAAAGAGACGGGAAGAACATCGGCTTCTCCAAAAGAAGAAAAAAGAGCATGAGAAGCGAGCGTTTGAGAATATCAAGAGTCTATATTCCAGGAACAATGTACGGAAGTTTTACCAAAAGGTAAAAAGAACGTGTCAGAGAAGTAATACCCGTACAGAAACCTGTAGAGATGAAAATGGAAACCTCGTAGTAGAATCACAGTCGGTGCTGAGAATATGGAAAAACTACTTCTGCAGACTGTATAACGGCGACGAAGACCAACATCCCGCTGTCAGGCAGAATGAACCATTCAACATGGACGATGATAGTCAAAATTTCCGTCCACCTGACCAAAACGAAGTGAGGATAGCAATATCCAAGCTAAAATCGAACAAGGCTGCTGGACCTGACGGCTTACCGGCCGAACTTTTCAAGGCAGCTAGGGATGAATTGGTAGAGTGCATACACCAACTCATTTCTAATATTTGGTCAGAGGAGTGTATGCCTGATGAATGGAATCTCAGCATCGTTTGCCCGATCCACAAGAAAGGAGACCCCCTCAACTGCGCCAATTATAGAGGCATCAGTCTCCTCAACATCGCGTACAAAATCTTTTTTGCGATATTGTGTGAACGCCTGAAACCTTTTATCAACAGCCTGATTGGACCCTATCAGTGCGGTTTCAGGCCAGGAAAGTCCACCATCGATCAAATCTTCACACTTCGGCCGATCCTGGAGAAAACCCAATAATTCCAAATCGATACTCACCACCTCTTTATCGATTTCAAGGCCGCCTATGACAGCATCTATAGAGAAGAGCTTTATAGAGCCATGTCTAGTTTTGACATCCCTGCCAAACTTGTCCGCCTGTGCAGGCTGACGATGGAGAACGCTCGCTGCTCCATCAAGGTCGGTAATGACCTCACCGAGACCTTTGATGTCAAAAAAGGCTTTAGACAAGGTGACGCGCTGTCATGTGACTTCTTCAATATTGTACTTGAACGGATTGTGCGGAACTCACAAGCCAACACCGGAGGCACAATCTATTACAAGTCTGTACAACTGCTTGCATACGCCGACGATATAGACATTATCGGAAGATCTCAGCGGGCTGTC
The DNA here is from genome assembly GCA_945910035.1 of Brachypalpus laphriformis. NCBI lineage: Eukaryota > Metazoa > Arthropoda > Insecta > Diptera > Syrphidae > Brachypalpus > Brachypalpus laphriformis. The sequence continues at coordinate 105,074,974 of OX246754.1, read as the reverse complement.
ACCGGTGCTTTTGCAAGCATTGAGGCGGAAGCAGCCAAAATGGGTTTAGCGATAAACGAGGGCAAAACCAAGTATATGCTGTCAACTAGAAGGGAAAACCAACATCGACGAATTGGACAAAACGTCACCGTGGGCAGCTATAACTTCGAGGTAGTAAGGGACTTTGTGGACTTGGCTCTGCTATAAATTCAGCAAACATAATCAGCGCAGAAATCAATCGAAGAATAACTCTTGCCAATCGCTGTTTTTTTGGGCTTATAAGGCAATTCAACAGTAAAGCCCTATCTCGAACAACTAAGGAGACTCTATATAAGACCTTGATCATCCCAGTCCTGCTTTACGGCGCTGAAACATGGACTTTATTAAAAGAGGATGAAGATATCCTTGGTCGCTTCGAGAGAAAAATCCTTCGTAAGATTTTCGGTCCCGTTTGGGTTGACGGGCTTTGGAGGAGAAGATTCAATCACGAACTATACGAGCTGTACAGCGACATCGACCTAGTCAAAAAACTGCGTATTGGACGTCTGAGATGGCTAGGACATGTAGAGCGAATGGACACCAACGCTCCGGCCCGCAGAGTCTTCGAATCTAACCCCGAGGGACGACGCAGTAGAGGGAATCATCGCCGTTGGTGGCGCGCACAAGTTCAAGGGGACCTCGACCAACTTGGAGTGCGCAACTGGAGGCAATTAGCTAAAGACCGAGCTAAATGGAGAGGCTTGTTGGTTGAGGCCCAGGTTCACCCCGAACTGTAGCGCCACCTAAGTAAGTAAGTAAGATCTGGGGTAAAAACATAAATGAGCTAACCCTCTTCTTAAACTTCACAGGCTGGCTCTAGATTGTCCTCACCAACACACATCAACATCCCAGGTCGCATGAGTCGTGGTATCAAAACGGCACAACTGTGCTAATTGGGTCTCTGTCTTACAGAACCGCCGCTTCTACCTACCTACCTACCCATCTATAGAGTTTCCTGGGAAATGCGTGTCCATGGGGAGGTTTAAAGTTCCTTCTGTGGACATTGTCCAGTTCCCGTTAGGTTTCTGGATAAAACAAGGGATGTGAGGAGATTTGGAACGTATTTTTCTCAATCAGCTAGAATCGTCTGTTCTTTCTATATTGCTACAGAATAATCTCCACGATTCTCACTGAGCTTTCCTTATCTCTTTTTTTGAAAACCCTGAGGCTGTTCTTATAGTTGTCCCAGTCTTCTGGAGATCGTGAAGACTTAGCTATATTGAACTGTTTTCTACTGTCATTTCGGAGTTTTGCTATGTTAGTATTCCACCAAGGTGGTTTATTGCCATATCTGTGCCTGCTTAACGGACAAGCTTTCAAGAAGGCTTTATTCATGGTTTTGAATACTTTGTCAACCATCTGGTCGATTTCAGATGGTGAACGAGGTTGAGTTAGCTCGGTGTTGAGTTTTTTATTTAAAAATGTATTATAAACCTGCCAGTTAGTATTCCTAGAATTCCTAAAGGACTTTAATGGAGGTTTGGTAAATACGAAACTAAATTGTATGTAGGTACTTATGGTCCGAAAAAGAGACTTCTTTCGATACCATTCATTTAATCATATTCAGCTTTGGGGAGTTGGTGGCTAAGGTAATATTTAATACTTCTTGCCTAATTCTGTTAGTAAAAGTAGGTCCAGAACCTATATTACATACTACGAGGTTAGTTTGATATGATAAAGACGAAAAGACCCTCAGCTCAATTGCTTGTGCCACTGCTTCCCTAGAGGTTGTGGTGTGCATTAGCGTCAGCGCCTATCACTAGGTGAATGTTGCTTGCTTGGGCTGATTTTATCGTCTCGCGTATATTAGGTGTTGGTAGTGGGCCTATACGCTGACGATATCCATAGCCTGTCTTTCCCATCGCGGGCTAACTCCACACATGCGAAGTCCGGATCGCTAAAATTTGGTAAGAAGAAGGCTCTTAAGTTATTTTTCGCTAAAATGCAGGATCTTGGTTTACCTGATCCTTTGGCATAAAGCAGAGAATAGTTATTTTTCCTTAATCCAGCTATGCGGTTGTCACTTGTCACCCAAGGTTCCTGGATAGGGGCAATGTCCTCTCCTCCTGACTGCAGGCGGAGCAAAAGGTTAGCAGAAGCTACTATCGAGTGGTGTAGATTAATCTGTACCAGTCGGATCATCATTCCTGACTGGTACAGATGCCTCTATTACTGTGGTGTCACCATCCTCCGACTCGGAAGATTCACCACTGTTATACTTGGCAGCTCAGTTACCTCTGTATCACCTGCTGACTCAGCTGGCGTTACGACCTGGGTCGAAGTGGGAGCCGTCGGTTGTGAGTGAGACGGAAGGTTATCTGGTTCGGTATCCAATCCAAGGCTGCTTAGAGAGGAAACCATACCTGAGATGAGTCTTTTGTTTTTCTCATGGGCGTTCAGCGCCAGTTCTTCCACGCCGTAGAAGATTTTATAATCGCTTTTGCTTAAAAGCTCCAGGGATTCTTGGTTGAGGAGGAATGAAACTTGTTATGTATTTGCCTGAACGGAAGAATTTAAGAACAGCAGCGCACCTACTGGAGAGTTCTGACTGACGACGACGTACCAATTCCCTACCGGTTGTCAAAACTATGCATGTGGTTTCTGCCTTCTTCTGATTTTGGCACTCGCACCATCCAGGTTATCTTCCCCCATTTGTACTTAGCTTTAAGTCTTATTTTATATATAATAAATTAATGGATTCCAATTGGAGGTCTGCTTTCTTTATTCAACACACTCATGCGGATACACAACAGTGACGATGAGGAGGAGAAATTTACATAAAGCTAAATATTACGACAAATTAACATGGACCAAGTTCAACTACAGACTCTTTTACAGGCAATAAAAGCGGCGATTGAAGCAAATACTACACAGCCATCACAAAGTGAGGCAATCCAGCTAGAAAGTTTCAATGAGGACATCGAGAGTTGGGACATATTCATCAAAAGGCTTGAAAATTTCTTTAGCTTGAAGAATTTAACCGGAACGGGAGACAGCGTGAATTCCAGCAAAAGGGATTGGCTGATTCATGCGATAGGTCCAAAAACTTTACAACTTCTTTGAAATCTAACCAGCCCAGACGATCCTAAAACTAAATCGTATAACGATCTAGTTATACGTTAGTTAAAGATCATCAACACCCAGCACCAAGCGAAATTGCAGAGCAAAACCGATTCTCGAAACGTATTCAGCATGAGGGGGAAAGCATAGCAAACTTTGTTTCAGATTTAAAGAAAATGTGCAAAAACTGCGACTTCAAATGCGCTTCTTGTAAAGCATCGACGGCCGATGCACACTTGAGGCAACAGTTCATAAGCGGTCTCCGAAATATACACTGGTTGGAGAAAACAATCCAGTTGAAGGAGCCAAATAATACATTCGTCGACTGCGTAAATACAACGTTGGCGATGGAATCCGCTCACAAAGATTCCAAGGACATACAAAACCTTCAAACTACTTTTTCCACAAATCGCCAGAATCAGCTGTCAAATGCACGTCTACGAAACTCAAACGCACCAAGAACATCGTCAAAAGATCAGCCGTTCCCCAGACACAGGCGCGACAAGCAGCGGGAAACCAAATCCAGTTTTTGTTTTCGATGTGGTAGTAAGGATCATTTAGCAAATTCCTGCAAACATATTCGGACGGTATGTTCGAAGTGCCGAAAAAGTGGTCATTTGGCTCGCGTTTGCATGAGCGGGTTGCGAAGACCACACCTTGTCCAAAATCCAAATAGAAGCAAGACCCACAATCAGAACCAACTGCAACAAATATTATCACATACGGAGAAGGAAGGCAAAGGAGAATTTGAAAAATGCTGCATAAATAACCCCAGTGAATGTGTTCTTCCGGAGGAGAGGAGTAAACCAAAGAAAATTATGCCGGGCAAGGTGGATGCAATTTTCGGGAGAGAGTGGCTCAAATTATTCCCAGTGAAATAACCTGAACTACATCAATTGCATGAAATGATTTTACCTCAGTCAAAAGAGAAAATATTGCATGATTTAAGAAGCTAATTCAGTAATGTTTTTAGATCTGGCGTGGGAAAAATTAATAACTACGAAGCCACACTTTTTTTAGATGATAACGTCAAGCCAATTTATGCTGCCGCTCGCAAGGTACCGTATGCACTAAGAGGTAAAATGGAAAACGAGATCGACCGCTTGGAAAAAGCAGGTATTATAGCAAAAATGAAATACAGTGAGTGGGTTACACCGGTGGTCCCCATCATTAAGAAGAATGGGTCAATTGGACTATGTGCCGACTATAAAATTACATTAAATCAGGTTCTTAAGAGTGATCACTTTCCAATTCCAGATCCAGAAGACATTTTCGCTACAACAATGCTTGGGGGCAAGTTCTTTTCAACATTGGACTTGAGCGAAGCATATTTGCATATGCCAATGGATGAACATACCTTGTTATGTTTTATATAAAATAAGCCTATGAATTTTTCGAAAATTAAATAAAATTTGTGTATGGAACTGAACTTCAGTCTATGCCTATTACTCCTTTCGCTGAAAGATCAATGTTGTACGATTGAGGCCCTAGTTTTGCAATGATATCTAGGAATCTCTGGGAAGTTTTTGTTCATTCTCCTTTACAGGGTTTTGTTTTCAGGATGATTTGTGAATAGGAGCCCCGATTGGAGATGTGGCTGGTAAGGTCGTTGACCGCCAACCGACGTCGAAGGGATAGATGAGTATGTCGGCGTAATTTTTTTTTACGGTGTTCATTTAGGGGCTGCCATAAAACACGGAGGGCATGGCAGCCAAGGAAGCGTTGTATCGGGTCCGATTCTCGGAACTGGATTCGGTGCGACGCAGGGGTGGGTATACTCCAGGAGAGCCCCAACACTTATAGCTCTCCCCTCCCCATGTGAAGGCGTACGTTATAAGACGGTGCTCGGGCAAAAATTTTAAGGCATTTCGGGTCCCTCATCTCTCTTTTTCAGACAACACCATCTAGTCTTAGGCATGGAATACGTAACACCCGTCCACAGTCCAAGCAGCAAGATCCCCCCCAATCTGACGAGCTAGTTTCTGGCGGGAGCAAGCATGCCTACAGCTGTGGAGACTCGGACACCCTTCCGTCCCTGTTGCCCGGACTGGCTCTAGGAGTCCTGTGGCCTGGAGTCATAAGGGTGGCATGAGGGGCGGAAGGTTTAGGTCGGTGCGGGTTGCACGCAATAGCCATCGCGGTGGTCGTGCCGTTACGTGCGGTACTCTAGGTGCCCCGTTCATTTTCTTGTGGCGTGCAAGCGGCTGACCCTATTCCGTTACAGGTGGCGCCCAACGTGGGGCCCGAAAATTGTCTTGAATTTAAGCCTTTATCAAACAATTTCTTTTTGCAAGTGCCTAGACTGTTCGTTCAATTTATCTTGGCGTAAGTGCTGCTGACTTCGGCCAGCAGTTCCTTTTAGAAACACCTGACGCGAAGGCCTTGTACTCTTTTCAGATTCTTTCTTTTTCTCTCGAAGGTAACTGCGGTTATGCCGGAAGCTCACACTGCGTCCGGTATATGGATACGGGAATTTATATATGTCTGATGCGTGGTGCTGACAGTTCCCGGGTATCCGTAGTCTCTTCAGGGATTAGTATGTTTGCAAGTCACAGTCCTTATCCAGTAGATAGGTGTGTTTCGACCAGTCTATTGTTCGTGGGGATTTGACTGAGCAGAACGTTTCGGGTAGGAGATGGGTCTAGGAGAACATATGTCCGGTAGTTGGGTGTACAGAACCCTCAGCTACGTCCGTTGCACGTTCCCCTGGATTCATTCCTAAGCCTCCATTCACCTGATAGAATCTGAGGAGAGAAGAGACTACCCAAACCTATGACCTGAAGTAATGCGCAGCGCAGCGTCACTTGCCAGTTGCATGGTTTTGGTGGTTTCTTGGGTGTCTTCATTTAGGGTACAGCGTTCGGTCTTGCACGTTAGTCGATATCAAGTAGTAGTCCTTTACAATGGGATTTTGGTAATGCCTTCAACGTGTCGTAGTGCCGAAGGCCAGCAACCAGTCACATTTCCACCCAACATAATCCTGATTAATATAGTACATCCTGATTTTTTTATTTTTCCTTGAACAATTTTTTTGAGAGTTGATATTTTTTTTTCTTTTAGTACGATTTTTGATTTTGGTTTTATTTCTTATGGGAAGTATGTATTCAGTATTACGCTCGACTGTAAGATTTTATTTTGAGGAGTGGTTTAGTTTAGATACTTTTTACTCTATTGGATTTTATTCTTTTAATAAGTTTAGTCAGAATCTCATTTGCTCTCAGGTTTTTTTTAATTTTTTTTTCTCTAGTATTACTCCTTACTCTAGACGTAGCCAAGTTGTTGGCTATTAGATAAGTTGTAGTAAGTTTTTTCTTTGCTTCTAGGAATTATAGATTCGTTAGTTTTTTATAGCCTTTATTGCGAATTCGTGGATTGTAAGTTTTTTTCTAGGATTGAATAGTGAATTTTGAAGCGTTCCAATACCCTATCCTGGTTGGCCTTTATAAGGGATGTCCGATCAGGAAAAAGCGAAATTGACAAAGTCAAGGAGTCGGTATAGTTTGAGAAAAAGAGACGTCTATGACACGACGGGAAAAAGTGTACGTAGGGGAAGCAGCATGGCAAATCCACAGACGCAGGTAGTCGAGAAGGAATTGGCAGCTGCTGGACCGTCGGGTACAAATGTTCTCCCGCCCTCATCTAAACCAGCCATACATACAGCGAGTGACCATGCCTCAGATGAGGAAGACCTGGCTGAATATATTCAAGAGGTAGTGATTGCAATGGTTGGCCTGACTCGAGCAGAAGAACTGCGAGTGCTCAGAGAGGAAATGAACAAGAGCCGCGAATTCATTCGTGACGAAGTGGCGACGCTGGTTCGGCAAACACTGGCGGCGACTACTCCGGTAAATCAACAAAATACATTGGGAGAAAGAAGAAGGGAAGAACATCTTCCGAGCAATGCAGCGCCGAATAATGCCGCTCTCCCCAGAAGCAACCCCGTAGTTCCACCACCCTGTCGGAATACCAACGCCGACGATTTCTTGCAGCGGCTTAACAACTTGTCGCTAAATGACCCCTCAAGTATTTTTCGTGCTAGTTCACCACCAGTGCCAAGATCCAGGATGCAAGCCTATAACTTCCACAAGTGGGGCCTTAAGTTTGACAATCGAAACATGACCGTAGATGAGTTTATTTTTAGACTTGAAAGGCTACGTGTCTGCAACAATGCCTCATGGGATGAAGTGGTAATGAACTTTCACCAGTTCGTTAGCGGACAGGTCGAAACTTGGTTCTGGGGCTATGTAAAGACGAATCCCAGAGTTCCCTGGATATCACTTCGCTGTGCTCTTATCGACCAATACCGCAGTCTGGAAACAGATTCAGAGCTCTCCAGGAGAATGTCTGATAGGAAGCAAGGTACCTCGGAATCCTTTGACGATTTTTACACCACCATCCAACAGATGAACAGTCGGTTACGAACACCCAAGCCGGATAGTAAGCTGATCGTACTACTGAAGCAGAATGTTCGAAGGCGAATGGGGGAGCTGCTGATAACCTTTCAAACAAACAGCCTTCGAGAGATGGTCTATGTGTGTCGTAACATAGAAAAGTACAGCAACGACCACGACCACCAAAAACTTAGGTCAGGTTACGTTCCACCGCCACGTAGGAATTTTGTTTCAGAAGTTCAATACGCGGCCCAGCCGCCTAGTGGCAGTAATTTTGTCGAGGAGCTACCAGGGAAAAGAGATACCCGGAATTTTATCTGCTGGAATTGTAAAGGATCAGGTCATTCGTTCTACGAATGTCCCGGTCCCCAAAGAGCGCTCTTCTGCTATAAATGCGGCAGAGAGAACACCACCACTCCGCAGTGCCCCAAGTGTTCGGGAAACGAGAGAAGGAGCAATCTGTCATCCGGGCCGAGTTGCTCCCGAAACCAGAACCCGGGCAGTCAATAGGCTGCGATAATAGAGCAAGCTCGCAAGCCTTTAACAATTCACAAAACCCTCAACCCATGGAAGTGAAGATTTTAGCCCGAGATGTTGATCCACAGACCACGAACCCCAAGCCACATCTAGAGGAACCCATTGAACCCACCAAGCCAATTAGATCCCTACATGAGCGCCTTATAAACTACCAAGCCGTGCGGAAAAGGATCTTTAACAACCCCAGCAGTTCGGTGTCTTCGAAGATTAGGAAGCTGCGAGAAAAATTTAGGGATAAGAAGTGTATGTACAGATCCATAGAAGCAACCACCTTCTGCAATTCCACGGAAGACCCCCGCCCGTACGCAACGGTCTACCTTTTCGGGGAACCAATATTGGGACTTCTGGATAGCGGAGCTTGCGTCAGTTGCCTAGGCGACGGCGGTATTGACCTATTAAGAAAACATGGTATGACTGTTTTGAAATTTTCCATGCATATCAAGACAGCCGACGGCCAGCTTCAGGCTATAGTGGAGAAAGTCATGGCGGACCTAACATATAATGGAGTGACCAAGAAGATGCGTCTTTTAGTAGTCCCAACCTTACAACAGAAGCTTTACCTCGGTATCGACTTCTGGAAACAATTCGACGTTGCGCCAAATCTGATCGCCGAAATATCCACCAGTCCTCCTATTCAAGACCCTGTGGCCAGTGCACATGCTATATCAGCGGGCGAGTCTAGACGGCTTAGGGAAACCATCAGCCTGTTTCCATCTTTCGTCACTAATGGTTTAGGTAAGACCACCTTAGAGGTACATCAGATTGATACAGGGGATGCCGAGCCTATAAAGCAACGTCATTATCCGGTCTCTCCAGCGGTGCAGAAACTTCTGTATGAGGAATTGGATCGTATGTTGAAAATGGGAGTTATTGAAGAGAGTACCAGCCCATGGAACTCTCCGGTAGTCTTAATCCGCAAACCGGGGAAAAACCGATTGTGTCTAGACTACCGGAAGGTTAATCAGGTTACTCGGAAAGATGCGTATCCACTTCCTCATATAGAGGGATTGCTAGGACGTCTATCTGATACGCACTATATTTCTAGTGTTGATCTGAAGGACGCCTTTTGGCAGATCCCGCTGGAGAGGGAATCCCGACAGAAGACGGCCTTTACGGTTCCTGGCAGACCGCTTTACCAGTTCAAGCTCATGCCCTTTGGTCTATGCAACGCGCCGCAGCGCATGTGCAGATTAATGGACAAGGTGGTCCCGAACGAACTGAGAACTAATATCTTTGTCTACCTGGATGATCTGCTGATAGTGTCGCGCACATTCGACGAGCACATCGAGGTGTTGAGGATCGTGGCAAATAGGTTGAAGGACGCAGGTTTGACGATAAATGTTGAGAAGTCAAAGTTCTGTTTCCGGGAGTTAAAATACCTAGGATACCTAGTAGGAGACGGTTGCTTGAAGGCAGATCCAGGGAAAGTAACTGCCATCAATGACTTTCCCGTTCCAAAAAATGTTCGTCATGTAAGGCGTTTCTTGGGCTTCGCATGGTGGTATCGTTAAGACGCTTTACCGACTCCGTCAAAAGTTCTTCTGGCCCAACATGGCGTCTCAAGTTAAATCCTTCCTTGCAAATTGTGACGTATGTAAAACTACCAAAGCTTCTAACACTGTGCCGCGCCCTCCCATGGGAAAGGCATTCGTGGTCGATAGACCATTCCAACTTTTATACCTTGACTTCCTTGGGCCATATTCCCGCTCCAAAGCTGGAAACACCCATCTGCTTATCGCACTGGACCAGCTCACCAAATTTGTAATGCTGCAACGGCTCAAATCCGTGACATCTTCCTCTACAGTAAAGTTCCTACAAGAGCAAATTTTTTGTACGTTTGGGGTTCCGCAATCGATATTAACGGACAATGGCAAGCAGTTCACCGGCCTGGAGTTCGAAAAGCTAATGTCCGCTTATGGCATAACGCACATCACGGCCGCCTCATACTCTCCTCAGGCTAATGCCAGTGAAAGGGTAAATAGGTCAATTCTAGCTGCCATCCGGTCGTACATCGATCCCCTTATGAAGCCCTTTTCGGACAACAAATGGTCGAGCATGGGACCGACTATCAGCAAAAAAATTAAATATGCGGTTGGCGATGAGGTATTCCGAAGAAACTTTGTGCTGAGCGATGCTACCAAGGGGATAAGTTCGAAACTCAGTCCAAAATTCCTCAAAATGAGAGTCAGAAAGAGTATTGGTAACAATCTGTATGAGCTAGAGGACTTGTTAGGCAAGAAGGTAGGGGTATACCACGGGAAAGATCTAAGGAAATAAGTAGTGGTACGGCTAGTTCAGTCTGTGCATGAGATCTTTAAACTCAGGCGTGGGTCGGTGCCTTCAGGCTTCATCTTCGGCTTCTATTTTCCCTTTTCTTCGTACGCGTTGGTACTTCACAAATAAAAGGTTTTGTAGGGAATCCTTCGCTTCGACACTCCGAAACGACTTTTACGATATCACACCTCAGTTGTCGCACAGTTCGAGGAGCTGTGGTGCTTACTTTTGGGTTCGGAGCCAAGATACCGAGTTGTTAGGCTGAAAACCGTTTGGAGCGATGAGTGAGATCCAGGGTGGTGCTGTAAAATTCTACATTTTGGTTGATTTCCTGGCTAAGCCAAGGTTGCTACCGCCGACGACATAAGTCCTGTAATTACGAGATAACCTGCGACGAAGTAAAGTACAACAGATCCACCACCATCGAGACATGCAACATGCGGCAAGGTGCAGCCCGGCGTTGACACTGTGTGGGGTAGGGAGAAGCATGGAAAAAGTGCAAAATCATGAATGTATTTAAAAAAAAAAACAAAAAAAAAGGAAAAACAAAAAACAAATACCAACAATAATTACAGGCATAGAAAAAAAAAGAAGACAAAGGGAATACCCCCACCCGAGAATTGAACCTACGAACGATGGAGAAAAGACAAAGAGAGGACGGCTTAGCATCAAGCCACTTTACCATACCGGACTTTATCGCATAAACGACCACTAAGAGTTGGTAAAGCGTCCAAATATTAAAGGCGCGAGAGATGCTGACTTACACCCACGCAGAGATTCTTGGCGTCTCAGTATGGAGGACTTCCGGGAGTCCTTATCTCGCAGGATTTCATTGGGAAAATTATGATTGAAATTCATGTATTCACAGAAAATTCCGGAGAAAATTTTGATTCCCCTACTGATTTTTTCCCAATAAAATCTAGCCAGATACAGGAACAAGCGGTAGTATCACGCCATCCGATGGTAGCTAAGTGTGAGTGACGCCCCGATAACGCAGATCCCCTATAAAAGGCCACACCGGAGACGACACGCGCTCTTTTCTGGTTGGTACGTACGCGCTGAAATTGGTCGGTCGTAGTAGACGGACGTAATGCCCGAAGTGGGCGCGGTTCGGGTGACACTTGTGGTTTTTTTTGTGAAAAAAAGGTCTTGAGAATGTGCAGGTTATAGTGCGCGAAAAGTCAACACTTAAACGAAGACCATATTTATACACTTAACCTAAAAGTAAAAGAAACCGAAAGAAAAAGAAATAAAGTGAAATTTAGTGATTGCCGAAAAGTGATAAAAGTGACCTGAAAAGAAAAAGAAATAAGAAAAAGTATCTAGTAAAAGAACAATTGTGTGACCACTCCCCTCCCCTCTAAAAGTCAATAGTAAAAGATCACCCATCGCGCAAACCTACCCACCTCTCGAAGCACATCGAAAAAAAAGAAAAAACATAAAAAAAACCCTACACCTGTTATCGCGGTGTCCCAATTATGAGCAAGTGGCCAGGAGAAACGGTGAACTGTGCGTGAGCCAAACTCCAAGAAAAAGCGGGTGTCCAATTGAGCCCCTTGGGCAGTGCGTGAGCAAAAAGAAAGAAAAAAAAGAAAAAAAAAAAACTTAACGCAAAAGTGCCCTTCCAGTGCCCCTAGACCTATTTATCACCCCGTCTCAATATTCCACCAACCCCCACCAAACATTTAATACGGGGAACCGCCCATTGTCGATATCAACAATCTACCGTATCCCGGTACCCACAACAGCAACCTACACCTGAATACCACGCCAACAACACAGCAGAGCACCGGACCGAAAAGCAGCACACCACCCATCCACCCAGCATACTTCGAACTATCGAACCAGCTAATGTTTCCCTCAACTCCCCACCTGGCCTAATTCCCTTTTTATATTTCCCCCCTCTCCTATCTAATCCAATTTCCTCCGATCCCGCCTCCCACTCAAATAAAATATTTAGTTGTATTTTCTATAAGATCTTTTAAAGTATTCCATGTAAAAAAAATAATAAAAATTTTAAGTAAAAGTAAAAGCGCTAAATATAGTGTTAAAAAAATGGAAAATTATAAGATAAAATAAAAAAATAATATAATGAATAAAATATAGACTTGGTTTGTCCAGGTGAAATCAATCTCAAAGGTTCGTTCACTCGGTTGGCCTCGCGGTTATTATTATTATTGTATTCAATCCCCCCCCTTAGCTTAGATTCGTCTCCCGCGATGCTGTGCACAACATCCGGACATCGTCTTCAACGGGGTAAGTGATTTAGTTCGATTAAAGTTAGAATATTATTGTCATTGGGTTTGAACGAACCTACATACCTACCTGATAGCCTGAAATATTTTTTTTTGATTTGATTTAAATTTTGGCTTAATTGAGTGCGCCAGGAAGCATGCTACCTATTTTGATTGTTATTACGAATTAGATTTCATTTGCACCGGCGCTGCCACATATATATATATATTGTATATATATATACCTTATATACAATATAGTGTTATAAAAGCGAAAAGATACCTCAGAGTAGTAACTTCATAAAAGATAATTATAATAACCTTTATACCTAGAAATTAAGTTGAGAAATTTTGTTAAGTCTAAGTAAATTACCTTGTTATGTTTTATATAAAATAAGCCTATGAATTTTTCGAAAATTAAATAAAATTTGTGTATGGAACTGAACTTCAGTCTATGCCTATTACTCCTTTCGCTGAAAGATCAATGTTGTACGATTGAGGCCCTAGTTTTGCAATGATATCTAGGAATCTTTGTGAAGTTTTTGTTCATTCTCCTTTACAGGGTTTTGTTTTCAGGATGATTTGTGAATAGGAGCCCCGATTGGAGATGTGGCTGGTAAGGTCGTTGACCGCCAACCGACGTCGAAGGGATAGATGAGTATGTCGGCGTAATTTTTTTTACGGTGTTCATTTAGGGGCTGCCATAAAACACGGAGGACATGGCAGCCAAGGAAGCGTTGTATTGGGTCCGATTCTCGGAACTGGATTCGGTGCGACGCAGGGGTGGGTACACTCCAGGAGAGCCCCAACACTTATAGCTCTCCCCTCCCCATGTGAAGGCGTACGTTATAAGACGGTGCTCGGGCAAAAATTTTAAGGCATTTCGGGTCCCTCATCTCTCTTTTTTAGACAACACCATCTAGTCTTAGGCATGGAATACGTAACACCCGTCCGCAGTCCAAGCAGCAAGATCCCCCCCAATCCGACGAGCTAGTTTCTGGCGGGAGCAAGCATGCCTACAGCTGTGGAGACTCGGACACCCTTCCGTCCCTGTTGCCCGGACTGGCTCTAGGAGTCCTGTGGCCTGGAGTCATAAGGGTGGCATGAGGGGCGGAAGGTTTAGGTCGGTGCGGGTTGCACGCAATAGCCATCGCGGTGGTCGTGCCTTTACGTGCGGTACTCTAGGTGCCCCGTTCATTTTCTTGTGGCGTGCAACCGGCTGACCCTATTCCGTTACAATATTGTCACTATAATTGTTACTAATATTACTTTTAAATTGCAGAAATACAACAATAGAAGTGGTCCAAGCCTTTCCCCCCGTCATCGATCATCAACGTTGACACAGTTCCAGCCAATCCAACAGTTTTCAGAGGGCCTTCGCTTCGCCCAGGACAAGAGGAAACATTTACATCGGAATATCGAATATTCAGTGCTTAAGTAAGTAAACGACTTATTGGTACTAATATTATCTTTAATTGCAAATATACAACACAACTGCACAACATTTCCAAGCATTTTCCACCCCAATTGCCGTCGTAATCGCCAAAAAATTTTCATCCCTTGAAACTTCGAGGACGAATGCAAATTATTTGCCCGGAAGAAAAGATCGTGAGTGATTATATTTATTGCATTACTAGTGCATATGTTATTGTTACTAATATAGTTTTTAATTACAGGAAAATTAAATACGAAGAAAAAAAGCTCCAAGTTGTCATCGCCCACCGTCGTCGTAGTCGTCGCCACCAAACCAACATCAAAATCATCCAATCAACCAAGCTGAACTAGATGCAGCTCCTGCTGTCCCCGGAATAACTATCAGTGATATACGAAGAAACCCGTGGTGTGCTGAAAGTGAACTTGGAAAATGATGTTCGTGCTGCTGCTACCAACACCAACAATGAATGTTGTATATGCATTAAAGAGGCAAGGACGCACTCTTTATGATTTCGGAGGCTAAAGAAAAGTTTTTTTTTACACAATTGGTTCTTTTAAGCACCACAAAAAAAAGGATTATTAGTGATAAGTATAAGTGTACAAATTAAATACTAAATTAACTCACTGAATATTTGGTGTTCCGAGCATATTGTTTGCCTTTGTCCTTACTTAAAGTTATATACTTACTTAAACACTGTTTATCCGATATTCTGAGGAATAAATTTTATTTTATCCTGTGCGTAGGGAAGGTGCTCTGGAAACTGTTGAATTGGCTGGAACTGTGTCGCCGTCGATGACCGATGACTGGGAGGAAATACTTGGAGCACTTCTATTGTTGTATTTCTGCAATTTAAAAGTAATATTAGTAACAATTATAGTGACAATATAAACAAAAAGACTTACCTCTAAAAAAACGCGAGTACTTTTTTCAGTTTGACAGAGACGTTGTCTGGACTAAGCTTTTTTTTTCACGCCAGAGATTTGCCTCGAGTTGTCAATTACAGAGGCTCCCACCCCGCGAAGTGTCACGGAAGTAAGAAGCTGGTTGGGGTTAGTGAACTACTATGGAAGGTTTTTGCAAAATCTGTCTTCGAAACTGCACCCGCTATACAAATTGCTGCAGAAGGATGTGGTTTTCAACTGGAACAAGGGATGTGAAAAGGCGTTCAATCTCATCAAAAAGGAAATCACTTCAGATGCCGTACTTTGTGCTTATGACCCAAAATTGCCGATGTCGTTTGCTACTGACGCGAGTCCCTATGGACTGGGAGCTGTTTTGTACCATACATTTCCAGATGGGCAGGACCGTCCCATTACTTACGCGTCACGATCTCTATCTGTTTCAGAAAGGAACTACAGCCAGATTGACAAGGAAGCAACGGCTATTTTCTGTGGATTAAAACGATTTTTCCGATATTGCTATGGCCATAAGTTTACATTAATGTAGGAATATTTAGATTATTTATTTTTTTTTTCTTTAATAAATTTAATTTACAATATAGCAAACAGAAGAAGTAGACTTATTATTTTCACTACCGGCTCGTTGTTTTCTTCACTCGTCCACGCACACGACCGTTCCTCGATGATGGTTTTTCTTCGACTCCCCCTGGCCAATTTCTCCTCTTTCCTCTTTGCATCGTCGCCGTCGTCGCCCTCGTCCAGTCAGCAAAATACCACACAGACGGGAGGTTTAACGACTTGAACCACATCCATAGTACAGTAAACATTAACCCCACACCCAAGACGGCAACAATCCATATCGCTTTCCCCATTATGCTGCTATGCCTACCAGTGCACTGCCCTTTTGTTTACATTTCGGTGCACTGGCTTTATGCGATGGTATGTGGGTCATTAATGGAACGTGATCGCGTCTACTGCAAATCGATCGTGGTGATGACCTCTCGTTTGACGACGCCCGACGATGCATGAAAATAGATACTTATTAGGATTAATCGAAAAAGAATGCTTACTCTATATTTTGGTACTCCCACACTCGGCCACTCCTGGATTTTTCGACTGCCCTCAGTCGAATTGGGCACCATCAGATTCGTGTAACTCCAGCTCATCGCCATCATCATCATCCACCCATGGCTTCATAAAATCAGCGGAGATAGATGTAGTGTTGGGCCCATCGTGCTCTCCCACCTTTCGGACATCATAGCGGTCGTTTCCTCTAATATTGGTCACCTCGTACGGACCCATAAACTTGATGTGTAATTTAAGGCCAACCCCAAACTGCGTCCTCTTGATGGCCACCAAATCATGCAATTGGTAGCAACTGGGTGCCTTCCTCTTCCGATCGAACGTCCTCCTATTCTCCTCCTGCGCCTTCTGTATTTCTTCCTTAGCCGCTTTCCTCATCGTATCCCGACTATTTTCGAAATCGTCTAGAATAGCCTCCTCCAATAATTCTCGTAGCTGACTGTCATCTTCTCGTCTCATTATAGTGCCAAACATAAGTTGGAACGGGCTTCGCTTGGTACTCCGTGATATAGTCGAATTAATTACGCGCTGAACATGGGTTACATGTTTGTATCACTTCATGGGATCCTCCACTGATACTTTGGTAAGCATCTCTATTATGATGCGATTCATTCTTTCTACCTGTCCGTTTCCGCGCGGCACCCCCGTTGTCGTGACGATATGGTGGATGCTATTTTGTTCACAGAACTCCTTAAATATGTTGGCGGTGAAAGCCGTCCCTCGGTCCGATATAATGCGCGCTGGGGTTCCAAAAACTTCGCTCTGCTGCTGCATCTGTCTGACCACCCACTGGGTAAATCCAGACAAACTTAGTGAAAGCGTCGACTACTCCAAATATATAATTATAGAACTTGTTCGTCGAAGGGAGTGGACCCAAATGATCCACGTGATATGTGTGCAGAGGTACGTCGGTTTTATCGATCGGATACAGAAATCCCTAAGCTTTTCCGCCCTTCCTTGCAGTCAGTATGCATGGAATACAGTTGGATATTACGGCGTCAATACAATTCCCGATTTTGGGGATAAAATTATCCTGTTTGCAGATTGCTTCCATTCTTCTCGCGCTTATGTGGCCCATCCTGTGAATACATCTCAGAATCTCCTTCTGCATAGACCTAGGCACCACGAGCAAATGAGCCCCTTCAACAAACTTGTACAGTAGATTGTTTCTCATCTCGTAGTCCTTGTAGGTTCCTGTTGCCGAAAGAACATCTACGATTAATTGACAGAATTCGTTTTTACCCTGTAACTTATTAATTCTCTCAAGAATGCCATCCTCAATCCGTAGTACTGCTGGCTATCTGCTAAGTGCATCGACGTTACGCATGGATGATCCTGAGCGGTGCAAAACCTCACAAGAACATTCCTGCAACATAATTGCCCACCTGGCTACCCGTGGGCATAAGTCTTTTTGTTCATCGTGTCCTGAAATGCCTTGCAATCCGTGTAAATTTTGAACTTCGTCCCCAACAAGTAGACGCGTAGCTTCTTGATACACTTCACTATAGCCAATACTTCATGCTCATAGCTGGTGTAATTCCTTTCTGCCGGCGTTGCTTTGAAACTCATATAGAAAACAGGATGCAACTGACCTTCGTGTTTCTGGAGCAGAACACCACCATATCCGACCATACTCGCGTCCGTATGCAGCTCCGTCTCCAGCATCCGGTTGAATAGCTTCAGTACAGGCTCTCTACACAGCATATCTTTTAGGGATTCAAGTGCAGCGATCTGGTCCGGGCCAAAAGCGAAAGCACTTTCTTTCTTCGTCAAGTCTGAAAGTGGTCTTGCATAAACAGAATAATTAGGTACAAACTTACGGAAGAATCCAGTCAGCCCAAGGAAACTCTGCACTTGTTTCACATTAGTCGGTCTTGGAAAGTTCCTCACAGCGCTTATCTTTTCAACAGACGGCTTTATACTTCCGTTCTCCACCACGTGTCCAAGGAATTTAGTAGACCTGCTCAGAAAATTGCACTTTTCCCATTTAATCACCAAACCGCTCTCCTCTGTTACTCTTAATACGACATCGAGCTTTGCTAGGTTTTCCTCCTCATCTTCCGCGGCGATAATTACGTCGTCCAAATACAAAAGTAAATAGTCTTGCTTTATCAGGTCTCGAAAAACTGTGTTACTGTGTTGCTGAAACACCGCAGGTGAGTTACACAGTCCGAAGGGCACCTTCAAGAACTCGTACTGGCCATCTGGAGTTACGAATGCGGTATATTTTCTGCTGCTTTCTCCCCCATCCACGTGAAAAAACTCATTACGAAGATCCAGTGTGGTGAACACTTTTGCTGTATAGAGTTTCTCCAGTATTTCCTCCATTACTGGTAGAGGATACCTGTCCTTGACAATCCTAGCATTCGGTAGTCTACGCACAAACGATTACTTCCGTCCTTCTTCTTTACTAGGACAATAGGACTAGGAAAGTCCGATCGACTGTGACGGATGACACCTTCGTCCAACCATTCCTCCATTTGCTCCCACACTGCTTCCTTTTCTGGTGGGGCTAGTCTTCTGGCTTTCTGGTATATGGGACTTTCGTCCGTTAGCACAAGGTTCATCTCAATGCACGACCTCGAAACTCGTTTGGGAGAATAAGTCGAAACAATGTCGGAGATAACTTTACTATAGTTGTCGTTACCAACCCGCAGGCTGCTCTCAGTGGTATCTTCTTCGTCATCGACCACTCCGATGCTTAAAACGTCATTTTCCTCCAGATCGTATGTTCTACCTCGTACTACTTCGTCTGCATTCAGCTTCTTCATATGCTTGATTTCTCCGCGACTTATAAACAGTTCCACATTTTGTAGAAAATCTCCTCCTAGCAATATCCGATCTGAAATCCACTCATCGGGAATTACTTGGAACCGAACACAATGTCTATCCGAACCAACCCGTATCTCCAAAAGACAGGAACCCATCGTCCTTTGCGGAACATTACCAAAACCTTTCAGAATCATCCCTGGTTGACTCACTTTCACTCCCCCGATTTCCTGCACAAATGATTCATGTATAATTGATACATCACTTCCATTGTCGACGAAAGCATGATCGGGTTTCTCAGCGATGCTAATTAACACGTGGTTGCCATCCGAGCCAATGCGCTTAACTTTGTGCACGCTTCTAGAGTCATCGTCTTCCTTCTTCTGGTTTGGACAGTGGCGAGCAATGTGTCCGAATTGGTTACATCGGAAACAACGTGCTCCCTTAGCTCTATCAGGACAGTTCAACGCCAAGTGTGATGTAGCTCCGCAATTGTGACACCGTTTAGGCGCAATGGAATGTCCCCCCTGGGACGAGTTTGGTTTGCTGGTCACGGTCGATCTATTGACCTCAACTCGCTGTTTCGGCATCTGCCGTTGCATCTTTTTGTATACTTCCAACTAGGATTTCAGCTCCTCCAGTGTTGAAGCCTCGTAGAGTACTGTTTCATTACTCACTGAATCTGGAATTCCATTAATTATGTGTTCTATTAGAGAAACTTCGTCCACGTCTCCTTTACCACGGATCTGCGACATCACGTACAAGTATTCTAATAGAGTCTCGGAGGGATTCTTCCTCCTAGCCTCCAATCTTTTGTGAATCTCGATGCTTGACGTTTTCTTCCCGAACTCCTTTGCCAGAAGTGCCTTTAGTTTGGCCCAGTCTGTGACTCCCTCCGTTGCTTCCACTGCTAACTTAGCTGCTCCCTTTAATAGTCGTCGTGCGTACAGATATCTTTGCGTATCACTCCATTCGCACGCCGTTGCAATGTCCTCAAATTCTTTTATCCAGTCGGCGTAATTCTTGCTTTCTTCTCCCGAGAATTTCTCGAGAGACTCTTCGACGTCGCAAAATACAAGATTATTTTTATTTGACATCCTTTGTTCTTCTTCTAGAGTCACTTGGTGCTGTTCCTCCTTTGCTTCGTTCGTTTCTGATTTCTCGTCGTACTGCTGGTCCTCCTTCTCTTCGTTCGTTTCTGATTGCTCGTCGTCTTCGTTGTCTTCGCCTGTGGTGTTCAATATATCCTCAACTTTGATGTATGCCTCTCCAAACGTATCGCGAATTCGATCCAACAAATCGGTTTTAACGTTATACCGATAAGATAGACCCTTCCTTCTTAGAAACCCTTGTAGTTGCCTAACTGTTAGTGATTGCAGATCATCCATTCACGAAAATTGCAAATCACTTATTTATTCACTTTGCAATTTAGCTTAAGACTCTTTTCCTTATCTTTAACTCTTAACTTTTCTATCTTTGCTTTCTTTTTCTTAGCACTCTTCACTTTTCTATCTTTTCTTTTTCTTAGCACTCTTAACTTTTCTATCTTTTCTTTTCTTTTCCTGGTCGCTTCTTTTCACTTTCAACAAAAAAAAAATAAAAAATCAAATTCCGCTATTTATTTTCCTGTACATCCCGGTTGAGCCCCCATGTAGGAATATTTAGATTATTTATTATTATTTTTTTTTTTAATAAATTTAATTTACAATAAAAAGATGAAAATTTAACAAACAGAAGAAGTAGACTTATTACTTTCACTACTGGCTCGTTCTTTTCTTCACTCGTCCACGCTCACGACCGTTCCTCGATGATGGTTTTTCTTCGACTCCCCCTGGCCATTTTCCCCTCTTTCCTCTTTGCATCGTCGCCGTCGACGCCCTCGTCCAGTCAGCAAAATCCCACACAGACGGGAGGTTCAACGAATTGAACCACATCCATAGTAGAGTAAACATTAACCCCACATCCAAGACGGCAACAATCCATATCGCTTTCCCCATTATGCTGCTATGCCTGCCAGTGCACTGACCTTTTGTTTACATTTCGGTGCACTGGCTTTATGCGATGGTATGTGGGTCATTAATGGAATGTGATCGCGTCTACTGCAAATCGATCGTGGTGATAACCTCTCGTTTGACGACGCCCGACGATGCATGAAAATAGATACTTATTATGATTAATCGAAAAAGAATGCTTACTCTATATTTTGGTACTCCCACATTAATTACAAATCATAAACCTCTTGTTGCTATTTTCAGCCCAGATAAGAACTTACCCAGTATGGTGGCTACTCGCATGCTGCATTATGCCTAGTTCTTACAAGCGTTTAATTACGACATTGTGTATCGAGCGACGGATACACTGTTCCCATACTTCAGCTGCCTTGACGTGGCGGAACGGCTTAAGAGTCAATGACCCTAAGGGTCCGAAAGGACCCCAGGTAAGACATCAAACTAAAGGCTGAAGACGTCTTGACTGTGACGAAAAACCTGTTGACAGTATGACGGAAGAAACATATCTACTCCAGGTGGTTCTCGTGAAAACGATAATCCACCCGTGGTCTTTTTGACTACGGCCGGGACGAGGATTCTGGAGGTCTCAACCACCATACTTTTACCCCCGCCTCTGGCGTTGAATCAGAAGTAGTAGCGACACTTGTTTCAGAAGACCCCTGCAGCTCTGTCTCTGACTCGTTTGGTAGACTGGGCTGGAATGGCAAAGAAAGTGGCGGAAAGGCTTCGTCTGGAACGTCTAATCTCTGTCTCAATAGAAGGGTAGCTGGTCGAAGTTATGTCGGTGACGGTTTGACTCGGGAAACCAATAAAGCTGAACGAGCTCCTGAAGCGGCGCTCTCCGATGGGCTCCTGACTAAGAGTCAACTGAAAAGGGGAAGGCGGCGATCAATCTCTCAGACCTAACGCTGGCTCCTTTTCGGTAGGCTCGAACAGGTCCAATCTGACGGAGCAAGTTTCGTCTGCTCTTCCTGGTGGAAGCGTGTGCGCATCTGATGCGCGCTCTTCTGCCGGGCACACTCTTACCGCTGGCGTTATCTGTGCACATAATCTGGTGGATACTGGTGCTGTTACCCCTAAAGGTCCCAGTACTAGCGGACAGAATATGGCTGACGCAGGCAAAGCCACGGGTAGGGGCGCTCGCCTCGCCGGAAGCATGTGCGCACCTGGTGCGCGCCCTTCTGCTAATAAAACTCCGACTATATCTTTGATATTTTCGCAGATAAACCTCCACCACTCAAAGGCTGCTATCGCTCTCTTAAGTAGTAGACTTTCCGTGGCGCGCACAGAAACCCCACATATCATCTATCCAGGAGCCATACGTGCGGAACAAGCGCATATCTGGTTTTGGGGGTGTTCGTGGAGTAACTCTGCTATGTGACGAGCGATCTGAAAGACCGAGAGCTTGTCTAATTGTGCCGATTTTCCTCTCAGTAACCAAGCTTGGACAATTCTGTGGAGAGGAACTGGTTGCTGCAGCTGTAAGCTACGAAACGACCGGAAGTTGGAAAACCTTCGTCGATGCGCCGGCTTACTTCCCTTATGATTCGGTAATGCCTCCACCACCGAAGGCGGTTGCCGAACTCATAAAGTATTGTGACACTCGGGAGATGGGCCTAGTCATGTGTTGCGACGCGAATGCTCAGAATACAGTCTGGGGCAGCAGCAAATGTAACATACGAGGAAACCATCTCCTAGACTTTATACTATCGTCTGGCATGATAATTAACAATGTTGGCTCTCAGCCAACTTTTGTTACGACAAGGAGGCAGGAGGTAATTGATTTGACTTTATCTAATAGGTATTTCAAGTCAATTACTAACTGGAGGGTACTGCCGGAGGTGTCCTTGTCAGACCATAGATACATCGCTTTCCAAATCGAATGCGAGCCCATAACTTTGCAGGAGAGGAGGAATCCGAAGAAAACCAACTGGGTGCGGCTTAGGGAAGAGCTAGACAGATCTGTCAAAACTCCAACTAAACTCAGAACGAAACGAAAGGTTGGGGATGCTGTTCAAAACCTGACTAGTGTCCTTATCAGCTGTTTTGAACTGACGTGTCCATTGACAAAAACCCCTTGCAGAACTGCGGTTCCCTGGTGGAGCCCAGAACTGCAGTGGCTTAGGAAAGAATCCAGAAAACTTCTAAATAGGTCACTCAAGACAAATTTAGAAGGTGACTGGGATCTTTTTAGATCGAAGCAAAAAGACTATAAGAAGTTAATTCGGTTGTCGAAAAGTGCTTCTTATAGAGATGTTTGTGAAAAGATCGAGACACTCGGTGAAACCAGCAGGTTGGTTAAGGTTCTCAAAAGGGGCAAGCCGTCCAAACCGAAGTCACTGAGAAAGTCTGATAGCAAGTTTACTGAGACGAAAGCGGAAACTTTTGGTCTTCTGCTGGAGACTCACTTTCCTGGCAATCAGATAACCACTAGGTCGGAGCTTGGTCCGCTTACCCAGACTGATCTTGCGAGACCGCATTTCAAAATTTAGTGGCCAGAATTGAATGCGCGCTTGATAGGAAAGAATACGCGATGGGTATCTTCATCGACATTGAGGGTGCTTTTAACAATGCGACTTTCGACTGTATGTGCAACTCGGCCCGACAACACGGGATAGATGAAACATTAGTGTTGTGGATTAAAGCAATGCTAATGAATAGAACTTTGGTAGCCGATGCGGATTGTGGCCGATATGTTATGACAGGGGTAACCAGGGGCTGTCCGCAAGGTGGCCTTCTGTCTCCATTTTTATGGTGCATGGTGGTCGACTCTCTGTTGAACACTCCAAATAGTTCTAACGTCTACGTTCAGGCATATGCGGATGATATCGCCGTACTTTCTATCGGGCCATGCCTGGCGACGGTCTGTGCTAACGCGCAGGCGGCGCTGGACATGATCGATGAATGGTGTACTAGAAGTGGGATTTCGGTGAATCTTCTTAAGCTGAGGTTGTTCTTTTTTACGAGAAGGAGGACCGGTCTGACTCAGCCAGTGCTAAAAGGCGTCACCATTCGCATTTCCAATGAAGCCAAATATCTGGGAGTGATTTTACATAACAAACTTCATTGGTCTAAACACGTTGAGTCGAAAACATCCAAGGCGCTCTCAGTCTTCTGGCAGTGTAAGGGTGCTTCTGACAAAACTTGGGGCTTGTCACCAAATAAGGTTCTCTGGAGCTACACGGCTATGATAAGTTCATTCCTCGCATATGCGTCGGTTGTTTGGTGGAAGGGGCTCTCGCGTAAATATGTGGTTGCCTTTTGCGCGAAACTCCAAAGAACGGCTTGTCTTGGCTGCACGGGAGCTTTCCCGAATACGACTGGCTCTGCTCTAGACGCTTTGCTGAACTTACCTCCTCACGATACTTATATCATGGGTTGCACTATCAAAGCCATCCATCGTCTTAGGCGGGCGGTTTTTGGTACACTCCACATTGGAATTTTAATGAACTTGCGCGACACTTATTTTACGACTCATGTCTTATGGATGTGCCGTCTGATGCAATGACACCAGAACTCCAGCTGATGCGCAAATTCAGAGTCGACTTTCCTTGTGTCCAGGACTGGCTTCGGCCAGAGTCTGAGCCGGGAATGGAATGTAGTCGTACTTCACTTTTCGTTAGGCAAATATGCGTCTATTTTCCAAGCGGAAACTTATGCAATCCCTTGCCATGGCTATGTTGTGAAGAACAGGTGGAAGGGACGTATCATTTGTGTCCGTAGTGACAGTCAGGCTGCGCTTAAGGCCTTGCTTAACCCTTTAACCACTTCCAAAATAGTTCGTGAAACCAAACACTCTTTGAACTCGGTCGCAAGGCTGAATTCTCTGTCTCTTATCTGGGTCCCAGGTCACACTGGGATCTTGCGGAACGAGATCTTCGATGAGATTGCTAGACAATGCTCAGAGGAGGGTTTCTCAGGTCCGCGTTGGGTCTCCCTGCGTCCTCGGTTATGGCTTCCATTGACGATTGGGTCTCTCACGAGCACAATTGTGTGTGGCATGACTCTCCAGGTTGCAGGTTGACTAAACGCATGCTCCCGGACGTCTGTAAGAAATCAGCGGCATTCTTGCTGTCTCTCAGCAGAAAAGACTGTAGACCACTTATTGGCGTCTTGACAGGCCACTTTGCTTTTGCCAAGCACCTTAACGTGCTGGGCTTAAGTGACACTACAATCTGCGACGCTTGTGGAGAGAGCGACGACACCGCGGAACATTATCTCTGTGAGTGTCCGGCCTTTGCTCGTATCAGGTGGCAGATCCTCGGTGAGGATGTGGTGAGTGCTGGTACTGTAAGCTCCTCATCACTGAAGTGCTTGCTTGGCTTTCTTAGAAAGACAAGGAAATTCCAATAAAATGGGTAAATCAGGGTTTGCTCTCTAGTACAATGTAGTAGTACAATGTACCAGTTGCGTCTGAGTGCTCCAGTTGAGCGTTTCCTATCCCGACAAAAAAAAAATAAATAAAAAAAACGAGCGATGGATAGCCATGGGAATGCAGATGCGCTATTCCGCTTACCTCTAGAGTTAACACCGGCGGAGAATGAAGATGATGACGTCACACGCAGCAAAACAACACTGTTCCTGTTACCGAGAGAATGAACAAATTTTAATTCTTTTTTAGCCCATTTAACCCTAGAAAGCTAACCTTATTTTGTGCACTCATTGTGCATTGTGTTGTTGTAAATTCAGTTATATTTTATTAACAAAAGATAATATCGGTACAAAGGAACATAAAAATACAAAGTGTTACATTAAACGACGTGTATAAGACAGTGAACATAATTACAAAGGAACAGAACGTGGTAAAGTGTAAAAAGACAAAACTTTCCGTCAGTGGTTCGTCGGTCTCGCTTTCTCTTAAGGTTTTCGGCTTGCGCGGACGAAGGCAGTCCAGGAGTTCTAGAAACCATCACGGAATATTTCGAGGAAGAAGCATCATCAGCAGCAGCCTAATGAAAACAACGTGAACCGGTCAAAAGAAGGGCAGGAGACACAGAAGAAGCTTAGGAAGATAAGTAGAAATCTCCCTACAAGGTATGTGCTAAAAAAAAATGGCGGAATTTAGCGAATATGCGTTTAAGAAGACATACTAAAGTTCATCAGCGGCATACAAGTGCTAGGAGATTGTTGTAATTTCGACATCTAAAACCCAAGGAAAGAACGCATCTTCGCTGCAACAGCGGTCATTTTGTACTATCAATTAATTTTAACTATTTAATGCATGAATAAAAAGCATATTAATTAATCGAATAATTAATATACAATAACATACATACATACACATAATATCGCTGATCGTTTCAACTTAACGCCATAAATAAATTCCAAAAGAAGTGGAACTCACATGTTGCAAAAATCGTACTCTCGTTATCAACGGTGAATAGGCTGCCGTTTGTTAATTCGCTCTTTCGCTTTCGTACGGGATCAAAGCAGTATTAATTTATAACCGTATTGATATCGCTTTGGAAAACCGTTATTAAAATAGGTTTCATACCCACGCACTGATCTTTGGTCGACTTCATCGCATTAACATTTTGTTTTCGCATTGGATTGCGGTTTCAACCGTAAGTCGTCGTCAATTCACTTAAGCCACTGAGTTTGGCTTTGAATACGGTATTGAATGCGCATGTCGATAAGCTTTTGCCGCTACATATTTGTCATCATTATCGCTGCAACACCGTTGCTGTCTACATTGCTGCAAGCCTTTAGCTATCCTGAAAGTCGGTTGTTTGTTGCCAATCCAGCTATTGTCGTCTGGAATTATTAGCATTTCAGAAACACGTCGGTTGTATTCATTTGGTTAGATGCAGATTCGTTAACTGGGGTTGTCAGCAGATGATTTGCTTTGGGCTCTTCGAAAGATAGGAGTTCAACGTCGCACTTCTGATATAACTGTATTCGAACTTCCACATACCACCAAATTGCACTTCAATTTGCTGAAAAGTTGCGCACTGCATTTAAAAGACATTTGAGACGTGATCACCACCACCTGCTTAAGAATATAGTTGTTGCGTAGGATTGCAGTTTATTTAAATATCTTAGTATCGGGTCATTGGACAGAAAATAAGCTTACCATGACAAATGAACACACATTGGACGAATTAAAACAACAACGGTCATGCACGAAGGGAAACATCACCAGGATTAAAAATCTAGTAGAGAAGTCAACCAATCTTAGTCCAATCGAGTTGGAATGTCGTCTAGGGATACTGGAGTCGTACTTCAAACAGGCGCTGGCATACCAAACTCAAATTGAGAGGTTGCTCGCAACGGATACTGGTCGTAGTGATTTGGAAGAGCTCTACGTTACAACCAAGACAACAATAATTTCGCTGATGGGGGAGAAAAGGCGTTCTAGCATAATGGAACCGTCTTTTATGATGCCAACCCCACCTCCAGCTAATCGTTTGCCATACTTGCGTCTGCCTAAGTTTAATGGGAAGTATGCGGAGTATAAGAATTTCATACACTCATTTAATAATTTAGTTCATGATGACCCTACACTCACTACAATAGAAAAATTTAATCATTTGTTCGCTTGTCTTAGCGACCAAGCCTTAGATACAGTGCGAGCATTCCCCGTTACAGAAGAAAACTATCCTAAGGCAATCAAAAACTTAAAGGAACGCTACGACAATGACTGTTTGATATTTCTACAGAACATTACCTCTATCTTCGAACTTCCAAAAGTTCCCAAAGCTTCGCCGTCAAACCTCCGTAAGTTGGTAGATAACATCTCCGCACTTTATAACTCTCTAACGTCATTAGGTACAGAGAAAGATATTTGCAACGCTGTTATAATTTACATTGTAATGTCGAAGGTTGACCCCGAAACGCAGTCGAAATGGGAAGAACAATTAGATTTTAGCAAGCTTCCTACATGGGATGATTGTGCTAAAGTGCTGAACAAGCGTTGTCAGTATTTAGAAGCCAGGGATAGCAAGCAGGCTCGTTTGGAGCATACTCAAAAATGGCAAAACAAACCTCGCCAACAATTCGATAGTAATAAGCCACGAACGTTGTTGACCATCACCCAAAGATCATGCGTATTTTGTAAAGATAGCGGTCATGCTATCCCCACTTGCCCAAGTTTCGCTAAACTCTCCGTAATGGAACGGTTTTCCAATACTAAGAGAATGGGGTTGTGCATTAACTGTTTGGTCAAAGGCCATAACATGATAAAGTGTCCATCGGCATATAGATGCAAAACCTGCAAGCAAGCACATCACAGTTTGCTACACCGAACACGACAGATGGATGAAGAAGGCACATTATCAGCAGCGGTACACGCTGCAGTAGAGGACCATGATCGTTCTAGTAACCAAGTTATATTAGCTACAGCGTTAGTTTTGGTGAAGAATTCAACAGGAGAATTTCAGCTAGGACGTGTTCTTCTTGATTCAGGTTCGCAGGTGAATCTGGTCAACGAAAAGTTTGCAAGAACTCTTAAAATTCGCAAAAACAGAAAACTCGTAGACATAGTTGGGGTAGGAGTTTCGAAAACACAAATCAATTTTCAAACACAAACTACAATTCGCTCACGTTGCAACAATTTTGAGGTATCTCTCGAATTTTTAATAACTCCGTCAATAACTGGATACCAACCAGATAAAACCTTAACGATCACAAATTGGAATATTCCGAAAAATGTCAATTTAGCGGACGAAAATTTCAATAAACCGTCGCAAATTGATATGCTTCTTGGAGCAGACGCGTTCTTTGATCTGTTGTCAATAGGACAGATAAGGCTCGGTAGAGAACTACCCAGCCTTCAAAAGACGTTGTTGGGATGGATAGTCTCTGGAAAGTTCAAGGATCCCGAGGAATCATCGGCTAACTTGTGTGGTCTTAATTTAGAAGAAGATACCTTACACCAATACGTGCAAAGATTCTGGGAACTAGAGGAGGTCACTGGTCGAAAGTCGAAGTGGACAGAAGAGCAAACACAGTGTGAGGCAATCTTCAAGGAAACTATCGAAGAATTGGGTAGTGGTCGGTTGATGGTCAAATTGCCCTTTAAAAGCGATCCAAAAGGCTTAGGGTCTTCCTATGACATTGCGTTCAGGAGGCTCCTATCGCTGGAGCGCAGATAAAGCAAGGATTTGGAGCTCAAGGCACAATATTCGAGATTTCTGGAGGAATATAAAGAGTTGGGACACATGTCAGAAGTCAAGAACCCCAACTTGGAAGAAAATCATTATTATCTGCCGCATCAATGTGTCCTGAAGCCGAATAGTATTTCTACTAAATTGAGAGTAGTGTTTGACGCGTCGTGCCGTACATCATCGCAAATTTCGCTCAACGGTATATTGATGGTTGGTCCAACAATTCAGGATGATATTTTTACTCTGTTGCTACGTTTTCGTTGCTATAGATATGCCCTTACTGCCGACATTGTAAAAATGTATAGTCAAGTTCTAATTCATCCGTCGCATAGACAGTTCCAATATATTCTATGGAGGGAAAATCATCAAATGCCAATTAAAACTTTTCGATTAAAACAATCACTTATGGTACTTCGTCAGCACCCTTTCTGGCAATTCGATGCCTTCGCTACTTAAGCGATAAATTCTCCAAATCCCATGAACTTGGGTCAAGAGTCCTACGGTCGGATTTTTATGTTGACGATATGTTGACTGGGGCGGATGATCTCGAGACACTTGAACAAATTCGAGAAGAGGTAGCTTTTATCTTGGCATCGGCTGGGTTTGAACTCTCTAAATGGCACAGCAACGTGGATGCTATATTGCAGTCGTCAGAGAAAGAGCTGAAGTTATCCGACTCTAGCTTGACAAGTGCGTTGGGCATAACTTGGGATTCACTGGAAGATAACCTCAAATTTTCATACAAACCAGCAAAATCATACACTAAGTTCACTAAGAGAACAATCCTTTCGTTAGCATCGTCGCTATTTGATCCAATAGGACTGTTGAGTCCAATCATAATCAAAGCAAAAATTATACTTCAAAAACTTTGGATAGAGAAATTGGACTGGGACTCTTCTATTCCCCAAGGCGTCGAAACTGAATGGCGCCGATTTCTTGTAGATCTGAACTCGTTGCAGGATGTTTCGGTTCCCAGATTTGCCTTAACTAACAATAAAACAGATATTCAGATACACGGATTCTCCGACGCATCGTTGAATGCTTATGGTTGCTGCATCTATTTAAGAACTATTGACCCATCGAGAGCCGTAACTATTAAATTGTTTACGGCAAAATCTAGAGTTTCTCCAGCAAGTAAAACACAACTACCAAGGTTAGAATTGTGTGGCGCGCATCTACTGGCCAAACTTTGGGCAAAGACGAAGGACATATTTGGAGACCTGGTTTCAGAAGTACATCTTTGGACGGACTCAGAAGTAGTTCTTCACTGGATCAACACGCATTCGTCCAAGCTTAATACGTTTGTCGGTAATAGGGTTGCGGAAATCCAGGAACTTACGAAAGATGCGGTTTGGAGACACGTACCAAGTAGTGACAATCCGGCTGATATAGTATCGCGTGGAAGTACAGTAGACGAGCTAAAAGAGTCAATTTGGTTTTCTGGTACACCATTTCTTCTAAAGCCATCAGATGAGTGGCCACCCCGTTTCTGTAATAAGTCACCTGCAGAAGAGGTAATCTTCGAAATGCGAAAAACTGTTTTGCTTGCTAGAACCACGGAACCAAATTACTTGGTACAGCAAGTAGCTAGATACAGCTCGTACATAAAAATTATTCGCATCTTCGCATATATTTTGAGATTTTTTAAGAAAAGACAAGACCGCATTCCCAGCGTGGATGTTTGTACATTGTCGGTGGAGGAACTAGAAGCTGCTCTTCTTCGTATCGTGTGGATAACCCAGCACGAATTCTTCGCAGAAGAAATCAGAGCGCTAAAAAATAAAGAACGGTTAAAAGGATCCATCAAATGGCTCAACCCATTCATTGAAGAGATCGATGGGTTCCAGGTTCTGAAGGTTGGTGGTAGATTGCAGAACGCGGCTATCCCTGAAGAACAGAAACACCCCCTACTCCTTCCGAAAAGCTGTCACTTCGTAACATGTTTGGTTAAACATTTGCACATTACAAACTATCACGCGGGACCCAAGGCACTTGTCGCACTCATTCGAAGAAGATTTTGGATCATCAACTCACGGGAGTTAGCACGCCAGACAGTTAAGAATTGTATCCATTGTACCAGATATCGGCCGAAACTTCAGCAGCAGATAATGGGGAACTTACCAACAGAGAGGCTAACACCATCGCGTCCTTTTCAGAACTGTGGGGTTGATTTTTGTGGTCCCGTCTTCACTTACCTCAAAATTCGCGGCAAAACGCCTTACAAAACCTATGTGGCAGTATTTGTCTGTTTTGCGTCGAAAGCAGTACACCTAGTGGCAGTATCTGACCTGTCTTCAGAAGCATTCTTGGCTGCTTTAAAGAGATTCATCGGTCGTCGTGGTCTTCCACAGAACATCTTCTGTGATAACGCTACGAATTTTGTTGAACGAACTGCGAAACTTTCTATTTAATAAACATTCCCAAATAGATTAAACTACATTTCGCACTAATGAAAATGTCAATTTTAATTTTATTCCCCCCAGGGCTCCTCATTTTGGTGGTATCTGGGAGGCGGCGGTCAAAGTGGCAAAGGGTCATCTGTACCGAAGCCTAGCAACAGCGAAACTCACATTCGAGGAGCTCACGACCGCCTTGATAGAGTTCGAAGCGGTGATGAATTCGCGACCCATAACACCATTGCCTTCAGACCCCAGCGACTTAGAGGCACTTACCCCGGGCCATTTCTTAATCGGTTCATCATTAAGGGCTATCCCGGAACCAGCCAACGTGGTCGAGAATATCTCCTACCTGCAGAGATGGCGTCGTATCAATGCAGTAAAGTCGAACTTCTGGCAGCGTTGGACGGCAGAATATATAACCGAACTACAAGCTCGTACGAAGTGGTCAGATACTCAGCCGAATCTTAAAATCGGGGCAATGGTTATCATCCACGAGGACAATACACCACCCCAGAAATGGTCATTGGGACGAGTAGTCGGTGTCATATATGGCAAGGATGGGATAATCCGAGTTGCTGACATCAAGACTCCTAGAAGCACCATTCGACGACCTATACGAAAGTTGGCCTTGCTACCTGTTTAAAAGGAGACCTTTCAAAGGGGTCGGAATGTTGGAGCACTTCATATTACTATAAAAGAACATTTTGTACCATCTTTACTGTAAGATCTACTCACAATTATCTATTCGAAATGTTAGCTTGGTTTTTTTGAATTTGGCGCCACCTAACCAAGGTTCGCCATCTTTTTATAAATTAAATCAAAGTCAGTGAAATAAAAGAGGAGAAATAAATGGAGAGCATTCAAGCTTGTAAAGTGGAGACGAAGAGTTGTTTTCTTTGGTCGGTTTCGTGGTCGCACAGATTTTGTTGTCGCTTCGATTTTTCATTATAGTAGTGAACTAGGGATTTCCCCGTCGCTAGAAAACCGAATTTTCCTAGTTCGCGACTGGAAAAACATCCGGTCGTACAAATGTTTTTATTGAACAATTGAACCTTATTCTTAAAGATATAAAGACAGCAAACTTATTGATTGTAGGAGATATTAATATAGATATCTTGAAAAGTAATGCAGATTCCGATAATTACTTAATAATTACTTGGAATCTCTTATCATGGAGCCAACTCGTATCACTGATAAAGCACAGACGTGTATCGATCATATTTTTGTAAGAGTGACCTCTCATTTTAGGCATAAATTATCTGGTGATGTATTAGATTATAAAATTACTGATCACTGCATGACTAACTTAAATATAGAAAGCATTCAATTAGATAATTTTGATAAATATGTACCTTTTAGGGAAACTACTAAAATTGATCATAACAAGCTAGTGGATTGTTTGCTTTTTGAATTCTGGGAGCCTGTTTATGAAGAAAGTAATCCCTCAAAGGCTTACGATATTTTCATCAGCATTCTTAAAACTCATATTGACGACTGTACAGGTTCTGTTAAACAAAAAAATTCAAAATTAAAACGCCTAAGGCCGTGGATAAATAGAGAATTACTAATTAAAATAGCTAAAAAAAACTTAATTAGAAAAAAATGCAAACGTCATCCCTGCAATCAAAAATTAAAAAAGTATTACCTACAAATAAATGATGAGGTCAAGAAATACGTCAAACTTAGTCGTGATAAGTATTATACTGATAAGTTTCAGAATTGTAAAGGCAATGTAAAAGAAGAATGGAGAGTTGTGAATAATATCCTTAACAATCAAAAGGATGAAGACAAAGTCCTTAAAATTGAAGTGGAAGGTGCGATAAGTACTAGCCCAACGGACATTGCCAACAATTTTAATAAATTCTTTGTGATTATCGCTGCTAAATCGAAAGCCTCTCCTCCACAATATAATTGTAGTTGCAATATATATGCAGATGTAGTTGAAGACAGATCTGTAAGCAATAGTTTTGTTTTCAAACCTTTTACTCCATTTGAAATTCACAAATGTATAATGTCTCTTGATAAAAAATATTCCAGTATTTCTGATAAAATAACTAACTGTCTTTTAAAACGTATTTCACTGTATATTGTTGATGTATTGTGTAATTTATTTAATTTAAGTGTTAATTGTAGTATTTTTCCGTCATCGTTAAAAAGTGCTGAAGTTATTCCTGTGTTCAAAAAAGGAAATCGAATTTCAATGACCCAATATAGACCTATCTCTATACTCCCAACGTTCTGCATACTATTTGAGAAACTAATCAAAGTACGCGTAGTATCATTTTTGAACAAAACTAATTTCTTTAGTGATCAACAATTCGGCTTTCGTGAGGGTAGATCTACTGAAGATGCCATTCTCAAATTATGTAGTGAAATCTATGATAGCTTCAATAATAATAACACCAGTCTTGTTCTCTTCATTGATATGACAAAAGCTTTCGATATGGTCAATCATGATATACTGCTAAATAAATTATACAAATCTGGAATGAGAGGCGCAATACACAATTGGTTTTCATCTTACTTGACAGATAGAAGTCAACGAGTAAGACTTGACGGAATCTACAGCAATGAGTTAAAAACGACTATTGGTGTACCTCAAGGATCAGTTCTTGGGCCAATATTATTTTTAATTTATATCAACTCGTTATTCTATCAAAACTTCAATGGTCGAATTACTGCTTTTGCTGATGATATGGCATTTACATATGCAAACAACAGCCTATTTGATTCAGCGGCAAAATTGCATATGGATCTTCATATATTGCGACAGTGGTTCGCTTAGCATGAGCTACTTATAAGCGGAAAAACAAAGCTAATGATATGTTATTTGAAAGGTCCCTGTCCACTTGATTGTAATGTTATGTTTCACTCCACTGCTTGTACGAAATCGTCCATATGTGTTCATGCGTGTGACAGAAAAAACTTTTGCGAAGATTCAGAGTGCAATTCCAATTGTTTCAAAATAGAAGGTGTTGAGAGATACAAGTATCTAGGGGTAATGATAGATAAAAATTTAATTTGGAAAGCACAAAATTATATGTTATGTGTTACTCGTAAAATGTATCTTTTAAAACCACATTGTTCAAAGAAAATTTTACTAATGATTTACTATGGACTTGCACACTCTAAGTTACAATATGGTATTGTAAGTTGGGGTGGAACCTACAATACCACGATCGAAATATTAAATATTGCCCAAAAACATCTTATGAGGATTATACTTAAAGTAAATAGATTAGCCAACAGTTGGCCACTATTTTTTAGTCTACGTGTTCTACCAATAAGACATCTGTATATCTATAAGGTTCTCAAAGTTTTTTTCATGCGAAGTGGGTACAGTGCTACTCTCAGAAGCTCAAATACACACGGACTAAGAATTAATAGTATGGCTTTAGTAAACATCCCTTTAGCTAATAAAACCAATTTCTGGAAATTTTATACTACGGCAGCACCAAGGCTTTTTAACAAACTACTTGAATTGCGATTAATAACTCAACCCAATATATTCTTAAGCGAAGTAAAAAAATTTATTTTTAGTATGGATAGTTCTGCAGTCAAAATTTTTTTAAACAATTCTCTGTGATTTGTAAATTATGTTTGTAATGTACTTAATGTAGTCTATTTTCAACATTATTTTTGTTATATCTGAAATTTTCTTTTAATGTTATTGTTGAATTTACCCCACATAAAACACGAAATATAATGTATTGTAATAATTCAATTGAAGGATCATTCGCCTCTAGTCACTTAAGTACTATAGAATGATGCCTATTTATTCGTTTGAAATTGTTAGTAATTTCCGTGCATGTAACTTTAAATATATATTGTCAAAATGAAATGAATGTTATGCATGCAGAAGTGTAACGAAGCAGTCATCGAAGAAAGTACAGCATCCATGGGAATACCCATCTGCTCCTTGGCAGAGAATTCATATGGACTTTGCAGGTCCGTTAATGAATAAATATTTTCTAATAATTGTTGACGCTCATTCGAAGTGACCAGAGATTATACCGATGAATGGCATGGCAGCAGGGAAGACAATCGAGATCTTGCGCGAAACATTTGGTCGCTGCGGGTTACCTTCCACGTTGGTCAGTGATAATGGGCCTACGTCTACGTCGGAGGAATTTAAGGAGTTCATCAGAAGGAATGAAATTCAACACAAGTTCACCGCTCCATATCATCCAGCTACCAATGGACAGGCAGAACGTTTTGTGCAGAATATGTGCAGAAGGCCGCACTCCGAAAGATGATGATCGATCCTGGCAGTCTAAACCTCAAACTTACTAACTACCGTATGCGATACAGGAAAACTTCAAATGATACAACGGGAGTGTCGCCTGGCACACTGCTCCTGCAACGGGATATTCGCATCGTTCTGGACTTAGTTCGGTCCAACATCAAAGATGACGTCCAAGAAAAGCTGAGGGCAGCATACCCAAGCGGGACGCAGTACCATCATGACGGTACAGTTCAAGTGAGAAATTATACCAACAAGGACAAGAAATGGGAGTTTGGCACAATAGTTCGAAGGAAAGGATTTCTTCATTATTATATCAATGTACACGGGAAACTCTGGCGAAGACATAATAATCAAATTTTGAAGTGCAGTGTCAATCCAGCCGAAGTGATTAGGGATTCCCATCTAGAGACAATTCCCGAATTTTCCCCGGCATAACGCACTGTCCATGTGTCGAAGTCTACGGCTACTCCACTGTCATCAGAGAAGCTCTATTTGCGAAAACCGATACAAGATACCATCCCAGCTCCAGCTCCAGTGCACGAACAAGAAAGTAGTAGCAAGAATACCAGTGAGAAACTAGAACAAGGGAGCTGTTTCGACCAAAACACCAGCAGCATTGCGGAGGAGCTCTCGCCTAAGGAAACCAGTGGAGCGTTATACTCCAAATTAGTGGGGAGGACTGTTATGCTTTTGCCTGAACGGAAGAATTTAAGAACAGAAGCGCACCTACTGGAGAATTCTGACTGACGACGACGTACTAATTTCCTACTGGTTGTCAAAAATATGCATGTGGTTTCTGCCTTCCTCTGATTTTGGCACTCGCACCATCCAGGTTATCTTCCCCCATTTGTACTTAGCCTTAAGTCAAGTTATATATAATAAGTTAAGTTATATATAATAAATTAATGGATTCATAATTGGAGGCCTGCTTTCTTTATTCAACACACTCATGCGGATACACAACAAAACTAACCTTCCAGCCTCTAACAGTTCGTCGGCTTTGATGATCTTCCAGCTGGCGGTTGCAAGGTCTGGATTTTGAATTCGGATAAGTTTGAGGATATCCGATTCGTTACATGGTCCGGGAGGAATCCAAGTTCGGGCTCTTGGACGGATCTTAATATCGCTCCAGTGACAGACTGATGGGACAGCTTTAGCCCAAAGGTGGTTAAGTTTGCGCACTGCCTCTTTGAGGAACGCGATGGAGCTACTGTTGCTACATTTCAGGAGCTTTGCACCGTTAAGGTACCAACCAGCGTCCGAAAAGGTCGGTGGGGTAGCCGTCGGCTGATACGGCCCTCCTCGTTTCCCGTGTCGCAGATGCCGAACACCAGGTGATCCTTCGCCACCTCGTTGTAGGGCCTGAGCACCGACTCGGTATTCTTGGCCTTCTTCGGGGTTTTGGAGGTATCGCCCTGGGATCTAGGACGTTTAGACGTTGAGTCTTTTTAGGTACCACGCCCAAACGTCCACCCGACTCAGGTTGAGGGTTCGGGGTGTTGCCGAAGGGCCTATTGCCGTTCGCAGGTCTCACCGACTCAGGTTGAGACTTGCTATGTGTTGCCGAGCGTGCGCATTTTGGGGGTGGCCTCTTGCTGTTAAGTGGCTCACCCTTACTCGTTGAAGGGGCCTGTCCCCCCGACTCGGGTTGACTACTTTTCAGCGATAATGCTACCCGCCCAGCGTAGCGTCTCTTTGTCCTTCTGCTCCCACGATTCCTCTGTTTTCTCGAGAATTCGTGCGAGCAGATGCTTTGCTAAGCGAAGGTTTCTGTGCTTCCTTGCACTGGGGAATTCCTCTTTTAGATTGCGCGCCGAAGCGGAATTGTCAATGGATCTGAAATTAGAATCCGAAGGGTTCTGTTTTCTCTTTGTATGTAAGTTTATCGGTCGGTTCGTTGTCCTTATTCGTTGCGTTGAGAGGCAAAGCCTCGAAATTTTTGTGTTTGTGCTTGTGCTTGTTTTTGTTTTTTTGTTTGATTTGTTGTTTGAAATTTTGTTCATGTTCCCACGAGTAAGCCGGTGAGAAGTGTCCACCGCCAGCATAGCCGGTTTTACTGGTGGTACGGCTTATTACGACAGGCCCTGCCGGGGCACCTTAAGGAGCTTGTTAGCGAGTGATAAAAACCCCCAGTCTTTCATCCCAACGCTCACTCCACCCTTTAGAATGGGCTGACTACACTTTGGCTTCAGATACCCTAGTCCGAAGACCTTACAGCATGGGTGGCCCTACTGCAACCGCCCTCCGGGATCATTCGGTTCTTACTAAGCATCTTCACCGCGTCAAGGTTTGTAGTCGAAGCAGATGCATCCCGAACTGAGTTCGGCTCATTATGATTTACCACGGGAAAAATGAGAAGATACCACACGTGAGGGAACTGTTGTTACAATTCCACCTTAGTCAACTTTCTAGCGTACTGTTTTTGTAAGTATTGTTCTTTTTGTGTATTAAGCTTTTCGTACATTTGCTTATCTTTTATCCTCCTCTTTTCTAGGTGCGTCAGACGTCGTACAGCCATCGGCCGGCTATCGGACATTTTGCTTTGTTCATTTTTCCACAATAAAGGGGCAACAACATTTTTTCCTTCCCTTGTTATGTTGTTTTTTTATTATTGCAATAACTTTTCCATCGTCCGATGAACGCAAAACATTTTTGTTACTATGTAGTGCCGTGTAGTGTACCTAGTAGTGTTGACTCAAGTGAAATTAATTCCTTAATGCCTGCACCGATGTGCTAGTTCTTCAGCGCATATGTCTTGTCTTGGGAGGCCCAGTGATCTGACTGTGAGTATGTTTACGATATCGTATTTTTTTGTTTGAAAAAATTGACGAAATGTTCTTGTTAGCCATTTTAGACGTATTCTCTTTGCGGTGGGTGTTAGCTGTCCATTTGAATAACGGCTTGGCTTCGCCTGAAACCTCCAGTTCCATATTCAGATCTTCATCAAAGAGTGATATTGAGGAACCGTCGTCGAGAAGGGCGAATGTGCTTAATTTTCTATTTCCATTATATAGGGTCACTGGAACTATTCTAAATAAAATTCAACTTTTCTCAATTGATGGTAATTCACTGATGAAGTTTTTAAACAGCTAGCTTATGGAGGTCCACCTCGTATTTTGTGGAGCAGTTTATGGTGCTTGTATAGGTAGATACACCCATCAATCCCAAACACCTTCCCTAGGCGACATGGAGCACATCCATGTTGGCGGAGACACATACGGCAAATCATATGTTGCTTGATGACATCCCATTTCTCATTAAGGTTGAGATTTAGGAACCTTTGGCACTTATCCCCCAAGTTGCAATTTAACTTGCATATTGGGCATGGTTTCTCGTTAGAGTGAGGCGATGAAGCAGAGGGGTCGTTTACTGATTTAAGACACCTTTCGTTTCTCGTTGTTGATAGTCTTGAAGAGCTTATTCGTGTTACTTCAGTAGCAGAGCTGCCAACTTCTGCCAGCTAATTACTGAAGACTGCTAAACTCACAGCGCCTACTCCTTTGCGGAAACTCCCCCATTCCAAACGGATTTGCGGAGGTAATCTGTCGACAAGCTCACGAACCAGCGATGGGTTAGCCAAATGGCCATGCATCCCAATCGTCTCTGTAACGTCACGAGCATTTTGGACTGAAAAGAAAAATTGTATAATGGATTAGAGTCTGTCCATTCATAGTGATGGCTCTTTTCGTATTTTATCTATTAAGTCATCGATGATATCTTCAGGACGACTGTAGAGCTGTTGAAGCTCTTCAAAACGTCGAGAACTTGCTCAGGGAAGAACAATCTGACGCCCACTGTTTTGAATGCGTCACCTTTTAAACAGCTTTGCAATCGACGCAGATTATCACTGTTTTAATAACCACATGAGTTAGTTAGCCTTATTGACTATTTATTTAATTCATAAAAATACATGATACATTTTCTTTTCTTAGTCTAATTGGTTTGGTTTAAGGCCGTCTAGCAGATCGACATTAAGCTATAAAATAAATTAAAATTCTCCTCTAATGCGTAAAATAAACAAATATGGTATTTCAAAAATCTTCCTCCATTATGCGTGTTGTAACCACAACACCAATTATGTTTTTTATTATAATCACAACACCGGACAATGTACTCATGTTCGATGTTGTTCTTAAAATTTATTTTATAATTAGCTAGTCAGTACAAATATTCTTCGTGCTGTCTGTGTATATTGATCCATAATGTGTAACAAAAAACTTTAGCACCTAATTTTGTACAGCTAGCATAATTTTAGTATTTAAGGCAGATAATTTTAATAAACAGTCAGTTCACATTGAATCCGCAGCAAAGTCAGGGTTATTATAGACTTCCCCCCACCAGCGGTAAGGGGTCTTTATTAATCTAACTTGCTGGTCAAATCAATGCGTAATCTATAACGTAGTGCATTCCTTGTAAAGTTATAAAAACTTTCCAGCTGCTATCACCGTTTAAAATATTGATCTAACTCCAGGGTTTGAATGCGTCACCTTTTAAACAGCTTTGCAATCGACGCAGATTATTACTGTTTTAATAACCACATGAGTTAGTTAGCCTTATTGACTATTTATTTAATTCATAAAAATACATGATACATTTTCTTTTCTTAGTCTAATTGGTTTGGTTTAAGGCCGTCTAGCAGATCGACATTAAGCTATAAAATAAATTAAAATTCTCCTCTAATGCGTAAAATAAACAAATATGGTATTTCAAAAATCTTCCTCCATTATGCGTGTTGTAACCACAACACCAATTATGTTTTTTATTATAATCACAACACCGGACAATGTACTCATGTTCGATGTTGTTCTTAAAATTTATTTTATAATTAGCTAGTCAGTACAAATATTCTTCGTGCTGTCTGTGTATATTGATCCATAATGTGTAACAAAAAACTTTAGCACCTAATTTTGTACAGCTAGCATAATTTTAGTATTTAAGGCAGATAATTTTAATAAACAGTCAGTTCACATTGAATCCGCAGCAAAGTCAGGGTTATTATAGACTTCCCCCCACCAGCGGTAAGGGGTCTTTATTAATCTAACTTGCTGGTCAAATCAATGCGTAATCTATAACGTAGTGCATTCCTTGTAAAGTTATAAAAACTTTCCAGCTGCTATCACCGTTTAAAATATTGATCTAACTCCAGGGTTTGACGTCCAAAATACTTACTTACTTACTTACTTACTTTCTTAGGTGGCGCTACAGTTCGGGGTAAACTTGGGCCTCAACCAACAAGCTTCTCCATTTAGCTCGGTCTTTAGCTAATTGCCTCCAGTTGGGCACTCCAAGTTGGTCGAGGTCCCCTTGAACTTGTGCGCGCCACCTATGGGGAAGATTCCCTAGGGGTTAGATTCGAAGACTCTGTGGGCCGGAGCGTTGGTGTCCATTCGCTCTACATGTCCTAGCCATCTCAGACGTCCAATACGCAGTTTTTTGACGAGGTCGATGTCGCTGTACAGCTTGTATAGTTCGTGATTAAATCTTCTCCTCCAAAACCCGTCAACGCAAACGGGACCGAAAATCTTACGAAGAATTTTTCTCTCGAAGCGACCAAGGATATCTTCATTCTTTTAATAAAGTCCATGTTTCAGCGCCGTACAGCAGGACTGGGATGATCAGGGTCTTATACATAGTCACTTTAGTTTTTGGAGATAGGGCTTTACTGTTGAATTGCCTTATAAGGCAAAAAAACAGCGACTGGCAAGATTTATTCTTCGCTTGATTTCTGTGCTGATCTTCTTTGTAGAATTTATAGCAGAGCCAAGGTAGACAAAGTCCCTTACTACCTCGAAGTTATAGCTGCCCACGGTGACGTTTTGTCCAATTCGTCGGTGTTGGTTTTCCCTTCTTGTTGACATCATATACTTGGTTTTGCCCTCGTTTATCGCTAAACCCATTTTGGCCGCTTCCGCCTCAATGCTTGCAAACGCACCGGTGACAGCCCGCTGAGTTCTTCCAATAATGGCACTATCGTCGGCGTATGCAAGCAGTTGTACAGACTTGTGATAGATTGTGCCTCCGGTGTTG
This sequence comes from Brachypalpus laphriformis, assembly GCA_945910035.1. Taxonomy (NCBI): domain Eukaryota; kingdom Metazoa; phylum Arthropoda; class Insecta; order Diptera; family Syrphidae; genus Brachypalpus; species Brachypalpus laphriformis. The sequence continues at coordinate 105,033,488 of OX246754.1, read as the reverse complement.
GCTTGTGAGTTCCGCACAATCCGTTCAAGTACAATATTAAAGAAATCACGCGCGCCACCTTGTCTAAAACCTTTTTGACATTAAAAGTCTCGATGAGGTCATTACCGACATTACAGCGAGCGTTCTCCATCGTCATCCTGCACAGACGAACAAGTTTTGCAGGCATGACAAAACTAGACATGGCTCTAGATTCCATTCATCAGGCATACATTCGTCTGATCAAATCTTAGAGATGAGTTGGTGAATGCACTCTACCAATTCATCTCCAGCTGCCTTGAAAAGTTCGGCCAATAAGCCGTCAGGTCCAGCAGCCTTGTTGGATTTCAGCGTGGATATAGCTATCCTCAGTTCGTTTTAGTCAGGCGGACGGAGATATTGACTATCATTGTATATGTTGAATAGTTCATTCTGCCTGACAGCGGGATGTTGGTCTTCGTCGCCGTTATACAGTCTGCTACGAGGTTTGCATTTTCATCTTGACAGGTTTCTGGGCATTGCTTCTCTGACACGTTCTTTTTACCTTGTGGTAAAACTTCCGTACATTGTTCCTGGAGTATACACTCTCGATATTTTCGAACGCGCACCTCTCATGCTCTTTTTTCTTCTGAAGAAGAAGCCGATGTTCTTCCTGTCTCTTTTCCTCGTAGAGCTCACGAACAGCTCTCATCTTCCTTTGCAGCGCCGCTTTGTATGCCTCTTGTTTTGCTACATGCAGTCGCCGGCATTCTTCGTCAAAGCAGGGGTTTCGCGGTGGTGGGCGAGTGAGACCCAGCACATCAGTCGCGGCATTTCTAACGACATGTTGGCAGCGTTGCCACTGGTCTTCGACACTTGATGCTGGCATAGGGGTGATTGAGAGATTTCGCGATACGCGTTTAGCGAAGAGTGTGACGGTCTCTTGCGATTGTAGCTTTTCGACGTTAAATTTTCTCACCGTAATTCGTCTTTGTTGTTCAGTTTGTGATATACGCATTCGTACCTTGGCTGCAACAAGGTAATGATCCGAGTCTATGTTGGCCGCTCGGAACGTCCGGACATTCAAAATACTGGAGGCATGCTTTGCGTCAATCGCAATATGATCAACTTGGTTGATCGTTACATGATCATTGGACCGCCTTGTCTGCTTATGGATATCGAGATGAGGAAACCGTTTGGTTGCTATGGTGACACTTCGCTTAACAGCGAAATCAATTAGCCTTAGTCCGTTATTAAACGTGGTGTCATGTAGGCCATGCTTACCGACTGCCCTACCAAAGACGTCCTCCTTTCTTATTTTGGCGATATGTGTGGTATAAAGTTCAGGTTTATTAACTCTCCTCTTATTTTAAATATCGTGCTTATCTTTTCGGTTGTGTTTCCAGCAACGAAATACGTTCTTTCCTGCAGATGGTGGCTCATTTTGCTGTAATATGTTCTATATAGTGATAGTTGCGCCTCGTTTATAAATTTGTAGTTCATTTTTATCCAGTCTTTTTCAGTAGGATGTTGAACTTGCATTTTAAAGACGTGGGTTACTCATTAGGTCCAATCTGCAAATCCAAATCACAATCGGACGCCAGCCTATTCCATTTATCAACACAGTTTCCCTTAGTCGACAGCATGTGGGATAGCACTAATTTTGGAATCCGTTTCTGCTCTATTGCCATAACTCTTACCACATACTCTAAATGGAGCTTTAGAGTATTCAAAAACAGTGGCGGGATCTCAGTCTCTAGGTGCAGCATATACGAGTAGGTAGGTGTACCAGTGGGCAATTTAAAAATTTGCTTGACGAAGTATCGAAGCAGTTTTTCTTCAATCTCAGAGGAGTGAAAGTCCCACACTTGCGCTCCATATATGGGGATATAATATAATATATATATATATATAAATTTTGATTGAGGTAACGAAAGAAAATAAAAATACCGATTTTAATTTTAGTTTAAAATGTTTTATTTATTTTAAACAGCAATTTGTGCTGTCGCTTCCGAGATAATGACCTACTCAGGCTTGTTTCCTTCTGTATTTATGCTTTTTCGCAGATTAAATAGATCTATAACCAATGGGCGATCGGCGCAATGTAGATTGCTGCGTGGTTATGTGTGTGTTTGATTGTTATCTCTTGTAGGGGTTGTTGGTGGTCTGATATAAAACGGCTCCAGGAGAGATGCCGGACTTGTTCCAGCCATATATTTCTAGGCCTACCGCGGGGTCGCCTACCTGATGCCACGGCTACCATGGCACGTCTTGGAAGCCGGTGTGGGGGCATACGCACTACCTGACCAAACCATCGAAGCATAGATCGTTCCGTTCAGAGAAGTAGCTGCTCAACATTGAGCGCCTCGCGTACTCTGGTGTTGCGCAATCGATCCCTACGAGTTATTCCAGCAACACCGCGAAGGAACCTCATTTCGGCAGCTTGTATCCGCGATCTTATTCTTTCGGTCACTACCCAAATTTCATGACCATAGATGAGAGTTGGAACATACACCGAGCTAAAACCCGATAGCTTAGCTTCAACACTAAGTTCGGCCTTCCTTACAATAGATAATAAGTAAGTATTGTTGTTGTCGATTCGATCGACAGTTTTATTTTCCTATGGAAGGAATATAGGAGTTACAAATATTATAAAAATATGAAAATAAAATCTACTTCGTAGCAGCTACAGCTCGGAGTCCTTTTGTTCGTCTACTTGAAGGCAACTCTCGGCGTCGTTTGTTTGTCTGCTTCGTGACAGCTCTCGTCATCCTTTTTTCTGTCTGGTGGCGAAAAAGTACCATTGTTCCCTTTTAGAATCTGACAGTAGGATTCCAAGGGATGTGTTACATCGGTCGGCCAATCTTTGGTGCTGCCAAGTTTGGCAACACTCCCCCTGGTAAGTCGACGTTGTCACTCGGCTTTCCATTTTCGCCAAACTTCAAAACGTCCAGCACCACCAGCTTCGAAGACGGCCTAGTGTAAACTCCACTCGCTGTTTGAATCACAGCACATCGAATACGTTTGTCTTTGCCTGGTAACACTTTAAGTACCTTACCTTTAGGCCAAACGTTTCTTGGACTCCCAGGGTCAACAATAATTACGATGTCACCTTCGCATATAGGTTTCGCATGCGTAAACCATTTAGTACGCCTAGTTAAATCGGGCAAGTACTCAGTCACCCACCGTTTCCAGAAAATATTAGCATATTGCTCGCTAATACGCCAATTTTTTCTAAGCTCTAAGGCACTGTCACTCAATCTACCAAATAACTTTGTTCCATTAGTGGAACCCATTAGAAAATGATTAGGGGTCAACGCCTCGTCACTCTCACTTTCCAATGGTACGTAGGTAAGTGGCCTAGAATTGACAACGCACTCTACTTCAGTCATCATGGTAAAGAGAAGCTCTTCTGTTGGATTTCTTGTGGTACTAATACGCGAAAGTGTTTCCTTTACCGAACGTACCAACCGTTCCCAACTCCCCCCCATGTGCGGAGCTGCTGGTGGTATAAAGCTCCATTTCAATTCGGAGCCCACAAATTCTTCGGCGATCGTTTTTGTGTCAATGTTTTTTACAGCCTGTTTTAATTCTTCGCTTGCGCCTCGAAAATTGGTGCCATTGTCACTAAATATCTGCTTGGGTGTACCCCTCCTCGCCATGAATCTTTTTAACGCCAATATACATGAATCCGATGATAGGGTAGCTGCAACTTCGATGTGTATTGCACGAGTTGTTAAACAAGTTATCAGAACTCCCCACCTCTTCTCCATGCGCCTTCCCATAACGACTTGCATCGGTCCGAAATAGTCAATCCCGATGTATGAAAAGGGTCTAGTGAAGGCCTTCAGCCTAGCTGGTGGTAAATCAGCCATTAATGGTGGACGTGGAACAGCTCTCATATTTTTGCACTGTTGGCAATTAAATTGCACCCTTTTCAGCATAGATCGTAGTGCTGGGACGTAATAAACCTGACGCACCTCGTTCAACACGGTTTCATTATATATGTGATGGAACCTTTGGTGGTAGTTTTCAATAATTAATTTTGTTATGTGATGTATCTTTGGAAGTATTATTGGCCGTTTAGTATTCATTGACACATATGAGGCTGCATCAATTCGCCCTCTTATTCGTAAAATATCGTCCTCATCTAAGTACGGTGAAAGTCTGTATAGCTGACTTGCTTTCTCGAGGTTGCACATTTCACCCTTTGACTGATTTAAGACAGCAATCTCGTTTGGAAATAATTCCCGCTGGCAACACCTGATCAGATACTTTTCTGCCTTTGAGAAGTCCGACGAATCCAGCAGATCATTTTCTTTCTGCCGCGACTTCTTTGACGTGATTCGAATAAATCGAAAGACATTTGCCATTGATCGTCGTAGACGGTTCCAGCTCGAAAATCGATGGATATCTATCACGGGTGCCACACTTCTAAACTCGTTGACTAGGTGCGGTATTACTTCCTCAAGTGATGTATGTTCATATCTATATTCCTCTGGCCATTCACTGCTTGCGAGATGTAAAAATGCAGGTCCAGTATGCCATAAATCACTGACATCGATTTTGTCCACATTCTTCCACTTAGTGGCCACATCGGCTACGTTGTCCTTTGATGAAATAAACCTCCAACTCTTTGCGTTCGAATCCTCGAGTATTCCACCTACTCTATAGGCAACAAAATGCTTGTACCTTCTATGGTCGGAATTTATCCAACAAAGGACTACTTTGGAGTCTGACCAAAAGAAGATATCCGAAATTTTTATTGAATGTCCGGTAAGTATAATTTTCGAAAGTCTTACGCCTAAAACGGCTGCTTCTAATTCCATTCTTGGAATTGAAATGGCCTTGAGTGGTGCGACTTTAGTTTTAGCGCTCACAAGACTACATTCAATGCCATCTCCGGTCGCTATCCTAAAGTAAACAACTGCGGCATAGGCTGCCTCACTTGCGTCAACAAATATATGTAATTGAACGGAGGCAACTTCGTCTATCCTAAATGTTGATGAATACGGTCTTGGTATTCTAATGGACTTCATTTGTGGTATGTGCTTAATCCATCTACACCACTTCGCCTGGTGTTCTGGATGAATTTGTTCATCCCACCCTATACCTGAGGTCCATATTTCTTGTAATAGTATTTTCAATAACACTAGAAAATGTGCTATTAGCCCTAAAGGATCAAATATTGTCATCAAGGTTCTAAGGACTTGTCTCTTTGTTGGCCAGGTTGCACCTGATATTAAATCCTCTGAAACCTTAGGGTTGTGAAACGAAAATGTAAATGAATCGGTTGAAGGTGACCACCACATGCTCAAGACTTTCTCAGAATTCGAGAAAATATTCCAGTTCGTTATTCTCTTATCAAACCGCGCTGCCTTCTCCTTTAGAAGCTCAACAACTCTATCCGAATTAGATATGAAGTTGCGCATTTCGAACCCTGCTTGGCCACGAACATGAATCACATCACTGGCGAGTTGCATCGCCTCCTCTTCAGTGTCTACACTGCCCAAAAAATCATCTACGTAGTGATTTTCAATTATGGCCTTTGCAGCTTTAGGATACTTTTCTCTGAATTCCTTCGCATTTCTGTTTTTCACGTACTGGGCACATGATGGAGAGCAAGTGGAACCAAAGATCATCACTTGCATTACATATTCCTCCACTTTTCCGTCCTTGGCCATCCATAGGAATCTTTGTGAGTTTTGATCTTCTTTCCTGACCCTCACCTGGTGAAACATTTCCTTAATGTCACCGCAAATGGCTATTCTTTTTTCTCTGAAATGAAATAGAATCGATGGTAACAATGGCAATTTATCCGGTCCAGATAGCAACGTCGAATTCAAAGAAATGCCGTTCACCTTGGCTGCAGCATCCCAAACAATTCTTACCTTTCCCGGTTTATTTGGATTGACAACTGGGAATATAGGTAAATACCAGACACGAGAATTTTCACTTTGCGTTTCGCTTTGTATCTCTTTCTGATCCAATTTTCGGGCATAGCCAGCCTTGACATAGTTTTCAATTTGTAAATTCAGATTACTAGAAAGCATTTTATCTTTCTCCAAGCGTTTATTCAAGCACCTTAAGCGTTGTTCTGCCATTGGACGACTATCAGGTAAGTTTATGTTTTCATACCTCCATAGAAGAGGAACAACAAATCGATTGCCTTCCCTAAAGGTTTCTTTTTGTAACTTCTCAAGTGCGTTTTCATCGTCTACGGACAACAACCGGCTATATTTTTTTGTTCCAATAGTTTCGATGGAAAGATACTCTTTGAAGAGATTGTACATGTTGTCATCATCAGCTGTTCGACAGGCGCAGGCATGAAAATTAAATTTCTTTGCAGAGCTAGGACTCACATTTTCCACACATGGACCGAACACTGACCAGCCAAGTCTTGTTTTGGTAGCAACTGGTTGGTTTAACCCACCTTCCTTTACTCGTAATGGTATGCCAAGATTCCAATGATCAAGTCCTAGTAGAATTTTTGGACAAGCATCTTTGTACGACATCAAAGGAATATTTTGAAGATAACTAAATTTGCTTTTCAGATGTTCGACATCCAGTGACTGCTTTGGGAGGCTGAGTGATTCTACGGTACGCACATTAGCTAAGGTATGCTTCTTTGGAGATCCTCTTGCAGCAATCTGAACTTCAATTATCTTTGACTCATTTTCAGCTCGGTGTGTGTTAGACGTCCACTTGAGGCACAATGGTTGCTTTTTTCCATCAATTCCCAGAATGATTGCAGTTTCATTATCCATTAAGGATACTGACGATCCATCATCCAAGAATGCATAAGTATCAACCTTTGCATTTGGACTGTACAGGGTTACTGGAACAACTCTAAACAGCATTGGACTCGTTCTTAATAGATGAAGGTTGCAACTGGTCTCAAGGGATTTCTGCAATGCAATTGGATTTGCTTCCCTGTCCTTATGCAATAAAGGATGATGTCTGTAAATGCATCCGTTGACTCCGCAACTTTTGAAGAAAGGACAATTATTGCTATTATGTAAACGCAAACAAGTCCTGCATACGTTGTGCTGTTTAACAGCTGTCCACTTTTCGTTGAGATCAAATGATGCAAATTTCTTGCATTTGTCCACGTAACTACAGCTGGAGTTACATATTAGACACTTGCGTTTTGCTCGATTCATACTTTGCGAATCATTATATTGGTGGATGTTTAACATCGCTTTCTCTTGACGGAATCTTCTATCTGATCTTAATTCGGACGGTCCTGTGACTGGAATTGTGGTTACTTCCGCTGCTGCTTCCGCTATCGAGTAAAGCCAACGACTGAATGACGATAGATCCGATGTGCATTCGTTTTTCTTTTTGATCAATCCCCATTGGAGTTGCATTTGTGGCGGTAGTTTCTCAGTTAGCTCTTGGATTAGGCATGGATTGTTGAGATGGTTTTGCATCCCGGTAGATTACATTGTGGCGCACAGCTTTTGTACCGATAGTGAAAAGTTGATCAAGGAATCCAATTTGTCTGCCTTCGGAGGTGGTTCGCTTCGAATTTTGGCAAGAAGTGTTTGGATAATTGTTTCGGGTCGACCGAATAACATTTCCAATGTAGAAATGACTGATGGGACTTGGTCAGGGTGCAACAACTTACATCGGACTGCTTCGAGGGCTTTGCCTTTGAGGCACCTTTGCAGTCGTATTAGATTTTCGTAGTTGCTAAACCCACAAGTCTCTGTTGAATTGGTAAACCAGCTTAAAAACAGAGGCCATTCCTCTGGCCGACCAGTGAATAAAATTTGGTCTCTAGACATCACCTGTCTTGCAGCCAAATGCATTCCATTTAGTTTTGTTGTTATGGTTTTTACTGTTGCTTTGGTTTCGACTGCAGCTTCAGCTTTAGCTTCGATCTGCTCCGGAAATTTGATTTTCGGTGGTGGTCTCGAAATATTGGATTCGGCGGCAGTATGCTCCACCAGATTTGTCACGGTTTCAACTTCATTATTTATCCACGCAGCTACATGGTCACTGGGAGCTGCTGACAATACGCTTTCGTCATCTTCATCGTCTGACTGGAATTGCTCTAGCAGCCTGTATTTCTCAGTGAGATACTCCCTGTCTCTTTGCTCCTTAAGGCGCCTTTCCTCTTCTAATTTTTGAATTTTAAGTGACAGCACCTTTGTGGAATTTGCTCGGAAGGAATTTTGTTTCACTCGTACTGATGGAGCTTGTTGCGAAGAACTTACAGATGGAGGTGCGCGAGTCGGTGGCACAGATGGGGTTTCTTGGGTTGGAGTTGGTACCGGAGGCGTTTGTTGTGAAGACGCAGAAGTTTGTTTGCATGGGCTACATATCCATTGCATAGATTTAATTGCGTCGTCGACACCAACGCAAGTATAGTGGTACCACAGGCCACATTGGTCGCATTGTTCCATATTAATGTCTTCTCTATGACATGATTTGCAGCCATCCGCTACCATTGCTTGCGAAGTGCGTGTCATTTTTTGTTCTTTTGGGCCAATATACGTACGTAAAATATAGTGTGAGAGGACTTACCTTGACGTAACTGGCGACTTGTTGACTTCGTTGATATGTGTGCTCGGTGTAACTGGGGATTTGCTGATGGCTGGCGATGCTTTCGAATTTAATCCTGCTGGCTGGCGCTGGTATTTCTGGATTTAATCCTGCTGGCTTGAGTTGTTATTTCAGGATTTAATCCTGCTGGCTGGTTCTGGTATTTTAGGATTTAATCCTGGCTGGTGCTGGTACTCTCCTTATCGCTCTTTGTTCTCGTCATAGATCGAGAGAAACGTCGATCGAGACCAGAAGAAAATAAAAGAATGTTGTCGATTCGATCGACAGTTTTATTTTCCTATGGAAGGAATATAGGAGTTACAAATATTATAAAAATATGAAAATAAAATCTACTTCGTAGCAGCTACAGCTCGGCGTCCTTTTGTTCGTCTACTTGAAGGCAACTCTCGGCGTCGTTTGTTTGTCTGCTTCGTGACAGCTCTCGTCATCCTTTTTTCTGTCTGGTGGCGAAAAAGTACCATTGTTCCCTTTTAGAATCTGACAGTAGGATTCCAAGGGATGTGTTACATCGGTCGGCCAATCTTTGGTACTGCCAAGTTTGGCAACAATTGTATTGATACGTAGTATTGTATTGTATTGGAGTAGACAATTTGCTTGTGTGTTGAATATTTTTTTTCAATTTCAATTTCAATTCAATTTATTATTAAATGAGTTAATACATGATACTACAAGATTTTAAATCTTAAAATTAAGATTTAATTAAGTTGATTAATGTTGAAATATCTTCCTCTTGAACATGGGTAGTGAAGTAATCGTCTGCAATTCAACTGGAAGACTATTCCAGAGTCGAATAGCTGAGACGATGAAGGAGCGTTCTGGTATCGTGTGGGAAAAGCGAGCAAATATCAAACGTACACGTCTACGTGACTGAGCAAAGAGTAACATTTCACTCAAGTATTCAGGGCAATTTCTGAAAGTTTCTGAAAGAGTAGTATCTATCCAACTTGATTCCCAGAAAATTAGAATTTAGATGCGAAACACTGGTGAACCTTCGGATATTGTATATAAATCGCACACAGTCATTAAAAGCAGTTTACGACTACATTCAAAATCCATGCAAGGATACACATTACAATTGAACATGAAAAACGGGACGATGAGGCTTTTCACTAGACCCATTTTCAAGCTGGGAATCAGCAGATGAGATGAACATCTTAAGGTACGCAGACCGCAGTAGATTTTCCTAATCGAGTCAGAAACGGCATCATAGCAACTGAGGGAGGAATTAATACTGAAGCCTAAATACATAATCTTATTGACGTACGGAATGGTTTTACCATCGAGGACTATGGATGGAAAGTCAAAACAATTGACTTGAGCCCTCGAGAGGATCATAGCTTTAGTTTTCAAGGGATTAAGCAAAAGTTTATTTAAAAGAGACCAACTTTGAATCCTCAAAAGATTCTCATTAACCCGCGCAACACAATCTTCCATCAAACCAATAGGTCGAGCTAGGTATATGGAAATATCGTCTGCATACATCAGAACTTTGCAATGGTCAACTGATTCGGGAAGGTCGTTAATAAAGAGGGAAAACAACAAGGGTCCCAAAACTGAACCCTGTGGCACCCCGGAATTAACAAAAGTTGGTGTGGAGGTTCCGCTTTCCGTTTTTACGACCTGAACCCTATTTGTGAGGTATTCACTCAGCAGCTTAAGAGCAGTAGAAGAGAAACTGAAGTTGTTCCTAAGTTTAGAGAGCAAAATTGAATGGTCAATGCTATCAAATGTTTTAGAAAAGTCTAAAAGGACCATAAGCCCAAACTTACCAGCATCGAGTGCAAAACGAAGATCAGAAGTTACCTTTAACACGGCTGATTCGCAGCTATGTTTATTCCAAAAAGCAGACTGCCAATCAGATATCATATTGTTCACAGTTAAATAATTTTGTATCTGTTTAGAGATCATTTTTTCAAAAACTTTCGATAAAAAACACAAAAGACTAATGGGCCTAAAATCTGAAGAGCATGTCGGATTCCCTTTTTTGGAATTGGTACAACCGTGGCTCTTTACCATTGCTCAGGAAACTGACAGCTGCAAATACATGCATTGAAAATATGTAGAATGAATCTGAGCACTATAGGTAAAATCAGCTTTATAAATCTTGGAGAAATGCCATCTGAACCAAGAGCATTTGATTTGACTGACTGAATGGCACCCAGAACGTCTACTACCCCTACACAGTCAAAAGAAAAAGACTGACATGAGCCTAAGGAATGTGATTCAATATGCCGACTGTTTGGAACACTGGAGTGAGGAGTGAAAAACCTGCTCATGTCTTCTGGGTTTAGCGAGCACTTTAGTTTACCTTTATCCTTAGTTCTGCTTTGAGATTTCTCCATAGCTCTTTCGAAGTCAGTGTAGGATCAAGTTTTTTCAGTAAATGTGTCCTCTTAGAAGAACGGATTACAGCCGTGACATTATTTCGAGCAACTGTGTATTGCCTCCTGTTGAACTCTGTCGGATTTCGTTTATATGACCTATAAAAACGCTCTCTCTCCCTAATAAGCAATTTAATTTCATTATTGTACCAAGGGCAACATTTGGTTTTAACCCGTTTAGTAACAATAGGAACGTAATTGTTGTAAAGCCTGTTCACAATGGTATTAAAAATTTCAATTTTGTTACTGATGTCTGGTGTATTATAGATTTCGTGCCAGTTAAAGTCATAGCTGTCCCTTTGAAGGCCCGCGAAATCAAAATTTCGAAATGATCTGTAACTGTAAAGTCCACTGTTATGTGTCTCGTAAACATTAAAATCAAGAGAGCAAAATAAAAAATTCTGAATGAATTCAGAAGTGGGCCTTACTTGATCATTGCCGAGTATTCTTCGCTTTGAGCTAGTCAAGAAAAGATCTAACAATGATGGATTGATGATTGACTGAAAACATGTCGGATATATATCTAATATATATTATTAACGACCGATAGACCAAGTTTATCACAGAAATAGCGGAACAAACATACAGTGCTATTGTTAGCTAAAAGGTTAGCATTGAAGTCACCACCAATTAGCATATGTTCGTACTTAGGACTTAACTTTAACAGAATATCCTCTAGTTCATTCAAATTCTCCTCTTTGAAAGTATATGGGGGATAGTAGACAACAACTAATAAGCGAGACCATTGTTGAACTCAATACAAAGAAACTGGACGACTGATAGGTTAGATGAATAGATAAGATTGGACGAGATATTTTCTTTAACATACATACAGACGCCACCACCAATTCTATCCACACGATCATTCCTAAATAATTTGAAACCAGGTAACTTAACGAGTTGGGATGAAATGCTACAATTAAGCAATGCCTCGGACAGTGTAAAGTGCAGTATATTTTGACCGTATACTTCCTGCATTTAAGTGACATATACTCAGACCGTTGAATGCACCACACAATATATTGAGAACGCTCCTTACATTGTCATGATCTAGACCGAAAACCATAATAATAGTTTAATATTAAGTGAAATACCCTGCCAGAAGAAGACATCTCAACAAAAATCAGACTTATATATCCAAAACATACAAAAGTTAATGAAAATATAAAGATTTTAGACATTAGAAAATAATAATTCATTTAACCAAACTACGCAATAAATTCACAATCTCTTACTAAATATAAATTTAAAAAAGTAATATAAAAAAGTTGAAATGGCATCACTGGCCGAAAGCAAAAATTCACTTATTTGTTAACGAATAGATAAGAAAAGTGAACAATGACATAGTTATACACAAATCTTCTTAGAACAGCATCAGCAGCAACCGTGGTGAAGGTCAGTTACTTCCTCCAGAGCATAGAGATTCTAGCAAGAGCGAGTTGACAATGCAGGTAGGTCTTTTTCCCGCAGTCACTTCGATGTAAACCCTCCCACCTCTCGTAAAAACAGAGTGTATGCATTTGTTGCGGCGAAGTTCATTGGCCCACCTGGGGCTGAGCTTAGGCTACCGGGGGGGTCAGCATGGTGGCGGATAGCTGAACGGCCTACAGATATGTAGGTTAGCTGCGAATAACCAATAAGCAGTCCCCGACCAAAAGCGGCAAAAACGGAGGGTGTGCGGAAATAACACATAAGCCCAGTGAAATTTTTGTGACAGGGCGAGTAGATGCCGCTCGTAAATAAGCATCCTGTCCCTAAGGCAAGGCGTTATGCGACCCGTACCGAGGCCTGAATGGTGCTGGGGACGTAAAACCCATACAGCATCGCTAACGGAGCCCTCCAGATAACTGGTGCCCTCTGGTTATATTGTAATACAGCCTTTCCACATTACAGGGGTCTCTGATGTGGTGGACCTTTCTTTCCCCCATACTCGTGGGATCCAAAATCATGAATCAAACAAAAACAAATACAAATAAAACAGAAAAAAAAGAACAAGAAAAAGTACATAACTCAGGAGACGAAAGTACAGAGAAAAATCCATTCAGGAGAAGCTCGGTACTGATGCGATCACCGCCGTTAAAAATAACGGATGGACCGACGCAAGAAGAGAACACAAACGCGGAGATGCCGTCTGAACCAATAAATGAACAGACAACCTCGCAAATGCCGTCGAAATCTCTCCCCAGTGAAATATTAACTGTTAGTCTGAAGTCCGAAACCAACACGGAAGCAAAGGCCAAAGAAACTAGCGAAGAGAGAGAAAAACGTGAAGCCATGCATTCCCTGGGAAAGCACATCTCGGCACTGATGGAATTCATTAAGGGAAAAAACAATGTACATCATGAGATTAGGAAACTGGCTAGTGCAATTCGTAAAAACTACAGCTGCGCAGTAGATTGCGAAATAGATAAAGTGGTATGTAGTAGAGTGTCTAAAGCCACTCAAACCATCCGCTCTCCAGAAATGAATGAGTTGGCTTTCCCTTCTTGGTTGGAACAACTGCCAGACCCCAAGCGAAAAAAAAGAGATCTCCAAATACCGAAGAACCCTCCACACTGTCATACGCCGAAATTGTTGCGGAAAAAACAGAAATGGAGGTGAAACAAATCGTGCATAAGAACCAAAAAGAGAAAAAAAAGGCCACAGGGAAAAACCATGGACAGACAGTGAAACCCCGGATCGAAGAACCAGGTGCAGAAACTACTAATAAAGTCGTTTGGACAAGAGTAGAAAAAAGTCGAGGCAAGATATATGCTAATCCTGACGCACTGGTAATTAAAAAGATCGGAGAAATTTCCTATTGCGACATACTCCGAAAGGTGAAGACCAACCCCGAGTTGAATGGATTGGGGTGTGATGTAACCCGCTTAAGAAGGACAGCCAAGGGAGAGCTACTGCTTGAGTTTAAGAAAGCAGCTGATGGAAGAACATCCGAACACCAAAGTAAAGTGGGAAAAGTTCTCGGTGAAATAGAGAAGTGAGATCCCTAACGCAAGAGGTGCATATTGAGTGCAAAGACCTAGATGGCGTCCCCACAAAGGAAGAGATCTGCCAAGCTCTGTCCGAGCAGTTCGAGGAAGCACAAGGCATACAGATCTCATCCATTAAATCTATGAGGACAGCCTATGCAGGGACGCAAACTGCCGTCATTAGCCTCCCGATAAATACTGCCAAAAAGTTCTGGAGGTTGGAAAAATAAAAATCGGATGGACGGTATGCCGAATACGGGAGAAAATAATACCGCTCCGATGTTTTAGGTGTCTTAACTTCGGGCACCTAGTAAAGGCGTGTAAAAACACGTTGGATAGGAGTGAGGATTGCGTTCGGTGTGGACAGAAAGGCCATGTATCCAAGAACTGCAGCAATGATGTAAGGTGCGTCCTTTTCGAAGAAAAGGGAAGTAGCAACATCAAACACGCGGCAGGAAGCATAGTATGCCCGGTATACCAAGAAGCTGCAAAAGTCGCAAGAAGAATATGAATACCACTGCGAAGCGGCACAGGACATCTTGACACAAACCGTTCGCGAGTTAAAGATAGATGTTGCTGTATTATGCGAGCAGTACAAAAATCTCGATGATACAGTTTGGGCTGCGGATGACTCAGAAAGAGTCGCACGGACCAATAGAAGGGGAGAAGCTCTCCTAGAAGCCGTATCGTCACTAGACCTAATATTGCTAAATACAGGAAGTGAGCACACTTTTAGTAGAAATGGTATAGGCTCCATGGTTGATATCACCTTTGCAACTAGTTCCTTATCGAGAGGCGCCAACTGGAGAGTCAGTAATCAATATACTCACAGCGACCACCTTGCCATCCTGTTTGAAGTACAACCTAGGAGAACAACCCAGCAAAGCCCAAAGAAGGCACAACGAATGGGGTGGAAAATAAGCACCATGGACGAGACACTTTTGCCCTGATTTTTGCAGAGTCAACAATAAGCCCAGGAACAGCAAACGCTATGGCCGCTGAGGTTACCAAACAAGTAACTAGGGCTTGCGACGCATCCATGGCCCGGAAAACGTCAACAAATCGCCGGCCACCAGTATACTGGTGGAACCAAGAGATATACGCAGCAAGTGCCATAGAGCCAGAAGACTATTCCAGCGATCCAGAGGTTTGTCCACACATCAGGACCTACGGGTGCAATTCAAAGATAGGCGAAGAGAGCTAAAACTAGCTATCCGCAGAAGTAAGAGCAATAGCTTTAAGGAACTCTACGAGCAAGCAGATGTAAATCCTTGGGGCACCGCCTATAGAACAGTAATGGCAAAACTCAAAGGCACTAGGGCACCCTCCCCCTCATGCCCTCTCCTTATGCAGAAAATTGTATCGGGGTTGTTCCCACCTCAAACACCAGCAGAGCGTATAGAGCCACCTCCGGAAGTACAGGACATCCCAACTGTCACTCAAAGGGAACTCCTGGATGTATGCAGACGATTCGAGGATACCAAGTCACCTGGATCGGATGGCATACCGAACAAGGCCCTTAAATTAGCCATTAAAACAAATACGCAACCATTTGTGGAACTCTACAACAAGTGTCTAACAGATGGAGTTTTTCCAGACCAATGGAAAAAGCAACGTCTAGTGCTGCTGTCTAAAGGGAAAAAAACACCAGACGAACCCTCGTCATACCGTCCCATATGCCTGTTAGACATAATGGGTAAAATACTGGAGCGAATCATATGCAACCGATTAGAAGTGGCAATTGATGAAGCCGGGGGACTTTCCAACCAACAGTACGGTTTTAGGAAAGCTCGTTCTACAGTAGACGCAATAAGAAGGGTAACTACAACCTTGGAAGAAGCTATTCAGGGCAGGAGATGGAGAGGCGGTGCAAAGAAATACGGTGCCGTAATAACATTGGGCGTCAAAAACGCGTTCAATTCTGCGAATTGGGGACTTATAGTGCAATCGCTTAGGTCAATGATGGTGCCATGGTTCTTAATTAAAATAATACAGAGCTACTTCGAGAAACTGTTTCTGCTCTTCGATACCGACGATGGAGTAAAGCAGTACCACATATTTGGCGGAGTTCCACAAGGATCGGTATTAGGCCCTATCCTTTGGAACATTATGTATGATGGGGTTCTAAGGCTTGGAATCCCAAATGAGGCAAAAATCATAGGCTTTGCCGATGATATTGCAATTGTCGTGGCTGCAAAACATCTAGAAGAAATAGAGGATATTGCATATGAATGTATCCGAAAAGTCAAACCGTGGATGGCAGCAGTCAGGTTAGAGCTCGCCCAACATAAAACAGAGGCAGTATTGGTAAGCAGCCATAAGAAAAGAGAGGAAATCACCATCAGAGTAGGAGACCATAATACGACTTCAAAATCGGTTATCAAATACCTATGTAGGTGTGATGATCGACGCGAGGCTCATTTACAAGGAGCACCTTGAAAGAACGTGTGACAAAGCGGCTCGGGTGAGCGGTGCCTTATCAAGAATAATGATAAATATAGGAGGACCTAGGCAACAAAGGAGACTTATTCTATCAAGGGTGGTGCAGTCCATCCTTATGTATGCGGCACCCATATGGGCCAAAGCTATGATGAAAAAGACCTACGCGAGAAGGATAATCTCTGTCAACAGACTATGTGCGCTGAGAGTATGCTGTGCCTTTCGTACGGTGTCAGACGAGGCAGTATGTGTCATTGCGGGAATGGTGCCGGCGGATATCTTGGCTATCGAGCTACAAAGGACCTACGACGCCAAAATTCAGGAACCTAAAGCGTCAGTCAAAAATATTAAGCTGGAAGAAAGACAGCGAAGCATTAGAGCATGGCAGGAGCGATGGAACCAGTCCTCAAAGGGAAGATGGACCCATCGATTTATCCCGGATATCCAAAAATGGATGGACCGGAAACACGGAGAGGTAGATTTCTATCTTAGCCAGTTCCTAACCGGACATGGCTGCTTTCGAGCGTATCTCAACAGATTTGGGCTCGATGAATCTCCCAACTGTCCAAATTGCGGAGAGGCCCCAGAATACGCTCAGCACGTATTTTTTCAGTGCCCACGTTTTTATATAGAGCACAGAGAACTGGAGGAAAAAATTGGAGAAATACCAACCCCCGAAAATATTGTGCACCATATGATAGCATCGAATGCAATATGGGACGCGGTAAAACAAGTTACAGCTATAATCGTGCAGGAACTTAGGCGGCTGGAAAGATTCAGAGAGGGCAACCAAGTCCAACCGGCAACACTTTTGGAACAAGGATCGGAAGACAGCGAAAGAAGAGCATAAATAGGTAACCAGCCCCGCGAAGTAATACCTAACGGCAGTCCCGCGGGGAGAGTGGTTGAAGTGTGCAGGGTGTGGTTTAGTACGTAGGCGTATTCTTGGCATCGAGTATTCAGGTTTGCGAATCGTGCATGCCAGTAGCTCGGGCTACTGGTATCTTTAGAAGATTACACACCCTTTGGCGCAACCATAAAAAAAAAAAAAAAAAGTTCATTGGCCCTCCGGAAAGGTGCATGATCATGCTTGGTGAGGCTTTCATACACATGCACAAACTTGTTGCTGGCGAAACCAAGGTCATTCAGAGTGGTTAATTTGGCGTTTGTTTTATAGTACTCTGCGACCTTCTTCAGCAGGTTTATTTTGCTTCGGGCGTGTGGAAGTTTCACAATTACTGCACTATTGGGAGAATTTCTCACGGGTTCTGTTCGAAAAAAGTCAATCGCCGTTAATGGCGACAAGTTAATTTTAGTGCAAAGCTGCTGAAATATATCCGCGAGATTTTCGTTTACTGTCGTTGGTATCCCATGTAAAACAATATCTCCTGCAATATTCCTTCGGGCGAGATCATCGAGTTGAAGTTTAAGTTGGGTGTTATCATTTTCAAGCATTTGCGCTTTGATTATTGATAGCTCACCAACGCCAGAACAATGACTAATTGCATTGTCAACACTGATCTTACAGTCAAGCACTGAGTTGTTAATGGAGCTGTATCTCTCATTACTTTCGTGTTCAAGCGACATAAAAGCGACCTTTGCATTGAAGTCACTTTCAATTTTGTTAATGCGTTCAGACAGAGTGTTGAACATTGTGTTGATCTCGACTTTCAACTGCGAAACGCTCGCGTTGGTAGGATTTTTTGTCAACGCGTCCAGTCGTGATTCTATTTGGTCCCATAGTTTGGCAGAAGACAGGTGCGTAACTGGAGAACCGGATAATGGAGGGACAGAGACAAAACTTTCATCTGTCGATCTCAGCTTTCTTTGTTGGTCATTTAAATTGGACATTCTGTTATACCGTATGTACTCACGGTATCAATAAAAGGAAATAATTGTTCAATTAATTGATGATGTTAATTTAAAGCCCGAACTGGTAAAGCAAAATAAAGATCTTTTATTTAAGAACCACAACGCATGTTTTTTACTGCCAAATTACTGGTTATAAATGGAAAATACTGAATTTATTGCGGAGCTTTAACAATCACTACTTTCTCTTATTCATCAGTTCACAACGGTGAATGTATTTCTATAATTTTTTCAGTATTCTTATACGTTCATAATATATATTTTTTAAGGTTACATCTTTAGTTTCTTCTAGAGTTATGTTTTTAGTTATATTTGGGGTGATGAATTCACTTGAATATTCTTTTTTATTGAATATTTTATTATTTGAATAAATTTTACAATTCTCGATTTTTATTAAGTAATTCCCCTCGATTGTGAAATTCAAATTGTTACAAGTTTGATATAATATTATTCTATTTGTGTTTAAAAGATCTAAATAATTGTTTCCAATTTCAATTACTTTGGTTTCGTTTGTGTCGTTTTCATAATTACAAATCATTTTATCGTTAAAAATATTTTGAATACATTTATCTGTTATTTTAGTAAGATTTTGTATGTATTTTGTAGGAAGATATAGTTCATTTTCGTATTTTAATACATTATTACTTACAAAATGTATGGATTGTTTCAATGTGTTTGGAAAAGCTTCTAGATAGTATTTAGTAAATTCTTTAGTTGAATAATTTGGTATTTCTATGACAAATATGATATTATTCTTATTAGTGGCTAAGTTTAGTTTAATTTCTTTTAAGACTTCATAATCTATTTTAAATTGCGTTATTTCTTCCTCTGAAAGAACATCTGTACTTAAGTCGTCAAGTCTACTAGTTAATATGACATCTTTTATTATTTCTATATTCAGGTGGATGCTATCTTTTATTTCCATTTCTAATTTTATTTTATGAATCTCTTCATCATATATTTTATAGTTGTCTAAATATAAACCGAATTTGTTTTCTTTTTCAAATGTGTGTTTATGCTTATTTGATTGTTTGAATTTTCTATAATATTATGCGCATTAGATTCTACTAAATTTAATCTATCTTCTATACTTGATCGATCATCATCGTCCATAATTCCGAAAAGGAAATGTAGACTGTTGCCTTTGATATTTATTAAACCTCTTCTCGATCTTGTATGTGGGACTAAAGTATCGAATTGTTTTCTGGTATGAGTCATTAAATTTTGTATTTCTGAATTATGTTCGGGTAAGGGTCTGACTTGATTTTCTATAGACTGAATTTATTTCTCCAGTTTCGTTAAATTAATTATATGTAATATTTTGGAGAAATCTTTAACTAAATGAATACTATTGAGTCGAATTATTAGAAATTCCTTGGTGATTTCCGTGATCTGGATGGACTGGCTCTGGGTGATCATTAATTGGTCCTTATGTAGAATTCTGTTTCGAGTTTTTCTGTGTCTATTTCCTTCTTGGAGGATATATTTTTTATTAATGTTATTAATTACCTTCACTTCGATGTGTCTTGGAGTCATTTTGTTATTTATTTTCTCTGGAGCGGTGATTTTTGCGAATTTTTCGTCTATATCTTCGTCTTTTATATTTTTATTTATCTTTTCTAAAGTTTTTAATTTTGTATCTTCTATGGGCCTTACTAATAACCAAATTAAGTATAGAGCTTAAATATAATCTCCACACTTTGCAAAATGTTTGTACCAACAACGAATTTAATAGTCGGCTTTAGTGTTAGTAGGAGCTAAATTTTAATGTACGGAAAACTAAGTTATAAGCATAAAACTATAACAGCTACCAGAGGTTGCCCGCAGGGAGGTGTTTTCTCTCCGGTGCTTTAGACCTTAGTTATTGACGAACTCCTAGAGCTACTTCAAAAATCGGGTTACAAATTACAAGGATGAGCAGACGACATTGTCATCATCGTCAGAGGCAAATTTGAGGACATCATTTCGCAACTAATGCAAGGTGCCCTGAATTTAACCTCCGATTGGTGCTGCCCAAGATCTCGGACCTTAAAATCGGCAACTTTACAGGCCATTTGAAGATTCTAGAGTATATTCAAAATTACCTTATTCAAAAATCCCAGATACTATGCTTAAGAAATACCGGTTCTCCAGGAAATTCAATGTGGTCATAGGTGACCGCCACACATGGATTAATGAAAGACCTGTAGTCCAAACCACCAAATGAACCATCATCATACCGCCCGCTCTTTATGTTAGATACGGCTGGCAAAATATTGGAGCGAATCATCTGTAGCAGGGTAGAGGCAGCAATTCAAGAATCTGGAGGTCTTTCAGAACACCAATACGGTTTTCGAAAAGTGCGCTCAACAACAGATGCAATCCGTGTGGTAGTTAAAACGGCACAAGAGGCTATACAGGGAAGAAGATGGAGAGGCGGTTCCAAAAAGTACTGCTTGGTTATAACTCTTGACATAAAAATCGCCTTCAATACGGCAAATTGGAGTCACATCTTACAAGCGCTCAGAAGGATGAGAGTTCCACAATACCTCATAGACGTTATTGTTGACTATTTCAGGTGCAGAATCTTGGTATACAATACAGACCTCGGCCCCAAGGAATATAAGATCACAGGCGGAGTACCACAGGGCTCAGTCCTTGGCCCTTTGCTCTGGAATGTTATGTATGACGGTGTTCTGCGACTTCCTATACCCGAAGAAACAAAAATAGTGGGATTTGCTGTTGATATCGCCATTATTGTCACTGCTAAACTGTTGGAGGAGGTGGAACAGATAAGCAATGCGACAATAAGGATAATACGAAAATGGTTCACCTCAGTTGGTCTAACACTGGCGGAGCATAAAACTGAAGCAGTCCTGAGAAGTAGTAGGAAGAAGCTAGAAACTCTCACCATTATAGTCGGCGGCCATGAAATCACATCTTAACCGCATATAAAATACCTAGGTATCATGATAGATACGAGACTTTCATTTAGAGATCACCTTAAGTATGTAGGCCGAAAAGGTGCAATAGCAAGTGCTGCACTCGCGCGGATCATGCCCAACATAGGAGGACCAAGACATAGCCGTAGGTTACTGCTGGCTAGAGTGGTTACGTCTATAATCCTATACGCCGCACCAATTTGGGCCGGGGCCATGGCAATTAAAACATGCAGATCACATATCACATCTGTGTATCGAATATGCGCATTGAGAGCTAGCTGCGCATTTCGCACTACTTCTAGCGATGCAGCCTGCGTGGTAGCGAGAATGCTCCCAATAGATATCCTGGCAGTAGAACAGCAACGTCAGTACTGCGCAAGAAGAGAAAGAAACGAGGCCAGCGAAAACCGGCTCTATAGAGCAGAAAGCCTAAGAGAATGGCAAGAACGCTGGAATGCTTCTGAGAAAGGCAGGTGGACCCATAGGCTCATACACCAAATCCAGCCATGGTTCGACAGACAACATGGAGAACTTGAGTTCTACTTAACGCAGTTCCTAACGGGCCATGGATGCTTTCGTTCGTACTTACATAAGTGATGCACCCTATGAAATTGCATCAAGTGTAATTGCATCTTTAATTACACCTGTCAATTGGTTATTTTCTAATGACATTAGAAAAAGGCGGGAAAATCAATTATGTTCCCACGCAAATATTTTTTATATATAAATGTATGAATTTCTGTAAATGACTCTCTTGTTAATAAATTGTTGAAATCGAAGCATCAAAGTTGAATCAAGCGGCGACGAGGAAATTAAATATGGACCCACAAGCAGTGAAAGCAATTCTTAACCAACAAAAGGAATGGATGGAGAGTATGCTGAAGTCCAACACAGAATGTATGGAGCGCATTTTGAAAGAATGCTCGTCGGCACCCACCACCATTCCCCAATTCCGTCCGTTTGATCCAGAAAAGGAATCTTGGGACAGCTACCTTTCCCAGTTGGAGCAGCATTTCTCTGCGAATTCGTTAAAGGATGACAACTTAAGGAAGGCTCATTTTTTGTCGACGTGTGGAAACCACATCAATGATCTACTCCGCAAGCTGTTTGGGAGAGAAAATGTAAGTACACACACTTTCAAGGCTCTATCTGCGAAATTAACAAAACATTTCCTATCAAAACTGCATGTACTTGCGTCGAGGTGTAAGTTCCTGAAGCAAAAAATGCTCCCGGGGCAATCATACGCAGAATGGATTGCAGACTTAAAAAGCCTTGCTAGAGATTGTGTTTTCGTTTGCTCGAAGTCGGACTGTAACACATCCTACGCCGACGTCATGATCAGGGACATGATCGCATTCTCCACGCCTCATGATTCTGTGAGAATCGCCGCAACACAAAAAAAAGACCCAACACTGGAGGAAATCGAGGAACTAGCGATGGCTTACGAATCGACGCAGCTGGCATCGAATATACTTAAGGGAAGCAGTACTTCCACCCCATCGACATTCACCGAGGTAAATCAGCTGAACCAAGCAAGTTTTCCGAGATCTGCAAGTAAGTCGCATGCAATTTTTAGTGTTAGAAAATCTTGTCCTGTGTGTTTCACTCAACACAACCGGAATCAGTGCAAACATATCGATTCAGTTTGTGATATCTGCTAACGTCGTCGTCATATTAGTAGCGTGTGTTTGTCGGCAAGGCGTACAGATGTTTCTGCCATAGCACAATCTAGCCAGCGATCTAAAAATCGGGGAAGAAGACGTACCCGCAACATAGCTGTGAAACAAACAAACAATTGAATTTCGGCTCGCACTTTAGGCAGACAGAATCTCCTCATTCAATCAACATGGTAGTCTATAGTTATAGGGCTGGTGAACCGCCTTTTGAAACAGTTTCCTCAGCAAATTAAAAACTGAGAAAAACCCCAACAAAATTTTTGTGTTGCTTCACGTAAATCAGCGCCCGTTAGAATTTCAATTAGATACAGGTGCCACCTGTTCACTGGTAGGTCTTGACGGATACCGTAGTCTAGGTAGTCCAAACTGTAAACAGACCGCACGTACCCTTAAAGCATATGGGGAAATGAGCGTACCTATAAAGGGAACAATAGATGTCACTGTTCAGTGGAAAGCAAAAACTTGCATTTTACCACTTGTTATTTCCGACGTACCTCGAGGAGCAAATATAATGGGTTTGGATTGGTTTCAAGCGTTTGGGCTTCAGATAAATTTTGCGAAGGAGGAAGCCGTACTGCAGATTATGTCAGAATCTAGAGAACAGCTAGTATCTGAAGCCAAGTCTCTGTGCAAGAAGCACGAGATAGTTTTCATGCCTGGATTGGGTTGCAGTAAGCATTTTGTAGCGCATCTTACGTTGAAACCAAACAGCCGATTTACGTATATGCGGTGATTTCAAGATTACAATCAACCCACAGCTTGAAATAGATCGTCATCCTGTGCCCCGTATACAAGAACTGTTTCACAAATTACAAGGAGGACGCTACTTTACAAAGATTGATGTATCCGATGGGTATCTTCAGATTCCTATGGACGAACAGTCGAGAAAAATGTGCGTCGTCAATACTTAGTTTGGCCTTTTTGAATATCAACGCTTACCTTTCGGGACATCCAGTTCTACAGAAATTTTCCAGAGATACATGGAACAGCTGACTGCTGATTTGGAATTCTGCGTGGCCTATCTCGATGACGTCATTGTGTCCGGACGTACCAACGACGAGCATTTGAGGAATCTTCAAACTTTTCTCGAACGACTGGAGCATCATGGCCTGCGCTGTCGACTGGATAAGTGCCAATTTGCAAAACCCGAAATTGAGTACTTAGGTCATATCATTGACGAAACTGGTATAAGACCATCGGAGTCGAGGCTCGAAGCCATACGGGCTTTGCCCATACCAAAAGACATCAAAGACCTCGAGGCATTTATTGGTAAATTAAATTATTATAACCAATTCATTGAGAATTTTGCTGAGGTAGCAGCGCCCCTCAACAAACATCGCGCTAATAGTGAGGAATTCGTATGGGGAAAAGATCAACAGCGAGCTTTCGATCCTGTCAAAACAAAAATTTTAAGAGCATGCAGATTGGTTCATTTTCAGAACAACTTACCAATTACATTGGCCACGGACGCTTCATCGCACGGCATCGGCGCTGTTATCTCCCATATCTACCCTGATGGAACGGAAAAGCCAATCGCTTTCGCATCGAAGACATTGGATGAAGCGCAGAGAAGATATAGTCAGATCGAGAAGGAAGCTCTCTCTATTATATTTGGCGTAAAAAAATTCCACCAATACTTGTTTGGACGTCAATTCGAGCTGATAACCGATCATCAGCCACTAGTAACCATTTTTAGCCCTAACAAGAAACTGCCCCATATGACCATTCAAAGACTTCAGCGATGGGCAATCATTCTAATGGGTTACACTAATACGATACGCTACCGTCCAACAACTCAGCATGGAAACGCGGACTGCTTTTCGCGTTTGCCAGTCGGTCCGGATAACGATTTTGACCAGTCGGAGGAATCTTGCCACAAATTAGATGAGGAACATTCGGCGATCGTAGAAGAGTTCCCCATCAATGCCGGGGTTATTGCTAGTTTCTCTCAGCAAGATTCCACGATAAAGAAAGTTATTGAGTACGTGCAGAATGGTTCGCCAAATCGCTTACTACCAGCTGAAAACATGTTGTTGCCATATTTTCGTAGAAGGCTTTGCCTCAGTGTGTGTACTAACGTTCTTCTCCTCCACAGTGAAAGTTCGAGAGTAGTCGTGCCCAAACAGTTGCAGCCGAAGGTACTAGCGCTTCTACATCAAGGTCATTGGGGAGTCACCAGGATGAAGCAAATGGCCCGAAAACACTGTTGGTGGCCCAACATCGATGAAGTTATCTC
This sequence comes from Brachypalpus laphriformis, assembly GCA_945910035.1. NCBI lineage: Eukaryota > Metazoa > Arthropoda > Insecta > Diptera > Syrphidae > Brachypalpus > Brachypalpus laphriformis. The sequence goes on along the minus strand of OX246754.1, from coordinate 105,008,471 downwards.
GCAAACGGTGGCACGATGCGCCGCATGTAAGCTAAACGCTAGTCGGCCGCCTAGAGAGTATACCAGCTGGCCCTTATCAGAGGAGGTTTGTGGCTTATTGTGGTAGACTCAAAATCGAAGTTTCCATTCGTAATTCGAATGTCTTCTACTACATCCCAGGCTACCATCCATGCATTGCGCTCAATATTCGCACTGGAGGGACTACCCAAAACCAGAGTGTCTGATAATGGCACTCAGTTCACTTCGGGTGAGTTCCAGCAGTTTTGCCGAGATCACTCAATTCGGCATATGACTTCAGCACCTTTCAACCCTGAGTCGAACGGCCTAGCAGAGAGAATGGTTCGGACTTTCAAAACGAGCTTTCTCAAAATCATGGAGGACCACAAACAAGGAGATGATACATTGGCCACGTTCTTGTCGACTTATCGTTCGGCACCAGATGATAGTGGCGTATCTCCAGCGGAGAGATTGCCTGGTAGGGAGCACCGAACCTTGCTCTCCGCTATTTTCCCAGAATCTCGTAACCAAAGGGAGATGATGAAGACCAAGAGTTTGAGGTTTCACGTTGATCAACCTGTGTTTGTGCGACAATACCTGCGTGACAAGAAGTGGATTTGTGGAGTGATAAAGAAGACTCTTGGAAGGCGTATGTATCTGGTTAAGACTAGCAATGATACCTGTCGGCGCCATCAAAATCAGATCCGACCTCGAACAGCAATGGGTGGCGAAACGATCTCTGATCCAGCAAGTGACACCATAGATTTACAGCAGGCAAGTAGTCAATATTGCAATTCTAATCGTGTTTCAATTCCCAGAAACTCCCCGACGAGCAATCAGCAAGCGGAGCTTGATGAATCAGAAATTTTCTCGTATCCAATATCTAGTCCTCAGACTGTGGATTTGGATTCAACTGTGGAACCTCGCTTTTCAACTCCAGAGGCTGAAATAACCGGAGATGTTTCATCATCAATAAACTCACGAGCAGCAGTCGCGCCATTGGTAGCCTTGCAAAGCCCTAGAAGATCTGAGCGTCTGCGTAGCAAGCAGGTCAGATTCGTCCCAAATTAAACGTGGGGGTAATTGATGCACCCTATGAAATTGCATCAAGTGTAATTGCATCTTTAATTACACCTGTCAATTGGTTATTTTCTAATGACATTAGAAAAAGGCGGGAAAATCAATTATATTCCCGCGCAAATATTTTTTATATATAAATGTATGAATTTCTGTAATGACTCTCTTGTTAATAAATCGTTGAAATCGAAGCATCAAAGTTGCATCAATAAGTATAAACACGACAATAGCCCTTACTGTCCGCATTGCTCTGACTGCGTAGAAAACGCAGAACATATATTTTTTGAATGCCCAAGATTCCTCGGCAAAAGGAATGCACTAAGGAGTGAACTCGGCCATCCACTGACGCCAGAAAACATCGTTGGCGATATGCTCAAAAGCCAGGAGGCATGGGACGCAGTCGCTGGGAGCACAATGCGCATAATGAAGATTCTAAGAACCCTAGAAAGTGAAAGGAAAGAATCAGACCGGCGAAATACAATAAATGCTGAGCGGGAAAATGCAAACATGCACTAGTCGAATACATCAGACTAAAACCCTCCTCCCGCGATGAAATGCTTAACGGCAGTACCGCGGGGAATGGGGCGGTCGTGGGAGGGGGGTTTAGTGGGTAAGAGTCCCACACTGTTACTCAGGACGTACTGAGTTTCGCCTTTTGAAGATTACCCCCTCCCAATCAAAAAAAAAATCACCTGTAGTCTTACCAAACTCTCAAACTTGGTACACAAATGGTTCCAAATTGGCGTCGTCACTGTGGCCTGGATACCAGGACACGAAGGCTTCGAGGACAACGAACTGGCGGACTGCTTAGCGAGAAGATGCGCTAGTCGCCCACTAGTCGGTCCTGAACCCTATTTTGGAGTCACACGGAGCAGCGCAAACATAAAAATAAAGAAATGGGAAGATGATCATCATGCAGAGTACTGGTCCAAACTCAAGGGCCTAAGACAGGCAAAGAAGTTCATTAATCTTAACCGTTGCAAGGCTAAAAAGCTACTCGGGCTTAGGAAAGCAGACTTAAGAACCTTTACAGGCTACTTGACTGGTCACTGCTCACTCAGGTACCATCTGCACAAGATAGGAGTAGCAGATACAGACGAATGCCGGCTATGTGGAGAGCAAAAAGAGACGGCAGAACATATTCTTTGTGAATGCCATATGGCCGCAAGAAAAGACTTCTCCATCTCGGGAGGGCTTTATTGAGTCCCTCTGACTTTTGGAACATTGAGCTTTGTTGAGGTTTGTCAAGAGCCTTAACTAAATTCTCAGGTAAACACCGGGCTGGTTTAATAGATCTTATAGGTCGCAGTGCATATAATGCCCTAGTATAGTAAAGTAAAGTATGGGCATCAACCTTTCGTTTCCAAACCATTTCACGCGACACGACTTTCATTCCCATGATAATGTAGCCAGGTTCTAAGTCTTAAACAGAAATCTTATGCATTCCAGTTTTCATTTAGAGAGGAAAAAGGGACCAACAAAGACTATTAGTTACAGTACATTGGCATCGCCATTTTATAAGTCAAGCTCAGTTGATTTTATTTATTTTGACTTTCGAATTAAAATTGTTGGTCAGATGAAGTTATAATATAAAACGCCAAACCAATGTTACGTAGTAGATTCAATGAAAATGTAGTAAATTTTTTTGAAAGAGGGACGTTTAACTAACAGCTTATTATTAAAACATTATTGGTACACTTCAGACTTAAGTGTGTGATAATATTTAAGTCGACACCTTTTTTAAGTCACTACTAACGATTCGTTGTTAGTAAGGCCCGTTACGTTAAAAAATCACTTGATTATCAGCTTTCCTTAAGTGGATATTGATTTGTCTTTCTTTTGTTGTTAGGTGTACGGTTTTGTTATAAACCTCTATTGCCTTGATCACTAGATCGACTGGATGTTTTGTATCAGCGAACAGTCTTAAATGTTCGTTCAGTGTTTTGTGGACTCTTTCTATGCCTGAGTTCCCTGTATGTCTATTTGCTGTGCAATAGTTTAGTTGTATACCTAAATTCTCTAAATGGTTTTTCAGAGTTTCTGAGACAAAGACATTCTCGTTATCAAGTGTGATTTCTTCGGGAATGTTCATATATGAAAATATTTTCGTTAATACATTTATTGCGTCAATTTGTGTTTTGGTTCTTATCATTTCTACTGCTGTGTGTTTACTGAATTTATCTACTTATGTATACAGGAAATATACTTTAGGTTGCTGCTAATAAACCAGATGTCTATGTGGTGGTGTTTATGAGGACCTATGGCTGTGTCATTTTCTTCATATGGCAGTTTTATGGGGTTTCTTTCGATTTGTTGGTTGCAGGTCATGCAGTTGTTAATGAGTTTGTTTATGATTATTTTAAGGTTGGGTATATAATATTTTCTTGAGAGGTCAATATATGATTTCTCGATGCCTACGTGATTGAGTTCTTTGTGTTGTTTCAAAATGATTTCTGTTACTTCGTCGTTGTTAACGTCCATTAATAACTTCATGCTTCTTTGAAGTATGTCTTTTGATGATTTGTTTTCTTCTTTCCATATTTCTTGGAATTTTTGAAATGTGGTATCATCTTCAGTGTATATTCCGTTTAGTGTTTTTATATCAACTTCTGAAATAATATTTATTAAATCTTCTTTTGTATAATTCTTTTTACAGAATACAATTTTTCTTTTTCTGGTGTGTGGAATTATAATCTTAGTTTCTTCATAATTTTCGTTGACTACTTGAACTATTTGGCGATTAAATAAGTTGATAGATTTTTCACTGATTGGAATTAAGTGTGAGTAGTATGACTCAGCACTGTGTTTAGTTTTATCATCAACTTCGTCTTCGTTATTTAACATATTTATGTTGTTTTCGATTTTTATTCTTGGTAAGGCGTCTGCGACGTAGTTTTCTTTACCCTTAATATATTCTACTCTAAAGCCATATTCAGCTAATTTTATTTTCCATCTTTGTAATTTTGAGTTGGGTTCTTTCAAAGCTGAAAGCCAAACCAGTGGTCGATGGTTTGTTTTAATTATGAATCTTCGTCCATTTAAGTAACGGCGATATTAAGCTGTTTCTCATATGATCGCGAACAATTCTTTCTCTGTCCCACTGTAGTAACATTCGTGTTTATTTAATGTTCGAGAAGTAAACGACAAAGGACCATGTGACTGTGATAAGACGGCTACTATAGCAAAGTTGCTCGCGTCTGTGGTTAATGCAAACTCTTTGTTATAGTCTGGGTGACGATTGAGTAGATCGTTTGACATGAGTGTTTCTATTTTACTAAATGCTTCTTGGTATTCTAGATTATTTTTTGTCGATTTTTGCGTTTTTCTTTAGGCATATGGTAAATGGTTTTATTATACCTGCGTAATCTGGAATGAATTTCCTGTAACACCCTGTTAGACCTAATAAACTTTGTATTTCTTTTACAGTATTTGGTATTGGAAAATTTTCTATTGTTTTTATTTTATTTGGGTTATGTTTAATACCGCCTGGTGTTATAATGTGGCCTGGGAATTCTGTCTCCTTTTTTAAGAATTCTGATTTGTTTAAAGATACCTTAAGATTTGCTTTCTTGAGAGTACTTAAAACTTTATTTATTGAATCTATATGTTGGAGACTAGTGGAGAAGATGATTATATCGTCAAGGTATACATAATAAATTTTCCCTATGATTTTTTGTAAGACTTCGTTCATGAGTCTTTGGAATGTTTCTGGTGCGTTTTTTTAAACCGGAAGGCATGCGTACAAATTCGTAATGGCTTGATTGTGTTTAAAAGGCAGTTTTTTCCCTGTCCTTTTTATCGACTTCTATTTGGTGAAACCCTTTTGTGAGATCTAATATATTATCTATGTTTGGAATGGGGTATTTTTTTCTTCTTTAGTTTTTTCATTTAGTTTTCTATAGTCAATGACTATTCTCCATTCTTTATTTCCTGTACTGTCCTCTTTCTTGGGGACTATCCAAATAGGAGCATTATATGGTGAGGTGGAATGTTGGATAATTCCTTGGTCAAGCATGTCTTGAATTTGTCTTTTAACTTCGTCATTATGAATTTGTTCGTATCTGTAAATTGATGTGTATATGGTAAGACATCGGTAGTGGGGATCACATGTTTAATGTGGCTAGTAAAATAAAGAACGTCTACTTTGTTGTAAAAGGTACTTCTATGTTTACTTGTAACTTTTAAAAGAGCTTGTTTCTCTTCATTGTTTAAGTGACCTAACAGAAGATTTTCCTGAATTGAATTTATAATAGTTTCGGTTATTGGTATTGTATTTAAATGATTAATGGTTTCAGTATATTCCCGTTCCTCATCTGCACTGAATAGGTTAGGTAAGGTTAGGTTAGGTAGGGTTATGAGGTTATCATAAAATACTAGGCACCAAAGTGGGCCCATCGCGATCCCTAGGGAACCTTCACGGCAGAAGACCTAAACCCATTCTCCCAAGCAATTAATCTCCCTACAGAATCTGTAAAGATCCTTGTTATGGTTTAGGGACCTCACCTCTTCAAGGTTATCGAAGAAGTATCTGCCAAGGTGCTTTAGCCTTGTCCTGGCAATTCCTTGACATTCACAGAGTTTATGAGTTATATCCTTTGAGACATGTAGGTCGTCGCAGTACCTACAAACATCCGTATCGGATAACCCTAGTCTCATGGCATGCCTCCTTAGGAGACAGTGGCCAGAGAGTATTCCTATCACTGTTCTTAGCCTCGATCTATCTAACTTGATTTTCTCCCCAGATTTTCTGCGATCTGGCACAGGCCACAAGGCCTTAGACACCCTGAGACCATCTAAGTGTGACCATCTTAGATTAGCCGTGTCAATGATTTTATCCCGAATAATTCCCTTGGCCACGCACCCTGGTGGCTTAATACTACCAATTATATCGCTACGTGGGAGCCCCGCTCCTCTTTTGGCCAGCGCGTCGGCCTGCTCGTTGCCTTCAATATCGCAGTGTCTAGGTACCCAACATAATCTGACTCGGTTCTGCGTACATAATGCCCTAAGCATTGTGCGGCAATTCCTGATTATCTCAGATTTGGTGACGTAAGACTCTAGCGCCTTTAGCGCAGCCTGACTGTCAATGTAGATGGCGATATTCTTATCGGATATTGATCCCATCTCAAGTAATTCCGCAGCTTTAAGTACAGCTAGAACCTCTGCTTGGAACACACTGCATGTGTCCAGAAGTCTCAAGGCCACCTGTAGGTTCGTATCTCTCGAGTAAATACCTGACCCCATGCCCTCATTGGTCTTAGAACCATCTGTGTATATTGCAATCTCGTTATGGACAGAGACTGTCTTCCTTCGCCAGTCCTCTCTAATTGGATACAGTACTTCGTATGGTGTGTCGAAGTCTAAGGTGCCAAGTATATCGTCCGATTCGTCAGGGATTCCGGGAAAGGATTCCTTGAGAATGGAGCTGTGTCCTATGTTATTAGTCCTGAAGAGACCAACGTTAGTGAGCCGAAGCGCACTATTGCCCGCTTGAAATTTAATTTGTAGGTCTGTTCAGTTTTAGCCTGAACCATAAAATAATTATTCTAAGTTCCGCTCAATGTAGCACAAATCGAATGTACACTATTTTATTCCCACTCAATGGTCACTTACTGCAGTTAACGCTTACCGTTTATGTACATAATGTAGTTTGATACTCTAACGAAATATTGTACCGCTATTATTTTCTATTCTTTTTGTTACTCTGTTTCTTTGCTTCTTGTTAAGTTAAAATAAATTCATTAGCAATTGTCATCTCACTGACATCAGACGCAGAGTGTTTCTTTTTATTTTTGACTCCAGGAAAATAATTAAAGTTTAAATTATTTTCCTAAACGTTGCGCCAAGGTCTTGGTAATCGGCAAAATATCTAATTAAGGATTTTAGATATTTAACATGGTTACCCCGACGTGATCACGTGAATATTCTACGGGATAACAAATCATCTCGCTTGGATTCTGCACGTCATCGTCTTGAAGAATCAACAGCTCCATAGCAGACGACTTTACTCTTCGCACAAAAGGCTGCACCTTTAATAAACCTAATTAACATTCGCATCGAAGTGGTCTTAACAGGTGGGCTAGTTATAATAATTTTCGCATTAACTGCAATCAATTTATAATTGAAATAATTACGCTTCTACGCAATTCGCATTGAGACTGCATAATCGTAAGGCTGTGTTAAAACCAATAGCGGCATACCAACAACGACCCCACGCATAACGGAATAGAGGGACAACTCTCTTGGAACAGCAGACCCAGAACGGAGAAACACATCATCCGACATAGCGGACAATTCATAGCTGTATTCTGGTAACAGTATTTAACCTCGTGAGTATTCATAAGTTAGATTAAGACTTGCCAGTGAAGTGTTAAATACAGAGATTTTGGATTTGGAGTTCGAAATTTATTCCGCTTAAATTTGTTTTGTGGAAATCTCAATTGAAATGGCTGAGACTAAGGTAAAGATTGAGAAGCTTAAATTGAAGCGCCTAGTGATCCTAGAACAATTAGGTAGAATCAAAGAGTTTGTATCGAAACGCGCTTCAACAGCATTAGTAGCAGAACTCGAAACTCGCTTGGAGGCTCTTGAAATCGCCAAAACCAGCTTCGAAACATTTCAATTGAAAATTGAAGAACTAGATGAAAACGAATGTTTGCTCCCAATCAGAGCAGAGTTTGAGGAAACTTATTTCGAACTTCGGCCTTCATTGCTCACGTTCATTATCGATGCAAAACATCCAGCAGAATATTCGCCATCGAACAGTACTGCCCTCGAAACTACAATCGGAGGTGCGCTGGTCTGCCTGCCAGAGATACCTCTGCCTATGTTTTCGGGCGATTACGTTAATTGGACGTCGTTCTATCAAACATTTGTCACACTAGTTCATAAAAATACTACCTTGAATAACATCACACGATTTCATTTTCTACGTTCAGCGGTTAATGAAAAGGCACTCAGCTACATCCGCTCACTAGAGGTCACTGAAGCCAATTATGAAGTAGCCCTCAAAACTCTGGTTTCCCGATACCATAAAAAGCAAGTTATAGCTCATGAGCATATAAAAAAAATCTTTAATCTTCCTCATGTAACTAGGAATTCGGCAACAGAACTTCGTGAACTGTTAGATGAACTAAACGTTCACCTAAGCGCCTTAACATCGATTGGTAGACCTACGGCACACTGGCATGATTTGATTATTTATTTAGTTTGCTCAAAATTAGACAGCCTCTCATTGGATAAATGGAATGATGAACGCTCCCAAGATAGGTTTCCAGCCTTGGAAGAGCTCAAGAAGTTCCTGGATAAACGAGCCTACAACATAGACGAAAAGTCATGCCTTGCTCCTTCCGCTCCCACAGCTTCTACTTCAAAGCACACAAAGCCACCACCGAGAAAGGATGTTCCACAACGCCAGTTTGCTTTCGTAGCGGCTCATGAAAAGTTTTGTAGTTTTTGTTCTGGCACTCGGTATACCATATACCGATGCAAACAATTTCTTCAGCTTACACCAAATCAGCGCTATAATTCAGCAAATGAGTTGAATCTTTGTCTGAACTGCCTCAAAGTTGGACATTCCACCGCTTCTTGCAGCACGGAAAGGTGTCGGACGTGCAATCAGCTGCATCATACTCTACTGCATCCTCATTATAGCGCCACATCCACACAACCTCCGTTAAAAGATTTATGACTCCATTCTCAGCCTAATCCAACTTCGTTAGTTAAGCCTACCCCTGTTATGACCACTCCTATAATCAACGATCAACCAAGACCTACCTCCAATCTCGGATCGTACTTATCAGGATCCGAAAACACACAACTTCTTACTTACTTACTTAGGTGGCGCTACAGTTCGGGGTGAACCTGGGCCTCAACCAACAAGCCTCTCCATTTAGCTCGGTCTTTAGCTAATTGCCTCCAGTTGCGCACTCCAAGTTGGTCGAGGTCCCCTTGAACTTGTGCGCGCCACCTACGGCGATAATTCCCTCTACTGCGTCGTCCCTCGGGGTTAGATTCGAAGACTCTGCGGGCCGGAGCGTTGGTGTCCATTCGCTCTACATGTCCTAGCCATCTCAGACGTCCAATACGCAGTTTTTTGACTAGGTCGATGTCGCTGTACAGCTCGTATAGTTCGTGATTGAATCTTCTTCTCCAAAACCCGTCAACGCAAACGGGACCGAAAATCTTACGAAGAATTTTTCTCCCGAAGCGACCAAGGATATCTTCATCCTCTTTTAATAAAGTCCATGTTTCAGCGCCGTAAAGCAGGACTGGGATGATCAAGGTCTTATATAGAGTCTTCTTAGTTGTTCGAGAAAGGGCTTTACTGTTGAATTGCCTTATAAGCCCAAGAAAACAGCGATTGGCAAGAGTTATTCTTCGATTGATTTCTGCACTGATTTTGTTTGCTGAATTTATAGCAGAGCCAAGGTAGACAAAGTCCCTTACTACCTCGAAGTTATAGCTGCCCACGGTGACGTTTTGTCCAATTCGTCGATGTTGGTTTTTCCTTCTAGTTGACAGCATATACTTGGTTTTGCCCTCGTTTATCGCCAAACCCATTTTGGCCGCTTCCGCCTCAATGCTTGCAAAAGCACCGGTGACAGCCCGCTGAGATCTTCCGATAATGTCTATATCGTCGGCGTATGCAAGCAGTTGTACAGACTTGTAATAGATTGTGCCTCCGGTGTTGGCTTGTGAGTTCCGCACAATCCGTTCAAATACAATATTGAAGAAGTCACATGACAGCGCGTCACCTTGTCTAAAGCCTTTTTTGACATCAAAGGTCTCGGTGAGGTCATTACCGACCTTGATGGAGCAGCGAGCGTTCTCCATCGTCAGCCTGCACAGACGGACAAGTTTGGCAGGGATGTCAAAACTAGACATGGCTCTACAAAGCTCTTCTCTATAGATGCTGTCATAGGCGGCCTTGAAATCGATAAAGAGGTGGTGAGTATCGATTTGGAATTCTTGGGTTTTCTCCAGGATCTGCCGAAGTGTGAAGATTTGATCGATGGCCTGAAACCGCACTGATAGGGTCCAATCAGGCTGTTGATAAAAGGTTTCAGGCGTTCACACAATATCGCAGAAAAGATCTTGTACGCGATGTTGAGGAGACTGATGCCTCTATAATTGGCGCAGTTGAGGGGGTCTCCTTTCTTGTGGATCGGGCAAACGATGCTGAGATTCCATTCATCAGGCATACACTCCTCTGACCAAATATTAGAAATGAGTTGGTGTATGCACTCTACCAATTTATCCCCAGCTGCCTTGAAAAGTTCGGCCGGTAAGCCGTCAGGTCCAGCAGCCTTGTTCGATTTTAGCTTGGATATTGCTATCCTCACTTCGTTTTGGTCAGGTGGACGGAAATTTTGACTATCATCGTCCATGTTGAATGGTTCATTCTGCTTGACAGCGGGATGTTGGTCTTCGTCGCCGTTATACAGTCTGCAGAAGTAGTTTTTCCATATTCTCAGCACCGACTGTGATTCTACTACGAGGTTTCCATTCTCATCTCTACAGGTTTCTGTACGGGTATTACTTCTCTGACACGTTCTTTTTACCTTTTGGTAAAACTTCCGTACATTGTTCCTGGAGTATAGACTCTCGATATTCTCAAACGCGCGCTTCTCATGCTCTTTCTTCTTCTTTTGGAGAAGCCGATGTTTTTCCCGTCTCTTTTGCTCGTAGAGCTCACGAGCAGCTCTCGTCTTTCTTTGCAGCGCCGCTTTGTATGCCTCTTGTTTTGCTGCATGCACTCGCCGGCATTCTTCGTCAAACCAGGGGTTTCGCGGTGGTGGGCGAGCGAGACCCAACACATCAGTCGCGGCGTTTCTGATGGCATGTTGGCAGCGTTGCCACTGGTCTTCGGTACTTGATGCTGGCGGCAAAGGGGTGATTGAGAGATTTCGGGATACGCGTTCAGCGAAGAGTCTGGCGGTCTCTTGCGATTGTAGCTTTTCGACGTTAAATTTTCTCACAGTAATTCTTCTTTGTTGCTCAGATTGGGATATCCGCATTCGTACCTTGGCTACAACAAGGTAATGATCCGAGTCTATGTTGGCCGCTCGGAAGGTCCGGACATCCAGAATACTGGAGGCATGCCTTGCGTCGATCGCAATATGATCAATTTGGTTGATCGTGACATGATCATTGGACCGCCATGTCTGCTTATGAATATCGAGATGAGGAAACCATGTGCTTGCTATGGTGACATTTCGCTCCACAGCGAAATCAATTAGCCTTAGTCCGTTATCAGACGTGGTGTCGTGTAGGCTATGCTTACCGACTGCTCTACCGAAGACGTCCTCCTTTTCTATTTTGGCGTCAAAATCGCAAAATACGATCTTAACGTCGTATTTAGGACATTGTTCGTATGTTTTGTCGAGGAGCTCGTAGAAACACTCTTTGGAGGCAGGGTCCTTTTCTTCTGTGGGGGCATGAACACATATTAGGCTTATGTTAGCGAATTAAGCCTTGATCCGGATAGTCATAATACGCTCGCTCACGAGTCGGAAGCTTAAGACTTCTTGCCTAAGTCTGCCGCGTATGACAAATCCGCATCCGAATAAGCGTTGCCTGTTGCCTCTGTAGCAATCACCGTAGTAGATGTCACAGTTTTTCATCCTCTTTTTGCCCGGCCCATCCCATCGCACTTCCTGGATGGCGGTAATATCTGCTTTATAGCAGTCTAGGGCCTCTGCTAGTTGTTCGGCTGCACGTGGTCTGTAAAGGGACAGAACATTCCACGTACAGATTAGAAGGTCGTTGTCCTTATTTCGTTTGCTGGGGTCGTCATTAGTTGGGTCATCCTTATCCGAGGCTTTTGGTTGTTTCGGAACCATGCGTTTTTTACGTGGTAGGGAAGTTACCCCGACGGCACAACCCCCAATCCTGGAGGGCCAGTTAGTAGTGGGTTTAGGTAGGTTCCGGCGCTTTTCCCATAGGGCAACGTGTGTTAGAGTGAGACCCCATAGGGTGGAATGTGTTAGAGTGAGATGGAAGGTTTGGGGTGTAGTCTAGCTCTCCATAAAAAGCAATGGGTTAGAGTGAGATGTAAGATTTGGGGCGAGGCTTTTTTCCCCTTCGATGTTGGGATCGAGGTGTAATATTTCATGTTTGTTTATTTTAGCTTTTGGATTAAGATCCGAATTTGGGGCGCGAGGTGTCATATTTCAAGTTTGTTTATGTTTTGCTTTTGGACTAAGATCTGAATTTGGAGCGAGGGATCATATTTCATATTTGTTAGTTTGGGCCGTGAGAAAGTCGTACGATTCCAGGAATTTGGTTGAGATGTAAGATCAGAGTCAGGGAGTGAGGCATTATGTGTGTGTTTAGAGCGAGGTATCATATTTGATTTGATTGGAGAATTTCGGATTCTATAATGATTGTTTAGAGCAGAGTTTTTGTTGCTGTTGATATGTGTGTATTTTCATATTTGATGTATGGGGAGCGAGGTATTTGGCAAATTCTATAGATGGGTTATGATTGTTTAGAGGGTATATTTTTTTTATTTTTATTGATCAGTATATGTCTTTTTTCGTTTAGGGTGGGTGAGAGTGAGAGGGGAGAGGGGAGTTTGGCTGATTCGCGGAATTGAGTTTCGGATTCTAAGGAGGAATTATGAACACGTATAAGACTTCGAGAAGAGTCAGGCTGATTCATAGCTGTGTGCTTATTCTTGAATGCTGATCCTGAGTTTGTAAGTGTTTATCCCATAGCAAATGGTGTGCACTACAAATGTTCATCTGTTGCTGTTCCGTAAAAAGTATAATATGAGTAAAGAGGATGACATAAGTGAAAAAAAAAAAAAAAATCTGGACTATGTGAGTCAAATTGATCTGTTTACTATTCGGTAAAGAAAAAGGGGGATTTTATTTCCATTCATCTGCGTGTGTGTGACATCATCGGGGGTGGAGCTTAGATTGGTTTAATTGGGGAAATGAGTATCGGATTCCATACATGGGTTATGAATGCTTACAGGAGATCTCGTATTTTTTTACTTCTATTGATCAGTGTGTTTCTTTTTTCGTTTAGTCAGGGTGAGAGGGAGAGGGGAGAGGGGGTTTGGTTGATTCCAGGAATTGCGTTTCGAATTCTATAGAGGAATTGTGAGCACGTTCAATCATGAATAGCCAGATGTTCGGTTTGGAATCCACAATGATTTCCTGGAAAAGTATGAGTCATCAATATAACCGGCTGTATGTTTATGAAATTGGTAGAGGGAATCAGCAAAATGATTTCTTGGAAACAACTGAATGTGTGTATGAGAGTGGAATTCATTGGAAACAGACTGGATGTTTCTGAAATTGGAGTGCGGATGACGTGTTAGAAACCAGCTGAATGTGTGTATGAGAGAGAGAGAGAGAGAGAGCGAGGGAGAGAGAGAGCGAGGGAGAGGGAGAGAGGGGGAGAGAGAGTGAGGGGGACAGAGAGAGTAAATGTTTCTGAAATTGGAGTGGGGATGACATGTATAAAACAGCGAGCATCAGCGGCATCCGCCACAGTTATTAACCGAATTTCCGTGAAGACACAACTAAAAGCAAAAAAGAAAAAATGTATCGCTGTGAAATATGTGAAGTAACGTTCAGTGAAAAGTGGTCTTTGGTGAGGCACACAAAATCAATTCATTGTGCGGAAGAAGAGCAATTAAAGTGTGATGAATGTGGAGCTATTTTCTCAAGAAGGGATAAGTTAAACCACCGTAAAAGAGTTAAGCATCCAATTAACTCTCAAAAGAGAGTCTTTTCTCCAAACTCCTCCACCCAAGTGCAAGTGATGAATAAAAAATCAAAACCAACCGTCTTTAAACGGTGTTTAGTGTGCGAAGAGGATATCGAAAAAAATAAATGGCCGCAACATGAGCGGAAAAATAGCCACAAAGAAAAATCAAAATGTGTGCTTAAAGACAATGTGTCCTATATAAATAGCGCATTCAACAATAGGTTGAAAAGCTATTTTATTAAAAACAATGATGAATCAATTCTGGATGTGAAGATTCTATTTGAACAAAATTTACCCGTGATTACCGAATTGATTCAAAGTGAACTCAGTGTGTTAAAGGGACTCAAATTCAATCTGGAATTGTTTTGCTAGTTTGTAAAAAACATCGATGACAATGATGACGACAACATGATCATCGATGTTAAGAGTATGCAAACAAAGATGAGCGCAATTCTGGATATAGATGAGTTGCCAACAAAACTAAAGACAATGGCTGACAACATTAAAGCGAAATTGGAAGAGTTTCAAGAGAAAGACAGTGGTTGGACACTAATATCATTTCTAAGGATTGAAATCAACATTAATAAGTATCAACCTATTCGAGGCTCTTCATATTTCGAATTGCCATCTGTGATCAAGAACAAGAACGCATGCATTAATGTCCAAAATACAGATGAGTACTGCTTCAAATGGGCCATTATCTCAGCTCTAAACGAAAAAATCACAATCAATCGTGAGAGACCATCAACATATAATATCAATGATATAACAAGTGAAATAATTGTGGTGAATGACAGATCTATAAACTTTAGTGATTTGGAATTCCCTACAACCGTTAAAGATATGAACATTTTTGATAATAATAATCCGGAGATAAGTGTCAATGTGTTCGGATATGAATTAAGCCCCAGTTTTAAAATCATTGGTCCATTCTATCATACTGCTGCGGAGAAAAGGACCCACATAAATTTGCTATATTGCGAGAATAACGATGGAAGAACCCATTATGTATGCATCAAGAATATTCCTCGATTAATAAGAAGTCAAGTAACAAAGAAAGAAATCCAAATGCATCTATGTAACGGCTGTTTGCAGCGATTTTCAAGTGCGAGTAAACTGGAAAACCATAAGCCAGAATGCTGCAAATTAGTTACATTAATGCCAGAGGAAGACAAAAAGTTCCTCAAATTTGAGAAATATGAACGGATGCAGCAAGTTCCCTTTGTTGTGTATGCAGATTTTGAATCGATACTGGAGCCAATAAAACATTGCACACCAAATCCAGAGATTTCATCCACAACAGATGTGCAACAACATAAGCCTTGTGCCGGATCATATCTTATCAAAAGTTCATTTGATGAGCAGCACAATAAACACAAAACATTTTTCGGTAAGTAATACTAAAACAAATACGTTAAATTCATAGATGTGCTAATTATTTATTTTTTTTCTCAGGAGAGAATTCACCAGAAGAACTTTTAACAACCTTGGCGAATGATTTGACTCAGCTCTACAAAGAAGTCTTAATGAAGCCGAAACCGATGAATGCCCTAACCCAACTGGAATCCTACATTCAAGAAACAGCTCCTAATTGTTCAATTTGCAAGGAAAAGTTTAACGAAAATGAATTGAGGGTTAGGGATCATTGTCATTTCACTGGCGCATATAGAGGGCCTGCACACTCACAGTGCAATCTAAAATTTCACATTCTCAAATTTTTCCCAATATTCTTGCACAACTTTTCGGGCTATGATTGCCATTTGTTTGTCAAGAGTCTTGCTCAGATGAACGCTGACATAACCATAATTCCTTTGAACAAGGAAAAGTATATTTCATTGTCTTTCCGTGTACAATTAGATCAAAACAATACATTTGAAATGAGATTTTTAGACTCAAATAGATTTCTTCAAGCAAGCATTGAGTCGCTTACAAATAATTTATCCATTGATGCCATGACTATTACGAAAGAATTTTTCCAAAACGATAATTCGTTTGAATTAGTGATTAGGAAGGGAGTATTTCCATATGATTATTTAGATTCGTGGAAACGTTTTGACGAATGCTCTCTTCCAACAATCGACAAATTCTTTAATAAAATGACGGCAAAAGAATGTTAGGAAGAAGATTATAATCATGCCATCAAAGTGTGGGATCACTTCAAATGTAACACCTTAAAAGATTATTTGCTATTATATCTACAAAGCGATGTCTTATTGTTAGCAGACATTTTTGAAAATTTCCGCAAAGTTTGTATTTCGATTTATCAATTAGATCCATGTCATTATTACACTGCTCCAGGCTTATCCTGGGATGCTATGCTTAAAATCACTAAAATTAACTCGGAACTTTTGACCGACATAGATATGTATAATTTCTTTAAAAATGGTATAAGAGGAGGCCTTTGTCAATGTAGTCAAAGACATGCGCAAGCAAACAATAAATACATTACAAACTATGATCTAAATAGATTAAGTGAATATCTAATGTATTTCGATGCTAATAACTTGTACGGTTGGGCAATGTCACGTAATCTCCCACACGGTAATTTCACCTGGGAAGATCCAGAGATCTACACAAATGAATATATCGCCAATTTAAAAGACTCCAATGTTGGATATGTTTTCGAAGTAGACTTAACTTATCCAACATTTCTTCACGATATTCATAATGATCTCCCATTTTGCCCAGAAAACACAATTACTCCGGGGAGAAAATTTTCTAAATTGACAGCCAATCTGAATTCTAAAAATAAATATGTTATTCACTTAATGAATTTGAAACAATGCATTGATAATGGCCTTATTTTAACAAAAGTCCATAGAGTTTTAAAATTTAGTCAATCTAATGGGTTAGATAAATATATTTCATTAAATACCGAATACAGAAAAAATGCTAACAATGAGTTCGAAAAAGATTTCTTTAAGCTCATGAACAATAGTGTATACGGAAAGACAATGGAAAATGTTGAAAAGCGACGCGACGTAAGAATCGTTACAAGTTGGGAAAATGAGGGGAGACGATTTGGTTGCCGAAGCTTAATCGCTAATCCAAATTTTCATAGTCGCACCATATTTACACCAAATATGTGCGCCATTGAAATGAAAAAAGGCCAATTAGAACTTAATAAACCCATATATCTCGGCTTCACCGTACTCGAATTATCCAAATGGCTCATGTATGATTTTCATTATGATTACATGAAACCTAAATTTAATAACTCAATTAGGTTAAACTACATGGATACAGACTCTTTTATATACTCAATCGCTACCAATGATTTCTATGCTGATATCTATGATGATGTTATCAATTCAAACAAATCTAAATTTGACACATCTGAGTATCCTATAGACAATCCACACAATTTTCCGCAAAGAAATGGCAAAGTGCTTGGTCTTTTCAAAGACGAGGTTAATTGTCAGAAAATATCGGAGTTTATAGGACTCAGAGCAAAAATGTATTCCTTCAGCATAGATAACGGCAGGGTTACAAAAAAAGCGAAAGGTATAAAAAAGTCTGTAACTAATAACTTAGATATAAGACATTATCGAGAATGCTTAATTAAGAAACAACTTATTTATAAGCCTATGTATATATTTAGAAGTAAGTTGCACAATATTTATCACAGCACATAAACAAATTAGCTTTAAGTTATAATGATACTAAACGGTATATTTGTAGTGGTGGTATTAGCACCCTAGCTTGGGGTCATCACAAAATACCAATAGATTAAGTAATTTTAATTTGTAAATAAAAAAGAAAAAAGAAACAAAAAGTTTTTTATTTTTATTAACTTCACAAACCACTTTGCAGAGCGCAGCATTTGTTGTGATATAAACATTTCTCTCCCTTGGGATCAGGGCTGCCGAAGTGACTACTAAGGGAGTATTCGTACTCCCCTCTCATACACTATACTCCCGTACTCCTCTCATCATGATTTTACTTCCTTTAAAATATTTAGATTTTTTGTTCAAACAGATACGTACTAATTTGCGTAATTTGTTTATTAAATCGTACTTTGTTAACCGTTCGATGCCAAGAAAGGTCTTAAACAAGGTGACGCGCTATCATACGCTCTCTTTAATGTAACACTAGAACGAATTCTACGAAACTCACTTCACAAGCCAACACAACAACAACTACTCGCTTACGCCGATGAAATTGACTCAGTCGGAGCTGGCTGGAGAGGTTTGTTGGTTGAGGCCCAGGTCCACCTCGGACTGTAGCGCCACCTAAAGTAAGTAAGTAATGAAGATATATTTTTAAATGATTTACATGTTTGGTTTGCAATGTTTGTCTTTTGTACTCCCCTTGGACAAAAAATACTCCCGTGTGAACTTCTAAAATACTCCCATTAATAAATTTAAAATGGTAGCCCTGCTTGGGATAGAGAAACATAGATGGCATCGCGGAATATTTCATGTTGGGATCGAGGGGTCATATTTCTGAGATTAATTCGTTTGCCGAATTGGATTGTTGGGAGCGAGGTGTCATATTTCAGAACTTGATTTGATTGCCGAATTGGAATCCGTAGATGGACTATCGAGTGCTGTTTATGTTTTTGATGGTGGACCGAGGTTTTGTATGTTTACAAAGAAAAGAAGTGTTTAGTTTCAGCATTGCGACTGGATGATTGTTTTGATTCTAAAGTAAAGTTCTGAGTTTTGACTAATTTTTTCTGCAAACCTTATCGGGAAGGAAAAATTACAGATCTGGGCTACGAGTCAGGCAGATTCATAGCTGTGTGTTTATTCTTGAATGCTGACCTTGAGTTAGTCAATGTTTATCCCATAGGAAATACTGTGCAGTATAAATGTTTATCTGTTGCTGTTTCGTAAAAAAAAAGTATGATATGAGTAAAGAGGATGACATAAGAGAAAACAAAAATCTGGACTATGTGAGTCAAATTCATTTGTTTGCTATTCGGTAAAAAAAAAAATTGAATTTTATTTCTATTGATCTGTGTGTGCGTGACGCCATCGGGGGTTGGAGCTTAGATTGGTTGGATTGGCGAAATTGACTTATTCCAGGAAATTGGTATCGGATTCCACAGATGGGCTATGTTTGCTTAGAGGAGATTTTTTATTTCAATTGATCTCTGTATATATGTACGATCATATTTTAGAGAATAATTTGATTTAATTGCCAGTAAATAGCTAGGCCATTGATCATTTGCTAGAGTGAGAAGGGCTACATGGATGTTACAGTGGCTGGGAGTGATAAGAATTTGAGAAAAGTTCTGGACTGTTTATTCTTGAATGCTGACCCTGAGTTAGTAAATGATTATCCCATAGTAAATGCTGTGCACTACAAATGCTGCTGTTGTTCCTGTTTCATAAAGAAAAAAGTATGATATGAGTAAAGAAGATGACATAAGAAAAAAAAATAAATCTGGACTATGTGAGTCAAATTGATTTGTTTGCTGCTCGGTAGAGAAAAAATAAAAGAAATAAATGTATGATATGACTAAAGAGGAAGGAAGGAATAAGAAGGAATAAAAAATCTGGACTCTGTGAATCAAACTGCTTGTTTATTCTTAAACATCAGACTTGAGTTAGTAATTTTAATGTGAGATATAGAATATTGAGGTAGGTTAGCTCTTTAAAGGAGATAAATAAATAAAAAGGTGATGGACAATAGTTTATGTTTTATCAGAGCAGAGCTAAAAATATTGAAACAAACAGGTGAAGTGGAAAATGATTTAAGGGTTTTTAAGGAGTAAAAGGTTATTAATACAAAGTCTCTATTTAAGCTCGTGGGATAGATTAAAATCTTACGGATAGAGTTTTTCAATAAACCAACTAATGCGGAATGTTCTAAGATAGAGCATAATCTTGCTCCTATGAGAATCTTTAATGGCAAGTTAAGCATCGTCTTTAATGATTTCCTTCAGTAAGGAGGTTTATGCAATGCAGTCACAATTATTCAAGGTCAAATAAGACCGAGTTTATTTAATTTGCAGTAAGGTTCATCCAATGGATTAATTCCTTGATCTTCTCTAGCCAGACGTTTTTTCAATTTAGTTCCAGGCCCACAGAAATTATATGAGGGAAGATGTAATTCAATTGGCAACTAGTTGATTAAGGAATTTACCAATCCACGCCCTTTGGCTGATCGTTTAAAACTGGGGGGTTCACTTTATGATCAATCATTTATATAACCTTCTTATTGCATGGACAGCAATTCTGAATTCTCTGACTATAAAATACCTTCTTTTATAGTGATTGGATTCATTCGACGTTAGTATGCGGTTCATTAAACAACTAGACTGTATTAAAGTGCAGAACTTTGATAGAAAAATTGTCGAGGAGAAGAAGAAGAAACATGGGGCATTATTTCCAGATAGTATTCGAGGAATAATTGTGGGTCCATCAAATTGTGGAAAAACAAATGTCATGTTAAGCATTCTCCTCGATGCTAATGGTTTGAAATTTCAAAACCTTTACATATACTCAAAGTCTTTGCATCAACCAAAGTATGCATACTTGAGAAAGCTAATAAAGACAATGAAGGGAATGGAATACAACGAATTTTCAAATAATTGTGAAATTATTGAGCCTTCAAAAGCAAAACGAAATTCTATATTCATATTTGATGATGTGGCGTGCGCTAAACAAAACAACATTCGAGAATATTTTTGCATGGGTCGACATAACGATGTGGATAGCTTCTACTTGTGCCAGTCGTATACGCATACACCGAAACATTTGATACGAGACAATGCAAACTATATAATTATTTTCAAGCAGGATGAACTTAATCTGAAGCATATATACAATGATCATATAAATTCCGATATGACATTCAATCAGTTCAGAGAATTGTGCGCAAAATGCTGGAAAGATGCATATGGATTCTTGGTTATTAACAAGGATTGCAATATAGAAAAAGGGCGCTATAATAAATCATTTAAGGAAACTGTAACTATATAAAGAGCTCAGTCATCAATCAACTTTGGAATCGAGCGGTCGCAACTGTCCAGTTTAATACTGCCCTGTTTGATACTGCCCAGTTTGATACTGCCCAGTTTAATACTGCCCTGTTTGATACTGCCCAGTTTGATACTGCCCAGTTTAATACTGCCCTGTTTGATACTGCCCAGTTTGATACTGCCCAGTTCGATACTGCCCAGTTTGATACTGACCAGTTTAATACTGACCAGTTTAATACTACCCTGTTTGATACTGCCCAGTTTGATACTGCCCAGTTCGATACTGCCCAGTTTAATACTGCCCTGTTTGATACTGCCCAGTTTGATACTGCCCAGTTCGATACTGCCCAGTTTGATACTGACCAGTTTAATACTGCCCAGTTTGATACTGCCCAGTTCGATACTGCCCAGTTCGATACTGCCCAGTTTGATACTGCCCAGTTTGATACTGCCCAGTTTGATACTGCCCCGTTCGATACTGCCCAGTTTGATACTGCCAGTTCGATACTGCCCAGTTCGATACTGCCCAGTTCGATGCTGCCCAGTTTGATACTGCCCAGTTCGATACTGCCCTGTTTGATACTGCCCAGTTCGATACTGCCCAGTTCGATACTGCCCAGTTCGATACTGCCCAGTTTGATACTGCCCAGTTTGATACTGCCGAGTTCGATACTGCCCAGTTTGATACTGCCCAGTTTTATACTGCCTAGTTTGATACTGCCCAGTTTGATACTGCCCAGTTCGATACTGCCCTGTTTGATACTACCCAGTTTGATTCTGCCCAGTTTGATACTGCCCAGTTCGATACTGCCCAGTTTGATAATGCCCAGTTTGATACTGCCCAGTTCGATACTACCCAGTTTGATACTGCCCAGTTCGATACTGCCCAGTTCGATACTGCCCAGTTTGATACTGCCCAGTTTGATACTGCCCAGTTTGATACTGCCCAGTTTGATACTGCCCAGTTTGATACTGCCCAGTTTGATACTGCCCAGTTCGATACTGCCCAGTTCGATACTGCCCAGTTTGGAGCCGACATAATTCTCAAATATGGAACTCAATGAAGATTTACTTAAAGAACTTATAAAAACTAAAAATATTTTAAAGAGAAAATATAGGCTTCTCAAAAGTGAACAAATCATGGAGGAGACGGGAATTGAAAAAACATTTAAACCCATAGTTGAACCCTTAAAAGAAATCGCCAAAAATGTCAAACGTCGAAATACAGCCGAGAATGATTTAATAGCAAAAGTAAAGACTCGAAGAAAGTTTCAATTCCAAAGTCCTCCTCCAGAAGAAGAAGAAGAAGAAGAAGAAGAAAAACATATTGATTCTCCAGAATCAATCATTCAGCCAGTGAGGACGACAGCGATGACCACGGTTGATAAAGATGTTTCATTTAAAACTCCCGAAAATTTCGATGTTGCTAATCTTGATCAAAGTACTCCATATAAAACAACATGGTCATCGCCAGCAGAATCGAATTTGGATAACATCTATGGTCCATATTTCGATGTACAATCAAATTCAACAAAACTGGGCAGATCGAGTTTTGTAATTAATGAACAAAAGAACTTCGCGATTGATGGTGAAATCTTCCCCGGAACAGAGGGTCTTTATGAATTAATTTTTCGGAAAAAACCCAGAAAAGGACGATATACTATTTAAGATTTAGATGAATATCTTAAGATATTGCAAAAGACAAATGTGCACATGAAAAAATATGATGGCACCTCGCAAATTAAGGCTAACAGATGTCATAAGTATAAACATATTATTCGACCTTTACTACAAGGTCTAACGCCACCGCTGGAAGTCATAAAGAAAACTGGGAAAGCATACAACAATAATTTCAAAGATATGAGCTATTCTAATAATCCCGTTGAATATGTGTATTGGAATGATCCCAATGAGCTCGTTGATAGACTAAGACTTTTAATTGCATCGCAAAATGCTGGCAATAATAATCATCAAAATGAGATAAATTCAATTATAGAAGAGCTACGTGAAGCAAATATCATATATTAAGACCGGTCCTAACACGCATAAATCAAAAGCAAAATGAGTGTTGACAAGTTCGGAAGGAGTTTCAATCGGCTTCACAGCTCAACAACTGGTCCTCAAGGACCTCCTGGAGAAGGATTTAAACTATTGCCCAGTGGTGATTTTGATATGGAGGGAAAATGTCTAAATAATGTTGGGAGGCCAACATCATTGCAACAAGCTGTCAACAAGGAGTACATGGATGATTGTATAGAATTTCAAAATAAATCCATATATATTCTTCATCAGTATGTGGACAATACGATGGACGCTGTTCACACAGAAATCGCAAGGAGTTTAAAACTGCACTTAAACGGATACTTTGATGCTGATCATAAAGCATTGAAGAATATTAAAGAACCAATTGATCATGATGATGTTGCAACAAAAAACTATACTGATAATCAAATTAATGAGCTATTTCATAGATGTCTCCTGGCCATGGACGCAAAACATGAAAAAAATGAGAAAATATTACGTGCATACATCGATGAACAAAATTTGAATGTACTTGAACTGTTGAATAAGTTTCGAAACTATTTTCTCGATATACTTGAGAAATTTAAAGAGAGTAATGATCAGAAGCTAGAAGAGAGCATTGCGCAAGTTAATAAGAAAAGAGAGAATTATCCACCTATTTAAAAGAATCGCTCGAAGAGAATTCCCATCAGTATACGCCTGAAATTCAATCTAAAATCATGTCCAATATAAATACTGGTGCGGTTTTCAACGAAATTTTACAATTTTTAAAAATCAATCAACACACACTTCTTGAGGAGCATTAGTTTGCTGGCGAAAAAATTAAATGTAAAATTGTAAATGAGAAGAATGGATACATCGACCTGAATAATATTGAATAATAATAAATAAAATGCATAGTTTTTTTTTAAAGATATATTCTTTTTAATACAATTTATTGTTGAAATGTTCAAAACATAATAATAAAACATTTATTTATTCAAAAGATTTATTGTTTTTTTTGTATGGTTATTTCAAGCCATTTTTTTATTTCTTGTTCAATAAAATGTTAGGAAAGATTGTGAATATTGGATGTCTTCTGCTGTAGCTTCTTCAGCCGCCGTGTTGAATCGAATTGGTAGAAAAACTATGCAATGCTCTAACTCTACGAGCACTCTTGGCCTGAATTTAGTTTGGCATTTTGTAGCCTTAATTATTGGGAATCGTTTCTTTAACTCTAATGTCTTTAAAGGCAATAGAGTCTTGACTTTACCCAAATTGTTAAGAAATTCCATTGTATATATATATAGGTAACTTGTTTTGAATTGATTTGATTTGATTTGAATAAAACTGAGAGAGAGATGTTTTTAAAACTTCAAAATCTGTTTGATGACTGATGTTTAATGCCCCTGATGCTCGCTCTTTTCTACATGTCATCCCCACTCCAATTTCAGAAACATTTACTCTCTCTGTCCCCCTCTCTCTCTCTCCCCCTCTCTCCCTCTCCCACGCTCTCTCTCTCCCTCGCTCTCTCTCTCTCTCTCTCTCATACACACATTCAGCTGGTTTCTAACACGTCATCCGCACTCCAATTTCAGAAACATCCAGTCTGTTTCCAATGAATTCCACTCTCATACACACATTCAGTTGTTTCCAAGAAATCATTTTGCTGATTCCCTCTACCAATTTCATAAACATACAGCCGGTTATATTGATGACTCATACTTTTCCAGGAAATCATTGTGGATTCCAAACCGAACATCTGGCTATTCATGATTGAACGTGCTCACAATTCCTCCACACTGATCAATAGATGTAAAAAAATACGAGATCTCCTGTAAGCATTCATAACCCATGTATGGAATCCGATACCCATTTTCCCAATTAAACCAATCTAAGCTCCACCCCAGATGATGTCACACACACGCAGATGAATGGAAATAAAATCCCCCTTTTTCTTTACCGAATAGTAAACAGATCAATTTGACTCACATAGTCCAGATTTTTTATTTTTTTTTTCACTTATGTCATCCTCTTTACTCATATTATACTTTTTACGGAACAGCAACAGATGAACATTTGTAGTGCACACCATTTGCTATGGGATAAACATTTACAAACTCAGGATCAGCATTCAAGAATAAACACACAGCTATGAATCAGCCTGACTCTTCTCGAAGTTTCATACGTGTTCATAATTCCTCTATAGAATCCGAAACTCAATTCCGCGAATCAGCCAAACTCCCCTCTCCCCTCTCACTCTCACCCACCCTAAACGAAAAAAGACATATACTGATCAATAAAAATAAAAAAAATATACCCTCTAAACAATCATAACCCATCTATAGAATTTGCCAAATACCTCGCTCCCCATACATCAAATATGAAAATACACACATATCAACAGCAACAAAAACTCTGCTCTAAACAATCATTATAGAATCCGCAATTCTCCAATCAAATCAAATATGATACCTCGCTCTAAACACACACTTAATGCCTCACTCCCTGACTCTGATCTTACATCTCAACCAAATTCCTGGAATCGTACGACTTTCTCACGGCCCAAACTAACAAATATGAAATATCATCCCTCGCTCCAAATTCAGATCTTAGTCCAAAAGCAAAACATAAACAAACTTGAAATATGACACCTCGCGCCCCAAATTCGGATCTTAATCCAAAAGCTAAAATAAACAAACATGAAATATTACACCTCGATCCCAACATCGAAGGGGAAAAAAGCCTCGCCCCAAATCTTACATCTCACTCTAACCCATTGCTTTTTATGGAGAGCTAGACTACACCCCAAACCTTCCATCTCACTCTAACAAATTCCACCCTATGGGGTATCACTCTAACACACGTTCCCCTATGGGAAAAGCGCCGGAACCTACCTAAACCCACTACTTCAGTTCCTTAATTATTCCCCTAGGACGAGGGGCCGGGTACACCGGTGCCAGTAGTCCACTACGGGAGTATGAGTGCTGCCGTTGGCCCATTAAAGGCTCCTCCGCCACCATCTCTATTCCAATGTCCTGACCAACATTGGAAATTCCTTACCGACCTGTGATCCGAATACGTCGAAGCAGCTCGCGCAAGGTATTCACTAAGTTCAACCTAACTGGAACTATAGACGCCACCGTTGACTCCGTCTAGGGAATTCGTCCGCTGCCGCCTGGAACAGGAAGAAGTGCTCTACCGAGAAAAGCACTCTTCCCCCCCTCTCTCATCTGCTGCCACCAAGAATCCGCCAAACGGGGTTGGTTACCCATTTCTTGGATTAAGGTACTAGCACCCGGCTGTCACCGCGTGGAGGTTGAGAGTAGGAGTTGGTAGGCCTCAGCTGAGTGAAAACGCTTGTGTTTTTATATGATCGCATGCACTACCGTTTGACTAAAACACACAAGCTATTGATAAAAAGCACTCTCAAATTATTTTAGCCACCGCGCTTGTACACGCCCTTGATAAATTCGTGCAGCCTCTCTTGTGCAGAGCCCTTTTGGACTCAGGGTCCCAACTACATTTTATGACTGAATCCTGCGCCACACAGCTTGGTCTTGATCGTTCACGAACTGATCTTCCCATAAGCGGCATCGGAAACTCTACTTCCAACATACGTCATATAGTCACGACAACCTTATATCCACTTTCCAGTACGTTCTCTGCAACCATCGACTTCCACGTCTTACCTCAAATTACTGGCAGCCATCCTGATACCTTCATCAATGTCAATGAGTGGAATATTGTAAAAGAACTTCACCTTGCTGACCTTCGCTTTTATCAGCCAAATAAAATTGACATTCTCATAGGAGCAGAGCTCCTCTTCATTGTGTTAAAACAAGAACAGTACCGCCTATCTGCTGGCCTTCCCATTTTGCAGAATACACAATTGGGATGGGTAGTCTCCGGTAAGCTGCAATCAGCACGGCCATCGCATCCTCACTGCAACATCGTAACTACGGCACTCCCAAGACTCTCAAGTCTAGAAAAGACGCTTCAAAGATTTTGGGAGCTCGAAGACTACAAGACGCCATCTAAGACTCTCACCGAAGAAGAAGAAGTTTGCGAGCAACACTTTCGACGTTCGTTCTCACGAACCAGTACAGGTCGCTTTATAGTTCGGCTTCCATTTCGACGAGATCCGTCATTTCTTGGAACCTCACTTAATACAGCAACTAAGAGGTTTAAAACATTGGAACGCAAACTAATCTCAAGGCCAGAACTTAGACATCCTTATACAACGTTTATCGATGAGTATACAAATCTCAACCACATGGAAGAGACACAAAATATACTATTTTCGAACTACTTTTTACCGCACCACTGCGTGATCAAGCCAGATAGCTCATCCACTAAGCTTCGAGTAGTCTTTGGCGGGTCAGCAAAAACTTCAACAGGCCTGTCACTGAATGATCTGCTAATGGTTGGGCCCACCATACAACCCGATCTATTTACCGTCCTAATACATTTTCGCACATACGCTTACGTATTTATGGGTGACATACGCCAGATGTTTCGGCAAATTCTAATTCACAAGGACGATCGCAAATACCAGATGATAGTCTGGCGAAACGAACTTAAATACTATTCTTTGAATACCGTAATGTACGGCACATCAACTGCTCCATTCTTAGCGACCAGGTGTATCGCTCAACTAACCGAAGAAGAAGAGACTCAGTTCCCCAAGGCAGCCCAGGCGGCTACAAACGGTGTTTATGTAGACAACTTCATGACAGCAGCAAATGATATTTTGGAAGCGAAAAGGCTAAAGACTAACATCATATCACTATTGGCGAAGGGACAGTTTGAGCTGAGAAAGTTTTGCTCTAATCATGAATGCTTATTAGAAGACACTCCAATGGAACACAGAGAACCTTTCATCATTATCAACGACTCCGAGACAGTTAAAACCTTAGGTTTAATTTGGCAACCACACGAAGATGTGTTTAAGTTTAACTATGTTCCTGAAAGTCACAATCAAACCACCAAACGGACAGTTCTCTCGGACCTAGGAAAGAGCTTCGATCCTCTCGGGCTTATCGGGCCAGTTATTGTTAAGGGTAAGTTGTTCATGCAGCAACTCTGGAAATCACAACTGGGATGGGACTCGCCGCTACCGCCAGAATTAGGACTTGACTGGAATCGCTATATCCAGCAACTAGACGAAGTAAAATATCTTTCTTGCCCTCGGCATCTTCTTGGCCAGGCGGAATATGTAGATATCCAACTCCATGCATTCTCCGACAGTAGCGAAGTAGCATTTGGAACATGTTGCTATCTCGGTCGGTCAGGCGAGATAAACTGTCAGCTCATCTGCTCTAAGTCCCGAGTCAGTCCAATTAAGGCGACAACTTTACCTAGGCTGGAACTTCAAGCAGCAGTAATGATGGTGGAATTAGTTGATAGGCTTGTCACAAAAATTCTTCAAGTTAAGATCAACGATATATTCTATTATACGGACTCACAAATAGTTTTAGCCTGGATTTCCCAACCATCCTATACATGGGTCACATTTGTGGCTAATAGAGTAGCAAGGATCCAAGAACTCTCACAAGCAGGACAATGGCGACATGTTTCAGGAAAACAGAATCCAGCGGACCTTATTTCCAGAGGATGTACTGCCGATGCCTTACTAGCCTCGACTCTTTGGTTTCAAGGACCACTATTTTTAAGCTCTATAGATGAAGGCTGGAAAGAAGAATAAACGCCCACTTATTGCGAAACTATCCCGGAACAGAGGTCATCCAGAAAGGCGCTCGTTGCAGCATACCCGCAAGTAACCTGCATTATATCGGATGTAAAATACAAGAACTCTCTTCCCAAGCTTGAACGGATCTTCGCTTATGTTTATCGTTTTTTAAACAAATCGCGTAGAATTAGAACCACCGCATCGCTAACAACACTTCCACCAGTTGAAGAAAGTAACCTCGCTCTTAACGGAATTATTCGAAACGTTCAACTTCTAGAATTTAGAGACGAATATAATCGCCTCCAGAATAAGGAAGAGGTTGACAAAACCAGCCGTATTCGAAACCTGTGCCCATTTCTCGGTGCAGATGACCTACTCCGAGTGAGTGGTCGCTTACAGAACGCACCAATTAGTTATGATTCCAAACATCAAATTATTTTACCTAAAAGTAATCTGCTAACTAAGCTTATTTTCTCTTTTTATCACTTTAAGTCGCTCCATGCAGCTCCACAGGCGCTTCTGGCTACAGTTCGTCAACGATACTGGGCTCTTGATGGTCGAAATACTACTCGTCGGACCTTCAACAAATATATTCAGTGCTTTCGCACTAAACCATCAACGATCGAGCAATACATGGGTAACCTCCCCAAGGAACGAGTTACACCTGAAGGTCCTTTTATTACAACTGGTATCGACTTTTGCGGTCCATTTAGGTTGCGCCACCAGCCCAGGGCGCAAACGTCTATAAAGGGTTACATCGCCGTCTTTGTATGCTTTGCCACCAAGGCAGTCCATTTGGAAGTGGTCAGTGACCTTTCCACCGCTTCGTTCATCGCAGCACTTCGGAGGTTCATCGCCCGACGCGGCATGTGTCGCACAATATTCTGCGACAACGCGACCAACTTCATAGGTGCCCGAAACGAACTCCATGAATTGACCAGACTATTCGATGCACAAAATCTATCACATATCCAGGAACTTTGCCGCATCGACAGAATCGAGTGGCGTTTGATTCCTCCAAGGTCACCTCATTTCGGCGGCCTCTGGGAGGCAGCCGTCAAATCTGCGAAAACCCACCTGATCCGAGTAGCAGCACATGCAACGCTTACCTACGAAGAGCTTTGCACCCTCACCGCTCAAATCGAAGCAATAATAAACTCACGACCAATCACGCCGATCTCAGCATCACCCGTTGACCTGGAACCCCTCACTCCAGGCCATTTCCTTATAGGACGCCCACTTACATCTATCGCAGAACCGCGCCTCATCGAGATAAACACATCACGGCTCACCAGATTTAGAAGGCTTCAGCAAATTCAGCAACAATTTTGGAAACGCTGGTCGCAGGACTACCTCCTTAGTCTACAGGAACGCAACAAATGGTCCACGAAATCATCATCTCTCGCAGAAAACACAATAGTTCTCATACAAGACGACAACCTACCCCCACACAAATGGCTAATGGGTCGAATAGTCAAGACCTTCCCAGGCACTGATGGGATCGTACGTGTAGCTGAGGTCAAAACAAAACTTGGTACATATAAACGCACAGCCAACAAACTCTACCCACTTCCAATGCAGTAATAGTTGAAAATACTGGATATCTTCAAGGTGGCCGGCATGTTCAGTTTTAGCCTGAACCATAAAATAATTATTCTAAGTTCCGCTAAATGCAGCACAAATCGAATGTACACTATTTTATTCCCACTCAATGGTCACTTACTGCAGTTAACGCTTACCGTTTATGTACATAATGTAGTTTGATACTCTAACGAAATATTGTACCGCTATTATTTTCTATTCTTTTTGTTACTCTGTTTCTTTGCTTCTTGTTAAGTTAAAATAAATTCATTAGCAATTGTCATCTCACTGACATCAGACGCAGAGTGTTTCTTTTTATTTTTGACTCCAGGAAAATAATTAAAGTTTAAATTATTTTCCTAAACGTTGCGCCAAGGTCTTGGTAATCGGCAAAATATCTAATTAAGGATTTTAGATATTTAACAAGGTCGAATGGTAAAAGATACAGAAAGATCTCGAGTGCAGCCGTAGGTGTTGTGCGTAGAGCACCCGTGATGGCAATGCAAGCTGTTCTTTGTACCATGGCGAACATATCTCGTGTGTTTTTCATATTCGTTGCCTTCCACCGCACAAGAGTCCCATACCTGAGGATGGGTCTGGCTATCGTGATGTATAGCCAGTGCATCATTGCGCGCTTCAGGCCCCATTTTTCCCCCGCGGTCCGCTTACAGATGAAAAGAGCATTATAAGCTTTGCGGACTCTTTCCTGTATGTTAAGCTTCCAATTTAGTTTCCTATCTAGCATTATCCCAAGATATCTATCGCGATCCGAAAGGGAAAGCTCGCCCCCTGTTAGCTTAGGCAGTTTGAAGGGTGGTATCTTGTATTTTTTGCTGAGGAGTACTAATTCGGTTTTATCCGGGTTGACGTGTAGTCCACATCCTCTAGCCCATTTTTCAAGACTAGTAAGAGCTGATTCCATAATTTCACTTAATGTGTCAAGGAACTTGCCCTGAACTAAAATCACCACGTCGTCTGCGTAAGCAGTGACGCTTATGCCTGTGTTGCTTAGTTCTTTAAGTATCCCATCGGTGACTAGAACCCAGAGGAGGGGTGAGATAACGCCTTTCTGGGGAGTCCCCCTGGTAACGGATTTTCTTATTGAACTGTTTACGATAGTGGAGTTAATGTTTCTAGTGCCGAGCATATTGCAGAGCCAATTGGTAATGCTATGCTCGACGTTCATTGTTTCCAGAGCCTGTTTGATGGCCCTTCCTTCTACGTTATTAAACGCACCTTCTATATCTAGGAAGGCTGCTAGTGCAAATTCCTTATGGTGAAGGCTAGTCTCTATCTTCCCTACTACGTCGTGTAAAGCTGTTTCCACCGATTTCCCCTTCAAATATGCGTGCTGAGCTTTGCATAGAATCCCGTTGCAACACTTACTTCTGATGTGAATATCAAGAAGTCTTTCAAGTGTCTTGAGGAGGAATGACGAGAGACTTATGGGTCTGTAGTCTTTCGCTGAAGTGTGGCTTGGTTTACCTGCTTTAGGTATGAATACAACCGGCACTTCCCTCCATGCCACTGGTACGTAGCATGACCTTAAACAATGTTTAAAAATTTCCCTAAGCCTGTTTCTGACCTTGGCTGGAGCTTTTTGCAGCATAGCTGAGAAAATTCCATCAGGGCCTGGTGCTTTGAATGGTGCGAATGACATAATGGCCCATCGCAGAT
Organism: Brachypalpus laphriformis; assembly: GCA_945910035.1. Classification (NCBI taxonomy): domain Eukaryota; kingdom Metazoa; phylum Arthropoda; class Insecta; order Diptera; family Syrphidae; genus Brachypalpus; species Brachypalpus laphriformis. Next base: position 104,976,792 of record OX246754.1, on the reverse strand, counting down.
TCTTCCATGTAATGAGATTCTCTACGTCGTCCCCTATTGACCTACCATTATACGAGTAGCTGAGCTATTAGTAGTAGAATCCATTGGCGATATACTTCCTGGGAAGTGAGCTTCAATTAACGTTTCTAAAACTTCTTCGCTACTTTCTGCCCACGAGCCGTCAGATTTTTTGATGAAGCTTGGGACAGAAGTGTCTTTGGCTAGCATCTTGCGAAGTCTGGAAGCTTCACTAGTATCCGCAATGGACTGACAAAATTCCTTCCACGACTTTCTTTTTGATTGCCTAATTAAGTACTTAAACTCCCGCTTGCGGTCCATATATTCATCCCATGTGGTACCGTCTCCTATTTCTTTGGCCCTGTTGTAGAAATGCCTAACCTGTTTTTTCTTGGAGTTAATTTTCGTGTTCCACCAATGCGGTTGGGACCTCTTGGACTTCTTTCTTCGTGGACTAGATCGCCGTCACTGAAATTATTCAAAAGAAATGCCCTTATGTTGTTTTTTAAAAGTATACAAGCCCTGATTTTACCTTCGTTGGCTTTGTAGAACAACGTGTAATTCCTGTTTTTGAGCCCTTGGATCTGGTTGTTGTCGCTGATCCATGGCTCTTGTACCAGTATGGCCGAGACGTCATGCTTGATGATGTAGTTGATCAAGCATGCCGTCGCAGCCTTACTGTGATGCAGGTTTATCTGCATCACCTCCATCATCTTTGGGCTCCTCTTCCTCCTCAACACCCTTGGTCATGATCTTTAGCTTGACCTTCCCCATGCTATATCGCACCATCACTTTGGTCTTTTCAAGGGGTGGCAGCGATTCCCTATTTAGGGCCAGCAAGAAGTGGTGACCAAACTGCTTCCTAGGCCCTGTCTTGAGCACCCTCCATGTATTGGCCTTCAACTCCCTGTTCTGCATGTGGAGGAGACCAAGCAGTTTTTCTGGGTAGGTGTATGGCAGCGGAACCCAGACCCAAGCTTTGGGCGGAGTGTATTTGGCCAACTCCGCCATAGTCACACACTTGAGCTGAGACCCGCTCCACACTTCCCCAACCTCCGAAATAAACTGTCTGAGGAAGTCAGCAAAGGCTTTGTTCCCACAGGCAAGAACCTTCCGGCCCCCTTCCCATCCAGCACCGTCGAATTGAAGGTCACTATCCTCAGTGGAAGACATCTTCTTCCACAGAGCATCCTGAAACTTCTCCTCGACGGCAATCCACTGGTCCATGGTCAGGCGACCGCAGGGCTCCTGCTCGTTGACAATAGCAACAAGGAGCTCATCCTCCGGGTCGTAGTTCGGGCGCGCCGAAGGCGAAATACCAGCCTTCACCTTTTTCGCCGCGCTCGGTTCCACGACATCGTCGGATCTGCTCCTTTTGGTTTGGAACGCCACCCTACTGGCCCCCGTAGCTGAAGTCTCCCCCTCTCTGCCTGTGCCCTGAGTTTTGCTGGGAGGCTCTACTCCACTCGTAGAGGTCCCCAGCTCCTCCCTACTTCTAGCCTCACCTGCCTGTGCGGCCGCTATCTTCCTGGCAGCCTCATCGGCTAAGACTACCTTAGCCCGATCAAGCTGCAACCTATCCCAAGCACTCAAGGAGTTAACGTCACACCCCCCGAACTGTTGGACCTTGCGCTTAGCACTCTCGACCTTTCGCCGAGCATTGTGCACAAGCATCTTCTCCAGTTGGTGTGCGTTTTCCCTGCTACCCTTCCGCACGACCTCAGAGAAACTAGGAGCAGCAGAGTTCTCGCCAGCTGCGCTACTAGTCCCTTTGGTCACTAATCCCTTGCCACCTTTAGTGAGAGTGCCAGCTAACTCACTGCTACTCTTTTTAACTTCCGTTAGAGTACCAGCCAACTCACGTGTGCCCTGCTTTAATAAGATGGGAGTACTCGCCAACCCACTATCGCTGTGCTGTCCGCATCCTCGCTATCGCTAGCCAGTAAAACGTCCTCTAACTCCTTCTCTAGCCCAGACACGGAAGACTGTGGGGATGACACTACGACATCGACCCCCAGTTCCATCCCTGTCCGTCCAGAGAATACTTCCCCAGGTAAAATTAATTTTTTTTGTGTTTTTTGTAATTTTATTTTTGTTATTTGTTTGTTTAAATTTTCATTGTTCATTTTGATTCCCACGAGTAAGCACGGAACAACTGGTCGATCTTAGTTTACCGGCATGCTAAGATAAGGCGCAACTTACTGTGGGCCCTGCCAAGACGCCCACAGGAGCTCGTTAGGACTGGTTTAACCCCCAGTCTTCCATCCCTCGGCACGGTTCTAAAGCTCACACCACCAGGGAGTTAGGTATCTGTTGTTACCTCATTCTCGATGACCACTGCGCACGATTGATGCGTGCGTGTTAGTCTTAGCTGACATTAACCTAGCGAACTAGGATTAGCCATTTCTAGCGGGCGCCCACTGGGACGACTAGAGAAGAGGATTTATGCCCACCATCTGCACTTAATAATATGGGCATAATCTGATCATTCATTTTTAAAACTTTCTCTTTATACTGAATTTCACTATTATTTGGAATTATAATGTTATTCCCAAGCATTCCATTGTAGTTTACATGGAAATCATATAGTTGAAATTCACAATCTTCTACTACTGAAAATATAATTTTTTCTTTAGGAATTATTAAACCTTTAGTTATTTCAATTGGATTTCCCACAGTATGGATTTTTAGCGGTTGTTCCCTAATTTTTATATATTCTTTTGGTGCATCTTTTTCTCTTAAAATGCTATTTGTGGCGCCGGTATTTACTAATAGTCATAATGTTTTATTATTTTTTGTTGTTTAATAAAGGGCATGATGGCTGTGCCAGCAGGTAGGCGACCCCGCGGTAGACCTAGAAAAAGATGGTTGGACCAAGTCCGACATCTCTCCTGGAGCCGACTACGGATTCCTCCTGATGAGTGAACGTTGTTTTGAGGCTCCGAGGCACATGACAGAAAATTTGCATTGTCCTCGTTATAATTCGTTTTTGGTTCATTTTGAGTGACACGTCTTATTTGTGACATCTACATCTATAGGTTCGAACCTCTGAGCTTGTTGCCTATAGTTATTTGGGTTGTAATTTTGATTAAAATTATTTTCGTAGCTAATATATTTATTTTGATGGTTATAATAGTTTTGTCTATGGAAGTTGTTATTTGGTACATATTGTTTTGGTTGCCAGTTATTATAATTATTATAACCAGGTGTTGGTTATTTTTATTACCCTTGTTTTGTTGATTACCTTTATTTTGGTTCTTGTGTTCTCTGTTATTGGGACTAGGTTATCTTTGATCACTGTCTTGGTTAGTTGTAAAACCAGCTTGTACAAGTTCGTAAAGAGCTTGTTGTAGTGAATGTGGTTTTAATGAGTATAAGATTGTTCTCGTATTGGGAGGTAATTTTTCTTTGAAGACAGTCAAAGCTGTGTCTTTATTTCTAACGATTTCGTATGTTCTATTTTCTTGTACAGATTTTTGATTTAGGAGGCTCAATATTTTCTGAATATAATTATAAAATTGGTATATATCCCCTCTGTATTGCGAATTTCTGAGATCGCCATACAAGTGAAAACTGTTTTTAAAATCCCCAAAATTAAGAATAAGCATTTGTTTTATATCTGACCAACTGCTAACATGGGTATGAATTTCCATAGCCCTTCTAGCTTCACCAGTAAATTTACTTTTTAATATATTTATACACATTCTCTGTGATTGTTCTGAATATTCGTTAAGGGTGGGTGATCGAGATTATATAAAAACAATTCCAAATAAAACCCGAGCTACCACGTTATAAAATAGTTTTATTGGATCTAACAAAAGTATAATCTCGTCAAGACAATGCCTACCGCGAGCAAATATGTTAACTCCGTGGTGGTTGCTATCAAAAAGGGAAGAGTAACCGATTTACCATCGACTCACTGCCAAAGATCGCAAGTTTGGTGCAAAAGAAAGTCCCACTTTGATCCGTTAGCTTTTGCACTGCAATATGCGTGGGCCATGGAAAATTGTGCGAGTAAATTTACAAGTGCACATACATAATGTAGGAGTATCATAGAAAATAACTAACTGAACATCTTTGCTCTTGGTAACAACCAATATAGAAAAGCTATATAAGGTTAGCTATACAATGTTTGTTGATACGCAAATAAAGTTAAATAAATTCAAGTAATTAAAGTTAAATGATCAATTGCAAGATTAAGTTACGTTAATTGGTATTAATTAACAAATTCATTTCTGAACACGCCACCGCCCCTGAAAGGCACTTCAGGAAATTGGTAATACAGCCAGCTTCGTAATGGGTCTCTTGAACAGTCCGTTCTTGGTGCGAAGAGTAACCACGCGAATATGTCCGTCCTTGCCTGAGTGTAGCTCTTCGATACGACCCAAAGCCCATTGGGAAGGAGGCAAATTAGGCTCTCTCACCACAACGAGGTCACCCAGTTTGAAGTCCCGGCTGGCATGTCTCCATTTAGGCCGTTGCTGAAGCGAGGTTATATAATCAAACTGCCATCTCTGCCAAAAGCCTTGCAACATATTTTGCACTAGTTCCCAACGTCCCAATCGATTTTCTGGAACCTCCAAACAACTAGATTCTGGTATGGCGGTGTATGGGCCACCTATAACGAAATGAAAAGGGGTTAATGGGTTCAAATCAGTATCAAAAATGGCACATAACGGTCGAGAATTCAGCAGAGCTTCTATTTGGGCTAGCAAAGTGCCCATTTCTTCAAAAGTGAGAAGGTTGCTTCCGACGGTACGATGAAGATGCTGCTTAACACATTTGACACCCGCTTCCCACAGCTCTCCAAAATGAGGGGCATGAGGTGGAATGAATTCCCATCGGATCTCTTCTGCTGCCAAAGCCGTTGACACCAGCTCGTTGTGCTTTGAAGACCGAATCACTTCCGATAATTTCCGAGCAGCTCCTTGGAAGTTGGTGCCGTTATCAGAATGGATTACACTACACTTTCCTCGTCTAGCGATGAATCTCCCCAGGGCAGCAATAAAGGCATCCGTAGAAAGGTCGCTGACAACTTCCAAGTGCAGCGCCTTGGTCGCCATACATACAAAAAGAGCAAAGTACCCTTTTATCAGCTTTGTTTTTCGAAGTTTCGATGCCCGAAGCGTAATCGGGCCCGCATAGTCGCGGCCTTCTTATGAGCATTGGAAAGTATAAGCTGCGAAATACTTTAGTCGAGTGTTAAAATTAAACGGAAACACGTCTTCGTAGTTTCGCTGTCTTTATTTCACTCCCCGCCTGTCAGTGTGTCGAGCATAATCGTGTTATAATGCAATATAATGTGTGGCAAAACTTAAAGCTAAGAGAATACAATGTGTGAAACTTAAAGTTAAGAGAATACAATGTATGGTGAAACTTAAAGCTATGAGAATAATAACAAACACTTAGACAAAAGATCTATATAGTAAGAGAGTGGCCGTGTCTACACTTACTAGGTATACTTATTGCTACAACTCGGCCATCCTGACCGGTAAGATCCCCTGATCTTAATTGGTGCTTTACACATTTGATATCTCGTTTTCTCTTATTCAAGGCCGCATGTTCCCGACCGCCCACACTCCCTGATATGGTATACGCGACTGTTGAAAATTATCTACATCTCGGACTATATATCGATCGTTTCGCAAAATCTTAGTTGTCTGATAGGGGCCCCTAAACTTCGGAATTAACTTTTTAGACGCACCAGGGTGTGTCACCATTACATAATCTCCCTCTTTGTATTTGGTTGGTTCTCGTCGTTTTCCATCTACATAACGTTTGTTGTATGCCTGCAACTTGTTCTGTTTGTCTGCCGCCTCTTTCCGTACCTTCGGGTATATTGTGGAGCAACCGTTCCTCTTTGCCTTGCTTAGAAGAGTATACGATGCACTTTAGACAATTACTGATGTGTTTTCCTACCTTATCTCTTAACTTCGGAATCCAATAGCTCTTTGAAATCAGCTCAACTATCTTGTCTATGCCAACATGTCCAACGTCATCGTGATATTTGTACATTATGTGACTTTCCATACTTTCTGGCACGCAAAATACAACTGTTCCTTCATTTTTTTTCCTATAGACTACACCATTTCGCATTTCATACAAAGAATGTTCTGACCTTTCTAGTTTCTTTCGAAGTTCGATCAAATTTCTATCTTTACCTTGGCAAATCACTAAATTCTCTTCAAATGTATTAGTTTCCAACACCAATAAGTTGGTAGATCGACTTAGAGCGTCGACATCCTGCATACGGGTGCCCGCACGATGTTCTAGCACGTAGTCGTAATTTTTCAATTCTAGCGCCCACCTGGCTATTCTAGGATTGAGGTCTTTTTTTATTCAGGGTCAATGTTAGCGAATTACAGTCGGTAACTATTTTGAATTGTTTGCCCTGTAGATATATACGGAAACTATGCAGAGCGCTTATTATTGCTAAAGTCTCTAATTCGAAACTATGTTATATTCTTTTGATATTCTTTTAAATAATAAAACACAGGTTGTAGTTTATTGTCTTTCTTCCTTTGTAATAATATTGCTCCTAACCCTATAGCGCTCGCATCGCAATGTAGTTCGATATCGTCTTCCGGATCATATAGAGCTAACACCGGCCCTTCTACAAGTTTTTGTTTAAGTAACTCAAAAGACTTTAATTCGGCCACAATCCAAACTGTAACTCCCTATCTTTTTTGACTAAATCATATAGTGGTTTTGCAATAGTTGAAAAATCTTTGACGAACCTACGGAAATAGGAGCAAAGTCCTAAAAAACTTTGGACCGAATGTGGCTTCTGCGGTACAGGAAAATTTTGAATTGCTTCAATACCTTTCTCATCAGCCTGTATGCCATCCCCTGTAATCGTATATCCAAAATATTTCACACTCCTTTGTAAAAACTTGCACTTATCTATTCTCAACTCTAGTTTATTTTGTAACATTCATCATTCATTGGCCATTGATAAGAAGAAAAAAACTGAATTTCACAAAAGGAAAAAGATATTCATAAATTTAGAAATATTCATAAATTTAAAATTTAATACATAAAGTAAAACAACGTGGAAAAAGGAATAAAAAAAAGAAAAATGGTGGGGTAGTAACGTGCACGCTTTGGGTTAAGTGTCCCTCTTCTTGGGAGTTATTTCTCAAACAAAAAAAAAATATTATTTTTTTCTAAATCAATGTCTTAAATATGCACCACATATGATAAAGATAGATAAGAGATGTATACAATGGGGAAAAAAACCACTTACCTGGGCGTCCACGTCGTCAGGCCTGTCGATGAGGAGTCCTCGAAGTAGATGTACAATTTTTAATTTTTTTTTTTTTGGAAAGGCTGAATTAACCACCATATACACTCTTAAATACCGCAGTTAAACACAAATATACTTAAGTAGTAAAAAAAATGGCCCAAAATGTGCACGCTACCTCTTAAATTATTCACAGGTAATCAATTTTTCAAAATACTCGTAAAAGCAAATCTTATATTTAAAAAAAAAATAATAATAATAATAATGTTAATAAGGGCAACCTGGGGCGAATCAATACTTTATAGGTAGTTTATGAATTGGTTAGATGATTCCTGCAAGTTTCACTGGAATCCTGGGGATTTGCGTGTTGGCCTCTTCTTGGAATGTCACTTGCTGCCCTGTCCCGGTATTCAGAGATATTGCTGCACCGTCAATTGCACTGACGAACGTTTCGAAATTGTTTAAGGGTTTTTTTTTCTTCTTGCACTTTATTTTCCCAAAATTAGGTTAGGTGAGGTGGATGGGATACGCCAAGAAAAAGAAACACTTACGGTCGTCTACTTTCTCGTAGTCTTTGAACGAATTTCTTTTTTCTTTTTTTTTCCACAAAGGTAAACCCTTCACCCTTTATTTTAAGGGTATTTTCTTTTGTTTCGTTTTTCCCTCAACAGGCTCTAGACACTTAGCCTGGCTCGAGAGACACGTTTTTTTACGAGCCTATGGTAGGTTCACACACTACCCACGTACAAAAAAAAATAACCCCGAGCCGCACAGCACGTTACCATCTGAGGAATGGTTTTTTTTCGCTTATGCCAATGTTTGGCTGCCAGCTCGAAACGCTGCTCACTGTCGACTCACCTTTCACCCACTCACTTTCCGGCTTGTCCCCCATATGCGGAACAAGTGGAACCCATCTCACAAGTCGCGTGACATCTCGTTCGATCTTACCGCTATGTTTGGGGAGAGCATTATGCAACGGGTTTCTCGCCTGATGTGTATTGCTAAAATTTAGCGTGGTAGTCCTTCCTGCACCCGTCGCATGATTCCCCCTCCAGAACCACTAAACAAAATAGGGGTCATCATCGCCATACACAAAATCAGAGTACGGGACTATGGTCTGATTACCCTGATGTATGTGTATGGTCGTTTATGCACCAAACCTCGCATATGTGTCTTTGGCGGGGAGTTCATCTGCCCAGACCAGAGAGCAAAACCAGCATCTTGAAACATATACCACTTGGGTAAATGCAAGAGCCAGTAAAAAAAGAAAAAGTTATCGTCAGATTTTGACCGTCGATATACTTGTCAGCTCGATTTGGGGAAGAAGACGAAAAGTCAAGGTAGGGGACCACTACACCACAGGTTAGGTAGAGCCTTTTGAGGTGGAATCCTAAGCTGGAAAAAAAACGACTTCTACCGCCGAATATCCTTAGCGTGATACGTTCCCACTGACTTGCCTAATAAATCTTCTAGCACATAGTATGCTGAACCTTGTCGCTCTCTTACACGGGCTTTAAGAAACACAGGCGCCAGTTTAGCATTAAAACCCTTTTCAAAATTACTTTGAGCAAAATGGCGCCGGTATACTTCGTCGCCAATCTTGAATTCGACTGGTTTGGATCGAGTATTGTAGTTGGTGGCGTTCTTCAGAAAACTGAACTGAATATTCATTTTCACCTGCTCTCGTTCTAGCAGCTGGTCATTTCTGCCGAGTTGTGTATCCTCGCCATTCATCATTCCCAGTTATTTTAAAAGGACATAGTCCGTGCCGTGCTGGACCATATTCTGTCCAAATACCACGTAGTATGGACTGCATCCTATGGAACTATGCAGCGATGCTCTTAATGAACAGGCTATGCTACTCAGGTGAGTGTCCCACTCAGATTGTTTATTTTGGACTTAGGCGCGAATAGCTGCTATAATGGAACGATTGACGCGTTCAGAGGAGTTCGCTTGGGGTGAATGTATAGCGGTAAGCATGTGACCTATGCCATATTTGGTCAGAAAACTCCCAAACTCTGCTGACTTAAACTGGGACCCATTATCACTGATAATAGTTTCCGGAACACCATATAAGTGAAAAATTTCTTTTTCCAAAAAGTCTATAATAGGCTTAGTGGTAAAGTTTTTGACGGCTTTTAAAAAGACAAACTTTGATAGGTGATCCAAAACTGAAAATCCCAACGTTACCGGATTTGGATCGGGGGTATGGTCCCAGCAAATTAACAAAGAGCTTCTGAAAGCGCTTGGATGTTCTTACCGGCTGCCCCATAGGTGGCCTAGGAACAGCATTTGGACTCTTTGCCACTTTGCAAATGTTACAGGATAGGACGTAACTTCTCATGTCTTTAACTAAGCTCTGCCAGAAGAGATATCGCCGCAACTTCTCGAGCATCTTACCTATTCCGCAGTGACTTGAATTTGGTGGATTGTGTGTAGAGTGTAAAATGTCTTGGACTAATCCAGATGGTACCCATAGTTTCCAAGACGCTTTCTCTTGCTCTGGGGAGCCTGACGAGTAAGATGTACGCTTGTATACAAACTCATCCAACATTTTGAAGTCAGGGAGGTTAGACTGATTGGAAGCTACATTTTCTCGTAAGGCTTTATACTCCTCAGAGAAAAAGTGTGGTGACTTCAGGTCCACAATTGGAGCAACCTCCTCGAATGTGCTTAAATCATCTGTGTCTCTTCGCGATAAACAGTCTGGTACCACATTATTTAAACCCTTGCGAGGTTTGATGGAGAAATCGAAGCCCTGAAGTTTTAAGGCCCATCTGGCTAATCTGCCTGACAGATCCTTTTGCCGCATCAGTCACTGAAGACTAGCATGGTCAGTAATGATGGTAAATTCGTGAACTTCTACGTAAGGACGAAACTTTTTTATCGCCAAAACTGCCGTCAAACACTCTTGTTCGGTTACTGAGTAATTTCACTGCGCCTTATTCATTTTTTGACTCATGTATGCGATTGGTTGTTCAACCTCTTTGCCATCGAGCTGAGCTAGCACGCTTCCGACGCCATACTGACTGGTATCGCATTGGATGACGAAGGGGCGAGTGAAGTCAGGCGTTTTCAGAACCGAAGCAGAATTGAGCTTCGCCTTTAATACATCGAATGCTTCTTGGGCTTCAGAATTCCACTGAAAGGATCTGCTTTTCTTTAGCAGGTTAGTAAGCGGAGAGGTAAGGGAGGCAAAATTCAGAATAAACTTCCGGTACCAGCCCGCCATCCCTAGGAAACGACGAAGTTGTCGCACCTATTTCGGAGGAGGAAAGTCGACAATCGCACGTATTTTCTCTGGATCCATTTGTACTGAACCGTATCCAACTATATACCCTAAATATTTCACCGCTTTCAAACAGAATTTGCTCTTTTCAATATTGATGGTTAGGCCAGACCCCCTAATATGCAACGCCACCTCCCGTAACACGCACATGTGAGAGTCGAAGTTTTTCGAGGTCACTAATAGGTCATCGAGATAGACAAATAATTTTTCACGTAGATGGTGCGGGATGACCTTATCCATCAACCTACACATTGTCTGCGGGGCATTACACAGTCCAAATGGCAACACGGTATATTGGTAAAGTGGACGATTCGGAACTGTAAAAGCCGTCTTTTCACGAGATTTTTTTTCCAGAGGGATCTGCCAAAAGGCGTCCTTTAGATCTATACTGGAAATGAACTCCGCTCGTGGCAACCGACTTAAATAGCCATCAATGTGAGGAAGAGGATAGGCATCTTTTATCGTCTACCCCCTTCGGGTAGGGGTCAGAATATACCCGAGGTAGGCATGCCTGTCGTAAGAGGCGACTTAAATCCACCCTCCGTATACCGAGTATGGCGTATACAAAACATGCAATGATCAAAACAAAAGATTTTAATACCCCAGGTGGCAGTCCAGGTACACTGGAAAATCCACCCTCTTCGGAGGTCGGCTCTACGGATTCTGGGGAGATCCATTTATTGCACTTAATAAATCCCTTCTCAAAAAGTACAAGGGTATCTCGATCTCCACCAACAAGATCGAACGTCTCCGGAAAAAGAAGTCCGCCGGAAGCGCAAGCGCGTGAAAAACGGGACTCAGCGAAATCAAAAAGCATTGAGGAGGAAAACGACGTACTCCGTACAAAGCTTACCGAAATGGAGCTACTCTATCGTGAGCTTAAGAAAGAAGTAGATTTACTCAGGCAAGAAAATAATGCCTTAAAAAACACGTATCTACAAAAAGAAAGTACAGTTAGCCCACATCGCTCACATAGTCGCGAATAGAAGACGAACGAAGAAGAGCTAACACGTGAAACGAACTGGATCGAAAACAAACGACCCAGCAAAAAACGCAAAGCTGGTTCGTCACCGGAAGTCGAGCCACAAAAACATAAAAAGGGCAAGGAGTTGCAAGAAAAGCAACAACAACAAAAATTACGTCCTCTGCCACCGATAAACGTCGTTGGAATAACGGACTATAATAAGTTGCATTGCCTCAATAAAGGAACTCTGCCATCGAAGTTTAAGGTGACATCTCTGCGAAACAATACGTGGAAAATCAATGTCGATGATGCCGACGGTTACCGATCATTATCCCAAAAATTGAATGCCGAAAAGATTCAGTGGTATACTTACCAAAATAAGTTAGAAAGACCACTGCGTGTTGTACCAAGGGGACTCCACCCCCCGTGCACCAACGAAGATGTAATGCACGACCTTCAAGACAAAGGCTTTAAAATTCTTGATGCCGTCAATATTACCAAGATGGAGAAGCAACAGTCGGAGGGAGATCAGGAAAAATTGGTAAAGCGCGGACTTCCTTTATTCATGCTTAGTTTTGATAAAGACGAAAATAAAGATATTATATATGGTGTCAAGACTATTCTAAACATCGTGGTCAAAATCGAACCTATGCGTAAGACCCCCAGATCGATCCCGCAGTGTAAACGCTGTCAAGGCTTCAATCATACGCAGACTTACTGCCAGAAAGAGCCGCGATGCGTCAAATGCGCAGGTAAGCATTTCTCGGAAGAGTGTCACCTAAACAAGCAAACCCCAGCCACTTGTATAAACTGCAAAGGAAAACATCCTGCGAACTATCGAGGTTTCGAAGTGGCGAAAGAGCTCCAAAAAAGGCGCGATACGCTTAAAAATTCCATGCGCCCTAATCCGAAACCAATCAAGAACAGACCCAAAATAGCTACAAAATATTGACTTAAGATCGGGTAACGACGAAAACCCCAAACGCAGTAGAGAAAATGTGACAGAAGCAAAGTGATGGCAGCTAATGACAAGTATATGACCGTCAACCCACGAGAGATCAAGGCAAAAAACCGTAAAAACTCTAACGTAAAGACTCCTGCTCAAGTTGCGACATTGGAAAACGGTGATAGAGGTAGCTCACAAAATCCAGTATCCAATGTTTTCTCCTTAATACTTGCGAAACTTGAAGAGCAATGCAAAACAAACAAACTTATTTTCGAGAGACTAGTTGCACTAGAAAGCAACATTCATAACAGGCGCACTTCAACCCGAATATGAAAGATAAGCTAAAAATTCTTACATGGAACGCTAACGGCCTCATACGAAGACTCGACGAGTTAGAAATATTTATACGAGAAAAAGATATTGATATATGCTTGGTCTGTGAAACTCATCTGACAAAACAAACGAATGTTAAGATAAGAGGATATAGCGTGTATCACGCCTTCCACTCATCGGAAAGAGCCAGAGGCGGATCATCTTTGTTTATAAAAGAATGTATCGAACACTCAGCGGAAGTAAAGATTGAATTAGAAGCAACGCAAATAAGCACGGTGCGTGTTAGAAATAGACATTTTGCTTTCAACATTTCTTCTATATATTGTCCACTGCGATGTAAACTTGAAGAAAGTGATTTCACAAACATCTTCAACTTCCTTAAACCAAATTTTATTATTGGTGGCGATTTCAACGCGAAACACCCCTTCTGGGGTTCAAGGTACGCCTCTCAGAAAGGTAGAAAGCTTTATAATGCGGGTATGCAATACAGTTATGATTTTCACTCGACGGGTAAACCAACATATTGGCCGACTGATAGAAATAAGATACCAGATCTGATCGATTTCTTTGTTGTTAAAGGAATATCTGGCAACTGTATACAAGTTGAAGAAAGCTTTGATCTCTCCTCTGATCATTCTCCAATCATTATGACGATAAGCGATGCTCTGATTAAAAAAGTAGGACCGGTCAGATTAACCAGCGCGAAAACTAATTGGGATGGCTTTAAGAAAGGTATTGACTTCAACTCCCAAACCAAAGAAAACGCCGGCAAGCTACATTCAAACTTATCCGCAGGAAATAGAAGAGATGATTAAGGAGAAGAGAAAAGCATGCAAAAAATGGCTACAAACTCGGGCTCCGCAACATAAAGCACATCTTAACCGTTTGTGCAACTCACTAAAGAGTTCTATTAAAAGCCTTAAAAATATTGAAATGCAATCTTACCTAGAAAGCTTAACGGCAGAAAAAGATTCTAATTACTCGCTTTGGAAGGCTATAAAAGGTATTAAAAAACCTCAAATTCAAGCCGCGCCAATTAGGAAAAATCAAGACGAACGGTCTAGGCATGATAAAGAGAAAGCGCAAGTTCTTGTCACCCACCTGGAAGAAACTTTCAAACCGTTTGATGGACAAGCTCTTATTGAAAATATAAATACGTCTTATATAGCCAACAGCGTATTAAGAAATGCAACACTTACCGAACTTAAGGAAGAAATAAAGAAACTTAAACCTAAGAAGGCTCCTGGATACGACCTAATTACGGGAGAGGTTCTTAAAGCCATACCAAGAAAAGCTCTAATTAAGCTTCTGTTCATTATAAACGCCGCACTTAGACTAGAATATGTTCCCATTCAATGGAAAGTCGCCGAAATCATAATGGTCCTTAAGCCCGGAAAACCGCCGAATAAAAAAACGTCTTATAGACCGATTTCGCTTGTTCCAATTATATCCAAGGTGTTCGAGAGAATATTGATTAGGCGAATACAGCCGGTAATAGAAGAAGGGCATCTTATTCCGAATCATCAATTCGGATTCAGAAGTAAGCATACTACAGTTGAACAAGTGCATCGAATAACGCATGTAATCGAAAAGTCACTTGAAGAAGAAAAGATTTGTTCAAGCATATTCCTTGACGTCTCTCAAGCTTTTGACAAGGTCTGGCACGAAGGCTTAAAGTTTAAATTACGACAAGTTCTGCCAGAGCACCTATATAATATTTTGAAGAACTACCTTACGAATAGACTATTCCGCGTCAAATGTGGAAACGAATATTCAGATTTTAAGGAAATAATGGCTGGGGTGCCGCAAGGAAGCGTTCTTGGTCCAGTCTTGTATCTATTATACACCCGTGATATACCGCAAGTAGAAGGCACTGAGCTAGCTACATTTGCCGACGACACTGCTATCTTGACAGTAGGTAAAACGGTCGAAGATACTACAGAAAAACTGCAAGAAGCTTTGGATAGAGTAAATGAATGGACAAAGGTTTGGCGAATCGCACTTAAGGAGACCAAATCTGTTCATGTAAATTTTACTTATAAGAAAATAAATAATTTGACCGTCGATATACTTGTCAGCTCGACTTGGGTAAGAAGACGAAAAGTCAAGGTAGGGGACCACTACAGTGGGGCGTTCTTGAATCACATAATTCTTGTCAAACAGATCGTGTAAATATTTTCTTTTCGCATAATTTACCTCTTTTCCAACATCTAGATCTATCATTTTCTTATCATTTCCGTCGCAACTAAATAACATAATGGACTTTTCAAAATTATTACTATCATTTTCTTCACTTGTGCAAAATCAATTTGAATTTACCAGCTTTTAAAAAATTTCTTCCTAAGATTACCTCATAGCTCATTTCCCCTTTGTCAACTTCGTACAGTTCTATATCTATTTCACAACTGTTCTAAATTATATAACACTTGACTTTACCAAATTTACGAGTTGACTTTTATTTATTCCATAGCACGTTATATTTTTAATAAAATAACATTTTTTCAGGGTTTTAGGAAGACATGATACGCGGACGAAACTAATAGGGCTCCCGGAATCTATGAGGCAATCTAGAAATAAATTACAACTATAGTCATCCTTTATACTAATACATAAATATCTTACGCACTCATTGGATTCTTCCTCCACCAGTTGGACCGCTTTCTTTCTATCTGCGCACGCAGACGCTCGGTGCCCCATCTTTCCGCAGGCATAGCATGCTCCGAATTCCCTTTTAGGTTTCCTGCATTCGGCTGCGAAGTGTCCCAACGAATTGCAGTTGAAACATCTCAATTTTTGTTGACTGGTTGTAGTAACACTTCGCGATCCTTTGTGCGATGATTCGCTACTCTCCTTCCTCTGCGTCAGCCTCCTGCACCCTTGTAGCATGTGTGCTGTGGTGTGAAAGCATTGAACGCTCGCGTATATTTGTATGTTGACATCAGTGATTCCCTCCACTAGGTACTCCACTAACTCCTCCTCTTCCTCATTGAAATATTCGCTGAACGTCTCGCCGATTTTCCATTTGCGAGCCTCAAACTTTCGCCGCAACTCTAGCTTATTTTCCTTTAAGCCATATATTTCTTTAAGTTGCGTGAGTAAGCTTACTACACTCTCTTCCAGGAAATTTGGCTTTGAAAATAGCCACTCTTGTGCTTTTCCTCTCAATTTGGATAGGAGCATGGTGCGCACCAAATCCTCTTCTAATTTGTAAACTCGTTCTACACTCCTCAGTTGCGATAGCCAAACGTCTAGACTAGTTGTCCCATCATACTCAGGCAACATCTCTTTACAGGCATCCAATTTGCGTCCGCTATCATTTTTATCTGCTGTGACCGTCGATCCCGTTGCTTGGTCTGCTTGCTTTCTATCATTCGCAGTCTTGTCTTTTGTTCCGCTATCTATCGTTTGGCGCTGCTCCTTTATTTGTTCACTCTCCTTTGTCTTCTGCGATTCACTCATTTTTGACGTCTTTCGTAGAAACTCGTTCTCCTTTTCGATAAACTTTTTTCCCGTTTCCCGTTTCAGCAATTCCACTTCTCTCTTGTAATACTCCTGTTCTTTTGAAATGTTTGAATCAACACTTGACGATCGATCGATATGTTCCTCTTCTGTTGCCTCTCCTCCGGTTTCTCGTATGCAGTTATATCATTGTCTTCAGCCTCTTCGTCATCTTCCGTTATTTGTGGTTGTTGTTCTTCCATTGACGATTGTATTTCCAGTCCGTCGGGTGTCACGCGATCGTTGATAACCCAAGCCGCTGGAGCCAATCACGCAACAATATACCCACTCGCTTCGATGTGATTTTCCATGGCCACGGATGTATGTATATATTCCGAAAGCAGAAAAAAAAAAATTCTCCCTAGCGCACACCCACACGCACACGTTCTCTTTTATATTTTTCTTTATTGACCGATACTAGCACTTGGGTGTATCCCACTTCTGATGTTTTTAGTCGAGTGTTAAAATTAAACGCAAACACGTCTTCGTAGTTTCGCTGTCTTTATTCGACTCCAAGCCTGTCAGTGTGTCGAGCATAATCGTGGTATAATGCAATATAATGTGTGTAAAACTTAAAGCTAAGAGAATACAATGTGTGGTGAAACTTAAAGTTAAGAGAATACAATGTATTGTGAAACTTAAAGCTATGAGAATAATAACAAACACTTAGACAAAAGATCTATATAGTAAGAGAGTGGCCGTGTCTGCACTTACTAGGTATACTTACTGCTACAATAAAATGGTTCTTTGGCAGAATTATTGGGTATTTAATGCTGAAGGAAACGCATGGAGCATTCGAAATCCGTCCCCCAACTCGCAGCAACCCTACCTCATCAAAAAAAGGAAATAACGAAAGTAATTTCGACGGTTGGGAAACCTGGTTTTGCTGTTTACACATTTGAATTTCTTCTTTGAACTCCCTTTGATAAAAACGAAGACAAGTTTCCTTAGAGATACGAATACAAATACAAATATTTGGCGCAACAGCTCTTTAAAGTGCCATGGCCTAGCTTCTCGCAACCACTCATGTTGTGTGCGTTATATTTTTCATACGAATGGAAGGGACCTACAGTTTAATGCCGAGTCCGAACGGCGATTTGAGAAGCTTTTTCGTGACAACAATACTCTCGGATGTTTGTCAGACGCTCGCGAGAGGTGGGACCGTAAAAAAACTTTTTAGTATTTTCTGGGATTCAAACTTGGAACCTCATGCGTAGTGATCCGACACACTAACCACTTACGCCACGGCGAGATACGAAGCTCAGAGAAAATTAAAAAATCAAAATATCTCTCTTTAACCCTTTGCGGACCAAATAAATTTTTCTAAAAAATAAACATTTTTTCGGATAAATTCTACTTAATTATGCATATTAAGACACAAATCAAACAACAATATATATATATTTTTTTTTGTTTAGTCTTAAGCAGGTGGTTCCACTATAGTACCACTAGGAAAATAAACGCGTTTGGGTATTTTTTTTTTATTAAATTTTTCTTTGATTTCATCGTTTTTTTTTTTAAGGGAAATAAGCAAAATGAACAATTGCTATGGAATGGAATGAAGCAATTTCTTTTATCCTGAAGGCAGAGGCCTACATTGCAGGAAGAGCAGTGCCATCTAGTGCGACGGGGCTTAGCTTTTGTGCTGCAATAAGAACAACGCACCTTATTTCCATGACTTGGCATATGCGAGGCCTTATCGACTCGTCTCTCTACAGGAACTTGTACTTTGAAACGGCTTATTGCTTCCATTGAGCTTTTCCTGCCACTTTTAGCCGTTTCAGACTCGGTGCCAATCAGCCCATTAGCGACTGCAAGACGAAACTCTTTTAGCGATAATCCATTGAAATCTGTCTGGATACTTTGATTATAAGCGATAAAAGAATTAACAATGGTAACATCAACAAAGTGCCAGAATATTCGATGCCACCATTTTTTGGATTTTCTGTCAATTTCGTAGCATGATTTATACATGTTGCTTTTGTCGACATAACCCATGTGCTTATTGTAGTCCTTTACCAATTGCAAGCACATGAACTCCGATTGTGATCCATCTTTTTGCTTCCTCAAAATGTGCTCAACATCTTGGGGATTGTGAAAATTACTAAGAAAATGGACAGGTTTATTGTCCATCCACTTTAGGGCAACGATGCCAGTCTCAGTAATTCGCCAATCGGAATCGCCCCTTTTCATCCCCTTGTCCATCAATAAGTCCTTTGGAAATGCTTTTCTGGTTTTCCTTGCTGTACCATATACCAGAATTCCTTCCTTTTGCAAGTTGTGTTGCAAATACACTGAATTGAAAAAATTATCAATGTATACTTCGTAGTTTTTCCCCACTAATTGCCTGCTCAAATCGGTTACTACTCTCTCTCCTAAGTTTTGTTCACTAGGCAACTTTTTTATCCCCATGAGAATATTTATTCACAAGAAACATTTGACTTCTTCCACTGTAGTTGGTATATAAGACCGGTGTACGTCTTTTTGAGTGGCATATAAATTTGTTTGGAATGTTATGTTTAGAACTAGTTGTTCTGAAAACAAATGCAAAAAGAAGTCTAAGGGACTCTGAATATTATCCGGAAAGACTGGTCCAACTGTTTCATTGAAAGTTTGTGGCACTGCAATCCTATTTAGGGATGTGGACCATGTAATATTAGGGACTGTAGTATCTGGTGTTAAAAAAGTTGATAGCGGTAACTCGTCTCCTTGATTCCAGTCCATTTCATTGTCCTCAATAACTTGATTTGAGCCATGATCGGCATAAGGCACTTCATTTTGTGAATCAATTTCTCTAAATGGCTCACTTTCAGCTTCAGAGACAACAGACTCATTATCCGAAGGGATGTCTGCCAACAATGTCTCTAAATCCTCTTGCTACATTCGCTCCAGCTCAAAAAGTTTCCACACACGTTTGCCTGCAATATGCAAATTTTTTTTACGGGTGTGTACTTGTGGTCCCAATCGGAACCATATAAAAAACTTCAGAAATATGTCGAATTATTTCTTCTGTTGCCAATATCTCTATCGATTCTATAAAATCAATAATAATAGCACTTAAAATAAGCTACTTACCTTCCATTTCTGATAATTTAATCACAGCACCAACAAAAACACGCGATCACTGCGAAAGCACAACCAATATGACAATACTCTCCTGAAATTCGCATGAATATCACTAAACAACGGTAAAATTTTAATGTGGTACGATTGCACAATGCATGCACGTATGTTAGACTCAGGTGGTTCCAACCAGCGCTTACTGGGGCGGTAGAAAATAATCTTTATATCGGTGGTTCCACGGTGGAACTACTGGCACACAAAGGGTTAAGGGAATCCTTGCAATTTCGCGCAAAACGAAGGACATATGCGACAATTCGAATTAGCTTGGGCCAAGAAGATATCTTACCGAGCAGTTCATCAAAAAAATGGTTTTCTGGTAGCGAGGTAGGTACAGCCGCACATTTCCTTTTCCTCAGGCTGTGTTCTGATGCGATCCAAGCCGGAACTCTCCCCCACAAGTCCAGAAACTTACTTGGTTCCACTCCTCTTGAAGCGCTATCAGCTGGATTGTCTTCGGAGCGAACATGACTCCAGACAGATCGAGGCAGGTTATCCAAAATTTCAGCTGTATGATTAGCCACGAATGTGCCCCATCTGCGAGGAAGAGAAGAAAGCCAAGCCAAAAGAATTGTCGAGTCAGTGAAAGCGAAGATTTTCCCTGGTGCAACATCCAACGACGAGCAAACAAGTTTCATGATGCGACTAAGATGTAGAGCCCCAAGTAATTCAAGGCCGGGAATCGAAACCTGCTTGACCGGTGCGACTTGAGACTTGGCAGTCACAAGATGAACCTCAACGACACCATTTTCCGAAACACTGCGAGCATAGACCACAGCAGAATAAGCCTTGTCAGACGCATCAGGGAATCCTATCAAATCAAAGCTCTTAGCAGTTAATGTGTACCTTCGAGGAATCCTAAGCTGTCCAAAATGTTTCAGCTCCTGGCGATATGAAAGCCATGGATCGTCCCAGTCAATCCTATTCAACCAAAGAATAACAGACGGTGCCAAAAGCCCCATAGGATCAAAGATTTTCGACACTTCCGAAAGCAAATTTCTCTTGGTAGGTACTGCTGAATCTTCCAACGTTATTTTAAAGGTGAATATGTCGTGGTAAGGGTTCCAGACTATTCCAAGCACCTTTTTCCATTCGGTATCTGGATCCAATTATACGGTCTGACCCTCTTCCGTAGTACTGAGAATCCTCCAACAGTTAGACACCCATTTGCTCAGCTCGAATCCACCACAAGAAAGAAGTCCTACCAACTGTTCCTTCAACTCCAAAACACCAGACAATGAATCCGAGTCAGCCGCAAAATCATCAACATAAGAGTTGTGCAGAATCGCGTAGGAAGCCTTTAGAAACTGCTGCTTGTAGTCTTTAGGCAACTGCCTTAGGACTCTTATGGCCAAGAAGGGTACGGGTGCAGTACCATGGGTTACAGCACTAAGACGAAAAATGGGCAATGGGGTCGGTTGGAGATTCTCGCCAAACAATGCGTTAGAAATCGCGATCTTTAGGGCTGACCCAAATCTGGCGAAACATTTTTACAATATCAGCACAAAAGACAAACCGATACAATCGAAACTGTATGTAAACATTAAGCAAATTTTTCTGCAAGGGTAGTCGGATGTGGAGGACTTCATTTAAACTAAGCCCTGTCGAATCCTTGTGCGAACCATTAAAAACTACCCTCATTTTGGTTGTCACGACGGCATGGTGAGGCAAGTAAAATGTTTTCCCTGACGTAGGCTGAACTTCCCTATCCGGAATGCGATCCATATGGCCCAGTTCCTCGTATACCTTCATGAACTTGCAATACTCTGCACGAAGATTGTCCTCCCGATAAAAGCGGCGCTCCAAACTAAACCACCTTGACATGGCACCAGAAAAGTGTTTCCAAAACTCACATCACCTTACAAAATGGCAGTTCCACAATAAACTTGTTGTCTGGAGCTCTAGAAAAGGTTTGCTCAAAATGCTGATCAGCGTCGTCTTCACTGCCAAAAGAGGGGGTATGAGAACCAACCTCTTCTATTTCCCTAAACGATTTTAAAAGCACGTCGATATCTACCCCTACGTGCAACGAAACAGCATGATTTTTGGGCATGTGGCCCGCAATTACCCAGCCAAAAACAGTGTTGTGGGCAATGATATTTCCATTACCATCCGAGCGATGACCATCCCGCAAACTACTCCACACCCTGTCCGAACCAAGTAAAATGTCAATAGGAGCCGGGGTGTTGAATCTAGGATCCGCTAACGGTAGATCGTTCAAACGAAGAGCAGCATCAAAATCAAGGAAGAGTGGGGATGTATCGAAGTAATGGTTTTCAATACAAATGCTTCCACATTCATTATGGAAGTATCAAAACGAGGTTTCAACTGCGGATTTACGACTCCTTGCGTAACACCAGCGTCAACAGCAGAGATCCCATATATGGGCAAACGAGAATGACGACGAGAAAGACCTAGCATCCTAACCACCCGATCGGTTACAAAGGAGACCTGCGAACCCGTGTCCAGAAGAGCGCGAAAAAGTTGAGGATTTCCTGCAGCATCCAACACTTCTACGACTGCGGTGGAAAAGATTCCAGATGTGGGGTTACCAGGTTTAGTGTGATGGCTCACAATCGATGGCGACGGGGGAGAAACTAGGTCGGCCTCATTCGGAGAATCGTTAACGTTATTTTGGTTGACGGACCCAGAACTATCCAGATGCACCAACGAATGGTGACGCGCCCGTAACCGAGAGCATCGACTCCTCGCATAACAACGCGACGACGAATGTTGTGTTCCTAGGCAGTTGTAGCAGAAGTCTTTGGTCTCTAGCAAAACGACGACGATCTTCAATTGACAAAGCGAAAAAGTCCGAACACTTATATAAAGGGTGGCTACCCTTGCATTTTAGACACGTGATAGTTGCCACCGCTAGGCTTCTCGCCCTTCTCGAAGGGTTTGACCAACGCGAACCGATTTGATTAACTCGAAACTTAGTCTCACTTGTTCACTACTAGGCACTACATCTATTCTCTAGAAAGTCTATCAATTCTTGAATGGTAGCGACTTCAGAATTTTGGTGCTTCAAAGCCCAAGCTTTATGCGTTTCACTGTCCGTTTTGATTATTAAGAGGTATATCAGCCATGGATCCCTCATTTCAGACTCCATGGCCTTTAAACCACGAACGACCTCATCTGCATTGTCTACTAATTTACGCAACTGACTACTATCGGCACTAGTCACCGACTTCATATTCAAAAAACTTTCAATAAACTGGTTTATTATATATACCGGCCTATGGTATCGGCCTTCTAGTTTTTTCCGAGCCGGCACATAATTAGCATCAGAAATATATGTACCGTTCAACAAGCTAGCAGCTTCGTTTTGCAAAAGAATTTGAGGAATCACTAACAAACGGTGTAAACTTAAACGCTGGCAGCTCAATTTCAGAGAATTTTAAAGTGTTCGAAGTAGATGGATCATTTTCGAAGTCAGCACTAAACCTATGTCCATAATCCCGAGATGATGTTTTTTCATTAGAAACTGTTTTAATACCTTCAGCGGAGGAATCATGAGCACTTTGGATTCCAATATTCGAAGCCCGAGCGGGAATTTTGCCACCAAACCAATCGCAAACGGGAATTTTTCCACTAACGCATTTTAGAAGCAATGATTTTGCCGCTATAATTTTTATTTTTTTTTATTAAAATCAATAACTTCTTTTTATTATAAATACAAAATAGAAAGATAAAGAGCAATAAGGAGTCAATTCTGTAGCATTAAGTGCTAGAGGCGAACGACCCCGCATACAAAATAATAATTCTTTTTAGTGTGGGATAGTAACGAGAAGATTTACAACAAGCTGAATGATTATCTATAATACAAACTTTACTGTACAAACTTTATTAAACAATATTAAGGAACATATTTTTGAGCTCAGAGCAATCCACGGTAAAAGCTATTTTTTTGTTTCTTTCAAAAATTTATGGGTTTCTTTCAAAATACGTATCCTATATGGCAACTGATTGAAGAGCTTAGGTGCTGTAACAGTATAAAAATTCGAAAAAATAGTTTTATTTTGTGGTATATGTAGTACTTGTATATATATTGTGCATATGTATGTGTATGTCTAAGTTGGTACATAATGGCAAATGACCGCCAGTCTAATCTACCGCTCGTACCACGATGGTCTCACTCCTCTATTGCTATCTTAATCTATCTTTGTAATTAGTAATAAATAATGAATTAAACAAAATATATTATAAAGTGTTTTAGTGATGGAAAAACATTACATTGACGACGAGAAAAATAAATAAAAAAAAAAAAAACACGTGTATAAAAAAAAAAAACTCTGCGAAGTGAACTTTGGGACATTAACATAAAGGTGGTAATAATCTGTTACTATTAAGCCTTACTGGCTGTGGATTTCCAAATACTTAAAAAAAAAGGCATATTCTGCACGGGCACCCACATTTAACCACGATGAAGATGATTGGTCTATGTACAAGGTTCAGCTAGAGCAATTTTTTATTGCGAATGACCTGGATGATGCAGTTAAAAATGCTAAAAAACAATAAGCTAATCTTATCGGTGGTCTATGTCCAACGTCATACAAATTACTTGAAAGTTTAATTCAACCTGCTGTTATACGTAATGTAACTACGACATATACCGCATGTATAGCAGCACTTGATAAGCATTTTGAGCCGACTATTTCGGTTTTCGCAGAACGGAATAAATTTTACCTGGCCGAAAAAGATGATCATGAGACAGTTATAATGTGGGTGGCAAGAGTAAGAGAACTAGCAAAAAATTGTAAATTTGGTCAACATCTGGAGATTTCTATGCGTGATCGTTTTATTATGGGGCTCCCCAAATGCCCAGCTAAAGACAAGTTGTTTCTTGAGGACGTGGACTCACTTACATTTCAAAAAGCGATTACTATCGCGTCTTCAGTGGACTGTATTAAACAGCAGTACAACATCAATAATCATGCGGAGAGAACAATCATTAAATCAGAACCCTCAACTAGCGGCGGATTATATCATATCAACACGAGAAGACAGCATAACAGGAAATTGCAGCATAAAAATGTGACAAGTGCAAATATAAAACCTGACGGTGGAAGACGGTGCTGTGTGTGCGGCTATTCTAATCATGTAGAAAAGGATTGCAGATTTAAAAATTATACATGCAAGAAGTGTAACACAAAAGGTCATCTTAAAAAAATGTGTACCGTAAATATTAAGAAGAAATCTGTTAATTATATTTGCGATAGTAGTAGTGATGAATTATCTATTTTTTATTTTAGTAAAGCCGATTCTCATACCAAAACTATTACTGTAAAGGTGTTAGTGAATGGAGTTGCAATGGTAATGGAAATTGATAGTGGATCCCCCGAATCAGCTATTTCGAAGTCAACGTACCAGAAATATTTCGCCAAATGTGAAATGTTTCCAGCAAGCCAGATCTTTAAAAGCTATAGTGGAAATGCAATAGCACCTATCGGGTCAACTAAGGTAACAATTAATTATAGAAATAAAAGTGTGCTACTGGAAATGTTTGTGGTCGACCATGGAGGTCCACCAATATTAGGTAGGAATTTTATGCAGAATTTCGACATCAAATTCCAAGGCTTGTATTCAACTGAAGCTGTTGATAAAGATTTAGTGAGCATGATAGAATCATTTCCGAAAGTGTTTGATGACAAGCTGGGAACGTTTAATAAGCATAAGGTTGCACTTAAATTAAAAGAGCTGTCTGAACCCAAGTTTTTTCGCCCAAGACGGCTACTCTTTGCAATAAAAGAAAAGGTAGAACACGAAATTGAGAAACTCGTAGCTTTAGGGATATTGGAGCCAGTAGATTATTCTGAATGGGGTACTCCAATCGTACCAATCCTTAAGAAAAATGGTGACGTGCGAATTTGTGGCGATTTTAAGGTAACGTTAAACCCGCAACTATGTTTCGATCAGTACAGTTTGCCTAAAATTGAAGAACTCTTCGCAGAAGTCCATGGCGGAAATGAGTTTTCCAAGTTAGATCTGTCCATGGCATATCAACAAATTGTGTTGAATGAAGAGTCTAAGAAGATAACAACCATTTCGACAACAAAAGGTTTATTCCGATATACCAGACTGGTATACGGATTGGCTCTAGCACCAGCTATATTTCAAAAAATTATTGAAAGATTGTTATCTGGTGTTAAAGGCGTCATTGTATTTATGGATGATGTTTTAATCAGTGCAAGAAACAGAAGTGAACATCTTAAAATGTTAAGTGCTGTCTTGCAAAGATTCAATGATGCCGGATTAAAAGTTTCAAAATCAAAATGCGAATTTTTTGTTAAGTCCATTAAATATTTAGTACATATAATCGACAAAGATGGTCTTCATATGGACGAAGAACGTATTGAAGCCATGTTGAAACTTCCTAAACCGAATTCTTTAGTAGACCTTCAATCTTTTTTAGGAGTGATCAATTTCTATAGGAAGTTCATGCCTAATTTAGCTTCAATAGCTTCGAAATTGTATGACTTACTGTCGAAAAAGAATGCATTTTAATGGGGTCCAGATGAAGATAAATGTTTCGAAAATGTAAAAAAATTGCTTACGTCCAAACAGGTGCTAGCGCACTATGATCCCAACGTTCCCGTTAAGGTAATTGTTGATGCGGGTCCAAAGGGTTTAGCTGCAATTTTGGTACATAAGTATAGCAGTGGTGTGCAACGTCCGATAGCATTCGCTTCTCAACGACTATCAGATACCGAAACTAGATACTCTCACATAGAAAAGGAAGCGTTAGCTATAATGTTTGGGGTGAAAAAGTTTCACCAATATCTGTATGGCAGAAAATTTACCTTGGTATCTGATAATAAGCCACTGATATCAATATTTGGTTCGAAAAAGGGAGTACCACCAATGTCAGCAAATCGCTTACAACGCTATGCCTTGTTTTTGTCTGGATATGATTTCGATTTAGAATATGTTACTTCAAAAAATAATATAGCGGACTATTTATCACGTTCACCTATTGATAGTCCGGGTAATGAAAAACTTCATTCAAGTGACGTTTGCATAAATTACATAAAAGAATACAGCGAATTTCCAATATCCATTAAAGAAGTTAGGGATGCAACTAGCAAAGACGACGTTTTGAAAACAGTAAGCCAATACATAAAGGGTGGTTGGCCAGCATATGTAAAGGATGCTAGTATAAAACCTTATTTTATGCGGAAGGATGAACTTTCCATTGAGTCAAATTGCATTTTTTGGGGGTACAGATTAGTAGTGCCAAAGAGTTTAAGAAAACCGATTGTTGACGAAATTCATAGAACGCATATGGGCATTGTTAAATCAAAGAGCTTAGGTCGCAGCTATTTTTGGTGGCCCTTGATGGACAAGGACATTGAACGTGTCGTTAATTCATGTGGTATTTGTTTGAATCATCGCAACGACCCAAATAAGGCACCATTAATTTGTTGTGAATGGCCAGAAGGACCGTGGTGAAGATTACATCTTGACTTTATGGGACCAATATTTAACAGGAAATTTTTGGTGGTATCCGATGCGTATAGCAAATGGCTCGAATGTTTTGACATGGGTAAAAATATTTCCAGTAGCAACACAATTAAACAACTTCGACCACTTTTCTCAAGATTTGGGATACCTAAAGTAATAGTAACTGATAATGGTACATCATTTGTGTCTGCCGAATTTAAGACGTTTTTGTCCAGAAATAATATTTCCCACATAACCAGTCCGGTAGGTCATCCAGCGACAAATGGTCAAGCGGAAAATGGGGTAAAGATATGTAAGCTTGCGTTAAAAAGAGCTTTATATTCAAAAAAATCGTTTTCAGAATTAAATCAGCATCTGGAATCGTTCCTTTTAGACTATCGCAACTCTGTTCACAGCACTACTGGTATTTCACCAGCAATGATAATGTTTCATAGAAATCTCAGAAGTAGACTAGATATTGTAAATCCACTTAAAAGTAAAGAAGAAAGAGATAGAACCTGCAATGTAAACATTAAGAACAGAGTGAATTCTATGCAAGAAAAACAAAAAAAAATATTATAAAGGATCGAATACTAAACAATATAAAATTGGAAATTTTGTTTTAGCCAAAGATTATTCTATTGCCGGAAGACAAACTTGGTCTAAGGGTAAAATTAAAGAGATTATAGGAAAACGATATTAATTGGCCGAAATGTTGGACAAGCAAAATGTTATTTGGAAAAGGCATGCTAATCAACTTATTTCTGGTTTTATAAATAATGACGAAAATTATTTGCCTAGTTTAATAATCGATCCTTTCGAAAAATGGTATATCTCTGATAAAAAAAATAAAGTTGTAACCAGTGAAAATGAAGAAATGCTGGATGAAATTGTTAATAATAATAATAATCAAATTGATAATGACAATACTGTGAGAGATGAAACTAGCAATGTCAATCAAAATGCTGAAGTTGATTCCAATAACGAAACAGAAAGAGTAAAGAATCATAGGAAAAAAGATAAGGAACAATTTCAAAAACAAGACAGATACCCTATAAGAAATTTAAAGAAAAAAAAAAAAATAAAAATGTATATTTTAAATTTTGAGGGGGCTATTGTGGTATATGTGGTACTTGTATATATATTGTGCATATGTATGTGTATGTCTAAGTTGGTACATAATGGCAAATGACCGCCAGTCTAATCTACCGCTCGTACCACGATGGTCTCACTCCTCTATTGCTATCTTAATCTATCTTTGTAATTGGTAATAAATAATGAATTAAACAAAATATATTATAAAGTGTTTTAGTGATGGAAAAACATTACATATTTGAAGCCGGAACATTTACTAATGCCTGAGTATTAACTCTCAAATTAAAGATGCTCGAGTTTCTAAGAGTTATGCTATAGCCACTTCGCAAGAAGAACACTTTAAGCACTTTATAGACATATAGATGCTTCAGAGGCAAAATACGAGGTCTACAAAACAAAGGCCAGCTGCTCGCTGTCCTATTTTTCCTACAGATAATTTTAGCTATATGTTTTTGACCTACCACCAATGGTTCAAGAGTATTGGAATAGGCTCCTCCCCAACTTGAGATACCATATTGTAGCTTTGCATTCACGAGTCCATAGTAGATCATAAGCAATACCTTTTCTGAGCAGTACGGTTTTAACATAAACATATTGCGAGCAACAGTCATCATGTACTTTTTTAACTCTGCTGTGTGAGCCTTCAAATTTAGGTTCTTATCCATTAAAACTCCTAGATACTTAAAGTAATAAACAGTTTCTATTTTAAAACAATTTTCAGTGCAAGAAGCATTTTCATCAAAGTTAACTTTGCCAAAGAATTGATTAGAAAAACTATATTTAGCACACACAATTGAGTGAAAGAGAACATCACAGTCAATCAAATCATCACCTTTTAAATTGCAGATCATAACCTTCGTTTTTTCGCTAATTAAAAATTCATGTTTTGCGAACCATTGTCTTATGATTTGCAAGTCATGATGGAGATTTATTACTCATTTGAATAAAGACTTATTAACAAATGTCAATGCCATATCATCTGCAAAAGCTGTAATGCTGCTGATATATGGTTGCTTAAATATGGAATTCACATAAATGAGGAACAAGAGTGGGTCCAAAACAGAGCCCTGAGGTACCCCGGTGGTTATTTCCATCTCTTCACTAAGAATACCATCAAGCTTAACTTTTGGTGATCTCCCACTTAAGTATGACGCAAGCCAATCGTGTACCGAACCCCTAAAACCAGCTTTGTACAGTTTATCCAACAAAATGTTATGATTGACCATATCAAAAGCTTTGGTTATATCTATGAATAAGGTTATTGCGCTATTGCCATTATTAAAAGCATCATACCATATGTTTCGCTACACAATTTTAATATGGCATCCTCAGAAGATCGGCCCTCACGAAAACCAAACCGTTCGCTGCTAAAATACTTGTTTCTGTTTAGAAAAGATGTACAATAAATCGATCACACTTACTTACTTAGGTGGCGCTACAGTTCGGGGTGAACCTGGGCCTCAACCAACAAGCCTCTCCATTTAGCTCGGTCTTTAGCTAATTGCCTCCAGTTGCGCACTCCAAGTTGGTCGAGGTCCCCTTGAACTTGTGCGCGCCACCTACGGCGATGATTCCCTCTACTGCGTCGTCCCTCCGGGTTAGATTCGAAGACTCTGCGGGCCGGAGCGTTGGTGTCGATTCGCTCTACATGTCCTAGCCATCTCAGACGTCCAATACGCAGTTTTTTGACTAGGTCGATGTCGCTGTACAGCTCGTATAGTTCGTGATTGAATCTTCTCCTCCAAAACCCGTCAACACAAACGGGACCGAAAATCTTACGAAGAATTTTTCTCTCGAAGCGACCAAGAATATCTTCATCCTCTTTTAATAAAGTCCATGTTTCAGCGCCGTAAAGCAGGACTGGGATGATCAAGGTCTTATATAGAGTCTCCTTAGTTGTTCGAGATAGGGCTTTACTGTTGAATTGCCTTATAAGCCCAAAAAAACAGCGATTGGCAAGAGTTATTCTTCGATTGATTTCTACGCTGATTTTGTTAGAAGAATTTATAGCAGAGCCAAGGTAGACAAAGTCCCTTACTAGCTCGAAGTTATAGCTGCCCACGGTGACGTTTTGTCCAATTCGTCGGTGTTGGTTTTCCCTTCTAGTTGACAGCATATACTTGGTTTTGCCCTCGTTTATCGCCAAACCCATTTTGGCCGCTTCCGCCTCAATGCTTGCAAAAGCACCGGTGACAGCCCGCTGAGATCTTCCGATAAAGTCTATATCGTCGGCGTATGCAAGCAATTGTACAGACTTGTAATAGATTATGCCTCCGGTGTTGGCTTGTGAGTTCCGCACAATCCGTTCAAGTACAATATTGAAGAAGTCACATGACAGCGCGTCACCTTGTCTAAAGCCTTTTTTGACATCAAAGGTCTCGGTGAGGTCATTACCGACCTTGATGGAGCAGCGAGCGTTCTCCATCGTCAGCCTGCACAGACGGACAAGTTTGGCAGGGATGTCAAAACTAGACATGGCTCTATAAAGCTCTTCTCTATAGATGCTGTCATAGGCGGCCTTGAAATCGATAAAGACGTGGTGAGTATCGATTTGGAATTCTTGGGTTTTCTCCAGGATCTGCCGAAGTGTGAAGATTTGATCGATGGTGGACTTTCCTGGCCTGAAACCGCACTGATAGGGTCCAATCAGGCTGTTTATAAAGGGTTTCAGGCGTTCACACAATATCGCAGAAAAGATCTTGTATGCGATGTTGAGGAGACTGATGCCTCTATAATTGGCGCAGTTGAGGGGGTCTCCTTTCTTGTGGATCGGGCAAACGATGCTGAGATTCCATTCATC
The DNA here is from genome assembly GCA_945910035.1 of Brachypalpus laphriformis. Taxonomy (NCBI): domain Eukaryota; kingdom Metazoa; phylum Arthropoda; class Insecta; order Diptera; family Syrphidae; genus Brachypalpus; species Brachypalpus laphriformis. The sequence goes on along the minus strand of OX246754.1, from coordinate 104,946,064 downwards.
AGGCATACACTCGTCTGACCAAATATTAGAAATGAGTTGGTGTATGCACTCTACCAATTCATCCCTAGCTGCCTTGAAAAGTTCGGCCGGTAAGCCGTCAGGTCCAGCAGCCTTGTTGGATTTTAGCTTGGATATTGCTATCCTCACTTCGTTTTGGTCAGGTGGACGGAAATTTTGACTATCATCGTCTATGTTGAATGGTTCATTCTGCCTGACAGCGGGATGTTGGTCTTCGTCGCCGTTATACAGTCTGCAGAAGTAGTTTTTCCATATTCTCAGCACCGACTGTGATTCTACTACGAGGTTTCCATTTTCATCTCTACAGGTTTCTGTACGGGTATTACTTCTCTGACACGTTCTTTTTACGTTTGGGTAAAACTTCCGTACATTGTTCCTGGAGTATAGACTCTCGATATTCTCAAACGCGCGCTTCTCATGCTCTTTCTTCTTCTTTTGGAGAAGCCGATGTTCTTCCCGTCTCTTTTGCTCGTAGAGCTCACGAGCAGCTTTCGTCTTCCTTTGCAGCGCCGCTTTGTATGCCTCTTGTTTTGCTGCATGCACTCGCCGGCATTCTTCGTCAAACCAGGGATTTCGCGGTGGTGGTCGAGCGAGACCCAACACATCAGTCGCGGCGTTTCTGATGGCATGTTGGCAGCGTTGCCACTGGTCTTCGGTACTTGATGCTGGCGGCAAAGGGGTGATTGAGAGATTTCGGGATACGCGTTCAGCGAAGAGTCTGGCGGTCTCTTGCGATTGTAGCTTTTCGACGTTAAATTTTCTCACAGTAATTCTTCTTTGTTGCTCAGATTGGGATATCCGCATTCGTACCTTGGCTACAACAAGGTAATGATCCGAGTCTATGTTGGCCGCTCGGAAGGTCCGGACATCCAGAATACTGGAGGCATGCCTTGCGTCGATCGCAATATGATCAATTTGGTTGATCGTTACATGATCATTGGACCGCCATGTCTGATTATGAATATCGAGATGAGGAAACCATGTGCTTGCTATGGTGACATTTCGCTCCACAGCGAAATCAATTAGCCTTAGTCCGTTATCAGAAGTGGTGTCGTGTAGGCTATGCTTACCGACTGCCCTACCAAAGACGTCCTCCTTTCCTATTTTGGCGTTAAAATCGCCCAATACGATTTTAACGTCGTATTTAGGATATTGCTCGTATGTTTTGTCGAGGAGCTCGTAGAAACACTCTTTGGTGGCAGGGTCCTTTTCTTCTGTGGGGGCATGAACACATATTAGGCTTATGTTAGCGAATTTAGCCTTGATCCGGATCGTCATAATACGCTCGCTCACGTGTCGGAAGCTTAAGACTTCTTGCCTAAGTCTACCGCGTATGACAAATCCGCATCCGAATAAGCGTTGCCTGTTGCCTCTGTAGCAATCACCGTAGTAGATGTCACAGTTTTTCATCCTCTTTTTTCCCGGCTCATCCCATCGCACTTCCTGGATGGCGGTAATATCTGCTTTATAGCAGTCTAGGGCCTCTGCTAGTTGTTCGGCTGCACATGGTCTGTAAAGGGACAGAACATTCCACGTACAGATCCGAAGGTCGTTGTCCTTATTTCGTTTGCTGGGGTTGTCATTAGTTGAGTCATCCTTATCCGAGGCTTTTGGTTGTTTCAGAACCATGCGGTTTTTACGTGGTAGGGAAGTTACCCCGACGGCACAACCCCCAACCTGGAGGGCCAGTTTCTTAATTATTCCCCAAGGACGAGGGGCCGGGTACACCGGTGCCAGTAGTCCACTACGGGAGTATGAGTGCTGCCGTTGGCCCATTAAGGGCTCCTCCGCCACCATCTCTATTCCAATGTCCTGACCAACATTGGAAATTCCTTACCGACCTGTGATCCGAATACGTCGAAGCAGCTCGCGCAAGGTGTTCACTAAGTTTAACCTAACTGCAACTATAGACGCCACCGTTGACTCCGTCTAGGGAATTCGTCCGCTGCCGCCTGGAACAGGAAGAAGCGCTCTAGTGAGAAAAGCACTCTTCCCCCCCTCTCTCATCTGCTGCCACCAAGAATCCGCCAGACGGGGTTGGTTACCCATTTCTTGGATTAAGGTACTAGGCACCCGGCTGTCACCGCGTGGAGGTTGAGAGTAGGAGTTGGTAGGCCTCAGCTGAGTGAAAACGCTTGTGTTTTCATATGATCGCATGCACTACCGTTTGACCAGCCATAAATCGATCCTTCATAACTTTTTCAAAAAGTTTCGAAAATGTTGAAAGTAAGGAAATGGGTCTGTATTGGCTCATGAGTTTAGGGTTACCTTTTTTGAATACAGGTATAACTTCAGCAATTTTTGACGCAGAGGGAAAAATGCCACAGTTTACACTCAAATTCATTATATACCATATGCTAAAATGTCAACAGTGTATGGAGCAATTCGGTTAAGAAGATGATTTGTGACACCATCAGATATACAGGAACATTTATTATCGAGACTGTTTATTCGTTTATATATTTCAAGTGCGGTTATAGGCTCAAAAGCAAAATTATTTTTTTGGGAGGCGTCAACAATTAAGTCCGGATATAAGTCGCACATGCAATTACTTTTAGGAGCACAAGGTTTCAAATTTGCAGCAACAGAAACAAAATAATTGTTGAAATTCTTAACAATATCTTTCGTGTTCGAAACTATAGTATTTTCAACTTCGATTTCGAAGACACCATCTCTACTCTTTTCTCTATTAAGGATACTGTTTACAACACTCCACTCCTTTTTGATTTTGCCTTTACACTTCTCAAACTTATAAGAATAAAATTTATCTCGACGTTCCTCTACTTGTTTTTTCACATTTTTACTTAATTTCATATATTTTTGTTTCATCCTCATGTCATGAGGGTGACGTTTACAATTCTGCTGTAAAAGATTCTTCTTTTTTATTAATTTGAGCAGGCCCACACTAATCCACGGTCTAAGCCGCTTTAATTTGGAACCATTTCGTGTATCACCCAGAGTCATTGTGGAACCTTTGATGTAGCTTTGTTAGATTCTCAAAAAGGTGTCGTAAGCTAGCGAAGGATTATTTTTTGCATAGACCTATTCCCAGAACTCATATTGAAGACTTTCATTTAGTTTTTCATATTCTTTTTTTTTGTTTAATAGGAAAGGGTATGAATGCAAGTTTGAGAGTGGTCGATGCAAGTTTGAGAGTTCTCTGTAATGCGAGTTGGTTCATTGATTAGTCCATACGATGACATTAAAAGCAAGTAATTGTCAGAGTCACCATTACTTTTTAAGATATCTACATTTAAGTCACCTATTATTAACAAGTTCTTGGTAATTTCATGCTTAAGAAGATCATTCATTTGTCCTAGAAAGATGCTAAAATTTACTTCTTGCAAGCGGTAGACACAAAGAATTATAAACGGCTCGTTGTTTATATTGCAATTTAATTGCGCAATATCAGCACTACTTAGATTTAGGGATTTAACTTCACATTGGTATGAAAGGGACTTTTTAATAAAAACTGCTACACCACCTGCGCTATAGGAATCATTACAGTTGCCATATGGTTCATTATAACCCGGAATGCTGTAACTGGATAACTCATTGCTGTACAACCAAATTTCAGATAAAATTATAAAATCAGGTATAAGGTTTAAGGCATAAGGTTTAAGGCATTAATGTGTGCTAAGAACGAATCAAAGTTTTTTCTCATGCTGCGTATGTTTTGGTGGATACATAAAGACGATAACGAAAATACATTTTGGAAGGTATTTGGATAATTTTTGGCGCAATTAAAAGTATAGGAGTCGACACTCAAATTTGGTTTCGAAGCTTGCAAACTCTTCTTCCGGATCAACGTATCCTTCCTCGGCATGGTATTGGTGAGGGTCATATTGATTACCACTGAAATCTTTCCAAGCCTTCTCTAGACGATCTAAACGCACTTCTAGAGCCTCAACCAACGTCTCCTCGGGAACTGATTCCGCGAAACTATATATGCGGTTAATGGAAGCTTTGATATCCCCGTTAAGGACGGGTTAAGAATATCACTGCAGCGCCCCCCCCCCCAACAACCAGCGCTTGTCGTAAAAGGCGACTAAGGGGGACAAATCAGATCTAGGCAATATAACACCCAAGTGAGCCTAGCGACACATATACTACCTTTAAAACCTTCCCACAAGTGTGCATGCGAGTCCGTGGGTTGACACGACTGGAGATCACCGGTGTCACAAAAGAAGGATCAAACAATACTAAAACAGGAGCATGCACGTGTCAAACAACAAACACCATCGCAATATGGTGCGAAAAATTGTATTGCAAAACTGTATCATTATGGTAATACTTGCAAAAAGGAAAGGCACTACCCCGCCAGGCACTACCACTGTTGTGCATGGTACTGATCCTGGACCGAGCAGAAATGTTCGGGTCAGAGCTATACGGATTCCGGGGGCTAGCAAAATAATGAAACAGTTTGGACGCAATTTAAGGGTCGCGAGTTGGAACGTTGGACGCATGACCGGTCGAAGTTACGAGCTGGAACAGATGATGAATAGAAGGCGCGTGGACATCTTGTGTGTCCAAGAGACGAAATGGAAAAACACCGGGAATCGGGCGCGTTTCTTGGACGTTAGGACAAAAGATTACAAGATGTTCTACTACGGAACGGAAAAGTCTAAGAACAGAATCGGTATCATCCTTGCGGCAGAGCTACTTGAAAACGTCTTGAGCATTTCGAAGTCCAGCGACCGTTTGATGTCTCTCAAACTAGTAATATAAGGAGAGGTGTGGAATATTGTCAGTGCATATGCTCCCCACGATGGGTACAATCAGAGAGATAAAGATGCATTTTGGCTAGATTTCCACAATCTCCTTAAGAACATCCCAAAGGAAGAATTTCTGTTTGTTGGAGGAGATTTGAATGGACATGTCGGGAAATCAAACGAAGACTATGAAGACTGCCATGGAGGACTAGGATATGGCACCAGGAACCTTCCTGGTGAAGACATCCTAAGCATGTGCAAATCACACGGTCTTATCGTGTTAAATACCATGTTCATCAAACAAAGCCGACACCTGATCACTTACAGCAGTGGTGGAGATGCAACTCAGATTGACTACCATTTGGTAGGCAGCTTCATGAAGCCTCGGGTAAAAGATTGCAAAGTGATCCTGGGAGATGCAATCGCTCGGCAACACCGTCTCCTGCTAACAGAAATTTTTATGAAAACACCGAAGAAAAGCAAACAAACAAGGGTCTCTGAGAAAATCAAGTGGTACAATCTGGACAAAGAAAAAGGCGAAGCTTTTGTTTTCGTAATGAAAAATTACCTCTCTCACACCATCAACGGAGCTGAGGATGAAGAGTGCAGAGCACAAAATATGTGGGATTCCCTACAGCGAACTTGCTTAAATAAGGCCAAATCACTGCTAGGAGCTTCAAAAGGCCACCATCAACACGCCAAGGAAACATGGTGGTGTAGTGATGAAGCTAAGAAAGTGATAAATGAGAAGAAAGCGGCTTTCAAAGCTTGGTCAAAGTGCCCCTCTAATAATAATGACGAAAAAGCTCGCCTCGAAATGGAATACAGATGCTGCAAGAAAGATGCGAAGAAGAAGTGCGCCCAGCTTCAAGCAGAGAGTACGGAGGGCCTGTATCGGGAGCTGGAGAAAATAGCCGCCCAAAGAAGGAACAATGCTCAGGAGATTCGTTCGCCAAAGTTCATTAGCAATGCTCATGGCCAGCTTCTTGTGGATGACGACAAAATTCTGCAGAGGTGGCGGCAGTATTGTGAAGAGCTTTTAAATGAACAGTTTCCCAGGCTACACTTTCCAAGAGCCACCCCTAACTGTGAAGAAATAGCCGACATTATAGTCGAAGAAGTTAGTGAGGCGGTCAAATACTCCAAAAAACGAAAAGCGGTTGGGCCAGACGAAATACCCTCTGAGTTCTGGAAAAAGATGGGAGACATCGGGTTCAGATGGCTCAGAATTCTCATCTCCAAATTCGTGAGAGGTGATCCAATGCCGAATCAATGGAGGGAAAGTTACCTCCTCCCTGTATACAAAGGGAAGGGTGATACGCGAAACTGTGATAACTACCGTTCGATCAAGCTGATGTCACACACCATGAAGATCGTTGAGCGGGTATTAGGTGGCCGACTGCGAAAAATAATACGGCTATCTGATGATCAGTGCGGGTTTGTCTCGGGTAAATCAACCGCAGATGCAATCCAAAGTATAAGGATCATAATGGAAAAACATCGTGATTCCTTAATGGATTTGCATATTGTATTGATTGACTTTGAAAAGGCATTCGACAGACAACCACGAAATCTGATATGGGTGGCGCTAAGACATCGAGGGGTTCCAGAAACCTATGTACAGATGATCATGGACATGTACGAAGGAGCAAAGACAAGAGTAAGATGTAAGATAATTGAGGATCCTACATCCCTGCAACGAGCACTTGATGTGTGGGTGGACGTTTTGGAGGGAAATGGGTATCGCATTAGTTTAAAAAAGACAGAGTACTTGTGCTGCCCGTTCTCTAATCCACTCAGGCCTATTCCAGACATTTATTTGAATGGAACAGTGCTTCCCAAGTGCGAAAAATTCAAATATCTGGGATCTATGATCAATAGCAAAGCAACTTGTGATGACGACATCAATCATCGTGTAAGCGTAGGGTGGATGAAGTGGCGAGAAAATTCCGCTATCTTCTGTGACAGAAAAATGCCACCTAAGTTGAAAGGAAGGCTCTACACCGCAGTTGTACGTCCAGCGCTCACATACGGTTCACAATGTTGGACGATGTACAAAAAGTATGAAAGTAAATTAACGGCAGCTGAGATGAAGATGCTTCGCATGACAGCAGGAGTGACCAAGCTTAATCGAATAAGAAGTTCGAAGATCCGTGGAAGCTTTTACATCAAGGAAACCATCGTACAAAAATCAGAGCGCGACCGGCTCAGCTGGTATTGCCACATTCAAAGAAGAGATCATTTGAACCCTGTAAAAAAGGCAATAACTATGCACGTTCCAAAGACATCGCGGTGTAGGAAAGGCAGGCCTATAAACGCCTGGACCAGGCAAATGCGACGACATCGGCATTTCATTGGCCTCAGTAACCGAGTGATCCAAAATCGGCAGGCCTGCCGATATTTTCTGAGGTCAAATAGGCGAACCCCACAGGCGGATCAGTAGAAATGCGGTGAAGTGGGAGGGCTGTGATCCCTGGTTTTCGGATCATAGCTTCGCTGATAAAAGGAAGAAGAAGAAGAATGGAAGCTTTGATATGACCTCGCGATTTCAATAACGCTTCCATGGTTATGCACTAAAGCCAAATCAAATAGGAACCACGAGCACAATGAAACCAATTTTAAAATACCTTCAGGAACTCAAACTTCCAATAGCAACAATTTTCCATCAAAGCCGACCAACAAATTAATCACCAACGCAAAGATCCGTAGCAGATCCGTTATCTGGACGCCACCCTCGGAGAATAGCTGAAGCATAAACAATTGAGCTTCAAGAACCACTACACCAAAAATCTTTCTCTCTCTATATATATCCATCCTTTCCAACGCCCGCACTGTCTGTAAAAATGTTAAAGGTATTCATAACCCTTTGAGTGCGCGCAAATTATATAAAAAAAAAAAAACAGCGACAGCAGCAATTACTCTCCTCTAGTGCAAGGAGGATTTTGTGTGTATGTGTGTGTGTGTGTGAACTGTATCTAAATGTCCAAAGCGATAGCAACCACCAGATTCGCAGCGAAACAAAAAGGCTACAAAATATACGGCTCGAAGTATTAACTTTGATCGAGATTATATAAAAACAATTCCAAATTTTTATTGGATCTAATAAAAGTATAATCTCGTCAAGACAATGACTACCGCGAGCAAAGATGCTAACTCCGTGGTGGTTGCTATCAATAAGGGAAGAGTAACCGATTTACCATCGACTCACTGCCAAAGACCGCAAGTTTGGTGCAAAAGAAAGTCCCACTTTGATCCGCTAGCTTTTGCACTGCAATATGCGTGGGCCATGGAAAATTGTGCGAGTAAATTTACAAGTGCACATACATAATGTAGGAATATCATAGAAAATAATTAACTGAACATCTTTGCTCTTGGTGACAACCAATATAGAAAAGCTATATAAGGTAAGCTATACAATGTTTGTTAATACGCAAATAAAGTTAAATAAATTCAAGTAATTAAAGTTAAATGATCAATTGCAAGATTAAGTTACGTTAAATGGTATTAATTTACAAATTCATTTCTGAACAGTGGGTATGATATCATCTACGTTCCTTAAAAATATAGGTAAATCTTCTGTTTTACCATCGAAAGTACTAAGTTTTTCTATATATTTTAATTGATCTAAATTTAATTCTCTTTTTACCTGTGACATTGAATTATTTGGTGGTTGTTGTTGTTGTTGTAGCTGTTGTTGTTGAAGCTGTTGTTCGAGTGCAAGTGGTGGAGCCATGTTCGTGATTTCCGCTGTTTCTGCGTCTGTGTCAATTGATGTATCTTCCACTGGAACTTGTTGTTTATAAAAGTTGCGACTACGCTTTTCCTTCTGCTTTTTAAATTTATTTATAAATTTGCTCATCGACACGTAGGCCTTTAGACATGGATTGTTACTGCGCCGTAAAGTTGGTCATCTAATTTTTGCTTCTTATTTTGGTTTTAAATTACTTTTTCTCTACGGGATTTCGTGATATTAATAATATACGTTTATTATGATCACTAAGTTATTTTTGTAGAATGTAGAGCTTTTTTTTTTTTTTTCCGAGGGTAGGTGAAAATCTTCAAGAAGACACTATGAGCATCGACAGCGCGTGCTCATAGTAGTGTGGGATTCTTACCCACTAAAAAACCTCCCTTCAAAACAGACTTGTTTTCATTTTTTTACTACAACTAAGTATTCGCATGGTTCCGAAACAACCAAAAGCCTCGGATAAGGATGACCCAACTAATGACGACCCCAGCAAACGAAATAAGGACAACGACCTTCGGATCTGTACGTGGAATGTTCTGTCCCTTTACAGACCACGTGCAGCCGAACAACTAGCAGAGGCCCTAGACTGCTATAAAGCAATATTACCGCCATCCAGGAAGTGCGATGGGATGGGCCAGGCAAAAAGAGGATGAAAAACTGTGACATCTACTACGGTGGTTGCTACAGAGGCAACAGGCAACGCTTATTCGGATGCGGATTTGTCATACACGGCAGACTTAGGCAAGAAGTCTTAAGCTTTCGACACGTGAGCGAGCGTATTATGACTATCCGGATCAAGGCTAAATTCGCTAACATAAGCCTAATATGTGTTCATGCCCCCACAGAAGAAAAGGACCCTGCCTCCAAAGAGTGTTTCTACGAGCTCCTCGACAAAACATACGAGCAATGTCCTAAATACGACCTTAAAATCGTATTGGGCGATTTTAACGCCAAAATAGGAAAGGAGGACGTCTTCGGTAGAGCAGTCGGTAAGAATAGCCTACACGACACCACGTCTGATAACGGACTCAGGCTAATTGATTTCGCTGTGGAGCGAAATGTCACCATAGCAAGCACATGGTTTCCTCATCTCGATATTCATAAGCAGACATGGCGGTCCAATGATCATGTCACGATCAACCAAATTGATCATATTGCGATCGACGCAAGGCATGCCTCCAGTATTCTGGATGTCCGGATCTTCCGAGCGGCCAACATAGACTCGGATCATTACCTTGTTGTAGCCAAGGTACGAATGCGGATATCCCAATCTGAGCAACAAAGAAGAATTACTGTGAGAAAATTTAACGTCGAAAAGCTACAATCGCAAGAGACCGCCAGACTCTTCGCTGAACGCGTATCCCGAAATCTCTCAATCACCCCTATACCGCCAGCATCAAGTGCCGAAGACCAGTGGCAACGCTGCCAACATGCCATCAGAAACGCCGCGACTGATGTGCTGGGTCTCGCTCGCCCACCACCGCGAAACCCCTGGTTTGACGAAGAATGCCGGCGAGTGCATGCAGCAAAACAAGAGGCATACAAAGCGGCGCTGCAAAGGAAGACGAGAGCTGCTCGTGAGCTCTACGAGCAAAAGAGACGGGAAGAACATCGGCTTCTCCAAAAGAAGAAGAAAGAGCATGAGAAGCGCGCGTTTGAGAATATCGAGAGTCTATACTCCAGGAACAATGTACGGAAGTTTTACCAAAAGGTAAAAAGAACGTGTCAGAGAAGTAATACCCGTACAGAAACCTGTAGAGATGAGAATGGAAACCTCGTAGTAGAATCACAGTCGGTGCTGAGAATATGGAAAAACTACTTCTGCAGACTGTATAACGGCGACGAAGACCAACATCCCGCTGTCAGGCAGAATGAACCATTCAACATGGACGATGATAGTCAAAATTTCCGTCCACCTGACCAAAACGAAGTGAGGATAGCAATATCCAAGCTAAAATCGAACAAGGCTGCTGGACCTGACGGTTTACCGGCCGAACTTTTCAAGGCAGCTAGGGATGAATTGGTAGAGTGCATACACCAACTCATTTCTAATATTTGGTCAGAGGAGTGTATGCCTGATGAATGGAATCTCAGCATCGTTTGCCCGATCCACAAGAAAGGAGACCCCCTCAACTGCGCCAATTATAGAGGCATCAGTCTCCTCAACATCGCGTACAAGATCTTTTCTGCGATATTGTGTGAACGCCTGAAACCTTTTATCAACAGCCTGATTGGACCCTGTCAGTGCGGTTTCAGGCATGGGAAGTCCACCATCGATCAAATCTTCACACTTCGGCAGATCCTGGAGAAAACCCAAGAATTCCAAATCGATACTCACCACGTCTTTATCGATTTCAAGGCCGCCTATGACAGCATCTATAGAGAAGAGCTTTATAGAGCCATGTCTAGTTTTGACATCCCTGCCAAACTTGTCCGTCTGTGCAGGCTGACGATGGATAACGCTCGCTGCTCCATCAAGGTCGGTAATGACCTCACCGAGACCTTTGATGTCAAAAAAGGCTTTAGACAAGGTGACGCGCTGTCATGTGACTTCTTCAATATTGTACTTGAACGGATTGTGCGGAACTCACAAGCCAACACCGGAGGCACAATCTATTACAAGTCTGTACAACTGCTTGCATACGCCGACGATATAGACATTATCGGAAGATCTCAGCGGACTGTCACCGGTGCTTTTGCAAGCATTGAGGCGGAAGCGGCCAAAATGGGTTTGGCGATAAACGAGGGCAAAACCAAGTATATGCTGTCAACTAGAAGGGAAAACCAACACCGACGAATTGGACAAAACGTCACCGTGGGCAGCTATAACTTCGAGGTAGTAAGGGACTTTGTCTACCTTGGCTCTGCTATAAATTCAGCAAACAAAATCAGCGCAGAAATCAATCGAAGAATAACTCTTGCCAATCGCTGTTTTTTTGGGCTTATAAGGCAATTCAACAGTAAAGCCCTCTCTCGAACAACTAAGGAGACTCTATATAAGACCTTGATCATCCCAGTCCTGCTTTACGGCGCTGAAACATGGACTTTATTAAAAGAGGATGAAGATATTCTTGGTCGCTTCGAGAGAAAAATTCTTCGTAAGATTTTCGGTCCCGTTTGTGTTGACGGGTTTTGGAGGAGAAGATTCAATCACGAACTATACGAGCTGTACAGCGACATCGACCTAGTCAAAAAACTGCGTATTGGACGTCTGAGATGGCTAGGACATGTAGAGCGAATGGACACCAACGCTCCGGCCCGCAGAGTCTTCGAATCCAACCCGGAGGGACGACGCAGTAGAGGGAATTATCGCCGTAGGTGGCGCGCACAAGTTCAAGGGGACCTCGACCAACTTGGAGTGCGCAACTGGAGGCAATTAGCTAAAGACCGAGCTAAATGGAGAGGCTTGTTGGTTGAGGCCCAGGTTCACCCCGAACTGTAGCGCCACCTAAGTAAGTAAGTAAGTATTCGACTTATCAAGTAGTTTTCATTTCACGAAATAATGACGTTTTGCAGGTGCCTTCCCATTAGAAGTTCCTGCTAGTTCCGCAGTTTGGACGCGGTTACTTATCGCGCTAAGTCTAAAGGTTTGGTTCTTTGTAGACGGCGTAGTAAATTTCTTTCACCCAAAACTTGGAGGACTGTAATATTTACGTGACTTTCTAGTCGACTTTTATGCTTTCTCGCGTAGTTTTTGATTTCGTCTTTTATAGTTTTAATGCCAAGATCTCTGTGGATATCGCTGTTGCTGATATACCACGGCGCATTAACAACACCTCTTAGTACTTTGTTCTCAAAAGTTTGTAAAATTTTAATATTACTTATTTTGGTACAACCCCAGAGTTGTATACCATATGTCCATACGGGCTTTAGCACTTGCTTATATAAAAGCAATTTGTTCTCTATATTTAGCTTGGAATATTTTCCAAGTAACCAATACATTTCTCTATATTTATTATCCAGTTCTTTGAGTTTTTTCTTAACATGCGTTTTCAGCTTTGTATCAAGTGTCATTCCAAGATACTTAGCCTCGTTTGCAAACGGAATTTGAACCGAGTTTGAAAAGATCGGCAAATTATTTATTTTCTTATAAGTAAAATTTACATGAACAGATTTGGTCTCGTTAAGTGCGATTCGCCAAACCTTCGTCCATTCATTTACTCTATCCAAAGCTTCTTGCAGTTTTTCTGTAGTATCTTCGACCGTTTTACCTACTGTCAAGATAGCAGTGTCGTCGGCAAATGTAGCTAGCTCAGTGCCTTCTACTTGCGGTATATCACGGGTGTATAATAGATACAAGACTGGGCCAAGGGCGCTTCCTTGCGGCACCCCAGCCATTATCTCCCTGAAATCCGAATATTCATTTCCACATTTGACGCGGAATAGTCTATTCGTAAGGTAGTTCTTCAAAATATTATATATGTAGGTATTCTGGCAGAACTTGTCGTAATTTAAACTTTAAGCCTTCATGCCAGACCTTGTCAAAGGCTTGAGAGACGTCAAGAAATACGCTTGAACAAATCATTTTTTCTTCAAGAGATTTTTCGATTACATGAGTTATTTTATGCACTTGTTCAACTGTAGAATGCTTACTTCTGAATCCGAATTGATGATCCGGAATGAGATGCCTCTCTTCTATAACCGGCTGTATTCGCCTAATCAAAATTCTCTCGAACACTTTGGATATGATTAAAAGAAGCGAAATCGGTCTATAAGACGTTTTTTCTTTCGGCGGTTTTCCGGGCTTAAGGACCATTATGACTTCCGCCACTTTCCATTGAATGGGAACATATTCTAGTCTAAGCGCGGCGTTTATAATGAACAGAAGCTTCATTAGATCTCTTCTCGGAAGTGCTTTAAGAACCTCTCCCGTGATTAGGTCGTATCCAGGAGCCTTCTTAGGTTTAAGTTTCTTTATTTCTCCTTAAGTTCGGTTAGTGTTGCATTTCTTATTAGACGATTGTCAATATACGACGTATTTATATTTTCAATAAGAGCCTGTCCATCAAGCGGTTTGAAAGTTTCTTCCAGGTGGGCGGCAAAAACTTGCGCTTTATCTTTTTCATGCCTGGCCCATTCGTCTTGATTTTTCCTAATTGGAGCGGCTTGAATTTGAGATTTTTTAATACCTTTTATAGCTTTCCAAAGTGAATAATTAGAATCTTTTTCTGCCGTTAAGCTTTCTAGGTGAGTTCGCATTTCATTATTCTTAAGGTCTTTAATAGATCTTTTTAATATGTTACACAAACGGTTAAGATGTGCTTTATGTTGCGGAGCCCGAGTTTGTTGCCATTTTTTGCGCGCTTTCCTCTTCTCCTTAATCATCTCTTTTATTTCGTGCGGATAATTTGGAATGTAGCTGGCCGGCGTTTTCTTAGGTTTCGGAGTATTCTCCCACGCGGCATTCTGTAGGATTTCGACGAAGCGATCAACTTCAACTTCAAGTTCATAGGGCGTTTTAAGTGATACCCTCAGCTCAGTATTTGATTCAATATCTTTTTTGAAGCCATCCCAATTAGTTTTCGCGCTGGTTAATCTGGCCGGACCTACTTTTTTAATCAGAGCATCGCTTATCGTCATAATGATTGGAGAATGATCAGAGGAGAGATCAAAGCTTTCTTCAACTTGTATACAGTTGCCAGATATACCTTTAACAATAAAGAAATCGATCAGATCTGGTATCTTATTTCTATCAGTCGGCCAATATGTTGGTTTACCCGTCGAGTGAAAATCACAACTGTATTGCATACCCGCATTATAAAGCTTTCTACCTTTCTGAGAGGCGTACCTTGAACCCCAGAAGGGGTGTTTCGCGTTGAAATCGCCAGCAATAATAAAATTTGGTTTAAGGAAGTCGAAGATGTTTGTGAAATCACTTTCTTCAAGTTTACATCGCAGTGGACAATATATAAACGAAATGTTGAAAGCAAAATGTCTACTTCTAACGCGTACCGTGCTTACTTGCATTGCTTCTAATTCAATCTTTACTTCCGCTGAGTGTTCGATACATTCTTTTATAAACAAAGATGATCCGTCTCTGGCTCTTTCCGATGGGTGGAAAGCGTGATACACGCTATATCCCCTTATCTTAACATTCGATTGCTTTGTCAGATGAGTTTCACAGACCAAGCATATATCAATGTCTTTTTCTCGTGTAAGTACTTCCAACTCGTCGAGTCTTCGTATGAGCCCGTTGGCGTTCCATGTAAGAATTTTAAGCGTTTCTTTCATATACTGGTTGAAGTGCGCGTGTTATGAATGTTGGTTTCTAGTGCAACTAGTCTCTCGAAAATAAGTTTGTCTGTTGTGCATTGCTCTTCAAGTTTCGCAAGAATTAAGGAAAAAACATTGGATACCTGATCTTGTGAGCTACCTCAAACAATGTTTTCCAATGTCGCAGCTTGAGCAGGAGTCTTTACGTTAAAGCTTGGAGTATTTCTTGCTTTGATCTCCCGTGAGCTGTCAGTCTTATACTTGCCATTAACTGTCATCACCGCTTGAGCATAAGACTGCGCGCCAATATTCGAAGATTTAGTTCCTGTTACTTTTTCTCTACTACGATTGGGTTTTTCTTCGTTACCCGATCTTAAGGGAATATTGACCGATATATAACAGGTAGATTTAGCTACTGTTCGTAATCAAGTGAGACAAAAAAAAAACAGGAAAATTTGATGACTTTTTTAGGAAAAGCGCCATAAAAGTTGCATTTATTAACTTAATTTAATTTTTTTTTTCCAAATAAAAATAATATGTCCTTTATTCCTTGTGCAAGTGGTTTTTCCCAGATTAGCGAAGGGTTTGAAAAATATCATAAAATGGAAACAAAAAAATGCCTGTTCGTAATCAAGTGAGACGGAGTGTATCATTCAGGTACAGGCAAAATAAAAGTGGGCTCAGAAGACATCCTTGTTTTACTCCTATTTCCGTCTTAAAGCATTCTGAAATATGGTTGCCATTCCATATTGCGGTCATACTCGTATTGCTGTTGTACAGATCTTTAGAATGTTTAGGAATTTTGTCGATATTCCGATATTCAATAGCTTATAAAATAAACAGTTTCTGTTAATAGTATCGAAGGCATCTATAAAACAAGCATAAAGTTTCTTTCCTTGTTCGAGGTACAATTGTGCAATTGACGTCAAATTAAAAGTTTGGTCAACTGTAGAGTATCCCTCTCTAAAGCCTGCCTGGAATCAGCTTAATTTATTGTTGTCTTTTACCCAATTCGATAAACGTACATTCAGGATTCCAGTAAAAATTTTAGCAATTGAGTTCATAAAAGATATGCCTCTGTAATTGGCAGTGCATGGGTCTATTGGTTCTTACTCTGTCGAATGCAGGCCATAGCTTCCTCGTGGTGACACAAGTATGTAAAGAGGTCCACCTGTTGTTAGCCTCCATTAGGGCTTTGTTTCCTGGTTCGAGCTTGAGTGCGCAAGGCGGGATGTACACCGAGGGGTCGGATTGGTCAAAGTTTAGTGCTAAGCCTCCTCTAGCCAGTTCGTCGGCTTTCTCATTCCCTGGTATGCCTACATGACCAGGGACCCAGCAGAGCTTTATCTCGTGCTGTGTTCCAAGAACCTTGAGCTCTTCTCTACAACACTTCACAAGCTTCGATTTTATTTCTACAGCAGATATTGCTTTTATCGCTGCCTGGCTGTCGATGAAAAAGATGATATCCTCCCGTGGTATTGCCGTCATCGCATTCTCACAGGCTGCTATTGTCACTGCTAGGACCTCTGCCTGGAAAACCCTGCTGTAGTTCGGAAGCCGAGCTGACATGAAGAAACCAAGCGTTTCAGAGAAGATGCCTGCGCCTAGACCTATTTCAATTTTGGATCCATCGGTGTATACAGTTAAGGATCGCTCGTTAGGTTTTCTGCCATTTTTCCAGTCTTCCCTGCTCGGATAGGTGCTAGAAAATGGTCTTATGAAGTCTAGGTAAAGCGTTATGTAGTCTGTATTAGATACACTGCCTAAATATCTCTGCAAGATCGTGGTATGACCCATTGCATTTGGTCTCCAGCTATCTGTTTGGCTTAATCTTATGGCACTAAGAGCCGCCAATACTTGTATAAAGATGTCTAGCGGAAGCAGATTGAGAATGGCCTCGAGTCCTGCTCTAGGTGTCGTTCTCATCGCACTGGTTGTGGCGTTGGACGCTAGTCTTTGTACTTTGGTGATAGCAGTTAGGTTGCTTATTTTGCTGGCTGCTTGCCACCATACTTGGTGGTTATCAGCGATGTACTCCGTGCAGCATTGACGGAAGCTAATTCTGGAATTCGTTGGACTATGACATCTTACCTTAAACACCTAGATTACGCTGACGATGTTTATCTACTTTCACATCGGATAATGGATCTTCAACTGATGGCCCAAAATCTAGAAGCTGAGGCAAACAAAGTGGGGCTAAAAATAAACACAGCCAAAACAAAAGCCCTGAGTACATCCAATACCCGCGCTCAACTTAACATTGCCGGAAAGCAAGTCGAGAAAGTTGATAACTTTCTATTGTATATTTCGGAAGTGTCGTCTCGGCTAATCGCGGTGGCGCCGAACTGGATGTGTGCAGCAGAATCAGGAAGGCTAAAGCTGCGTTCGGAATGCTGTCCAAAATCTGGAGAAGCAATGTTATTAGCTTAAGAACCAAGCTACGACTGTTGCGCTCCAACGTAGAATCAGTGCTGCTTTATGGGTGCAGTACCTGGAAGGTGGACACCATTAACACACGCAAGCTGCAAGTCTTCGTAAACAAATGCTTAAGAATCATCTTGAGGATTTTTTGGCCGAACCGCATCTCCAACGAACAACTTTATCTGAGAACGGGCCAAGAACCTATAAGCATTACTATACGAAGAAGAAAGTGGCAATGGATTGGACACACCCTACGGCGCGAAGACAACTCCATTGCGAAATACGCTATGCAGTGGAATCCGCTCACCCAGGCAGGCAGAATAGCGGGACGCCCTAGGCAAAAGTGGCGCAGAACAGTTGAGGAGGAATCGAGCTCTTTAGGAATGAGTTGGATTCAGCTCAAACACGTTGCAGAACTCCGAACACGATGGCGCGCAGGCGTGGTTGACGCCCTATGCCCCACGAGGGGTTAAAGGATATAAGTAAGTAAGTAAGTTGCCACCATACAAGGCTGCCATGCGTTAGTATTGGCCTTATTATAGCTGTATACATACATAGGATGATTTTAGGGTTCGGTCCCCAATATTCTATTGCACGAGTAAAAAGCTATCGTGGCTTTTTTGACTCTTTCGTTAATGTTTAGTCTCCAGTTCAGTTTCCTGTCGAGCATAAGGTAGAGGTATCTCGCACTACTGGAGATACTCAGGGGAATACCCCTTACGGAAGGTGTTGCGAATTGTGGAATTATTCTTTTGTTAGTGAATAGTACTAACTCCGTTTTCTGGGGATTAACTGCCAGCCCACATCTCTCCGTCCAGGAGTCAATGATTTTCAGTGCCCCTTCGATTTGTTTGCTCAGGGTCGAGAGAAATTTTCCTGTTGTTAGCAGCATAACGTCGTGATTCTGCACAGGATTCAGTCCACCTCCCGTCGGAATCCTTGAGAAATCCAAGAGTTTTTCATTCTCTGGATAAGATTTTCCTCGGTCTCGCTGATTCTGTTGTACCCTTGATTTCATTACAGAAGTGCTGCCAAGAGCGGCGTTTGGCCTTCTGCGCCTCGTTTTTGAGATTTCTCTGACTGGACTTATATTGTTTTCAGTCCGCTTCTAGCATTGTTCTTTTGGCTACATTTACAAGGTGTCTAGTTACTCTCCTAATGTTAGCTAGTTCAGACGTCCACCATGGTGGTGATTTTTCATCTTTTCTTTTGGTTTTTGGACATGCTTTGATATAGGCTTCAGTAAAGATGGATGTAATCTCCTCTGCCTCGCGGTCGATGTCAGCAGGTCCTACCCAGTTACTATCCTGCAGGGATCTGACACCTTTCCTCATCCCGTAGCTAAAGAGATCCCAGTTGGTTTTCCTGGAGTTACTGTATGGTTTGGGCTAGTCGTAGTTGTTACCCACGACGAATTCGATCATTTTGTGGTCAGAGTAGGATTGATCGAATTCCTCGTGGAATACCTTTCCAACCTTAAAGGTATCTGCGTCAAGCCTTTTATCTACTGACCAGAAATCTCTACTGCTGCTGGTTTCGGATAATTCTCTAGCCATTTCCTCACAGTATATTTTTTTCTTCTATTCACATACCATATTGTAATATGCATTCGCCTCCGCATCACCGGAGGCTGAACCTGATTTGTTGGCTATCTTGCTCTCTATCCAGGGGCAGATGGGCCAACTTCAGCGACAAATTCAGGAGCAGGCGAAACGGGTGGACCAGATCTACGCGCTTCTGTCGGGCCTAATGCACCACCAATCGTAATGGGTACGAACATGGCGGAGCAATCCTTAAAGATCCTTGCGGTGAATGTGAATTCACTGATTAGGATCGAACGAAGAGCCGCACTTTTCAAGTTGCTTGAAGATCATTTTCCCGATGTGCTTTTGGTTAGCGAAACTAAGCTATCCCAGAAACACAAGTTGAGGCACAATAGTTATAGTATCATAAGAAGAGATCGACCCAACTCTGTACAAGGAGGAGGAGTCGCGATCTTCATTAGGAAAGAGTTGCGTCATAAAGTAGTCTACAGCGGTGAAATGCGTAGGTTCCCGGAGTTAGAAGCATGCATCGTATATATCCCCCTCCGTAGTGGAAAGAGGATGTCTATGCTCCTGAAGCTACTAAAACCACTTCTTTTATTTCAGAGCTCGAGACACTGTTTCGAATACTAAGGCTGGAGTCGGAGGAGAATTTGTTCATTATAGCCGGCGATTTAAACGCCAAACATAGAGACCGGGGAGATAACACACCAAATTCTAGAGGGAGCCTAATATTCAATTTGTGGGGTCTGCACAGTATTGAGTATCGACTTGATTTAAAAGCG
The DNA here is from genome assembly GCA_945910035.1 of Brachypalpus laphriformis. Lineage (NCBI taxonomy): Eukaryota > Metazoa > Arthropoda > Insecta > Diptera > Syrphidae > Brachypalpus > Brachypalpus laphriformis. The sequence continues at coordinate 104,926,623 of OX246754.1, read as the reverse complement.
ACGGATAGTCCGTCGTATAAGGCGAACCCCACAGGCGGATCAGTAGAAATGCAGTGAAGTGGGAGGGCTGTGATCCCTTGTTTTCGGATCATAGCCTCCCTGATAAAAGGAAGAAGAAGAAGAGAAGGATAGTCCGTCGTATCCCAGAAGCGGATCTTATCTGGATCTAATGCTGTTCGACGTACGGTTACAACTGACCGACATGGACCGACAAACGATAAACTGCTTACACACTTTTGTGTGTCGGTTCTCTAGACAGTTGACAAGAGCACTCTCCCCGAACATGCTCGACCTATCGTCCAATAGGAATCTGTCAAACGAGGAGATTGATAGATACCTAAAACAAATGGACGAGAAAATAAAACGAACGATGCAGAGTACGATACTTCGGTATCAACATACTGGCAACAGGAACATATACCACAATGCAACAATTGACGCACTGCACGAACAAAAAAGTAGACTGCTGTCGAGATTAAAAGCCTTGTACAGACAATTTACTGACAGACAGAATTCGGAGGATGTTAGGACGCTGAAGTCGTTGATTAAAAACCTCTCGAAATTAATTAAAGAAAATTACAGACTTTCTGTAAATTTGCGCAGGAACAGGAAAATTCGGGCTGTAAAATCCAACAACCCGAGTACGTTTCCGCGAATAAACAAGACCTTTCGGAGGAATAATCAGAAAGATCTTCCGCGTCTTAAAATCCCCCGAACCACGAACAATTCGCAAATACTAGTGACAGCAGGTATAGATCCAGATAACGCAGCTGAGGATGACAATTTCTTTGTGATCGAAGATCGGCAGGAGAAGGTAGAGGCTATAGGAGCGACTTTCCTGGACGTGTATAAGGTGAATGATAGTGTTTTATCCATACACGCTCTGTAACTATAATTTATTTTAAATAAAAGTTTTAATCGCAAGGAAAAAGACTTGTTTCCACTTCTGTGTATATTTCGATTTTAATTATATTTAGTGCAAAAAGGTATATAACAAAATTGACATTTATATTAAATTTCGCAATAAAGTTTTCTTGAACGTGAGCTGTACACATTTATAGTTTTAAGCTGAGATTACGTTAATGTTACGTTAATATTTTTACTAATTTTAATTTCAAAGAAAATATAATTTATGAAGCTTTATCATTCTCCCCGGCCGTGAACGAAGTTCTCAAGATAGTTTTTTTGCCTCACTGTCCTACGAGATTCTCGGGTCATCTTTTACCACACTGTTTTCTCGTCTCTGCTATTCTCGTCATCTTCTATTTTATTTGGCTGTTTGGTTGAATTTCATTATTAGACAGACAAGGACAACACATAGGAAGACAACACGATTGAGAACACAGTGAGTAGTAGCGGCCATTATGTTTGTTTACATTTTAGTGCAATTGCTTTAGTTTGTTCAGTGCCGGGAAAATTCAATCGTTGATCGGTGCGTCGATCACATAAATTTATTATCGCGACAGTGTTAAAATTTCGTATTTATTCGGGAAATATATTTTTTATGATTGAGAAAGGTGAGTTTTGTTTAATCTTTTCGGTTGCAATTGCAATCTAATCATTTTATTGTTGTTTTGGTGGTGTGTAGTGTGAATGGTTTATTGTTTTGTGGATTGGATGGGTGAACGTGTGAAAAATGATTGATTGTGCTGTGTGTTGTGAAATTAGATTGATTGTGTTGTGTGTTGTGTGTTGTGAAATTAAATTTTAAGTACATATGGTATTTATAATTTTTTATTTTTTTTTTTATTTGTTTTGATTGCGAGAAAGTGCATGTTTGTGTTCGGTTTGATGGGTGGAAGCGGCACGGCGCCGTAGTAATTTCGCGATGTGCGCATGTGCAAGAGTGAGTGCGCATGAGAGTTGATATTTTTTATGACCTTTTGTGTTTGATTATTTTCTGTGTTGTGTGGAAGAATGTGTCGTGCGAGTTTTGTGTCGTGTACTGTGTACTGTGCAAGTTGTATAGTGTAAATGTAATTGAATATTTTTGAGTCTTATGTGTAGTGTGGTATATTGTTTTTTTTATTGCGTGAGAGTTTTCCTATTACCGATGTCGATGATGTCGGTTTATTGAATTTGCAAATTTTGTGGAGGTGAATTCAAAAATTAGTATTATTTTTTATTTTTTTTTAGTTTTATGTGTAGAATAGTGTGGGGTGTTATGTGTTTTAGTATATACTTAATTGATGTAGGTCATGATGTGTGATGTGTTAGTGTTGAATGTGTGTTTAAAGGGAGTTTTGAGGAAGTGTTTCTTTGCTGGGTAGGCAACAGATTTTTCTGATCGGCGTTTTAAACTCTCGGATTTTGGACGAGTTCGAAGTTTTCACCGTGACCACTCGTACGAGGTTGTCGGTTCCGTGGTGTAGTGCTGTGATGCGTGCTAAACTCCATTTGGCGGGTGGAAGTCTTTCGTCGCGCAGCAACACGAAATCTCCTTCCTTTGGTGTTTGCATTTCAGTCTTAGTCCACTTCGGTCGCTGTTGAAGACGCGTGAGGTATTCGGTACTCCATCTCTTCCAAAATGTCTGCAACAGTGCCTGAACTCTCTTCCACCTGTCGAGATACGAGATTTTGTCGAGGTCGTACTCGGGTTGTGGCGGTGTTACGAGTGGTGCTCCGATTAGGAAGTGACTTGGTGTTAGCGCTTGCAGGTCGTTGATGTCCTCTGATACCGGACAAAGAGGCCTCGAGTTAAGACATGCTTCTATTTGAGTCAGAAGCGTGCTGAGTTCCTCGTAAGTAAGTACCTGGGTACCAGCGACTCTTTTTAAGTGGAATTTGATTGACTTTACGCCGGCTTCCCATAATCCTCCAAAATGAGGGGAAGCGGGTGGATTAAAGTTCCACTTCGTTCTTTCGTTGCCAAGAGTCTCTGCACACGCTTGCCAGTCGAATTTGGCTTCCTTCAGGAGCTTCTGGAGCTCTGTGTTTGCGCCTACAAAATAGGTGCCACAGTCGCTGTATATGGCCGCACATAGACCTCTTCTGGCGGTGAATCTTCTTAAAGCGGCAAGGAAAGCTTGTGTAGTGAGGTCACTTACCGCTTCGATGTGAACAGCTTTGGTGGCCATGCACACGAAAATCGCAAAGTGGCCCTTAAGTGTTTTCGCGTTTCTTCCTCTCCACGCTTTGATGTCGATAGGTCCGGCGTAGTCCACTCCAGTGTGGGTAAAGGGTCTCGACATCATTACCCGAGGAGCAGGTAGGTTCCCCATTAACTGCCCCATCGGTTTTGGTTTGTACCTGAAGCATATGTTGCACCCGTGGACGTGCTTCTTGACGGCATTTTTGATGCCACAGATCCAAAACCTTTGACGCAGGTAAGGAACCATCTTCTGAACTCCTCCGTGTAGTGTTTTCTCGTGGGCGTCTGCGATGACCATCTTCGTGTAGTGATGTGTTGATTTCAGAAGAATAGGGTGCTGCTGGTCGTAGTGTAGATCTGCGTTCTGTAGTCTGCCCCCGACTCGAACTACTCCTTGCTCGTCGATGGTTGGATTTAGAGTTTTCCACCCTTTTACGTTTTCGATGTTGGTCCTCACCTCAGCAGGAAACATCTCTAGCTGTGCGGTTCGGACTATCGCTAATGATGCCGAGCGTAGTTCCAGCGGTGACAGTGGGCTCTTCTCTTTCTTTGCAGGTTCCTTTCGCAGGTTGGAGGCAAACCTTTTGCAGTACGCAATTACCCTTGTGAGCTTCGTTAACGTTGAGTACCTCTGAATCGCTTCGCTGGTGGAATTCTCGTCGCTCATCACGCAGTGTACCTTCACTGTACGCCTTCCTTCTTCAGTTTCGAACGTGCTGGGTTGGTTCGGAAACGTACTGTGCCAGGTGTCCTGTAGAAATGGTGGTCCATTCCACCAAAGATCGCTATGCAGCAGTCGCGACGGTAAAACTGTTCCTGTTCGCCTTCTTGAAGTTCGTGTCGTCTTTCGTGATTTGCGCCAACAGATTTTTTAGTACCCTAGCACTCATTTTGTTATGTCGTATGTGTAAAACAAGCAATAGCTATTGTACAAATGGCAATATATATTTCAAAAGGCCAGCTACCTACTCACTCACCTGTGTATATATGTTGATCTTTATGTATTTCGCGTCGCGGGAACCCGTTTGGCACAAAAACTCGCAAAAACTGTCCTTTTTATTTTTCACTGTTTTTTCTGTTTTATTGTTCACTGTTCTTCAGTTTCCACTGTTTTTTGTTAAATACTGTTTTCTGTTTTCCACTGTTTTTTTGTTAAAAACTGTTTTCTGTTTTCCACTGATTTTTTTTTTTTGTCAAAAAATTGTATGTTTTATGTTATATAATTAAACACGTAATCAATCCGGCTCTGTAGGACCAATGTTTTATCCATACACACTCTGTAACTATAATTTATCTTAAATAAAAGTTTTAATCGCAAGGAAAAAGACTTGTTTCCACTTCTGTGTATATTTCGATTTTAATTATATTTAGTGCAAAAAGGTATATAACAAAATTGACATTTATATTAAATTTCGCAATAAAGTTTTCTTGAACGTGAGCTGTACACATTTATAGTTTTAAGCTGAGATTACGTTAATATTACGTTAATATTTTTATATTATATATAAAATATAATTTATGAAGCTTTAACAGATAGTGTTTGCCCGAACCACTACCTGGAAAATCAGGTACTTATGCACAACTTCTACTTTCGAAATGACATGGAGCACTGGCGATCTGAGAGCACTGGTTTCACCGTGTTCAATGAAAGAAATATGACAAACAATGCCGTCACCGATGAAAGGGTACATCCCCCGTTCATTTCGAGGGCAGAGCTCCAAGCGATCTTCGAATCACTGAGAAAAAAGAAATCCGTGAGAATCGATGGTATACCCAACATTGTACTTAGACATCTTCCTCCAGAAGTGGTGAACATTTACACCATCCTGTTTAATAATGCTATGAATAATGCCCATTATCCAGCGCATTGGAAAACAGCGGTGGTGCAGCCCATTCCAAAGAAAAATAAAGATAGCTCCAACCCGGGTAATCTCCGATCTATAAGTCTCCTTCCGAACATCAGCAAGGTATTCGAAAAAGTGATCCATAGAGCCTTGGCTAAGTGGGTTCAGGACAGTCATATAATTCCGGATAACCAATTCGGTTTCAAGGCTGGGCATGATACAATACATGCCGCGTCTAAGCTGGTATCAGATATCCAATGGAATAAAAGCAAGAAGCAATACACGGGTGCATGCCTGGTTGACTTGGAGAAGGCCTTCGATACAGTATGGTTAGAGGCGCTCTTCTACAAGCTGACCAGGCTGGGCATAAGTAAGCCACTGCTGTACATACTTTATGACATGCTCACCAGTAAGAAGTTCATTGTGAAAAATGGCAATGTGACGTCTGCTGGAACTTTTGAAGTAAAAAATTGCCTGCAACAGGGTGCGTTTAACTCGCCGGTCCTATTCAATATTTACACGAGCGATCTCGTAGGTTCATTTCACCATGCCATAGCGTACGCAGACGACTTGGTCGCGTACAGGTCAGGGCCTAAGATCGAGGTCATTACATTACTTCTGCAGCGTGACTTCGGTAAGATTAAGAGATACTGCGACGACTGGAAGCTGAAAATCAACTTTCTGAAATCGGAGACCATCCTGTTCAGAACGCCGTTGTCTGGGGCCTCTTGGGATACCAGAAATAATTGGCGAAAGTTCTCTATCGTGGGACAGCAGAGGCAGCCACTTGCAAGTCGAAATGTAGTCGGATACCTTGGGGTCTGTCTATATTTTAACAAACATATATGTAAACATACTGCTCTGGCCAGAGCCAAAGTTGCTTTTGCCCTCACAAAGAGACTGTTTTATAGCAGCCAACTCGATGCGAGGGTGAAGGTAATCTGCTACATGGCCCTCATTCGGCCTATGCTCGCATATGGATGTCCCGTGTCGTTCAACGTGGGGCCAAGCTTGTTGGAAAAGATGCGGGTGTTTGAGAGGGCTTGCCTAAGAGCTTGCCTTCGTTTATATAGAACACCAGAAACTGAATACATAAAATTCTATCATAATGAGGTCCTGTATAACAGGGCGAATTTAGTCAGAGTGGATAATTTCTTAATCAAGTTGATTCGAAGGCACATTGCAAGAGCAATGACCTCGATGAATAGCCTGATCTTTGGGGCTTATTACCCCAACTATCTCTATCACGAGAGTGTGTGCCTTAACAGTTTTATTCCTCCAGAAGCGTTCCTATATCTTGATCAGAGAAGTTTTTTTTTTTTTTTTTAGGTTGCGCCAAAGATGTATAATCTTCATAGATACTAATAGCCGGAGTGCTACTAGCATGCACGATTCGCAAACCTGAGTAATCGATTCCAGGAATACGCCTACGTACTAAACACACACCCTACACACTTCAACCACTCTCCCCGCGGTACTGCCGTTAGGTATTTCTTCGCGGGGCTGGTTAGCAATTATGCTCTAGTCTCCGAGGCCCCCTCTTGGGCTCTTCTCAGGGCTTCTGCTCTTCGCAGCGCATTCTGCACACATACCATGAATGAGCAGATCTCCATCCACTCACCCTCTGATCGTGTCATGTGACTAACAAGATTTTCTGGACTTGGCAGGTTTGCTCTGTCTTCTGCAAAGCGTCTGCAGTAGAACACTGCATGCTCCGCGTCCTCCTCTTCGTTTGGACATATTGGACACAGGGGCGAACTATCGTGTCCAAATCTATGGAGGTATTTCCGGTAGCCACCGTGTCCGGACAGGAACTGTGTGAGGTGGTAGTTACAGATCCCCCTCGCTCTCTCTGTCCATGATTTTATAGTGGGAATGAGCTTGTGTGTCCACCAGCCTTTGGTAGAGCTGTCCCACCTGGTTTGCCACAGCGTTGCTGATGCTGCCCTTTCCTCCTCCTTAATCCGTTTTGCCTCTTGCTGGTTCGAGGGACGTCTAAGGTATACCCTCTGCATCTCTTCAGCGAGGATGTCGATTGGGACCATCCCAGCTAAAACGCAGGCTGCATCGTCGGAGATAGTTCGGAATTGATTGCGCAGAGTCTGTGAGCTGATGATAGCTTCTTCCTGCACTCATTTGACCACTCTGGACAGCAGAATCCTGCGGGCGTATCCAGGCCCGCCGATGTTCGGGAGCATTCGAGAGAGTGCTGCCTGCATCAGCGATGCTTTCTTACTAGAATACTCGACGTGGGCTTTGAAGCGCAGCCTGTTGTCGAGCATGACTCCAAGGTACCTCAAAGATTGTCTGGACCTGATTGTCTGGTTTCCGACCCGGAAGCTGGCGTATTCCACCTTTTTGCGGCTGGTTATTAGGACAGCTTCGGTCTTGTGGGCAGCTCGTTCCAGACCGGTAGACTCTAGCCATTCCTTTATTCTTATAACTGCCTCATCCGTGGCAGACTCCACCTCGTGTACGTGCTTGGCTACTGTAACCACTGCGATATCGTCAGCGAAGCCAATTACTTTGACTCCCTCGGGTAATGTTAGTCGCAGAACTCCGTCGTACATAATGTTCCATAGGAGAGGTCCCAGAACCGACCCTTGCGGGACTCCCGCGGAAACACTGTAGTGCTTAACGCCATCATCAGTATGGTATCTTAGCTTCCTATTGCTGAAGTAGTCCGTGACTATCCTCAGCAGGTAGTATGGTGTATCCATCCTGGCCAGGGATCTCCTAATGGATGACCAGCTTGCCGAGTTGAACGCATTTTTGACGTCGAGCGTTACTAATGCGCAGTATTTCTTCGTCCCCCATTTCCACCTTTTCCCTTGTATTGCTTCAGTTGCTATATCCACTACTGCCTTTATGGCATCGACGGTAGAGCGTGATTTTCTGAAGCCGTACTGACAGTCTGACAAGGCTCCGTTTTCCTCCGCCACCGCAAGCAGTCTGTTATAGATTATACGCTCTAGGATCTTTCCCAGCGTATCGAGCAGGCATATTGGGCGATACTATGATGGTTGTCCGGGCGGCTTATTGCCCTTTGGAAGCAGCACTAAATGTTGCAATTTCCATGGTGTAGGGAATACCCCCTCCTCTATGCACCCTTGCATCGTTGTTAGAAAGATGTCCGGTCTCGTTTTAACAGCCGCCTTGATTGCCCTATTCGGGATGCCATCCGGTCCAGGTGCTTTGCTGTCTCCGATTTTTCTGCATGCCCCAAAGAGTTCTTCTGACGTGATTGCCGGGATATGCTCCATGCTGATCTCCCTCGCGATGGAGACCATAGTTGTTGGTCTATGGGGGAATAGGTGCTCTACTATAGTCTTTAGCATTGCCGGGCATTTAAGTTGCGGAGACCTGCTGCTTTTAAGCTTCTTCATCACCACTCTATACGCCATGCCCCAAGGGTCTAATTCGGCCTCGTCACAGAGCCGCCTAAAGCTCCTTGACTTACTCTCCTTAATGGCCCTTTCCAGTTCTCGCCTTGCCAATTTAAATGTGGTTAGCCGCTCTTGGAAATCTTGTCAGCCTCTGGATCTCTGAGATCTGCGTCGTGCTTGTACGCACTTCGCCCTGAGCCGTTTAATCTCGTCGGTCCACTAGTAGCAGGGCTCGCCTCTTTTACTGACAGACTTTCTGGACATTGCTGCGTCGCACGCTGTGGTTATGACCTGGATCAACTGATGCGAAAGTGCCTCAGTAGATCCATTATTTGTTGTGGCGTTGGTGTTTAACATTTCTTCGAACATGTCTTTGTCGAAGAGCGTGTCCTTCCACTTTGATCCTCTTAGGGTGGGACGCAGTCTACGTTTCTCCTCGCCGACATTAAATATAATTGCCTGGTGGTCACTGTGGGTATAGTCTTCGCTGACCCGCCATTTGGTTTTCCGCAGGAGTGAGTTGCTCATGAATGTGATGTCAATGATTGACCCTCTGCCTGCCCTTCGAAACGTTTCCGCTATACCGTCGTTGGCCAGACTAATGTCCAGTGCTGCGAAGCATTCGAGGAGAGCTCTTCCCCTTGCGTCAGTGGTTCTACTGCCCCAATCAGTAGCCCAGGCGTTGAAATCTCCAGCAATAATCACTGGGTGTTTCCCCCGCGCGTCAACTACGATGTCGTCCAGCAGCTTAAGATAGTCCGCCAGTGTTATACTGGGGGGCGCATAGCAACTATAGAAGTGCACACCATTTATCCTTGCATATACGAAAAGGTCAGCCTGCTGGCCGACTGACTGCAGAGCATAGCTCCCGCAGGTCCATATCGCGGCTTTTTTCGTGGTATCGTCTATCCAGCTACTTCCATTTATGGGCTTGTACGGTTCGCTTATTAGGGCTACGTCGATCCTTTTCTCTCGTGCAGTTTGCCCCAGAAGGTCCTGTGCGGCGGCGCAGTGGTTTAGGTTTATCTGGACAACATTCATCATATTAATTTGGCCAGTGCCTTCTTGAGTACCGGGCACTTGCTGCTACCAGCTACGTGTCCGGCGTTTTCTGGCGTGACTGTCTTACACCAGAAGCATAATGCGTCCTTTTTTAATTCTTTGGCTATGTGGCCCTCCTCTCCACAGTTTCTGCACTGCTTGGATCGGTCATGCTCGCTCTTGCATTGACGCGCCGTGTGGCCAAACTCCAGACACCTAAAGCATTTGGTGAGGGCCTTTCGAACACGAATACGGCAGTTCACCCAGCCGACTTTGATTTTGCCGGACTCCAGCAGCTTGTTCCCCTTCTCTGTCGGTAGCCCCACTGTCGCGATCTGCGTGCCGCCGTAGGCCAAATTGTTCGGTGATGTCACCAGATTCGCGTAGCTGGAACAGCAGGTCGCCTTTCTGGGTTCTCCTAATCTTTGTGACCGATTCACCCAGGTTGTGGAGCTTGGGGTCCGCTTTGACCCTGCGTAGTATTTCGGCGTAGGAAAGTTCACCCTTGGTTGCCACCACTATTGCGTTCTTCTCATCCTTCTTGTTCTTTTTGAGAACTTTCGACCAGGCACTGTCGCGGCCTATAATCTGCTCGTTGCTCGCCGCACTGATGGGCTTTTGACTTTTTGTGGCTGTGTTGGCGACCTTCTTCCTGGAGGCATTTAACCACTCATTTTCTCCTGTTGCCTGTTGTTTGCCTGTGGTTGCCTTTGCCCGCTTATCTGTGGCCACTGGGGTCTCAACGCCAGCTGCGGCATCCTTTTGCTTGGTGTTTGCCAAAGGTGAATGTTTCTGATTCCGCTTTGGCTCCGGACGTTTCCTGTCTGTAGCACCACTTGCCGGATGTACTTCCTTCCGCTTTGGCTCCGGGGGTTCGCTGTCGCCTACACCATCTGATGGGTGTTTCTGCTTCCGCTTTGGCTCCGGGGGTTCGCTGGCTGCAGCCTGCCTTCTCTTTGGTTCTAAAGTTGACTTTAGCCAGAGCGAAGTTTGTGAGAAGTTGTTCTGACGAATTACCTCTTTTGCCTTCTCGTCGTGAAGCTGGATCTCCGAGAGCTCATAGAAAGCTCTGATGCTTTCAATGGCATCTCGCATCGCTTGGTGAATTGAGCGCCTTTTTCCGTTTTCCAGCATTTCTACCAGCCCCCTAGTTTGCTCACCTAGTTTGTGGAAATCAGATTGCTGGGCGGATGGTTCGACCGTCACGTTTCTTATTGCAGGTGACTCGCGTCGTTCCGTGTGTCTTTGTGCTGATGCTATTTGGCCAACTGGTGACCTCAGCATCCTTGAGCTCCCCTGAAAGGGGTTTTCCTCGTCCTCCTCTGTATTTTCTCCGGTGTTTTTGTTTGTTTTGTTTGTAATCATTTCTAGTAGGTCCCTACTCAAAGCCGCTATCAATGCTCGAATGTGTAGTCACCCAGGGATCCCATGATTATCTGTGCAAGCAGGGAGGCCATGCGAGGGTTGGCACAATCCCTTATGAGGTATTGTGTCAGAGCCGGATCGGTGCTAAGCAGGAATGTTTCATCTGCACCTACACCACCAACTTAATGGTGACGCAACATTGAACGTACTTTGAGGCCTGCCAATGTTTTAACGGTAACAGAATACTACAAACGTCAGCCCTCATAGCTCTCATTCCAATTCGTTATCCAGTACGCCATAATTAAGACCTTACTGGCCTCGGTCTGAATGTTTCTTGTTTTTATTGGTTTTGGTACTGATGACGAAGTCATCGTAAAGAAAGAACAGTTTGTAGTTCTTCTCGGTATAATGATGTATAAGATACTATATGTATAATATATGCAACCTCTCATCTAGGGCAGGAGGCTGCACGTTTCACGATGTGGCGGGTACATCTGGATCTCGCCATTTTCTTCATTCTGTATCCCTCATAGCCACCGTATGGGTGGGGAGCACTTACATGAAAGACGGTGCTTATTCGTCCTGTCACAGAAAGTTCATAGGGGTTCCTTTGACCTTTTCAGCCACGCCCTCCTTCTCTGCCGCTCTTGGTCGGGGACTGCTTATTGGGTATTCGCAGCTAACCTGCATTTGTGCAGGCCGTACACTATCCGCCACCTGTGACCCCCACAGTTGCCTGAGCTTAGCTTCAGCAGCCCGTCCGACTTGGTGCTGTGTGGGAGGAACACCGTCTTCGTTTCCCCCTAATCCGGGTTAGCCTGTAACGGAGGCAGAGCGGGTCGTCTATTTTATTGCATATAATAGCCATGACCGGCTTACATAATTTTAAGGTAGTCTTACGTTAGTAGTTTTTAGTAATTAAAAAAAAAAAAAACAGCCACAGCACTTGGCTAATAAAAAAAAAAAAAAAAAAAATAAGTGTTAGGATTAGCTTAGAGCGCCCGCATGGGGTCAGTACGTTATTACAAGATAGTTAAGTTAATTAAACTGGTATATATATATTCTGAATTCTAAAATAAAAATGCATTGAAAATAAAAAAAAAATTCGCCTCCGCATACATTTTTCTTGCCGCTTCAGTGTTCTGCTTTCTGAAATAGTTCAGAGTTGCAAGAGACCTTTTTCTCGTTTTGTTGCTAACCTCGTCAAAGCAAGGTTGTTTTCTTTTATTTTCCTTTTGTGCTGTTTTTGTATGAGAAACAAATTTGATCAGATTTGTGAGAATACCTGGGTGCAAGAAGGCGTTGCTCCATTCGGTTGATTAGCTGTAGATGCCCTCATCTAGTTTATCGCGATAGATATCGATGTTATTATCTTTCCAGATTAGTTTAGCCAGAAGGGGCATTTTTTCGACATATGTAGGTGTTTACTGTTGATAACTCGCATTTAACAGTCAGAGGCATTTGATCCGAAAATGTGTGTGCAGGTATATGCATGTCCTGTACTAGATTGTGCCACTTTCCATTTATTACTGCGTAGTCTATTACTGAGCAGCCATTACCTTTAACATAAGTTAGTTTTCCTTCGCTATCACTAATGCTTCTGCCATTAAGCATACACAAATTAAACGAGTCGCATGTTTCAATTAACTGCCTCCCTTTTGTGTCTAAGATGCTATCTTCCGATTTTGTGGTACAATTGTGCGTACTTTCCATTCCATCTGGTGTGCTTGTGAAAACTTCTTCATTTCCAACGCGTGCATTAAAATCCCCAACAAATAGAGTGTTATCGCCTCCTGTGTTCAGCAAAAAATTCAAGAATTCTTTGTAGTCACTATTCCAGTTGCACGAACTAATGTATATTGGGACAATCTCGAAGCGTTTGCCTTGCACTTCTATTTCAACTAAATTTCTACCTTCCTTTCTCACAAAATCGCATTTGACTTTTGAAGCGAATCGTTTCTGGATCCCAAAAAGCATACCACCGCTGGCCCTATCTGCATTATGAATTCGTACAGCAGTACTCCACACCAGCCTATACTCATCAAAAAATCTCTGGTATTTTTCAAAGTCTTCTTTGATAATACAAGTTTCATACAGAAAGAATAATTCATGTTTTTAAAAAATCCATAAAATTACACTTATTTTTTAATCCGGCTATATTATAAGATAAAATACTAAATACATGCTTTTTATTTGAAATAACTACGTTTTGATTCAGGCAGACGGCATCACTTTTAGGTACAATAATTTTCATTGCCGCCGTGGCGTAAGTGGTTAGTGTGTCGGGTCATTGCGCGTGAGGTTCCAAGTTCGGATCCCAGAATACACCAAAAAGTTTTTTCACGGTCACACCTCTCGCGAGCGTCTGACAAACATCCGAGAGTACTGTTGTCTCGAAGAAGATTCTCAAAACAAATTGCGCTTCAGATACGGCACTAAACTGTAGGTCCCTTCTATTCGTGTGAAAAATATAACGCACACAACGTGAGTGGTTGCGAGAAGCTAGGACCTGGCACTTAAAGAGCTGTTGCGCCAAATATTTAAATTTTTTTTTTAATTTTCATTGGTTTGTGTCCTAGATAAGTTAGCTGCCACATCAGGAATTATTGCAGTTCTAGTTGTCACTGACCCTTCCGTCACTTGGTTTGCAATCTTACTTACTTACTTAGGTGGCGGTACAGTTCGGGGTGAACCTGGGCCTCAACCAACAAGCCTCTCCATTTAGCTCGGTCTTTAGCTAATTGCCTCCAGTTGCGCACTCCAAGTTGGTCGAGGTCCCCTTGAACTTGTGCGCGCCACCTACGGCGATGATCCCCTCTACTGCGTCGTCCCTCGGGGTTAGATTCGAAGACTCTGCGGGCCGGAGCGTTGGTGTCCATTCGCTCTACATGTCCTAGCCATCTCAGACGTCCAATACGCAGTTTTTTGACTAGGTCGATGTCGCTGTACAGCTCGTATAGTTCGTGATTGAATCTTCTCCTCCAAAACCCGTCAACGCAAACGGGACCGAAAATCTTACGAAGAATTTTTCTCTCGAAGGGACCAAGGATATCTTCATCCTCTTTTAATAAAGTCCATGTTTCAGCGCCGTAAAGCAGGACTGGGATGATCAAGGTCTTATATAGAGTCTCCTTAGTTGTTCGAGATAGGGCTTTACTGTTGAATTGCCTTATAAGCCCAAAAAAACAGCGATTGGCAAGAGTTATTCTTCGATTGATTTCTGCACTGATTTTGTTAGAAGAATTTATAGCAGAGCCAAGGTAGACAAAGTCCCTTACTACCTCGAAGTTATAGCTGCCCGCGGTGACGTTTTGTCCAATTCGTCGGTGTTGGTTTTCCCTTCTAGTTGACAGCATATACTTGGTTTTGCCCTCGTTTATCGCTAAACCCATTTTGGCCGCTTCCGCCTCAATGCTTGCAAAAGCACCGGTGACAGCCCGCTGAGATCTTCCGATAATGTCTATATCGTCGGCGTATGCAAGCAGTTGTACAGACTTGTAATAGATTGTGCCTCCGGTGTTGGCTTGTGAGTTCCGCACAATCCGTTCAAGTACAATATTGAAGAAGTCACATGACAGCGCGTCACCTTGTCTAAAGCCTTTTTTGACATCAAAGGTCTCGGTGAGGTCATTACCGACCTTGATGGAGCAGCGAGCGTTCTCCATCGTCAGCCTGCACAGACGGACAAGTTTGGCAGGGATGTCAAAACTAGACATGGCTCTATAAAGCTCTTCTCTATAGATGCTGTCATAGGTGGCCTTGAAATCGATAAAGAGGTGGTGAGTATCGATTTGGAATTCTTGGGTTTTCTCCAGGATCTGCCGAAGTGTGAAGATTTGATCGATGGTGGACTTCCCTGGCCTGAAACCGCACTGATAGGGTCCAATCAGGCTGTTTATAAAGGGTTTCAGGCGTTCACACAATATCGCAGAAAAGATCTTGTATGCGATGTTCAGAAGACTGATGCCTCTATAATTGGCGCAGTTGAGGGGGTCTCCTTTCTTGTGGATCGGGCAAACGATGCTGACCAAATATTAGAAATGAGTTGGTGTATGCACTCTACCAATTCATCCCCAGCTGCCTTGAAAAGTTCGGCCGGTAAGCCGTCAGGTCCAGCAGCCTTGTTGGATTTTAGCTTGGATATTGCTATCCTCACTTCGTTTTGGTCAGGTGGACGGAAATTTTGACTATCATCGTCTATGTTGAATTGTTCATTCTGCCTGACAGCGGGATGTTGGTCTTCGTCGCCGTTATACAGTCTGCAGAAGTAGTTTTTCCATATTCTCAGCACCGACTGTGATTCTACTACGAGGTTTCCATTTTCATCTCTACAGGTTTCTGTACGGGTATTACTTCTCTGACACGTTCTTTTTACCTTTTGGTAAAACTTCCGTACATTGTTCCTGGAGTATAGACTCTCGATATTCTCAAACGCGCGCTTCTCATGCTCTTTCTTCTTCTTTTGGAGAAACCGATGTTCTTCCCGTCTCTTTTGCTCGTAGAGCTCACGAGCAGCTCTCGTCTTCCTTTGCAGCGCCGCTTTGTATGCCTCTTGTTTTGCTGCATGCACTCGCCGGCATTCTTCGTCAAATCAGGGGTTTCGCGGTGGTGGTCGAGCGAGACCCAGCACATCAGTCGCGGCGTTTCTGATGGCATGTTGGCAGCGTTGCCACTGGTCTTCGGTACTTGATGCTGGCGGCAAAGGGGTGATTGCGAGATTTCGGGATACGCGTTCAGCGAAGAGTCTGGCGGTCTCTTGCGATTGTAGCTTTTCGGCGTTAAATTTTCTCACAGTAATTCTTCTTTGTTGCTCAGATTGGCATATCCGCATTCGTAACTTGGCTACAACAAGGTAATGATCCGAGTCTATGTTGGCCGCTCGGAAGGTCCGGACATCCAGAATACTGGAGGCATGCCTTGCGTCGATCGCAATATGATCAATTTGGTTGATCGTGACATGATCATTGGACTGCCATGTCTGCTTATGAATGTCGAGATGAGGAAACCATGTGCTTGCTATGGTGACATTTCGCTCCACAGCGAAATCAATTAGCCTTAGTCCGTTATCAGACGTGGTGTCGTGTAGGCTATGCTTACCGACTGCCCTACCAAAGACGTCCTCCTTTCCTATTTTGGCGTTAAAATCGCCCAATACGATTTTAACGTCGTATTTAGGACATTGCTCGTATGTTTTGTCGAGGAGCTCGTAGAAACACTCTTTGGTGGCAGGGTCCTTTTCTTCTGTGGGGGCATGAACACATATTAGGCTTTTGTTAGCGAATTTAGCCTTGATCCGGATAGTCATAATACGCTCGCCCACGTGTCGGAAGCTTAAGACTTCTTGCCTAAGTCTGTCGCGTATGACAAATCCGCATCCGAATAAGCGTTGCCTGTTGCCTCTGTAGCAATCACCGTAGTAGATGTCACAGTTTTTCATCCTCTTTTTGCCCGGCCCATCCCATCGCACTTCCTGGATAGCGGTAATATCTGCTTTATAGCAGTCTAGGGCCTCTGCTAGTTGTTCGGCTGCACGTGGTCTGTAAAGGGACAGAACATTCCACGTACAGATCCGAAGGTCGTTGTCCTTATTTCGTTTGCTGGGGTCGTCATTAGTTGAGTCATCCTTATCCGAGGCTTTTGGTTGTTTCGGAACCATGCGCTTTTTACGTGGTAGGGAAGTTACCCCGACGGCACAACCCCCAACTTGGAGGGCCAGTTCCTTAATTATTCCCCTAGGACGAGGGGCCGGGTACACCGGTGCCAGTAGTCCACTACGGGAGTATGAGCGCTGCCGTTGGCCCATTAAGGGCTCCTCCGCCACCATCTCTATTCCAATGTCCTGACCAGCATTGGAAATTCCTTACCGACCTGTGATCCGAATACGTCGAAGCAGCTCGCGCAAGGTATTCACTAAGTTCAACCTAACTGGAACTATAGACGCCACCGTTGACTCTGTCTAGGGAATTCGTCCGCTGCCGCCTGGAACAGGAAGAAGTGCTCTAGTGAAAAAAGCACTCTTCCCCCCTCTCTCATCTGCTGCCACCAAGAATCCGCCAAACGGGGATGGTTACCCATCTCTTGGATTAAGGTACTAGGCACCCGGCTGTCACCGCGTGGAGGTTGAGAGTAGGAGTTGGTAGGCCGCAGCTGAGTGAAAACGCTTGTATTTTCATATGATCGCATGCATTACCAGTTTGCAATTAGCTGGTTCAATAATGACGTTCCATCCTCGCTTTCGCACATAAGCCGTTCATTCACGTCGTAGTGGAATGTTTTTCCTTCAATTTCTATTTTCTGTCCCTTCAGGTCAATTTTTTAATTCAAGTTTCTCCGTAGTACATCATTTTTGCGGTTCAGCATTCTTCTACGCCGGTCTCGGATTGCCTTAAGATAATCGCCGTGCATGAAAATTCCTGTGTTTTTCAGCTTTGCACTTTTTTTCATGATTTTATCCATTTCGTTTGTATTACGCACACGCACCAAAACATTTGCCACTTTATCATCTCTGGACCAGAGTTTCTTTACTTCATTCGGAGCAAAATCCTCCGTACTCACCTCTAGGAACTCTGTGCAAAGATCCCTTGCTCGTGCAATCGGGTCGGTGTTCTCATTCATTGGGAGATATAGGACTACGTTATTTTCGCATGCTTTTCAGGATAGGGGGTTGATTTCTTGCTCCCAAGTGCTGCATCTAGCCTGAGTTTGTTTCAGTACCACTTGTGTTTGTTGCAGTTGAAGCTGTGTGTCTACTAGTTTTTCTTGTAGAGAATTAATTTGGCTCCTTTGCTCTTCAATGTCTTTTTTTAAAAGTCGGAGATCATCTTTTGTTGCTAGGTTTATCATTTTTCTGTCGGATAACTTTTCCAAATCCTCAACTGACATGCTGCCTACTCCCATTTTGCGAGATTCTTTTGTATTGTTTTGATCAGCCTCGGGCGAAGTATCGGCGAATTTCCTTTTTTCCATCGATATGTATTGGCTTGTTAGCGGTTTTCTTGTTTCCTCACAAGACCAATGAGAAATTTTTGGTTTTTTGCTTACAAAAAAAAAGAAATTTACTCAGGATATTTTGTGTTTTCGGTAACTATTTGTATCGCACTATTTAGGTACAGTTAACTCTGCTTAAAATTATGACTATAAATAGTTTAAATCAAAACGAAATAGGAAGTCTAAACTTTTCTTGACACTATCGGGCCAGGGTTGCCAAGTACATTTATTTTTTAAATAAAATTATTTTTGAGTAAAATAATATTACAACCAGATCAGACACAACGGTGGCATGGTTACATGATCATAGCCCTTCGGGCTGATCGTACCGCCCATTGTGTCTGAACTGGTTGTCGTTGTCGTCGGCATAAAACTGTTATAAATTTTCCGCATAAGTACAAAATTTAAAATAGTAAAATATTATATATAAGTTAAGTTTTGAACTAAATGTTTTAGTTTATTTGTGACTGTCCTTAAAATGCCAAAAAAGGGGTATACGTTGCCAGGATATAATAATCGCGGTCCTGGTAACAATGTATACGAAGAGGACAAAGTAGTAAATTCGGCGGATTTTCTTGCATATGTTCACGATTTTGAATATGAATTGGCTAATACTTCTGAAGATATAAGAGAGGCGGATAGAGAAGCAATTGGCAGTTTTATTAAAGATTTTAAGGAAACCGGACGTGTAGCAGATTTAGCTGGATTTCTTAGAATAGGACTTAAATACGGTGTTGAAAGTGTGTTTGGTATAAATTACCCAAAAATGAGTAATGATAAAAGAACATTAGCTCAAGAAATATTTGGTCGAAGTATTTCGTTGAAGAGATAAGAATATCTATAATAAGTCTATAGAATACCTATAATAATACTATAGAATATCTAAATACGTGAATTTTAACGCATTTAAAAAAGGAGAAGAGTGTAAACAACTGTACGTAGAATATAGAGGTCCACACGGACATTTTTATAAACAAATTAAAACTGATTACGAAAATAGAATTTCGAAGGCGACTTTTCACCTGATACTATTAAGTTCTTTGAAGACATTGTTGGTGTTCCTGACACTGGTAGTATTTCTGAAGCTGCTAATGGAGCATCGATTATACTTGCAGCGGCTATACCAAAAGATACGTCAGAAAGTGGAGCGTGGAGTGGGCCGAATACTGAGCAAGATCTGGGGCAAGTGGAATTGCTGGATCGTCATCATCAGTCGTTTCAAATTTAACGTGGATTCACCCAAGTGCTCCTTCTCCATCAAGTGTAGCGCAGTCTAAAAAAAAGTCGCATTTTACATTTTATGGATATATGTAGTAATGAAAATATTCAGTTAAATGAACCGAATTATATGGAATGTGTTACAACGCCATTGGCTTTAATTCCAGTTGATTTTTTTTACCATTTTATTTAAGTAATGCAGAATTTTAAAGTGGCTGGTCAAACGGTAGTGCATGCGATCATATGAAAACACAAGCGTTTTCACTCAGCTGAGCCCTACCAACTCCTACTCTCAGCCTCCGCGCGGTGACAGCCGGGTGCCTAGTACCTTAATCCAAGAAATGGGTAACCAACCCCGTTTGGCGGATTCTTGGCGGCAGCAGATGAGAGAGGGGGGCAAGAGTGCTTTCTCACTAGAGCAGACGTAGTCAACGGTGGCGTCTATAGTTCCAGTTAGGTTGAACTTAGTGAATACCTTGCGCAAGCTGCTTCGACGTATTCGGATCACAGGTCAGTAAGGAATTTCCAATGTTGGCAGTACCTTGGAATAGAGAGGAGTCCTTAATGGGCCAACGGCAGCGCTTATACTCCCGTAGTAGACTACTGCCACCGTTGTAGCCGACCCCTCGTCCTAGAGGAATAATTAAGGAACTGGCCCTCCAGGTTGGGGGTTGTGCCGTCGGGGTAACTTCCCTACCACGTAAAAAATCTATGGTTCCGAAACAACCAAAAGCCTCGGATAAGGATGACTCAACTAATGACGACCCCAGCAAACGAAATAAGGACAACGACCATCGGATCTGTACGTGGAATGTTCTGTCCCTTTACAGACCACGTGCAGCCGAACAACTAGCAGAGACCCTAGACTGCTATAAAGCAGATATTACCGCCATCCAGGAAGTACGATGGGATCGGCCGGGCAAAAAGGGGATGAAAAAACGGACATCTACTACGGTGATTGCTACAGAGGCAACGGGCAACGCTTATTCGGATACGGATTTGTCATACGCGGCAGACTTAGGCAAGACGTCTTAATCTTCCGACACGTTAGCGAGTGTGTTATGACTATCCAGATCAAGGCTTAATTCGCTAACATTAGCCTAATATGTGTTCATGCCCCCACGGAAGAAAAAGACCCTGCCATTAAAGAGTGTTTCTACGAGCTCCTCGACAAAACATACGAACAATGCCCTAAATACTGCGCTAAAATCGTATTGGGCGATTTTAACGCCAAAATAGGAAAGGAGAATGTCTTTGGTAGGGCAGTCGGTAAGCATAGCCTACACGACACCACATCTGATAACGGACTAAGGCTAATTGATTTCGCTGTGGAGCGAAATGTCACCATAGCAAGCACATGGTTTCCTCATCTCCATATTCATAAGCAGATATGGCGGTCCAATGATCATCAACCAAATTTATTATATCGCTATTAATGCAAGGCATGCCTCCAGTATTCTGGATGTCCGAACCTTCCGAGCGGCCAACATAGACTCGGATCATTACCTTGTTATAGCCAAGTTACGAATGCGGATATCCCAATCTGAGCAACAAAGAAGAATCACTGTGAGAAAATTTAACGTCGAAAAGGTACAATCGCAAGAGACCGCCAGACTCTTCGCTGAACGCGTATCCCGAAATCTCTCAATCACACCTATGCCGCCAGCATCAAATGCCGAAGACCAGTGGCAACGCTGCCAACATGCCATCAGAAACGCCGCGACTGATGTGCTGGGTCTCGCTCGCCCACCACCGCGAAACCCCTGGTTTGACGAAGAATGCCGGCGAGTGCATGCAGCAAAACAAGAGGTATACAAAGCGGCGCTGCAAAGGAAGACGAGAGCTGCTCGTGAGCTCTACGAGCAAAAGAGACGGGAAGAACATCGGTTTCTCCAAAAGAAGAAGAAAGAGCATGAAAAGCGCGCGTTTGAGAATATCAAGAGTCTATATTCCAGGAACAATGTACGGAAGTTTTACCAAAAGGTAAAAATTACGTGTCAGAGAAGTAATACCCGTACAGAAACCTGTAGAGATGAAAATGGAAACCTCGTAGTAGAATCACAGTCGGTGCTGAGAATATGGAAAAACTACTTCTCCAGACTGTATAACGGATAACGGCGACGAAGACTAACATCCCGCTGTCAGGCAGAATGAACCATTCAACATAGACGATGATAGTCAAAATTTCCGTCCACCAGACCAAAACGAAGTGAGGATAGCAATATCCAAGCTAAAATCCAACAAGGCTGCTGGACCTGACGGCTTACCGGCCGAACTTTTCAAGGCAGCTGGAGATGAATTGGTAGAGTGCATACACCAACTCATCTCTAAGATTTGGTCAGACGAGTGTATGCCTGATGAATGGAATCTCAGCATCGTTTGCCCGATCCACAAGAAAGGAGACCCCCTCAACTGCGCCAATTATAGAGGCGTCAGTCTCCTCAACATCGCATACAAGATCTTTTCTGCGATATTGTGTGAACGCCTGAAACCTTTTATCAACAGCCTGATTGGACCCTATCAGTGCGGTTTCAGGCCAGGAAAGTCCACCATCGATCAAATCTTCACACTTCGGCAGATCCTGGAGAAAACCCAAGAATTCCAAATCGATACTCACCACCTCTTTATCGATTTCAAGGCCGCCTATGACAGCATCTATAGAGAAGAGCTTTATAGAGCCATGTCTAGTTTTGACATCCCTGCCAAACTTGTCCGTCTGTGCAGGCTGACGATAGAGAACGCTCGCTGCTCCATCAAGGTCGGTAATGACCTCACCGAGACCTTTGATGTCAAAAAAGGCTTTAGACAAGGTGACGCGCTGTCATGTAACTTCTTCAATATTGTACTTGAACGGATTGTGCGGAACTCACAAGCCAACACCGGAGGCACAATCTATTACAAGTCTGTACAATTGCTTGCATACGCCGACGATATAGACATTATCGGAAGATCTCAGCGGGCTGTCACCGGTGCTTTTGCAAGCATTGAGGCGGAAGCGGCCAAAATGGGTTTGGCGATAAACGAGGGCAAAACCAAGTATATGCTGTCAACTAGAAGGGAAAACCAACACCGACGAATTGGACAAAACGTCACCGTGGGCAGCTATAGCTTCGAGGTAGTAAGGGACTTTGTCTACCTTGGCTCTGCTATAAATTCTACTAACAAAATCAGTGCAGAAATCAATCGAAGAATAAGTCTTGCCAATCGCTGTTTTTTTGGGCTTATAAGGCAATTCAACAGTAAAGCCCTATCTCGAACAACTAAGGAGACTCTATATAAGACCTTGATCATCCCAGTCCTGCTTTACTGCGCTGAAACATGGACTTTATTAAAAGAGGATGAAGATATCCTTGGTCGCTTCGAGAAAAAAATTCTTCGTAAGATTTTCGGTCCCATTTGCGTTGACGGGTTTTGGAGGAGAAGATTCAATCACGAACTATACGAGCTGTACAGCGACATCGACCTAGTCAAAAAACTGCGTATTGGACGTCTGAGATGGCTAGGGCATGTAGAGCGAATGGGCACCAACGCTCCGGCCCGCAGAGTCTTCGAATCTAATCCCGAGGGACGACGCAGTAGAGGGAATCATCGCCGTAGGTGGCGCGCACAAGTTCAAGGGGACCTCGACCAACTTGGAGTGCGCAACTGGAGGCAATTAGCTAAAGACCGAGCTAAATGGAGAGGTTTATTGGTTGAGGCCCAGGTTCAGCCCGAACTGTAGCGCCACCTAAGTAAGTAAGTAAGCAAACAAATCTCCCTCTCGCACGTGATGCTCGCGATTAAGCGTCTCAGTGATAAAATTGACGCGATAGTCAGTGACAATAATCAGCTCGCCAAAAAAAGGAATGAAATTGTGTCTAAATTAGATGACTTTGCTAAATGCATTGACGATTTGAACAACACCGTTGAGCGCTCTAGTGATTTGTTTAAGGCTAGGTCCAAAATCATTGAGAATCAGCTCTTGAATTTTACCGAAATCGCCAGCTACGGGTCCAGTGATAATATTAACTCTGATGCCCTCAGAAGTGAATTCAAGTCAATAGCCCATAATTTAGTGATTAAACCAATAACAGATGTTAATGATTCCATCAAATCCCTGCGATCAGATCTCGAAATTCATCTCCAAAATAGCTCTAAACCAATTGTGCCCTCCCCTCGCCTTTCCGATCCACTACTTTTAGAATAGGTGGAAAGGGTTAATGATACCCGCAACGAACTTGTGGCAACACGGCTTGCAGTGTCAGATTTTGTTGATGGTATTAAGGCAGTCGTCGGTAAAACTAGTGAATTTCCCATACATGCGCCTTCTACCCCTCCTTACAATACGTCAATTTAGGCTGAGTTAACTGAGTCTGATGCCAACACCACAACTCGCGTCCAGCTACTTCCTCCGTCTCTTGCCCTACCATCGCCTCATTCTGGAGATCCATTATCAACTACTCCACCTCCCGCAGCTGTGCAGCCTCTACTTAAATATTTTGGAACATCGTGGACTCTTTCTGAATGAAATGAACGGCTCGATAAGCTACACTATTTTTGTGATTTGGGATGCCCCCTGACGTGCTGATCCCTCCTGGATTAGAACTTTCTTTCACCGGAACTACTCTATTACAATAACCAAATGCCAGAAGATTTTCTCAAGAAGGTCAAATTGTTTTAAACTCAACATCCCCTCCAAATATGGGTGGCTTTTTTTCTGTTCCCCTGATAGTGCTGTCACACTCGGCAATATGAAACTACGCATATGGACCAATCGGGAGCATAATAAGCAAGTTAAGGATAACTATAAGCGTAATAATAACCCTATCCCTAATCTAGCTTTAAGATAAATAGTTCTAGCTCTATGCTTAATTCAGTTAACCCTCGGCGGACCCCGCTCCCTTCCACTCACCCCCCGTCCACCAACAATACTAAGCACAACAATGGATCCGGTAACTGGTCTTTCAAAACCAAAATCTTTCCTAACTTTAGTTACGCCCCCTACAAATCGCCTCTTAGAAGTAGAGTGTCATTTGATCTCACGCCTGTTTCACCTCCCCCTTCACGTCACCCGACCCCCAGAGTAATTCATCCTCCTACTAACTATCCCAATTTTACTCACTCTCATACTCTTAATCCTGGCCCTCCTACCTCCTCTTCCTCTCTTACCAAACGCCCCGATAATACAACACATCCATGTCTACCGTTGCCGATTTCACTCACTCGGATACTCTTAATCCTGTCCCTCCTATCCCTTCTTCCTCTCTTACCATAAGCCCCGATAATACTGGCAATATTCCAAACATCACCTCCATATCTACTGTCACTCCTCCCAGCTTCTTAGACCCATTACTGCCTCCCACTGTGAAACTGACCAAACAATTTTCCGATTCAGATGTTGATGGACGATATGTCTTGTCTCGGTTGAGAGATCGCAATATTTATGCGTCGGCTTTACCTTGCCTACTTGCATGACAAGCCTGATTCTATCTGTGTCGATGGCAAGACCAACACCAACATCAAGGTCTTGATTTCCCAAGAGGGTCTTCCAACAGAACAAGAAACCCTAATGCACATCTTTGTCAAATTTCATGAGACCTATCCTCTTATGCATCATTTATCAAGTCCAAGCGCACACACACACAACAGTCCCAAGTTTCTAAGTTGTTACTATCAAAATGTAAGAGGACTTATCTGTGAATCTCTCTATCATGAATATCTCGACCGAATGCAACGGAGTCTAATTTCTGACCCCAAGCGGTTTTACCATTTCATTAATGTTAAAAGAAAATCCGATGGCCTCCCTTCCGCTTTAAAACTGTCTAGCAGATCCTCAGCCGACCCTGAAACGGTCGCCAATCTCTTTGCAACCTTCTACAGCCAGTCCTATACTGATCACTTACACGAATCAGATCCTGTTTATTTCAGCTACTTGAACAATTGTGCGCAAACTTCTCTTGTTTCAATCGAGGTTACGACAAACATGGTTCTTGAAAAGATCAGTCGGCTCAAGGACAACTATTCTCCTGGCCTTGACGGGCTTCCCGCTATTGTCTTAAAGAAATGTATGAATGTCGTATCACAGCCTCTTAGTGCCCTTTTCCAGCTCTCACTCTCTCAAATTGTCTTCCCTTTTCTGTGGAAGAACTCTTTCATTTTCCCCATTCACAAAAAAAGGCAGTAAAAGCGGGATTTCAAATTACCGATCCATTGCCAAACTGTCATGCATCCCAAATCTCTTTGAAAGTATTGTTTACGATTCTTTGTACTTCCATTGTAAACCAATCTTCTCCCCATCTCAACATGGTTTTTTAAAAGGAAGATCTACCACGACCAAAATAACTGAATTTGTTTCCCGAGCATTACACGCATTAGAGGGCGGCAATGAAGTCGATGTAATTTCTACGGCAAAGCATTCGACAATATCTAGGCTTCATCAAACGCTGGTCTAAAGAATTCTCGAATCCTTATGTCAGCAAATCCTTGTACGGTACCTTTGTCAGACCCATCCTTGAATACGCTAGTCAAGTTTGGTCACCCTATCAAGTTACGCATTCCATGAGAATTAAAGCTGTCCAACGAAGATTTATCCGTTTCGCTCTACGTGATCTCTCTTAGGATGATAAATATAATTTGCCTCCATACGAAGATCGGTTAAAACTGATTAATCTACAAACTCTTGCAAATCGCCGCCATCTCGCTGACATACTCTTCGTGCATCAACTATTAGTGGGTTCGATTGATTCTCCCGCTTTACTACATACGATCTACCTAAATACTATCCCTCATAACCTTAGATCTGTACCCCTCTTTGATCTCGCGTGTCACCGGACCAATTATGGCCACTTTGAACCCATGTCCAGAATGTTGCGTTTGGCCAATAACGCACATATGACCTTTGATTTTCATCTCAGCCGATCCTCCCTTAGAAAGCTCCTTCACACCTCCTCATAATTTTCCCCACACTTTCTTCTTTACATTAAGTCTTCAAAAAAAATTAAAATAAGGCCCTTTAGCTTAGTTATGTTTCTCTGTTAGTTTTTAAACTTAGTTTTAAGTTAATTGTTTGTAAGCTTGTGTGGGCCCTTAGGGGCCTAGCCGCAAAAAAAAAAATAAAAATAAATAAAAAAAAAAAAAAAATAAAAAAAAATTGTTTTAAGCTTAGCGTTAAGTCGCCCTTTTTGTTAGTTTTTAAGACATAGTTTTAAGTACCAGCTTGTATTAAGCTTGAATAAATAAATAAATAAATAAATAAACATGTCGTCAGAAATGCCGCGACTGATGTGCTGGGTCTCTCTCGGTGGGCATAAATCCTCTTCTCTAGTCCTCCCCGTGGTCGCCCGCTGGAAATGGCTAATCCTAGTTCGCTAGGTTAGTGTCAGCTAAGACTAACACGCACGCATCAATCGTGCGCAGTGGTCTTCGAGAATGAGGTACCAACAGATACCTAACTCCCTGGTTGTGTGAGCTTTAGAACCGTGCCGAGGGATGGAAGACTGGGGGTTAAACCAGTCCTAACGAGCTCCTGTGGGCGCCCTGGCAGGGCCCACAGTAAGTTGCGCCTTATCTTAGCATGCCGGTAAACTAAGATCGACCAGTTGTTCCGTGCTTAATCGTGGGAATCAAAATGAACAATGAAAACCTAAACAAACAAATAACAAATATAAATTTACAAAAAACACAAAAAAAATTAATTTTACCTGGGGAAGTACTCTCTGGACAGACAGGGATGGAACTGGGGGGCGATGTCGTAGTGTCATCCCCACAGTCTTCCGTGTCTGGGCTAGAGGAAGAGTTTGAGGACGTTTTACTGGCTAGCGACAGCGAGGATGCGGACAGCACACTCAAAGACGCTAGCGCAGTGGGAGGTGAGCAGGCTAGCACTCTCACTTCTGTAATTAAGGGCGATAGTGGGTTGGCTAGTACTCCCATCTTATTAGAGCAGGGCACACGTGAGTTGGCTGGTACTCTCACGGAAGTTAGAAAGGGTAGCAGTGAGTTGGCTGGCACTCTCACTAAAGGTGGCAAGGGATCAGTGACCAAAGGGACTAGTAGCGCAGCTGGCGAGAACTCTGCTGCTCCTAGTTTCTCTGAGGTCGTGCGGAAGGGTAGCAGGAAAAACGCACACCAACTGGAGAAGATGCTTGTGCGCAATGCTCGGCGGAAGGTCGAGAGTGCTAGGCGCAAGGTCCAACAGTTCGGGGGGTGTGAAGTTAACTCCATGAGTGCTTGGGATAGGTTGCAGCTTGATCGGGCTAAGGCAGTCTTAGCCGATGAGGCTGCCAGGAAGGTAGCGGCGCACAGGCAGGTGAGGCTAGAAGTAGGGAGGAGCTGGGGGCCTCTACGAGTGGAGTAGAGCCTTCCAGCAGAACTGAGGGCACAGGCAGGGAGGGGGAGACTTCAGCTGCGGGGGCCTGTAGGGTGGCGTTCCAAAGCAAAAGGAGCAAGTCCGACGATGTCGTGGAACCGAGCGCGGCGAAAAAGGTGAAGGCTGGTATTTCGCCTTCGGCGCGCCCGAACTACGATCCGGAGGATGAGCTCCTTGTTGCTATTGTCAACGAGCAGGAGCCCTGCGGTCGCCTGACCATGGACCAGTGGATCACCGTCGAGGAGAAGTTTCGGGATGCTCTGTGGAAGAAGATGTCTTTCACTGAGGATAGTGACCTTCAATTCGACGGTGCTGGATGGGAAGGGGGCCGGAAGGTTGTTGCCTGTGGGAACAAAGCCTCTGCTGACTTCCTTAGACAGTTTATTTCGGAGGTTGGGGAAGTGTGGAGCGGGTTTCAGCTCAAGTGCGTGACTATGGCGGAGTTGGCGAGATACACTCCGCCCAAAGCTTGGGTCTGGGTTCCGCTGCCATACACCTACCCAGTCTCGGCCATACTGGTACAAGAGCCATGGATCAGCGACAACAACCAGATCCAAGGGCTCAAAAACAGGAATTACACGTTGTTCTACAAAGCCAACGAAGGTAAAATCAGGGCTTGTATACTTTTAAAAAACAACATAAGGGCATTTCTTTTGAATAATTTCAGTGACGGCGATCTAGTAGCAGTCTCCTGTGAAAGAGAGGGACGTAAACCACTGTGTCTGGTCTCTGCATACCTCCCGTACGAGCAGGCGGAGATTCCATTTGTGAAGTTGAAGCAGTTGGTAAGGAAGGACAACTGACTCTTCATCGTGGGCTGTGATGCAAATGCGCATCACTCACAATGGGGTAGCAGTGATACTAATACAAGAGGTGAGTGTCTTTTTGATTTCATCCTTTCGACCAAGCTCACCATATGCAACAAGGGTTCTACGCCAACTTTTGTAGTAAGGAACAGACAACAAGTGATTGATATAACCTTAGCTTCTTGTTCTGTTCACCTAACGGTAGAAAAGTGGAGGGTTTTGGAGGAGGCATCTCTGTCTGATCACAGATGGATACGCTTTCAAATTAATTTCGAGACTAGGGTTAGCAACAGCTACAGAAACCCTAAAAGTACAGACTGGGGTATGTATACAGAGCTAGTAAGGAAACATCTTAAGGATGAGCCTATTCGCAACGGCGATCCTCAAGATATAGATAAGGCGGTAGATAACTTAGGCAAAGTAATGAACATGGCATTCGAAAGGGCCTGTCCACTAAGAAAGAAGTCCAAGAGGTCCCAACCTCCTTGGTGGAGCAAGGAAATCAACTCCAAGAAAAAACAGGTTAGGCATTTCTACAACAGGGCCAAAGAAATAGGAGACGGTACCACATGGGATGAATATATGGACCGCAAGCGGGAGTTTAAGTACTTAATTAGGCAATCAAAAAGAAAGTCGTGGAAGGAATTTTGTCAGTCCATTGCGGATACCAGTGAAGCTTCCAGACTTCGCAAGATGCTAGCCAAAGACACTTCTGTCCCAAGCTTCATCAAAAAATCTGACCGCTCGTGGGTAGAAAGTAGCGAAGAAGTTTTAGAAACGTTAATTGAAGCTCACTTCCCAGGAAGTAGATCGCCAATGGATTCTACTACTAATAGCTACTCGTACAATGGTAGGTCAATAGGGGACGACGTAGAGAATCTCATTACATGGAAGAAACTGCGATGGGCCATTATGTCATTCGCACCATTCAAAGCACCAGGCCCTGATGGAATTTTGCCAGCTATGCTGCAAAAAGCTCCAGCCAAGGTCAGAAGCAGGCTTAGGGAAATTTTTAAACATTGTTTAAGGTCATGTTACGTACCAGTGGCATGGAGGGAAGTGCGGGTTATATTCATACCTAAAGCAGGTAAACCAAGCCACACTTCAGCGAAAGACTACAGTCCCATAAGTCTCTCGTCATTCCTCCTCAAGACACTTGAAAGACTTCTTGATATTCACATCAGAAGTAAGTGTTGCAACGGGATTCTATGGAAAGCTCAGCACGCATATCTGAAGGGGAAATCGGTGGAAACAGCTTTACACGACATAGTAGGGAAGATAGAGACTAGCCTTCACCATAAGGAATATGCACTAGCAGCTTTCCTAGATATAAAAGGGGTGTTCAATAACGTAGAAGGAAGGGCCATCAAACAGGCCTTGGAAACAATGAACGTCGAGCATAGCATTACCAATTGGCTCTGCAATATGCTCGGCACTAGAAACATTAACTCCACTATCGGAAACAGTTCAATAAGAAAATCCGTTACCAGGGGGACTCCCCAGGGAGGCGTTATCTCACCCCTCCTCTGGGTTCTAGTCATCGATGAGATACTTTAAGAACTAAGCAACAAGGCATAAGCGTCACTGCTTACGCAGACGACGTGGTGATTTTAGTTCAGGGCAAGTTCCTTGACACATTAAGTGAAATTATGGAATCAGCTCTTAATAGTCTAGAAAAATGGGCTACAGGGTGCGGACTACACGTCAACCCGGATAAAACTGAATTGGTACTCTTCAGCAAAAAATACAAGATACCACCCTTCAAACTGCCTAAGCTAGCAGGGGTGGAGCTTTCCCTTTCGGATCGCGCTAGATATCTTGGGATAATGCTAGATAGGAAACTAAATTGGAAACTTAACATACAGGAAAGGGTCCGCAAAGCTTACAATGCTCTTTTCATCTGTAAGCGGACCACGGGGAAAAAATGGGGCCTGAAGCCCGCAATGATGCACTGGCTATACATCATGGTAGTCAGACCCATACTAACATATGGGGCTCTTGTGTGGTGGAAGGCAACGAATACGAAAAACACACGGGATATGTTGGCCATGGTACAAAGAACAGCTTGCATTGCCATCACGGGTGCTCTACGCACAACACCTACGGCTGCACTCGAAATCTTTCTGTATTTTTTTCCATTAGACCTACAAATTAAATTTCAAGCGGGCAATAGTGCGCTTCGGCTCACTAACGTTGGTCTCTTCAGGACTAATGACATAGGACACAGCTCCATTCTCAAGGAATCTTTTCCCGGAATCCCTGACGAATCGGACGATATACTTGGCAC
This sequence comes from Brachypalpus laphriformis, assembly GCA_945910035.1. NCBI lineage: Eukaryota > Metazoa > Arthropoda > Insecta > Diptera > Syrphidae > Brachypalpus > Brachypalpus laphriformis. The sequence goes on along the minus strand of OX246754.1, from coordinate 104,896,251 downwards.
CTTAGACTTCGACACACCATACGAAGTACTGTATCCAATTAAAGAGGACTGGCGAAGGAAGACAGTCTCTGTCCATAACGAGATTGCAATATACACAGATGGTTCTAAGACCAACGAGGGCACGGGGTCAGGTATTTACTCGAGAGATACGAACCTACAGGTGGCCCTTAGACTTCCGGACACATGCAGTGTGTTCCAAGCAGAGGTTCTAGCTATACTTAAAGCTGCTGAATTACTTGAGATGGGATCAATATCCGATAAGAATATCGCCATCTACATTGACAGTCAGGCTGCGCTAAAGGCGCTAGAGTCTTACGTCACCAAATCTGATATAATCAGGAATTGCCGCACAATGCTTAGGCCATTATGTACGCAGAACTGAGTCAGTTGAGTCATGTTGGGTACCTGGACACTGCGATATTGAAGGCAACGAGCAGGGCTAAAAGAGGAGCGCTGGCTAAAAGAGGAGCGGGGCTCCCACATAGCGATATAATTGGTAGTATTAAGCCACCAGGGTGCGTGGCCAAGGGAACTATTCGGGATAAAATCATTGACACGGCTAATCTAAGATGGTCAAACATAGATGGTCACAGGGTGTCTAAGACCTTGTGGCCTGTGCTAGATCGCAGAAAATCTGGGGAGATAATCAAGTTAGATAGATCGAGGTTAAGAACAGTGATAGGAATACTCTCTGGCCACTGTCTCCTAAGGAGGCATGCCATGAGACTAGGGTTATCCGATACGGATGTTTGTAGGTACTGCGACGACCTACATGTCTCAGAGGATATAACTCATATACTCTGTGAATGTCAAGGAATTGCCAGGACAAGGCTAAAGCATCTTGGAAGATACTTCTTCGATAACCTTGAAGAGGTGAGGTCCCTAAACCATAACAAGGATCTTTTCAGATTCTGTAGGGAGATTAATTGCTTGGGAGAATGGGTTTAGGTCTTCTGCCGTGAAGGTTCCCTAGGGATCGCGATGGGCCCACTTTGGTGCCTAGTATTTTATGATAACCTCATAACCCTACCTAACCTAACCTAACCTACCCTGTGCTGGGTCTCACTCGCCCACCACCGCTAAACCCCTGGTTTGACGAAGAATGCCGGCGAGTGCATGCAGCAAAACAAGAGGCATACAAAGCGGCGCTGCAAAGGAAAACGAGAGCTGCTCGTGAGCTCTACGAGGAAAAGACACAGGAAAAACATCGCCTTCTCCAAAAGGAGAAGGAAGAACATGAGAAGCGCGCATTTGAGAATATCGAGAGGGAGCAATGTGGGGAAGTTTTACCAAAAGGTAAAAATTACGTGTCAGAGAAGTAATACCCGTACAGAAACCTGTAGAGATGAAAATGGAAACCTCGTAGTAGAATCACAGTCGGTGCCGAGAATATGGAAAAACTACTTCTGCAGACTGTATAACAACGACGAAGACCAAGACCTGTCAGGCAGAATGAACCATTCAACATAGACGATGATAGTCAAAATTTCCGTCCACCAGACCAAAACGAAGTGAGGATAGCAATATCCAAGCTAAAATCGAACAAGGCTGCTGGACCTGACGGCTTACCGGCCGAATTTTTCAAGGCAGGTGGAGATGAATTGGTAGAGTGCATACACCAACTCATTTCTAATATTTGGTCAGACGAGTGTATGCCTGATGAATGGAATCTCAGCATCGTTTGCCCGATCCACAAGAAAGGAGACCCCCTCAACTGCGCCAATTATAGAGGCATCAGTCTCCTCAACATCGCATACAAGATCTTTTCTGCGATATTGTGTGAACGCCTGAAACCTTTTATCAACAGCCTGATTGGACCCTATCAGTGCGGTTTCAGGCCAGGAAAGTCCACCATCGATCAAATCTTCACACTTCGGCAGATCCTGGAGAAAACCCAAGAATTCCAAATCGATACTCACCACCTCTTTATCGATTTCAAGGCCGCCTATGACAGCATCTATAGAGAAGAGCTTTATAGAGCCATGTCTAGTTTTGACATCCCTGCCAAACTTGTCCGTCTGTGCAGGCTGACGATGGAGAACGCTCGCTGCTCCATCAAGGTCGGTAATGAACTCACCGAGACCTTTGATGTCAAAAAAGGCTTTAGACAAGGTGACGCGCTGTCATGTAACTTCTTCAATATTGTACTTGAACGGATTGTGCGGAACTCACAAGCCAACACCGGAGGCACAATCTATTACAAGCCTGTACAATTGCTTGCATACGCCGACGATATAGACATTATCGGAAGATCTCAGCGGGCTGTCACCGGTGCTTTTGCAAGCATTGAGGCGGAAGCGGCCAAAATGGGTTTAGCGATAAACGAGGGCAAAACCAAGTATATGCTGTCAACTAGAAGGGAAAACCAACACCGACGAATTGGACAAAACGTCACCGCGGGCAGCTATAACTTCGAGGTAGTAAGGGACTTTGTCTACCTTGGCTCTGCTATAAATTCTTCTAACAAAATCAGTGCAGAAATCAATCGAAGAATAACTCTTGCCAATCGCTGTTTTTTTGGGCTTATAAGGCAATTCAACAGTAAAGCCCTCTCTCGAACAACTAAGGAGACTCTATATAAGACCTTGATCATCCCAGTCCTGCTTTACGGTGCTGAAACATGGACTTTATTAAAAGAGGATGAAGATATCCTTGGTCGCTTCGAGAGAAAAATTCTTCGTAAGATTTTCGGTCCCGTTTGCGTTGACGGGTTTTGGAGGAGAAGATTCAATCACGAACTATACGAGCTGTACAGCGACATCGACTTAGTCAAAAAACTCCGTATTGGACGTCTGAGATGGCTAGGACATGTAGAGCGAATGGACACCAACGCTCCGGCCCGCAGAGTCTTCGAATCTAACCCCGAGGGACGACGCAGTAGAGGGAATCATCGCCGTAGGTGGCGCGCACAAGTTCAAGGGGACCTCGACCAACTTGGAGTGCGCAACTGGAGGCAATTAGCTAGAGACCGAGCTAAATAGAGAGGCTTGTTGGTTGAGGCCCAGGTTCACCCCGAACTGTAGCGCCACCTAAGTAAGTAAGTAAGTAAGCATACTGTTATAGTCAGTCAGTCACAATTCAGCTTTTGTAGAGAGAGGTACTCAATAAAGATTTACAATACATTTTTAACCTTGTCTTGGTCTTTCTATTTTAACGTTTCGCCGGATTTGATAAGGGGCTAAAAGGACACAACCCCCCTTTTTTCCACAAGGTGCCGAAACCCGGGAGAAGGGCGAACAAAGGCATATAAAAAACAATCGTAAACTAGGTACATTCTCTAATCCGTGACTCTAAAGATTCGTGCTCGCGAGTGCAAAAAAGGAAAAGTTAAAAGGTGCCAATGGAATTCTCCGCACGGTCAGCCTATAGAGGGCAAGTTACTAAAATAGTGAAAGCGGCGTCGGAGTTCCTAAAAGCGGAGGAATCCCAATTAAACGACCCAGCTAAGTACGATGATATAGAAGAGGAGCTTATTTCCTACATTCAACGATTGACCGCAGCACATGAGAGCCTAATGACAACGAATCAGGAGGTGCTTGCCAAAAATCTCATCAAGGCGGATGGCGGTGACCTTGACAAAGAACTGGAGAAAATTACGGACTATCAAGATTCCGCCATAGGGATGCTTGCAAAATTAAACTCTCGTGTGACTAAAATACAAAGAAAGCAAAGTCCAGCCGCTGACCAGTTTCAATCTAATACACCATCAGCCTCGGTCGCAAACTGTTCGTTAAAGCTCCCCAAATTGCAGTTGAAAAAATTTTATGGTAACTTCCAAGACTGGCCGCCTTTTTGGGAACAGTTTCGTACCGCCGTGCATGAAAATAACCGTTTAACAACATCCGATAAATTCAGCTATCTTGAGTCGGTGTTAGTAGGTAATGCAAAAAAGGTAATTGCGGGTTTTACGGCTTCAGAGATGTGCTACGATGCAGCTGTCTCACTTCTGCAAGAGCAATTTGGAGATACTGAACGTCTAATAGATAGACACATGCAGCAGTTGATCTCTCTCCGCCCTATACATTTGAAGACAGACGTCGTAGGCTTACGCAATTTATATAATTGTATTACAGCTTGCAGTCGCACTCTAACTGCATTGCAGATTCCCTCGCACCAATACTACGTAATGCTGAAGTCCATATTGCTACGGTGCTTGCCAGTGGATCTTCTTGTTGATTATCACCGGCTGGCAGAACGAGACAGCGATGTTGGAGATATTAAAGGTTCGGACTCAGGAAGCACTTCCACCCTTTCGCACATCGGCGACAAGCAAGTTCAAGGTCTCATGCGGTTTCTAAAACGAGAAGTTGAGTCGCTTGAAAGAAGTCGAGTTTTCTCTGTCGCAACAACTGCCAAACCATCTACTTCATTTTCAACCACCAACACTGCAGCTAGCTTGGTTTCATTCAGTGATAAGGACGAATGCTTATTTTGTTCTTCAGACAGACATGCAACAAAAGAGTGCGATAGTGAGCTGTCCCTCGCGGAAAAAAGAGATATATTGCGTAAAGAGAATCGGTGTTTTCGTTGTGCTAGACGCGGTCACTCCTCAAGAAATTGTAGAAATTCAAAGTTTATTTCGTGTAAAAAATGCAAAGGCAAACACTTTACATCCATGTGCGATCCATCCTTTGTAAAAACAAATGCTTTAACTGTACCAGCGGTCGCAACAACAGTAGACAATGAAATGGAGAATGTGTTAAGCTTGTGTGCTTGTAATTCAATTCCACAAAATTCAATGGTCTTTTTAAAGACAGCTCGGGGCATTGTCGTAGCTCCGGGCAAGAAAAAACAATTATTAATTCGCTTTATTATCGACGGCGGCAGTCAACATTCCTTCGTTCGCGAAAGCCTGGTTCGTAAATTAAATCTCGTTCCCATTGGTGTGGTAAACATTTCGATCATCCCCTTCGGATCCAAAAAGAAATTTCCATGCCAAAGCCTACAAAAGGTAAAAATCGTAATAAACAGCCAGTACAACAGCAAACGTGTGGAGATTGAAGCAGTTGTTGTTCCGGAAATCTGTATTGACGTGTTGCAAGTGCCTGACATTTCATGCCCATCGGTCGAAGGCCTACGTCTTGCAGATTGTAATCATTCTTCAATCGAAGCAGAAGATGGGCTGAGCGTTCTCGTTGGCTCGGACTACTATTGGGCGGCAGTAACTGGTAAACAACGCCGCATTACCCCAACGTTAAGAGCTATTGAAACCATCTTTGGCTGGACACTACAGGGAAAACATGCTTCTGTCGGTAAGATTCTTGATTCGAACGTTCACTTATGCTCTTCTTCTATATGTAGCACCAATTTTCTTCTGCCTGTCCTGAACGACAATGATCTAACATCATTTTGGTCATTGGAAGCCATCGGAATTCAAAGTGAGGATGCTGAAAACCACATTCTAGCTGAAAATCTAATCGCCAAATGCATCAGCAAGAAGGGTTCCCGCTATGAAGCAGCACTGCCGTGGAAGAACCTGGCCGTTCTGATACAAAATAACAGGAACGAAGCTCTAAGGCGACTTGATTCACTTACGCGGCGCTTATCAAGGATTCCAGAAAAGTTTGCGGAGTACGATGCTGCTATTCGACAGATGGTTTTAGACGGTATTGCTGAGGTAGTTCCTTCAGACGGTAAGGAGGCATCGAAGCGGATTTTTTATCTTCCGCACCGTCCTGTGTATAAGGAAGAAAGTACAACAACCAAGATGAGGATTGTGTTTGATGCTTCTGCGGGTGGTGAAGATTCTCCGTCACTCAATGATTTGCTACATGTGGGTGCAAACTTGCTACCAGAGATTCTAAAAGTGCTGCTAAATTTTCGTCTAGGACGCTTTGGGATAGTAGCTGACGTGGAAAAGGCATTTTTGCAAATATTGCTGAATGTGAACGATCGTGACAGCCATCGTTTTGTTTGGTACGGCTCGCGAACTTCACCAGGCGAGAGGCCGGTATACAGGGACTACAGGATGACCAGGGTCACTTTTGGGGTCAACTCCAGCCCCTTTCTTTTGACTGGGACGATACGCACGCATTTAGTTAAAGAAAAGGTTCGTTTTCCCATAACATGTAAGGTGCTCCAGGAATGCTTTTATATGGACGATCTAGCGATAAGTGTTGATACCGAAGAAGAAGGCAAGAAGATCTGCAAGGAAGCCGTCATTGTCAAGAACAACACCAGCATGAACCTGAGGAAGTGGAACTCTAACTGTGCTCAGATTCGAGAAGACCTTAGTTCTGATGCTCCAGCAATTCAGAAAGTTTTGGGTCTAATATGGTACGTTTCCAGTGATGAAATCGCTGTGCCGTTACAGTCTGTGGAGAGCTTACTTACTTCAAATTTGGCAAGAGGTACTAAGCGTAATGTACTGCAGACAATCGCAAGAATTTTCGATCCCATGGGAATGCTTGGTCCAGCTGTAATCAAGGTCAAGATCCACTTTCAGTCGATATGGAAGAAAAAACTGTCATGGGACGAAGTTTTGCCATCGGACTTAATGGCTGAATGGGAAGAATGCGCAGGAAGTCTTCTGCTGTTAAAGGAGATAGCTATTCCACGGTCGGCATTAGTCTTTGATTCTACAAGTGTGACGGACGTGCACATATTCGCTGACGCCAGCCTGAAAGCATATGGTGCTGTGGCCTACATCAAGAGCACCAATGCAACAGGTGAAAGCAACATTTCATTCCTGTGCGCGAAAAGCAGAGTGGCTCCATTGAAGGAGGATGGGACGAAGGAGCTTACGCTGCCAAAGTTGGAGCTATCAGCAGCATTGATAGCAGCGCGATTACGTTCTTATTTGAGGCAGTCCTTAAAGATTTTTGTTCGAGAGTTCCATATGTGGACAGACTCAAGAATTGCGCTTAACTGGATACAAGGAGCAGAGCCGAGTTACCGAAATTCACCGTAACACATCAGCTTTGGACTGGAAGCACTGTTCCGGAAAAGAGAATCCCGCGGATCTTCTCACAAGGGGTATAACCGCCGAGAATCTTCGAACTTCTTCATTATGGGCTAATGGACCGGCCTGGCTCAACGATGACGAAAACTACAGCTCTGATGACATCAAAACAGATCTGAACAACGTAACTCAGTTGGCTCTACTAGCTCAAACTTTCGTTTCTGTGAGCAAGCCACTCGAGCCTCTTCTTTGCTACAGAAACTTAAGCACTTGGAAGCGATTGTTGCGAGTCACAGCCTACATGTTGCGCTTCTGGGGCTCGTGTCGTAAGAGTTGGCAAAGGACGCCCTCTCTTCATTTGTCTGCTGAAGATCTTGACCTCGCTGAAGCATACTGGCTCAGGTACATTCAATTTGATAAATACTCTAACGAAATTTGTTTCTTACAGAAGAAGAAATCTGTACCTGGGGGGTCCGAAATTGCGCAACTGTTTCCCTTCCTGGACGTCGATGGCATTATGAGACTGGGTGGACGCCTTCAGTGCTTAGAGGAATCTATGGATCTCAAGCATCCCATAATATTGCCAAAAAATTCTTACATAACTGAACTCATAGTAAAGGACTACCACGAAAGAACCATACATGGCGGAGTCAACCTGGTCCTATCGCAGATGAGTTCTCGGTTTTGGGTCCCTAAAGGGTGCCAGTTGATTAAAAGGTTGCTGCTAGAGTGTTGTGGCTGCCGGAAACTGTGGGGAAAACCAGCTTCACAGCCATTTGGACCACTTCCGATCGAGAGGTTAACGCTTTCAAGGCCTTTCGACACCGTCGGCGTCGACTTCGCTGGTCCCCTTTACTGTTACGATAACTCGAAAGGGGAGATGAGCAAAGCGTATCTGATGGTTTTCACGTGCGCCGCCATCCGATCTGTGCACTTGGAGATGGTAAGAAGTTTAACAACAGAAAGCTGCCTAATGGGATTAACACGTTTCATGGTTCGACGGGGTACCCCATCGGTTATATATTCCGATAACGCACGAACCTTTCGCAGGGCGGCCTTAGAGCTAGGGACTGTCAATCACTTTTTTGAGGATGAACTCGTTCAAGGGTTTTTGTCCAATAAGCGCGTTAAGTGGAAGTTCATAGTGGAACGAGCTCCGTGGTGGGGCGGATTCTGGGAACGCCTCATACGCACAATCAAAAACGTCCTCAAGATGGTCATAGGTAAGGCGAGACTTACTTTCGAGCAACTTCGAACTGTAATCGTCGTAGCTGAAGGTTTGGTAAACGCTCGGCCACTTACATACATGAGCAGTAATCCATTAGATTATACTCCCTTGACTCCTGCTCATTTTTTGATGGGTTATTGTGGATCATCCGTTCGTGAAGTTGTTTCTGATTCACACGAAATACAACATCTTTGGAAGCAGCGGATGAGGTATATTAGTATGCTGGAGAAGCGATGGCGTACTGAGTATCTGCAGCTACTACGATCGTTTCACCACAACAAATGCAGTTTATCAGTACAACTTAAAAAAAATGATGTTGTTCTCGTTTTCGATGCTGGTAAGCCAAGGATTAACTGGAGGTTGACTGTCATAGAAAACACTTTTGCTGGTCGTGATGGTAAGGTTAGAGCGTGCGAGATACGCTATGCAGATAGAAGTCGAACCCGAAGGCCAGTCCAATTATTGTACCCGTTGGAGCTTACTTCATCTTCGCCGGCCGGAGGATGTTAAAAATTATATACTAATACATACTCATGATCTCTCTTTATAATTTCTCTTTTTATCATCTACTTGTAATTTAACGTAGAGTAGCATACTGTTATAGTCAGTCAGTCACAATTCAGCTTTTGTAGAGACAGGTACTCAATAAAGATTTACAATACATTTTAAACCTTGTCTTGGTCTTTCTATTTTAACGTTTCGCCGGGTTTGATAAGGGGCTAAAAGGACACAACCCCCCTTTTTTCCGCAATAGTCGCGATTTACAGCTTTTTCTAAGGCCGTCCACCAAACAATGGCCCCGTATGTGGGTATCGGTCTAATGACCGAGATGTAGAGCCAGTGAGTGATTCGGGGTTGTAAACCCCATCTATTTCCAATAGCTTTTTTGCAAGAGAAAAATGCTACTGTAGCTTTCTTAACTCTTTCTTGAATATTAGGTTTCCAGCTTAATTTCTTATCCAGGATAAGACCCAAATATTTTGCAGTGTCAGGGAAAGTTAAGCTGATACCATTGTGAGAAGGGGGATCGACTAACGGAATTTTATATTTCCTGGAGAAGAGTGTAAGTTCAGTTTTGTGGGGGTTTACACCCAAACCACACCGAACTGCCCATCTAGAGAGCTCTTTTAAAGCGTTTTGTAGAAGTTCTTTTAGAGTATTTAGGTGCTTTCCTGAGACAGCCAAAGCAACATCATCTGCATAAGCGATCGCCGTGCATCCCTCGCCTTCCATGATTATAAATAGTTTATTGATCATCAAGTACCACGAAAGGGGGGATAGAATACCACCTTGCGGAGTGCCTCTACTGACAGACCTTTTGGTAGACGTCCCACCCAGCTTAGATTTGATAATCCGACCATTAAGCAATAGATTAATCAGTTCGCAAAGTGAGCTATCGACCTTCAGGTCTGAAAGTGCATCTGCTATCGCTGATACATTGTCATTGTTGAAAGCGCCTTCTATATCCAGAAAGGCAACCATTGTATACTCCTTATGAAACAGGGAATATTCAATTTCACGCACCAGTCAACCGTCTCGACTGATTTGCCTTTGCAATATGCATGTTGGGCCGCCGACAGTAGTTTCTTATCAATACTGTTGCGTAAATGTATATCAGTCAGTCGTTCTAATGCTTTTAAGAGGAATGATGATAGACTTATCGGTCTGAAATCTTTTGGAATTATGTGAGAGCATTTGCCCGACACTTGCTCTATTGCAAGTTCATCCTTCTCCAATATGTCAACATCCTCCAAGCGCTCAAAAAATTGCAAGTTGACAGTCCGGAGATTAGGGACTAAGAAATGGGAGGAGTTAACGGAATGCGAGCGGAAGAGGCTCCATAACGCACGTGCCTTCCTGCAGGAACAGTCCTTGGCGGAGTGTAAGCCTATTGCTAGCTCTCCAAAAAGAACAGTGACGGCGGAAGTCACGAGCGAGGAAGGGTTGATGGGACCACCTAAGTCTGCGACAAGCCTTAGCCAGTCAGGACGCAAGGTGATCTCATCGGCCAATCCGGAGCACAATCGTGATTCAGTGGTATTGTAAAAGCCTACCGATAAAGCCTCTGACTCGACGACTGGGGTAGTCCCAGTGTTAGGTGAGAGTGCGACTTTGGAGGATGCCAAGATGGTCAAGATGGACACTTCCAGCGTGTCAAGCCTCAGCTACTCACGCGGGAAGGATACGTCAACACCTCAGCAACCTGGCGATTGCAGTCCTACTGAGCCTAGGATTGACTCTTCTGCCTGTAGCTCCGCGGCGGTAGCTAGCTTAGGTAGCCATGGTTTGGGACTAGCCCGACCACCCAAAATAGGGAAGACCAGCGACGTAGGCATCTACCCAAGACAGACGACGGTGCGCAACCGTATACGCAACGCTATCCGGTTAATACGGCGGCTTAAAAAGCGTGATCCGGAGTCCTACACGGACAAGGTAAGAAGTTCCCTCGCGGCGGGGGCGGGAAGCCTCTTGCTCCCCGCCTCAGCCGCGAGGAGACTTCGGCCAGCTACCGACTCAGACTCAACCCCTGAGCCGGTTGCTGGCTGTTCCAATAAGGCGACTACGTCACGGAACTCGACCGCAACAGGAACGGGTGTAGGACTGACCGCGGCGAGAAGGGAACGCCTCTTGCCATCCACCTCAGCCGGGGACAGACCTAAACCGCTTTCAGTCGATCTAAGCAAAGACGCACAGTCCAAACCTAGGTCGACTGCGAGGCATTCTGTTGCTGACTCAGGCAACAATCGACATAGCATAGGGCAGACTAGGGGAACAGGCAGGAGACTGTTCGAGTCGAGGAAGGAAAGCCTCTTGCCATCCACCTCAGTCTCGGACAGACTCAAGCCCCCGCCAAGGCTCACGGCCGAGCCGATTGCGGGGTGTTCCAAGAGAGGTAGGCACGACGACACGACATCGCCGCCAACATGAAGAATAAGCAAAAAAGCCAAGATGGCATCACGAAAAGAAAGAGCTAATCTTCAGGTGGCAATCGTCGATTTCAATAACCCTGACCGTAAGCTATCCGGAGACCAATGGAGGCTGGTGGAACTGCGTATACTCGACGGAGTAAACGACGCCATAGTCAAGAATCAGGGATCTATGCCTTTCTTTGAGCAGCTCACCACCTTCAAGGGCTTCAAGGTCATGTCGTGTGACAACGAGACAACACTCAATTGGCTCAAGAATTTTGTAACCAGCACGCAGGTTCCTTGGGCGAATGCCGACCTGCGACTCGTGGAAAAAACAGATCTGCTGGAATTCACTAGGCCTAAAGACCGCATTCTCATTCCGGGCCGACACATTCCTAGAGAACGGCTGGAAAGAAACCTCCAACACCTCAACCCCGAGCTATAAAGCGAAAATTGGGAGGTGTTAGAAGTGGGTACCCATACAGAAGCCGGAACTGAGATTGTGGTGTTGCTTAACCACAAGTCCATGCCCATCCTAAGGAGATACAACTATAAGGTTCGCATTGGAATTACCCGATGCAAGGTCAGACCTTTAGTTGGGATGGACGAAAAGAAAAGAAGGAAGGCGGGTGATAAGGTAAATCAATGATGAAAATTGCTCAAATAAACCTTCACCATAGCATAGCAGCTAGCGCCAACCTCATCTATCTCATGGGAGATAGAAACATAGACATTGCCCTAATTCAAGAGCCATGGATCTCCCGTGGCAAAATAAGTGGGCTAAGGCATAAAGACCTTACTACATACAGCATCGAACCGCTACACGCGGAATGTAAGAACAGAACGTGCATCGTAGCTAGGAAACAAATTAACCTTTTTCTTTTATCTAGCTACAGCAATGAGGACCAAACAGTGGTAAGGCTTGAGCGGAGGGGGCTTTCCCCACTGATTCTATCAGCCGTCTACATGCCTTCTGATGCCAAGGAGGGACCGCCATCCATACTGACCCGCTCTCTTGTGCAAAAGGCGGAACAGGAAAGATGGGACTTGCTGCTGGGGTGTGATGTTAACTCTCATCACTCTCAATGCGGTAGCAGCAACACAAACTTACGCGGTGAGTCTTTATTTGAGTTTATAATTGAAAATAACCTTATTGTAGCGAATAGGGGTAACGAACCTACTTTTGTAGTAAAGAACAGGTAAGAAGTTATAGATGTAACTTTAGCCAGTAACTCGAGCACCCTAACTATTGACAAGTGGAACGTAATACGGGAAGAGTCCTACTCCGACCACAAATTGATCGAATTCCTCGTGGGTAACAACTATGACTCTCCCAAACCTTACAGGAACCCCAGGAAAACCAACTGGGATCTATTTAACAACGAGGTGAGGAAAGGTGTAAGATCCCTGCAGGATAGCAACTGATTCGGACCTGCCGACATTGACCGCAAGGCGGAGGATATTACATCCATTTTTAATGAAGCCTATGTCAAAGCATGTCCAAAAACCAAACGAAAAGATAAAAAATCACCACCTTGGTGGTCATCTGAACTAGCTAGAATTAGGAGAGTAACTAGACACCTTCTAAATGTGGCCAAAAGAACTATGCTAGAAGCGGACTGGGAACAGTATAAGTCCAGTCAGAGAAATTTCAAAAACGAGACACAGAAGGCCAAACGCCTCTCTTGGCAACACTTCTGTAATGAAATCAAGGGTACGACAGAATCTGCGAGACTGAGAAAAATTCTATCCAGGGAATCAAAAGCTCTTGGATCTCTCAAGGAATCCGACGGAATTTGGACTGAATCCTGTGCAGAATCGCTTAGCTCCCTGCTAAAAGCGCACTTTCCGGGTTGTACGACCCATCCAGATAATAACATCGTAACTAACAGTAGTTTTGTAACGGAAACTCCGACGGATTTTATCACAGAGGAAAGAATTGAGTGGGCAATCGGATCATTATCTCCCTTTAAATCCCCAGGACCCGACGGGATTATCCCGATCATGCTACAGAAAATAATAACCACAATCATCCCGGTACTTAAAGAACTGTACCTCAACAGCCTCATGTGGGCGTATATACCTAGATCATGGAAAGAGGTCAAAGTGGTCTTCATACCCAAGGCCGGTAAAGCAAGCCACACTACTGCGAAGGACTTTAGGCCAATTAGCCTTACCTCCTTTGTCCTAAAGACCTTTGAAAGACTAGCTGACATATACATCCGTAGTAAACTACGCCCAGGTGACATATCCCCATCGCAGCACGCTTATACGAAAGGAAAAAGCGTAGAGACAGCGCTGCACTGTGTAGTCGGCTCAATAGGAAAATCACTGAAAAATAAAGAATATACACTAGCCGCTTTCCTGGACATTGAAGGAGCCTTTAACAATGTCAAAACGGAAGCGGTCAATAGAACTCTAACGAACCTTAATATTCACAATTCCGCGATAAAATGGATCGTCAATATGCTAAAGGAAAGACATATCAAAGTTGAACTCGGAGGTACTAAGCTCGAAGTCTATGCCTCAAGAGGCACCCCTCAAGGAGGGGTTATATCCCCACTACTGTGGGTAATTGTCCTGAACGAAGTCCTTCTTAAACTTAGAAACAGCGGCGTCAAGGCCATTGTATATGCGGACGATGTTGTGCTGCTAGCAAGAGCTAAATTTCTCCCGACCCTGAGCGAACAAATCGAAGGGGCGCTGGAAATTATTGACTCCTGGACGGAGAGATGTGGGCTGGCGGTTAATCCCCAGAAGACAGAGTTAGTACTATTCACTAACAAAACCATAATTCCACAATTCGTAACTCCTTCCGTAAGGGGTACTCCTCTGAGTATCTCCGATAGTGCGAGATACCTTGGCCTGGTGCTCGATAGGAAACTGAACTGGAGACTAAACATCAACGAAAGAGTCAAAAAAGCAACGATAGCTTTTTACTCGTGCAATAGAATATTTGGGAAGACTTGGGGACCGAGCCCCAAAATCATCCTATGGATGTATACAGCTATAGTAAGGCCAATACTAACGTATGGCAGCCTTGTATGGTGGCAGGCAGCCAGCAAAATAAGCAACCTAGCTGCTATCACAAAAGTACAAAGACTAGCGTGCATCGCCACAACCAGTGCGATGAGAACGACACCTACAGCAGGACTCGAGGCCATTCTCAATCTGCTTCCGCTAGACATCTTTATACAAGTATCGGCAGCTCATAGTGCCGTAAGATTAAGCCAAACAGATAGCTGGAGACCAAATGCAATGGGTCACGATCCTGCAGAGATATCTAGGCAGTGTATCTAATACAGACTACATAACGCTTTACCTAGACTTCATAAGACCATTTTCTAGCACCTATCCGAGCAGGGAAGACTGGAAACTCGCCTAACGAGCGATCCTTAGCTGTTTACACCGATGGATCCAAAATGGAAATAGGTGTAGGCGCAGGCATCTTCTCTGAAACGCTTGGCCTCACCATGTCAGCTCGGCTTCCGAACTACAGCAGCGTTTTCCAGGCGGAGGTCCTAGCAGTTACAATAGCAGCTCGTGAGACTGCGATGAGGGCAATACCACGAGAGGATATCACCTTTTTCATCGACAGCCAGGCAGCGATAAAAGCAATATCTGCTATAGAAATAAAATCGAAGCTTGTGAAGTGTTGTAGAGAAGAGCTCAAGGTTCTTGGAACACAGCACGAGGTAAAGCTCTGCTGGGTCCCTGGTCATGAAGGCATACCAGGGAATGAGAAAGCCGATGAACTGGCTAGAGGAGGCTCAGCACTAAGCTCAGACCAATCCGACCCCTCGGTGTACATCCCGCCTTGCGCCCTTAAGCTCGAAGCAGGAAACAAAGCCATAACGGAGGCTAACAATAGGTGGACCTCTTTAGATACTTGTGTCACCACGAGGAAGCTGTGGCCCGCATTTGACAGAGTAAGAACCAATAGACTCATACAGAGGCATAGAAAATCCCTCTCTACTCGAATTGGAGTCATTACGGGGCATAACACCACGCGGTACCACATGAAAAAACTACGTGTGACTAGCGAAGACCTTTGTAGAGGCTGCAGCGACGAGGAGGCTCAGGAGGACACCGCCCACTTTCTCTGTCATTGCCCAGGCCTCTATCATTTGAGAAATAAGATCCTTGGACAACACTTCTTTGAGGATCTAGAAGAGTTGTCCAACAGACCAATAAATGACATCGCAAACTTCATCAAATCCTCTGGATGGTTTGTATCTAGGGCACAGTGAGTACTTAGTTCTTTCTTTAGGATGCTTACAAGACGGTATTTTTCCACGAGGTAGGGATTTCCTTTTTCTATCTCCTTTCCCCCCATGGGTATCACAATGGGTCTATACTGACCTGAGTGTGGTGTGGAGGTTTTCTATCCCCCTACACCTGCCCACTTACCTAACCTAACCTTGCCCGCTGTGGGTATGAAGACAACTTTGACTTCTCTCCATATCTTTGGGATATATACCAGATCTAGACAACTTCTAAAAATTGTCTCAAGCATCGGCAGGATTATGTCCGATGACTTCTGCAACTCGGCAGGCATAATGCCGTCTGGTCCCGCGGATTTATATGGTTTGAAGCTGTGGAGTGCCCACTGAAGCTTGCTCTGTGTAATCAGTTTTTAGGAGTTTGTTTTTTGTGCAGATGGTTTGCTGAAAACCATATTGCTAACAACTTGGGAAACGAGTGTCAAGCAGTAAATTTACCGAATCTTCGCTTGAAGTCGTCCAAGATCCATCGGTTTCTTAAGGTTACTGTGTGTAATTGGATTTGAAGAGAGAATTTTCATCAGCCTAGATGCCTCAGAGGCTTCTTCTATTTTACCACAGAAGAGTCTCCAATAATTACGGCTTTCCTTAATTCTTTTTCGTATATGTTTAGGGATGCCTTGTACAAGTCCCAATCTGACGCGTCCCTCGTACTTTTGGCATTATTGAAAAGTTTTCTACAATTTCTTAAGGGCAACCCACGCTGTAAGGTCTTCGGGGTAGGGTATCTGAAGCCAAAGTGTAGTCAACCCATTCTAAAGGGTGGAGTGAGCGGCTTTTTATCAGTCGCGAACGAGCTCCTTCAGGTGCCATGGCAGGGCCTGTCGTAATAAGCCTTACCGCCAGTAGAACCGGCTATGCTGGCGGTGGACACTTCTCACCGGCTTACTCGTGAGAACATGAACAAAATTTCTAGTGCAAAATCAAACAAAAAAACAAAAACTAACACAAGCACACATACTGAGGCTTTGCCTCTCAACGCAACGAACAAGGACAACGTACCGACCAGCAAACTTACATACAGAGAGACGACAGATATTGACAATCACACGAACCCTTCGGATTCTGATGCCAGATCCATTGATATTCCCGCTTCGGATGCAGAGTCCCAGGCAAAAGCCGTATCGGCACGTTCCCCAGTGCAAGGAAGCACAGAAACCTTCGCTTAACAAAGCATCTGCTCGCACGAAGTCTCGAAAAACCAGAGGAATCGTGGGACCAGAAGGACAAAGAGACGCTACGCTGGGCGGGTAGCATTATTGCTGAAGAGACTAGTCAACCCGAGTAGAGAGGACAAGCCCCTTCAACGAGCAAGCGCGAGCCACTTCGGGAGGACGTTCGGGCGGGTTGCCTAAAGCGGACTCAACGTCTAAACGTCATAGATCCCAGGACGATACCTCCAAAACCCCGAAGAAGGCCAAGAATACCGAGTCGGTGCTCAGGCCCTACAACGAGGTGCCGAAGGATCACCTGCTGTTCGGTATCTGCGACAGCGGAATCGAGGAGGGCCGTATCAGTGGGGACAACTGGAGTCTCCTCAAAGCAAGACTTGCGTCAGACGTGCTAGCGCACTGTCTCAATAACCCGACGGCTACGCCACCGACCTTCTCGGACGCTGGTTGGTACCTTAACGGTGCTAAGCTCTTGAAATTTAGCAACAGCAGCTCCATCGCGTTCCTCAAAGAGGCAGTGCCAGAGCTGACTTATCAGTCTGTCATTAGAGCGATATTAAGGTCCGTCCAAGAGCCCGAACTTGGATTCCTCCAGGACCATGTAACGAGTCGGATATCCTCAAACTTATCCGGATTCGGAATCCAGACCTTCCAACCGCCAACTGGAAGATCATCAAAGCCGACGAACCGGTAGAGGCAGGAAGGTTAGTTTCATTCCTTCTCAACCAAGAACCCCTGGAGCTTTTATGCAAAAAGGATTATAAAATTTTCTACGGCATGGAAGAACTGGTGCTGAAGATCCACGAGAAGGACGAAAGACTCATCTCAGGTATGGTTTCCTCCCTAAGCAGCCTTGGTCTGGATACCGAACCAGATAGCCTTCCGTCTGACTCGCAACCGACGGCTCCCACTTCGTCCCTGGTCGTAACGCCAGCTGAGTCAGCAGGCTTTTACTCCGCCTGCAGTCAGAAGGAGAAGACATTGCCCTTATCCAGGAACCTTGGGTGACAAGTGGCAATCGCATAGCTGAACTAAGGGCAAATAACTATTCCTTGCTTTATGCCAAAGGATCAGGTAAACCAAGATCCTGCATTTGAGCGAAAAATAACTTAAGAGCCTTCTTCTTACCAAATTTCAGCGATCCGGACTTCGCATGAGTGGAGTTAGCCCGCGATGGGAAGGACAGGTTATGGATATCGTCAGCGTAAATGCCCTATGATGACACAGGCCCTCTACCAACAACCAATATACGCGAGACGATAAAATCAGCCCAAGCAAGCAATATTCCCCTAGTGATGGGCGCTGATGCCAATGCCCACCACAACCTCTGGGGAGTAGTGATACAAACAATCGAGGTGAGCGTCTTTTCGACTTTATCGTAGAAACTAACCTCGTAGTATGTAATATAGGTTCTGAACCTACTTTTACTAACAGAATTAGGCAAGAAGTACTAGATATTACTTTAGCCACCAACTCCCCAAAGCTAAATATTAGTAATTGGATGGTATCGAAAGAAGTCTCTTTTTCGGACCATAAGTACATACAATTTAGTTTGGAACTTACCAAACCTCCATTAAAGTCCTTTAGGAATCCTAGGAACACTAACTGGCAGGTTTATAACACATTTTTAAATAAAGAACTCAACACCGAGCCAACTCAACCTTGCTCACCATCTGAAATTGACCAGATGATAGACAAAGTATCTAAAACCATGAATAAAGCGTTCTTAAAGGCTTGTCCGTTAAGCAGACACAGAAATGGCAATAAATGGTGGAATACTAACATAGCAAAACTCCGAAATGACAGTAGGAAACAGTTCAATATAGCTAAGTCCTCACGATCTCCAGAAGCCTGGGACAACTATAAGAACAGCCTCAGGGTTTTCAAAAAAGAGATAAGGAAAGCTCAGCGAGAATCGTGGAGACTATTCTGTAGCAATATAAAAAGAACAGACGATTCTAGTAGATTGAGAAAAATACTTTCCAAATCTCCTCATATCCCTAGATTTATCCAGAAACCTTACGGGAACTGGACCATGTCTACAGAAGAAACTTTAAATCTCCCCATGGACACGCATTTCCCAGGAAACTCTATAGATACAAACATATCTATACCCCAACACCACTCAATCATGGACGTTCCGGCGGGAATAATAAACACTCATACGATTCATTGGGCAGTTAATAGTACAAATCTCCAGGATTATATGGTATTGCACCAGTAGAACTGCAAGAGGGCATAAAATCCTTAGCCCCGTGGCTCTATGTAATTTTCAATAGCTGCCTTAAATTCCACTGTACCCCATTCTCATGGAAAGGAGTTAAGGTGGTTGTTTGAAACTAATACACTAGGTTGAAATTCAATTAATTGTTTTCCTTTTTGATTATTTTTGTTAATTTCAAATTTTGTACAATATTAATATTGTTAACGTAAACTTTTTTGAGTCAATGCATTTATTCATTTTTTGTACCAAATCATATTTGACCCATTGTATTTACTTGCATCGAACCACTTTCCTGCCGTTGCATCCTACCAACAACTGCACTCAATGCAATATCACGCGATGCACACGCAGACGCAGTTGCATTGCGTAGGTGTAAGTTTGCGATAGTGTATGTAACTGCAGATGCAATCCACCGAGAGTAATTCTCGTTCACTTGGATTTTGGTCGCAGCACGCAGTGGTTGGGTAATCAAAAACAAATAAATTTTATTGTCAAATATCCAATGTGTATCTTTTTCCTCGTTGTTCTATCTTCGAAACTTTTCTAATATACAACATAAAATTGGTCCTTCTTTAGCCGAATTTAAATTAAATGAAATACAGACAATCGTGTTCTCGATAAATAATAATTGAAAATTCTACCTGTGAATAAAACTAGTGAATCAAAGACAAATAATTAGTTGCACGTGTATTCCCTTAGTCTTATACTGAACCCTTTATAAAATTGTAGGGGAAAAACGCTAAACTCGAACATTTTACACAGAATTTTCCTGTTAATTATTGTTATTATTTAATTCCATCGGTTTTTGTTAATCATGAACGGATTGAAATTAAAACGCGGAAATTCGAAAGGCCGCTTGACTCGCGCAGCAGCTTTCGCGGAGATAATTGAATCGTCCACAACTCTAGAAATGCTAGAGATTCGTCTGAGCAAATTAGAGGAAACATGGTCAGAGTTTTCGTCTTTGCACTATGACCTTTGACAGCAAGTGCCGGAAACTGAATCCAATGATCTTGAAGCAGAGTTCGGTAAATACGAGACTAAATACTTCATGGCTCATTCAAAACTCGTTAAAGCCACTCGTGAACGGAAAAGCGTGATACAAAACGATGTAGATGTTTCGGTTGTTGAACAGTTAGCTAGTCAACAGTCTACATTCTTAGAGAAACTGAAGTCTTCAACAAAAACTGCGTCATCTATTAATCTACCAAAAATTGTAATACCATCGTTTTCGGGTAATTATAAAGATTGGCCGTCGTTTCGTGATCTTTATTTGGGCTCGGTAGATAGTAATAGTGATCTTTCTCCCATACAGAAGTTTCACTACCTAAAATCATTCCTTAGAGATGATGCGGCTAGCCTTATTAAATACATGACCATTTCCGAGACTAATTATGTCGAAGCTTGGGATCGGTTAGAAAAGCGTTATGATCGGGTGCATTTAATCGTGCGTTCATTCGTTGAAAACTTTTTATCGCTCCTGCAATAAGCGTCAGTAATGTCCAAATACTACGCAAAATCACTGACGGTGCAGATGAAGTCGTGCGCGGACTTAATGCCCTTGATCAAAATTGGTCGCGATCCTTGGTTAATCTTTATGCTGTTGAATAAACTTGATCATGACATAAAGCAAGCATGGGCAGAAGACGTTGGGTCTCGGGATGATTGCACAATAAATGAACTTTTAGACTTCTTGCAATCACGTTGCGATGCTCTAGAATCGTGTCGTTCGGTTAATCGGTCTGCTACATCGCGTTTAAAACCATCAGCGACAATTCGATCCCATGTAGCAGAAGAATCTATTTCAAAACCACAGTGCCCCAAATGTAAAAATGAGCATTTAGTAGCCCAGTGTCCCAAATTCGTGGCTTTAGACATTGAATCGCGTCGGAATTTCGTGAAAGCAAATTCGCTTTGCTTCAACTGTCTTCGTTTAGGGCATTCGTCGAACAAATGCCGATCTACATTTCGTTGTCGCATTTGTAAATACCGCCATCATTCATTAGTCCATCCGGATGATTCACACCATACTTTATCACCGTCGTCTTCACACACAAGGCCATTGTCCAATCCTAACACTTCCTTAGGTTCGCACCAACTTCAAACTTCTTCTTTGAACGATACTTATCCACTATTAAATAACCACTCGCTTGAACCTAATAGTCGAAAACAAACCATTCTCCCTACTGTGTTAGCAAAAGTTCAAGATATCCAGGGGAATTTCATTAACTGTCGTGTCTTACTAGATTCCGGATCCCCAATCGTCGTCGAATCATTCGCCCAAAGACTAGGGTATTCTCGTACTCATGCTCGGATTCCAATTCTCGGTTTATCGTCTACGAAAGCAGGCTATACGAAAGGGTGTATTTCCTTACAACTTTGCTCACGGCTCAACTCAACTCGTTTGTTTGTGGATGCGTTTATCTTGAGTAAACTAACCTCAAATCTTCCATCCCAATCATTAGATGTTTCTTTGTGGCCACATATCAAAAGTCTAGATCTTGCAGACCCAAGTTTTAATCTGGCTTCGCCTGTTGATGTACTACTTGGTGCTGATAAACGTTGGTGCTTTTTGAAGGGAGAACAAGTCCATGGTCCTGAAGGTATTCCGATCGCTCAAAACACTTCCTTTGGTTGGGTTGTCACAGGAGAGGTTTTCGATAATACCGCGACTGATACTTTTAATCTGTCTTCTCTTCACTCTACTATCGACGTTGATGTGTTGTTGCAAAGGTTTTGGGAGCTGGAGGAAGTGACTCCTATTAAAGACGAATGCTTTTTCAACGACCAAGCTGAGCATCATTTTCAAGAAACGTTTAATCGCGCATCAGATGGGAAATACGTTGTACAGCTTCCTTTTAAAACACCGCACCCACCCATCTTTCGGTTTTACGCTACAATCGGCAATTTCTCGCTTATATTCCATGGAACGTCGTTTTCGAACTAATCCTGAGTTACATCGGTTGTATTCGGACTTTATGCAGGAATATATTAAACTTGGTCACATGAGACAGATTCCCCCCGATGAAATCGAAACACTCCCGGGTAAACACTTTTACCTTCCACATCACGCAGTCTTAAAACCAGACAGCTCATCAACTAAACTGCGTGTCGTTTTTGATGGTTCAGTGAAAGATTCGTGTGGACAGTCGTTGAATAGCGCTTTGTTTGTAGGTCCTCCAATTCAAAGGGATTTGATCGGTGTGTGCTTGCGCTTTCGCGAACATCAATATGTTTTCACCGCTGATGTGGTAAAAATGTTTCGGCAAATTTGGGTTGACGAGTTGCATACTGACTTCCAGCGTATTGTTTGGCGTAAGAATCCTGCTGAAGAACTACAACATTTTCAATTATGTACCGTCACCTACGGCACCGCCTCCGCACCGTTCTTGGCAGTTCGCGTATTAAAGCAGCTAGCTCTTGACTACAAATCAGAATACCCAAATGCATCTCCGGTCCTTTTGAATGACGTCTATGTTGATGACGTTATGACGGGATCAAACTCAATTCAATCGCTAATCGATTTGCAGTCTGAGCTAGTTAACCTTCTATCGGTGGCTAAGCTTCAGCTACGAAAATGGAGCTCAAATTGTTGGCCACTTCTTTCTCGTTTGCCAAAAGAAGATTGCGAGTTTTCAATCTTTGACACTGAACGATCGCGTTCTTTAATAAAAGTACTCGGTATGTACTGGAATCCAGTTAGAGATGAGTTTTCCTACTGTATGTCCAAATCACTTCCATCTACATCATTGATCAGAAGAACCCTGCTGTCGGAAGTACCGCGCATATTCGACCCTTTAGGATTGCTAGCCCCGTCCACAATATTGTTTAAAATCCTTTTTCAAGAACTGTGGTCTTCAGAACTGCAACTAGGGTGGGATGATCCACTTCCCTTCCATCTCGCCGAACGATGGGGTAATTATCGACAAGAGCTTCCATCCCTAGAACGGGTTCGAGTACCCAGAAATGTCTTTTCATCGACAGTAGATATCGAACTTCATGGATTTTCGGATGCATCATCACTGGCTTATGCTGCAGTTGTATACAGTCGTTGCAGAACTGCAAAAGGAGAATTTAGGACCACCATAATTGCAGCCAAGACAAAAGTCGCACCAATCAAACCAATTTCCATCCCACGGTTGGAGCTTTGTGGTGTTTTGCTGTTGACTCGGTTGCTGAACCTCGTGAAGTCATCAATGGCTACCAAGACCTCACGAACTTTGGCATGGTGTGACTCGGAGATTGTACTACACTGGCTGTCTTCACCACCTCGTCGCTGGACAACATTCGTGGCTAACCGCACAGCAGCAATCCTCGAAACACTTCCACGGCATTCCTGGCATCATATTTCATCGGACTCGAATCCAGCCGATTGTGCATCGCGCGGTGTGCTTCCATCGAATCTTGCAAGTCATAATCTTTGGTGGACCGGTCCATCCATTTTATCATTAGCAGATGAACATTGGCCGAAATCTAGGTTTGTTTCGCGAAAATCGGAGTGTACAGACATTTTAATCGAAGAAAAACAATCATATCGGCAAGTACTAGTTACCTCCACGGATGCCAATCCTATCCAAACCCTCATCCAGAGAATCTCTTCGTGGTATAGCGTGCAAAGGGTAATAGCGTATTGCCTTTGGTTTTCTTCTAACTGTCGGGCGTCAAAGGTTGAACGACTAAGTGCTAGTCTGAGCTTGAGTGAGATCCGAAAATCGAAAATTCTAATTCTCAAATCTATTCAACAAAATGCATTCAGTGACGATATTCGGTGCCTTCTTAAAAATCACAAGCTTCCTACGAAATCAAAGCTTCTCAAATACTCCGCGTTTGTTGATAGTAATGGCTTACTTCGGGTGGGAGGAAGATTGAAACATGCCACTGTTTCTTTTAACATCAAACATCCTATTATTCTTCCTAACAATAATAAAATATCTTCTCTCATTGTAACAGATATTCACATCAATCATTTGCATCCAGGAGTTTCGCAAACTGTTGCTATCGTTCGCCAACAATATTGGATTTTGGGTAGCCGCAATCTCATTCGGAAGATAGTCCATAAATGCAGGGTATGCTTTATGCAACGAAGGGTAACCAGTACGCAAATGATGGGAGACTTACCATGTCAGCGAATTCAACCGAGTCGTCCTTTTTCCAACACAGGATGCGATTATGCTGGTCCCTTGACCATCAAACTTTCCCGCTGCCGTAAGCCCAAACTATCTAAAGCATACATAGTACTATTTGTATGCATGTCTACAAAGGCAATCCATTTAGAACTGGTGAGTGATCTTACAACAGATGCTTTCCTCGCTGCCTTGCGTAGATTCGTCTCTCGTCGGGGGCTCTGTTCCAATATCTACAGCGACAATGGAACCAACTTTCAAGGTGCTCGTCGTTGTTTAAATGAAATGCATAAGTTGGTTATGTCACAGTCCCACAATGAAACCATTGCTACATCACTCGCCAAGGATGGCATCGTATGGCATTTCATTCCTCCTTCGGCGCCATATTTCGGTGGTTTGTGGGAAGCCGGTGTTAAATCGGTCAAATTGCATCTACGCCGAGTTGTCGGAGCCTCAATTTTGACCTTTGAAGAGTTGTACACAGTACTTACTCAAATTGAGGCCATTTTAAATTCTCGTCCATTATGTGTTCTTTCTGATGAAGATTTAAACCCTTTAACACCCGCGCATTTCCTTATAGGTGAACCATATACAGCTGTCCCTGAACCAAACATTCTCGACACACCTATTAACCGGTTGCAGCATTGGAATCACATCCAAAACATGGTGGAAGGGTTTTGGAAAAGATGGATGACAGAGTACATCACTACACTCCAAGAACGACCAAAGTGGCAGCAGACTAATTCGAGCTTAAAACCAGACGACCTGGTCATAATCAAAGAGCCCAATCTACCCCCAACAAAGTGGCTTCTCGGTAGAATCGTAGCGATGACACCAGGTGCGGATAAACTCATTCGAGTAGCGACAGTGAAGACGAGCCGAGGTATTTTTGAACGTCCAATTACCAAACTGGCGGTACTACCACTGTCCTGAAACACATTCCAGGGGGGGCGGAATGTTTGAAACTAATTCACTAGATTCAAATTCAATTAATTGTTTTCCTTTTTGCTTATTTTTGTTAATTTCAAATTTTGTACAATATTAATATTGTTAACGTAAACTTTTTTGAGTCAATGCATTTATTCATTTTTTGTACCAAATCATATTTGAGCCATTGTATTTACTTGCATCGAACCACTTTCCTGCCGTTGCATCCTACCAACAACTGCACTCAATGCAATATCACGCGATGCACACGCAGACGCAGTTGCATTGCGTAGGTGTAAGTTTGCGATAGTGCGTGTAACTGCAGATGCAATCCACCGAGAGTAATTCTCGTTCACTTGGATTTTGGTCCCAGCACGCAGTGGTTGGGTAATCAAAACAAATAAATTTTATTGTCAAATATTCAATGTGTATCTTTTTCCTCGTTGTTCTATCTTCGAAACTTTTCTAATATACAACAGTGGTCTTCATCCCGAATTGCGGTAAGAAATCACACTACACTCCGAAAGATTTCAGACCAATTAGCCTCTCATCTTTCTTTCTAAAAACGTTAGAAAGGCTAATTGATAATTATATTCGTTCTCAACTCAAGGTACAAACCTTATCTAACTCCCAGCATGCTTACCGGAAAGACTTTTCAGTGGAAACAGCTCTACACTCGTTAGTAGGCACCATTGAAAAATCTCTTGCCGTTAAAGAATACCATGTTGTCTTTCCTTGACATAGAAGGCGCCTTTAAAAACGTCAATACAAAATCCATTATAGGAGCGCTCGTTGACGTAGAGGTTGATTGCTGCTTACGCATCTGGATAGAGCGAATGCTGAACAGCAGACAAATTCTATCCGAGCTTGGGCACTGCTCAACCAGAAGGTTAGCGCACAGGGGCGCTCCCCAGGGTGGTGTTCTCTCCGCTACTTTGGATACTAGTAGTGAATAAGCTACTCACTTCACTAGAAAATAAAGGCTATAAGGTCGTAGCATATGCTGACGATATCGCTATAGCCATTTCAGGTAAATTCCCCCAAACCCTAAGAGATCTAATGAATTCGGCGCTAAATTTAGTAGCGAAATTGACGGACAGTGTTGGGCTTAACGTAAATCCGTCCAAAACTGAACTAGTACTTTTTACTAGGAAATATAAAATCCCGATCATAGCTCCCCGTAAGATTAGAAACACGGAACTCAGCTTTACAAACACAGCAAAATACTTAGGGTTAACCCTTGATAGTAAACTTAAATGGAAACAGAATATTCTAGACCGCATCAAGAAAGCAGAAATCGCCATCTACACCTGTAAAAAGGCTATAGGTCCTAAATGGGGTCTTCGCCCGAATATAGTCCACTGGTTGTACCTGGCGGTGGTCAGACCAATTTTGTTCTTGTCTGGTGGCCTGCACTTGAAACAAGGTGCAACGCAAACTCTATAGAAAGAGTACAGCGATTAGCATGTAGGTGCATCACGGGGGCTCTCAGGTCCACCCCCACAGCCGTCTTAGAAGTCCTACTCAATATCTTTCCCATTGATATCTTTGGGAAATTGGTAGCATCTAATGCAGCCCTAAGACTGAGAGAATCTCTCCAGTGGTCAAGTTCACGAATCGGCCACATGAAAATTCTACAAAACTCCAATCTCAGAGAAACAGATTTATATCCCCATTTATTGATTTCAACATCAAATATAACACCACCATCCCTGACAGATCCGCATGGGATGACGGTACCATTCTAAATGACGCCGCAATCGAAATCTATACAGATGGTTCCAAAACATCGGAGGGTACAGGCTTGGGTATTTTTTCGGAAGTACCTCTGATAAACGGAGCCCTCCGACTTCCGG
Organism: Brachypalpus laphriformis; assembly: GCA_945910035.1. Lineage (NCBI taxonomy): Eukaryota > Metazoa > Arthropoda > Insecta > Diptera > Syrphidae > Brachypalpus > Brachypalpus laphriformis. The sequence goes on along the minus strand of OX246754.1, from coordinate 104,869,628 downwards.
ACCACTGCAGCATTTTTCAAGCGGAAATATCGGCTATTCGTGAAGCAGCGCGCAGACTCTCTTTGTACCCGATAGATGGTAGGTCTATCGTCCTTTACATAGACAGTCAGTCAGCGATTAAAGCTCTGGAAACGCCAACAACAAGATCTAAGTTGGTCAAACATTGCCGCGAATCTCTTAACGAGATTGAGGACAGATGCAATATCCCTCTGTGCTGGGTCCCGGGACACAGAGATATTCCAGGCAATTGTAAAGCAGACGAACTAGCTAAGCAAGGCACCGTACTACCTCTAGCTGTCAACAGAGAAGTACCGGCACCCCGTATACAAACGATGAAGCTTCATATGTTTAACGAAGCGCAAGCTACTGTAAACGACAGATGGAGTAATCTGTCTACGTGCGTATCGACCAGAAAGATCTGGCCTCTCCTAGACGCTAAGAAAACCAAAAAACTCCTTTCATTAAATAGAAGGAACATAAGCCTCACAGTAGGAATAATCACAGGACACTGTTTGTTAGGTAGACACGCCACTAGAATGGGAGTCCAAGCAAATGATTACTCTAGAAGCTGCAGAGATGAGGAGGAAGAGGAGAACAATCTCCACCTCCTCGGCACATGCCCAGCGCTAGCTACCCTGAGAAAGAAAATATTAGGGGAATACTTCTTTGAAGACTTAAGTGACCTGTCTAACATAGACATTATAAACTTATACAGATTCATAGGGAAATCCAATTGGTTTAGTTGAAATACTGCCCCCCCCCCCCCCCCCCCACACACCCTCCACTCCCCTATTGGTTACTATCTACCTTCATGAGGTACTGTAACAGATACCCCCAAGATCGATAGTCAACCCTTAAATATCACTAGACCAGCCACTGCATAAGAGTAACAGAGATTGATTGAGTCAATCAACCCTATTACTCCCATGCACCCCACCTACATGGTGCAACTAGGATAAGGGTTCAATTGTATCAGTCAGCCTACCTTACTTATCCTCCAATCCCCATAGTTCGACAGCATAACAGTGTTAGGCTGATTGTATCAGTCACCTCGCCTTTAATTATGCACTGCACTGCACCTTTTCCGCGGTCCACAGGTCCGCGGTTTGACTGATACAGTCACCCTACCTAGTCAACACCTTATGCACAGCAGCTCCTAGAGTTTGATTGAATCAGTCACTCTATGGCGCTTATGCATCTAAGTGTGTTATGATCTAAGTGTGTCTTGACCCTGTCAGGACAGCCACCTTACCTAACTTAACCTAACCTAAACCGGCAATCCACCAATGCGGTTTCTTCTTGCCCCTGGGTTGTATCAAGGGGCATGAAGAAGTCATCGCTATATTTAAGGCTGAGGTTAAGTCCTCAACCATGCGATCAAGTTCTTGGGGGTTGCAGGGGGGATTAAGGTGATCTGAGGTAACTAAGTTGCTTATAGTTGGCCTGTACTTGACCCAATCAGTTTTGCGGTAGTTCCTAAAAACTGGAGGGCTAATAGAATCTATGTATAGCGAGAATTTGAGATACCTGTGATCCGAGAAAGATGGTTCGCCTGACACCTTCCAATTCTTGATGCGGTGGACGATGCTATCGGAGGCAAGGGTGATGTCCAATACTTATTGCCTGTTTCTGGTGACGAAAGTAGGATCGTTACCTGTGTTGCAGAAATTAAGGTTTTTACTTAGAATAGAATCAAAAAGTAGCTCACCTCTTTTGTTGATATCGGAACTGCCCCATACAGTATGGTGAGCGTTAGCATCACATCCAATAATGAGACCAGTCTTTTGCCTCCCCGCATCCGCGATCAGTCTTTCCAGGTTATCTCCAAAAAAAAGTCCATATTGTCATGGGCGAGTTACGCCGACACCAAAAAGTAGGAGCCACTGGGTGTATCTATTTTCGCTGCGGTTGTATCTCGATCGCTGTAATTAGGGAGTAAGGTTACATTTAGGTTACTTTTTACCAGTATACACGCTCTGGGTTTACCTTCGTCGCGCACATACAGGGTGTAGTAGTTAGGACTCTTGAGTCCACGTATCGAATTGTGCACAACCCATGGTTCCTGGACCAAGATTATATCTTACCTGTCCTTTGAAAGACGGAGAAGAAGGCCGGCAGAAGCCGTAATGGAGTGGTGGAGGTTAATCTGAACTAACTGCAGCATTAGCGCTACAATCAGGCAGAGGAACCTCCACCACTGTGGTATTCAGGGCTTCCAAGTCTGAGGACGATTCCAACAATTCGTCCTCACTCAAAAGCAATGGATGTGGTATTTCAAAATTTTCATCCATCTCCATCTCAGACAATTTGTCTTCATCGACAATGATGGATTAATAGGGAGCGACGCCTGAGAGTCATCACTATCCAAGGAAGAGAAAGTGATAGACTTGGGCTCGTTAATTGCAGTAGTGGGGTCCGAGGGATGAGGGGGCAATTTGCCCAAATCAGACTCTTCGTCCTTTTTGTAGACCTTGATGGTAATACGGTCGAAGCCGTAGTAGACGACACCTCTCTTTGAACTCGGTCGCAAGGCTGAATTCTCTGTCTCTTATCTGGGTCCCAGGTCACACTGGGATCTTGGGGAACGAGATCTCCGATGAGATTGCTAGACAAGGCTCAGAGGAGGCTTTCTCAGGTCCCGAACCCGCGTTGGGTCTTCCTGCGTCCTCGGTTAGGGCTTCCATTGACGATTGGGTCTCTCACGAGCACAATTGTGTGTGGCATGACTCTCCAGGTTGCAGGTTGACTAAACGCATGCTCCCGGACGTCTGTAAGAAATCAGCGGCATTCTTGCTGTCTCTCAGCAGAAAAGACTGTAGACAACTTATCAGCGTCTTGACAGGCCACTTCGCTTTTGCCAAGCACCTTAACGTGTTAGGCTTAAGTGACACTACAATCTGCGACGCTTGTGAAGAGAGCGACTACACCGCGGAACATTATCTCTGTGAGTGTCCGGCCTTTGCTCGTATCAGGTGGAAGATCTTCGGTGCGGATGTGGTGAGTGCTGGTACTGTAAGCTCCTCATCACTGAAGTGCTTGCTTGGCTTTCTTCGAAAGTCAAGGAAATTCCAATAAAATGGGTAAATCAGGGTTTGCTCTCTGGCAGTACAATGGACCAGTTGTGTCTGAGTGCTCCAGTCGAGTGTTTCCTATCCCGAAAAAAAAAAAAAGACGACACCACCAGTCTTCGCTAGAGGAGCAAGTGATTCCTTATTGATGACAATAAGTGCAGCTTAGCGACTTTCCAGTTGTGCGTCGGAAGTTCAGGATTGCTGACTAGCAAGATTCGAAGGATCTCGGTCTACTCGAGATATCTTCCCTCGCAACAACCTCGAGCTTAGCACCTGGCCATACCTCCCCTAATTTGCCTATAGCAAGTTTATATAGGTCGTGTGACCTCTGATCTTCGCATGCGATTAGTTTAACATGGCCCTGGTGCCATCCGTCATCGCAGCATCTAGGAGGAGGACCTGGATTCTCCTTCAATGTGTCCAGGAACACTGAAAGTATCCCAGACGGAACCAACTTCCATTTGTCAGCGGCGATTGATCCGTCCGCATCACGAACTGATTCATTTCGAACTCGGTGTCGCCTGGATATATTTAAAATTATTCTTTCCATTGCCCTTTGTGTTATTGCCAGTTTTTGTACAGATTTGAAGACGGGCCAAGTTTCTGAGCCATATATCCTGACGGGCAGTATCGTTGCATCGAGGAGATATTTCTTTGAGTTTATGTTAAGTTTCGAATCAAAAATATGTTTATGTTTCCAAAACTGCTTCCAGCTGTTTGAAACTCTTCGGTCGATTTCTTTTTCTTCTCTATTTTCCATCGAAATTAGTTGGCCTAGATAAATGTAATCGTCGACATATTCTATGGGCTCATTATTTACGATAATCTCTTCTTTTTTGTCAGACTCATTAACTTCGTTTTGTCTGTGTTCATTGTAAGACTTGCCGTGATGCATCCCTTTTCTAAATCTTGTACCATTTTCTTCATGTCTTCTGTTGTTGTTGTTGTTACAAGCACAGTGTCATCTGCAAATCTCAAATTGTTGAGGTATTCGCCATCTATTTTTAGTCCTAAGGAATCCCATTTAATTGATCTAAAAATATCTTCTAAAATCGCGGAGAAAAATGAGGGTGAAAGTGGATCACCTTTTCTAACTGAATAACAGTTTAAACTGAATATTCTTCCTTTACTTTCTAAAGATACTCTAGCAGTTGCATTAGTATATATATGGTATTTCTAATAATTCTGATTATCTTGTTGCACACGCCTTGGTGATCTATATTACCACGTGCTCTACTGTATCGAATGCCTTGTTAAAGTCGATGAATGCTAAACTTAAACTCTGGTGGTACTCTTTACACTTTTCGATTATTTGGTTGACTGTTTGTAGGTGGTCCGTAGTGCTAAAACCTTGGCGAAAGCCAGCCTGCTCTCTTGGTTGTTGTTCGTTTAAGGTTTTATGGATTCTTCGGAATATGCACTTTGCGAAAACCTTATATACGACCGATATTAAACTAATGATCGGCAGAAAGCCCTGGTAGCTAGTGCCATAAATTTAAGATTAATTGTGTAATTTATTACCTGTTAATAAAGTTATAATAATAATAAACTAATGGGTCGGTAGTTGTTTATATTTGCTATGTCTCCCTGCTATGACTCTTTCCATTGCGTTGGAATTTGTTCTATATCTAAGACCTAGTTACCTGTCTTCGATCCCTACCTTGTCGTGATGGAGAGGCTTAATCTATTTCCTATGAACCGGAGGTCGAGTCGAGGAGAATAACTAAATCTTGATTGCGTCCAGCTAGAGGTTTTCCCACGTATCGGTTCGACTAAAGGGGAGGTTTTAGAGACCAAAAGGTGATCACCCAAGGCAAGGTACGACGCGCCGAGGCCTGCATGATTGGGGGGGAAGCTTAGTCGCTAGCGCAAACTCTGAATACCTGGGGACCTTCAGTTTAATTTTAATTCCTCTTACCTGCATACAGGGGGTGAGTGCAGGCGGACATCTTCTTCCCCCTTACTCGTGGGATCCAAATGTTAAATAATTCTAAAAATAATAAACCAAAAGCGAAGAGTGTAATTCGATCGGGCACTCCTAGCTCTATAAAAACCGATCAAGGTGTAGGAGTGGAGGAAGAAGCAATTCTTCTCCGTACGTCGGATGAGGAAAGCGTTGGTGCAATTGACGTTAATCTTGAAAATCTTTTTCTGGAATCAAGCGACACTTGCTCCATTGCCAGTTCATCCTTCTCCAATATGTCAACATCCTCCAAGCGCTCAAAAAATTGCAAGTTGACAGTCCGGAGATTAGGGACAAAGAAATGGGAGGAGTTAACGGAATGCGAGCGAAAGAGGCTCCATAACGCACGTGCTTTCCTACAGGAACAGTCCTTGGCGGAGTGTAAGCCTATTGCTAGCTCTCCAAAAAGAACAGTGACGGCTGAAGTCACGAGCGAGGAAGGGTTGATGGGACCACCTAAGTCTGCGACAAGCCTTAGCCAGTCAGGACGCAAGGTGATCTCATCGGCCAATCCGGAGCACAGTCGTGATTCAGTGGTATTGTAAAAGCCTACCGATAAAGCCTCTGACTCGACGACTGGGGTAGTCCCAGTGTTAGGTGAGAGTGCGACTTTGGAGGATGCCAAGACGGTCAAGATGGACACTACCAGCGTGTCAAGCCTCAGCTACTCACACGGGAAGGATACGTCAACACCTCAGCAACCTGGCGATTGCAGTCCTGCTGAGCCTAGGATTGACTCTTCTGCCTGTAGCTCTGCGACGGTAGTTAGCTTAGGTAGCCATGGTTTGGGACTAGCCCGACCACCCAAAATAGGGAAGACCAGCGACGTAGGCATCTACCCAAGACAGACGACGGTGCGCAACCGTATACGCAACGCTATCCGGTTAATACGGCGGCTTAAAAAGCGTGATCCGGAGTCCTACACGGACAAGGAAAGAGTGGCTCTGGATAGAGCCACCAAAACGCTTAAGCTGAGAGGATCCACCCTACAAGACAATGCGGGCCGTAAGGTAAGAAGTTCCCTCGAGGCGGGGGCGGGAAGCCTCTTGCTCCCCGCCTCAGCCGCGAGGAGACTTCGGCCAGCTACCGACTCAGACTCAACCCCTGAGCTGGTTGCTGGCTGTTCCAATAAGGCGACTACGTCACGGAACTCGACCGCAACAGGAACGGGTGTAGGATTGACCGCGGCGAGGAGGGAACGCCTCTTGCCATCCACCTCAGCCAGGGACAGACCTAAACCGCTTTCAGTCGATCCAAGCAAAGACGCACAGGCAACAATCGACGTAGCATAGGGCAGACTAGGGGAACAGGCAGGAGACTGTTCGAGTCGAGGAAGGAAAGCCTCTTGTCATACACCTCAGTCTCGGACAGACTCAAGCCCCCGCCAACCGTTTCGGATGGGGCCACAAGGCTCACGGCCGAGCCGATTGCGGGGTGTTCCAAGAGATGTAGGCACGACGGCACGACATCGCCGCCAGCATGAAGAATAAGGAACAAAGCCAAGATGGCATCACGAAGAGAAAAAGCCAATCTTCAGGTGGCGATCGTCGATTTCAATAACCCTGACCGTAACCTATCCGGAGACCAATGGAGGCTGGTGAAACTGCGTATACTCGACGGAGTAAACGACGACGCCATAGTCAAGAATCAGGGAACTATGCCTTTCTTTGAGCAGCTCACCACCTTCAAAGGCTTCAAGTTCATGTCGTGTGACAACGAGACAACACTTAATTGGCTAAAGAATTTTGTAGCCAGCACGCAGGCTCCTTGGGCGAATGCCGACCTGCGACTCGTGGAAAAAACAGATCTGCTGGAATTCACTAGGCCTAAAGGGCGCATTCTCATTCCAGGCCCACACATTCCTAGAGAACGGCTGGAAAGAAACCTCCAACAGCTCAAACCCGAGCTCTAAGCGAAAATTGGGAGGTGTTAGAAGTGGGTACCCATACAGAAGCCGGAACTGAGATAGTGGTGTTGCTCAACCACAAGTCCATGCCCATCCTAAGGAGATATAATTATAAGGTTCGCATTGGAGTTACCCAATAGTTGGGATGGACGAAAAGAAAAGAAGGAAGGCGGGTGATAAGGGAAACCAATGATGAAGATTGCTCAAATAAACCTTCACCATAGCATAGCAGCTAGCGCCAACCTCATCTACCTCATGGGAGATAGAAACATAGACATTGCCCTAATTCAAGAGCCATGGATCTCCCGTAGCAGCAACACAAACTTACGCGGTGAGCGAATAGAGGTAACGAACCTACTTTTGTAGTAAAGAACAGGCAAGAAGTTATAGATGTAACTTGAGCCAGTAACTCGAGTACTCTAACTATTGACAAGTGGAACGTAATAGGGGCAGAGTCCTACTCCGACCACAAATTGATCGAATTCCTCGTGGGTAATAACTATGACTCGCCCAAACCTTAAAGGAACCCCAGGAAAACCAACTGGGATCTATTTAACAACGAGGTGAGGAAAGGTATAAGATCCCTGCAGGATAGCAACTGGCTCGGACCTGCTGACATTGACCGGAAGGCAGAGGATATTACATCCATTTTTAATGAAGCCTATGTCAAAGCATGTCCAAAAACCAAACGAAAAGATAAAAAATCACCACCTTGGTGGTCATCTGAACTAGCTAGAATTAGGAGAGTAACTAGACACCTTCTAAATGTGGCCAAAAGAACTATGCTAGAAGCGGACTGGGAACAGTATGTCCAGTCAGAGAAATTTCAAAAACGAGACACAGAAGGCCAAACGCCTCTCTTGGCAACACTTCTGTAATGAAATCAAGGGTACGACAGAATCTGCGAGACTGAGAAAAATTCTATCCAGGGAATCAAAAACTCTTGGATCTCTCAAGGAATCCGACGGAATTTGAACTGAATCCTGTGCAGAATCGCTTAGCTCCCTGCTAAAAGCGCACTTTCCGGGTTGTACGACCCATCCAGATAACAACATCGTAACTAACAGTAGTTTTGTAACGGAAACTCCGACGGATTTTATCACAGAGGAAAGAATTGAGTGGGCAATCGGATCATTATCTCCCTTTAAATCCCCAGGACCCGACGGGATTATCCCGATCATGCTACAGAAAATAATAACCACAATCATCCCGGTACTTAAAGAAATGTACCTCAACAGCCTCATGTGGGCGTATATACCTAGATCATGGAAAGAGGTCAAAGTGGTCTTCATACCCAAGGCCGGTAAAGCAAGCCACACTACTGCGAAGGACTTTAGGCCAATTAGCCTTACCTCCTTTGTCCTAAAGACCTTTGAAAGACTAGCTGACATATACATCCGTAGTAAACTACGCCCAGGTGACATATCCCCATCGCAGCACGCTTATACGAAAGGAAAAAGCGTAGAGACAGCGCTGCACTGTGTAGTCGGCTCAATAGGAAAATCACTGAAAAATAAAGAATATACACTAGCCGCTTTCCTGGACATTGAAGGAGCCTTTAACAATGTCAAAACGGAAGCGGTCAATAGAACTCTAACGAACCTTAATATTCACAATTCCGCGATAAAATGGATCGTCAATATGCTAAAGGAAAGACATATCAAAGTTGAACTCGGAGGTACTAAGCTCGAAGTCTATGCCTCAAGAGGCACCGCTCAAGGAGGGGTTATATCCCCACTACTGTGGGTAATTGTCCTGAACGAAGTCCTTCTTAAACTTAGAAACAGCGGCGTCAAGGCCATTGCATATGCGGACGATGTTGTGCTGCTAGCAAGAGCTAAATTTCTCCCGACCCTGAGCGAACAAATCGAAGGGGCGCTGGAAATCATTGACTCCTGGACGGAGAGATGTGGGCTGGCGGTTAATCCCCAGAAGACAGAGTTAGTACTATTCACTAACAAAACCATAATTCCACAATTCGTAACTCCTTCCGTAAGGGGTACTCCCCTGAGTATCTCCGATAGTGCGAGATACCTTGGCCTGGTGCTCGATAGGAAACTGAACTGGAGACTAAACATCAACGAAAGAGTCAAAAAAGCAACGATAGCTTTTTACTCGTGCAATAGAATATTTGGGAAGACTTGGGGACCGAGCCCCAAAATCATCCTATGGATGTATACAGCTATAGTAAGGCCAATACTAACGTATGGCAGCCTTGTATGGTAGCAGGCAGCCAGCAAAATAAATAACCTAGCTGCTATCACAAAAGTACAAAGACTAGCGTGCATCGCCACAACCAGTGCGATGAGAACGACACCTACAGCAGGACTCGAGGCCATTCTCAATCTGCTTCCGCTAGACATCTTTATACAAGTATCGGCAGCTCATAGTGCCGTAAGATTAAGCCAAACAGATAGCTGGAGACCAAATGCAATGGGTCACGATCCTGCAGAGATATCTAGGCAGTGTATCTAATACAGACTACATAACGCTTTACCTAGACTTCATAAGACCATTTTCTAGCACCTATCCGAGCAGGGAAGACTGGAAAAATGACAGAACGCCTAACGAGCGATCCTTAGCTGTTTACACCGATGGATCCAAAATGGAAATAGGTGTAGGTGCAGGCATCTTCTCTGAAACGCTTGGCCTCTCCATGTCAGCTCGGCTTCCGAACTACAGCAGCGTTTTCCAGGCGGAGGTCCTAGCAGTTACAATAGCAGCTCGTGAGACTGCGATGAGGGCAATACCACGAGAGGATATCACCTTTTTCATCGACAGCCAGGCAGCGATAAAAGCAATATCTGCTATAGAAATAAAATCGAAGCTTGTGAAGTGTTGTAGAGAAGAGCTCAAGGTTCTTGGAACACAGCACGAGGTAAAGCTCTGCTGGGTCCCTGGTCATGAAGGCATACCAGGGAATGAGAAAGCCGATGAACTGGCTAGAGGAGGCTCAGCACTAAGCTCAGACCAATCCGACCCCTCGGTGTACATCCCGCCTTGCGCCCTTAAGCTCGAAGCAGGAAACAAAGCCATAACGGAGGCTAACAATAGGTGGACCTCTTTAGATACTTGTGTCACCACGAGGAAGCTGTGGCCCGCATTTGACAGAGTAAGAACCAATAGACTCATACAGAGGCATAGAAAATCCCTCTCTACTCGAATTGGAGTCATTACGGGGCATAACACCATGCGGTACCACATGAAAAAACTACGTGTGACTAGCGAAGACCTTTGTAGAGGCTGCAGCGACGAGGAGGCTCAGGAGGACACCGCCCACTTTCTCTGTCATTGCCCAGGCCTCTATCATTTGAGAAATAAGATCCTTGGACAACACTTCTTTGAGGATCTAGAAGAGTTGTCCAACAGACCAATAAATGGCATCGCAAACTTCATCAAATCCTCTGGATGGTTTGTATCTAGGGCACAGTGAGTACTTAGTTCTTTCTTTAGGATATTTACAAAGACGGTATTTTTCCACGAGGTAGGGATTTCCTTTTCTATCTCCTTTCCCCCCATGGGTATCACAATGGGTCTATACTGACCTGAGTGTGGTGTGGAGGTTTTCTATCCCCCTACACCTGCCCACTTACCTAACCTAACCTAAGACCCAGTTAAATAGGTTGGTGAGACTAAAGACTAATTTATCACTTGTTGCGTACCCGGCGTAGCGAATGACGCCAAGGTGGATTGACCATGTGCCACGGCAAGGCAAAGGTCAGTGACCCCGCGGTGATCAGATGGTGTTGGTGAGCGAAGGCTTCCATATGGCATGGCTAATTCGCGATACACCGGTCGCCGAGAATCTGCTCCTGTACGCGGCGCTTGTGCCGAAGCTCTCCACCATCTGAAAAAAATCAAATAATTTAAGCAAATTCCAAGGCGCCACAAAATGCATTGGAAGATGGCGGCCCCTTGAAACTAAAAACCACATATATACTATTACCAAAAATACCTACCTTGGCAAATAAGGTGTCCAACGATGGGCAAAGCCAGCTGGTATCGGCAAATCCTATGGAAGCTAGAAGAAACAAAAGATGAAACATAAAAAAAGAAATAAATTGCAAACTACACCAAGACTGATAAATGTAAACAAATCTGACATTTCAGATTTTTTGCGAGGAGGATATGCTTTCGCACTCCTCTAATAAAGGGTGCGTAAGTCGGGTGGTTTCACGCATGCCCGAAAGTTTCGCGCACTTTTAGGGAAATAGGACTTAGATGTAATATATCATACTGGTCTCCACTAAGATTAGACCAGTTTAAACGAAAATAATTTGAATAATGAATAAGGATAAGGGTTGTTTAAATTGTAGTTAGGTATAAAATAGATAGTATCTAAGATTAAATAATAGTAAGGCATTATGTATTTATGTCTTATGTATGACTATGTAGAGTAAGTGTATGTATAGGTGGGACAGAGATGGAAAATAAGACCCTACCTTGACGTGGAGCACTCACTGGAAAGTGGGCGAGTTCTCCTCCCCCTACGTCTGTTCCGAAAGAACAGACAGACATACGGAGACAAAGACCATTGACTAACGAAAAAGAGTTTCATGGTCACTTTTAAATTGGAAGACCATCCAATATCCACAATAACCTTCGTGGAGGAATTTAGGCACAGAGAATTGCTGTAAGTACCAGTGGGCGAATGCAAAAGAAAATGATATACATACGTGTATACATAGGCATTTATAATAACTGATACAATATTTTATTTGAATTGTGCTAGAATTTTTACTGACCGCACCAGCACCCAGCGAGATAAAGTACCAGTCAGAGCAAATACCAACCAGGGGAGAATAATCTCGAACGTGCGCCCCAAAACTGAGGATTAAGAACACCGGAAGCAGTGATTGGGTTTCTTGGGTGACACCCCAAAAACACCAAAAAGGGTGACCCAGACTGCCGAACACCTAAAATAACTTTACCAGCGGATGCAGTTAAATAAGTAAGTCGGTACAGTTGGCTAGCACTACTCCGGAGTGCACAACAGGAGCAACGAACAAGGGCAACCTCACCGTTAATGAGCACCCGACCGTTCGCTCGAACATACTCGCAACCCAGCACTGGACGGGGTGCTCCCCTGGGCATCTTCCCCAATGACCTCCGAAAAAAGAAAAATTAGAAGACAGTGAATTAAACTAATACAGCGAATTTTTTATCAGAATTTTGAAAATCGAATTTTGAATTTTCCTTTTGTGTTTTTAAATTGTCCTTTTTTTAATTTTTAACTAGTTTAGTTAATTTAAGGAATTATGAGTTCAAATTAAAAGAAAAAAAAAGGAAGAAATCATAATAGTATAGTGTGTGTTTTGCCTTTAAATAGTGAAATTAAGTGCATATAAAAGGCGTTGAATCGGCCTTCGGGATTTCTCTTCAGAGGATCTTCTTCGTACGTGCTGCCGACAGGACACCGAGGCACGAGTAAAACTGTGAGTTCTCACCTTTTGATTTTTTTTTCTTGAACACAAAAATTATACAATTATACAGTTTGAAAAAAAAAATTAAAAATACATGTTAAGGGCAGAACGCGGCGTAGGCATAGGCAGTACGCCAATTTTTTAATTTTTTTTTCTTCTCTTAATTTCCCTCTTGAGTAGACTATAAGCTAAAATTTTAAGTGGCATTGCCTAATTTTTGAATTTAATGGAAAATAAAAATTGTGCTTTAGTTGAATTTATTTGAAAGCATTAGATTTTAAGTTAATAATGAAGTACTAGAAGTCCTGCGTCGAGCGTGCGGAGGCCTGGCTAGGCCGTCCTTCTGCGGCAAGTAGGCGACGATGGCGTAACAGGACAATTACTGACGGTGACGATCAGGACGGAGACGACCAGGAACACCATTTACTTCTCAGACTAGGCAGTGGCTGGAAGGATCCATTTAGGGGCCATTTCTTCAAATCATCGACTGTGTGAAATGGCGAAGGACATGTCGAGAGACATGTGGGAGGGCCGGTCAACAATTGCCAACACCATCGGGCAAGTCTCCGGCACACAACGGATCCCTATCCGGGAGAGACTTTGGAGACGTAGGTCATTTAGGATTAGGGGTAGATTTAGGTTAGTGATAAGTATGTTGTATTGTTGTATTAATGGTGAGGGGAGTTAAGGTTAGTTAGGTTTAGTTGATTTTATGATTAATGTCTTTCTCCTGGGAGGCCTTGAACGCATACCTCTTCATTCTTGTATACCAATTTAAATCTTGAAGTCCGTCCGCAGTCTACTTAGGGTCATTTACATTTTTCTCTCCTTTCTTTAGATTAGTTTTAGCTAGGCACGATTAATTTTGTTTATGAACAGGATACGTAAGAGGGAGGGGAGACAGGAACTACCCCAGTCCGACGAGCTTAGCCGTGCTTGTGCAAGCGTGCCACTGTCCTCCTCCCCTACGACAAAGTTTCCTCTGTGGCCCAATCCTGGGAGCAAATCACGTAACTTTTCAAACGATTATCGTTTGGACGATAGTAATCATAACGAAATAATACATTTAGGCGTTCAAACGATGATCGTCTGAAAAGTTACGTGATTTGCCCCCTGGCTCATAACACACTTCCTATTTTAAGCATTTCCGCTTTTATTCCATCATTTGCGCAACATTTTCCATTTGACAGTTCTTTTATTGATTCTTCTATTTCGCATGGTAAAAACGATGGTACTTCTTAATCGAGCTCATCTATAACAACTGCTTCGTTTTGTGTTTGTACCAAGCTTAGTTCTGAAGTGTAAAGTTTTTTTTCTTTGTTTTACGCTGGGAGGCGGTAATCTTCAAAAGACGAAACCGAGCCCGTACTCAGTAACAGCGTGGAATTTTTACTAACTAACCCCTTCTCCCTTCTTCCCGTTTTCCCTGCGGTAACGCCATCTTAGCTTTTCATCGCAGGGCGGGGAGGAGCCAGCCTAATTACGATCTAGTCACTTGGACTAATAAGCAATTTTTTCCTGACATCTACGTCTTTGAATGAGATCCACCATCTGGTATATCTTTTTTTTCGGATGTGCTATGTTATGCATCTACATATGTATACTTCTTTCTTTTTTCTTATACTTCTAAAGTTGAGTTAAGTCGAGAGGTTTTATTCTTTTGAGCCTTCGTAATTGATTTTCATTATTCAAAAGTTTTCTCGCATCTAAGTTTATATGCTCTTCTAGCTTTTCTTTGTGTGATTTCCGAACTTACACTTTCTATCTTCAAGTCTCGATGAAGGTCAGTGTTCCTTATGAACCAAGGTTCATTTACTATATTTCTAAGCACCTTATTTTGGAATCGTTGTATTATGTCTACGTTTGTCTTTTTGGCACAACCCCATAGTTGGATTCCATATGTCCATGTTGGTTTCAGAATTTGATTGTATATAAGCACTTTATTTCCAATTTATACGGTTGAGTTTCTTCCTCTCAGCCAGTGCAATTTTCTATATTTCATCTCTAACTCTTCTTTTTTCTTTTCTATGTGCTCTTTCCATCGCAGCTTAGCATCTAGTGTCATACCTAAATATTTCGCTGTATTAGCGTATGGAACTATTTTTCCGTTGATAACGATTGGTATAGGCGGGCAAGATCGCATCATCACCTCCACGCGGTGCCCGCTGGATAGCTATCTGATAGTGAACTAACGATGAGCGTATGCTGAGTCTGACGATATATGTGCAGCTGAACACTCAGACCTGCGTAAGCACATCTGGGTGAACTTCAGCGCGCATATGTCTAACCAGGCGAGGCATCTCTTGTTGACCTGATCGGCTGAAATATGCGTCTCAGAAGTCTAGCAAGAGCTCCTCAGAAGGAGGACGTGCGGCGGATGAATTCTCTCGATGGAATCAACGGTGACGTCTACAGACCAGCGGATACCTTACTTGAGCTACTACGACATATTTGAAGCTGCGGTCTGTAAGGATTTTCAATACTACGTCAGGGTATTGAAAAAGAGATGGTGGCGGATGAACCCTTAATGGGCCAACGGCAGCGCTCATATCCCCGAAGTGGGTTGCTGACATCGGTGTATCCGGCCTCTTGTCCTAGGGGTAGAAAAAAAGGATCTGGCCCTCCAGGTTGGGAGTTGTGCCGTCGGGTTAACTTCCCTACCACGTAAAAAACCTTTGGTTACGAAGCAACCAACAGCCTCGGATACGGATGATCTTTCTGTTGACGACCCATGCAAACGTAAAAAGGACAACGATCTTCGTATATGCACATGGAATGTTAGGTCCCTCTATAAACCACGTGCAGCCGAACAACTTGCGGAGGCCCTAGAGAGTAGAGTGTCTCAAAGCAGATATTAGCGCCATCCAAGAAGTGCGATGGGATGGCCCGGGCAAAAGGAGTATGAAAAACTGCGACATCTACTACGGCGATTGCTACAGACAGAAAGGACAGCGTCTATTCGGGTGCGGATTTGTCATTGGAGGCAGACTTAGGCAAGAAGTCTTGAGTTTCCGGCATGTGAATGAGCGCCTCATGACTATCCGTATCAAGGCTAAATTTGCCAACATTAGCCTAATATGCGTTCACGCCCCTCACGAGGAGAAGGACGACGTGACAAAGGATGACTTCTACCAGCTCTTGGACAAGACATATGAGCAATGCCCTAGCCACGACGTTAAAATTATCCTAGGCGACTTTAACGCAAAGCTAGGAAGAGAGGAAGTCTTTAGTAGCGTGGTCGGAAAGCACAGCCTGCACGACAACACATCCGGCAACGGACTCAGGCTAATCGACTTGCGGCGGGGCGAAACTTTGTCGTAGCTAGTACGCAGTTCCCATGTCTCGATATTCACAAAGGAACATGGCTCTCCTTTGATCGAAAAATCGTCAACCGAATCGATCACATTGCGATCGGCGCAAGGCACTCTTCCAGTATTCAGGGTGTCCGGACTTTCCGAGGAGCCAACGTGGACTCGGATCACTACCTAGTTGTAGCCAAGGTACGGATGCGGATATCCACAACGGAGCGAAATCAACGAAATGCTGTGAGGAAATTTGACGTCGAAAAGCTACAATCGCAAGAGACCGCCAGAACCTTTGCCGATCGTGTTTCTTCTAATCTCAATCTAAGTCCTATGCCGCCAGCAGCAAATGCGGAAGACCAGTGGCAGCGTTGCCAAAAAGCCATCAGAGATGCCGCCTCTGATGTACTGGCTTTCTCTCGCCCACCACAACGAAACCCCTGGTTTGATGAGGAATGCCGGCAAGCACATGCAGCAAAACAAGAGGCGTACAAAGCGGCGCTGCATAGAAGGACTAGAGCTGCTTACGAGCTCTACGTGCGCAGGAGAAAAGAGGAAAATCGACTTCTCAGAAAGAAGAAAAAAGAGCATGAGAAGTGCTCGATCGAGGAGATTGAGAGACTTTATTGCAGGAATAATATTCGAAAATTTTACCAAAGGGTAAAAAGAACGTGCCAGGGTTTCAAAGCCAGAACAGAAGCCTGCAGGGACGAAAATGGCAACATAGTAGTAGAATCGCAGTCGGTGCTGAGGATATGGAAGGATCACTTCTGTAGACTGTTAAACGGCGATGATGATCAATATTCCGGTGTCAGGCAGAATGAGCCATTCAACACTGACGATGGCAGTCAAAATTCCCTTCAACCCGATCAGAATGAAGTGAGGATAGCGATATCTAAACTCAAATCCAACAAAGCTGCTGGAGCCGACGGCCTTGCCGCTGAACTTTTCAAGGCAGGAGGAGATGAGTTGGTAAGGAGCATGCACCAACTCATCTGTAAAATCTGGTCGGACGAAAGTATGCCCGATGAATGGAACCTCAGCATCGTTTGCCCGATCCTGAAGAAAGGAGACCCTCTTAACTGCGCCAACTACAGAGGTATAAGTCTCCTAAATATCGCATATAAGATCCTGTCTGCCGTACTATGTGAACGCCTAAAACCGATCGTCAACAACCTGATAGGTCCTTATCAGTGCGGTTTCAGGCCTGAAAGTCCACAATTGACCAAGTATTCACACTACGGCAGATCTTGGAAAAAAACCCATGAATATAAAATCGATACGCACCACCTTTTCATCGATTTCAAAGTTGCCTATGATAGCGTGTATAGAGACGAGTTATACAAAGCCATGTCTAGTCTTGGCATGCCTGCCAAACTCGTCCGTTTGTGCAGAATGACGATGGAGAACTCTCGCTGCTCCATTAAAGTCGGTAAGAACATCACCGAACCGTTCGATGTCAGGAAAGGTCTTAGACAAGGCGACGCGCTATCATGCGATCTCTTTAACATAGTACTTGAGAGAATTGTACGAAACTCACAAGCCAACCCCGGAGGTACAATCTTCTTCAAGTCTGTACAACTACTCGCTTATGCCGATGACATTGACATAATCGGAAGAACTCAGCGGGCCGTCAATGGGGCATTTACGAGTATTGAGATCGAGGCAGCAAAGATGGGTCTAGTGGTCAATGAAAGCAAAACAAAATATATGCTGTCTACAAAAAAGGACACCCAACATCAGATACAATTTTGAGGTAGTAAAGGATTTTGTCTACCTAGGCTCTATGGTCAGCTCCGCAAATGACATCAGTGGAGAGATCACACGAAGAATTACTCTTGCCAATCGTTGTTTCTATGGGCTATAACGGCAATTGAGTAGCAAAGCCCTATCTCGAACTACTAAGCTAACTGTTTATAAGACATTAATCATCCCAGTCCTGCTGTATGGCGCAGAGGCATGGGCTTTGACAAAGCCGGATGAGGATGCCCTTGGTTATTTCGAGAGAAAGTTCTTCGAGCGATCTTTGGTCCCGTCTGCATAGACGGTGAGTGGAGGAGAAGGTACAATGCCGAACTATACGGCCTGTACAAGGACATCGACTTACCCAGAAGAGTTCACATACAGCAACTAAGATGGCTGGGTCATTTAGAGCGGATGGAGCCCAACCTTCCCGCTAAGAAAGTTTTCGAATCCACCCCGCACGGACGGCGCAGTAGAGGACGACCTCGGGGTAGGTGGCGCCAACAAGTGGAGGGGGACCTCAACCAACTTGGCGTGCGCAACTGGAGGCAGCTGGCTCGTAACCGTGCTGGCTGGATAGGTTTGTTGGTTGAGGCCCAGGTCCACCCCGGACTGTAGCGCCATCTAAGTAAGTAAGTAAGTAACGATTGGTATATGTTCAACCTTTTTATTTGTAAAATCAATATGTTCTGACTTGGACTCATTTAATTTGATTCTTCACTTTTTAGTCCATTCACAGATTTTGTTTATTCCTATTTGGAGTTTTTCTGTGGATTCTTCATTAGTTCTCCCTTCTGCTAGTATTGCAGTATCATCTGCAAATGTTGCCATAGTGTGGTTTTCTAGTTCCGGAATATCACTAGTATATAATAGGTATAATATAGAGCCCAGTATATTGCGGTACGCCGGTTCTAATAGCATAGGTTGTCTGTTTCCATTTTCATCTGGGGGTTTAAATATGTTTTCTAGGTAGTCTGCGAAAAGAATGGCTTTATCCTCATCGCTTCTTGCCCAGTTTCCATCAGGTGCTTTGATTGGAGGTATTTGCACAATAGGTTGTTTTAGTCCTTTTGTAGCTTTCCATAGAGAGTAATTTGTAGCGTATTCAGCTGTTAATCTGTCATGTTCTTCTTGCTCGTCTTTTATCTGCTATTAAATCCTTTATTTCTTTCGGGTAGTTTCTTCTCATGTTCTTTCTATCTATGCCGGGAGTGCTTTCCCAGGCCAATTTCTGAATATCGCTGACCACCCTATGTGTTTCTTTTTCTATATCATTTTTGGATATAAGAGGTGTCAGTGAGTCTATTCTATTTGTTAAGTTCAACCTGAAGGCTTGCCAATCTGTTCTTTTGTTTGTTAAGGTTTTAGCATTTGTATTTTGAATTACATATTCACTAATTTGGAGAATTATAGGTGAATGGTCAGAGCTTAGATACTCAAATTCATCTATGTGTGTGTAGCTGCTCGACAAATTTTTGATTATGTAAAACTCTATTAGATCTGGTATCTTATTTTGTCTGTAGGCCAGTAAGTGGGCCTACCTGTCGAGAGAGTTTCACACTGATGTTTTACAATTGCAGCATAAAGTTCTCTTCCTCTCGTTGAAGTTAATCTAGAACCCCAGTTTAAGTTTTTTGCAGTAAAATCACCACCAATTATGTATCTGTTTCCTAGTTTTTCCAAAAAATTAGAATATTCTTCTTTTTTGATTGAAAGTTTTGGAGGACAGTAAATGGCAGCAATATTAATTTTTGTATGTTTAGTTTTTATGCTTACTGCTGTAGCTTGTATTTTCTCTGTAGTGTATTTCAACTCCTCATATTGTTGGATATTGTTTTTTACTATACCTGCGCTTCCACCCTTATCTGAGTTTTCAGGTTGAGCGGTGTGGTAGATGTTATAGTTTTTAAATTTTATTTCCGTATGTTTTCTAAAATGGGTTTCTGAAATAAGACAAATGTCTATGTTATTTCTTTCAAGAATCACCTGCGATTCCTGTTCGTGTTGCAGGAGACCATTTGGATTCCAACATTTAAGATTTTGATCCATGATTATACTTAAATGTTCTGTCGTTTATGTTTTCTAACTTTTTAAGTCGCATTTCTAGAGAATTAAGTTTCGTTAGTATCAGTTGTAGTGTTTGATTTATGTCACTGCTTGGTTGTGTGTTATGTTGGTTTCCCTCAGGTTGGTCCTTTTTCTGTATAGGATGCAGTTTTTTATGTGCTAGTATTTGAGCATATGACACTATACCCGCGCTGGTTTCTTTGGCGTTCGGTTTTTTGTTCTCTTTTGGAGTGGGTTTTTTAGAATCTAATTTTGTTTGATCCACATCTACTTTGATATTTTCTGGTGCTTTTTGTTTTTTATCTAGAGCTTGGTTTTTAGTATTTTTAGTACTCAGTTTTTTATTTATGATGTTCTGCAGTTCAATGGCAACAATACACCCTCGGTAGCTTGCGGGGTGGGGCTCCCCGCAGTGCACGCACTTGGGCTGCTCATTTTGGGGCTTTGTACATTGTGTAGTGAGGTGTTTTCCAGCGCATTTCACACATCTTGCCTGTCTATTGCAATATTTTTGCGTATGGCCATATGTCTGGCAACTGGGGTACCAGTTTTGATTTTTTAAGAGGTTCTATTTCAACTCTGCATCCCAAAATGCTTTTGAGTTGATAAATTTTTTCAATTTCTTCTTCTGCACTGAATGTTAATATAAACATGTTTAAAGGTTCCTTGTTTTCCCGCTTGAGCTTAATTGAAGCATCAATAATCTTGAAACCTTTAGATTTGAGATTTGCTGTTATATTTTCAAGCTTGCATGAGTGGTGCAGATTTTTAGCCATTACTCTGATGGGCCTGGATTGCTTATTTTCGTAGGAGTGCCATGCATAGTTTACTTCATTTAGTAAAGCCGTGACACTTCTGTCGGTTTCTCCGTCTTCGAGATTGAGTCTTATATTGTTTTTGCTAATGATTTTTAGATCGAAATTTTCTGCTTGAGTAATTGACTTTATCTTTTCATACAGATCATCATAGCTAATTACCTCATCAATTATTATTGGAGGCGGTGGTGGTGACTTTCTCGATTGCTTTTGAAAGTTTATTTCTGGCGATTCTATAGGTTTAGGCAGAGGAATTGAATTGTTAAGTTTCCTCTTTTTAACTCTCTGGTATCTCTAATCCACTCTGTTTCTTTCGCCAATTCTTCTTCATCTGTTGTGTATATTTGGTTTTCCACATTTTGCCGTGGAGTGCTTTGAGTTTTTTGGATATTCTCTGGTTGTTTGTTTTGTAATTTTCTTTCCAGCAATTTTATTTTATTTTCTAGGTTATATGTAGCTGCAAGTTTTTTATCGTTTCATTTAGATTTCTTTACTTGTAATAATTCATTTTGTAGCCTTTGCTCATTCTGCGAAAAGTTTTGGATTTGATTAATTCTTATGTTTCTATTAACTTACCTTGCCTATTTTCTTGATTTAATTTTTTGTTAGTTTTTTCAACTATTTTAGCTGGTGTTACTGGTGACACCTGAGGTTCAGAAGTTGGAGCGCACTCCGCAGGCGGGGAGCGCAAAACTTTTGGCATATTTGTTGGCCTCTACTGTGGTCTTACTGATCGTAAAATTTCTTGCATACTCGCGGGCGGTATGCGTTTTGAATTACTATTTAGTGGATCATGCGTTGACTATTGGTGCTTTTTAAAGCACAACATGGCACACGCGCCCGGTTTATTTATTTGTTTGTGTTTGTGTGTTTGAGTAAAGCTTATAGTTGGAAGTCTACTTTTAAAATGTTCACAGAAGCACATACCTTTTGGTTTCAATACAAACCAGCCTGAAAACTGAAATACTTGCCAGGAACCTGTGTATTTCAGTGTCCAGTGATGTAGGAGCAGCTGACGTTTCGATTGGTATACAGCACGAATATTTTACCGCACTTTACACCTTGAATTTTAATTGTTTTGACACAGTTCACTTATATTTAAACTTCTCTTGCACAGAGTTGCCAATGTAAGGTGCAAAGTGATTCAAAAAATTCAGTGGCTGTATTATTTATTGCTTGTCTACTTTGCATGTTTTTCTTGTTTTTTGTTAACTCCACTATCCACTCTTTTCCAATATTCAGCTCTTTATGTACGTTTTTTATTGATTTGATGTTTTCTATAATTTGTTTCACAAGTCGGTTGTTATAATCCTGGATATCTTTTTTTGTCGCTTGCTTGCAATATTTTTTAAGTTGGTAAAGTTTTATTCTTTCCGTGCTTGAAAGTTCGCATTTTTGCCGTAATGTTTCTCTTTCTTTGATGAGATTCGTAGTTGATTCAGTGAGTTTGTCCATTTTTGTTGTTGATTTTTTATTTTACAATGCTGTTTTCTGCGGCATTAAGGATCCCTGACTCAAGTTGGTCATATGCTTTCGGCAGGTTAGATTTATCTAGAACGTCCCAGCTGCAGTGTTGTTCGAGATTTTCTAGATATAGCCGTATACTTTCTTCATCCAACACCTTTGGAATGTCTTTTTTGGGTAGTTGCTTGTGATACGCTTCGCTCTTATGGTTGATGTTAAATGTGCCTCTTACAAGCCTATGGTCACTAAAAAAGGCAAAGTTATTTATGACCTATAAATTTTGAAGAACAGACTTTTTATTCACCAAAATAAAATCTATTTCATTTTTTACTATTCCATAGCCATTATGCGTCTTCCAAGTTCATTTATTTTTTTCGGAAATAGACCGTTTCCCACACAATGTTTATGTTGCCATAGCCAGAGGATTCGTTTTTCACTTCTTTCATTCCTTTCTCCGTAACCATAGTTCCCCATTATAGAATCTTCATTTTTTCTTTTCATGCCTATTTTTGCGTTGTAATCGCCCATAACACACATAAATTCGGTCTTATATTCATTGTAAGCATGATCGATATCCATATAGAACTTTTCTAAAACCTCAACCCCTGCTGTTTTTGTTAGAGCATACGCTTGTAGTATTGAGAATTTTGTATTGGCTACTTTTATTTGTACTTTTATTTTAATGTTTTGCTCATATTCTTTCGTTATAGAAGTTGATTTTTTCGATTTTTCGTTTCCATTTGTCTGCTATCAACAAACCGATCCCATAGAGTCCCTTTGTCTCTCATTTAAAGCCGAAAAGGTCTCCATTTAATTTTTCTATTAATTTTTCTCCATACAGCCCAAGAGTCATGTACCTCTACTAGGCCCTTACACCACGACGAGGTGTGCAGTCACGTAAGGGAACTCCTCAACATCACATACAAGATCTCTTCTGCGATATTGTGTGAACGCCTGAAACCTTTTATCAACAGCCTGATTAGACCCTATCAGTTCGGTTTCAGGCCAGGAAAATCCACCATCGATGAAATCTTCACACTTCGGCAGATCCTGGAGAAAACCCAAGAATTCTAGTTTTGACGTCCCTGCCAAACTTGTTCGTCTGTGCAGGGTGACGATGGAGAACGCTCGCTGCTCCATCAACGTCGGTAACGACCTCATCGAGACCTTTGATGTTAAAAAAGGTTTTAGATAAGGAAGCGCGTCTCCTTGTGACTTCTTTAACATTGTACTTGAACGGATTGTGCGGATTTCACAAGCTAACACCGGAGGCACAACAATCTATCGCAAGTCTGTACAACTGTTTGCATACGACGACGATATAGACATTATCGGAAGAACTCAGCGGGCTGTCACCGGTGCAAGCATCGAGGCGGAAGCGGCCAAAACGGGTTTAGCGATAAACGAGGGCAAAACCAAGTATATGCTGTCAACAAGAAGGGACAGCCAACACAGACGAATTAGACAGAACGTCACAGTGATCAGCTATAACTTCGAGGTAGTAAGGGACTTTGTCTACCTTGGCTCTGCTATAAACTCTAAAAACAAGATTAGCGCAGAAATCAAGCGAAGAATAACTCTTGCCAATGGCTGTTTTTTTGGGCTCATAAGGTAATTCAACAGTAAAGCCCTATCTCGAACAACTAAGGAGACTCTGTATAAGACCCTGATCATCCCAGTCCTGGCGGCAATGTCTACAGGCAAAGGGGCCAGAGGGTTAGGAATAAGCTGTTTCTCTTCCCTAAGACCGTCCATACGTGGTGAAGAGCCACACCCTACACGAGGCGCCGCGTTTGCTAACGGAATATGGCGGATCTAAAGAGGAAAACTTGAAAAAACCCGGAATCCCAGGTGTAAATTACCGTGCCTATGGGATGAATGGCACTACGTCACGGTGTCTTCTAAAGGTGAACCCTGGATAACTTGGGGACCTCCAGTTTCAATTAATTCCCCTTACTTGTATACAGCTCCTACATGAGTACACACCTTGCCGTGGTGTAGGGACCTAGTAATGGTCAAGGATTCTCGGGTATTTCCCCCGATGAGACACGAAGCCCAGTTGTAGTCGTCGTAATCCCTCCCATTCATACCCGCAAGCTCGGCTGTGACAATCCCGTCTAGCGCATTGGCCTTGAGGCCTAGCACTAGCGTTGCGAGCAGTTGTAAGCAGGTGGACGTTCCCAGGATTGCTGGACGCGCGTCTGGTACAGTGGCGGATAGGACAGTGGTTTCAACACCTGGTCCCATCGTAAAGCCAGATCATGAAACGCGAGTGGCAAACCCCTTAATATCTCTGCACCTTCAGGGACAGCTAACTGTTCGGCCTCGAGCTTACAGCACTCTGTGCCCTCCACTTCGAAGGATCCACATCCCCTTCTCAAATCCCTTTCAGGGGCGGCGGACGGCTCGGCTTCGAGCTTGCCGAATGTCGCTCCCCCCAAGATCTGCTACCAAGATCGCCGGCTAGCTTATAAGCTAATTCGCCGCATCCAGGAAATTCCTGAGCAGGATAGAACCCAGAAGCATAAGATCTCTTTACGCTAGGCACTCAAACGGGTCCAGTTCCCCCCGACTCAGCCAACAAGGAATTATCATCCAAACGCCAGAGGTCTCAGGATGAGTCTCCCACCCTTGCCAAAAAGACCAAGGTAGTACCTTTCATCGCTACTACCAAGCCCTTCAACCATGTGCTTAAGGCATACTTGGAGATCGCGGTCGTTAACCATAGCGATCCGGATGGCAGCATTACGGCGGATAAGTGGAGGAAGGTGGAGATTAAACTCGCCACCAATTGTCTCCAAATACTACGTGACCATCCCGGCCCTGATGTTTCCTGCAGGGATGGTGGCTGGCATCAAGGGCATGTCAAACTTATTGCCTGTGCTGACCAAAGATAGACGGATCTCTATAAACTTGCTATCTCCAAATTAGGACAGGTTTGGCCAGGTGCACAGTTAGAGGTCGTGGAAAAAGACCAGATTCCAAACCGACCAAGAACACGTGCTACCATTCCGGCTGAACCCTCTGATCCTAAAATTATTCTGGATTTTTTAAAGGCAAACAACAGCTCCCTTCCTACCCATAATTGGAAGATTGCCAAAGTGGACGAGCCGAGAGGAGACGTCAGAAGTGTCATCATTGTTATCCATGAAGAGTCTCTGGCCCCCTTGGCATCTTCTGGAGTCGGACTACTGCTAACAACAACAGCACGCAAGGGCCTGATTTCCTGGCAGCCTCATGGTGATAGGATTTTGACGGCCAGATTCCGGACTAGAGTACGACGCGTCACCATCATACAGTGTTACGCCCCAACGAATAGTTCGTCTGAGGACGAAAAGGAGAGCTTCTACAATCTCTTAAGCGCCGTCTTCAACACAACACCAAATGGAGACATTGTCATAGTGATGGGGGATTTGAATGCCAAGGTAGGCAGCGACAACGAAGGGCTCAGGCATGTAATCGGGAAGCATGGACTAGGCAACCGCAATGACAACGGCGAAAGGTTTGTGGATTTCTGCAATGCCAACCGCCTTGTGATAGGTGGCACCATGTTTGAGCACAAGACCTGCCACAAAGTCAGCTGGGTTTCCAATGACAGGCAAGCAACCTCCAACCAAATTGACCATTTTGCTATCAGCCGCCGCTTTAGAAGCAGTCTCCTGGACGTCCGAAACAGACGAGGGGCAGATGTGGGGATAGTACGTGATCACCATCTTCTGATAGCTACTCTCCAACTACGCACTGCTGCAGTTCGAAGATCCCACGACAACACAAGAATGCCCAGGTTCAACATCGATAGACTTAGTGATCCCTCAGTGCGCCAACAATTAAGGGAGCACTTTTCGCAAGGTGTGGAAGCAATCAGCAGCTCAATGCCCGCAACCATCCAAGACCATTGGTGTGCTGTGAAAAATGTTTTTACATCTGGTGCTGAAAGAATTGTCGGTCGATCGCAGGGAAGACATAGGGCGTGGCTTTCTGAGGATACCTGGAGACGGATTAACGAACGAAAACTGCTAAAAGCTCGCGTTGCAGCTACCCCAGCAGCAGGGAGAAGCGAGCTAGAGTCCCTATATCGCATGAAGATGAGAGAAGTTCAGCGTAGCGTACGACGTGACAAGCGCAACTACATCAACGCGCTGGCTACAGAAGCAGAAGAAGCTGCACGGAGGTGCGATAGCAGGACTGTCTACAGAATCACGAAAGAGCTGACAGGTGGTCGCAGCTCCAGCCAATACCTAGTGAAAAGCCTAGACGGCTCCTTGCTCATTTCGGATGAGGACCAGCTCAAGAGATGGAAAGAGCATTTTGCTACGGTTTTGAACCGTGTATTCGCTAGCGATATGCTCCCAAATCAGACTGAGATGCCTGAGGTGAGAAGTTCCCGAATACGCACCACGACTCCCAGTAAAGATGAGATCATTACCGCGATCAAGGCACTCAAAACCAACAAGGCGGTAGGACTTGACGGTATTCCAGCAGAGCTCTTACGAGCAACGCCAACAACATCGGCTGAGCTTCTGCTTCCACTTATAGATAGAGCTTGGGAAGCTGAGAGCTTTCCTAACGAGTGGAAAAAGGGAATGATCGTCAAGCTTCCTAAGAAAGGAAATTTAATGGAGTGCGGAAACTGGAGGGGTATCTGCGTGCTGCCTGCTGTAGCTAAGATAATAGCTAAAATCATCCTTGAGCGAATCAAACAACATCTCGAAGACACACTTGATGCCGAACAAGCAGGTTTCCGCTCTGGATCCTCCTGTGCCGACCACATCAACACCCTGCGGATTATCATCGAACAGTGTGTTGAATATCGATCGCCACTGCACCTGCTGTTCATCGATTTTGAGAAGGCGTTCGATTGTGTCAACAGGGCGTTTATTTGGCGTGCCTTACGCAGGAGAGGTATTCCCGATAAACTAATTGCTATTATCAAAGCTACATATGAAGGCTCAAAATGTCACGTTCTGCACAGGGGAAGGTTGTCTGAGGAATTTGAGATCCAAAGTGGGGTAAGACAAGGCTGTATCCTTTCACCAATATTATTCCTATTGGTGATTAGCGATGTGCTTCATGCAGCTTTGTCGACGGGAAACGGAGGAATTCGATGGACTCTTACATCTCAACTGAAGCATCTTGACTACGCAGACGATGTATGCTTACTCTCCCACAGAATTATGGACCTCCACCAAATGACAGCAGATGTGGAGAGGGAGGCAGGTGTCGTCGGGCTGAAAATTAATA
Organism: Brachypalpus laphriformis; assembly: GCA_945910035.1. Taxonomy (NCBI): domain Eukaryota; kingdom Metazoa; phylum Arthropoda; class Insecta; order Diptera; family Syrphidae; genus Brachypalpus; species Brachypalpus laphriformis. The sequence goes on along the minus strand of OX246754.1, from coordinate 104,842,633 downwards.
CGACAAAAACTAAAATCATCAGCCTTGGAACTAACTCATCGGCTCAAATATGCATTGCTGGACAACCGGTAGAGAGAGTAGAGGATTTCCAGTATCTTGGGAGTATTGTCTCGACCGATGGTGGAACCGAACTGGATATAGCCAACAGGATCGCCAAAGCAAAGTCCGCGTTCGGGATGTTGTCCAAAATATGGCGAAGCAATGCAATCAGTTTGAGCACCAAAATAAGACTGTTCCGCTCCAACGTTGAATCCGTGCTGCTATATGGTTGCAGCACGTGGAGAGTGACCACTACTATCACCAGAAAGCTGCAAACGTTCGTTAATAGGTGTCTGCGCAATATCTTAAGGATTTTCTGGCCCAATCGTATCTCTAACGAACACCTTTACGAGAGAACGGGTCAGGAACCAATAGGCACAACTATCCAACGGCGGAAGTGGCAGTGGATTGGTCACACGTTCCGAAAGGGTGACAGCTCCATAGCGAACCATGCTATGCAATGGAACCCTCTAACTCAGGATGGCAGAAGACCTGGCGGTCCGCGGAAAACATGGCGCAGAACAGTCGAGAAGGAGGCACGGCAGTTAGGGAAAAGTTGGGGAGAACTCAGACACATTGCCAGAAACCGTACACGATGGCGCGTAGGCGTAGTAGAGGCCCTAGGACCCACAAGGGGATACAGGACATAAGTAAGTAAGTTGGCATCTTCTAAAGGGGTAGTCAATTATGGATTCAGCTCCATCACCTTGAAAGTCTACAAATTTGACGAGAAGGAGCTCGAGAAAGTACCTCCCAAGCAGGTCGCAGTCCCTTCTGCACCAGCTAAGAACACCTCTCCTCCCGAGCCCCTTCTCTCGCTCCCTTGCGCCGATCCATCTTTTTCGGGGGTTGACTCCTCGTCGACAGACACCGAAATGGTTGACGCTCTCTTAAAATTGGACTTTTCTGGTCCTCCCTTTCCCTCACCATCACTCCTGGACAGTGACTCTTGTGGCTTCTCTCTCGAGGATGACCTTCTGTCATCAGATTCAGAGGAAGCCAATAATACCGTGGTAATGGTATCTGTAGCGAGAAGTAGCCCCAATGCTGCGGATCCTTCAGATTAACCTGCATCACTCCATCACGGCCTCGGCCTCCCTTATTCTCCGGCTCAGCAAATACGGGGAAGACTTAGTCTTGATCCAGGAACCATGGATTGTTAGAAACCGGGACTCAAGACCCCAAACTACAAATTAATCTACGCAAGAAAGGAAGGTAAACCGAGATCCTGTATCCTTGCGAAGACCCATCTAAACATCCTTTTACTCTCTAATTTCAGCAATCAAGACATAGTCGCTACCAACCTGGAATTGCGATCAATAAATTACTGGCTGGTATCGGCTTATTTAGGTAACGATCTTGTGGGCCCACTCCCCCTGGATATCTTGTGGAGCTTGATTGCTGAAGCAGAGAGCCGAAACACTGGTCTCATCACTGGCTGTGATGCGAATGCCCATCACTCAAACTGGGGCAGTTCCGACATAAATGAAAGAGGTGAGCAACATTTTGACTTTATCCTTAGTACTAATCTCCTAATCTGTAACAGGGGGTACAAACCGACCTTCATTACTCGCAACCGACAAGAAGTCCTGGACATCACTTATATAACTCGGTTAAGGACTGGAGAGTCTCTGATGAGCACTCTTTTTCAGACCACCGTTACCTCCAATTTGTCTTGATGACTATCTGCCTGATCAGAAGGTTTTTAGAAATTATAGGAAAATCAACTGGTTCCTTTATAGGAAACGTTTATTGACGCTTATTCCCTCCCACCTGCCTACTGAACCTTCTTGCACTGAAGACCTTGACGATCTAGTCAACACGCTAACATCGGCACTCAATGGTGCCATGTCTGAGGCCTGCCCACTCCGCAAACCTCGAGGTAAAATGAAACCTCCCTGGTGGAATGCAAATCTCAGTACTCTTAGGAAAGACAGTAGGCTCCTTTTTAATATTGCCAAAAGCTCCCGTGAGGCGACCGGTTCAGACTCCTATAAACTGTCTCTCAGAAAATACAAAATCTCACTGAGGAAGGAGCAACGACGTTTCTGGAGACTCTTCTGTGACAGCATCGAAGAGTCCTCGGAAGCTTCCAGGTTGCGGAAAATCCTCTCTAAAAGCCCTTCTATAACCAGCTTCCTTTTGCATCCGGATGGTCACTGGACCTCCTCTACTGAGGAATCCATTGACATCTTGTTGGATACTCACTTTCCTGGTAGCTCCCCTGTTGCTGTATCGCAAGTGGGAAATAGCCTTGCAGCAACTCTTTAGTCTTGATAACTTCAGAAAAGATCCGATGGGCCATGCGCAGCTTCAAACCCTTCAAGGCCACAGGACCTGACGGTGTTATTCCAGCTGAAATTGAGCAATGCAAGGACATTGTGCTTCCATGACTCAAAGTCATCTTGTCGGGCTGTCTAAATCTGGTCGATATTCTCAAACTTTGGACCGAGGTTGAAGTCATATTCATACCTTAGGCAGGAAAGAGCTCGCACGTGGAACCAAAGGATCTCCGACCTATCAGTCTATCGTCCTTTCTGCTTAAAACTTTAGAAAGGTTAATTGATATCCATCTTCGGCAAAGTATTAGCCCAGCTTTGCTCTCGCCGTCCCAACATGCGTACTGCAAACGAAAATCGGTTGAGACAGCCTTACATTCACTTGTGCGCATCATCGAAAAATCATTGAGCATCAAAGAGTACACTATGGTGGCTTTCCTTGACATTGAGGGAGCTTTTAACAATGTTAAACCAAAGGCGATTACCGACGCACTTGCAAATCTGAAAGTGGATACTTCGCTCGGAGTGTTGATCAATCGATTGCTTACATGCAGGATTATTAACACACAGCTGGGCGGAGCATCGGTGGAGTCTTATCACCTCTTCTGTGGAACCTGGTAGTCAATGAGCTACTGATGGACCTGAATACGATAGGTTGTACAGTGATCGCCTATGCTGATGACATTGCTATTGCTGCCTCCGGTAAACACCCGGACACTCTCAGGGATATCCTCCAATATGCTCTCCTTATGCTCACTAAATGGGCCTCCAAATGTGGACTGGGGGTTAATCCCCATAAAACGGAACTCGTTCTCTTCGTGAGGAAATATAAGGTTCCCCTCATAGACCCTCCTATGATAAATGGCACCAGTCTCACCTTCTCTGAAAACGCAAAATATCTGGGTCTTATTTTGGATAGGAAATTAGATTAGAGATTAGATTAGATTTAGATTTATTTCATACAAAATTATAATACATAATACATAGGTTCTAGTAATAAGGATTTCAGAAATAATTATAATGAGATTTTTTATTTATATATACTTCAAGTATTTAAATAGTATCAAATGCCACTTCAATGGGCTTTACAGCAAATAAATTCAGTTGTGGGTGGGGTGACCCTTAAAAACAAAAAATTATACAATAACGAAAAAGTGAAAGATAGTATGTGATTAGATGTGATAACAAAGAAGCAAGATCCAAAAAACAAGTGAAAAAGGCAAAAAAAATTAAAATAAAGGTAATAAAAAGAGAGTACACGTAGTTACACCAGAACGTCAGATAATATGGATTCTAAACTAGCATAATCTAGATCTAAGAGCCATTGCTTAACACATTTTTCAAACCTTCCAGAAACCGATAGAGCTCTTAAGGATTGTGGGAGCTTATTAAATAAGCGGCACGAAGAAACCAAATAAAAGTTTCGAAGGGCGTTGGTGCGATAGATCGGTATAGAGACTAAATTCGAAAAATTTCCACGTAGATTATAGTCAGAAATTATTCTGTAGTTACGATTTCCCGATCTCATGAAGAAAGTTTTTAACACTTTGAAACAATAAAGATGACGAACTGGAAGAATTTTTAAATCAAGAAACAACGGATAACTAGGATGTCGACGGTGCTTTCGGCATATAATTCTTAAGACTTTCTTCTGCAGAATTAAAAGTGGTTTAATTTTATTCAAATGAGTTCCACCCCAACACGAAATACCATATTGGAGCTTTGAATGTAAAATTCCATAATATATAGTTCTCAGCAGTTTGTTAAGGTGCGTCCAGACCAAAGAAACATTTCAGAAACATTTCAGAAACATTTCAGAAACATTTCAGAAACATTTCTGAAATGTTTTTGAAATGTTTCCGAAATGTTTCTGAAATTTTTCTTTGGTGTGGACGCCGATGAAACATTTCTGAAATGTTTCTGAAATGTGTCTCAGTTTCCCATTCGCGACGGAAAACTATTTTTGTTCCTCAAGCTCCACGTGCAGAAAGTGAGTGTTTTTTTGTGAAAATAAAAATAAAAAAAATGTCAAGAAAGGCGTGGAGTAATGAGGATACAATTTCTTTAATTAAATTGTATGAAACTAAAAGAGTTTTATGGGATCCCCAAAACGAAAATTTCAAAAATAGAAATAAAAAGCCGATGCTTTAGCAGAAATTTTTTTCTTCTTCTTATCGTTTTCTATTTTTTTCATGATGATGAAGCACGACGCTATTAATACTACCTCTTTTGAGCCCATCATCTTCAAGAGTAAAAATGGATAAAAAGAAACATTTCAGAAACATTTCAGAAATGTTTCATTTGGCGTCCACACCAAAAGAAACATTTTAGAAACATTTCTGAAATGTTTCTGAAGCAAATGGGAAACAATCGGGAAACATTTCAGAAACATTTCAGAAACAATGTTGTCTGGACGCACCTTTAGAACAAACATTTTTCAAGTAAAAGAAATGACGGAGAGTATAACGAAAGTAGTTCCTCAGGGACTCTGTATGTTTAGCAAAAGTCATCCTAGAATCAATAGTTAGCCCCAAGTACTTAAACTCTACCACATTTTCAATCAAAAAACACTCATCACTGCAGCTGAAAGTACTACAAAACGTAGGGGCAGAGGCACAGGAACAATTTTCCAGTCTAAATTTTAGGCAATCCGGTGCGTGAAAGTAAACTTCAGCATTAGCGCGGATCTGGTTGGATAAATTGAAGAACATAATTTTTGTTTTAGAGCTGATGCTCAATTTGTGCTCGGAAAACCAGATCCTTAATAAATGTAGATCCCAATTAATATCCGATACCAAATCTAAAGCACTATCAGAACCATAAGAACAGCCAATATCATCAGCGAAGGCAGTAAGTGTACCTTTGAAGCATAATCCGAACAGAGAATTTATATAAATGAGAAACAAAATAGGACCCAGTACAGAGCCTTGAGGAACTCCCAAATTGTAAAACTGGAATTCACTCCTGGTTTCGCCAATCTTCACTCTTTGAGATCGATTAGAAAGGTATGACCTTACCCAGGAGAGCATGAAGCCGCGAATTCCAGCTTTTTCAAGTTTTTCCAACAAGATAGCGTGATTCACCATATCGAAAGCTTTTGTAATGTCTACAAAAAGCCCAGCAGTGCACCTTTTTGAATCGAGATTAGAGAGAATACTAGAACAAAAACGCAAAAGGGCGTCTTCAGTGGATTTCCCCTGTTGAAAGCCAAACTGTACCGCGTTAAAAAACATTGATTTGTTTAGAAAAGATAAAATCCTCACTTTAACAGTCTTCTCGAAGATTTTGCTAACCACAGGAAGAAGTGAGATTGGTCTATAATTACTCAATACTTCTGCGGAGCATTTTTTAAGGAGAGGAACTACGTCGGCACATTTGAGTTCGTCAGGAAAAACACCTAGAAATATGCTGCGGTTGAAAATAACAGCTAAAACATCCACTACAAAGAAACCAATACGTTTTAAAAGAATATTCGAGATGCCATCACAACCGCAAGCATTAGAGTTCTTTAGCGAACTAATTGCCTTTAAAAGTTCGAATGCAGTTATGGGCTCAAAAACTGGAAGGCCAATCTACTAGAGCGCGTCAAGAAAGCTAATGTAGCTCTCTATTCCTGTAAAAAGGCTATAGGTAGGAGCTGGGGTATTAAACCTCAAATCACTCATTGGCTATACGTGTCCGTTATCAGGCCTATACTACTATATGGCGTGATCGTATGGTGACCTGCTCTTGACAAGGCGGTCCACCACACTCAACTAGCTAAGGTGCAAAGATCTGCATGCATCTGCATCAGTGGTGCACTGAGAACTACTCCCTCCGCGGCACTGGACATCTTGTTCAACCTGCTACCTTTAGATATTTTCGGCAAACAGATGGCTGTCTGTGCGGTCATCCGCCTAAAAGCCTCCTCTCAGTGGCCTAGCTATCGCTTTGGTCACTCCTCGATCCTTGATCTTCTCAACTTCAAACACGAAAATACGGACTACACCTCGCTAAAACTGAGATTTGACCGTAACTTCCGTACGAGCATCCCTAACCGGGATGTATGGGACACTTCCCCCCTGTCGATGGTAGTTCGGTTCACTTCTTTACAGATGGATCTAAGACGGAGGGTGGAGTGGGTTGTGGTGTTTTCTCCGAACAGCTCAATCTGAGCATCTCGTTCCGCCTCCCTGAGCATTGTAGCGCTTTCCAGGCGGAAATCATGGCGATTAAGGAAGCCCTGTCCTGGCTGAAATGTAATGTATTATCTGTCAGGGATATTAGCATTTTCACTGACAGCCAAGCGGCAATCAAGTCCCTGGAATCGTTCTCCTTCACTTCAAAGGCTGCCTTAAACTGTTGTCTATCTCTTATGGAGATGACAGAGCAGTTCAACATTCACCTATGCTGGGTGCCGGGCCACAGAGACATTCCAGGTAACTGCAGGGCTGACGACCTCGCCAGACAGGGTACCACCCTAAGGATTTTGCCTGAAAGGCAAGCCCTGGGTATGCCCCTCGCTACATGTAAGTATCTTCCAAAGCTGAACGCTATTAGCACGACCAACCTCAGTTGGGGAAACGGCTTAACGTGTCACATTTCGAGACAGATCTTGCCTCAGCTGGATCAAAAACGTAGTGCCGATCTGATCAAGTTAAAGCGTCCACAAATCAGCTGCGTTATCGGTGTTCCCACTGGACACTGTCTTATAGGCCAACACGCCAAAAGACTTCGTCTCTTCTACAACGACTTCTGCAGAAGCTGTAGGGACGAGAAGGAGGAGGAAACCATAAAAGAATGCTCCATCTAGGGTCCCCCTTCCTTGACGACCTCTACGATCTGGCGTCCTTGGTTTTGTTAGTGTGCCCTGAGTGGCCTAATGGTTTGATCCATGGTATCGTAAAAGACCTTCACTGGTCTAAGTGTGTCTGCACTCTCGTGTGGACAGCCAACCTAACCTAACCTAGCCTACCTGTATACAGGGGGTGAGTACAGGCGGACATCTTCTTCCCCCTTACTCGTGGGACTCTACATGTCGAATTCAAATTCCAATTCCATAACTCAAAAAGCGAAGAGTGTAAACCGGTCGGGCACTCCTAGCTCTATAAAAACCGACCGAATGATAGGAGATACGGAGGAAGCTCCGCTTCGAACTTCGGATGAAGAAAGCGTTGGAGCAATCGACTTGAACCTGGAAAGGTTCTTTCTAGATGACGCTTGCCCCATCGCTAGCTCATCCCTCTCTAACGCGTCAACTAGCTCCCGACGAGCAAAAACTGTAAGTTGACTGTCAAGAGACTAGGGACAAGGAGGTGGTAAGAGCTCTCAGAGCCGGATAGGAAGAGACTCCACAACGCACGGGACTACGTGCAGGAGGTGGCCTTATCGGAGCGCTTGTCAGTGACAGGCTCACCGATGGGGAAGACCAGCTATCCCGAGCATGGGAGAACCGATGGGACCGCCAAAGTCTACGATAAGCCGAAGCCATTCTAGACCTGAGGCGATCACATTGGCAATCTCGGAGCAGCCTTCCATTGCAGCAGAGCCACAGAAACCATCCGAGGATATTAATGTAGATGGGGGCAAGCCGCAGCCAGCCTCATGAGGAAAGTCGGTCAGCACCCATACCGGATGGTGAATGTTGCCCTGCTGACAATGGAAATTCTACTACCTGTAGTTTCGCGACAGTAGTCAGCGCGGGTGGACTTGGCCTGGGACTAGCCCGACCATCATCCACGTCCGAGAAGACTAAGGAGGTAAGGACACAGAACAGGACAACGATGTTTAGAAACAGAAATCGGAAAGGGAGGCTCTGGGCAGGGCCAACAACACGCCCAAGCTCGCAGGGTCGACTAGGTGCACCGATCAGCACGACCGGAAGGTAAAAAGATCACATTAGGTGAGAGCGGGAAGTCGTCAGCTCCCCATCTCGACCGTAGCTGGTCTTCGGTCAGCAACCGAACATAACCCATCTGCGGTAGGGCCGGCTGCAGGCTGTTCCAAGAAGGCAACCTACTGAAAGGACGACGACAAAGCACTACGAACGGGCAAGTGTCAGATTGCGTTTGGGGGGAATGCCGTTTGCCACCCGCCTCAGCTGCGAACAAACCTACGCCGCTCTCGACTGTTCGAGGTAAATGGATACAACCCGTCCCCATCGTGAGAATTTCTAGGGCAGACGCAGACGCTAGAAAACACAGCGCAGGGCAGACTAGGTGAACGGACGGAGGCTTGTTCGCGAGAAGGAAGGTAAGCCTCTTGCCAAACTCCCCGATCGCGGGCAGGCTGAGGCCCTTGTCAACCGAGCCGGAGTCAGTCGTTAAGACCTTATCCGAGGCGATTGCGAGCAGTTCCAAACGAGGGAGACACGACGATACGATCTCGCCGCCTACGAACAGTACCAGCAAGAAGGGCAGGCTGGCCGCATCTGCTAGTGCTGGTCTACAGGTGGCGATTGTAGATTATAACAGCCCAGATAAAAGACTCAGCAAAGATCAGTGGAGGCTCATCGAGCTGCGCATACTCGAAGCTATCAATTCCACCATTGTCGAGAAGGAGGGACAATCCCCCTTCTTTGAGCAACTGAATACATTCAGAGGTTTTAAGCTCCTTTCATGTGATAATGAGTTCACGCTTAAGTGGCTCCAAACTTTCTTGGCTAACACGCAGGCTCCATGAGCTAATACCGACATTAAACCCGTCGAAAAGAAGGACCTGCTAGAATTTACTAGGCCAAAAGGGCGTATCCTGATACCTGGTCCTCATATTCCCAAGGAGCATATTGAAGGGAACCTGCGGCACCTTTGTTCAGTCGTTGGACTCGTTGATGGTTCGGTGCAAAAAAAAGGCAAATTGATGGTTGGGTACACTCGGTTAAACTTTATTTAAGGTATGATGTTCTGTGCTCGACCGCACGCCAGTAAGACCAAAAGAATAATGGCCGAGTCGTAAAACCGGAAATAAAAAAATAACGGCGGAAAGCAATGAACTGGTGAACGTACTAGATTTCTTACAATGATTATTGAATTGATTCTTGCAAGTATTATACATTGAATAATAGCATTGTATATACAACTAGTAGTATTCTCATCAGACGAAATTTATTCTTACCCTCATGGTTCGCTAGGTGGCGTGTGCTTACTTCTCACAGAAAGGTATACATCGAAACCGAAATGGAAAAGCACAAAGAAGACGAAAAAATTAACAAAAAATTGTCTTCGGGGTAGTGTGCATACATATGTATGTACGCGCTGGTGTGGGTATTATTATGAAGGGTTGCTTTGTGAGATTAAGTCTGGTTGTATCTTTCGTGTTTTCTTGTATTTTTGGTGTTTAAGTTAGTTATCAATGAATTTATTTTGCAATATGCACAGACTCAAACGTTGCTACATTTCATTATTTCTATGCGGCTACATAATAAGCAACGTTGCTATATTTCGGGTTTTGATGCATCAAGATTTTTCCTTGGGTTAATATACGAGTATTTGTATGTAGGGATATGCACGTACAAGTACATGAGTATGCATTTAATATATAATATTAACTACTTAGTCTAATATTGTATAGCCTAATTAGAGATTCATCTTCTATTATTTACAAACACTGAATTAAACATCGGTTGTAACGACAGATTTATAAAACGACGCTTTTTTACTTTTATGAAATAATATATCGGTTACCAATAGTGATAATGCTTAAGATATGTATTAATGTGGCTTAGTGCATACATATATAGACACAACCTGCATATATGTTGCTACATGCATGTATTCTTTTCCGATCCGTTTTTTTTTTGTTGAGGTGTCCCCGGTAGGCCCATTCCTCGTTCTATTACTACTTCATAAGTTATATTATTGCAAGGACTATGTATGGTGGGAGATTTTTCCAACCATGCGATTTGCATTCACTTGCAGGAAAAATCTAATTTTTTTTTTTTTTTTTTTTTTTTTTTTTTTTTTTCCGAGGGTAGGTGAAAATCTTCAACAAGACACTATGAGGATCGACAGCGCGTGCTCATAGTAGTGTGGGATTCTTACCCACTAAAAAACCTCCCTTCAAAACAGACTTGTTTTTATTTTTACTACAACTAAGTATTCGACTTATCAAGTAGTTTTCGTTTCGCGAAATAATGACGTTTTGCAGGTACCTTCCCATTAGAAGTTCCTGCGAGCTCCGCAGTTTAGACGCGGTTACTTATCGCGCTAGGTCTAAAGGTTTGGTTCTTTGTAGACGGCGCAGTAAATTTCTTTCTTCCAAAAGTTGGAGGACTGTAATATTTACGTGACTTTCTAGTCGACTTCTATGCTTTCTCGCGTAGGTTTGAATTTCGTCTTCGATTGTTTTAATGCCAAGGTCTCTGTGGATATCGCTATTTCTGATATACCATGGCGCATTTACAATACCTCTTAGCACTTTGTTTTCAAAAGTTTGTAAAATTTTAATATTACTTATTTTGGTACAACCCCAGAGTTGTATACCATATGTCCATACAGGCTTTAGCACTTGCTTATATAAAAGCAGTTTGTTATATATATTAAGCTTGGAATATTTTCCAAGTAACCAATACATTTCTCGATATTTGTTATCTAGTTCTTTGCGTTTTTTCTTAACGTGCGTTTTCCATTTCAGCTTTGTATCAAGTGTCATTCCAAGATACTTAGCCTCGTTTGCAAACGGGATTTGAACCGAGTTTGAAAAGATCGGCAAATTATTTATTTTTTTATTAGTAAAATTTACATGAACAGATTTGGTCTCGTTGAGTGCGATTCGCCAAATCTTTGTCCATTCATTTACTCTATTCAAAGCTTCTTGCAGTTTTTCTGTAGTATCTTCGACCGTTTTACCTACTGTCAAGATAGCAGTGTCGTCGGCAAATGTAGCTAGCTCAGTGCCTTCTACTTGCGGTATATCACGAGGAAAAATCTAATCGACGAAAAATGCAAAGTCTTGTCCGATGCAAGAACTACTGCCAACGAGACGGAAACGTTTAGAATGCAACCCTTTTGATGAGCGGACCAAATGAAACAACCGTGATCTTCGATAGTACGTTATATCTGTTTTATTTCTCAGTATGACCTTATATAACATTTGGATTTGGAGAATTCTACTAGTGTTAAACAAAAAAATATGGCGTTTTCTTAATATCTTGGCGCTAAGTTTAAAATATTGTAGAGTTTTAGAAAAGTGTTATACAATTTGTAATTCATCAACTGCATTACCATTTAGAGATGTGCAAATTTATTAATATTCATTTAGTTTAGCAAATGTATATATTATTGAAATAAGGATAATGCAAAAAATAATAATTAACTAATTGATTTCCAACATATAAATTGAATGTGCCCCAACATCCTGCCTCCTTTGAAAGTATGTGCTTTCAAACAGGAAGTAGAGCAAGTTTTTGGATTGGGCGTTTAAAAACTCCTTTGGTTGTCTGGACATCAGCGACTCTGACCTTCCCGTCACTCCCTTTGTATACTTCAACGATTCTTCCTAGGAGCCATCTCTGTGGTGGAACGTTGTCTTCGTGAATCAAGACCATTGCGTTGACTTTCAGATTGAGTTGCTCTGAAGACCACTTGCTACGTTGTTGCAGCTCGCAAAGATAGTCTGCCGACCATGTTCTCCAGAAATGGGATTTTACCACGTTAATTCGCCTCCATTTCTGAACGTAGCCGATGTTCGGTGCTTCGTCTAATGGTTCCGGAACTGCCTTCAAGGATGTCCCAATGAGGAGGTGTGCTGGTGTGAGAGCTTCAAAGTCACTTGGGTCAGAGGAAAGTGGTGTAATTGGACGCGAGTTCATTATAGCTTCGATTTCTACAAGTGTCGTGGACAGCTCCTCGTACGTCAATTTAGCGTTCCCCATAGTTCTAAGTAGATAACCCTTCGCAATCTTCACTGCAGCTTCCCAGAGTCCGCCGAAATGTGGAGCCCTGGGAGGAATAAAGTGAAATGTTATACCTTCATTAGAACAAAAATTTAATATAGCTTCTTTTGATGACTTTTGAAAGAAAATGCGGCATAATTCTAAGAGCTTTGTTTTTGCGCCGACGAAATTAGTAGCGTTGTCACAATATATATCCGACGGAAGACCTCGGCGTCCTATGAACCTCTTCAGCGCAGCTATGAATGCTTCTGATGAAAGATCGGAGACTACCTCTAAATGTACAGCCTTGGAGGAAAAGCAGACGAATAGAGCAATGTATGATTTGTATGGCCTTTTTCCGCGAATGTTGAGATGTGTCATTACTGGACCACAAAAATCAACCCCGCAGCGGAAAAATGGACGAGATTCCATTAATCTCCCTGCCGGTAAGTTGCCCATGACTTGTTCGCGCAGCTTAGGCCTGTATCTAACACAATAAATACAACTTCTCACAATGCGCCGTGCAACTTCTCTTATGTTTACTACCCAAAACTCTCTACGAGACAATGAAACTAACATCTTGGGGCCAGCGTGAAAGTTCGAAGAATGTAAATATTTTACCATGCATTCTACAAAGTTGCAATGTTTTGGTAGCAACAAAGGATGTTTGCACTCCACTGGTAGGTTTGCATGCTTCAATCGCCCCCCTACTCTTAATAGTTCCAGGCCCGAAGTATTATCCAAGAAAGGAGACAGCCACTTGATTGACCCCTTGATATCTTGATGCGTTTTAATGCGACGAATTTCTTCTGAGAAAAATTCCCTTTGGATGATCCAAACGATTTGGTGTAGCGACGCTTTAAGTTCGCATGGGGAGAGAAAATCGTATCTTTCGATGTCCATTTTCTTTGACCGATTCCGAAACCGCAATATATAGGCAAACACCCGTACGATTTTCAAATATGAACTGCAATTTTTGATCACCTCAAGCAGATAGTTGGGGTGCTTACCCTGACAGAGGAGTACTGTTTTCCGGAGTTCTAAATTCAGTTCTTCCTGAGAAAGATGGTTAACTGATGAAACCGGCCATTCTTCTGGGCGCAATTGCAAGAACGATGGACCTGAAAACCAAATCGAATGCTTCAAACCCTTCACCGGGCATCCTCTGGAAAGTATGTCTGCTGGATTTTCCTCGCTCGGAACATGTCTCCAGTTAACCTCTGCCGATTTTTCTTGAATTTCGGCTATTCTGTTGCCGACAAATATGCTAAGTTTCGACGAATGAGTAGCGATCCAATGAAGAACGATCTCCGAATCAGTCCAAAAATATACTTTTGAGTAGGATCTAGAGAAAATACTTTGTACCTTTGTCCACAGTCTTGCTAACAAATGTGCTCCACATAGCTCCAGTCGCGGAAGTTGTTTACGCTTGGCCGGAGCAACTTTTGATTTCGCAACTAGTAGTTTCGTGACTACCTTTCTATTCTGGTCCACGGTCCTCACATAGATACAACACCCATATGCATTCAAAGATGCATCGCAAAAGCCATGAATTTGAATGTCGACCTTATTTTCTGTCAATACATACCTTGGAACGGGAAGATTTTGAAGCGAATGCAAATCTGACAGAAACTGCTCCCATTCCGTGTTTAACGCTTGTGGAATGGATTCATCCCAATCAAGTCCTTCAAGCCAAAGCTTCTGCAGGATTATCTTAGCCCTTATGATAATAGGGCTCAATAGACCCATCGGATCGAACAGTGAGGATGCTAATGAAAGGATCGACCGCTTGGTATATTTCGAGTAAGTCCTGTTTGGGTGATATGAAAATCGAAAATTGTCGCGCTGCGAGTCCCATGTTATCCCCAACGTACTTGTGAGATTCTCTTCTACTAGTTTTAAGTCCTTGGTCGAATCGTCTGGTGCTCCCTTTGCAAATAGCTGATGGTTACTATTCCACTTTGCCAACTCAAAGCCGGCAGACTCTAATACTGCACTAACCTCTTCCTTGATCTTGACTAGTGATTCCCAATTATCCACCCCTGTGAGCATATCATCGACGTAAAAATCTGTTGCTACTACTCTCGATCCTATTTGATGCGTCCCTGCGTCCGACATGTGACCTAAATCCTCATATTCTCGTAAAAACTTCGAATAATTGTTTTTCAATGAGCTATTTTTCTGAAGCCTCCGCTCAAGAGAAAGGAAGCGCTTAAAAGCAATATCGTAGGATGAGCCTAAACAAGATGGATCCTTCTTAAAGGGCAGTTGAACCGAGAGGCGACCACTGGGGAGAACTTTTACTGTTTTCATAAAACTGTTCTCGCAATCTGTTTGTTCGTCGGTCCATTTAAGCTTACGACTGCTCGTCTCTTCTAGCTCCCAAAATTTCTGTACATAAGAATGAAGAACATCGTCCTGCGTAGAAAGGTAACAAATTGAGCTTGAAACGTCGACCTGAGTGTTGCATCTTCCTGCCATAATCCATCCTAGTGAAGTCTTCTGCAATGTTGGAAGTCCTGGCCCTAACTTTATTTGTCCTACTGATAATATGTCAAAGAAAATCTCTGCTCCTAGAAGAAGATCGATATTGGATGGTTGGTTGAAGTTTTCATCTGCGAGTTCTATATTCGGTGGTATGGTCCAGCCCCTCGTTGACATTGCTCTATTGGGCTGATAACCGATGATTGTTGGAGCTAGGACAAATTCCAATGCTACCTCAAGGTTAGTATACCGTGATCTGACAGCAGTCTGAGTTTGATGACTTAACTGAGTTTGTGAAGCTCCTACCCCAATGATTTCGATGTGCTTTTTGTCCTTGTGTAAATTAAGACTGCGCGCGAATTTTTCACGCATCAAGTTGATTTGTGATCCCGAGTCTAACAACGCTCTGCCAATGTGGAAACTTCCAGAAGAGTCTTGAACCAGAACTAGTGCTGTAGCGAGCATTACGTGATTTGAAGTTTTAACCGATTCTATTTGCATTGCAGCAACTGAGGTAATTGCAGTATCTGCCATCCAAGAAGTGCCTTCACCATTAGTACGAGCACTCGCCTGTTGCTGGCGATGCAGCAACGTATGGTGTGGCTGTTTGCATACTTTGCATTTGTGTTTTGAAGGACATTTGGACATGTTATGCCCTTTTCCAACACAGTTTATACATAGACCTATCCTTTTTGTATTTGAAAATCTGTCTGACACCGAGAGTTTACTGAAACTAGGACAATTGGAAATGAAATGGTCGCTATTGCTGCAAAATACACAAGTGTTTTGTACTATTGTCAACGAAGTTTGTGAAAATCCTTTCGACTTTGACTTGACTGGCCAACGTTGATGATGGTCAACTCGTTCTGAATGACTTGGTTTATTATCGCGTGCCTCCAGGTATTGACATCGTTTGCTGATCATCTTGACACAGTCATTCCAGCTTGGCAGTTTGGAATAATCGAGTTGTTCCTCCCATTTTGATTGTGTTTCCGTATCTACTTTCGACATCGCAATGTAGATTATTATCGCATTACAAATATTAGCCTCAGAGCCGAGCGATAAAAGCGAACTAAAGATTGCCGAAATAGTATCTACCAGGTTCCTAAGCTGAGAAGCCGATGGTTTCGAACACTTCGGGAGTTCAAATATTGCAGCTATGTTTTCCAAAAATATCAAGGTGTCGTTATCATATCGCTCATTAAGTTTCTCCAGTGCCTTAGTGTAATTATCCTCAGATACTTGAAAGGCTCGGATAGTTCCCAAAGCTTGGTCCGAAAGACACGACAAAAGGTGGTTGAACTTTTCAATTTTAGAAAGAGTAGGGTCAGTGTGTACCAATTGTTTAAACGAATCGATAAAATTTTTATACTCCGAATACTTCCCACTAAACTTAGGTAAACGGAGGTGCGGCAATCGATTAGCCGGCGGAGGTGGAATACTAAATGAAGTATCTGTGATACTATTTCGCCTTGGGCCTATTTATGTGAGCAACTTCGACTTTGTAGTGACATATAACTCCTCTAACTCGCTTCTGGCAGTATCACTTGGTTGCATAATTTCTATCTGGGTCTGATAAGAAAGTGCTTGCTTAAAGTAAGACTCAAGAATGCCTAGTCTACACTCCCATTCCGTCACAGATAAACTTGTCGATTTCTCAACTAGTGTCTTTATTCGCGTGATGCTACCCTTTGTAGATGCGCGCTGTTGCTTTAATTCTTCTAGTCTTGGGGAAGTTACACTCTTCGTCACCGATGACTTGTCGCTACCTGACTTATCGCTATCTCCACCCATCACTATTTGACGGTCAGTACGCTTGGTATGGGATTTATTTAGCAATTTCCGACGAAGTAGTACTCAAATTAGATGGATTTCTATTCACCTATCCGAATAAGTTTGTAAATATCAACAGCCAGTAATCTCCACTTGGAATTTCAATAAAGCTTAATCGGCAACAAGAATGATTCCAAAAGTCGATTTCCAATGTTCAATTCAACCAAAAAAAAACCAACGGCGAAAGGCACATACACCAAGTCTACTAGCAGCGCTATTGATTGTCTGAATTGTTCCGCTGTAGTTTGTTTTCCTTGACAAAATTGTCAAAAGAATTTATGTATTTCTACAAATTCCAAACGAGGTAGCGAATGCGAATAAATTGTGAATTCGCCTGCAAAGGTTAAAGTCCTACACCTATGTGGGCGATGAAAACTGACGTCTATCACTCAGCGAAAGTGCGGCAAAAAGCTCACGGTAAATTTGTTGAGTGCAGGTTGCAGCCAAACCCGACGAAAACGAGAACGAACGATCGATTTTACTGAAAGCTTTTATTTTCTACACAACACGATAACTATGTGGAGTATTTGGGTACGATCGTACTGTGAAGCTTTTTCCTGATCTTCGATTATGTTTGATATAGTGAAACGCAAAAGCTCTTTAGAATGATGTATGTACTTTGTTTCGTTTATTTATTATTTTTATTTTAATTTTATTTTTCCTTTTAAAGCAAATTATCCAACACGTTTGATTCAAGTGAGCTTAAGACGAATGTGCGTTTGATGCGAATTTGGAAGATACTATCTGTCTCTTATTTTGATGTGTATGAGATACGAATTTGGTCGAAAATCGATATGTAACTGCAACGCACGTTCGTTTTAAGTATTAAACATATGCACGTACCTCTTGGGAAGATGTATACTTATCTACCCGTATTTTTCTGTTCTCCCATCGACTCCTTTCTGGACCTGATGATGCGCAAATATCGTCACTTTGATGTTCTGCTGCGGTTGTCACTGTCGGACGGTGTGGGTGATTATTTTGAAGTTAACACACTGTACACTCGCGCGCGAAACGCGATGAAATATTATGCTTAAAGAGAAATATTTCGATATATGGTACTCAAGCTTAAGGTCTGTAAGTTTTTTTTTTTTTTTTTTCGATAGACTGAGCTTCTGCGAATTTAATTGGACTTCGAAAAAATGGTTAAGTCTATAAAATATAACTAAAGAGTTTGCTCCACGTTGTAGGCGCCAAAATGTATGGTGGGAGATTTTTCCAACCATGCAATTAAACAATTTGCATTCACTTGCAGAAAAAATCTAATCGACGAAAAATGCAAAGTCTTGTCCGATGCAAGAACTACTGCCAACGAGACGGAAACGTTTAGAATGCAACCCTTTTGATGAGCGGACCAAATGAAGCAACCGTGATCTTCTGTTTTATCTGTTTTATTTCTCAGTATGACCTTATATAACATTTGGATTTGGAGAATTCTACTAGTGTTAAACAAAAAAATATGGCGTCTTCTTAATATCTTGGCGCTAAGTTTAAAATATTGTAGAGTTTTAGAAAAGTGTTATACAATTTGTAATTCATCAACTGCATTACCATTTAGAGATGTGCAAATTTATTGATACTCATTTAGTTTAGCAAATGTATATATTATTGAAATAAGGATAATGCAAAAAATAATAATTAACTAATTGATTTCCAACATATAAATTGAATGTGCCCCAACAGACTATATGCATTGCACATGCATTTAAGAAATAAGTGATTGTAATCATAAGTTTTAGTGCAATGACTAGATGTATTGCACATGCAATTAAGAAATAAGTGATTGTATTCATAAGTTATATACATATGTATAAGAAGACAATGGCCAGGGAGTAATCATATCGCTGTTCTTAGCCGTAATCTTTCTTGTTTTATGATCTCCCCAGATTTCCTGCGGTCTAACACAGAACACAGGCCACAAACAAGGTCTTGGACACCCTATAACCATCTAAGTTGGATCATCTTCCATTAGCCATGTTGATGATTCTATCAAGGATAATTTCCTTAGCCACGCACCTTAGTAGTTTAATGCACAAATTATGTCAATATGCGGGAGCTGTGCTCCTCTTATGACCAGCGCGTTGGCTTTTTCGTTGACTTCTATATTGCAGTGTCCAGGTACCTACGCAACATAATCTGACACGGTTCTGCATACATAATGCCTCGAGCATTGTGCGGTAATTGCTGACGATCTCAGAGTTTGTGACGTAAGACTCTAGCGCAGCCTGACTGTCAATGAAGATGGCGATATTCTTATCGGATATTGATCTCATCTCAAGTAATTCCGCAGCTTTAAATACAGCTAGAACCTCTGCTTGGAACATGCTGCATGTGTCCGGAAGTTTTAGGGCCACCTGTAAGTCTTAATTGTAGCCTAATAGCACAGTAATTAACTAATTATTGATTTTTATTACTTATTTTACATTCTATAAGAAGTATTCATTTAAGATTTTCTCTAGAAATTGTAGGACAATTTTGCTATACCTGATTAGCGTTGGGACGTTCATCTCATTAAGGATGTGAAGGACTACGCTCTCCGATAAGACATCAATTCCAAACACAGATCTGCTTGGGCACTTTCCAACAAAGTCAAAAGCATCCTGTGTCTCTGACAAATTGCACATGCTGCAGACTGGTGGTGGATCATTCCTATGAGCATATAATGCATATACAGCAATACCCCGATTTAAGTTGCTTCGACGAAAGTCTTTTCAAACTTTAGTCTTTGAGAAATACCCACCCCGACTCGGTATACGAAGAAGAAGCAGAAGATGAAAGAGCAAAAGACAGAGGTGAAAGCTCTCCTTTAACATCCCAAGACTTAACTGGGAGTGAAAGCAATTTTCAGCTTGGATTCAGACAGGGATAGAAACGAAAGATTTATGCAGAATGTAATGCCGCATTTCCTTATACGAAATTACATGCTGAATAGAGGGGGCGCGCAGTTCAGCGGAATATAGATGCCTACTTTTCAAAGATTACCCCGCAAACAACACGTTCGTTATCACCCACTCCCACTTCAAAAGAAGCATGAACTAATTTAATACACTATTTATTTATGTAAATTAATTGGCCAATAAAAAATATGTTATATGTATGTGTACATATACATTCATTACATGTGTATGTACATTCTAAATTAAGTGAATACAAATTTTCCTTGATCCATACTCATACATATGTATGTATATGCATTTATATTGGATCCGATTTAAGTCGTTTCAAGTTAAGTCGTCATTTTCTGGAACGTAACCCTGTCATAAAGCGGGGTATTCCTGTAGTTTCTTATTCTTCAAGAGAAATGACTACACAAAACTACTCGTATTTAAGCCAAACACATGACCAACAATAGAATATCCTTGCGAGTATTGGTACCTACCTTTGCAGTTAGTCGACTTTTAACGCATTTGAAAAGAAATGTCTCGGCAGTTCCCGCCATACAACTTTTCTTAAGAACGGGAGAGATCAAGGCTTCCTTGAAGCGATGCGGTATTATCGGTGCGGCTAGTATTCCATCCGATCATGCAACTTTACCAACCTTAAGACGACTTAGTGCCTCAACAATGTCCTGCAAGGCAATTGGGCAATTCCAAATTTCTTTCCGGAAGCCAGTTATAGCATACTTTATTCTAAGTGAACTGCCAGATGGGTTCAGAGGCTTTTCGAAGTTCCCTGTCTATGATATATATAATTTCGACCAATTAGTTTTTTTGTCAAAGTCCAGAATTCTGAGGGATTATTACTGTGCACCAGTCTTCGATTCATAATACATTTTCCTTCTTGGTACGCAAAGCACCTTAAACTCTTTATATAATGTACATCGTCCCCCATGTGCCAGAAGCATGAATGTTGCAAATGTTTCGCTTGAACACCTTCGTAATGTTTCCTGCCTATCCCTGTTTTGCTGATATATTCATCGAAAGTGCTAAATCGAAATAGCCAGTTTATCCTAAAGCCTACCTTCGAACCTACCACGTAATATAGAGATCATTTCATGACCTCCGGAAGCACACCACGTATATACATATTGTACATACATAATGCTCTTCCGAACTCTATTTTTCCTCTCCATATATGTATGTACATTTATGACAAATGTGCATGGATAGCTTCTTTCTAATCCTTATCTCATTAATGCTCACATACGTCTGTTTCCAAACAATACATAAAAAAGGGAAGTCGAGCCCCTTTAGCTCGAGTGAATAATTCTAGAAAAAAAAAATTAAAATTTCATCCGCCAGAACCATGAAAAGAAAAATAATATATACGTAAGTACGTACATATACAAGTAATTACAATATACATCATGGTAGAAACTTCACATTACACGTTGATCGTAAAAGAATTTTTTTTTTCGTTTATCTTCCCACTTTCCACCTATTATCGGCTGTTTCTTTTGGTGATCTTTTACTTTGTTCTCCTCAAAGTGTGCAAGAGTGCAAATGGTTAGTTACCTGACGTCTCGCTAGAGGCGGTAGTGTCGATTTCCTCAAGTGATACTACCACAGATAATAAACTTACCCAGATGTCGCATCCCCATACAAAAAAATTTTGATCTTTTTTGCGATGAGCAAACAACGAAGGGCAAACAAAAAGCTTTTCTGCTTCACAAAGAAAAAAAACGGAAAATAAATTTTCTGTGCGAAAAGCTTTTTCTTTTGCTACTCTTTGTACCGTCTGCGACCTGCGACTGCGAGACACAATTTCATTTATACATACATATGTATGTACATATATTTATATGTAGGTACGTATTTTCCCTTTTCATTTTCCTATATTGACCGAAGTTTCGATCTGTGTAGATCTGTGGTGTGGTAAAAAATATCTAAATTGTATTTTTTCGAAGTGAAAAGTGATATTTTACTGTGTGTGTCCAGTAAAAAATTTGAAGAGTTAATCCATGAAAGGTAAAATATATTATTTAAGTTTACTTCAGGTTTATTAGGTACATACCTTGGTACTTACATACAAATACAAAAAAGTTGCGAAAAAAAAATTGACTTAGAGGAAATGTCGTGGCGAATAAAGTGCGCTATTGTATGCTGCAATGCAACAACTGCCCAATTTCCAGAAAGGAAAATGCTTAGATTTCATAAAAAGGAAACTAAGAAATATAATGACTGGCTAGCACAGGCAGAAGAATCCCGTGATAATGTTCAAAATCATAAACGGCCATACATTTGTAGTAAACATTTCGATTTGAAATTTTTTGGAAAAAAAAAAAAATTAAAACACGACGCTGTTCCTACACTTTTTATGAAAAGGAGTGAAATGTTTTTGGAATCTAATGACAATGAACTTGCTTTTGATCCTAAGAAAGCCAAAATAAACTACTCTAATCACAAAAGATTAAAAGTGCAAACGAGTACCGATATATCCATTGATGAACTAAATGAAGTTTCAGCACTTATAGACTGCAACAGATCTATAGATTCCATAGAAAGCAATTTTTTTTATATTCAACAAATAAGTAGACTGAACAAAATTAAAAAATTCCTCAAAGGGAGAGCTAAAATAAGTCTAAAATTCAGAAATATCCTGGCAATTAAAGTCCGCAGGCTAAAAAAAGATAAAGCACAGCTTAGAGAATATCAAAAGCAAACAATAGAAGAAAAAATAGATTTCTTACATGATATAAATAAAAATTCAAAAACATTTTGCAGACTCATTTTATCACAAGGCAAACGACAATTTACCCAAGAAGAAAGGTGGATTTGCCAATGTATATTTTTCCGCTCGTCGTCTGGATATAATTTTCTTCGCGATCAGCTGCAATTGCACTTGCCACTTAAGAGTTTATCTCCTGGTCTAAACGAAAATGTTTTTGAGGAAATACAAAAAAATGTTTTAACATTGGAACCAAAAGACAAAGAAGTCATTTTAATATTCGAAGAGATGAGTATCCAGGCGAATTTAACATACAACAAATATAAGGACATAATCGAGGGTTTCGTTGATTATGGAGAAAATCAAAGATTAGATTTGTATGCGAAATCAGTTTGCGTGTTCATGATTCGTGGTATATGTGGTAAATATAATAAAGAAGTGCTTTATCATGTGACCTGTCCAAGCAATATACCAACAAAGCAGCTCGAAATTGAAGTATACAACTTGTATTGACATGTAGAAATCTGGGACTAAACATAAGAGGCATTTGCTGCGACCAAGGCCCTACGAATCAAAGCCTTTTCAATAAATTAAAGCTGGATGAGGACAACAGTTCCTTTCTTTATAAAGAAAAAAAAGTGTATGGAATGTATGATGTGCCACATTTAATCAAAAGTGTATAAGAAACAATCTTTTAAGATCAGACTTACAAACTCTGGATGGAGTTGTAAGCTGGAAAATAATTGAGTATACAGTCACTCCAAGCCAAACTCGGACACCTGAGCAGTCGTAGTTCCAAAGCTAAAATTAACTTTCAATGCAAATTCAAATAACATATTAAACATTTTTTGTAATGGTTTTTATTGTATTTAAAAAAAAAAAAAACGGAAACTTCATTAATTAATTTAAACAAAAACAATGAATAAAAACAAAAGAACTCAACAATTTCAACGCACAAGCCAAACTCGGACACTAATGTAAATGTAAGTAAGAACTCGTTTCTTTCTCAGTATTTGGTATATAAACCCTTTTTTTTTTGTATTGCCATTTTTATTCTTGATGGCATCGATTCAATAAGTTTTTTGCAATATGCTGGACTAATTTTTTCCCAATCTTCTTACAAAAGTCTTTTTAGTTAAGTTTTATTTAAAATGGGATATTTTCAGGCTATTTTTTTTAAATGTTGCCACAAATTCTCTGTGGGATTAAAATCCGGACTTTGCTGTGGAGTTTCCATAACGTGGGGGCAAATATACATTAACCACAAGCGAACATTGTGGGCCTTGTTCTTCAGGTCATTGTCTTGATAAAATTTCCACCCGCTACCAAGTTCCAATTTTTCCACACTTTGAGTCCAATTGGCATTTAAAATGTACAGGTACATTTTCTGATCCATTTTTCCTTCAATAAAATGTAGACATCCAGGCCCAGCAGCTGAAACCGAACATCAAGCCATCACTGAACCGCCACATATTTGACTGCTGGCCTCAAATTTATCAAAAGGAGCTCCACGTTGCATTTCTCCCTACTATTGGTTTACCATCAGAACCAAAAATAGTAAATTTACTTTCATCGATAAAAATAACAGTTTTCCAAAAGGAATATTCTTTATCTTTACGTTCTATTGCGAAACCGTAGGCTTTTTTTTAATTTGTTTACTGATTAATGGCTTTCGTCTAGCCCTTCGACCATTTAAATCGGCTCTTTGGACAACATTCCTTATGGTTGATGGACAGGCTTTCTACAGGAAGGAAATTGAAGGAAAAATGGATCAGAAAATGTACCTGAACATTTTAAAGGCCAATTGGACTCAAAGTGTGGAAAAATTGGTACTTGGTAGCGGGTGAACATTTTATCAAGACAATGACCTGAAGCACAAGGCCCACAATGTTCGCTTGTGGTTATTGTATAATTGCCCCCACGTTATGGAAACTCCACAGCAAAGTCCGGATTTTAATCCCACAAAGAATTTGTGGCAACATTTAAAAAAAATAGCCCGAAAATATCCCATTTTAAATAAAACTTAACTAAAAAGACTTTTGTAAGAAGATTGGGAAAAAATTAGTCCAGCATACTGCAATAAACTTATTGAATCGATGCCAACAAGATTAAAAATGGTAATACAAAAAAGAAGTTTATATACCAAATACTAATCTTTTAAAAATTTGAGAAAGAAATGAGTTCTTACTTACATTTACATTAGTGTCCGAGTTTGGCTTGTGCGTTGAAATTGTTGAGTTCTTTTGTTTTCATCATTGTTTTTGTTTAAATTAATTAATGAAGTTTTTGTTTTTGAAAATACAATAAAAACCATTACAAAATATGTTTAATTTGTTATTTGAATTTGCATTGAAAGTTAATTTTTCAGCATTGGAACTACGACTGCTCAGGTGTCCGAGTTTGGCTTGGAGTGGCTGTATCTATAATACAGAAAGAAATAATACCACAAAAATGTATCCAAAACTAAAATATGCTCATACAGATCCCACAGAATTTCAAAAAATTAATGTGGAACTAGCGGCACAAGTACTTAGCAGATCCTTAAGCAATTAATGCATTACAGCGCTTGAATAAATTTCCAGAGAAAATTGCACAGTCTGCGCAACCAACAGCAGAATTTATAAATAAAATCAATAAAATATTTGATTTATTGAATGGAAGACCTGCACTTATTCGAACTGATGCAAATATTGGATTTTTAAAAGAAATGCAATCATATTTAAAACAAATTCAACCAATCAATGCAAAATGTAAACCCTTCTGCTTTAAGGGGCTGATTATGACAATTGAAAGTATTTTAATGATAAAAAAAGAATAAAATGATTACTGTGAATTACATTATATACTATATATGTTAACAAGTTCAATCAGAACCCACTTGAAAACCTTTTTGGAAAAATAAGAGCAAGAAATTTTAGTAAAAATAATCCAAACGCGTCTGAATTTGGCTCATTACTGGCCAAAATTATGGCTCTAAAATTTTGGTTTAAGTCAAAATTTCAATTGTGAAGAAGAAGATTCTGAATATTTACAGTTAGATTGGAATGCTGTGTTGGATACTGAAAATAAAACAAAGATTGTCTTAACACAGGAGCAAGAGAAAAATGAAAACATATTCCATCTAGCCAAATATTGTGAATCCGAACTTCTAGCGATAAAATTACCAGATGAAGACACGATTTCAATAAAAATGACATAAATGAATGACATAGCCACAAGGTATTTTGCAGGTTACTGCTTTGTAAAACACTTAAAAAAATGAATGCAGTTTGTGAGAACTGTGTCAAAGAAATGACAAAGGACAAAAACAACTTCGATCTCACGGAAATATTGATCAAATTGAAAGAATATGAACACTCGAATGAAAATCCAATACTTGTCTGGCCATCAGACAAGTACTTCAAAATATGTCAACTTCATATACAAGTATAAATCACTTGCTTTCAGAAATTCCATTTGCATCTAATCTTAGAGAAAATATAGTAAATCAATGTATCTCAAAAACAAATTTGCACTATCCAGATTGGTTTGAAATGACAAATAAATGTTATTCGCACAAAATTGATACAGTCAATTTCCCTGTGGTAGTTCTGCTTTGGACAAATTGTAAGTGGTTTATTGACAAGAGCATAAACAAGAAAAGGAATCCAAAACAAAAAAACAAAAAAGTTGCAAAATTTAATGAATATGTAAACTAAAATAAATATTTACTTTTGTACATAATGTATGAATATTGGAAAAAAAAACTAAGGCGGTGGTGAGGTAAGGGCGGTGTAGGGGAGGGGAGGGGGGGGGGGGGGGGGGCAGTATAGCTAAAAATCATACTTCTAATATGTATTATGTAAATGTCTAAAAACAAAAATATTTTGCAAATGCATAAATGCCTTTCACTAAAGTGAAGTGAAAAAAGACAGATGTATTCAAACAATTACGAAATAAATAAACATAATTATTTGTCTCAGCCTCAATTTTATAATACGTACATACCTACATACATAAGTATGGATAAAGTAAAGTAAAATAAAGTTAGCCTACAATACATACAGTACCTACTATTTATATTATTTGTACCGTACCTATAAGTTCTTAACATCATCGCAGATCGTATTAAAATTATTCCTGATCTTAACCTACCCTAATTTAATGTACATATGTAGGTATACATACATATGTAGGTATATTTCTGCTCTGTCTGTTCCTCACCGTGCCAAAGTCGCAGGCCAGGACAAAAAATACGAGAATACAAAACAAAACAAAAAATATATTCCGCTGTGGATATCTCACAAACTCTACGCTGGTGGTGAAAGCTTTTCGCAAAGCGAAAGAAAAAGCTTTTCGCACAGAAAATTTATTTTCCGTTTTTTTTCTTTGCGAAGCAGAAAAGCTTTTTGTTAGCCCATCGTTGTTTGCTCATCGCAAAAGAGATCAACATTTTTTTGTATGGGGATGCGACATCTGGGTAAGTTTATTATCTGTGCTATTAGCATCTGATTTTCTAAGACTAACTGCACTGCGGATTGCCACTTTTTTTTATAAATACAGGGTGTCCGCCGGGAACGTATACTACTTTGTTTTGCCGCCATTTTGGTAA
Source organism: Brachypalpus laphriformis (assembly GCA_945910035.1). Lineage (NCBI taxonomy): Eukaryota > Metazoa > Arthropoda > Insecta > Diptera > Syrphidae > Brachypalpus > Brachypalpus laphriformis. Next base: position 104,815,950 of record OX246754.1, on the reverse strand, counting down.
ACATTAGTCTTGACAGTTCATATTTGGCAGTCGTGAAGAAGACACGTGGCAAATTTATTATAGAAAAATATTCGATAAACCAACGTGTTTTAATCGTTAAAACATTTTATCAAAATCAATCATCGATTACTGTGACGATGAGAAAGTTACGTGAAATTTTTGGGAGAAACAACGTGCCAACAAAACGCACTATTTATCGTGTAGTGAATGATTTCGAAGAAAGAGGGTCTGTAGGTGATAGGCCCAAGCATGGGCAATGGAAAACCCTCAAATTATTCATCAATCACGTTTGCATCCATTAAAAGTAACAGTCTGGTGTGCAATTTGGTTAGGAGGAATCATTGGACCTTACTTCTTTGAAAATGAAAACGGCGTAACGGTAACTATGAATGGGGAGCGATATCGTGATATGATTGAAAACTTTTTAACGCCACAACTGCATGCTTTGGGCTTGATTAACATGTGGTATCAACAAGACGGTGCCACATCGCATACAGCCAGGATTACAATGGAATTACTGCGAGACCTCTTTCCACAACAAGTTATTTCAAAAAATGGTGATGTTGATTGGCCTCCACGGTCGCCTGATTTGACTGCTCCTGACTTCTTTTTGTGGGGATATCTGAAAAGCAAGGTTTATGCAAACAAACCAGAAACGCTTGAGCAACTCAAACAAAATATTCGTGGTGAAATTAATGAAATACCGCGTGAAATGTGTGAGAATGTAATGAAAAATGTGCTCAAAACGGCTCACATTTGTGAGACTAGCAGAGGCGGACATTTACCTGATATTGTATTCCATACATAATTGCCGACATTAAATAAAACATTTATCAATATAAGATCCATTCTCTTTCATTTAATCAAAAATTAGAATCAAAGAAAGTAGTATACCTTCCCGGCGGACACCCTGTATGTGTAACGGAGTAAGTCCGATTATGGCTTCAATGGCTGTTGTGGGACAAGTGTGCATAGTACCTGTGATGCCGAGGCAAGCTAGTCTTTGAAGTTTTGTGACTTTATTTATGGTTGTGACCTCTTTGGTTTTCGTCCACCAGACTACGGACGCGTATGTCAGAATGGGTCTTACAAACGTGGTATATAACCAGAAAATGACCTTTGGAGACAGGCCCCAGGTCTTGCCGTACATATGGCGACAGGCCCATAAGGCAGTAGTCGCCTTGGGAATTTTATTCTTAATATGGGAGTTCCAGTTAAGCTTCTTATCCAGGACGACTCCTAGATACTTGACCTCATCGGAGAAATTGACTGTTGTGCCGATTAGAGTCACTGAGCCAATATTCAGCGTTCTTCTTCTTGTAAACGGTACAACGACTGCCTGGCTGGGGTTAATCGATAGGCGCCTTCCGTAGATCGACCTTTCCTGTATGCAAATTGACTAGAGTGCAGAGGTATAGTCTTTTCAAGAATGCCTCTAATGTGTAAGTCTAGCAGTCTTTCCATGGTTTTCAAGAAAAACGATGTCAAGCTGATTGGACGGTAGGATTTGGGTAGCTCGCTGGGTTTATTACCTAGCTTAGGGATAAACACCACATTTACCTCCCGCCAAGTTAGTGGAATGTATCCCAGGTTGAAGCTTGTTCTAAATAGAACTACCAAGGCAGGCAAGGTGTAATCCAGACCTTTCTTTATGAGAGCTGGAAAAATACCATCACTGCCAGGTGCCTTAAAGGGTTTAAATGAACCGATTGCCCATTTAATTTTTTCTTGACTGAACAGATTTCCAGACAAGCTGTTGACTCTTCTGGAGGTGCCACATGTGGAGCCTTCAGGAGCAACAAGTACGTGGTCGCTTAGAATTGTTGAGCCAAGGAAGTGAACCTCGAGCAGAGTTTCCAGGGTTTCCCTTCGACTGGCGGTGTAAATGCCATCAGGTCTGATGAGCAATCCCACCCCATTGGAATGATGCTTTGAGAGAGCCTTTTGGAGACGGGCTGCTACTGGAAGGGACTCGATATTTTCGCAGTTCTTTCTCCATGCCGTTCTCTTGGATTACCTCAATTCTATGTTGAATTTAGTCAAAGCGGACCTATATTCATCCCAATTTTTATTGCGTTTCGCGGTGTTGAAAAGTTTTCTCACCCTTTTGCGGAGTATCTCTAGCTGGTCATTCCACCACGGTACGCTCCGTTTACCTGTATTGTCATTTTTCGGGACACAGCTACTCCTGAAGGAAGAGATTAGGAAGTCATTTAGTTGGCAGGCTGCCACATCAACATCACATTTAGATCTTAAAGATGTTAGCAGCATGTCATCCTTGACGGCGAGATTTTCGCGAAAAAGTGCCCAATTAGTTCGTTTCGGTACGTAGTGCGTTTGATTATTATGTTTAACCCCACCCGAGATGTTAAATCTGATTTTATATATATTTTTAATACTTAGTCTAATGTTTTATAGCCCAATTAGAGATTCATCTTCTATTATTTATTAGTACTTCATAAATTATCTTATTGCAATGACTATATGCATTGCACATGCATTTAAGAAATAAGTGATTGTAATCATAAGTTTTAGTGCAATGACTAGATGTATTTCACATGCAATTAAGAAATAAGTGATTGTATTCATAAGTTATATACATATGTATAAGAAGACAATGGCCAGGGAGTAATCATATCGCTTTTCTTAGCCGTAATCTTTCTTGTTTTATGATCTCCCCAGATTTCCTGCGGTCTAACACAGAACACAGGCCACAAACAAGGTCTTGGACACCCTATAACCATCTAAGTTGGATCATCTTCCATTAGCCATGTTGATGATTCTATCAAGGATAATTTCCTTAGCTACGCACCTTAGTAGTTTAATGCACAAATTATGTCACTATGCGGGAGCTGTGCTCCTCTTATGACCAGCGCGTTGGCTTTTTCGTTGACTTCTATATTGCGGTGTCCAGGTACCTACGCAACATAATCTGACACGGTTCTGCATACATAATGCCTCGAGCATTGTGAGGCAATTGCTGACGATCTCAGAGTTTGTGACGCAAGACTCTAGCGCAGCCTGACTGTCAATGTAGATGGCGATATTCTTATCGGATATTGATCCCATCTTAAGTAATTCCGCAGCTTTAAATACAGCTAGAACCTCTGCATGGAACATTCTGCATGTGCCCGGAAGTTTTAGGGCCACCTGTAAGTCTTAATTGTAGCCTAATAGCACAGCAATTGACTAATTATTTATTTTTATTACTTATTTTACATTCTTTTAGAAGTATTCATTTAAGATTTTTTCCGAACTCTATTTTTCCTCTCCATATACATTTATGACAAATGTGCATGGCTAGCTTCTTTCTAATCCTTATCTCATTAATGCTCACATACGTCTGTTTCCAAACAATACATAAAAAAAGGAAGTCGAGCCCCTTTAGCGCGAGTGAATAATAATAAGAACCTTGAAAAGAAAAATAATATATACGTATGTACATACATACACAAGTAAATACAAAGCTACACACAATATACATCATGGTAGAAACTTCACACTACACGTTGATCGTAAAAGATTTTTTTTTTGTTTATCTTCCCATTTTCCACCTATTATCGGCTGTTTCTTTTGGTGCTCTTTTACTTTGTTCTCCTCAAAGTGTGTAAGAGTGCAAATGGTTGGTTACTTGACGTCTCGCTAGAGGCGGTAGTGACGATTTCCTCAAGTGATAGTACTATTAGTTGTATATACAATTATAATAGGTAATTTTTCACCTGAACATTACCGGCCGCCTTGGCGCGTAGCGCCTAAATGTACTCTGTATAAAAAAAATCATTATAAGCGTAACCTTAACTAATGCAAGATGTAGTAAATTCAGTGATATGGAGATATATTATAATAGAACAAAAGTAGGTACATACATTTGATCATTCTCTACTTTAAGCGGAATGTAGCATACATATTGGACGTTAAAGGTACAAAATTAGAGCGCGACCGGCTCAGCTGGGATTGTCACGTTCAAAGAAGAGATCATTTGAACCCTGTAAAAAAGGCAATATCTATGCACGTTCCAAAGACATCGCGATGTAGGAAAGGCAGGCCTATAAACGCCTGGATCAGACAAATGCGACGACATCGGCATTTCATTGGCCTCAGTAACCGAGTGATCCAAAATCGGCAGGCCTGCCGATATTATCTGAGGTCAAATAGGCGAACCCCACAGGCGGATCAGTAGAAGTGCGGTGAAGTGGGAGGGCTGTGATCCCTTGTTTTCGGATCATAGCCTCGCTGATAAAAGGAAGAAGAAGAAGAAGTTAAAGGTTGCCAGCTGAGATAATTAGGTATTAATTCAATTAACAATTAAGTTTATAGATACTTCATCTAAAATTAATGGAGGAAACCAAGCGTATAGTGTAATAGTAATAATAAGAACAAAATCTCTTTCAATCGGATGGGAGAACGCAGAGTTTGACGATGGGACGTGTAACGTCACCCATCTGAGTCTTGAGAGTTGCCACTCTGATTCTACCGTTCGGTCCGGGAAAAACGAGAATTACCCGACCTAGTCGCCATTCAGTAGGCGGTAGGTGTTCGTTTCGAATGACCACCAAATCATTTACCTTTACGTTTTCGTTCGGATGCTTCCACTTATACCTTTTTTGGAGCTCGGCTAGATCTTCCTGTTTCCAACGACGACAGAATTCTTGGTGCAGACACTTCAACCGTTGCCAACGATTGATTATTGATAAGGGTGGATTATGAATTTCAGGTTCAGGACCAGCGAGTAAGAGGGCACCGCGGATAAAGTGTCCCGGTGTCAGTGCGAGAAGATCCGTTGGGTCGTCGGACACTGGTGAAAAAGCCCTGAAATTTAGACAGGCTTTAATGCGACTCAATAGAGTCGCGAACTCTTCCAAAGGAAGTCGGATATTGGAGTCATTTTTGCGAAAATGGGTTTTGAAGCTCTTGATTTCGAATGGATCTGCGAAATCAACACCTTTGTAGGTGAATGGGGGTGACAAGGAACACCTCCCTATTGGAAGTGCCGCCATAATTTGCTTTCTCATTTGTTGACGATGAATCACATATGGTTTATAGTTCCTGATGTATGATTTTATAAGATTTGCCACTCTAGGGATCCAGAAGGTATGACGAATCAAGCGTAACATTAACGCGTTATCTCCATGAAGTGAAATTCCATGAATGAAGCGTACCATAAGATGTGATAAGTGTGTGTGTTCGTTATAAGGCAAAGTGGAATGTGCTACGCGCTCGTTGACGTAAAGTTGATCGGGGTCCAACATCGGAGTCAACGATACCATGGATTTTTTTTATTGGAATCGGTTTACCAGCGGATAACAATTGACATTCTTTTTGAAAAGGTTTTGAGAGGAAAACACCCCAACATAGCTCTAACCGCGGTAACGAAAGAGTAAGATAATTGGAGATTACTTTGGAATACGGTGATTGTAAGTTGATACTCCGCGACAAGGACATTTCGGTACGACGGAACTGCTTTAATGCGAGGTTTTTCGACATACTAAGTTTTAACTTCGAGGGCACTTCAGGCCGAAAAGGAAGTCGAACGATATATCGTCCGTCGGTCGCCTTGCAGTGGTTCTCTTGTAGAAGTCTTCGCAGTATTGATCCGATGCCGACATACGAGTACAAGTGTAAATGTACGGAATCTCCTGTAACTCACAAAACTTTTCGAGTTGCTCGTCTAGCGTATGATCGGCAAGGGACACCGTAGTCGTGAATGAGGAGACTTTAGTAGATAAGGGTCCAGACAGAATCCAACCGAACACTATCTTCTGCGCGATCAGATTGGCTGATAAGTGCTTTAACCCCTGCCGTATAATGGTTGGGTATAAATCAGGCCCTAGGAGAAGGTCGACCTGAGAAGACCGGCGATACGTGGGATCAGCAAGATGAAAGTCTGTCAAGTGCTCTATCTGAATAGGATTGAAGGAAGCATCTGGTAGATTATCAGTAAGCCTCTCTAAAACAATCGCTTGAACGGCGATGGGTGACGATGAATCTTCATGATTCACCAAATGAAAAGAACAAAGCTTATTAGCGCTAGCGGCGTGTGAAGCGGATATACCGGAGATTGTGAAATTTATCCGTGAGACAGGAAGGCGAATCCGTATTTGCACGGAGGATGAGATAAACGATACCTCCGACGCAGGATCAATGAGCGCTCGAATGGTATGTTTAGTGCCTTGAGACATTATTTGCACTAAGGCAGTGGCGAGAAGCACTGGGTTTTGGATGGAAGTGACAAAGGAATGGTTGTTAGATTCCATGATGAATGGTTGCGCAGTGGACTGTAGTCATGATTGAGTGAATGATGTTGTGTGGTGATTGGTATTTGCTGCTGATGGAGTGATAAAATTGTTATCTAATGGTTGATGTGAATGAGGAGCAGGAGTAGGCACCTTAGCTTCCGGGTGTAGCATTGAGTGGTGTTTATCCTTACAAATTTTACATGTAAAGTTGTTGCTCCATCGCCTATTAAATGATTGTGGGCTAAGCAGTTAAGGCAAAATCGACGTTTTAATACGAACTCCCTACGTGAGTTGGCGTTCATTCTTCTGAACTCAGGGCAGTTGCGAAGTGAATGGTGTGACCCACAAAGCTTGCAAGAAAAAGTGTTGGTTTTGATGTGATAGGTACTCACACCCTTGCTGAGCCTAGATGGTGTTTTGTTATTTGGTTGCCGACGGGTAGGAATTGGTTTGACTGATGGTGACACATCCGCTATTGATTCTAACACTTGGTATCTACTGTTCAAAAACAGGTCCAGCTGACTCCACTTCGGTACTTCTGTGGGGTTTGTTCCCAGAGGGCTAAAGTGAGAGGGGACAATCTACTAAAGCAGGCGTATACTAGAATTGGATCCCAACTGGTCGCGTCGATTTTGTGGGTGTGTAACGCAGTTAGGCAGTCATTGATGCTACGATGTAAGGCTTTGATTGCCTTAGCAGACTCTTCACTCCTTGGCGGCAGGTTATAAAGGATTTTGATTTGATTGTTTACCAAGAGACGGGTGTTTTCATACGTGGAACGCAGAGCTTCCCAAGCGAGTTCAAAACTGGTATTGGTAAGTGGAAATTTGGCCACAATATTGTAGGCATCTCCTGCTGTCTTAGCCCGCAAATGAAAAAGCTTTTGTACATCACATAATTTGGGGTGTTGCCGATAAACTGCATCGAACATATTCCGCAAGGAAGGCCATGAAAGATAGTCGCCATGAAAAGTTTCAGTGTCGCAAGGTGGTACTATGATACAGGGTTGGTATTCCGTTTCGCCTGAACTCTTCACTGTGAAACGGAGTGGTGAGTCGGTTGCGATCTGAGATAGAGTGCGGCTCACTAACGGTGGGTTAAGCCTGTTCTCATGACCTAGAAAAAGCGTTGAGCATGCGACGAAGGTCTCATTCGACAAACGATACTTCGCGTCGATAATGCTCATGTCTAAATCCTCGCTCCCTTCTTCTGTATTTACAGCCCGAGCACAGCTTGCGTGCGCGGCCTTCACTGAAGCCCACAGCTCTTTTAATTCCTGCTTACGTGCCTGTAAGGCAGATAAGGTATCCGAAGAGTCGGATACTTCCTTGGCGGCCGCATAATATTTGACCAATTGGTCCGCCGCGTAAATGAAATCGGCCAAAGGGGACATGGCGTTTGTAATCTACTGGAAAAAGTTAGGTCGATAAAACGAAATAACAATAATCCCAAGAAAAGGAAAAAAAGACTCAAAAGGTTCTGCGATGAACTAACTAAAGGTAATGGAAACAACTGAACGATAAGCCCGAATAACAGTTCAATAGACTGAACACGTGAGAGAACAAAATCATAAAATTATCCCGTTAAGCGGTGAAACCGAAACACGATGGAACCGAACGGTAAATCAAATTCACGTTAATTACGAATCGAATTACGTTAATCACAAATACGCTAGTTTTACTAAACTTTGAGTATAATTTTTTTTTTTAAGAAAGAAATATCGGTAACCCTTTTTTCAAAGTTTTACGTGTAAAGAGAAGATTGGCAACCATTTTCATAAACAAATGTCAAATGATTCAACTCGAGATTATAATTTTTATACATACATATATGTATGCCGTTTATTACAATCACTGAATTCACCACATACCTGTAACATATGTATGTATATGTATGATGCGGAAGATGATCCTGCTGCTATTTGAGGGATGATAACAAAAATCTAGTTGATGGGTTGCTACTGATGACCAAGATAATGGCGAGGATGACGAAGATACCGGCTGTTCTGGATGATGGCGCAGGGCGATGGCCAAGATGATGACGAGGATGGCGAGTATGTCGAGCTGATGTGCTTGAAGGTGGCGAGGATGATGATGCCGAGTGTGTTGGATGATGATCTTTGGCGAGGACGACAAAGATTCCGTCTGCGCTGGATGATGGCGCCGGACGATAGCCAAGATGATGGCGAGGATGAGGATGATGCCGGCTGCGCTAGATGATGGCGCCGAGCGGTGGCCAAGATTATGGCGTGGATGAGGATGGTGCCGGATGCGATAGATGATGGCGCCGGCGGTGGCCAAGATTATGGATAATGGCCGAGTCGTAAAACCGGAAAAGCTTACGACACAGAAAAAATGATGGCGGAAAGCAATGAACTGGTGAACGTACTAGATTTCTTACAATGATTATTGAATTGATTCTTGCAAGTATTATACATTGAATAATAAGTTCTTTTTCACCTGAACAACCTTAATCCGGAGCTCCTTAGCGACGACTGGGAGGTGCTAGAGGTGGGCGAGCACACAATAAAGGGCACGGAGATCGTGGTCCTGCTCAATCATAGATCAATGCCTATGTTAAGGAGGTACAATAATAAGGTTCGCATTGGTATCACCCGGTGTAAAGTCCGACCCTTTACGGATAGGACAGAGAGGAAGGAAAGGGGGGCGGGTGACAAGATAAGCAAAACATGAAATTTGTTCAAATAAAGCTGCACCACAGCATATCTGCTAGCGCCAATCCTATCTATCTTCTAGGCGAAAGGAATATAGATATAGCTCTCGTACAAGATCCATGAATCCCCCGTGGCAAAATTAGTGGCTAAATCATAAAGATTTAGTACTGTACAGCAGCGAACCGGTGAACGCGGACTGTAAGAACAGAACTTTGATCGTAGCTAGGAAACATATTAACTTATTTCTTCTATCTACCTACAGCAACTCAGACCAGACAGTAGTAAGGCTTGATCGGAGGGGGCTGCCCCCCCGTGATTATCTCAGCCGTGTACATGCCTTACACCGGAAATGATGGACCGCCATCCGAACTTACCCGCGCCTTAACCAGGAAAGCGAGGGAAGACGAGGTGCGGAAGAACAAGAATCTACTACAAGAATGTTACTTACATGAGCCCGCGGACATTGACCGAAAAGCCGAGGATATCTCTGCTGTCTTCAAATAGGCTTTCCAGAAGGCATGTCCCGTATCTAAACCTAAGACAGAAGGCTCACCCCCATACTTACTTACTTAGATGGCGCTACGGTCCGGGGTGGACCTGGGCCTCAACCAACAAACCTCTCCAGCTAGCAAGATTACGAGCCAGCTGCCTCCAGTTGCGCACGCCAAGTTGGTTGAGGTCCCCCTCCACTTGTTTGCACCACCTACCATGAGGTCGTCCTCTACTGCGTCGTCCATCCGGGGTGGATTCGAAAACTTTCTTAGCGGGAACGTTGGGCTCCATCCGCTCTAAATGACCCAGCCATCTTCTGGCTAGGTCGATGTCCTTGTACATGGCGTATAGCTCGGCATTGTACCTTCTAAAAGAATGTACCTCCGGTGTTGGCTTGTGAGTTTCGTACAATTCTCTCAAGTACTATGTTAAAGAGATCGCATGATAGCGCGTCACCTTGTCTAAGACCTTTCCTGACATCGAACGGTTCGGTGATGTTCCTACCGAATTTATTGGATCAGCGAGAGTTCTCCATCGTCATTCTGCGCAAACGGACGAGCTTCGCAGGGATGCCAAGACTAGACATGGCTCTGTATAACTCGTCTCTATACACGCTATCATAGGCAACTTTGAAATCGATAAAGAGGTGGTGCGTATCGATTTTATATTCATGGGTTTTTTCCAAGATCTGCCGTAGTGTGAATATTTGGTCAATGGTGGACTTTCCCGGCCTGAAACCGCACTGATAAGGACCTATCAGGTTGTTGACGATCGGTTTTAGGCGTTCACATAATACGGCAGACAGGATTTTATATGCGATGTTGAGGAGACTTATACCTCTGTAATTGGCGCAGTTCAGAGGGTCTCCTTTCTTCAGGATCGGGCAAACGATGCTGAGGTTCCATTCATCGGGCATACTTTCGTTCGACCAGATTTTACAGATGAACTGGTGCATGCTCCTTACCAACTCATCTCCTCCTGCCTTGAAAAGTTCAGCGGCAAGGCCGTCGGCTCCAGCAGCTTTGTTGGATTTGAGTTTAGATATCGCTATCTTCACTTCATTCTGATCGGGTTGACGGGAATCTTGACTGCCATCGTCACTGTTGAATGGCTCATTCTGCCTGACACCGGAATATTGGTCATCATCGCCGTTTAGCAGTCTGCAGAAGTGTTCCTTCCATATCCTCAGCACCGACTGCGATTCCACTACTATGTTGCCATTTTCGTCCCTGCAGGCTTCTGTTCTGGCTTTGAAACCCAGGCATGTTCTTTTTACCCTTTGGTAAAATTTTCGAACATTATTCCTGCAATAAAGTCTCTCAATCTCCTCGATCGAGCACTTCTCATGCTCTTTTTTCTTCTTTCTGAGAAGTCGATTGTCCTCTTTTCTCCTGCGCACGTAGAGCTCGTAAGCAGCTCTAGTCCTTCTATGCAGCGCCGCTTTGTACGCCTCTTGTTTTGCTGCATGTGCTTGCCGGCATTCCTCATCAAACCAGGGGTTTCGTTGTGGTGGGCGAGAGAAAGCCAGTACATCAGAGGCGGCATCTCTGATGGCTTGTTGGCAACGCTGCCACTGGTCTTCCGCATTTGCTGCTGGTGGCATAGGACTTAGATTGAGATTAGAAGAAACACGATCGACAAAGGTTCTGGCGGTCTCTTGCGATTGTAGCTTTTCGACGTCAAATTTCCTCACAGCATTTCGTTGATTCCGCTCCGTTGTGGATATCCGCATCCGTACCTTGGCTACAACTAGGTAGTGATCCGAGTCCACGTTGGCTCCTCGGAAAGTCCGGACACCCAGAATACTGGAAGATTGCCTTGCGTCGATCGCAATGTGATCGATTTGGTTGAAGATTTTTCGATCAAAGGAGAGCCATGTTCCTTTGTGAATGTCGAGACGTGGGAACCGCGTACTAGCTATGACAAAGTTTCGCCCCGCTGCAAAGTCGATTAGCCTGAGTCCGTTGTCGGATGTGTTGTCGTGCAGGCTGTGCTTTCCGACCACGCTACTAAAGACGTCCTCTCTTCCTAGCTTTGCGTTAAAATCACCTAGGATAATTTTAACGTCGTGGGTAGGAAACTCAAGACTTCTTGCCTAAGTCTGCCTCCAATAACAAATCCGCACCCGAATAGACGCTGTCCTTTTTGTCTGTAGCAATCGCCGTAGTAAATGTCGCAGTTTTTCATACTCCTTTTGCCCGGCCCATACCATCGCACCACGGGGAGGTGATGATGCAATTTTGCCCACCGTCTCACCCCCATAGTGGACCAAAAAACTAGCCAGAATAAGAAGAGAAACAAGGAAACTCTTGAATCTGGCGAAATCAACCGGAGCTGACCCGGACTGGGAGCTATACAAAGCTAGGCAGAGGAGCTTCAAGAGCGCCAAAAGCCAAAAGCCACTCGTGGCAACGCTTTTGGGACGAGATAAAGGGTACAACAGAAACGGCTAGATTGGGGAAAATCCTCTCCAGAGAATCGAAAACTCTAGGTTCCCTAAAGACACCGAAGGAAACTGGACCGAGTCTTGTTTGGAATCCCTTGAATTGCTCATTACAACGCACTTCCCGGGGTGTACTACCGTACCATGTGGCAGTACTAAAAACAGCAATCTGCCATCTATATAGCCATCTTTCGACAAAGCTAGAACCGAGAAAATTACTCGGAAAGATAGGAAATCCCTTTCCACCCTCATGGGCGTCATCACAGGGCACAACGCTCTGCAGTACCACATGAAGAAACTACACTCAGAAAAAAGTGTCCTGTTAATTTGTTAATAGTACAGTTATTGATTTAATAGTACCGATATTAATCACTTTTTCCTATATATTTAATAGTTTTCTAATTGAATTAAAAGTGTGTGTATTATTGATTTAATAGTGCAGACATTTTTATTATTTTAATGGTGTACAGAATTAATACAAACAGAAATACTATAGATCTGATATTATTTCTCTTATTGAAATAAATAGATCATCCTATTATTCTAACAGTCTGAAGTAGTAAATTATTAATAGTACCATCATATTAAGGTTTTAATGGGAAAAATCTAGATATCATTTTTCCTTGTTTTTAATCAGATATACTATTGATTTTATGTGATAATACTATTGAAGTAAAAGGCTTTCGTAGTAAAAACTTTTCTTCCGTCATTCCGTCTACAGCATTTCGTAAACATTTCGCAATCGGCGTCTAAAATTCAAGTGGTAAAGTTGTGGAAGCAAAAAAAAAGTTGCGAAGAAGTGCATTTTGAATATTAAATTGTTTAAAATTTATAAGTGCTTTTGTTTTTCCCTATATTGAACATATTAATTTTATTCCGAGTCAATCAGACAGACGGCAATGCCGCAGTCTAATTCTTTTATTTTATTGTACACTTAAAAAAAATGTTTAACGTAATATTCATTGTATCATCATGTAATTGTAATAAAATAAACTTGGAACTTGAAACTTGAACAGTGCTTTTGTTTTTTCTATGTACAATATTTACCGTATTTCGCTTTCCATTTTTCCCCTTATATTATGTTTTTGTAATTTTTTTTCTAGAAATACAATGGAAAGCCACGATAGTTTTATAAAAAAAATTGGCGAAGGCAATTCTTCTTTTATTAATATTATGGACAGATTATTAGAATGCGTTCCAAATGTTGAAGTGGAAGAAAACAATAAAAAAAAAAGTGTAATTGATCTGTGTAATGAAGTAATAAGCAGTTTGGGGACGAACAGCAGCCTTCACCCCAACGCAAGAAATCATAAGGGTCGTGGAGGAACCTTCTGCTTCTGCTTCTGTGGTGATCTAAAATTCAGAAATGAAAGAGGATGATTAAAACAACTAATTTGCAACCGATTTGGGTTCGACGAAATGGTGTATGAACGAGTCGCTGGTAGGACAGCAACAAAAATGATTTTGACATTGAAAACCTTTGTGTTGCACCGGAATCAGAACTAAGAGCTAAGTTTAAGTTCCATTTAAGTTTATGGAGGAAAGACGTATTTCCTTTTTTGGTTTTTAATATAAATAAAAAATTCTTTTATTTTCTTCACAATTTCTACAATCAACAATTTCAAACTTCTTCAACTAGGTGCTCAAATTTTTAAATTTTATGATGAGAAGGAATATGATGAAATATGCATTCTTGTGCCATTCCACACTAACTTTTTAAGTTACAAAATGATCATTATTTAATTCCGCCATTGTTAAGCATTTTTTGTTATTTATCTTTAAGTCTGGAAGTCAATAAATAAACGAAATGAAAAATAAAATTAATAAATATAATATCTTGATGAGCATCACAAGCATGCTATGCTTTGACATCTATTATAGTAGATAGCTATTCTAATAACAATCTAACAATGTCAAGGAATATGGTATATACGTATGATGTTAGCTTGTTAGTTGCTGTACTTAATAATAATATAATAGGTATAAGTCTACTGGAAATTTGCTGTGCTCATAAAATAAAATTTAAAGGAAAATTTTATTAGAAACATTTTTTTGCTTTACAAAAAACTTATATGAAATCAATTTCACTCTATGAAATAGAACATATTATGCTTGTATGTAAGTCAGATCTTTACTTCATATGTAGACAGTGGAATGTTGGCTACTAAAGTGAACTTATAAAACACCAATTCAATTTTGTACTAGTCGTATGTAATATTAAAAAAAAAGAAATAAAGGAGAAAAAAAAGAAATAAGGGAATTGTTTTATTTTTATTTAATTGTTTTTTTTTAGCCAAATATTATATATGGGAGATTAATTGGGGTACCCACATCAATTTGATAAGATAAACTATTGATTAATAATAGTGTCATGGATTTGAAGTAAAAGGACGATACCTTTAAAAATAAGTAGTGGTTTTTAATAGGAGTTTCCTTTAATTTTAATAGTTTCTACGATTCTTACTTATTATTCTTTGTCGCATTAAATTAATAGGAGATATATTAAAAGTAATGCTGTATACTATTAAAGATTAATAGGACGCAATATAAATATTAAATGGCAATCCTATTGAAAAAAGAGAAAGAATGGAATATTGATACAATGGTTTTGAAAGTATTAGTTTTATGGTACAAATCCCATTGACTAATTTTAATAGTAAAAAACCGTGAAAGTAATAGGAAAAATAATTCATTTAATTATTAGTTAAGATATAATAAATTCATTAAGTTAGGTTACGTCGAAAGACATAGGTTAAGAGTTAAGTTTAGCTTAGAGCGCCCGCAAGGGGCCAGTAAGTTAGAATAAGATAGTTACATAACTTAATTAAGCTAGTTTTAAGCGTTTTTGTTAGCATGTAAGATATAATGAATTGAAGGATTAAAATGCATTAAAAATGAATGAATGAATAATTCATTTAATAGGATTTTTTTCTGAGTGTACGCCTGACGGAGGAGGAACTCTGTAGAGGCTGTGGTGACGAGGAAGTTTTTGAGGACACAACCCACTTCCTGTGCCACTGTCCGAGTCTTCAACACTCCAGGAAAAAAATTCTTGGTAAATATTTCTTTCAGGATCTCGAGGAACTCTCCAGCATTTCGACAGAAAAGATACTGATCTTCATCAAATCATCAGGGTGGTTTGTATGCAGAAATGAAGTAAGTGACTGAGTTAGTAGTTTTTAGTTTCATTGGGTAAGGGATAACTTTTTCCCCCATGGGTACCACAATGGGTCGACGCTGACCTGAGTGTGGCAGAAGGCGTCCCACCCTGCCAGCCCACATACCTAACCTAACCTATCCCAGTCGTGCTTTACGGCGCTCAAACATGGACTTTATTGAAAGAGGATGAAGATATCCCTGGTCGCTTCGAGAGAAAAATTCTCCGTGAGATTTTCGGTCCCGTTTGCGTTGACGGGTTTTGTAGGAGAAGATTCAATGACGAGCTATACGAGCTGTACAGCGACATCGACCTAGTCAGAAAACTGCGCATTGGACGTCTGAGATGGCAAGGAGATGTAGAGCGAATGGACACCAACGCTCCGGCTCGCAGAGTTTTCGAATCTAACCCCGAGGGACGACGCAGTAGAGGGACATCGCCGTAGGTGGCGCGCACAAGTTCAAGGGGACCTCGACCAACTTGGAGTGCGCAACTGGAGGCAATTAGCTAAAGACCGAGCTAAATGGAGAGGCTTGTTGGTTGAGGCCCAGGTTCGCCCCGAACTGTAGCGCCACCTAAGTAAGTAAGTAAGTAAGAATTTGAAAGTTTTCCATTCTCTAAAATTATTGAAGTATCATCTAAAGTAACACCTTTGGGAACGACAACTGCCTTCGTTACAGGTACAACATTAAGTGGAATGGCTACTTCAGAATATGTAGCAATTGAATTAGTATGTAAAAGACTTAATGTTCAAATTTCGGCGAAATAAGCAATATTCAGTTGATAGCACAAATCCGATGAAGACAACAGGATTTGACAGTATTGATCCAAAAGAAATGACAAAAAGATATTACGATCATATTGGTAGAATTCTTTGTGTGTACCTCAACCAATTGACCAGTATTATGTTCATGAGTGGAATAGATCATCAAATCCAGATATTAATAGATTACCTGAATATCAAGTTCATAATTATGGTGTTCCCAGAATGGACAAAAAAGTTCATAAATTTTTGTTAAATCAAGCAATTGGACAGGAAATTATTCACTATAAATATAAGCCACAAATGGTTTAATTAAAGCTACGAAAGATCATTTTGTACCTTGGAATCGAAGGAGTGATTCTGTTGAAAGTACTTATACTAGACCGAGATCAATGGCATTACAGTTTTTTAATCAAGGTTGAAAACCAGTCATAGGTGACGTATGATTTTGGTCAAATGGTGGAAAATTATTATCGCAAAATAGAAAATTACGGCGCATTTCATCCAGCAAAAGGTGCAACAAGTTTTAAGGCTCAGCCACAGGTGAATGTTGGCCTTGTAGCTATGCCGCAATTAAATCCGGCAACCTCACATGTTTCTTATCTAAATAATGCTTGTTATTGGAAAGTTGAATGCGAATGCAAGATTGTATTCAATGTTAATTCTGCATTTTCTAAAAATAACGCAATAAGTTGGCCTCTAAAAGCCACTTTTATCGAGAAAGCAGAACAAAATTATACAGACGGTCAATGCTTATTCGGCAACACTGATACTAAAAGCGGAAATGTAAAATGTGTTGCCCCTTAGAATCATTTTGAATCAAGTTCCGATGGCACAAGGTTCCGCAATAGGTTCATTCCATAATATTATTCTTCGGTCAACACATTCCATCAATGGAAAACCACAATATCTACTAAAATTAGCCACTTGACCAAAATTAATACAATAATGAATAAAAATATCTGTGGCAATACGACATAATAGCTTATGTCGATTTGTACGATTTTTCAGGAGAAGGGTTTAAAGTTGTGGCTTACGCGAAAATCGTATGAAATTTTTGAATTGCACCTCTACTCTTACAGCCATAACTCAGCCGTCTTTACAAGTATGCAACAAATGGGCGAAAATACTTTATGTAATTGGGAACATTTTGCTATAATTAACTCAATTTTGACTTAAGTCGACTTAAGCTATTATGTCGTATTGCCACAGATATCAAAAAAGAATTTTTTCCAACATTAAGTGCTGAAAGTACAAATGTAATGTTTTTTTTAGTACACGTTTATCTAAAACATTAATTAAATTATTTAAAAATTCTATTATTTCCAACTTGTTATTATCAAATTGAAATTTTAATAAGTTATCTAAAATATTAGCAGATTCTTCTATTTCATAATAATACTCTCTTACATTGCCTAATGGAGCGTTAAATAATAAATGCTGAGGTTCACATGTATTGAAAAATTTAAATAATTCAGAAATGCTTTGCTCATTATATGAGTTATTTACAATTTTGATACAATTTCCTATAAGTACATACACTATTAATGCCATAAAATTTAAAATTTGAATTTAACCAAGCGCTAGTTGAAAAAATATGATTTACTGGCGCTGTTGGTAGTTGTAAGAGAAACTAGATGATTTTATCACCCTTTCCTCTTTTCTTAATTTAGGTATTTTCTTCAGTTCCTGCGCTGCTGTTGATAGAAGTTTTGTTATCAACGTTTCTTTTGGAACCACAGGACTTACTTACTTAGGTGGCGCTACAGTTCGGGGTGAACCTGGGCCTCAACCAACAAGCCTCTCCATTTAGCTCGGTCTTTAGCTAATTGCCTCCAGTTGCGCACTCCAAGTTGGTCGAGGTCCCCTTGAACTTGTGCGCGCCACCTACGGCGATGATTCCCTCTACTGCGTCGTCCCTCGGGGTTAGATTCGAAGACTCTGCGGGCCGGAGCGTTGGTGTCCATTCGCTCTACATGTCCTAGCCATCTCAGACGTCCAATACGCAGTTTTTTGACTAGGTCGATGTCGCTGTACAGCTCGTCTAGTTCGTGATTGAATCTTCTCCTCCAAAACCCGTCAACGCAAACGGGACCGAAAATCTTACGAAGAATTTTTCTCTCGAAGCGACCAAGGATATCTTCATCCTCTTTTAATAAAGTCCATGTTTCAGCGCCGTAAACCAGGACTGGGATGATCAAGGTCTTATATAGAGTCTCCTTAGTTGTTCGAGAGAGGGCTTTACTGTTGAATTGCCTTATAAGCCCAAAAAAACAGCGATTGGCAAGAGTTATTCTTCGATTGATTTCTGCGCTGATTTTGTTTGCTGAATTTATAGCAGAGCCAAGGTAGACAAAGTCCCTTACTACCTCGAAGTTATAGCTGCCCACGGTGACGTTTTGTCCAATTCGTCGATGTTGGTTTTCCCTTCTAGTTGACAGCATATACTTGGTTTTGCCCTCGTTTATCGCCAAACCCATTTTGGCCGCTTCCGCCTCAATGCTTGCAAAAGCACCGGTGACAGCCCGCTGAGATCTTCCGATAATGTCTATATCGTCGGCGTATGCAAGCAGTTGTACAGACTTGTAATAGATTGTGCCTCCGGTGTTGGCTTGTGAGTTCCGCACAATCCGTTCAAGTACAATATTGAAGAAGTCACATGACAGCGCGTCACCTTGTCTAAAGCCTTTTTTGACATCAAAAGTCTCGGTGAGGTCATTACCGACCTTGATGGAGCAGCGAGCGTTCTCCATCGTCAGCCTGCACAGACGGACAAGTTTGGCAGGGATGTCAAAACTAGACATGGCGCTATAAAGCTCTTCTCTATAGATGCTGTCATAGGCGGCCTTGAAATCGATAAAGAGGTGGTGAGTATCGATTTGGAATTCTTGGGTTTTCACCAGGATCTGCCGAAGTGTGAAGATTTGATCGATGGTGGACTTTCCTGGCCTGAAACCGCACTGATAGGGTCCAATCAGGCTGTTGATAAAAGGTTTCAGGCGTTCACACAATATCGCAGAAAAGATCTTGTACGCGATGTTGAGGAGACTGATGCCTCTATAATTGGCGCAGTTGAGGGGGTCTCCTTTCTTGTGGATCGGGCAAACGATGCTGAGATTCCATTCATCAGGCATACACTCCTCTGACCAAATATTAGAAATGAGTTGGTGTATGCACTCTACCAATTCATCCCCAGCTGCCTTGAAAAGTTCGGCCGGTAAACCGTCAGGTCCAGCAGCCTTGTTCGATTTTAGCTTGGATATTGCTATCCTCACTTCGTTTTGGTCAGGTGGACGGAAATTTTGACTATCATCGTCCATGTTGAATGGTTCATTCTGCCTGACAGCGGGATGTTGGTCTTCGTCGCCGTTATACAGTCTGCAGAAGTAGTTTTTCCATATTCTCAGCACCGACTGTGATTCTACTACGAGGTTTCCATTCTCATCTCTACAGGTTTCTGTACGGGTATTACTTCTCTGACACGTTCTTTTTACCTTTTGGTAAAACTTCCGTACATTGTTCCTGGAGTATAGACTCTCGATATTCTCAAACGCGCGCTTCTCATGCTTTTTCTTCTTCTTTTGGAGAAGCCGATGTTCTTCCCGTCTCTTTTGCTCGTATAGCTCACGAGCAGCTCTCGTCTTCCTTTGCAGCGCCGCTTTGTATGCCTCTTGTTTTGCTGCATGCACTCGCCGGCATTCTTCGTCAAACCAGGGGTTTCGCGGTGGTGGGCGAGCGAGACCCAGCACATCAGTCGCGGCGTTTCTGATGGCATGTTGGCAGCGTTGCCACTGGTCTTCGGCACTTGATGCTGGCGGTATAGGGGTGATTGAGAGATTTCGGGATACGCGTTCAGCGAAGAGTCTGGCGGTCTCTTGCGATTGTAGCTTTTCGACGTTAAATTTTCTCACACTAATTCTTCTTTGTTGCTCAGATTGGGATATCCGCATTCGTACCTTGGCTACAACAAGGTAATGATCCGAGTCTATGTTGGCCGCTCGGAAGGTCCGGACATCCAGAATACTGGAGGCATGCCTTGCGTCGATCGCAATATGATCAATTTGGTTGATCGTGACATGATCATTGGACCGCCATGTCTGCTTATGAATATCGAGATGAGGAAACCATGTGCTTGCTATGGTGACATTTCGCTCCACAGCGAAATCAATTAGCCTTAGTCCGTTATCAGACGTGGTGTCGTGTAGGCTATGCTTACCGACTGCTCTACCGAAGACGTCCTCCTTTCCTATTTTGGCGTTAAAATCGCCCAATACGATCTTAACGTCGTATTTAGGACATTGCTCGTATGTTTTGTCGAGGAGCTCGTAGAAACACTCTTTGGTGGCAGGGTCCTTTTCTTCTGTGGGGGCATGAACACATATTAGGCTTATGTTAGCGAATTTAGCCTTGATCCGGATCGTCATAATACGCTCGCTCACGTGTCGGAAGCTTAAGACTTCTTGCCTAAGTCTGCCGCGTATGACAAATCCGCATCCGAATAAGCGTTGCCTGTTGCCTCTGTAGCAATCACCGTAGTAGATGTCACAGTTTTTCATCCTCTTTTTGCCTGGCCCATCCCATCGCACTTCCTGGATGGCGGTAATATCTGCTTTATAGCAGTCTAGGGCCTCTGCTAGTTGTTCGGCTGCACGTGGTCTGTAAAGGGACAGAACATTCCACGTACAGATCCGAAGGTCGTTGTCCTTATTTCTTTTGCTGGGGTCGTCATTAGTTGGGTCATCCTTATCCGAGGCTTTTGGTTGTTTCGGAACCATGCGTTTTTTACGTGGTAGGGAAGTTACCCCGACGGCACAACCCCCAACCTGGAGGGCCAGTTCCTTAATTATTCCCCTAGGACGAGGGGCCGGGTACACCGGTGCCAGTAGTCCACTACGGGAGTATGAGCGCTGCCGTTGGCCCATTAAGGGCTCCTCCGCCACCATCTCTATTCCAATGTCCTGACCAACATTGGAAATACCTTATCGACCTGTGATCCGAATACGTCGAAGCAGCTCGCGCAGGGTATTCACTAAGTTCAACCTAACTGGAACTATAGACGCCACCGTTGACTCCGTCTAGGGAATTCGTCCGCTGCCGCCTGGAACAGGAAGAAGTGCTCTAGTGAGAAAAGCACTCTTCCCCCCTCTCTCATCTGCTGCCACCAAGAATCCGCCAAACGGGGTTGGTTACCCACTTCTTGGATTAAGGTACTAGGCACCCGGCTGTCACCGCGTGGAGGTTGAGAGTAGGAGTTGGTAGGCCTCAGCTGAGTGAAAACGCTTGTGTTTTCATATGATCGCATGCACTACCGTTTGACTAGCCACATTATTGCCTGGTAGCCACATTCTTCTGGCGTGCGCCAGGTAACAAATGTATCTCCGTCCCTTTTGGAGATATTTTGCGAGATTGACCCAGTGGTTGAGTCTGAATTCCTAGGAGGATCCAACTCGTCTAGAGTAGCGTCTCCCGAAGTAGATGCATTTCTTGATATACTCGGTAAATCCGCATCTACAGCTGGAGTTGTAGTATGAACAGTCGTGGATAACATGGAAGTAGTCGGTACAATGGGCAATACAGAGGAAGCTTCCCGTAAAACTTCTATATAAGAGTCCAGAATGCAATCTATAGCGTTCATCTCTAACGAGCGCTGCGTAAACATCAGGAAAATTCGCTTTGTGAGAGGTTTTTCACGAAATCCTGAAAATCAATTATTAATTCAAGTAAAAAAAAACTGTTTTTTAATTTACCTGTAGAGAACAAGTCTTTACATCTATCTGTAGGTGTTGAAGGTTTGCGATGATAGACGTATTTCCTCGTTAAATCTCGTATAAAATCTTCTTCAGGTGGAATTTTTTTTTTTTTTTTCATCGACATTGATACTATCCGTTTCAGCGCATCCGGCGCTGTCGACAGAAAATCGTCGCATTTGAATATTAAATTGTTTAAAATTTATAAGTGCTTTTGTTTTTCCCTATATTGAACATATTAATTTTATTCCGAGTCAATCAGACAGACGGCAATGCCGCAGTCTAATTCTTTTATTTTATTGTAAACTTAAAAAAAATGTTTAACGTAATATTCATTGTATCATCATGTAATTGTAATAAAATAAACTTGGAACTTGAAACTTGAACAGTGCTTTTGTTTTTTCTATGTACAATATTTACCGTATTTCGCTTTCCATTTTTCCCCTTATATTATGTTTTTTGTAATTTTTTTTCTAGAAATACAATGGAAAGCCACGATAGTTTTATAAAAAAAATTGGCGAAGGCAATTCTTCTTTTATTAATATTATGGACAGATTATTAGAATGCGTTCCAAATGTTGAAGTGGAAGAAAACAATAAAAAAAAAAGTGTAATTGATCTGTGTAATGAAGTAATAAGCAGTTTGGGGACGAACAGCAGCCTTCACCCCAACGCAAGAAATCATAAGGGTCGTGGAGGAACCTTCTGCTTCTGCTTCTGTGGTGATCTAAAATTCAGAAATGAAAGAGGATGATTAAAACAACTAATTTGCAACCGATTTGGGTTCGACGAAATAGTGTATGAACGAGTCGCTGGTAGGACAGCAACAAAAATGATTTTGACATTGAAAACCTTTGTGTTGCACCGGAATCAGAACTAAGAGCTAAGTTTAAGTTCCATTTAAGTTTATGGAGGAAAGACGTATTTCCTTTTTTGGTTTTTAATATAAATAAAAAATTCTTTTATTTTCTTCACAATTTCTACAATCAACAATTTCAAACTTCTTCAACTAGGTGCTCAAATTTTTCAATTTTATGATGAGAAGAAATATGATGAAATATGCATTCTTGTGCCATTCCACACTAACTTTTTAAGTTACAAAATGATCATTATTTAATTCCGCCATTGTTAAGCATTTTTTGTTATTTATCTTTAAGTCTGGAAGTCAATAAATAAATGAAATGAAAAATATAATTAATAAATATAATATCTTGATGAGCATCACAAGAATGCTATGCTTTGACATCTATTATAGTAGATAGCTATTCTAATAACAATCTAACAATGTCAAGGAATATGGTATATACGTATGATGTTAGCTTGTTAGTTGCTGTACTTAATAATAATATAATAGGTATAAGTCTACTGGAAATTTGCTGTGCTCATAAAATAAAATTTAAAGGAAAATTTTATTAGAAACATTTTTTTGCTTTACAAAAAACTTATATGAAATCAATTTCACTCTATGAAATAGAACATATTATGCTTGTATGTAAGTCAGATCTTTACTTCATATGTAGACAGTGGAATGTTGGCTACTAAAGTGAACTTATAAAACACCAATTCAATTTTGTACTAGTCGTATGTAATATTAAAAAAAAAGAAATAAAGGAGAAAAAAAAAGAAATAAGGGAATTGTTTTATTTTTATTTAATTGTTTTTTTTAGCCAAATATTATATATGGGAGATTAATTGGGGTACCCACATCAATTTGATAAGATAAACTATTGATTAATAATAGTGTCATGGATTTGAAGTAATAGGACGATACCTTTAAAAATAAGTAGTGGTTTTTAATAGGAGTTTCCTTTTATTTTAATAGTTTCTACGATTCTTACTTATTATTCTTTGTCGCATTAAATTAATAGGAGATATATTAAAAGTAATGCTGTATACTATTAAAGATTAATAGGACGCAATATAAATATTAAATGGCAATCCTATTGAAAAAAGAGAAAGAATGGAATATTGATACAATGGTTTTGAAAGTATTAGTTTTATGGTACAAATCCCATTGACTAATTTTAATAGTAAAAAACCGTGAAAGTAATAGGAAAAATAATTCATTTAATTATTAGTTAAGATATAATAAATTCATTAAGTTAGGTTACGTCGAAAGACATAGGTTAAGAGTTAAGTTTAGCTTAGAGCGCCCGCAAGGGGCCAGTAAGTTAGAATAAGATAGTTACATAACTTAATTAAGCTAGTTTTAAGCGTTTTTGTTGTAAGATATAATGAATTGAAGGAATAAAATGCATTAAAAATGAATGAATGAATGAATGAATAATTCATTTAATAGGATTTTTTTCTGAGTGAACGCCTGACGCAGGAGGAACTCTGTAGAGGCTGTGGTGACGAGGAAGTTTTTGAGGACACAACCCACTTCCTGTGCCACTGTCCGAGTCTTCAACACTCCAGGAAAAAAATTCTTGGTAAATATTTCTTTCAGGATCTCGAGGAACTCTCCAGCATTTCGACAGAAAAGATACTGATCTTCATCAAATCATCAGGGTGGTTTGTATGCAGAAATGAAGTAAGTGACTGAGTTAGTAGTTTTTAGTTTCATTGGGTAAGGGATAACTTTTTCCCCCATGGGTACCACAATGGGTCGACGCTGACCTGAGTGTGGCAGAAGGCGTCCCACCCTGCCAGCCCACATACCTAACCTAACCTATCCCAGTCGTGCTTTACGGCGCTCAAACATGGACTTTATTGAAAGAGGATGAAGATATCCCTGGTCGCTTCGAGAGAAAAATTCTCCGTGAGATTTTCGGTCCCGTTTGCGTTGACGGGTTTTGTAGGAGAAGATTCAATGACGAGCTATACGAGCTGTACAGCGACATCGACCTAGTCAGAAAACTGCGCATTGGACGTCTGAGATGGCAAGGAGATGTAGAGCGAATGGACACCAACGCTCCGGCTCGCAGAGTTTTCGAATCTAACCCCGAGGGACGACGCAGTAGAGGGACATCGCCGTAGGTGGCGCGCACAAGTTCAAGGGGACCTTGACCAACTTGGAGTGCGCAACTGGAGGCAATTAGCTAAAGACCGAGCTAAATGGAGAGGCTTGTTGGTTGAGGCCCAGGTTCGCCCCGAACTGTAGCGCCACCTAAGTAAGTAAGTAAGTAAGAATTTGAAAGTTTTCCATTCTCTAAAATTATTGAAGTATCATCTAAAGTAACACCTTTGGGAACGACAACTGCCTTCGTTACAGGTACAACATTAAGTGGAATGGCTACTTCAGAATATGTAGCAATTGAATTAGTATGTGAAGGACTTAATGTTCAAATTTCGGCGAAATAAGCAATATTCAGTTGATAGCACAAATCCGATGAAGACAACAGGATTTGACAGTATTGATCCAAAAGAAATGACAAAAAGATATTACGATCATATTGGTAGAATTCTTTGTGTGTACCTCAACCAATTGACCAGTATTATGTTCATGAGTGGAATAGATCATCAAATCCAGATATTAATAGATTACCTGAATATCAAGTTCATAATTATGGTGTTCCCAGAATGGACAAAAAAGTTCATAAATTTTTGTTAAATCAAGCAATTGGACAGGAAATTATTCACTATAAATATAAGCCACAAATGGTTTAATTAAAGCTACGAAAGATCATTTTGTACCTTGGAATCGAAGGAGTGATTCTGTTGAAAGTACTTATACTAGACCGAGATCAATGGCATTACAGTTTTTTAATCAAGGTTGAAAACCAGTCATAGGTGACGTATGATTTTGGTCAAATGGTGGAAAATTATTATCGCAAAATAGAAAATTACGGCGCATTTCATCCAGCAAAAGGTGCAACAAGTTTTAAGGCTCAGCCACAGGTGAATGTTGGCCTTGTAGCTATGCCGCAATTAAATCCGGCAACCTCACATGTTTCTTATCTAAATAATGCTTGTTATTGGAAAGTTGAATGCGAATGCAAGATTGTATTCAATGTTAATTCTGCATTTTCTAAAAATAACGCAATAAGTTGGCCTCTAAAAGCCACTTTTATCGAGAAAGCAGAACAAAATTATACAGACGGTCAATGCTTATTCGGCAACACTGATACTAAAAGCGGAAATGTAAAATGTGTTGCCTCTTAGAATCATTTTGAATCAAGTTCCGATGGCACAAGGTTCCGCAATAGGTTCATTCCATAATATTATTCTTCGGTCAACACATTCCATCAATGGAAAACCACAATATCTACTAAAATTAGCCACTTGACCAAAATTAATACAATAATGAATAAAAATATCTGTGGCAATACGACATAATAGCTTATGTCGATTTGTACGATTTTTCAGGAGAAGGGTTTAAAGTTGTGGCTTACGCGAAAATCGTATGAAATTTTTGAATTGCACCTCTACTCTTACAGCCATAACTCAGCCGTCTTTACAAGTATGCAACAAATGGGCGAAAATACTTTATGTAATTGGGAACATTTTGCTATAATTAACTCAATTTTGACTTAAGTCGACTTAAGCTATTATGTCGTATTGCCACAGATATCAAAAAAGAATTTTTTCCAACATTAAGTGCTGAAAGTACAAATGTAATGTTTTTTTTAGTACACGTTTATCTAAAACATTAATTAAATTATTTAAAAATTCTATTATTTCCAACTTGTTATTATCAAATTGAAATTTTAATAAGTTATCTAAAATATTAGCAGATTCTTCTATTTCATAATAATACTCTCTTACATTGCCTAATGGAGCGTTAACTAATAAATGCTGAGGTTCACATGTATTGAAAAATTTAAATAATTCAGAAATGCTTTGCTCATTATATGAGTTATTTACAATTTTGATACAATTTCCTATAAGTACATACACTATTAATGCCATAAAATTTAAAATTTGAATTTAACCAAGCGCTAGTTGAAAAAATACGATTTACTGGCGCTGTTGGTAGTTGTAAGAGAAACTAGATGATTTTATCACCCTTTCCTCTTTTCTTAATTTAGGTATTTTCTTCAGTTCCTGCGCTGCTGTTGATAGAAGTTTTGTTATCAACGTTTCTTTTGGAACCACAGGAGACGAAGTCAAAAAAGTCAATCTCTGTGTTGCTTGTTTCCACCATCTCTCCTTCGGAACTCCCGATATCTTCGATAGTTTGGGTTGGGTTTTATTGCCTGGTAGCCACATTCTTCTGGCGTGCGCCAGGTAACAAATGTATCTCCGTCCCTTTTGGAGATATTTTGCGAGATTGACCCAGTGGTTGAGTCTGAATTCCTAGGAGGATCCAACTCGTCTAGAGTAGCGTCTCCCGAAGAAGATGCATTTCTTGATATACTCGGTAAATCCGCATCTACAGCTGGAGTTGTAGTATGAACAGTCGTGGATAACATGGAAGTAGTCGGTACAATGGGCAATACAGAGGAAGCTTCCCGTAAAACTTCTATATAAGAGTCCAGAATCCAATCTACAGCGTTCATCTCTAACGAGCGCTGCGTAAACATCAGGAAAATTCGCTTTGTGAGAGGTTTTTCACGAAATCCTGAAAATCAATTATTAATTCAAGTAAAAAAAACTGTTTTTTAATTTACCTGTAGCGAACAAGTATTTACATCTATCTGTAGGTGTTGAAGGTTTGCGATGATAGACGTATTTCCTCGTTAAATCTCGTATAAAATCTTCTTCAGGCGGAATTTTTATTCTTTTTTCATCGACATTGATACTATCCGTTTCAGCGCATCCGGCGCTGTCGACAGAAAATCGTCGGTCCATATCACTAATATCAATCCCAAGGCACTCATCATCCCATCCTTTCGATCTTGTTCTTCTATGATCTCGTTAATCGTCTTCATCTTCTTTGCTGGTGTCTGCTTCAAAGACTTCTTTCGTTTTATTGCAATTTGTTCATTCACGTTCATTAGATCGTCGATCACTGCTTGAGTCTCCGTCGCATGTTCCTGACTCGGAATCACTACTTGCCCATTCGGTATTTCTTCTTCGCAAGATATTAGGTCGCTGTTGCTTTCTTCTCGGGCTTCTTCGACTATCTCCACGCCATTTGCCACAGCCAATTGATTATTCCTCTTCGGTAAAGGCATTATTATCCGGACTATGGGTATAAGAACAAACACTATTTTCACTACTATCACTTTGTTCACTAAAAGAGAACATTTGCTATTGAAAGCAAATATTAAGGGTACTGCTTTTTATACAAATTTTCTGATCTGGCTCTATATAAGACAATAGTTTGAATCTTGCGATTCGTTTTTTTGCTCTTTTCAGCTTTCTATCCTTATAACTTAACAGATTTGTGTTACAATAAACACTTCGCCTGGTGGTCTCGATCGTTAGGTTACTCGTAGTTGCACAATTATGGCGGGTCCTTTTTTCCGGCTAAGACCAAACTTCCTGGTGCTGCGTCCAATTAGTGAGATCGTCAAACTTAAGTGCTGCAAGGTTTGGCAACAGTAATAAATAATAAAAATTATCAAAAAAAAAAAAAAAATAATCATAAAGAAATATGTTGATCTTAAACATAATGACACTTATAAAATCATTCTCTCCTGGACATTCATTGACATTCTGCTCGCGGTCCGACTACTCGTATTCAGCACAAACTATTTGATATTTTATTGAGCTTTCGTTCTTTCAAAATTGCCATGATGGGTGATATTTGTAAAATATATCGCTGCGTTAGAGTGTCGTACCCTGACAATCATCTTCAATGCATTTTATGGCGAGATGATCCTAAAGATTAAATTCAGACTTACAAACTAGACACTGTAACTTATGGTACGTTGATGAGGAGAAAGCTTACCCAATTGGTGCAGTGATCGTTCGCAGGGATTTTTATGTAGATGATATGATGTCAGTTGGAAATTCAAGAGAAGAAGTCCTCGAAATCATGAAGAAGACAACTCAGTTGCCGAGCAAAGGGCATTTTAAATTAATGTGTTCAAATGATTCAAATATTCCTAGCGAAGTCGCAGAATCGGAGAAAAAGCAGTTCCTAACATTTCATGACGCAAGCAATGTTACAAAACTTGGACTAATATGGGATCTCAATTCTGGCGACTTTCTATTTTCGTTCATCATATTTGTGTTCAACCAAAAGATCATCAAACGCACTGTGCTGTCTTTCATTGCTCGCTTTTAGATCCACTTGGTTTGATTAGGCCCGTAATAACTACTTACTTCGATGGCGCTACAGTCCAGGGGGGACCTGGGACTCAACCAACAAACCTCTCCAGCCAGCACGGTTAGGAACCACCTGACTCCAGTTCCGCACGCTAAGTTGGTTAAGTTCACCCTTCACTTGTTTGCTCCACCTACTGCGATATCGTCCTCTCCTGCGTCGTCCATCCGGGGTGGATTCGAAGACTTTCTTAGCCGGAACGTTGGGCTCCATCCGAAGAACTTTTCTCTCGAAATATCCAAGGGCATCCTCATCCGGTTTTGTCAAAGCCCATGCCTCTGCGCCATATAGCAGGACTGGGATGATTAGTGTCTTATAAAGAGTTACCTTAGTAGTTCGAGATAGGGCTTTGCTACTCAGTTGCCGTTTTAGCCCATAAAAACAACGATTGGCAAGAGTAATTCTTCGTGTGATCTCAGTACTGATGTCATTTGCGGAGTTCACCATAGAGCCTAGGTAGACAAAATCCTTTACTACCTCAAAATTATATCTGTCCATTGTGCCGTTCTGTCCAAGACGCCGATATTGGGTGTCCTTTTTTGTAGACAGCATATATTTTGTTTTGCTTTCATTGACCGCTAGACCTATCTTCGCTGCCTCAATCTCAATACTCGTAAATGCCCCATTGACGGCCCGCTGAGTTCTTCCGATTATGTCAATGTCATCGGCATAAGCGAGTAGTTGTACAGACTTGTAAAAGATTGTACCTCCGGTGTTGGCTTGTGAGTTTCGTACAATTCTCTCAAGTACTATGTTAAAGAGATCGCATGATAGCGCGTCACCTTGTCTAAGACCTTTCCTGACATCGAACGGTTCGGTGATGTTCTTACCGAATTTATTGGATCAGCGAGAGTTCTCCATCGTCATTCTGCGCAAACGGACGAGCTTCGCAGGGATGCCAAGACTAGACATGGCTCTGTATAACTCGTCTCTATACGCGCTATCATAGGCATCTTTGAAATCGATGAAGAAGTGGTGCGTGTCGATTTTATATTCATGTGTCTTTTCCAAGATCTGCCGTAGTTTGAATATTCGGTCAATGGTGGACTTTCCCGGCCTAAAACCGCACTGATAAGGACCTATCAGGTTGTTGACGATCGGTTTTAGGCCTTCACATAGTACGGTAGACAGGATTTTATATGCGATTTTGAGGAGACTTATACCTCTGTAGTTGGCGCAGTTCAGAGGGTCTCCTTTCTTCAGAATCGCTCAAACGATGCTGAGGTTCCATTCATCGGGCATACTTTCCTCCGACCAGATTTTACAGATCAGCTGGCGCATGCTCCTTACCAACTCATCTCCTCCTGCCTTGAAAAGTTCAGCGGTAAGGCCGTCTGTTCCAGCAGCTTTGTTAGATTTGAGTTTAGATATCGCTATCCTCACTTCATTCTGATCGGGTTGACTGGAATCTTGACTGTCATCGTCACTGTTGAATGGCTCATTCTGCCTGACACAGGAATATTGGTCGTCATCGCCGTTTAACAGTCTGCAGAAGTGTTCCTTCCATATCCTCAGCACCGACTGCGATTCTACTACTATGTTGCAGGCCCGTAATAACTAAGGCAAAATTATTCCTTCAACTTTTATGGAAAGAAAAAGGGCAAATGGGAAAAAAGACTTTCGCAGTAGCTGCAATCGATTTGGCTTAGGTTATGTGCAGATTTTCAATTAACGATATCAGACTCTACCATTGTCTTATCTTGGTTGATTTAGGAGCCATCCAATTACAACGTGTTCGTACCAAATAGGGTGACTAAATTTCAAGCCTTGACCAATGGCATAACCTGGCATTATGTGGCGTCTTTGATGAACGCGGTCGATATTTTATCGAAAGGAGCTACCCCCAAGGACCTTATAAATTCGCAGTTATGGAAGCTTTTCTTAAAATGAGTCGATCTCAGTGGCCTACTTACCCGCCATTGGCTTCAGACTTGCCTGAGAAACGAAAACGGATTCTACCATCGACGACCAAGGTAGAAGGAATTTACGCCTACGTCTACCAATTTTGTATAGTCAAGAAGAGAAGCGGTGATGCCTTCCGGTCTTCTGGTCCTCTTACTCTTGGTTACATTCAGCAAGGAACGTATCTTTTGATTCGTATGGTTGAAAAAGTACATTTGGTGGCAGAATATAGTGCATTCGACGCAAAGTAAAAATAAACTCTTTTAGCAGCATTCATTCCCCTTATCCGTTTCTTGATTCAAATGACTTGTTCCGAGTAGGAGAGTGGCTGCAAAACTTAACATTGGGCTACAAATCGAAGCATTCTATCATCCTGCCCAAGCACCACGCTCTTACGGATGCAATTATTGATCATTTTCATCGCAAGTCCTTATAAGGAGGGCCGCAGTCTCTACTCGTATCAATAAGACTGCAATATTGGCCAATTAATGGAAGAAAGGTAGTTACTCGTTTGATAAACAATTGTGTTCGTTGTTTTCGACTTAAGCTCAAACTGGCACGACATATAATGGGAAATTTACCAGTAGAACGGGTGCAATCAAACACAGTTTTTTCTGTAACTGGAGTGGATTTTTGTGGGCCATTTTATTATCAATCTGAAATTAGAGGTAGGCTGTTTTCAACTATGTATGGGAGAAGTTGCACCCTGTCACTTCACTAGCTCTTATATATATTTTTACATAGATCGATAACTGATCATCAAATAAAAAAAGAATAACCTTTTGTTTCCTCGTTATAATCATATGTAATGTTTTATTGAACACTATTTGACATTTATACAATGTTTGTAGGCGTTGTTGCGGTACATAACATTTGGGGGGCACTGGAAGTCTGTATGACACTGCCAAGGTATGTATGTATGTTGTCAAGGTCAGCCTTTCCATCAGCGCTAAAGCATTTCATTTGCACCAGGGGTAGACCAAAATACATTTGGTCCGACAACGCTACGAATTTTGTAGGTGCAAAAACGAGCTAGCTGATCTCCGAAAGTTATTTCTGAGTGATAGTCACACTCCAGCAGTTCATCAGTAATGTCTCGAGGATGGGATCAATTGGTAGTTCATTCCTCCTTGATAGCCATACTTTGGTGGCCTCTGGGTGGCTTCTGTTAAATTGCCCAAGTCCCATTTTTGGCGTACGGTTGCTCTTGCAACTTTAAATTTTGAAGAGCTTAGAACATTAGTTTGTCAAACTTCTGCAATCATAAACTCATATACTTTATGTCCCATTACAGAGAATCCTGACGATCTCGATGTTCTCACTCCTGCTCATTTTCTCGTAGGAGCTCCAATTACATCTATAGCGTAGCTTTGTTAAAGCGCCTACAACCGGTCATTGAAGAAAGACGTTTGATTCCCGACAATCAATTCGGCTTCGGAACAAAGCATTAG
The DNA here is from genome assembly GCA_945910035.1 of Brachypalpus laphriformis. Taxonomy (NCBI): domain Eukaryota; kingdom Metazoa; phylum Arthropoda; class Insecta; order Diptera; family Syrphidae; genus Brachypalpus; species Brachypalpus laphriformis. The sequence goes on along the minus strand of OX246754.1, from coordinate 104,783,929 downwards.
ACAATTGATCAGGTTTATAGAATAACAAAGGAAACAGAGAAAACCTTAGAGAAGAAAAAGATATGTTATAGCATGATAACGTATAGCATGAAAGCTTGAAGCTTAAGTTAGGACTGGGTCTTCCGGAACAATTATATGGGATTCTAGAATCCTACCTTGCCTATAGACTATTCCGTGTTAAACACGGATCGGAGTATTTGGCTACTCTTCGGCAGTGAAACAAGTGGCGCTTGTTGAACTGCGACATAGTTTCGGAGATATGATGTTGCTGAAAGATGAAAATCTTCCGCCTCTGAAGTCGCGTTTGGCCAGAGTCATCGAAATCATTAAAGGAGCAGGCGACGTTGCTGGTGTAGCAGTAAGGCGAACAAGAACTGGTATAACGATGCGAGCAGTTGCAAAGCTATGCGTTCTTCCCATCGATTGTAAGTCAGTTGAAAGCATGGACCTTCCAACAGGGGGAGGATGTTCAGAGTAGCAGCAAATATTTTCTAAGCTGGCAACTCCAAAAACATCGTTCATCTATTACTATGTTAAATATCATTTCTTAACACTTTTGTAAGCACTTCAGTTGCCTATCAGTCTTCTTTCAATTCGCTTAACGTCTAATCAAAATTGAACTGCAGTTTTATATAGTTTTCTTTTTCTTTTGCTATTCGAAATTTAGCATAAAATAACGCTAAATCGTTCATTCTTCTTTAATGGACAGCCATCTGTTGAACGTTTTCCTATACATTTAACCCATGCAAAATTGTATTAGTATTTTGCGTATTATTGAGGTATTAAGCTAGAACTTCTTCGAAGTCAACAACAATACCCATTATTGGTTTAATAACGTATACCTTTTCGACATCTCCTTGGTAATTTTCTATTTCTTGTCGTTAGTTCCCCATCATTACCTTTTATTGTTACATTTATAATTAAGTTTTTTGGCTTCCAAAATTTCGTATTTTTTATTGGCTTCGATAATATCGTTTCACCACACGATGAATACCTCTGGCTACTACCCTCATTGGTCTCCTATATGACTACACATTTCGCCGTGGTTTAGGGGCCAAGTAATGGTCAAGGATTCTCGGGTATGTCCCCCGATGAGACACGAAGCCAAGATTTAGTCGTCCTAATCCCTCCCCTTCATATCGCATCCTTTCCTCTCCCTTCTCCGGTGGGCCGGATCAAGGTGTAATACGACCCGTGCCGAGGATCGGCCTGGCTGGGGCCCACTTTAAAAAATAGTCCAGTCGCTAACGGAGTATCTGGATACCTGGCGACCTCCGGATTAGCCTGCCTTGCCTGCACAATGCGGATCTCTGTGCAGGTCGACCTCCCATTCTCCGCTACTCGTGGGTCCAATTATGATGAAAAACAATAACAATAAAAACCGAAAAATATAAAAAAAGTAAAAAAGAGGACGGTCCTCTTAAAAAACCGTCTTCCAGCCTCCTAGGAAGCAAACCCGCAAGCTTCCCAGACCATGAAACGCGAGGGGTCAAACCCCATAATATCTCTGCAGCTTCAGGGACAGCTAACTGTTCGGCCTCGAACTTACAGCACGCTGTGCCCTCCACCTCGAAGGATCCACATCCTCTACTCAAATCCCTTTCAGGGGCGATGGACGGCTCGGCTTCGAGCTTGCCGAATGTCGCTCCTCCAAAGATCTCCTACCAAGATCGCCGGCTAGCTTATAAGCTAATTCGCCGCATCGAGGAAATTCCTGAGCAGGAGAGCACTCAAGCGTGTTCAGCTCCCCCCCGACTCATCCAGCAAGGACTTATTGTCCAAACGCCAGAGGTCTCAGGATGAGTCTCCCACCCTAGCCAAAAAGACCAAGGTAGTACCTTCCACCACTACTACCAAGCCCTTGAACCAAGTGATTAAGGCACACTTGGAGATCGCGGTTGTTGACCATAGCGATCCGGATGGCAGTATTACGGCGGATAAGTGGAGGAAGGTGGAGATTAAACTCACCACCAACTATCTCCAAATCTTACGTGACCATCTCGGCCCTGATTTTTCCTGCAGGGATGGTGGCTGGCATCAAGGGCATGTCAAACTAATTGCCTGTGCTGACCAGAGATCCAAGGATCTCTATAAGCTTGCTGTCTCCAGATTAGGGCAGGTTTGGCCAGGTGCACAGTTGGAGGTCGTGGAAAAAGACCAGATTCCAAACCGACCAAGAACTCGTGGTACCATTCCGGCTGAACCCACTGATCCTAAAATTATCCTGGATATTCTAAAGGCAAACAGCAGCTCCTTTCTACCCATAATTGGAAGATTGTCAAAGTGGACGAGCCGAAAGGAGATGTCAGAAGTGTGTTCATTGTTATCAATGAAGAGTCTCTGGCCTCCTTGGCATCTTCTAAAGGGGTAGTCAATTACGGTTTCAGCTCCATCACTCTGAAAGTATATAAATGTGACGAGAAGGCGCTCGAGAAAGTACGTCCCAAGCAGGTTACAGTCCCTTCTGCACCAGCTGAGTACATTTCTCCTTCCGAGCCCCTTCCCTCGCTCCCTTGCGCCGATCCATCTCTTTCAGGGGTTGACTCCTCGTCGACAGACACCGAAATGGTTGACGCTCTCCTAAAACTGGACTTTTCTGGTCCTCCTTCTCCCTCACCATCACTCCTGGATAGTGACCCTAGTGGCTTCTCTCTCGGGGATGACCTTCTGTCATCAGATTCAGAGGAAGCCAACAATACCGTGGTAATGGTAGCTGTAGCGAGAATTAGCTCCAATGCTGCGGATCCTTTAGATTAACCTGCATCACTCCATCACGGCCTCGGCCCCCCGTATTCTCCGGCTACACAAAAACGGGAAAAACTTAGTCTTGATCCAGGAACCGTGGATTGTTGGAAACTGGGTTTGTGTACTCAAGACCCCTAACTACAAATTAATTTACGCAAGAAAGGAAGGTAAACCGAGATCCTGTATCCTTGCGAAGACCCATCTAAGCATCCTTTTACTCTCTAATTTCAGCAATCAAGACATAGTCCAACCTGAAATTGCGATCAGGAAATTACTGGCTGGCATCGGCATATTTAGGTCACGATCTTGTGGGCCCACTCCACGCGGACATCTTGTGGAGCTTGATTGCTGAAGCCTAAAGCCTAAATACAAGTCTCATCATTGCCTGTGATGCGAATGCCCATCACTCAATCTGGGGCAGTTCCGACATAAATGAAAGAGGTGAGCAACTTTTTGATTTTATCCTTAGTACTAATCTCCTAATCTGGAACCGGGGGTCCAAACCGACCTTCATTACTCGCAATCGACAAGAAGTCCTGGACATCATTCTTGTTTCCGATCACTTATCTAACTTGGTTAAGGACTGGAGTTTTTTCACGGTCCCACCTCTCGCGAGCGTCTGACAAACATCCGAGAGTATTGTTGTCTCGAAAAAGCTTCTCAAATCGCCGTTCGGATACAGCACTAAACTGTAGGTCCCTTCAATTCGTGTGAAAAATATAACGCACACAACATGAGTGGTTGCGACAAGCTACGCACTTAATGAGCTGTTGCGCCAAGTATTTTTATTTTTTTTTTAAGGACTTGAGAGTCTCTGAAGAGCACTCTTTTTCAGACCACTGGTACCTCCAATTTGTCTTGATGACTATCTGCCTGATCAGAAGGTTTTTAGAAATTATAGGAAAATGAACTGGTCCCTTTATAGGAAACGTTTATCAAAGCTTATTCCCTCCCACCTGCCTACTGAACCTTCTTGCACTGAGGACCTTGACAATCTGGTCAACACGCTAACATCGGCACTCAATAGTGCCATGTCCGAGAGCTGCCCACTCCGCAAACCTCGAGGTAAAAAGAAACCACCTTGTTGGAATGCAAATCTCAGGACTCTTAGGAAAGACAGTAGGCCCCTTTTTAATATTGCTAAAAGTTCCCGTGAGACGGCCGATTGGGACTCCTATAAACTGTCTCTCAGAAAATACAAAATCTCACTGAGGAAGGAGCAACGACGTTCCTGGAGACTCTTCTGCGACAGCATCGAAGAGTCCTCGGAAGCTTCCAAGTTGCGGAAAATCCTCTCTAAAAGCCCTTCTATACCCAGCTTCTTTTTGCATCCGGATGGTCACTGGACCTCCTCTGCTCAGGAATCCATTGACATCTTATTGGATACTCACTTTCCTGGTAGCTCCCCTGTTGCTGTATCGCAAGTGGGAAATCCGGCTTTGCTCTCGCCGTCCCAACATGCGTACTGCAAAGGCAAATCGGTTGAGACAGCCTTACATTCACTTGTACGCATCATCGAAAAATCCTTGAGCATCAAAGAATACACTATGGTGGCTTTCCTTGTCATTGAGGGAGCTTTTAACAATGTCAAATCAAAGGCGATTACCGACGCACTTGCAAATCTTCGCTCGGAGTGCTGCTGCCTGCTTACTTGCAGGATTATTAACACACAGCTGGGCGGAGCATCGGCCAGAAAAATTCCTCGCTGCGGTACACCTCAAGATGGAGTCTCGTCGTAGTCCTGGTAGTAAATGAGCTACTGATAGACCTGAATACGATAGGTTGCAGAGTGATCGCCTAAGCTGATGACATTGCTATTGCTGCCTCCGGTAAACACCCGGACACTCTCGGAGAAATTCTCCAATATGCTCTCCTTCGGCTCACCAAATGGGCCTCCAAATGTGGATTGAGAGTTAATCCCCATAAAACGGAACTCGTCCTCTTCGCGAGGAAATATAAAGTTCCCCTCATAGACCCTGTTGGAGCAGAGTGTCGTCATCATCATCATCGTCATCAGTAGCATCAACGTAATGAACTTTCAACCTTACGTAAATTTTTGTATTTGAATTTGGCGCTTAAGTTAGACCAATCACCATATTTTTTGTATTGTTCAATTCGCCACAAATTTAAACTTTTATAAAAATAACGTAAATTCTCTCTCAAGCGAAAGAATCTGTTATTTGTAATTTGTATAAAAACCCTCTTGAAAATAAAGCTTTGGTCAATTAATAGTCAAAAACCCTTAGGGGAAACTCTGCTCGTTTCATTCAAATTTCGTTCGCATTTTTCGCTACTTTCGTCGTCGCTATTGGGTTAAAACCCAAAGGCTTCGCTCTATCGTTTTTCGTAGAACTCATCGGAGTTCAAGTTTCGCATCCGTTTGGCAATCGGTCAAACGCAACAACCAGGATCTTCCTATTCCTTGCAAAGGGTCAAATAGAGGTCCCGCGGTTGGCGGTCGGAAAAGTATCCGCTCGTTCATTTTGGCGCCCAACGTGTTTAAGAACTCAGTGACAATTTATTATTCAAAAACTCTCACAGAAAATTATAGTGTTGTGTAAAAAGTGTAACAAAAAGCAAGAAAAAAGACCCAACAAATGCACACAGTTTAATAAAACTATCATAGACAAACTAAAACTCTCATAGAACAATAAACACTTAAGTGATCTGTGAATCTCGGTTCGGTTTCAGTTTCGGTGATCGTGATCGCGAGTGCAAGGTAGCTGAAGTACCATCCACATCACAAGAGAAGGAGCCGTAGAGGAACTCAAAACCAACAGCAGCACAGAAAGGAGAAAAGTTCTTGTGAATAAACAGGTTCCACTCCACTCTGTGTACCAATACCACAACCACATTCGACTTGCGTGGGTGTGTGTTCGATCGCTTTGAATCATTTTTCGCTGCAACCTACGCCTACCATTGCACTTTTTCGTTTCTCGCTCGTTCGTTAGCTTGTTCTTCTAAGCTTCGTAACACAGACAAAAAAAAATAAAAAAAAATTTTTTCAGAAGGCCAAAGCTCATTCTACTCTTCGCCAAAAGTGTATGCACATCTACCGCAGACCCTTTACTTTTGTTTCTTTCATTGCATCGATCTTCATTTCGCTTCATTTTCTCATCGTTTGTTGTCTTTTTCGCCGTCGTCGCGGGAGAAGGTGCTTCATCAATCGCATGCACTGAAAGAAAGCTTTCGATTAGAATATTTCTTGGGGGTGTACATACATACATTAACACAACTTTTCTTGAATGCATCATTGGACAGAAAACAATTATCATTCATCGCAATCATTTATTCATTCATTCATTTATTTTCAATGGCCCGCTAATCCTTCATGAGGGTCGCGGGGGTAGGATGCTCAGGTGGACTCTCCATCCTTCTCGATCCTCCGCCATTGACTCCAATTCATCAGGGAGAATCCCTAAGCGGCTCCAAGAGAGATGTTGGACTTGATCCAACCATCTATTTCTGGGCCTTCCGCGAAGTCGTCTACCTGATGGCACGGCAACCATGGCGCATCTTGGAAGCCGGTCTGGGGGCATACGCACTACGTGACCAAACCATCGAAGCATAGATCGTTCCGTTCGAAGAAGTAGCTGCTCAACGTTGAGCGCCTCGCGTACTCTGGTGTTGCGCACTCGATCCCTACGAGTTATTCCAACAACACCGCGAAGGAACCTCATTTCGGCAGCTTGTATCCGCGATCTTATTCTTTCGGTCACTACCCAAATTTCATGACCATAGGTGAGAGTTGGAACATACACCAAATTAAAAACCGATAGCTTAGCTTGAATACTAAGTTCGGCCTTCCTTATAACAGATTGACCAAGCTCTCTCAAAATTGATCCAGGCTGACCAATTCTACAGGATAACTCGGCATTGCTCCTCCCATCACTCGTGAATAAAACCCCGAGGTACTTAAACTTCTCCACCTGCTTCAGTGGGACTCCACTAACATGCAGAGTGCACTGAATGGGTTTTTTGGAAACGACCATTACTTTCGATTTGTTCACGTTGATCTTCATTCCAGCATCATCACAAACGGCTACAAACCTTTCGAGTGCGCGCTGAAGTTCGGTTTGAGAGGACCCAAGGATGACCAAATCATCCGCAAAGAGCAGATGACTAATCCTTAGGTCTCCCACTTTGAAACATTCTCCGCCACGGCTGCGCTGCAACATCCAATCCATATATACAATGAAGAGGAGAGGTGACAGAACGCACCCCTGGCGGAGTCCAACGCCCACAGTGAAAGGTATTGATTTAACACCGTTTATCCGAACACAGCTTTTACAGTTTGTATATAAAGACTGAATCGCCCTTAACAGGGAACCATCAATCCCATACTCCTGCAGAACACTCCAGAGTTTGCCTCGAGGAACCCTATCATATGCTTTTTCCAAATCCACAAAACAAGTGTAGACAGGTTTGGCATATTCCCAGGCTTTCTCAAGAACCATTCTGAGAGTGAACAACTGGTCGGTTGTGCTTCTACCGGGACGAAAACCGCACTGCTCATCCCCCAAACTGTCCTCAACCACAGCTCTGGAACGCTTTTCTAGCACCTTAGCGAAGACTTTTCCAGGGAGACTTAAAAGAGATATACCCCTGTAGTTGGCGCAATCTCTTTTGTCCCCTTTTTTAAAAAGAGGAACTATCACCCCCATTTGGCAATCACCAGGTGTTTCACCGCATTCCCAGGCCACTTTAATGACACGCGAGAGCCATTGTACTCCCTCTTTACCTAAAGCCTTGAGCATTTCTGGCCGAATTTCATCCACACCAGCAGATTTGCCAACTTTTAGCGCTTTGATCGCCAAAGTTACTTCCTCTACCATAGGACTACTTTCCGCCCAACTCTCGACCATAGGTCTGTCATCTTCCGTGCCCTGTTCGGGATTGAGCAATTCTGAAAAGTGCTCGCTCCATCTGCGTAAGATGTCCAATCATTTAATGATATACATATTCGTTTTCATTCTAATTTCCATTGTATTTCGCTAAGAGATCTGCAAATTTTAAATTTAACTGCTGAACTCATTTCGCCGTTGAAGTAAGCTACGAAATTGTTGTTGTCAAGGAAAACAACTTTCCTACTTCACTTTGGCAAACCCTTTTTGAATAGGACAAATTTGCAACCTTTGCTTCAACTTTGGGTCGTTGCATTGATATAGGCCTTTGTCAATCTCAGGATGGTAGACGAAGTAAACCCGAGCGCTTCGAGTGCTGTAACTAGTTCGCTCGATGAATTGAAGCAGCAGCGCTCATCAACAAAAGGAAGCATAACAAGGCTAAAAAATGTTGTGGAATCTAAATCGGATGTTCTTACCGCAGTGGAACTAGAATGTCGTCTAGGAATCTTAGAGTCCTACTTCAAACAGATTCTTGTTTACCAAACCCAAATAGAACGGTTAGCCCCAAAGGATAATGGTCGAGGTGAGCTAGAGGACCTGTACATTTCTTCTAAAACAAAAATGTTATCGCTTTTGGGAAAAGGAAGACGCATAAGTGCAGCTGAAACAACCTTTGCAGTGCCGCAATCAGTCAATCATTTGCCTAAACTTAAGCTTCCACGCTTCAGTGGGAAATATTCGCACTATAAGAATTTTATTCATTCTTTCACGGCAATGATAGATAATGACCCAAGTTTAACAAAAATCCAAAAATTCAATCATTTGTTGACATGTCTGAGTGATCAAGCACTTAGCACAGTCAAGGCATTTCAGGTTACGGAAGATAACTATCCGAAGGCATTAGCTAGGCTGAAGGAGCGTTATGACAACGACACTATGATATTTTTAGAATATATTTCCGAATTATTCGAACTGCCTAAGGTTCCTAAAGCTAATGCTGTCTCATTAAGGAGTTTGGTTGACGATATCTCGGCTCTTTTTAATTCCTTGCAGTCACTTGGATCGTTTGAACAAATATGTAATGCAATTATTATATATATTGCTATTTCAAAGGTGGATTCGGAAATACAGTCCAAGTGGGACGAACAGTTAGACTACAAAGATCTTCCTGAGTGGAAGAAATGCGCGGAGGTTCTCAACAAACGTTGCCAATATCTCGAAGTGAGGGATAGCAAGCAACTGAGATCAGAGTCAAGCCAGACAAAGCCTGCCAAGGCAAAGACTTCGTATTCTACTCATCGTTTTCAAACTTCCCTCGCGGTTACTCAACGTTCTTGCATTTTTTGTCGGGAAAACAACCATTCTATCTCCAATTGTACCAGCTTCAATCGACTTACCGTAATGGATCGTTTCTCAAATGCGAAAAAACTAGGTCTTTGCTTAAATTGTCTAGGAAAGGGGCATGGAGTATCGAAATGTCCATCGTCGTATAGGTGCAAACAGTGTAGGCAACCGCACCACAGTCTTCTGCAAAGACATCAACATTCGGAGAGTGCCTCTGGAAGTAGGGACGCGTCATCATCGGCAGCTGTGAATGCTGCAGTGGAGAGGAATCGTGCTCCAGAGGCCCAGGTCATTTTAGCGACAGCACTTGTGTTAGTAAGGGATTCTTCAGGTGGATTTCAAATAGGAAGAGTTCTACTTGATTCTGGTTCCCAAGTTAATTTTGTGAATGAGAAATTTGCAAAAGCGCTACAGCGACAAAAACGTAGAACGAGTGTCGATATTGTCGGAATAGGGGTAACAGAAACCAAGATTAGTTTTCAGACACAAACAACGATTCGCTCCAGGTACAACAACTCTGAAGTAACTCTGGAATTCCTTATTGCTCCATCGATAACGGGATATCAGCCTGAGTCAGCGCTGAGCGTCAAGGACTGGAATGTTCCCAGCAACCTAGAACTAGCCGATGAATATTTTTATCAACCATCAAGGATTGACTTGTTGCTAGGTGCCGAAGCTTTCTTCGATCTCCTCCAAGTAGGTCAAATCAAACTGGGACCGGAACTCCCTTCGCTTCATAAAACTTCGCTAGGTTGGATCGTTTCAGGGCGGTATAAAGGTCATCCGAACATAACGAAGAAATCCTGCTGTCTTAGTTCGAAAGAAGATTCACTCGATCGATACGTCGAAAAGTTCTGGGAAATAGAGGAAGTTTCGGGACATCGGTCGAAAAAGACGGAGGAGCAGAAGGACTGCGAAAAACATTTTGTAGAAAACATTGAGGTTCTCCCTAGCGGTCGTCTAATGGTTCAACTTCCTTTTAAAAATGATCCAAGCTATTTGGGAATATCCTACGACATTGCGTTTAGGCGATTCTTAGCTCTCGAACGCCGATTGTCCAAAGATCTGGTGTTGAAAGGTCAATACGCAGATTTTCTCAGGGAATATCAGCACTTGGGTCACATGACGCCAGTAGAAGACCCTGAATTAGAGAAACCACACTACTACCTTCCGCATCAATGCGTAATTAGACCGGATAGTGTATCCACTAAATTACGGGTGGTTTTTGATGCATCGTGCTGTACTTCGTCGCACATGTCGCTGAATGGCATCCTTATGGTCGGACCGACAATACAGGATGATCTTTTTACAATATTACTTCGTTTTCGTTTACATAGGTACGCACTAACAGCGGACATCGTCAAAATGTATCGGTAGGTCTTAGTGCACCCATCTCATCGGAGATTTCAGTTCATTCTGTGGAGGGAGAATGAGCATATACCGGTAAAAACTTACCAATTGAACACCGTGACATACGGTACGTCATCTGCACCATTTTTGGCCATTCGGTGCCTTCAATACCTTGCAGATAAAATTAAGGAAGGTTTTGAATTAGGTTCTCGTGTGCTTCAGTCAGACTTTTATGTCGATGACATGCTGACTGGAGCGGATGATCTGGATACGCTAGTACAAATGCAAGGGGAAGTCGTTACACTTTTGAAGTCAGCAGGATTTGAGCTCGCGAAATGGAATAGCAATAGCTCCGAAATAATTACCGTAGTTCAACCCCAGAATAAGGAGATAAAGCTAAATGAATCTAATCTCAGCAGTACCTTAGGCATTGTCTGGAATCCACTCATCGATAAATTTCTCTTCTCATACAAACCCAATCGATCATTTTCTAAGTTTACGAAACGATCCATTCTTTCGCTTTCGTCATCGCTTTTCGACTCAATGGGCCTAGTAAGTCCCATCATCATTAAAGCAAAAATAATTTCGCAAAAATTATGGATTGAAAAAGTGGACTGGGATGCGTCAATTCCCCAAAGCATTGATACCGAATGGCGGAAATTCATGCTGGACTTGCAATCTTTACAGAACATTGCGGTTCCGAGATTAGCTTTGACTCCACACAGGAAACCCTTTCAAGTCCACGGCTTTGCGGACGCATCCATGAGTGCATATGGTTGCTGCATCTACCTGAGATCCATGGATGCTTTCGGAGTGGTTCAAGTCAGACTTTTCGTTGCGAAGTCGAGGGTAGCGCCTGCGAAGAAAAAACAGCTTCCTCGGTTGGAACTGTGTACAGCTCATTTGCTGTCTAAGCTTTGGACAAAGATTAGTACGATATTCACAGCTGCGCCGTCCGCAGTTTACTTCTGGACTGATTCCCAAATTGTTCTCCACTGGATTTCAACACATTCTTCAAAGCTAAGCACCTTCATAGGAAACAGAGTTGCTGAAATAAAGGAGAACACCATAGATGTCACCTGGAAGCATGTGCCTACACTTCAAAATCCGGCAGACATAGTCTCAAGAGGTTGTGCATAAAAGGAGCTTGAAACTTCAATGTGGTTTGGAGGACTAAGTTTTTTATTGGAAGAGGAGGACAACTGGCCAGCCACTGTCAACATACAGCTTTCTCCAGAAAAGGCCGCTTTGGAAAAGAAGAAAACGGTTCTCATTTGTCAAAAATTGTCCAATGACTTACTCGAAGTAATTGAAAAATACAGTTCGTACACTAAACTGGTTCGTGTATTTGCGTACGTTCACAGAGTTAGAAGTTGGAGGCTGAATCGAGTTCAACAACGAGGCCTTTTAACAGTTTCAGAACTAGATGACGCTCTTCTTAGAATTGTTCACTTGGTACAACAAAACGCGTTTTCGCAGGAAACAAAATCAAGGGCCCATTAAGTGGTTAAATCCTTTTGTTCAGGAGATAAATGGTCTTCTTTTATTGAGAGTAGGAGGGCGCTTGAAGCATGCCAACATCCCGGAGGAATGTAAACACCCATTGCTGCTCCCCAAAAACTGCAATTTCACCCACATACTGGTCAGGCATTTGCATCTGACAAACTTTCATGCTGGTCCAAAGGCACTTGTAGCGTTAGTGAGGAATCGGTTCTGGATTGTCAACGTACGGGAAATTGCTCGTCAAACAGTCCGCAAATGCATTCACTGCGTCAAATATCGACCGAAGCTGTTGGAACAAGTCATGGGAGATTTGCCTTCAAGGAGATTAACCCCGTCGCGTCCGTTTCTCGGTTGTGGTGTAGATTTCTGCGGTCCTATTTACCGTTACTATAGGATTAGGGGCAAGGTTCCTTACAAAGCCTACGTGGCAGTTTTCGTTTGCTTCTCGACAAAGGCAGTTCATTTGGAAGCCGTATCTGATTTGTCAGCTGATGCTTTTATCGCAGCACTGAAGCGAATGATAGGTTGAAGAGGTCTCCCTCGAGATATTTATTGCGATAATGCAACTAATTTTGTAGGAGCACAATCTAAACTCGTCGAATTGCGCAACATGTTGTTCAAAAGTTCTTCTCAAGAAATAATTAACAACTTTTGTACTAATAGTAGCAGAAATTTTCATTTTATACCCCCCAGGGCACCTCACTTTGGTGGAATTTGGGAGGCAGCCGTAAAGGTAGCAAAGGGTCATCTCTACCGGAGCTTAAGCGGTGCCAAGCTGACTTTCGAGGAGTTGTCCACAGCCCTGGTGGAAATTGAGGCGGTGATGAACTCGCGACCAATTACCCCGATGTCATCCGACCCTAGCGATCTTGAAGCAATTACGCCAGCACATTTGCTCATCGGGTCATCACTAAAGGCGATTCCTGAGGCAGCAGGAGAGGTACCAGACATAAGCTTCATCCAGCGGTGGCGGCGAATAAACGCTGTCAAAACCCACTTTTGGCAAAGGTGGTCATCTGAGTACATCCATGAATTACAAGGTCGTGCCAAGTGGACGTCTCCGAGCCCAAACGTCAAGATCGGCAGCCTTGTTATCGTGCACGAAGACAACGTTCCACCCCAGAAATGGCTCATGGGAAGAATCACCAACGTCGTCCTTGGTCCAGATGGTCGAGTCAGAGTTGCTGACGTAAAAACAGCAAAAGGAGGGTTCAGATGTCCCATCCGTAAACTGGCAGCACTTCCGTCTTGAAAGGAGTTCTTTCAAAGGGGGCGGAATGTTGGAGCAGAATGTCGTCATCATCATCATCGTCATCAGTAGCATCAACGTAATGAACTTTCAACCTTACGTAAATTTTTGTATTTGAATTTGGCGCTTAAGTTAGACCAATCACCATATTTTTTGTATTGTTCAATTCGCCACAAATTTAAACTTTTATAAAAATAACGTAAATTCTCTCTCAAGCGAAAGAATCTGTTATTTGTAATTTGTATAAAAACCCTCTTGAAAATAAAGCTTTGGTCAATTAATAGTCAAAAACCCTTAGGGGAAGCTCTGCTCGTTTCATTCAAATTTCGTTCGCATTTTTCGCTACTTTCGTCGTCGCTATTGGGTTAAAACCCAAAGGTTTCGCTCTATCGTTTTTCGTAGAACTCATCGGAGTTCAAGTTTCGCATCCGTTTGGCAATCGGTCAAACGCAACAACCAGGATCTTCCTATTCCTTGCAAAGGGTCAAATAGAGGTCCCGCGGTTGGCGGTCGGAAAGTATCCGCTCGTTCAGATCCTCCTATGATAAATGGCACCAGTCTCACCTTCTCTGAAAACGCAAAATATCTGCGTCTTATTTTGCATAGGAAATTAAACTGAAAGCCCAATCTACTAGATCGCGTCAAGAGAGCTAATGTAGCTCTCTATTCCTGTCAAAAGGCTATAGGTAGGAGCTGGAGTATTAAACCTCAAATCACTCATTGGCTATACCTGTCCGTTATCAGGCCTATACTACAATATGGCGTGATCGTATGGTGGTTTGCTCTTGACAAGACGGTCCACCTCACTCAACTAGCTATGGTGCAAAGATATGCACGCATTTGCATCAGTGGTGCACTGAGAACTACTCCCTCCGCAGCACTGGACATCTTGTTTAATCTACTACCTTTATATATTTTCGGCAAAAAGATGGCTGCCTGTGCGCCCATCCGCCTAATAGCCTCCTCTCAGTGGTCTAGCTGTCGCTTTGGCCACCCCTCGATCCTTGATCTTCTCAACTTCAAACATGAAAACACGGCCTACACCTCGCCGATACTGAGATTTGACCGTAACTTCTACGAGCATCCCTAACCGGGATGTATGGTAGTTCGGTTCACTTCTTTACAAATGGCTCTAAGACGGAGGGTGGAGTGGGTTGTGGTGTTCTCTCCGAACAGCTTAATCTTATTTCCTGGCGGAAATCATGACGATTAAGGAAGCCCTGTCCTGGCTGAAATGTAATGTATTGTAGCATTGACTACAGGATGGTTTGTGTACCAAAAACTAAAACACTGTATCTCAAACTGTAGCAACGACATCTATTGCAAAACCTGGTAGCAGTAAATATTCCAACCTGGTGTGCTTACGTTCCACAATTGTTCCACACAATATCCCAATATTCCAGGATCCTCGATTCACCCGGAGAAACATCTAGCATGTTCTAGAACCCCTTGCAATTTCATATAAATACCCATACCACAACCACCGTGGACACAGTTGTTTATAAGTGCATACAGCGATTACAAGAGGGAGATTCGACCAGTGGTGAAAACAAGCGACGTACTGAAAGTGAATCTGTAGCGACAATTTAATTTGAAATAAATAAAGAATAAAGTGATTGAATACTGTGTTGCAGTAAAGTTAGTGTTTGATAATAAATAAACACGAAAGACGGTTTCATTTAAACAAACCCTAGCAAGGATATTACAGTATTATCTGTCAGGGATATTAGCATTTTCACTGACAGCCAAGCGGCAATCAAGTCCCTGGAATCGTTCTCCTTCACTTCAAAGACCGCGTCTGCGGAAGACTGCGTCGTCGCCACGTTTGCGTACGATACGGCGATACTATTGCAGCAGCAACTGGAAAGCTGCAATATGCTATTGTAGCATTGACTACAGGATGGTTTGTGTACCAAAAACGAAAACACTGTATCTCAAACTGTAGCAGCGACCTGTTAGCAGTAAATATTCCAACCTGATGTGCTTACGTTCCACAATTGTTCCACACAATATCCCAATATTCCAGGATCCTCGATTCACCCGGAGAAACATCTAGCATGTTCTAGAACCCCTTACAATTTCCTATAAATACTCATACCACAACCACCGTGGATACAGTTGGTTATAAGTGCATACAGCGATTACAAGAGGGAGATTCGACCAGTGGTGAAAACAAGCGACGTATTGAAAGTAAATCTGTAGCGACAATTAAAATAAAGTGATTGAATACTGAGTTGAAGTAAAGTTAGTGTTTGATAATAAATAAACGATTAAAATACGCAAAAGGCGGTTTTATTTAAACGAACCCCAGCAAGAATATTACACTATAAATAAAGTCCACGCTTGGACGAATCCTTTGCGTATTGTGCTGAACGAAAGCAAATCTACTCACATCAACTTTACTTACAAAATGTGGATAGATTGTATATCTAAACTCGGCTCAAATACCGTACACGAACGAATCAAAATATCTAGGAATAACTCTTGATGTGAAGCTTAAATGGAAATCGCACGTAAAAATGAAACGCGACGAGCTCGAAAACAAATACCGTTTTCCTCGGAAAACATTCAAAGCTGAGTCTACATAACAAACTGCTTATCTATAAGCAAGTGCTAAAGCCAGTGTGGACATACGGCCTACAACTATGGGGTTGTACCAGGAAAAGCAATAGAAACACCATACAAACTTTTGAAAATAAAATTCTTAGAACGATCCTTAGCGCATCGTGGTATGTCTATTACGAAGATATTCATCGGGATCTGGGAATTCCGAGCGTCGACGAAGAGATCACAAAATTTGCGCGTTAACACATAGACCGTGTTCACGGCCATTGTAACCATACCGTCATTCATCTACTTGACGCAAACAATTCAATTCGTCGTCTGCAAAAGACAAAACCTTTTGACCTCGCGTCATAGTATATGCCGGTCGTGGAAAACGCAGGAACTTTCATTGGAATTTAACCTGTCTAAAGTGCTACATTCCTTTAAAATTACATAGGAACATCTTTTCCAAAAATCACGTAATCGTAAGCGAATATAAAACTGTTGGATAAGAGTCGGCTTAGTTGTAGTATTAATTTTGAAGAGATGTGATTTTTAGTGTGTAAAAAAAAAGCACGCGCGGTCGGGCCTTATGGTGTCGTTAGAAGATTTTTCACCTGCTCTCGGCAAAAAAAAAAGCTATCACGATTTCTTGTAGCCGTTTCAGGACTTTCTTCTGCCTTGGGTTTTTTCGCAGGCCTTTTGTTTTTCTTCAGAAGTGCTTGTGTTTCAAGTGTAAGCTCCTCTTCATCTGTGAGATATTCTTCTTTTTTATTCTGCTGGATTGGTTGGACAGAATTTTATTAGTACAGTCCAGCAGGATAACTTTTATTTCTAAGTGTTGTATCTGTTTTTGCAGGCTAACAGTTTCTCCGAAATTTTTTCTTACTTTAAATTCAGCTTGCCATTCGCTTGTGTTTGTTTTTAAATTCGCTTGTGAATCTGCTTTATGTAAGTACACTTTCTACCATACTGATTTTAATTCCAGATTTTTCTTTTTATGTTTTTGGAATACCTACAATTATAGCGCTATCTTTGGCCGTAAGGTTTTTGGCCTCAGTCGTTTTTGGTGGAGTTCTCGGCATGAGCGAACTTGAATAAAGTGTGAAGTAAGTTAAAATTTGAATACTTCGTCAATAGATGGTAGCACAAGTTTGCTAGATAAAAGGAAAAGCTGATAAGTTGTAAGTAGCTATGGGGCAGATTTCAAGTTCTTAACATGTGCTAAATATGACTTACCCACTATGACTTTAACGGCATTATATAAAATTAAAATTATATTATTGTAGACCATGCAGACAAAGTCGCAGGTACCTGCTTGTATATATAGTAAAAGGATAATGATTGGAAGGTATCACGCAGAAACTAATCGACAGATTTTAGTAAAACTTAGTCATTCTACCTATATACCTTAGAGGCTTCATCCTAATCTCAAATTAGAATTATTACGATTATCTCAAGAGTATTAAAATATTAAAATAAATAAACACAGGGAGGAAAAAAAGCAGGGAAACAAGGCATTATTGAACTTTACATTCGAAAAGTTTGAGAAGTACTGATTTTTTTGTGTACTTTTGAGCGCATTATAAAATAAATAAATTCATGGATCTACTTGCTTGCCAATCTTACTTACTTACTTACTGATTTAGGTGGCGCTACAGACCGGGGTGGACTTGGGCATTAACCAACAAACCACTTCAGCTAGGACGGTTATGAGCCAGCTGCCTCCATTTGCGCACCCCAAATTGTTTGAGGTCCCTCTCTACTTGTTTGCGCCACCTACCCCGAAGTCGTCATATACTGCACCATTCATCCGGGGTGGATTCGAAGACTTTTTTGGCGGGAACGTTGGGCTCTATCCGCTCTACATGACCCAGCCATCTTAGTCGCTGTATGTGAGCTCTTCTGGCTAAGTCGATGTTCTTATATCGGCCGTATAGTTCGACATCGTACTTTCTCCTCAACTCTATGCAGACGGGACCAAAGATCGCTTGAAGAAATTTTCTCTTAAAATAAGCAAGGGCATCCTCATCCGATTTTGACAATTCACATGCCTCTGCGCCATACAGCAGGACTGGGATGATTAGTGTCTTATAAAGTAGTAGTTCCAGATAGGGCTTTTTTTACTCACTTGCCTTCATAGCAAATAGAAACAGTGATTGGTAAGAGTAATTCTCCGTTTGATCTCCCCACTGATATCTCTTGCGAAGCTCATCATAGAGCCTAGGTAGACAAAGTCTTTTATTACCTTAAAATGATATCTACCTATTGTGGCATTCTGTCTAAGACGCTGATGTTGAGTGTCCTTTTTTGTAGACAGCAAATATCGGCCACTAAGAGCCATGTTGAGAGCGTATGTCGGGAGCAAACACACGACAAAAAAAGTTGAAACTAATTGTTTACTACAAATAGTTGATATTTATAGATTTTCTATATCTTTGCAAAAAATGACTGGTTAGCCAGACATATTTTAAGAAGTTGGTAAATTGTAAGAAAAAAAACATTGTAATCAAAACAGAATTTGTGATATTTTGCCTCAATAAAAAAATTAATGAAAAAAATGAATGTAGACAGCAAATATTTTGTTTTGCTTTCATTGACCGCCAAACCCATCTTTGCTGCTTCGATCTCAATACTCGCAAATGCCCCACTGATGGCCCGCTGAAGTTCTTCTGACTATATCAATGTCATCGGCGTAAGCGAGTAATTGCATAGACTTGTAAAAGATTGTACTTCCGCTGTTGGCTTGTGAGTTCCGTACAATTATTTCAAGAACTATGTTTAAGAGATGGCGTGATAGCGCGACAGCTTGTCTTAGACCATTCCGGAGATCGAACGGTTCGGTGGTATTCTTACTGACTTTGGCGGAGCAGTGAGAGTTCTCTATTGTCATTCTGCACAAACGGACGACCTTGGCAGCGATGCCAAAATAGACATGGTTCTGTATAGCTCGTCTCTATACAGACTATCATCGGCAACTTTGAAATCGATGAAAAGTTAATGTGTATCGATTTTATATTGGTGGTTTTTTCCAAGATCAGCCGTAGTGTGAATATTTGGTCAATGGTGGATTTTCTGGGTCTGAAACCGCACTGATAAGGAGCCATCGGGTTGTCGCTGATCGATTTTAAGCGTTCACATAATACGGCAGACAAGATCTTATATGCGATGTTGAGGAGACTTATACCTCTGTAGTTGGCGCAGTGCGGTTTTCGTCCCGGTAGAAGCACAACCGACCAGTTATTCACTCTCAGAATGGTTCTTGAGAAGGCCTGGGAGTATGCCAAACCTGTCTACACTTGTTTTGTAGATTTGGAAGAACCATATGATAGGGTTCCTTGAGGCAAGCTCTGTAGTGTTCTACAGGAGTATGGGATTGATGGTTCTCTGTTAAGCGCGATTCAGTCTTTATATACAAACTGTAGAAGCTGTGTTCGGATAAACGGTGTTAAATCAATACCTTTCACTGTGGGCGTTGGACTACGCCAGGGGTGCGTTTTGTCACCTCTCCTCTTCATTGTATATATGGATTGGATGTTGCAGCGCAGCCGTGGCGAGGAATATTTCAAAGTGGGAGACCTAAGGATTAGTCATCTGCCCTTTTGCGGATGATTTGGTCATCCTTGGGTCCTCTCAAACCGAACTTCAGCGCGCACTCGAAAGGTTTGAAGCCATTTGTGATGATGCTGGAATGAAGATCAACGTGAACAAATCGGAAGTAATGGTCGTTTCCAAAAAACCCATTCAGTGCACTCTGCATGTTAGTGGAGTCCCACTGAAGCAGGTGAATAAGTTTAAGTACCTCGGGGTCTTATTTACGAGTGATGGGAGGAGCAATGCCGAGTTATCCTGTAGAATTGGTCAGGCTGGATCAATTTTGAGAGAGCTTGGCCAATCTGGTATAAGGAAAGCCGAACTTAGTGTTGAAGCTAAGCTATCGGTTTTTAACTTGGTGTATGTTCCAACTCTCACCTATGGTCATGAAATTTGGGTAGTGACCGAAAGAATAAGATCGCGGATACAAGCTGCCGAAATGAACTTCCTTCGCGGTGTTGTTGGAATAACTTGTAGGGATCGAGTGCGCAACACCAGAGTACGCGAGGCGCTCAATGTTGAGCAGCCAGCTCTCCGAACGGAACGATCTATGCTTCGATGATTTGGTCACGTAGTGCGTATGCCCTCAGACCCGCTTCCAAGACGCGCCATGGTAGCCGTGCCATCATAGATGGTTGGACCAAGACCGACATCTCTCCTGAAGCTGCTTAGGGATTCCTCCTGATGAATTGGAGGAGGATCGAGAAGGATGGAGAGTCCACCTGAGCATCCTACCCCCGCGACCCTCATGAAGGATTAGCGGGCCATTGAAAATGTATGTGTGTATGTATGTATGTCCTTTTTCCCTTTTCGTAAAATTTTCGAACATCATTCCTGCAATACAATCTATCAATCTCCTCGATCGAGCGTTTCTCTTACTCCTTTTTCTTCTTTCTGAGAAGTCGATGTTCCTCTTTTCTCCCCGCTCATAGAGCTCGCGAGCAGCTCTAGTCTTTCTATGCAGTGCCGCTTTGTACGTACGCCTCTTGTTTTGCTGCGTGTGTTTGCCGGCATTCCTCACCAAACCGTTGTGGTGGTCCGCATTTGCTGCTGGCGGCATAGGACTTAGATTAAGATTAAAAGAAACTCGATCAGCAAAAGCTCTGGCGCTCTCTTGCGATTGCGTATCTATGAGGCGCAAATTGATAGCTGCATATGTATTTTGAAGCAGGCGGTAACGATGGCATTTGATGTATACATTCTGTTAGCTAAATACGTACATACATATGTATTTAATATTATTATGGACCACGCAGATAAAGTTGCGAGCATCGGCTAGATAAAATAAATTACGTCTCACAACCGAAAGTAAAGGAAAAAAGTAGTGGAAATTAATGGAGAAATAATCCTCATCTCTAATTCATCCAGAACTCATTTCCCAAAAAACAGGAGTCTAAAATCACTTAGTACAGAACACCTCCCCAAGAGCTAATAAATGTTCTCTCTCTCTTGGAAATTGCATAGATTATTAAATTATTAGATTACCTTCAGTTGAAATAACGGTTTTCGCAAGGATTGTGATTTGGATTGGCTAATATTTCTTGGTGTAATGAACTTATTGCATTTTCAATGCCGCCTGTGTGTACTTTCTTATCGATTGCCGAAAGTAAATTGTACAACTCTTCCTTCCATTGAGTATACAGAAGTTATAGAGGAGGAACAGAAAGTTTTATTCTATCGGAATTATCGACATTTCCAGCAATGCCAAATTTTACCATATTTTCCGCAGTTGCTATTCTTCTTCTTCTTCCTTTTATCAGCGAGGTTATGATCCGAAAAATAGGGATCACAACCCTCCCACTTCACCGCATTTCTACTGATCCGCATGTGGGGCTCGCCTTCCGCAGTTGCTATATTTTCACAAAATATTATAGTTTTTTAAAGGAAAGTTGTAAAAGGCGCACGCTATAGACTTTAAGTTGTATTGTACAAATAAATTATGTGCAGAAATATAAAAATTAAATTTACATATTTTTGGAGGCTCCGAAAGAAGTGAACGGAGACGGTCAGTAAAACGAAATGAGGACGAATGAATAACACCCCTTTTTGCTAAAAGTAATCTTTGAAATATAAATGTCAAACATTTATGAACATATATGTGCACATATGTATATGTATTCTTTTTGTTCCAATTTTTGTGTTTTCCACTTTTTAATAAATTGTTATTGTCTTCTATCTGTGGTTTCTATTTTTATATTAGCCGTGCTTTATTACCACCTATGATCCATATGAGATCACACGACGAAAACAAAACGATCTGGATCTGGATCAACGAACAATTTTCGTTGTGTCTTGTGGTGTCGTTATAGTTTCCGCATCGAACTCGTTTCAAAATATGGTTTATTTCGTGCTGAAATTGTGCTTAACTCTTGCTACGAGTATATGTATCCAGATCAACATTTGTTTCTTCTGGCGTACAATTTGTTATTGTGTTCATTCAATAATTAGTTATTTAAAAGTAGCAATTATTTTTTGTCCCTCTTTTCAATTAGAATTGCACAGCTGGGTTCCTTTAAGAGGAGTTGCCATGCGATGTATTTTCCCTAATAAAATTCAGAGAATATGCGAGCTTTTTCTTTTACTGCGTGTTTTCCTGATCCTAATTCATTCAAATGGTGTATATTCACTCAATAATTATTAATTTGAAATCGTTAGTAGTAACTGGGATACGTATTCACTTTTTGATACGCTTTTATGTGCATAATTCCAATGCCAAGATAGAAATCATAGAATAATGTTTTAAACGCAGAAAGTACTTCATATTCTAATCTGACAACAGGAGTTTTGATAATTGTCGACAAAAGTGCAACCTAGCAAGGAATAGGCGAACTAATTTTTGGACCACGAGAATAGATCCAAATGAAAAGCAAAATCTCGTATTGTTATTGTAATGCATACACACCAATGATCCAATATGGATCATGGGTGGTAATAAAACACGGCTATTAAGTGTACCAAGGCGGTGGTAGAAGGTGGTTTGACGACAATTTGTTCAGTTACTGTCTTCTGTTGATAAAGCTCGTTACGTAGATGCATATGTATCTATGTATAATACTTATATAAAATTTCAATTTAAAAGAAACTTCTAAAACTAAAAAAACTAAAATTGTTGAGTGTTTTTTTGATATCATGGACCGTAACCCCCTTTTGAACTCTTGTTTCTTAACACGACTTCGTTTAACACGGCATTTTTCAGAAACGTAACCCCCGTGTTAAGTGAGGCCTGCATGTATTAAATTATAAATTATGGAGTGTGCAAAAGGGCAAAAGAATTTCGGTATACCAAAAAGGACTTTCAATGTGAAAGGAAGACATTTTATTTGAAGTAAAAGGGGAGGGTATGTCCTCCTTTATTATATCTACTAACGACAGTCTAGCGGAAATAGATAATACGTATGCATACATACTATACGTATATGTATGTATGTAGCCATTATAATATACTTGTATGTACTTTTAATTTTAATATTTCAATAAACTGAAGCTTATATTGTTCAAAACGGTGACCGCATATATATGTATTATGACAAATGAACATATTGAATAATCTTTATACAATAAAATATAAATAAATCAATTTTGATTATACCAAATCTTATTTCTAAATTTTTAAACCAAACAAAGGTTACTTTCTTTTAAGATAATAAATAAGTTCTTAAGAATCGCACAAATATTTACTTAATTAGCGCACTTTTTTAAATATCTTACTATTTCAACATTGCCAGTATAATTATAATAATAAATTAAATATTTTGTAGTAAAATATTATTACTCAATATATTTTTAACACACATGTATATGTAGGCGTGTTGTAAAGTATTAAAAAGGTATTTTGTTTTATACTGTGTGTAACGAAACGCATTTCTTTGTAATAAATATTCATAGGGGAGCTTTTGATTTGTCGATATTGTCTATAATCAAACTTTTTCACTTAATAGAGGGAAGAACAAGTTTTATAAGGTACTTGTTGCTTTGTTCCTTCCGTACTACTTTCATTCTCTTTGAAATCAGAGCTGTTGTCTGCATTGATAAAAACGTTATTATTGTTATCTGCATGCTTTCTAAGTACTAGAGTTTTACTCTCGTTGCATTCATTATCATAATTGTTGTTGTTATCGTCATTACTATCATTTTTTTGATTATTGCTTGGGTTGTTATTCTTCATTGAATCACTCTCAGTACTATAGTTATTATTGTTATCGTTAGTATTAGAACTAATGTTGTCGCAATTTTTATTATTATTGTTGTAATATGTGATTTCACTCCCTCTAGACAAACTATTTTTCTCCTCAGAAGTAACTTCTCTACAAATTTTGTTGCTGCCATCCTCAGATACCATAGGTACATAGGAAGCCATTTCATCGTCCATGGAGTTAAGAACTACACGATTACTTTTTCTTATTTCGGTAAATGTTGTTTGGTTATACTGACAGGAATTTGTTAAATTTTTACTTATGGGTATGGTTTCATTGTTCGAAACTCCATTTTGTGCTAAGTTTAATACCTCGTCGTTATTGAAATTATCAGCACGGTTTGGTATCATGTGCGGCATACACAAAACTTGTGACTGGGACTTATTATATGGATCTTTTCCCGCAATTTCCGGCATTCGTTTTTCCTTTAAATCGCTTTCACAATGTACAAATATTTTCCTTTTTGCTAAATATTTTTGCTGCTTTGTATGGTCTATAACTTTTTTACTTGAATTCGGTTTAAGGATCGAAAAATTATTTTTTGCTTGGTCAAAACTAACTGCATTCATGTTACGACGAAATATTAAGGGGTTGTGATCGGATGAATGGGAGGCGGCATGACAGTCTCCTTCTTCTCCCTTTAGTAACGAAGTTGGCAAGGATTGTCCAGTGATATCAACTGGAATAGAGATGGCTGACGAGTTTAATGCTTGAAAATCTGCTGAACTATCATCATGCGAAAATTGTATCTCCCTTAAGTTCTGTCCTTCCGGCTTCTATATAAATCACAATTATTAAAATTAGTTATATCAAATCACAAAAGTTAATAAGTGCACGAAGTACCAACCTCCGTATGCAGGCCCTTAATTTTCATAGCTTCCGCAACTTTTAAAAACATAGGGAGGTCCTCATATTTTACATTTACCTAAAACGAAATTAAAAAGAAATTTAACAATGATGAAACTTTTGTTCTTTGTAAACCAAATTTATAAAATTATGTCTTCTTCTTCTTCCTTTTATCAGCGAGGTTATGATTCGAAAACAAGGGATCACAATCCTCCCACTTCACCGCATTTCTACTGATCCGCCTGTGGGGTTCGCCTATTTGACCTCAGAAAATATCGGCAGGCCTGCAGATTTTGGATCACTCGGTTACTGAGGCCAATGAAATGCCGATGTCATCGCATTTGTCTGATCCAGGCGTTTATAGGCCTGCCTTTCCTACATCGCGATGTCTTGTCTAAAATTATGTAAGCTAGCTATTTCCTATGTTATATATATATATATATATATCCTATGTTAAATAGGAAATAGCTAGCCCCTACATGTATCAATATTTGAAAATATAGTACTCATTAAAAAAAGGGATAAATTGACTTTAGTGGTTGAGCTCGGATTTTAACATCTTTTAAAATAAATTATTGTCTGGTGGTCGCAACTATAATAGTTTTTAAGTCATATTAACTGAAAAATTTATAAAAAAAGTCCTTAAAATACAAAAACTAACTGTGCTTTCTAAGCCGTTTGCTGTGTATGAACAATTTTATTTATCAGTTATGAGTTGTTATACTAGGTTAGGTTAGGTTGGAGTGGCTGCCAGCTAAAAAGCGCCAACACACTTAGACCAGCAATAGGTTCATTGTGATTGATTGTAAAAGATTCTTTCTACCAACTCGTTAAATTTTGAGCTTCTTATGAAGCGAAGGAGGCTCTTAATATCTATGTCTATCAGATCGTCTATAATGTTGCAATAGAAGCCTCCTAAGCGAAGCTTCCTTCTGCAGGAGAGAGCTGGGCAGAAACAAAGAAGGTGAGGAATAGTTTCTTCCCCATCCATGCAGCTTCTACAAAAGTCGTTCGCAAAAATGCCCAGCCTTGTAGCATGCTTGCCTATTAGATAGGGCCCAGTGATGATATTGTAGTGCCGATATGCAATCTATTGAGAGAAATCATATTCTTAGAGCGTTTGTGATCCTGGTGCTGCTGGTCCACTTGTACATTCAAGATTTATACTCTCGATCGCAACCAGCTTAAATTTGAGTTTGCATATAGCGATTGGTTTACTAAAGGTGCCTTTATTCGGCAGGATAGGTATAGTTGTTCCTATTTTGCCGAGTTCATAAGCCTTACAATTCCCTGGAATATCTCTATGCCCCGGCCCCCAACACGGGTGAGTATTGAACTGCTCAGCCATCTTCGCGAGAGACGATCGGCAATCTAGAGCTACTAAAGAATTTATAGAGGTCGATTCCAAGAATTTAATTGTTGCTTGGGTGTCTGAAAAGATAAGGATATCTCTAACGGATATCACGTTTTTCTTAAGCTTGAATAAGACCTCTTTAATCGTCATTATTTCCGCCTGAAACATGTTACAATGATGTAGTAGACGAAGAGAGAGGTTAAGATTAAGTCTGTTAGAGAAAACACCTCTACGAACTCCGTTTTTGGTTTTTAAGCCGTCAGTGTAGAAGAGATTCGACTTCTAAAAATGCATCGTCCTCTCAGAGTGATCTGAGAAGGGAAGGTTCCTAGGAAGTTCTTGTCCAAATTTAGACGTGGAATGGTGTAGTCAGTGTCTTCGAAAGATATTTTGAATTTATTCATAATGGAAGCGTAGGCAAGTTCTTTCCTTGAACACTGTAAGGTTAAGGCTTCAAGGCGAATGGCTGCGTTCGCTGCCATTTGCTTGCT
Source organism: Brachypalpus laphriformis (assembly GCA_945910035.1). Classification (NCBI taxonomy): domain Eukaryota; kingdom Metazoa; phylum Arthropoda; class Insecta; order Diptera; family Syrphidae; genus Brachypalpus; species Brachypalpus laphriformis. The sequence goes on along the minus strand of OX246754.1, from coordinate 104,757,869 downwards.
AAATATGTCGACGGGTAACAAATGAAACATAATGTCCAGTGCTGCAGAGGGAGTTATATGTAGTGCTCCGCTTATGCACAGCTATAGCTTTTTCTAAGGCTGTCCAACAGACATCACCCCTTTTGTTAGTGTCAGTCTAATGACCGAGATGTAGAGCTAGTGAGTTATTCGAGGTTGTAGCCCACATCGATTTCCAAAGCTAGAAAAGTGCTACTGTAAATTTTTTAACTCTTTATTGAATGTTAGTTTTCCAGCTTAATTTCCTATCCAGGATGAGATCCAACTATTTTGCTTTGTCAAAGAAGGTTAGACTGATACCACAGATAATAAACTTACCCAGATGTCGCATCCCCATACAAAAAAATGTTGATCTTTTTTGCGATGAGCAAACAACGATGAGCAAACAAAAAGCTTTTCTGCTTCGCAAAGAAAAAAAAAGAAAATAAATTTTCTGTGCGAAAAGCTTTTTTTTTTGCTACTCTTTGTACCGTCTGCGACCTGCGACTGCGAGACACAAATTCATTTATACATACATATGTATGTACATACATATATTCATTTGTAGGTACGTATTTTCCCTTTTCATTTTCCTATATTGACCGAAGTTTCGATCTATGTAGATCTGTGGTGTGGTCAAAAATATTTAAATTGTATTTTTTCGGTGTGAAAAGTGATATTTTACTGTGTGTGTCCAGTAAAATTTTTGAAGAATTAATTTAGGAAAGGTAAAATATATTATTTAAGTTTATTTCAGGTTGATAAGGTACCTTGGTACTTACAAATACAAAAAAGTTACGAAAAAAATCGACTTAGAGGAAATGTCGTGGCGAATAAAGTGCGCTATTGTATGCTGCAATGCAACAGTTGCCCAATTTCCAGAAAGGAAAATGCTTATATTTCCTAAAAAGAGAGCTAAGAAATATAATGACTGGCTAGCACAGGCAGAAGAATCCCGTGATAATGTTGAAAATCATAAACCGACATGCATTTGTAGTAAACATTTCGATTTGAAATTTTTTGAGAAAAAAAAAAATAGAAACACGACGCTGTTCCTACACTTTTTATGAAAAGGAGTGAAATGTTTTTGGAATCTAATGACAATGAACTTGCTTTTGATCTTAAGAAAGCCAAAATAAACTACTCTAATCACAAAAGATTAAAAGTGCAAACGATATATTCATTGATGAACTAAATGAAGTTTCAGCACTTATAGACTGCAACAGCTTTGTAGATTCCATAGAATCTGTATGCAAGAAATGCGAAGCGAACACAAAAAAGCAATTTTTTTATATTCAACAAATAAGTAGACTGAAAAAAATTAACAAAATCCTCAAAGAGAGAGCTAAAAAATGTCTAAAATTCAGAAATATCCTGGCAATTAAAGTCCGCAGGCTAAAAAAAGATAAAGCACAACTTAAACAATAAAAAAAAAATTGATTTCTTACATTATATCAATAAAAATTCGAAAACATTTTGCAAACTCATTTTATCGCAAGGCAAACGACAATTTACCTAAGAAAAAAGGTGGATTTGCCAATGTATATTTTTCCGCTCGTCGTCTGGATATAATTTTCTTCGCGATCAGCTGCAATTGCATTTGCCACACCCAGCTTCATTGCATAGATGGATAAAACTTAAAAGTTTATCTCCTGGTCTAAACGAAAATGTTTTTGAGGAAATACAAAAAAAATGTTTTAACATTGGAACCAAAAGACAAAGAAGTCATTTTAATATTCGATGAGATGAGTATCCAGGCGAATTTAACATACAACAAATATGAAGACATAATCGAGGGCTTCGTTGATTATGGAGAAAATCAAAGATTAGATTTGTATGCGAAATCAGTTTGCGTGTTCATGATTCGTGGTATATGTGGTAAATATAAACAAGTGCTTTATCATGTGACCTGTCCAAGCAATATACCAACAAAGCAGCTCGAAATTGAAGTATACAACTGTATTGGCATATGTAGAAATCTGGGACTAAACGTAAGAGGCATTTGCTGTGACCAAGGCCCTACGAATCAAAGCCTTTTCAATAAATTAAAGCTGGATGAAGACAACAGTTCCTTCTTTATAAAGAAGAAAAAGTGTATGAAATGTATGATGTGTCACATTTAATCAAAAGTGTAAGAAACAATCTTTTAAGAACAGACTTACAAACACTGGATGGAGTTGTAAACTGAAAAATAATTGAGTATATCTGCAATACAGAAAGAAATAATACCACGAAAATGTGTCTAAAACTAAAATATGCTCATATAGATCCCACAGAATTTCAAAAAATAAATGTGAAACTAGCGGAACAAGTACTTAGCAGATGCGTGGCTTGCGCAATTAATGCGTTACAGCGCTTGAATAAATTTCCAGAGAAAATTGCACAGTTTGCGCAACCAACAGCAGAATTTATAAATAAATAAATAAAATATTTGATTTATTGAGTGGAAGACCTGCACTTATTCGAAATGACGCAAATATTAGATTTTTAAAAGAAATGCAATCATATTTAAAACAAATTCAGCCAATCAATGCAAAATGTAAACCCTTCTGCTTTAAGGGGCTGATTATGACAATTGAAAGTATTTTAATGATAAAAAAATAATTATTCAATGATTACTGTGAGTTACATTATATATATGTTAACAAGTTCAATCAGGACCCACTTGAAAATCTTTTTGGAAAATTTTAATAAAAATAATCCAAACGCGTCTGAATTTGGCTCATTACTGGTCAAAATGTTGGCACTAAAATTTTTGTTTAAGTCAAAATTTTCCAATTGTGAAGAAGAAGATTCTGAATATTTACAGTTAGATTGGAATGCTGTGTTGGATACTGAACTTAAAACAAAGATTGTCCTAACACAAGAGCAAGAGAAAAATGAAAACATATTCGATCTAGCCAAATATTGTGAATCCGAACTTCTAGCGATAGAATTACCAGATGAAGACACGATTTCAATAAAAATGACAGAAATGAATGACATAGCCACAAAGTATTTTGCAGGTTACTGTTTTTTTAAAACACTTAAAAAAATGAATGCAGTTTGTGAGAACTGTGTCAAAGAAACGACAAAGGACAAAAACAATTTCGATCTCACGGAAATATTGATCAAATTGAAAGAATATGAACACTCGAATGAAAATCCAGTACTTGTCTGGCCATCAGACAAGTACTTCAAAATATGTCAACTTCAAAATACAAATATTTGGCGCAACAGCTCTTTTAAAGTGCCAGGGCCTAGCTTCTCGCAACCACTCATGTTGTGTGCGTTATATTTTTCACACGAATGGAAGGGACCTACAGTTTAATGCCGAATCCGAACGGCAATTTGAGAAGCATTTTCGTGACAACAATACTCTCGGATGTTTGTCAGACGCTCGCGAGAGGTGGGACCGTGAAAAAACTTTTTTGGTGTTTTCTGGGATTCGAACTTGGAACCTCATGCGTAGTGATCCGACACACTAACCACTTACGCCACGGCGTCAACTTCATATACAAGTATTTACCACTTGCTTTCAGAAATGTCCATTTGCATTTAATCTTAGAGAAAACATAGTAAATCAATGTATCTCAAAAACAAATTTGCACTATCCAGATTGGTTTGAAACGACAAATAAATGTTATTCGCACAAAATTGAAACAGTCAATTTCCTTGTGGTAGTTCTGCTTTGGAAAAATTGCAAGTGGTTTATTGACAATAGCATAAACAAGAAAAGGAATCCAAAACAAAAGACAAAAAAGTTGCAAAATTTAATGTACATAATGTATGAATATATATATATATATATATATACATGTATTTAATTCTGTGTTTACTAACAGTCCTGGCGAACCCCACAGGCGGATCAGTAGAAATGCGGTGAAGTGGGAGGGTTGTGATCCCTTGTTTTCGGATCACATCGAACCTCGCTGATAAAAGGAAGAAGAAGAAGACTAACAGTCCTGAAATAGTTGGCATAAAGGCAATAACTATCGCAAAGTGCAAGAAAAGTACACCTGATTGGTTTTGTTCTGATCGAGGAGCCTTGAGCATAAAATAAAAATTACAGAATTTCTTATATTAGTTCTACTTCGAAAGCATTGCTCTTGGGCGGTTGAAAAAAATGAACGCAAGTCCAGTAAAAAGGTCCAAATTTTAACCGGCTAGACTGAAAATACATATATATATTAGTATGGATCGATACAATTTCAACCTGTATAAAGAAAAACAAATGATACTGCAAGTTCACAGAAAATTAAATCCCATAAGATAATGCATATATGGATATGTACCTATGTACATACATACATACCGCACACAAGAAAATACAAAAACAAAAAAGCAATAACAAAACGAGATACTGCAAGTTCACAGAAAATGAAATCCCATAAGATATGTACCTATGTATGTACATACATACCGCACACAAGAAAATACAAGAAAAAAAACAATAACAAAACGAGTTTCTGCCGATCTTTTTTCCTTTCCTTCTATTATTTTGCGAAAGAGCATTCAATAAGAAAAAAAAAGCAACAAATATCTTAAAGCTCTAAGAGCGAATGAACTTTTGCGAGCGAAAATATTGTGAAAAGCTTGGGGGTCGTGTTATACGACCCCCCATACAAACATTTCCGAACATTTTTTTTGTATGGCGTGCACTATCTTGTTGTTATATGGTCTTTGCTTTAACTAAAGTGGGCTAAGAACAGAGTTGATTTTGTTTCCTATTGTTTAACGTGCATGAACAAAAAAATAATAAAAGAGTGGCTGTGGCTACCTATCAGACCTGTTCTTTTATGTAAAATGTAAGGACCAAACATCAAACATACTGTAAATGAGAGTAGGAGTACCACACGGATTTGTAAAAGACAGATGCATTCAAACAATTAGGAAATAAATAAACATAATTATTTGTCTCAGCCTCAATCTTATAATACGTACATACCTACATACATATGAATAAAGTAAGGTTAGCCTACAATACCTACAGTACCTACTATTTAAATTTTTTGTACCGTACCTACAAATTCTTAACATCATCGCAGATCGCATTAAAATTATTCCTGATCTTAACCTACCCTAATTTAATGTACATATGTAGGTATATATATGTACATATGCAGGTATATTTCTGCTCTGTCCGTTCCTCACCGTGCCAAAGTCGCAGCCCAGGACAAAAAATACGAGAATACAAAACAAAACAAAAAATATATTTCGCTGTGGGTATGCCTCAAACTCTACGGTGGTAGTGAAAGCTTTTCGCAAAGCAAAAGAAAAAGCTTTTCGCACAGAAAATTAACTTTTCTTTTTTTTTTTCTTTGCGAAGCTGAAAGGCTTTTTGTTTGCCCATCGTTGTTTGCTCATCGCAAAAAAGATCAACATTTTTTTGTATGGGGATGCGACATCTGGGTAAGTTTATTACCTGTGATTATAGTTAGCATGTTTCGCATGTATTCAAAGAAACTTTGCATCAGAGAATATCCATTCAATGAGTAGGGACACTCTGCGCGTTTTCTTTATCAGTGCTTATCAGTAAGCCACACAGGCACGAGAAATAGACGGATATAAGAAGTGTTGTAGAGAGAGATAGATAGAGGAGGAGTGTCTTTTCGGAAAATGGCACAGGGGCCCCCATTAATAAAATGCAAACATTTATTTTTTCATACTTTTTTTTATTAAATATTATAATTACATATGTGTTATGCTGAGATATTTTTGTTTGTTGTTGGCTTTTTTCATAGCTTTATTGAATTTTTTGATGTTAATGATACACTCGCACACGTACATTACATTTTGTAAGAAATTCCTTGTTTTGATTTATGCAGCAAAAGTAATTATATTCTTGATTTAGAATATTATACATTTTCAATTCAAAATTATTTAAGAAGTACATATTGGGAAAACGAGAAATAAACATTTGCTCCAGAGTCTCTAATGCACCTAAACATTTTTGAGGCGGATGTGTTAAATGCGCACCCTTATATTCTTCAAAATCTGTACCTACATAAGGAGGAAACACTAAGTTGCTGACTTAATTCCAACTCACACTTATGTTTTTGCTGATATTTTAATTATAAAGGCATTTTCACTATCGAAATCAACAGTTTTATAGTCAGATTCGGTTTTTGAAAAAGTCAATCACTTTGTCCTTCTTTTTTAGTGGTTGTAACTGAATTTCAATGTGGGGAAGCTTTAAATTTGCAGTTGATCTCTTAAACGAACAAATGAATTGAAACGGAGTCAGCAACTTATTATTTCCTTCCCGGTTGTGTAAAACAGTAAAGGTGTTTTCCAAACAATCTTGGTTGAGGTTTCTGGTTAAAAGGAACTGAATACCATCTGCCCTTAAGTCCTTTCAAAAATCGCATATTTTTAGCTATATTGGCAGACTTATCAAGAAATTTAATGTTTTGCAAACAAATATTCGTTTCATGTAAGAAAGTTATATGTTCTTCATTTTCCAAAAATGGCCTACTGGATTTTTTCGTTCTCTGAATTTAGAAGAATTGAACTCGTCTAATTTTCCTATTATTTCGGCAGTATTAATAGCGGTTTAGGATGCAGCACCTACACTGGCAAGAGTAAAATACCAGCTGAAACTGTTGCACTTAATGTAGCAAGCCTCACCCACATCTTCTGGAAATTATTTGGAAAAATATTTTCATCTGTTAATTTAGGACCCGATCTGAATGAAAGATTTTTGTCCCACAAGTAAAAATTAACTATTACGAGTATACATCGTTCCAGTTTATTTTCAAGTACAATATTGTACTTCATAAAATTACACCAAAAGGATTAATAATAAATCGCTTTAGTTGGCACCAAGAATTGTCACGCGTCACCCTTTATTACGTTTATTTGACTTCTTCGCACGACTGATAAGAATTCAAGTCAATACGCCTTTAAATATGCGTCAGCAAAAAAAGGAAAGCAATACCAACCCCAGCTTAATTACAAAACCAGTGTAACCAGTTACCACGAAAACTATCAATTAAGGAGTCAAATTATTTTTTCTTATTACTAGGCCGAACACTGGATTGCATTATTTTTATGGAGGTCAAAATATAAAAGAAATATTTACTATCATATTTTATAATACATTGAAGGGTTTATTGTAAGGGTTCATAATTAGCTGTTACTAGTGGAAAAAAAATCATAAAAGTAATCATAATACATTTTCAACAAAGCAAGTCAGGTCACATAGCGCAAAGTTAAAACATCCACACAACGATGATCAAGTCATTACGGCTTTAAAAAAACCATTATGAAAAAAAAAAACCACACGCATTAGTCTTACACACCATGGCGCAAGTAGTAGTACATGCAAAATGTGTTGTGTACCATTTTTTTCACAAGTGGTCGTTATATAAGGTTAAAATGTATCATTTTGACCTGTTTCCACTTATTGTAAATTTTTTTATGAAATTTGCTTTGCGATAGTAGGCAATGCATATGTGTAGAGAGTGTCGCTACTCATTAAATGGATATACTCTGCTTTGCATATACTCAGCCTCGCACCCACCTCAAATCCATGGAGAGGGGTTGCAGGGGACCAGCATGCCCAACATACATATTCCAAATTGAGAGTACTTAGAGTGTGCATCAAACTTTCAAATCGTATTTAGGTTAGTTTAGTTTAGAAAATTTGATTATGTAAAAGCAAAAAAATTCGCGCGAATTTTTGCATTATAGTAACTGTATTGAATTGTAAAACTATACCAAATTAAAAACAAACAGCAAAAAAATAGGTTGGCTGCTTGCCCTAGCTTATAACGTGCTCTTCTTGTTCTTGCCGTACATGTAAGAAAATATATTAGGTAGGATATATGTATGTTATGTAAGTCCACAAAACTTTTTTTCTGAACTTATGGTATGTACCGATGAGGTGGGGCATAAGTTGTTAACTCGATTTTGGGCTTATGGCTTATGTCCCACTCTAGTGGGACTTATGTCCAAAACGCCAACCATAGTAACACAGGGATTATGCGATATTATGCACTAGTAAGTGTAATGCCGTCTCCACTGATTTACCTTTGCAATATACATGTTGGGTCGCCGACAGTAGTTTCTTATCAATACTGTTGCGTAAATGGATAACAATCAGTCGTTCTAACGTTTTTAAAAGGAATGATAATAGACTAATAGGTCTGAAAACTTTTGGATTTGTGTGCCAGCACATATCCGCTTTGGGTATGAAAACAACTTTAACTTCTCTCCGTATCTTTGTGATATACCAGATTTAGACAACTTTTTAAAATTGTCTCAAGCACCGGCAAGATTATAACCGATGACCTCTGCAACTCAGCAGGTATTATACCGCCTGGTCCCGCGGACTTATTTGGTAGTGTAGCTATGCAGTGCCCAATGGAGTTTGCTTTGTGTAATAAAGTTTGAAGGGTTGGTTATTCATGCAGATGGTCTGTTAAAAACCATGCCTGGGAAATGAGTGCCAAGCAGTAAATTTAGCGAGTCTTCGTTGGAAGTCGTCTAAGACTCATCAGTTTTCTTAAGGTAAGTACGAGTCCGGGAGCATGGGACTTCTGAGCCAGAGCAAGAGGAAATATATGTCCTTTGGTTAGAGTGGGATGGAAGATCTATGGCCGGAAGTGGGATATCATATTTCCGTTTATTTATTTATGTTTGTTTTGGCTGGGGGAATCGGCTGATTCCAGGAATTGTCTGCTAAATTTCTAATATCGAACGATATCTAAACTCAAATCCAACAAAGCTGCTGGAGCCGACGGCCTTGCCGCTGAACTTTTCAAGGCAGGAGGAGATGAGTTGGTAAGGAGCATGCACCAGCTCATCTGTAAAATCTGGTCGGAGGAAAGTATGCCCGATGAATGGAACCTCAGCATCGTTTGATCGATCCTGAAGAAAGGAGACCCTCTGAACTGCGCCAACTACAGAGGTATAAGTCTCCTAAATATCGCATATAAGATCCTGTCTGCCGTACTATGTGAACGCCTAAAACCGATCGTCAACAACCTGATAGGTCCTTATTAGTGCGGTTTCAGGCCTGGAAAGTCCACCATTGACCAAATATTCAAACTACGGCAGATCTTGGAAAAAACCCATGAATATAAAACCGATACGCACCACCTTTTCATCGATTTCAAAGTTGCCGATGATAGCGTGTATAGAGACGAGTTATACAGAGCCATGTCTAGTCTTGGCATCCCTGCCAAGCTCGTCCGTTTGTGCAGAATGACGATGGAGAACTCTCGCTGCTCCATCAAAGTCGGTAAGAACATCACCGAACCGTTCGATGTAAGGAAAGGTCTTAGACAAGGCGACGCGCTATCATGCGATCTCTTTAACATAGTACTTGAGAGAATTGTACGAAACTCACAAGCCAACCCCGGAGGTACAATCTTCTTCAAGTCTGTACAACTACTCGTTTATGCCGATGACATTGACATAATCGGAAGAGCTCAGCGGGCCGTCAATGGGGCATTTACGAGTATTGAGATCGAGGCAGCAAAGATGGGTCTAGCGGTCAATGAAAGCAAAACAAAATATATGCTGTCTACAAAAAAGGACACCCAACATCGGCGTCTTGGGCAGAACGCCACAATAGAAAGATATAATTTTGAGGTAGTAAAGGATTTTGTCTACCTAGGCTCTATGGTCAGCTCCGCAAATGACATGAGTGGAGAGATCACACGGAGAAGGTTTGTTGGTTGAGGCCCAGGTCCACCCCGGACTGTAGCGCCATCTAAGTAAGTAAGTAAGTATAGATGGTGACTTAAGAGGGGGACTGATTGCTTAGAGGGGAAGGGGTGCTTGATTGCTTAGAGGGGGTTCTGATTCCCTGGCTGCGCCTCTTTCGCAAAGTGTTTGGAATTAAACTGGGAACGATGAGTTTAAGTGTCGGATGGTGTTATTAAATGTTTTCATTTCCAACGAATTTTTACTTATCAATTCGGTATACCCTACCTGCTAACAAAAAAAAAACGCTTAAAACTAGCTTACTTAATTTAACCATCTTATTCTAACTTACTAGCTTAATGCGGCCGCTCTAAGCTTATCTTAACTCTTAACCTATCGCTTCCACGTACCCTAACTAAATTTATGTATTATAACTTAAATAATGTTGACAATACTAAGAAAAATGTTTTCATTTGTTAAAAAAATTTAGTAAATGGACTCGGTTTTTTTCTGTACATAAATAAAACTTATAAACTACCTTAAAATAATATTAAGCTAACTGAACTACATTGTGTAATTAAATACACATTTTTTTTGTACTGTCTTTTGATTTTGCATTTTTATTTTTTTTAAGCCAAGTGCTGTGCTTGATTTTATCAATCCCGTTTTAACCTACAACTTACGACTACTCAAACTATGTAAGCCGGCCATGGCGGTTATATATAAAAATAAAGAAAATATGGCCACAAAAGATGACATTGTAGGTATAAGCTCCGAAATGCAGTCACTGCAAGAAAACAACAAAGCACTGCAAGCACAATTACACCAAATGGAAGCTCGTTACATTTCATTGGAACGATAGGTGGAAATGTTAGAGAGTACGAGTAGAACTAACGAACAAAAATATTGTCGTCCATATACCTGCACAGGAGAGGTTAATGCGACTGATAAAATAAACGCACTATGCCGGGAACTTCTGCAAACAAATGATGATTCATTAGAAGAACAGCACGAGCGATTTACTCCGGGCTCAAAACGATTTCCAATGTGTTGGTCGAAATGCAGAGCAAAGAGGACGTTAGACGCAGTTTAAAAGCAACAACAAAACTTCGGGGCATGGGCATTTCGATACATAAAGACTGTCTGGCAGCAGCGCGAGAGAGAAGACCACGGCTAATAAAGTTGAAGAAGTCGATTTCTGCGCAAAATAATGGCATCCAACTTCACAGTTTGGAGGAAGATCTCTATGTACAATGTTGGGTATACCGTCGATTCCCATGGATTTTTTTTTCCTCCGTGATTCAAGCTCTGCCTTCGAAATGAATAGCGGATGTGCCCTTTCATCGGCGAGAGCATTGCTTAGCATATATCTTTCATCGAACACGGTAAAATCAGTGTCCTCAGATTGCCAGTGCTCCTTGTCATTTTGAAGGTACAAGTTGTGCACAAGGACTCGATTTTCCAGGTCGTGATTCGGGCAAACACTATCATTCACCTTATACACTTCCTGGAAACTCGCTGCTATAGCTTCTACCTAGTCAATGACATTCGGTTCCCCAGGGGAGACCGAAGCCAAAAGTTAATCATCTCATATCCAAACTTCCACATCCCAGATCCCACCCAAACTCAACTTTTCCTTTATGTCCAACACATCCCTATGTCTCTCTCTCCTATGGGCCGGATCAAGGTGTTACACGACCCGTGCCGATGATCAACCTGACAGGGGGCCCAAATGACCAGTCGCGAACGAAGTATCCGAACACCCGCCAACCTTCGGATTAACCAGGTGTATCCACGTAACGTGGGGCTCTGTGTGGACTGACAACCCGTTGCCTAGCTACTTGTGGGATCCATATAAATACAACTACGGCCAACAGAGTAGTATGTTCCGCACTTGCATCCTAGCAAAAAGACAAATTAACCTTTTTGTTTTAGCCCACTTTAGCGACGCAGACTTAACATAGCCCGACTTGAACGGGCCGGCAAGAAGCCCTTGGTTCTGACATCGGCATATCTGCCCTATGATGACCCGCGGCCGACCTAGTGAACAACGCTATAAAGGAAGGATGGGATCTCCTAGTCGGCTGCGATGCCAATTCACACCACATACAATGGGGGAGTAGTGACATCAACGAAAGGGGTGAATCCTTACTTGAATTTATTATTGGTAGCAATCTGTGTGTAGAAAATATTGGGTCAAAACCCCCTTTTGTGATAAAAAATAGACAAGAAGTCTAAGATGTAACCTTGACCCTTAATTCCAGGTCCCTGGTAGTCAGTGACTGGAAGGTGTCCAATACCGTTACTTTCTCGGATCATAGAATAATCTGCTTCTCTGTTAACGAAAATACAAAGTCACTAAAACCATATCGCATCCCAAGAGAACAAATTGGGACATCCTTAGAATCCTCCTAGGTAACTCACAGCACTCCTGATTTTCGCCCCTGATAAACAAAACTGAGATTGACCAGGAGGTCATGACCCTGACCTCAACCCTTAAAGCATCCCTCTCAGCAAAGGCAAACGGAAGCTCAACCCCGCATGGTGGTCAAGTGAGCTCTCAACCTTGCGCACTAATGCCAGGAAAGTCCTGTCAAAGGATCACTCTGTCCCAGGATTCATCAAGAAACCAGATGGTACCTGGACAGAATCATTTGCCGAGACCCTAGAACTCTTCTTTAGAACTCACTTCCCAGGGTGTAGTATTATAAATCCTGATACGGAGACAACAACGTCACATGATTCAGGAGTTAGCGCAAATTACGCTCTATTCGCCGAAATTGTGGATGAATATTAATAGAAATTGACAATTGACTCCCTTTCTCCTTACAAGACGCCCGGCCCGAATGGTATTTTCCCCATGATGCTACAAATCAGCAGGAAATACGTCATTCCGAGGCTAGCGAACATTTTTCGCGGGTACCTAAACTGTAGTTATGTACCTGAAGCATGGAGGAAAGTTGAAGTCATCTTTATACCTAAAGCTGGTAAGCCGACATACACGAATCCAAAAGTCTTCAGGCCGATCAGCCTGTCTTCGTTCGTGTTGAAGACATTCGAAAGACTAATAGATCTACACATTCGCTCCAAATTAAGGCCTAGGGACATGTTTCCACCACAACATGCCTATGCAACGATCCGATCAGTCGAAAAAGCCCTGCACGTCAGAGCAATCAGTCTACCACAAAGAATTCACTTTAGCGGCCTTTGTAGACGTAAAAGGAGCCTTTACCAATGTGAAAACCGAATCTATAAGACTATCACTAGACCGACTCAGAGTAGATTCCACACTATCCGACTGGATTGAATGTATGCTCAAGACGAGACACATCAACTCGAAGCTAGGTGACAGCTAAGTAAATGGCTGGTCTCTAGAGGAACCCCACAAGGAGGGGTCCTATCTCCTCCACTATGGACTAGTCGCAAACGAGATCCTTTTAAAATTAGGATATAGCCCCGTAAAAGTGGTTGCTTATGCAGACGATATCGTCCTACTTATGTCCGGCAAATTTCTCGACACAATTACCGAACTTCTGCAATCGGCCTTGCATAGCCCCCATAACTGGGCGAGAAGTTGTGGACTGAACGTTAATCCAGCGAAAACAGAAGTGGTCCTCTTCACCAACAAAAGAATAATGCCGGCTTTCGGGTCCCCTACGACTCGGTGACACTCATTTCCAAGTCTCGGATAAAGCACGGTATCTAGGGTGCATACTTGACGGAAAACTGAGCTGGAGAAATAACACAAATGAAAGAATAAAGAAAGCGTACATTTCGTTCAGCGTTTCGCGCTTGCAGCAGAATTTTTGTTAAAAAATGGGGACCCAAACCTACCATCATTCACTGGATGTACACAGCCATAGTCAGACCCATTGTTACATATGGGTGCATTGTCTGGTGGCCAATAGCAGAGAAAAGCACACATCTCAAAGAGTTGACTAAAATCCAGAGACTTGCCTGCATAGCAACCATTGGCGCCATTAGAACCACCCCGACCGCAGCACTTGAAACAATTCTCGCACTGATCCCGCTAGACTTATTTGTTAAGAAATCAGTTGCGATGAGTGCCCTACGCCTAAAAGAATCCAACCCATGGAGAAGGGGCCATATGGGTCACCGTAGCATCTCAAGATCAGGATCACTACGCATGAGGTTCCAAGTTCGAATCCCACAAAACACCAAAAAGTTTTTTCTCGGTCCCACCTCTCGCGAGCGTCTGACAAACATCCGAGAGTATTGTTGTCTCGAAAAAGCTTCTCAAATCGCCGTTTGGATACGGCACTAAACTGTAGGTCCCTTCCATTCGTGTGAAAAATATAACGCACACAACATGAGTGGTTGCGAGAAGCTAGGCCCTGGCACTTAATGAGCTGTTGCGCCAAATATTAATTATTATTAATTAATTTCCCTCTCTTTGCCGCAAACGCCACGCGAGTTAGCACCTACGGAACAAAAAGTGTTTCGCTAGAATTAGGTCTTCGACGTACCTTTCGTTGGGTATTCGTTTTGGCCGACGTAGAGAAGCCAATAATTGGAGCAGACTTCCTGAAAGCTTTTGGTCTACTGGTAGACCTTAAAAGGAAACGTCTTATCGATACTCTTACTTCTCTTCAGACAAAGGGTCAGCTGGTTAGTGGTTCCTCAATGCTCTCAGTGGCATCGAGTGTTACCGATGACTTTGAAGTCCAAGCCTTACTAAAAAAAATTCTGCAGTATTCATGGGGAAAATTCACAAGTAGGAAAGGTTAGGCATGCAGTTACACATCATATCGTAACGACTGGACCACCGACCTTCGCGAAACCGCGTACACTTTCGGTAGACAAACTGGCGATAGCCAAAAAAGAGTTTAATTTCCTACTGCAACAAGGAATTTGTAGACCTTCAAAGAGCAGTTGGGCTTCACCACTTCATATGGTGCCCAAGAAAAATGGGGAATGGAGACCATGCGGAGATTATCGCGGTCTAAACGCGATAACGAAGGCAGATCGCTATCCCATCCCTCACATCCATGATTTTGGACAGAGCCTGAGTGGTTGCACCATATTTTCGACTTTCGATTTAGTCAGGGCGTACCACCAGATCCCAGTTGAAGAGGCAGATGTTCCGAAGAGGCAATATGTACTGCATTTGGACTCTTTGATTTCACTCGAATGATCTTCGGGCTGAGGAATGCGGCCTAAACATTTCAACGGTTTATCAGCTCCCTTATGGGCAAATTCCATTTTTGCTTCATTTATATTGACGACCTCTTAATAGCGTCTAATAATAAGCAAGAGCACATGAACCACTTGGAAGCCGTACTAAAGGTATTGCATGAAAATGGTCTAGTCATCAATATCGCTAAAAGCGTATTTGCTAAACCTTCAGTTCAATTCTTGGGCCATACAATAAATGCAAATGGCATGCATCCCCAAGAAGTGAAGGTAAATGCAATTGTAAAGTATAAAATACCAGAAACTGTCAAAGACATGCGAAGGTTTCTTCGCAAATTCCATTAAACAAGTATCTGGAGGGTAGCAAAAAGAAGAACGACAATACTAAGATAGAATGGACTCCTCAAGCATTAAAAGCCTTTGAGCTTTGCAAGGAGGGTCTTAAGGATGGTGCGATGCTTGCATTTCCAGTTGCTAACGCTCAGTTATCTCTGGTCGTAGATGCTTCTAATGTCGCAATTGGTGCTGTTGTGCAACAGAGGGTGTCGGATAGCTGGCAACCACTAAGTTTCTTTTCTGCAAAACTCACAGACGCGCAAAGGAAATACAGCGCGTACGACAGGGAGCTATTAGCAGCATATGCAACAGTTCGGCATTTCCGGCACTTATTAGAAGGCAGGGTTTTCACCTTGTACACAGACCAAGAGCCGCTCGTATACGCGTTCCAACAGAAGCTTGATAAAGAATCCCCTCGTCAGCTAATATACCTAGATCTGCTAGCACAGTTTACGACAGATATAAGATACTTACCGGGAGAACAAAACACGGTAGTAGACGCACTATCTAGGATAGACGCAATCTCAATACCGGAAACGTTAGATTATAGCGAAGTAGCGCAGGAACAAGCAAAAGACGAGGAACTTAGATTATTAGTCGCTAAACAGGGCACGCTAGAATGGAAAAAAATTCCAGTTCTAGGCTCAAGTGATTACACCTTTGGTAACGTGTCCACAGGCAGAGTTCGCCCGTATATACCGCCTAAATTCAGGAGAAAGGTATTTGACAGTGTCCACAGTCTATCCCTCCCTGGCGTAAGAGCTAGCGTCAAAGAGGCTAGAGCCAGATTCGTGTGGAATTCAATTAACAAAGATGTTAGAGACTGGACACGAAGTTGCATTCCATGTCAGCGCTCCAAAATTTCCAAACACGTTCGCAGTTCCATCGAGCAGTTTAAGAACATAGGTAATCGATTTGAAACGGTACACATAGATATTATCGGCCCATTGCCTACCTCGGACACCTATCGCTACTGTTTAACTTTAATTGATCGGTATACACGTTGGCCAGAGGCCATTCCGTTAAGCGACATCACCGCGGAGACAGTAGTAGCAGCAATTTGTCGAGAATGGGTACCGCGTTTTGGCGTACCTTCCACCATTATCACGGACCAAGGCAGGCAGTTTGAATCGCAACTTTTAAAAGAGCTGGGTCGTACACTCGATTTCGAAAGGAGGCGAACTACGGCATATCACCCCCAGTCGAACAGGATGATAGAGAGGTGGCATCGCACACTGAAATCAGCGATTATGTGCCAGCAAAATGCACAGTGGTCAAAGTCATTACCGTTGATATTGCTAGGTCTCCGAACGGCATTTCGAGAAGACTTTCAAACCTCTGCAGTGGAACTGGTCTATGGGCAAGGCTTACGGCTACCCAGTGATCTTTTACCCTGTGGCGGTCTGGCAATGCTATTCGCCAGCATCCACGTAGCGAACACATCCGCGCAGTCAAAATGGCTAAATGTCAAAATCGTTATTGTAGACATTTGCCTGAGTCACGTAGTCCATCACCAACCCTCAACAGGAGAACCACGCGGCAGCAGTTCGGTCGGCATAAAATATATTGTAATAAGTAGTTAAGTACACGTTAAGTCTGTAAGTAATAAAGGAAATAGTAATTATCTTTCGGTCTTTTGCAACATGTGAAACCGGGCCCATACACGGTTCGCTATAAGTGGTTAGTGTGTCGGGTCACTGCGCGTGAGGTTCCAAGTTCGAATCCCAGAAAACACCAACAAGTTTTTTTCGGGGTCACACCTCTCGCAATCGTCTGACAAACATCCGAGAGTATTGTTGTCTCGAAAAAGTTTCTCAAAACAAATTGCCCTTCGGATACGGCACTAAACTGTAGGTCCCTTCCATTCGTGTGAAAAATACATATAACGCACACAGAACGAGTGGTTGCGAGAAGCTAGGCCCTGGCGCTTAAAGAGCTGTTGCGTCAAATATTAAAAAAAATATATACAAAAAGATATACAATATCCGTAAGATCATGAGTATGGTCGTTAAAATCGAGCCGATACGTGTCAACACAAAGTCAATCCCTCAATGCAAGCGTTGCCAAGAGTTTAATAATACACAGGAGTACCGTCGGAAAGAGCCGCGCTGCATTAAGTGCGCTGGAAAACACTCTTTGGAAAAATGCAGTTTGAGCAAAACTGACAAAGCAACTTCCGTTAACTGCAAAGGAACGCACCCAGCAAATTATCGCGATTGCGTGGTCGCAAAGGAATTACAGATGCAAGGGGGAAAATCTACAACGCCGATTGTACGGGGAACGAAATCAGTCGATCGGGCTCCTAAGTCGCTAGGACGTGTTGCTAAGCAGACTGAGCGGGCTCGTTAGCCAGTTGTTCAGACTCCTGAGCAGACTGAAAGGATGCTTGAATCAGCAGTGCAGACTCCTGAAACAGTCTATCAGCCTTCTGAGCCGATTAAACGTACTTCAAAGTCGTCCATTAAAAGGGTGAACGAAAAATAACATCGGATAAGCCAGCGAACCCTAGCTTTCTGACGTATTCTCAGGCTGCAGTCAAAGAAAACATACGGAACGACGGGCCACTCTTTGATCCGTTGAAAGAAATTCTGAACTGCATCTACGCTGAGTTCGAGGGACAATGTGAAACGAACAGACGGATTCTCGAACGTCTAAGTAATGTTGAAAGCTTTTGTATGGCTAACTTTATATCTAAATCTAAGTGGATATGGACTCTTTGCTTAAAATAGTAATATGGAATGCAAACAAACTCTTACAAAAACCTAACGACCAAAATATGAACGTATGTTTGATCTCCGAAACGCATCTAACAAAGGAATCGCAATTAAAGGTAAAAGGCTACGCTGGTTATCACGCCTATTATTCTTCTGATAGAGCGCGGAGCGGTCCGCCCTTATTCATTAAAACTAACATCAAACACTCGGTCAATATAACCATAGAACTAGAAAAACTTCAGTTGTACGCGGTAAGGGTTAAAAATAAACACCTGAGCTATAATATAGCATCTGTTTACTGTCCGCCGCGATGCTTACTAGAAAAAGATGACTACTTTCGTGTCTTCAATGCCCTTGGTTAACATTTCTTTATTGGTGGAGATTTCTACGCGAAGCAAACCTTCTGGGGTTCAAGATGTACATCTTCTAAAGGAAAAATTCTCTACGAAGTGGCAAATGAATTCGGTTGTTGTTTTTATTCGATAGGAAAACCGACCTACTAGTCAACCGACTCACAAAAAAATCCCGATCTTATTGATTTTTTCGTTACAAAAGACATTTACGAGAAGTTTTTTACCGTCGAAGAAAGTTCTGATCTCTCCTCTGACCATTCTCCGCTAATTTTATTACTTGGAGAAGCGTTGATCAAGAAAAAAGAGCATCCAAAACTTACTAGCAATAGAACAAACTGGGAGGGCTTTAGAAATGATTGCGAAACAAATATCGCCTTAAATGTATCACTTTAAACACCTTGTGAACTGAAGGACGAAGTTGATCGTTTCGTGGAAGCAATACAAAGAGGCGGCATGGAGAAATAATCCTTCTAGAAGCTATAAGATCAACCGCAACGAAAAGTAATTATCGCAGAGAAATCATTGAACTGGTGAGAGAGAAACGAAAAGCACGAAAGAAATAGCAAATCCCTCGTGGACTGCAGGATAAAACTCTCCTTAACCGACTATGCAATCGCCTTAGAGATTTTATTTTTTATTTTTTCCTCTTTCCGGTGAAAGAGAATCAAATTATTCGCTTTGGAAAGCGCTAGAAGGCACCCGGAAACCTCAAAGGCAAGCGCCACCAATTCCGAGAAACGATGGAAGAGCCACAAAGAAAAGTCAGAACTTTTTGCTTTGCACTTAGAAGAAACGTTTAAGCCGTTCAACGGTCCTCTGCGCCCGGAGTTCCACAAGGAAGTGTCCTTGGCTCTCTTCTATATGTACTTTATACGCGTGATATCCCGCAGAATATCCACGTTTGTGGACGATACGGCGATATTGATAACGGGCGATACTATTGAAGCAGCAACTGGAAAGCTGCAATGTGCTATTAATAAAGTCCACGCTTGGACGAATCCTTGGCGTATTGTGCTGAACGAAAGCAAATCTACTCACGTCAACTTTACTTACAAAAAGTAGATAGATTAGCTGTATATCTAAACTCGACTCAAATACAAATACGCGAACGAAGCAAAATATCTAGGAATAAATCTTGATGTGAAGCTTAAATGGAAAGAAACGCGACGAGTTCGAAAACAAATACCGACAAATGTACTGTCTTCTAGGAAAACATTCGAAGTTGAGCCTACGTAACAAACTGCTTATCAATAAGCAAGTGCTAAAGCCAGTGTTGACATATGGCCTACAACTATGGGGTTGTACCAGGAAAAGCAATAAAAACATCATACAAACTTCATAATGCGGTGAAGTGGGAGGGTTGTGATCCCTTGTTTTCGGATCATGGCCTCGCTGATAAAAGGAAGAAGAAGAAGAAGACAAACTTTTGAAAATAATGTTCTTAGAAGGATCCTTAGCGCACCTTGGTATGTAGGTAGGTAGGTAATGTGGCGGTCCAAAAAGAACCCAATTAGCGCTTAAAGTGCGCCGTTTTGTTACCACGGACTCGTGTCTACCTAAGTTTAAACCCAGCCCGTGGAGTTCAGAAAGAGGATTAGTTCTCCAATCCTCTTGTCCGCTATCTCTCTCAGATCCTCGAAGAAGGGTTTGCCAAGAGTTTGCTGTCTGATCCTCGCCAGGGCCGGACATCTGCAAAGGAAATGACATAGAGATTCTTTCTCATTAATATCCTTGCAGCTCCTACAAAAGGTGTTGTGGGGGATACCAAGCTTGGCCGCATGGTCTCCAACTGGCCAGTGGCCTGTGATAATAGCTACGATTTTGGCAATAACTGGTCTTGGTTTGCCTAGTAACTCTTTTGACTTGGGTTTGTTGAAACTGGGCCACGTCTTCCTAGATATGACACAGCTCGTGAGGTTGTTCCACCCGCGATTGGCTAGCTGGAGGAAGTGAAGGTGAATATAGCCCTTAACGGCACCAAGCGGAATGTCGACTCTTTCTGCTAAAGAGCCGTTAAGGGCCGATGCCCTGGGACCCAGATGAGAGTGATTCTCGAGTGAGTGCTTTGTTGATGAATGCAGGTGTTGTGCCTCCCGCTCACCCACTCTTGCATTGCACGGTATTTGCGAAATGCGGAATTAGCATTGGATGAAAGTGTATTGCACTTCAGGTGATTGCTCGCGCTGAACCCAAATTGGAGTTTAAATTGCAATGTAAGCATTTTGCTTAATTGCTTGGACTTTAATTGGGTTCAGTTTGTGCAGGTTGTGCAATACACTGGCGCAGCAGTTCTGCATGTTGCGAATAACATGCGTAATATGAGTAAGTGGGTCAATAGAATAAGAATAATTATAAGTAATAAGTTGTTAAGCATAGTAAGGAAAAGTATGAAATAAAGAGTTGAGTTGGTTCTCGACTACGAAACGTTTAAGACGCGGTTTCATTTATCAAATCGTTTTTCCTCGTTGTTCTCACGTATCTCCAACACAGGTACCTTGGTTTTGGTAGTAAACAGCATCATTTCAGTCTTCTCCGGATTTACTCCGAGGCCACAGCTCGTAGCCCATGAGTGTACCTTATCCAGAGCCCTCTCCATGAGTTGACTTATCGTGGAGAGGAACTTTCCTGATACTAGTATAACCATATCATCCACGTACGCAACCACCTTAAAACCCTCCCTATCAAGTCGCACCAAGATTGATATTGATCGCCATTAACCAGAGCAGGGGGGAGATGACTCCGCCTTGTGGAGTTCCTCTGTTTACCGTTTTAGTTGTACTACTGTTGCCTAGTGTTGCTTGGATTATACGAGTACTGAGCATAGAAACTATCCATTGGCTAATAAAGCATTCTACACCTAACTCGATGAGAGATTCCTGAATAGATTCAGTGAAAATGTTGTTGAAGGCTCCTTTATAGTGAAGGGTTTTTTCCACTGTACGCACGACCTCATGAAGAGCAGTTTCTGTGGACCGCCCTTTGAGATACGCATGCTGGGATTTCGACAGTGGAGAACTCAGGTTATCGCGGATATGGAAGTCTAGGATACGTTCTAAAGTTTTCAAAACAAAGGAGGACAAGCTTATGGGTCTAAAATCCTTCGCTGATTCATGTCCTCTCCGGCCCGCCTTGGGGATGAAAACCACTTTGACACGTCTCCAGGTTTGGGGAACATGGCTTAGGTTTAAGCAGCACCTATAAATCGGTAATAGCCAGGGAATTGCTATGTCTTGCAATTTCTGCATCATAATAGGCATGATGCAGTCAGGGCCAGGTGACTTATAGGGAGAGGATCTATTTATAGCCCAGGAGACTTTCTCATCCGTAATAATGTTTGTGATGTTATTCCAAGCTGCCAGTGGCGTACAGGTGGAACTAGCTTGTTCTACTCTAATCTCACCGCAGCCTGGGAAGTGAGATCTTTATTCCACCATGTTGGGACTTTCTTTTTACAATAACTGATTGGACACGAGACTTTAAAGGCAACGTTAATTGCTTTCTCAAAGATTTCAACCTTTGAATCCAGTTCCGTGGTCGAGTCGATTTTATACATACCTTGGTATGTACGTAATGAAGATATTAATCGGGATCTGGGAATTCCCAGCGTCGTCGAAGAGATAGAAAATTTGCGCGTAAACACATAGATCGTGTTCACGGCCATTGTAACCGTACCGACATTCAACTACTTGACGCGAACAATTCAATTCGTTGTCTGCAAAGGACAATACTTTTTGACCCCGTGTCATAGTATATGCCGGTTTTGAAAAACGCAGGAACTTTTATTGGAATTTAACCTGTCTAAAGTTTCTTTTCTTTTTAATTGCAGACGAACATCTTTTTCCAAAAATCACGAGTCTCGTAAGCGAAAATAAAACTGCTGGATAAGCGTCGGCTTAGTTGTAGTATTAATTGTGAAGAGAGGTGTTGTTTTAGTGAATAAAACCTCACACTACCATAAGCACGCGCGGTCGGGCCTTACGGTGTCTTCAGAACATTGTTCATCTGTTTTCGGCAAAAAAAAGAGGCCATAAGGCATCTAAAAATCAGCGATAAACATATTAGGGGAGGTAGTGCAAAGCACGTGGTAGTTGACATCCCGAGCCGACCGAGACGGCGTACTCGGATTCCAGTTAATCCCTCTACTGTGGATGTAATACTCCAGATCGTGCACGTCAGCAATCCAGAGCTTCCGGCGCACAAACGGAAAGTCGGTAAGCGGGACGAGCAAATAAGTCTTTATAGATGGGCACTTATTGTGATCAATAAGGAATCTCTTGCTCTTTCGGCGAAGAATTGAGGTGCGATCAGATATGTATTTGACCAATCACCGTTAAGGTATACAGGAAAGACGATGAGTCTGATTTAGGCAAATTGTCTGTTGACGACATACCATATACTAAAAATTACCAAGCAAAAATATGCTGACTTCGCTTATCGGGGATTGCCCTTTGTAGCTGCTGCAATGTTTTCTTATTGCATTTGGTGTTACGCTTTGTCATCAAAGTTGTGTTTTCTTTTCATTGTATAATTTGACTCCTTTTCAGTTTTATGTAATTTACACTTCTCTCTTTATAATTTTATAGTATATATAGTATTTTATAGTATTATATTAGTACCCTTTTTGTTAAGGTTAGCATTAATTTTGTATACATATTAAGTTAAAATAAAGAAGTTTGTCATTGTTATGTGATCAATCGAACCAAGCCTTTTTTATTTCTAATGTGAGGCTGCATTAGGCAATTGTAAAATCAATCTAACAAAGATTTTCATTGCCTAAGGTTCTAATTGCCTTCTCCGTCTCTACAAGGATAGAGAGTTGTGGACAACTTAGTATGTGGACTCAAGACTGTGGAATACTACTCCTTGTATGTACTAGGCAAAGGTAAACCTATATCGTGTATACTGAGAAAAAGTGGCTTAAAAGTAACCGTACACCCCAATTATAGCAATCGAGATACTACCGCAGTAAATTAGATACGTCAACCGCGGCATAATCTTTGGTTTCAGCGTACCTCGCCCATGATCACATGTACTCTCTTCTTGAAGATAACCTGAAAAGAATGATCGCAGGAGCAGTTCGGACAAGAGGTGAGCTACATTTCGATTCAATTCTAAGTACAAACCTCCTTGTGTGCAATATAGGAAATGAAGCAACTTTCATGCGTCTGAATGTGATTTTTATAGTACATTCTTAAATATATACAAAAAAAAAAAAAACTGGAGAAATGCAAACAAATTTCTTGAGCTAAAATTGGCAGCATGGGGAAATTTCTTACTCTCTACGAAAAACTACGAAATTGTCCGTACTCGAACAGGATTTAGTAACAATTCGTAAAATTTCGTAAAAATTATCTGATTTGGGAGGGCACGCGAAAAGACCTACTGCCTTTGTACAGACTGACTGCATAAATTTACAACTTTTCAAATTTGATTACGCAGAACGAACTTCATTGGGCGCTACATAGCTCCAAATGTGCCGTGAAATAGCACCTAGCGAAATAAGACCAAGTTTCAAAATTCGGCTTTTTTTCGCATTTCAAAACAAAAATTTGATAATATTTTTCTTTCAAATGCGAAATATAGCCGAACATTGCTTGGGAAATAAAGCCGAATTTCAGGGAGAAGGCAAAAGAATAAGCAAAGCCGATTTTACCAACAGTGGGGAAGTGGAGCGCTTCGCGCCGCTCCGCTAAGGGTATGTCACCAATTGTTAGGCAGACGCCTGGGGCTATGTCTATTCGAGAACAGTTTTTTGCCAGCAAACAACTGGTTCTTCGCGCGGTTCATTTATTTAAACTCCGCTTTCCGGAGTGGCTTAGCCGCTCACGCGACTTCATCGCCCCGTTGAGGGTATGTCAACAACTGTGAGGTAGGCGCCTAGGGCTAGGTCCATTCGAGAACGACGCTCCCAGTGTTTAAATATGAAAACATGTACCTCTGTCTAAATGAATGTATAAATTCAAAGCGTAATTAGGCCGTCTCGGCTTTTATTCGCGTTTAAAAGCGAAGTAAGGCCGAATTTCAAAATTCGGCTTTATTTCCCATTGTGAAAGCAAAATAAAGCTGAATATTGCAATTGGGTCTTATTTTGCTCGGCATTATTTCACGGCACCGCTTCAAACCTTACACATCCGCAGTACCAGACTGCAAGTCATCAAGTAGTTTTATACCCAAAGCTGACAAATGTTCTTACGCAAATCCGAAAGATCTCAGACGCATTAGTCTACACAATGGTAGCATTCTTAGATATAAGGGGTGCCTTTAATAATTTCAATGTATCAGCGATTGCAGATGTACTTTCAGACCTGAAGGTAGACAGCTCACTATGCAAATTGATCAATTTACTGCTTACTGGTCGGATTAGCAACTCATAGCTAGGTGGAACGTCTACTAAAACATCTGTTAGTAGAGGTTCTCCCCAATGATATGTTTCATTCCCTCTTCTTTGGAATTCGGTGGTTAATGAACTATTAATAATCCTGAAAGGTGAGGGATGCACGGTGATCGCTTATGTAGATGATGTTGCTGTAGCAGTTTCAGAAAGGCTTAATACTCCATCTTAATACTCCAAAAGAACTACCACAAAACGCTTTAAGAAAGTTAACCAAATGAGCGGTTCAGTGCGGTTTGGGAATAAACCTTATAAAACTGAACTGGTACTCTTCTCAATAAAATATAAAATTCTGTCTGTCGACCCTCCTTCTCTAAATGGTACAAGCTTAACTTTCTCGGATCATGCAAAATATCTATGTCTTATTTTGGATAGGAAATTCAGCTGGAAAGTTAGCATTCAAGAAAGAGTCAAAAGCTATAGTAGCATTTTTTTCTTGCAAGAAAGCCATCGGAAATAGATGAGGGTTGCAACCTCGCATTACTTATGCAATCGAAAGACCAAATCTTAGGTGGACAAGTGGTAATATATGTCTAGCGACAAAACAGCTTTGGCCCAAACTGGATTTAAAACGCTCTAAGAATTTGATTTGATGGCGTGGGAAAATCGCACATCACCTCCCCGTGGTGTCCGCTGGATAGCTATCTGATAGTGAACTAACGATGAGCGTATGCTGAACACTCAGACACGCGCAACCACATCTGGGTGAACTGCAGCGCACATATGTTTAACCGGACGAAGCATATCTTGTTGATCTGATTGGCTGAAATATGCGTCTCAGAAGTCTAGCAAGAGGTCCTCAGAAGGAGGACGTGCGGCGGATGAATTCTCCCGGTGTAATCAACGGTGAAGTCTACAGACCAGCGGATACCTTACCGGAGCTACTTCAACATATTTGGAGCTGAGGTCTGTAAGGATTTTCAATACTACGTCAGGGTATTGAAACAGAGATGGTCGTGGATGAACCTTAAATAGGCCAACGACAGCGCTCATAACCCCGAAGCGGCTTACTGACATCGGTGTATCCGGCCCCTCGTCCTAGGGGCTACAAAAAACGGATCTGGTCCTCCAGGCTGGGGGTTGTGCCGTCGGGTTAACTTCCCTACCACGTAAAAAACCTTCGGTTACGAAGCAACCAACAGCCTCGGATGCGGATGATTCTACTGTTAACGACCCATGCAAACGTAAAAAGGACAAATATCTTCGTGTCTGCACGTGGAATTTTAGGTCCCGCTACAAACCACGTGCAGCCGAACAACTTGCGGGGGCCCTAGAGTGTCTCAAAGCAGACATTACCGCCATCCAAGAACTGCGATGGGATGGGCCGGGCAAAAGGAGGATGAAAAACTGGGACATCTTCTACGGCGATTGCTGCAGGCAACAAGGTCGGCGTCTATTTGGTTGCGGATTTGTCATTGGAGGCAGACCTAGGCAAGAAGTCTTCAGTTTCCGGCATGTGAGCGAGCGCCCCATGAGTAGCCGTATCAAGAAAAAATTTGCTAACATTAGCATAATATGAGTTCACGCCCCTCACGAGAAGAAGAACGATGCGACGAAGGATGACTTCCACCAGCTTTTGGACAAGACGTATGAACAATGCCTTAGCCACGATGTTAAAATGATCCTAGGTGATTTTAACGCAAAGCTTGGAAGAGAGGACGTCTTTAGTAGCGTGGTCGGAAAGCACAGCCTGCACAACATCACATCCGACAACGGACTCAGGCTAGTCGGGTTTCCGGCGGGGCGAAATTTTGTCGTAGCTAGAACGCGGTTCCCACGTCTCGATATTCACAAAGGAACATAGCTCTCCTTTGATCGAAAAACTGTCAACCAAATCTATCACATTACGATCGACGCAAGGCACTCTTTCAGTATTCTGGGTGTCCGGACTTTCCGAGGAGCCAACGTGGACTTGGATCACTATCTAGTTGTAGCCAAGGTACGGATGCAGATATCCACAATGGAGCAAAATCAACGAAATACTGTGAAGAAATTTGACGTCGGGCGGCTACAATTGCAAGAGACTACCAGAGCCTTTGCCGATTGAGTTTCTCTTAATCTTAACCTAAGTCCTATGCCGCCAGCAGCAAATGCGGAAGAATAGTGGCAGCGTTGCCAACAAGCCATCAGAGATGCCGGCTCTGATGTACTGGGTTTCTCTCGACCACCACAACGAAACCCCTGGTTTGATGAGGAATGCCGGCAAGCACATGCAGCTGAACAAGAGGCATACACGGCGGCACTGCATAGAAGGACTAGAGCTGCCTACAAGCTCTACGTGAGCACGAGAAAAGAGGAACATCGACTTCTCAGAAAGAAAAAAAAGGAACATGAGAAGCGCTCGATGAAGGAGATTGAGAGACTTTATTGGAGGAATGATGTCCGAAAATTTTACCAGAAGGTAAAAAGAACATGCCTGGGTTTAAAAGCCAGAACAGAAACCTGCAGGAACGAAAATGGTAACATAGTAGTAGAATCGCAGTCGGTGGTGAGAATATGGAAGGAACACTTCCGCAGACTGTTGAACGACGATGATGACCAATATTCCGCTGTCAGGCAGAATGAGCCATTCAACAGTGATGATGACAGTCAAGATTCCGCTCAACCCGATCAGAATGAAGTGAGGATAGCGATATCTAAACTCAAATTCAACAAAGCTGCTGGAGCAGACGGCCTTGCCGCTGAACTTTTCAAGGCAGGAGGAGATGAGCTGGTAAGGGGCATACATCAGCTCATCTGTAAAATCTGGTCGGACGAAAGTATGCCCGATGAATGGAACCTCAGCATCGTTTGCCCGATCCTGAAGAAAGGAGACCCTCTGAACTGCGCCAACTACAGAGGTATAAGTCTCCTCAAAATCGCATACAAGATTCTGTCTACCGTACTATGTGAAGGCCTAAAACCGATCGTCAACAACCTGATAGGTCCTTATTAGCGCGGTTTCAGGCCTGGAAAGTCCACCATTGACCAAATATTCACACTATGGCAGATTTTGGAAAAAACCCATGAATATAAAATCGATACGCACCACCTCTTCATCGATTTCAAAGTTGCCGATGATAGCGTGTATAGAGACGAGTTATACAGAGCCATGTCTAGTCTTGGCATGCCTGCCAAGCTCGTCCGTTTGTGCAGAATGACGATGGAGAACTCTCGCTGATCCATCACCGTCGGTAAGAACATCACCGAACGGTTCGAGGTCAGGAAAGGTCTTATACGAGTTGACCCGCTATCATGCGATCTCTTTAACATAGTACTTGAGAGAATTGTACGAAACTCACAAGCCAAAACCGGAGGTACAATCTTTTATAAGTCTGTACAACTACACGCTTACGCCGATGACATTGACATAAACGAAAGAACTCAGCGGGCCGTCAATGGGGCTTTTGCTAGTATTGAGGTCGAGGCAGCAAAGATGGGTTTAGCGGTCAATGAAAGCAAAACAAAATGCCATATATGCTGTCTACAAAAAAGGACACCCAACATCGGCGTTTTGGACAGAACGCCACAATAGACAGTTATAATTTTGAGGTAGTAAATGATTTTATCTACCTAGGCTCTATGGTGAACTCCGCAAATGACATCAGTAGGGAGATCACACGAAGAATTACTCTTGCCAATCGTTGTTTTTATGGGCTAAAACGGCAACTGAGTAGCAAAGCCCTATCTCGAACTACTAAAGTAGCTCTTTATAAGACACTAATCATCCCAGTCCTGCTGTATGGCGCAGAGGCATGGGCTTTGACAAAACCGGATGAGGATGCCCTTAGTTATTTTTGAGAGAAAGTTCTTCGAGTGATCTTTGGTCCCGTCTGCATAGACGGTGAGTGGATGAGAAAGTGCAATGCCGAACTATACAGCCTATATAAGGACATCGACTAAGCCAGAACAGTTCACATACAGCGACTGAGATGGGTGGGTCATGTAGAGCGGATGGAGCCCAACTTTCCCGCCAAGAAAGTCTTCAAATCCACACAGGATAGACGGCGCAGTAGAAGACGACCGCGTGGTAGGTGGCGCAAAATAGGGGAGGGGGCCCTCAACCAACTTGGCGTGCGCAACTGGAGATTGATTTAGGTTTGTTGGTTAAGGCCCAGGTACACCCCGGACTGTAGCGCCACATAAGTAAGTAAGTAAGAATTTGATTTCTCTCAACAGATTAGATATTAGCGCTGCAATGTGGTGTCATTACTAGACACTGTCTAATAGGCAAGCATGTAACAAGCGTATTTTCAAACGATTTTTGTAGAAGCTACTCGGACAGAGAAGAGAAATATATGATTTATAATATTTTTAGTACATGTTCAACTCTCTCCCTCAGAAGGAAGCTTCACTTAGGAGTTCTTTAATACAAAAAAAAACAAGGTTTTAACGAGTTAGTAGGGATCAGATGATCCAAAAAGGCGGGTCTCTGGTCTAAGTGTGTTGGCGTAATCTGGCAAGCACTTCAACCTAACCTAACGTAACCTAACATAGGGCGTAGAGTGATTCATAGATGTATAATACCCTTACTTAAAGTGACTGATGATATTCGAGAGTCAATTGATGTTAACAACATGTCGTTCTTGACATTCTTAGACTTTTCGAAAGCTTTTGATACCGTCAGCCATGATTGTCTACCTAATAAGCTGGTTAAGCTCTTTAAGTTTACCAATTCTGCAGCTGATTTTATAACATCTTATTTGTTTAGCAGAGATTAAGTTGTTCTCGTCAATGATAGAACGTCATCTGCACTATCCCTCAGAACAGGAGTTCCCCAAAGAACAGTCCTTGGGCCAATTTTATTTTCAAGGTACTGGGACCTGCTGCTGATGTAAATACAACAAACGTGGCTTTTATCAACAGGGTTGATAATGGAGATTCCAACTTGGGTGATTAGCTGTATTGTGTTGCGGTTGTTTTTATGTATTCTTCGTTAGCTCATGTCCACATCTATGGTAATTAGTTTACTGTAACGTTTGATTTGTTTTGTTCATTCGATTTGTCTTTGTTTACGCATAAGTAAATGAATTGAAATGAAATTATAATTTTATTAATGTAGCTCATATTTTTCATAATATTTTAATATTCAAGATTAGATAAACCTGGCTGTTTGATAATTTAGTTAATTATGGCTTGAAATATTCGTAAATGTTTTTGAGCTTTTGTGTTTGTGGAGATCGCTTCCTCTGATTTGGTGATAGCTTTATCTGATGTATAATAAATCTTTACATTTATGGTCTTAGGTATAGGGTCGCTCTCAATGTGATGTGAAGTGCACATACTCGTACTGGGCTAAGTGTTTGTCATACAAATCCCAGTAGTATTCGTTCTATGGTGGCGTTTCCATAGTAAATAGTAGGTCTTGTGCGTTGAGATCAGTAACGGCAATAATGAAAAGTGTTTATCGGCAGTGGTGTATTAATAATACTTATTTAAAAATAATATTTCCAAACCAAATCTCGAGGAACTTGAAGACACGTTGCATAAGTTCGCTACTAAATATACGGACATTTCAATTGTCGGTGATTTTAGTGTAAACATTCTCGTTAATGTTAAGGCGAACCCCACAGGCGGATCAGTAGAAATGCGGTGAAGTGGGAGGGTCGTGATCCCTTGTTTTCAGATCATAACCTCACTGATAAAAAGGAAGAAGAAGTAGAAGGTTCTCGTTAATGTTAACGAGAAGGAGTAAGAAGTTTTAACAATGCCTGACTATTGTGTGGCATGCTTGTTTGAAGTCACTATAGAATCCGTTGCTAATTGAAATGTTGTTAACAAGTTTGAAGTTTAAAGTGCTAGGGAACGGCCAAGTAAGACACAAATCTGAATTTATTCATTCAGTATTTATTGTTCTTTCAAGTTCGATGCACTTAACTCAGATAATATCAGATATATTAGTTACAGGACGTTTTGTTACTTACTTGAATAACAACAACATGATTTTTCTCTGGCAATCTGATTTTCAAAATAAGCATGGCTGTGAATCAGTAGTCATTTAAGTCTCTAGGGACTTTCGTATGGAACTGGATTCCGACAATACTTGTCTATTGTAACTATCAGAAATTTCAAATCCTTTCGATTGATTAAATTCAAACTTTCTAGTACAACTTTTTGTTTGTTACATAACTATCACAGGGAGAAGGTTCAAACAATCAGTACTGATCCGCAGGGGTCATATTTTCACTATACCTATAGCCCTGTTTCATCATCACCCATGATCCAAGTTAACATGATCGGCTGTCTACCTGCGGAATGTAAAAGTGCAAGCAGTGTAATCCAGTTGCACGTTCATCCGCTGTGGGGATCAACTTTGAATCTTCGTGCGCGTTAGGCAATGGGTCTGCGTGAGAAATGCAACTGAGTAATTTTAGATTTAAGAATTGAAATATGTAAAATTTTAGGTTTAGAGATAAAACTGTAAAATAGAATGAGGCATTCAAATTGTGACCGGTAAACAGAGCAGTTGGCTCCCGAAAATCAATTAAATATTTTTATAACGTAACCTGTAGTTTAATTTGAACGGGTTGTTGGAGGTTCCCAGTTTTTGTGCTTGAACCTGAAAGGACATCGTTAACTGGCGCCGCAGGGACCTCCAACTATCCTCACAACGAGTTCCGCGAAAGTGAAATAAATACAAAATATGATAAAAGGAAGTCTAGTTCCGCGAAAGTTAATAAAGAGAAAAAAGTACTGTGAATCAGAAGCAAAGGCAAAATATATAACAAAAATCTCCCCAGTTATCTGGACGCCACCCCCGGAGAATCTCTGAAGCATAAACAACTGAGCTTCAAGAACTACTACACCAAAATCTTTCTCTCTCTCTCTATCCTTTCCAACGCCCACACTGTGTGTAAACATGTTAAGGGTATTCATAACCCTTTGAGTGCGCAAAAAAAAAAAAACAAAAAAAAAATAATAATAAAAGATAAAAGGGAAAAAATCCTATCCCTTAATAGTTGTTTGAAATTGTAACAGTTAAGTGCAACAAGTTAAAAGTTGTTCTAACAGTCGTAACCATTAAAGTGAGAGCGCCATCCAGAGCATCTCTTGAGCATTCAGGCTAACTAGACTTAGATCTAAGATATGAACATTGATAATGCAGTAGATAATTTCGAAGAATCATATTAGGAAAAAAAGAAAGATAAAATTATTAATAACTCTCACTTTTTTTTTCAAATAATTTTGTGACAATCACCATAAGAACATATAGAGAAATACACATTTCACCTTACCAAAACATGCTTAGGAGCAGTCTTTCAGGAAAAAAGGGGCGGTTCACTATTAAATTATTTAATCATAATTTCGGTGGTATTGACCTTCGTACCTTAGTAAGTTGTTTGCAATTTTCAACGCTTACGACGAAAACGGATAAATACTAACCTTCCGATCCGGAGTGACTACCCCGAAAGTTAATGAAGAGCTCTCAGCGGGCATCTAGGGACTAATATGGTATGTTGATCGTCATAAAGAAGAAATTCAAAGGAATTAACTAACAAGTAAAGACACAAAACTGAGCCTATAAATAAACGCCAAACTATACAAGAAATGGTTGTTGTAAAAGAAAACTTATTCATTAAATAAAAAAATTAACAGGAAAATTTGATACATATATGTACGTACATACAGATAAGACTGTAATTAAGGGCTACTGCAAAAAACCACTAAGGTGCAAACCACCATTATTGACGCTAAAATAAATTTTCCTTTTTACCGGAAATAATTAACACTTCTGTCGTTGCACACCCTCGAACTTTGCTAGTAACACAACCAAGTCGTGCATACCATACCCTTGCACCAGCTTAGTTAAATGGATAAACTTAAAAATTCAGTAACCTAACTTACGGGTGCGGTTAATACCATTCTTGAACAGCTCAGAAGTATGGAGGGCCGCATTGGCCAAATTGAACAACGCAATCCTAGACAGGCAATCCAATCCCTTTCGGGGCAACTGAGGGTCATAAAAAGCCGTATCGACTCGATGGAACAGGCGGGCCCGGCTGTTATACCGATACCACAAGCCGAAAATCCAATACCACTCCAAGAGGCTAATAGTGAACAAGACCTGAAGGATATATCCAAGCTTCCGGACTCCGTGAAGGAGCTTCAGGTTTTTGATGGTAACCCGGTGCACTATATCTCCTGGGTTCATAGTGTAGAAACGATATTAAAGAACTACGAAATCGTTCGTAGCAAGCCCATTTATCGGGCAATCGTCCAGCACATTCGGCAAAAAATAAGAGGCAAAGCCGACTCCGCCCTCGTGTCCTACAACATATTTGACAACGAAAAATTAAAAGAGTCCGAAATCAAAAGGTTTTCTCTTTGCATTATGCAGATAAGAGGGATATTCGAACCCTCGAGCACCAATTGAACAAACTCACGCAGGGCAGCTCGAGAGTCGATGATTTCTATGTCACCCTTAATCACCAATTCGCTCTGATCCTCAATAAGATTAGATGCGAAACGTACTCCACCGAGACCCTAGTAGACACATATCGGAATCGTGCATTAGATGCTTTGTGTGCGGACTGAATGGGGACCCTTCAAGGTTACTTACAATTCAGAAGCCTAGACCCCTGTCAGAGGCATATTCAGCTTGCATCGAAATGCAGAACCTTAATTTCAGGAGTAATTCGGTGCACATCCAGTCGCCGAATACAATATTATCCCCCGTCTACTATAATTTTAAGAATGACGGAGGGCCTCTTCCTTCTGGAAATCCAACTAAGCCAGAGGCCACGTTCCTCATGGAACTCGGGATTCAAACGACACCATTCTCCACCCGACGGGCCTAAAGCCTGCAATTAAAATGGAAGTAGATAATTCCGCTCAAACAAAAAAATGTTAATTATATGAATCGACCGAATAACCCATTCAAGCGAGAAGCTAGTTCCGACAACTATCCACGGAAACAACAATGATGTTACCATATAGAATCGACCACCGACCAGGATCCTGACGCGTCAAAGACCACAGACATCTCTGCCGAGGGGCCTAGAGACGAACATTTTATGGCAGCGCGTACCATACATGGAGTATGTCACGCGGGACGGGAAAATCCTGAATTTTCTCGTGGATACCGGTGCAAATAAAAATTTCCCTAAGTATATAGGTTGTTCCAAAGAAGCCAAAGCCTAACGGGGAGAAACAATACCGAACGGTCATCGACTATAAGCGATTGAACTCGGTAACCATCTCGGACACATATCCAATCCCTGATATTAACAGTACCCTCGCGAGTCTCGGGGATGCTAGATTCTTTACGACACTCGATCTCACATCAGGATTCCACCAGATC
The DNA here is from genome assembly GCA_945910035.1 of Brachypalpus laphriformis. Lineage (NCBI taxonomy): Eukaryota > Metazoa > Arthropoda > Insecta > Diptera > Syrphidae > Brachypalpus > Brachypalpus laphriformis. The sequence continues at coordinate 104,724,011 of OX246754.1, read as the reverse complement.
CTAATGAAGGAGAAGGACATTCCCAATACTGCCTTCTCGACCTTGAACGATAAATACGAATACCTAAGACTACCATTCAGCCTCAAAAACGCTCCCACCATCTTTCAGCGTATGATAGACGATGTTCTAAAAGAACTGATCGGTAAAATTTGCTATGTATATGTATATTGATGATATCATAATTTACAGCAAAACCGAATCCGATCACCTGAGTGGCATTGCGATTGTATTCTCTAAGATCTGTCAGGCTGAAAAAGTCTAAAGATTAATCTGGAAAAGACTCACTTCATGGCCACCAGTGTCGAATTCCTTGGTTATCTCGACACTCCAGAAGGTATTCTTCCCGATCCAAAGAAGGTTAAGGCTATCGAAGGAATTCTTCCCCCCAGCACCCTTAAAGAGCTAAAAAGTTTTCTTGGACCAACATCATATTATAGGAGATTCATTAGAGACTACGCCAAGATAGCAAAACCTCTAGAAAATATGACTCGTGGAGACAGCACAGGTGAAGGCCAACCAATCAAAAAAAGTTCCTATTGCTCTTGATAATGCAGCACTTAAGGCGTTTGAAGATCTGAAAGAGCTGCTTACTCCCGCGGAGGTATTGACATTCCCAGACTTCGAGAAACCTTTTAATCTGACTACGGATGCCTCTGATTATGCCATCGGGGCTGTTCTATCCCAAGGTGAGCATGGCAAAGATAAACCGATCAAATACATCTCCCGTTCCTTAAACCGGGCCGAAGAAAACTATGCAACGAATGAAAAAGAGTTGTGTGCCATAGTGTGGGCACTCGATAACCTGAGAAACTATCTCTATGGAGCTAAATAAATACGCATATACACTGACCACCAGACTTTGACCTTCACTCTTAGTAATAGAAATTACAACGCGAAGCTCAAACGGTTGAAAGCGAGAATTGAAGAATATAGCTACGAGTTGATTTACACACCTGGTAAATCAAACTTTGTGGCTGATGCTCTCTCGCGGTTCAGAACAGATGTCAATCACATGTCAGGCTCCCCCGATGTTGCGGGCGAAGCAAATAGCGAGGATACTCGAACCTTAACAGCGAGTTAGTGTACAGACGTAGGTAAAGAAACTGCAAGCGAGGGACAAAGCACAAGGACAGACGACATACAGACTGGCATCGCCGACGAAGGTCTGTGTGAAAAATCGATTGACGACAACGAATCCTGTACAATGCATAGTGCCGAACAAGAAGTTCAGACTTACCACCGCACGTGGAGGTTCCGTTAAATGTTTTTAGGAATCAATTGATTTTTAGAATTGGCATCGATATTATTTCTCACGAGGAACCGCAGACGGCATTCTTGCTGTCTCTCAGCAGAAAAGACTGTAGACAACTTATTGGCGTCTTGACAGGCCACTTTGCTTTTGCCAAGCACCTTAACGTGTTGGGCTTAAGTGACACTACAATCTGCGATGCTTGTGGAGAGAGCGACGACACCGCGGAACATTATCTCTGTGAGTGTTCGGCCTTTGCTCGTATCAGGTGGCAGATCCTCGGTGCCGATGTGGTGAGTGCTGGTACTGTAAGCTCCTCATAACTGAAGTGCTTGCTTGGCTTTCTTAGAAAGAGGAAAGGAAATTCCAATAAAATGGGTAAATCAGGGTTTGCTCTCTGGTAGTACAATTGACCAGTTGCGTCTGAGTGCTCCAGTTGAGCGTTTCCTATCACGACAAAAAAAAAAAAAAAACCGCATCCTGGCTACCACTGCCATTACATTTCCACTAGGAAATTAGACCGGACCAAACTTGGGGAAATCTTGAGGGAAAAACTAAACCCAAGCGTAGTCAATGGAGTAAAAATTCCAGAGGACTATCTTGGTATGCTCCAGGATGTATATTTAGAGAGTTTCGAGAAATATAAAATACCTTTGACACAGAGAGTGGTCGAGGTTGTCGCTAATGAAGAACGCAAACTCTTGATCATCGAAAGAGAACACAGGAGGGCTCATGGGGCTGCTAGAGAAAACAAAGAGCAAATCCTTGAGGAATTTTATTTCCCGCAAATGATGTCTTGCATCAACAAGTTCGTTCGGATAATATTGTAAAATAGAATTATGCATTCAAATTGTGACCGGTAAACAGCAGTTGGCTTTCGAAAATAAATTAAATATTTTTATAACATAACATGTAGTTTAATTTGAACCGGTTGTTGGAGGTTCCCAATTGTATTTTTTTACTTGAACCTGAAAGGATATTAGATGTGTTTTAGTATCACCCATGATCCAGATCAGATCATTGGTGTGTATGCATTACAATAACAATACGAGATCTTGGTTTTCATTTAAATCTATGATCCGAAAATTAATTCGCCTACTCCTTAATTCGCCTACGAGTTGCACTTTTGTCGACAATTGTCAAAACTCCTGACAGATTAAAATATGAAATACTTTCTGCACTTTAAATATTATTCTATGATTTCTATGCTTTCTTTGCATTGGAATTATGCACATAAAAGCAAATGCTTATAATTTGCTAATGATTTCAAATTACTAATTATTGAGTGAATATACACCATTTGAATGAATTAGGATCGGGAAAACGTACAGTAAAAGAAAAAGATAGTATACTCTTTGGATTTTATTAAAGAAAATCAGTCGCATGGCAACTCCGCTTGAAGAAACTCAGCTGTTCAATTCTAATGGAAAAGAGGAAAACAAATAATTGTTACTTTAAATAACTAATTATTGAATGAAAACAATAACAAGTTGTACACCAGAAAAAACAAATGTTATTCTGGATGCATACAGCAAGAGTTAAGCACAATTGCAGCACAAAATAAACCATATTTCGAAGCGGAAACTATAACCACACCACAAGACACAACGAAAATTCGTTGATCCAGATCCAGATCGTTTTATTTTCATCGTGTGATCTGATATGGATCATGGGTGATAATAAAACACGGCTTATATATTCATAATCCCCCGGATTCTATAGCCTCTTGCAATATACAAATGTATGCGGACGATTTTTTAATATCTGTACTTATGTCGGTCAGTAGGCCTGAGAGAGACTTAGCGGCTAGGATGAATGCAAATCTAGATAGAATTCAACTCTGGTCTAATCTTAATCAGTTTAAACTGAATCCCTCTAAGACTCTTGCGATGCTAAGCTCAGGAAAAGAACTGGGAACTACAGAATTTCCCCGGCTTGTTCCTAATGGCGATATTATTCCATACGTGAACAAGTGAAATATTTTGGATTTACGCCAAACAGCAAGTAAAACTGCTGCGACGTTATTCCGACCACAATTGGGGGAAATTGCTCTGGATTGCGCAGCTTGAGATGCTCCGAGACGCAAGTATGCTGACAAGTGGTGTCGAAAGAGTAAAGCTATGCAGTACAGTAATTGTTTTAATTATGTCGGTGGAAAACGATATTGCAGGAATCGAAAAGTTATGCAGCCTGGAACAATGGAATACGTGGAATTTCCAGGTAAAAATAATTTTGAGCTCCTATGATCTTTCTAAGTATATCATGGGAATTGAAGAAAAAAAAGTGCAGGGTGCTTCTGAAGTGAAAAGAGACTTCCCGAAGAGCTAGGAGGCATGGACATTGGCTGATAGCAAAGCACAAAAGATTATTGTTACCAGCGTCGGTTCACAACCTCTTCTTCAGATTTTAAGTTGCGTATCATCGAAGCAGATGTGGGATAAGCTAGAAAATGTTTATGAGTTAAAATCGAAATCTAGTGTTCATATGCTACAGCAGAAATTTTATAGTTTCTCTAAAGAGTAGGTCAGGCAAAGGTTTTTTTTAAAGCCCCTGACATTGGAAGAAAGATTGTGCAAAGCGAAGAGAAAAAGATTCTCATTACATCAATGAGAAAAGATGCAATGCGTTCTTTTTTTTTGCCGAGAGCAGGTGAAAAATCTTCTAAAGACACCATGAGGCCTGACCGCGCGTGCTAATGGTGGTGTGAGATTTTTACACATTAAAAAAACACATCTCTTCAAAATTAATACTACAACTAAGCCGACGCTTATTTAGCAGTTTTATTTTCGCTTACGAGACTCGTGATTTTTGGTAAAAGATGTTCGTGTGTAGTTAAAAAGAAATGTAGCACTTTATAAATATTTGCCGCAACAGCTCTTTAAGTGCCAGGGCCTAGCTTCTCGCAACCACTCATGTTGTGTCCGTTATATTTTTCACACCTACAGGGACCTACAGTTTAGTACCGTATCCGAACGGCGATTTGAGAAGCTTTTTCGAGATAACAATGGATGTGTTGATGATTTTTGGTGTTTTCTGGGACTCGAACTTGGAACTTCATGCATAGTAATCCGACACACTGCGCCCACTGTAGCACTTTAGACAGGTTAAATCCGAATGAAAGTTCCATCAAGTAGTTGAATGACGGTACGGTTACAATGGCCCTGAACACGATCTTTGTGCTTACGCGGAAATTTTGTTATCTCTTCGACGACGCAGGGAATTCCCAGATCCCGATGAATATCTTCGTTACGTACATACCACGGTGCGTTAACGTTCGCTCTAAGAACTTTATTTCCAAGTTTGTATGATGTTTTTATTACTTTTCTTGGTGCAACCCCATAGTTGTATAACATACGTCCACACAGGCTTTAACACTTGCTCATAGATAAGCAAATCGCCGTTCGGATACGGCACTAAACTGTAGGTCCCTCCCATTATGTGAAAAATATAACGCACACAACATGAGTGGTTGCGAGAAGCTAGGCCCTGGCACTTAAAGAGCTGTTGCGCCAAATATTTATTTTTATTTCTTATAGATAAGCAGTTTGTTATGTAGGCTCAACTTCGAATGTTTTCCGAGTAGGCAGTACATTTGTCGGTATTTGTTTTCGAGCTCATCGCGTTCTACGTGCGATTTCCATTTAACCTTGACATCTAGAGTCATTCTTAGATATTTTGCTTCGTTCGCGAACGGTATTTGAGCCGAGTTTAGATATACAGGCAATCTATCCACTTTTTGTAGGTAAAGTTGGCGTGAGTGGATTTGCTGTCGTTTAGCACAGTACGCCAAGAATTCGTCCAAGCATGGACTTTATTAATAGCATGTTGCAGCTTTCCAGTTGCTGCTTCAATAGTATCGTCCGTTGTCAATCACCCCTATCATTCAATCCGTCGGATCTGAGATCCACGTTCACCTTTGATGGGTATCATTCAATCCGCCGGTTGCACTGTATTACCAATCACAATTTTCGCCTGTCAAAGTCAACTATTGAGTGGTGTGTATACAAACAAAAATTGCTACAAAAACAATAAAAATGGATATTATTGCTTTGTATTTTGAGGAGACGAGGAAATATTCTCAAATAAGAGAACCGCGCAAATTTAAGAGGATCTACCGAAAATATTATGGAGCTATCAGATGCAACGTAAGTGGTTTCATTGCCGTGGATAACTTTTATGAAAATTTATTTTGATTTCGCAGTTTTATCAAAAATCAAATCAAACTCTATTTTCTTCCTAAAACTAAATAACAATTTTATTGATCAACATTTTTGATGTATTGCAAAAAAAAACTTACATGTTTGATGAAGGAACGTCTTCTCTTGAAACACAGTAGAATAACGCCGTAAAACAAACAAATCCGCTATGAATTCGATGCGGATGTGAAACGTCAATTTTTGTATGGGGAGATCCGTCCACCCGTTTTGAATGATCACCTGAATCTCATTCACATTACCGATTAGTGAACGATTCCAATCGAACGATTTGAATGATACCGAAGCTGACATTTCGCTGGATCGTTCCCCCCGGCGGATTGAATAATAGGGGTGAATATCGCCGTATCGACCGAAAACGTGCCGACGACGCGGTTTCTTTCCTGCAGGATGTCACGCGTGTAGACTACATTATAGATGTTGGCCAAGGACACTTCCTTGTGGGAATCCGGCCGAAATCTCCTTGAAGTCATAGTAATAATTTCCGTGCTTAACACGAAAGAGTCTCTCAGTGTAGAGTTAACGTGGCAGACTTGGAGTACAAATGCATCTGCATTTGTACTCCAAGCCTTCGTGCCAAACTTAAACGAAGGCTTGTGAGACATCAAGAAATACACCAGAACAAATCTGTTTTTCTTCGAGAGCTTTCTCAACCACGTCAGTTATTTTGTGGACTTGGTCGTTTGTAGAATGTTTGATTCTAAGTCCAAACTGATGGTCAGAAATGAGACGTCTTTCGTCGATTACGGGTTGTAGACGTTTGGAAAGTAGTTTTTCGAATATTTTTTTTAGATAACCGGCAATAGGGAAATAGGCCGAAATAATTTCTTCTCTTACAGAGGTTTGCCTGGTTTCGGGACCATTATAATCTCGCCGACTTTCCATTGTCTCGGAACTTAGAGCAATCTGAACGAAGCGTGGATCAAATATATCAGTTTGTTAAGAGCTTTATTCGGCAATTTCTTGATCACCTGCGCCGTTATCAAGTTGTAACCCGGAGCTTTTTTCGTCTTTAGATTTTTAATCACTTAACTCAGTTCAATCAATGCAACTTATTTTGATTTAAAATTGTCAGATGTTCTGACTGGGGAGTTAAGAAAGGATCGTCGAACGGCTTAAACGTTTCTTCTAAGTGCAAAGCAAAAAGCTCTGTCTTCTCTTTGTCGCTCTTGGCCCAGTTTCCATAATTTTTCCGAATTGGTTCCGATTAGCGCTTTCTAAAGCGAATAATTTGATTCTCTTTCACCGGAGAGATTTTCAAGGTACGTCGCTATCGTTTTGCTTTTAAATTCCCGAATACTATCTCTAAGGCGATTGCATAGTCGGCTAAGGACCGTTTTATGCTGCGGTGCACGTGCGATTTACCATTTCTTTCGTGCTTTTCGTTTCTCCCTCACCAATGATTCAATGATTCCTCTGCGATACTTTTCGTTGCGGTTGATCATCTAGCTTCTAGAAGGAGTGTTTCTCCATGCCGCTCTTTAGATTGCTTCAACGAAACGATCAACTTCGTTCTCTAATTCACAAGGTGTTTTCAGTGATGCATTTAATGCGATATTTGTTTCACAATCATTCTTAAAGCCCTTCCAATTTGTTTTTTTGCTGGTAAGTCTTAGAGGTCCTTTTTTCTTGATCAAAGCCGGTCCTTTTTTCTTGATCAAAGCCTCCCCAAGTAATAAAATAAGCGGAGAGTAGTCAGAAGAGAGATCAAAACTTTCTTCGGCTGTAATAAACTTCCCGTAAATGCCTTTTGTAACGAAAAACCCGATAAGATCGGGAATTTTTTGTGAGTCGGTTGGCTAGTACGTCGGTTTTCCTGTTGAATAAAAACAACAACCGAATTCATTTGCCAATTCGTAGACAATTTCTCCTTTAGAAGATGTACATCTTGAACCCCAAAAGGTGTGCTTGCGTAGAAATCTCCACCAATAAAGAAATTTTAACCAAGGGCATTGAAGACATGAAAGTAGTCTTCTTTTTTTAGTGGGCATCGCGGCGGAAAGTAAACAGATGCTATATTATGGCTCAGGTGTTTATTTTTAACCCTTACCGCGTACAACTGAAGTTTTTCTAGTTCTATGCTTATATCGACCGAGTGTTCGATGTTAGTTTTAATGAATAAGGGCGAACCGCCCCACGCTCTATCAGAAGAATAATAGGCGTGATAACCAGCGTAGCCTCTTATCTTTATTTGCGATTCCCTTGTTAGATGGGTTTCGGAGATCAAACATATGTCGATATTTTCTCTTATTAGAAACATTTCAAATTCGTTAGATTTTTGTAAGAGTCCATTTGCATTCCATGTTAATATTTTAAGCAAAGTTCATATCTGCTTAGATTTAGATATAAGGTTAGCGATAAAAAAGCCTTCGACGTTACTGAGACGTTCGAGAATCCGTTAATTTCACATTGTTCCTCGAACTTAGCGTAGATGCAGTTCAGAATTTCATTCAACGGATCAGAGGGTGGTCCGTCGTTTCGTTTGGTTGCTTTGACTGCAGCCTGAGAATGCGTCCGACGTCCGAGGTTCGCTGGATTATTCGGGGTTATTTTTCGTTCAGCCTTTTTAGTGGACGACTTATACGTACGTTTAATCGGCTCAGAAGGCTGATTGACTGTTTCAGGAGTCTGCACTGCTGATTCGAGCGTCCTTTCAGTCGGCTCAGGAGCCTGTGCAACTGGCTTACGAGCCCGCTTAGTCTGCTTAGCAACACGTTCTACCGACTTAGGATCCCGATCGACTGATTTCGTTCCCCGTACAAACGGCGTTGTAGATTTTTTTTTCCCGTCGCATCTGTAATTCCCTTGCGACCTGGCAACCGCTATAATTTGCTGGGTGCCTTCCTTTGCAGTTAACGCAAGTTGCTTTTTCATTTTTGCTCAAACTGCCATTTTCCGAAGAGTGTTTTCCTGCGCACTTAACGCAGCGCGGCTCTTTCCGACAGTACGCCTGTGTTTGACTAAACTCTTAGCATTTCTTGCATTGAGGGATTGTCTTCGTGTTGACACGTAGTGGCTCAATTTTAACGACCATACTCATGATTTTACGAATATTATATATCTTTTCCTGGCTTTCCGTTTTATCGAATGATAGCACAAAAAGCTGAAGTTTACGTTTCACTATAGCTTCTTCTCCGCGGTCGGGTCATTTTCCCTCTTTTTTTAAAAGGTTTACGGCGTCGAGAATGTTATAACCTCTATCGCGTAAGTCACCTATAACGTCTTCTTTAGCGCACGATGAATGAAGTCCTCTAGCTACGACCCTCAAGGGTCTCTCAGACTTGTCTTCGTAAGTATGCCATTGAATTTTTTCGTTGTTAAGCTTTTGAGATACACCCGATAGCCCTCAGCGTCATTAACCTTGATTTTCCATGCATCGTTTCGCAAGTTTCGGAAGTTACTTTAAATTCTGTAGCGGTCGTTGTTTTTAGCATTTTTCTCAAAGAATTATAGTCTGCAGCACCTGTAATATTTATTGGTGGAGGTGAGCGTTTGCTCTCAATTTGCTTTTCTGCTTTTGGCTGCGCTTTGCGATTACGTTAATGTTGTGGAACAACCTCGGGCAATGAACCGGCCTTACGTTTCTTAGATGGTCTTCGTTTAAGTATCCAATCCGTTTCGCGCACGCGTTCCTCTTCGTCCGTACTGTAGTGATGGCTATCCGGAGAAGGCTCACTATGAGTAACCGTCTGCGTTTTTGAAGACTCGATTTGAAAGATACTTTATTCACTGATTCGTTTCTCAACTTTGCTTTTGAGCTCTCGATACAACAGCTCCATTTCATCGAGTCTCTTACGGAGGATGGCGTTTTCCTTTTTCCGAGTACTCTCTTCCAAGGCTTGCGTTTCCCGAATCAACACATCCGGGTTCGCAAGACTTTTATTTTGTGGTTTAGGAGAAGTCTTTTGAGGCGGAGATCTTTGTAGTCTTGATCTTTTCCTAAACGGGTTAATTAAATTTTGATGCAACAAATAGCTCTCCCCAGAATCCGTAGAGCATGCCTCTTGCGATGGTGGATGTTTCAGTTGAACTGGCCTGCCACTTGGGGTATAAATACCGTTAGTTTTGTTCATTGCATAATTTGTATTACCGTCATTTAAAGGAAGACGGCGGGTTGTCATTTTAGTCGCCTTTTACGACAGGCATGTCTACCCTGGGTATATTCTGTCTATCTAAAATTCTAAGGAAAGACAATGGCTTGGAGTACACTAAAGAAAACATACAAGACCTTTTGGCTCAGCTATGTGTATTTCATCAAAAAACAGTTCCGTACACCCCAGAACAAAATGGTAGTGCAGAACGTGAGATGCGTACTATCGTTGAAGCTGCACGTACCATGATCCATGCAAAGGATTTGGATAAGAAGTTTTGGGCGAAGGTTGTAAATACGGAAGTAGATGTACTAAGTCGCACTGGTACCAGTAAGGTGAAGGTAATTGCGCATATATCAGAACAAAAAAGGCAGAAGTGGGATAGTAAAGCTAAGAAAGGAAGTTTTATTAGCTATGCAGAAAATGTTAAACGGTATCGAGTGTACATTCCGGAAGGCAATCAGATCGACATTTGTAGGGATGTGATATTTACCGATACAGGAGATCATAAGCAAGTTATGGCACCAGACTCGACTGTTTCTCTGTTTACAGAAGATATTGGTTTCACTACTGGTAAAGATGTTGTCAATGATGCTAATGTCGAAAGTGTGGCTTATGGTGAAGTTGGTGTTTATGTCGGTCGTGAAGCGGAAAATGCAATGGATGAACAGGAATCGGATGAAGGAGGAGAGAGTGCCAATATAAGGGATCGTTTGAGATGTAGGACTAAGAATTAGGAAAGTTATCTCAATTGCTGTTTGGAAGAGGGTTTTGCATTTCGTGCAGAGTCTTATATTCCGACAAGTTTCGAAGATGCGATTAAGTGCAATAAATCGGATCAGTGGAGAAAAGCAATGGATGCGGAAATTTCTTCACTTCAAGAAATTTGGATTTTTGTAAAACTATTCACAAATCGTAAATTAGTGGATACTTAGTGGGTGTATCAAGTGAAATCTGCAACAGAAAATGAACCTGTCCGTTTAAAGCGCGATTGGTGGCTCGGGGCTTTAGGCAGCAGTATGGCATTGACTACTTTGAAACATTTAGCCCAGTTGCAAAGTTTTCATACATAAGAACAATTCTATGTGTTGCGGCTCATGAGCAATTGCACCTTAAACAGTTTAATGTTAAACTGCATTTTTAAATGGAGAATTAAAGAAGAAATCTACATTTGCCAGCCGAAAGGATACGAGGATGGAACTGGTCGAGTATGTAAGTTGCAGAGGAGCTTATATGGTCTGAAGCAAGCATCAAGGTGGTGGAACCAAACTTTTAAGAAGTTGTTAAGAAATTTTTAATTTAAAGCTGGTGATGCGGATACTTGCGTGCTTGTGTGCAATAAACATAAAGCAAAAACTATATTGGCGATTTATATCGACAATGGACTCGTGGCATCAACTGAGGAGAAAGAGATAGAAGAGCTATGTGAATAATTGAAGCAGAATCTTCAAAACAAAATTTTCCCTGCACAACATTTTTTGGGATTGGAGCTGAGAAGGTTAAGCCAATCGCAATATATAAAACGAATGATTGACAAGTTTAACATGAATGATTCCGTCCCAGTTTCAACCCCTTCGGACACTTCGTTTAATTCATTTGGTGGGCTTAATAGCTCAAAAGAAAAAAAAACCGTTTCCCCTTCAGACAAGCTGTCGGAAGCCTGATGTACCTTATGGTGGCTACCCGACCAGATATAGCATTTGCGGTTGGATGTGTAAGCCGCTATCTAACAAATCCAAATGAACTCCACGTGAATATGGTGAAGAGGATTCTACGCTACATTAAAGGAACGGCTGACTATGGTATGATTTTTAAATGTAATGAATTTACTTCATCTTGTTTCAGTGATGCAGATTATGCTGGGGACGTTATTACCAGACGGTCCACCAGCGGTGTTGTGTTCCTTATCGGACCAAGCTGCATCACTTGGTCTTCACAAAGACACAAATGTATTCCCCTGTCAACTGCTGAAGCGGAGTTTGTTGCTGCATGTCACGCTGTCAAAGAGTTAATCTGGATCCAACAACTTTTGGTCGTTTTGCTGAAAGATTTTACTGTGAAACCTGCTCTTTTTGTAGATAATAAGGGCGCTATTCGGCTTATCAAAAACCCGGAATTTCACAGAAGAACAAAACATATTGATGTTCGCTATAATTTCATAAGTGAAAAATATGAAGGCGAGCTGTTTAACATGGAATCCGTTTTAACTAAAAATCAAATAGTTGATATTTTCACTAAACCGCTTCCCAAAGATACATTTGCTAGATTTGTGTTTATGATGGGAATTGAACCATTTCATTCTAATGTTTAAAATAGTGTAGTATCAAGTACATCGTCAGGTACTTTGTGCAACGACATCTATTGCCTACTAGTAGTAAATATTCCAACCTGATGTGCTTACGTTCCAACCTGGTGTGCTTACGTTCCACAATTGTTCCACACAATATCCCAATATTCCAGGATCCTCGATTCACCCGGAGAAACATCTAGCATGTTCTAGAACCCCTTACAATTTCCTATAAATACCCATACCACAACCACCGTGGATATAGTTGGTTATAAGTGCATACAGCGATTACAAGAGGGAGATTCGACCAGTGGTGAAAACAAGCGATGTATTGAAAGTAAATCTGTAGCGACAATTAAAATAAATAAAGAGTAAAGTGATTGAATACTGAGTTGAAGTAAAGTTAGTGTTTGATAATAAATAAACGATTAAAATACACAAAAGACGGTTTTATTTAAACGAACCCCAGAAAGAATATTACATTGGTGTCAGAAAAGTGGAATAAAACAAATTTTGTGTATTGCTTATTGTGTAAGTGAAAAGAAAATGGTTCGGAAATTGCTAGAAGATTTGTCATTGGTGCAACTAAAGGAAGCACTGAGCCAGCGGGATCAGCCTACGGCTGGTACGAAGAGAGAATTGATCATTAAGTTGCGGAAAATAATGACGGACGAGGGTACAGATCCTGAAACAGCTTTGTTTGACGTCGAAGAAGAACAAGTAAGTACGACGAGTGACATGTCGGCTTTAATGAAATTGTTATCTGAAAAATTCGAGAAGATAGATAATTCTTTCGATGAGCAAAAGAATTCTCAAGATGAAAAATTCGAGAAGCTAGAAAATTCCTTGACTGAGCAGAAGAATTCTCTAGACGCTAAGCTCGACGAACAAAAGAACTCTCTGGAACATCAGCTATGCGATCAAAGGAGTGTTCTCGAAAGCAAATTCGATGAACAAAATAAAAGTTTGGAAACAAGATTTGGAACAATTGATGAGAAGTTTGAAAACGTAGAGGCAAAAATTGAGACATTTGAAACAGCCATTGAAGGAAGATTCGAGAGTGTTGAAAAGAAGTTCGAGGCTGTTGAAGGAAGATTCGAGAATTTGGCAAAGGAACTCGAATGCGTGAAGAAACAGAAAGTTCGGGAGTATTCAACCGACTGCCCGATAAGGAAAGAGATGCAACCTCCCGTCTTCGATGGACAGACATCATGGCCAATATATAAGAGGCAGTTCGAAGCTGCGGCAATGACGAACAACTGGGACGATGAAGAGAGCTCCATTGCCCTCACGCTTGCGCTTAGAGGATCAGCTGCAGAGTTACTACAAACTATTCCCGAGGACAAACAAAGCAACTACGACAGTCTGGTGAAAGCCATTGAGATGCGATTTGGGGACGACCACATGCAGCAAGTATATAGCGTCCAGTTGCGCAGAAGGTCCCAGATGAAGGGTGAGACACTCCAGCAGTTACAAGCAGACATCGAGCGGCTGGCACATTTGTCCTATCCAAACGCCGGTGAGGAGATCATTAACGAGATGGCAACCGAAGCGTTCACCCATGCCATAGCTGATGCGAAACTACAAATGGCGGTAAGAATGGCTGGAAAAAAAACGCTCGCCGAAGCTTTGGCGTTTGCTCTGACAATGGAGGCCGCAGACCAGGCCTGTCAGGGAATCCACCGTGTGAGGGAAGTAGCCGCCATCGAATGCTCTTGCCAGAGGATGGACGTCGAAGACCGAAACAACGCTCGTGGAAGACAAATTCGTTGCTGGAACTGCAACAAAATAGGACACCTACAACGGCAATGCAGAAATCCACCCAGACGCGGAAACTGTCCACATTGTGCGAATAGGCGACGCAACGAAGAACCATCCTACAGGGACAACATCCATCCTGTTGGCCAGGCTTCTCGAAACCAGGAGTCGGGAAACGCCTAAGAGCCAGCTTCGCGGGGCAGAAGTTGGCTAATGGAATCGACGCCCCCAAGACCACCATCCAGGTCTCCCAAACCAAACGATGCAACAAGAGTCTAACAGTGGAAGCATTCATCGGCAAAAACAAGTGCGTGGCTACTATCGATACCGGCGCCACGGCTTCCATTGTAAGAAGAGATCTCGTCCAGAAGTCGTGGCTGCACAACACCAGCTGCTACTGTCTTAGAACTGCGACAGGGGAATCGGCGAAAGTATACGGAGAAGTTCGCCTCACGTTACAACTAGCAGGATTGGCCTTTTCTCATGCGTTCCTGGTGGCCGACATATGTGATGAATGCATCATCGGAGTGGACTTTATGAAACAACATGACGTAATCATCGACATCGGGAAGCAAGTTCTGCGGTACAGGAACGTAGAGATTCCAATGGTGTACGGGAACGAGAATGCAGCACATTTAAGGACAATACTCAGCAAGGACGAAGTCTTACCACCATCTTCCGAGACTATCATTTGGACAAAACTAGAGGGTGATCCTGGGAGCCACCGATTCTATCTATTGGAGCCGGATTCAGGAAGGATATCCCCAAACTACATCGTGGGAAAAGTTTTAGTGGAGCCAAAGAATAGCCTGGTCCCAGTAAGGCTCATGAACTTAAAGAGCCACAGCGTCAAACTGAAACAAGGGGAGGTTATTGGTGAATGTGTTCCGATATGTTTAATCTCGACAATAACTGGAAAGGAATCTGCGGGGCCCGTTTCATCAGCCAGGTTGGCGGAAGTAAGGGACATGATCCTCAAGCACTGCGAACTGGATCGGGATCAGCGTGCCATGGCAGAAAATCTAATCGGTGAGTACGCTGATACATTTGCCTCACAGGATGGAGAGTATGGCCGAACACATCTGGTGCAGCATCGCATAGACACTGGGGATGCCAGACCAATTCGTCAGCCTGCCAGACGACTACCATTGGCAAAGCAGACGGAGGTTGCGGATATGGTGTCAACGATGGAGAAGGAAGGGCTCATCGAAAGTTCTAAGAGTCCTTGGGCCTCACCTGTTGTACTGGTCAAGAAGAAAGACGGCAGCACTCGATTCTGCGTGGACTATCGGAAACTTAATGACGTCACCAAAAGGGATAGCTACCCTCTGCCACGGATCGATGACACATTAGACACATTCTCAGGAGCTCGATGGTTTTCCACCCTTGATTTAAAGAGCGGTTACTGGCAGGTGCAGATCGATCCAAAAGACCGAGAGAAAACTGCGTTCACTGCAGGAAATGGGCTGTGGCAGTTTACAGTAATGCCATTTGGATTGTGCAACGCTCCGGCAACTTTTGAGCGCCTAATGGAACATGTCCTGCGTGGATTGACCTGGAAAACTTGCTTGGTGTATCTGGACGATGTGATCGTGATAGGAAAAACATTCGAGGAACATCGCGACAACCTGAAGAATGTGCTAGAACGGCTTCGAAGCGCTCACCTGAAGCTGAACCCAAAGAAATGTGACCTCTTCAGATCCGAAGTCAAGTACCTGGGCCACGTTATCTCATCAGAAGGAGTGCGAACAGATCCAGGCAAGGTGGAAGCTGTGAAAAACTGGCCGGTTCCAAAAGACAAACATCAACTCAGGAGCTTTTTGGGTCTCGCCACGTACTACCGACGATTCGTAAAGGACTTTGCCGGCACCGCGAAGAGCCTGCACCAACTGACAGAAAAAGGAAGGCAATTCAAGTGGTCAGGTGAGTGCGACAAAAGCTTCAAGAACCTTAAGCAACAACTATGCGAAGCACCAACACTAGCATATCCCATTCCCGGAGAAATGTTCATCGTGGATGCAGATGCAAGTAACGTCGGTGTCGGAGCGGTTCTTTCGCAGGTACACAACGGCCAAGAGAAGGTAGTCGCATACTTCAGCAAAGTGCTCTCCAAGCCCGAAAGGAACTACTGCGTGACCAGGCGAGAACTTCTGGCGCTGCTTCTGGCGACAAAACACTTCCATAAATACCTCTACGGCCAAAAGTTCCTTTTGCGCACAGACCACGCGGCTCTAAAATGGCTGCTGCAGTTCAAGAATCCAGAGGGCCAGGTGGCAAGATGGATTGAACGGTTGCAGATGTACGACTATGAAATACAGCATCGCAAAGGAAAACTTCATTCTAATGCGGGTGCCTTATCCCGGCGACCATGTAAGAGCGACTGCAAGCATTGTGTGCGGCAGGAAGAGAAGAACCTTCTTTCCATCCAAATGGTAAGAGCTGAGCCTATCGCCGGCTGGAGTGCAGAGGAAATCCGCAACGCTCAAAAAGAAGACCTAGACATCGAGCCGATATTAGCGTGGAAGGAGTTTATGGAGAAGCCAAATGGACAAGATATCTCGGACAGGAGCCCCACTCTCAAGGCATACTGGGCTCATTGGGACTCCCTTCATGTGCAAGATGGTGTACTGAAAAGGAAATGGGAAAGGCCAGACGCGAAATATTTCATAATGCAGCTTGTCTTGCCGCGATCAAAAGTACACCAGGTGCTACGGGAGATGCATGATGGAGCATCCGGAGGTCATTTGGGTGCAAACAAGACGCTGGAGAAAGAGCGAGAACGTTTCTATTGGCTTAGCGCAAGGGACGACGTAGAAAGTTGGTGCCGAACGAAACGCGAGGCAAGATGCACCAGTACAACGTGGGCGCACCCTTTGAACGGATTGCCGCTGACATCGCTGGTCCATTTCCAGAAACCGACAAAGGTAACCGTTACATCCTAGTCGTCATGGACTACTTCAGCAAATGGCCGGAAGCGTTCGCCATCCCTAACCAGGAAGCGAAGACCATCGTGGAACAGATCGTCAACAACTGGGTGAGCAGATTTGGCGTGCCCATGGAACTGCATTCCGACCAGGGACGAAATTTTGAATCGAAGATATTCCAAGAGGTTTGTCAACAACTAGGAATCAAAAAGACGAGGACGACCCCACTTCATCCACAATCCGACGGGATGGTAGAGCGCTTCAACAGAACCTTAAACGAACATCTCTCCAAGGTCGTAGAAGACCACCAGCGCGATTGGGATCGACAAATTCCTCTCTTCTTGATGGCCTACCGAAATGCTGTGCACAGTACGACTGGACATACTCCATCCGAAGTCTTGTTTGGTCGAGCAGTTCGGCTACCCAGTGAGGTGAAGTTTGGATCCCCTAACGATGAGGCCAAATGTGAAGAGGACTATGTGGCAGACCTCAGGGAAAGGATCCGAGACATACATCAGAGGACAAGGACGAGGATAAGGATAGCGAGTGACCGCATGAAAACTAGGTACGACACAAAAGCAACAACGTCCAGCTTCCACGAGGGAGACCTAGTATGGTTGTACAACCCACACCGGCAAAAGGGGAGGTCACCTAAGCTGCAGCAAGACTGGGAGGGCCCTTATAAAGTGGTCACACGCATCAATGACGTCGTCTTCCGGATCCAGCGTGGAGTAAGAGGCAAGATGAAAATTGTCCACCTGGATCGTCTTCATCGTTACCATGGCAGTAATCCAGATGATCTTGTTCGGGACGAACAAGTTTAAGAGGCGGGCAGTGTAGTATCAAGTACATCGTCAGGTACTTTGTGCAACGACATCTATTGCTTACTAGTAGTAAATATTCCAACCTGATGTGCTTACGTTCTAACCTGGTGTGCTTACGTTCCACAATTGTTCCACACAATATCCCAATATTCCAGGATCCTCGATTCACCCGGAGAAACATCTAGCATGTTCTAGAACCCCTTACAATTTCCTATAAACACCCATACCACAACCACCGTGGATATAGTTGGTTATAAGTGCATACAGCGATTACAAGAGGGAGATTCGACCAGTGGTGAAAACAAGCGATGTATTGAAAGTAAATCTGTAGCGACAATTAAAATAAATAAAGAGTAAAGTGATTGAATACTGAGTTGAAGTAAAGTTAGTGTTTGATAATAAATAAACGATTAAAATACACAAAAGACGGTTTTATTTAAACGAACCCCAGCAAGAATATTACAATAGTATTGCTTTTGAAATAATTTAAGGATTTAGGCCGGTAATTATCAAGCGCTCTTAAATCGATTTTAAGTTTATGTAGCTCTTAGTTATAAATTGTTGCTACGTATTCACTAAGCACCAATAGGTTTTTATCCATGCTAATTCGAATATGGGAAAAATTGATTTTCGGAATGCCAAACGCGTTCTTAAATGAGTTTCCGAACTCTCTTTCGAACTGGAAGAAATGTCAAAGAAAAAGAAAACATTGTATTTTCCTGATTTTAGTCAGAATTAATCAAGGCACATTTTATTTTTTGTTTGGTTGGCAGTTCTTCTGACGGAAATGCTGGAGGAATTAAATTCGTCGGCCTTCTTCGTTTGCATTACACCAATGCAGCCTGTCCTTTGTTTGGTCTGAGTAACAGTTCACAGCTGATTTGGAAAATTTTCGAAATTCCTAAGTTATGAGCTCTCTTAACTTAAGAGTGGTTGGGACCACTCATAAGTCTTATGAGCGCTAATAAATCTGCACTAATATTGGTTGGTGAATAGGTTTATGAAGCTCTTAGTTTAAGATTGGTCGCTGAATACCGGCCTTAATTTTCATTTTGAATTTATTTGTATTTTATTTCATAAGGTAACACATTGTTAGCATTTTAAAACCTTTATAAAAAGTGGGAGTGTTGAAGTTATATTTTTCTAATTTAAAAAAAAAGCCGAATATCGTATACAACACCCTATTACTTTCTTATATATTTTAATTCTATCTATTTACCTAAACTCTATTATATTACTTTATCTATGCATGAAATATATGTAGTTCCTCTTGAATTGTCAAAAGCGACGGTTGTCTTCTTACTCTGACTTGCTGCTACAACACTAGTATTATAGTATCATGTTAAATTCTTTTGTTTAAATAAATAAAAAATAATAAAAAAGAATATAAATTCAAGTAAATTTACATCAATGACCTCCCAACTGATTTAAAATACAGTAATGTGCACATGTTTGCAGATGATGTGCAATTACAACATATCTTGCCTCTCCTATTGACGAAATTAGCTCTGCTATTGATCTTATTAATGGTGACTGAGTGCATTAGCAAAATTTGTTCTCGAATCTACACTTGTCTGTGCGCACTTTATCACTCATAGTCATACACGCCCGTCTCTACGAGAGACCTGCATACAGGTGATAGTTATTTGGCATTTAGATCATATTTGTTTCTTCATAAAATTATTTAGTAAAAAAAGCTCTCGTGGTTATACTTTAAATTAAAATGCACATATTCGTCACATGGTTCATGACAAAACCAATTCTTTTGTCATACTGTAAAGCCTTTGAATAGAGTACAATTAGTTGCAAGAAGATATACATATTGTAGCATTCCCTCTGGGGTCCGCACAAATAAAACCGTCTTTTTTGTATTTGAACAGTTTATTTATTAAAAATTACCAACTTTAGGTTAGGTTAGGTTAGGTAGGGTTATGAGGTTATCATAAAAAACACTAGACACCAGAGTGGACCCATCGCGGTCCCTAGGGAACCTTCACGGAAAAAGACCTAAACCAATTCACCCAACCAATCTCCCTACAGAATTCAAAGAGATGCTTGTTGTGGTTCAAGGACCTTACCTCTTCCAGGTTTTTCCCAGAGTATGTGTGTTATGTCCTCTGAGGCATGTAGGTCATTGCAGTACCTACAAACATCCGTGCTAGATAATCCTAGTCTCATAGCATGCTTTCTTAAGAGACAGTGGCCAGAGAGTATTCCTATCGCTGTTCTTAGACGTGATCTTTCTAATTTTATGATCTTCCCAGATTTTCTGCGGTCTAACACAGGCCAAAGGGCCTTAGACACCCTGTGACCATCTAAGTTTGACCATCTTAAATTGGCCGTATCGATGATTCTATCACGAATGATCCCTTTAGCCACGCACCCTGGTGGCTTAATACTACTAATTATGTCACTAAGTGGGAGCCCTGCTCCTTGTTACCAACTTTACTTTAGCCCAATATTCAAATCGCGTTATTCTTTATTTATTTCAAATTAAACTGTCTCTACAGATTTACTTTCAATCAAAATGTCGCTTATTTTCACCACTAGTCGAATCTCTCTTTTAGTCGCTGTATTCAAGTTATTACCAACTGTCTCGACTGTGGTTGTGGTCGGTGCATTTATACCATATACAAGGAGTTCTAGAACATGCTAGATGTCACTAGGGATGATTTGATGACTGTGGCGAAGGCCAAATATGGAGTAAATATTGGCACGCTAGCAGGTTTGGCGAATAGGTGGCGTTGGTTACAGTTAGTTTGGTACACAAACCATGCAGTGCGGTGGTACTTTTCGTCGATGCTACACTGCCCCCTCTTAAACTTGTTATTGCCATGATAACGATAAAGACGATCCAGGTGAACAATTTCCATCTTGCCTCTTACTCCACGCTGGATCCGATAGACGACGTCATTGATGCGTGTGACCACTTTATAAGGGCCCTCCCAGTCTCGCTGCAGCTTAGGTGACCTCCCCTTTTATCGGTGTGGGTTGTACACCCATACTGGATCTCCCTAATGAAAGCTGGACGTTGTTTATTTATTTATTTATTTTTGGTTTTATTTTTTCACAAATTATTATAAATTTAATTAAGCAAGCAAGACTACCTACAAGGACTGTATTCTTAACTTGTCTGTTAGTTATAAGTAAAAAAAAATTTATTTAAATGAACACAACAAAAGGGGATGAGGACACGGGTACACATAAAATATTGAAGACAAAGGAAGCATACAGGGATGACCGAAGTCAGAAAAATACTATTACCACTAAAGAACTTATGTAATACAGCGCTCAAGAGGATTAAGATTAAGAAACGCTCCGCGCATCGATAAGATTGCTCCAGAATATATTTTATCCTTAGAAGAAGAAGGCAAGAAAGATCTGTTAAGCGGGAAATACACGATACTACCATCGTACCGCGTCGTGTTGTACCGACATCGAACCAACCGTTCTATGCAGCACACACATTATACAATCTGCGTACGATTTACGTACAACTAGACATTTCATTCAGTCATTTTACACATACACAAGATAATAATCTCCATATAATCTGTGCATGTGTCAGATGTTTTACAGTCAAGACCATGCTACCATACGATATCGGTACAACGGTCGGTTGCGTGAATACACGCTAAAACCATTTAAAAAACGTAAGGCCGGTGCATCGCCAGAGGTTGTTCCGCAACCCGAACCTTATGGCAAAGCGCAGCCAAAAGCAGAAAAGTAAATTGAAAGCAAACGCTCACCTCAACCAATATATAATACAGGCGTTGCAGACTACAATTCTTTGAGGAAAATTTTAAAAACAACGATCGCTACTGAATTCAAAGTAACTTCCTTGCGAAACGATGCATTGAAAATCAAGGTTAATGACTCTGAGAGCTATCGGGATGTATCTCAAAAGCTTAACAACGAAAAAATTCAATGGCATACTTACGAAGACAAGTCTGAGAGACCCTTGAGGGTCGTAGCTAGAGGACTTCATTCATCGTGCGCTAAAGAAGACGTTATAGGTGACTTACGCGATAGAGGTTATAACACTCTCGACGCCGTGAACCTTTTAAAAAACGAGCGAAAATGACCCGACCGCGGAGAAGAAGCTATAGTGAAACGTAAACTTCAGCTTTTTGTGCTATCATTCGATAAAACGGAAAGCCAGGAAAAGATATATAATATTCGTAAAATCATGAGTATGGTCGCTAAAATTGAGCCACTACGTGTCAACACGAAGACAATCCCTCAATGCAAGCGATGCCAAGAGTTTAGTCAAACACAGGCGTACTGTCGGAAAGAGCCGCGCTGCGTAAAGTGCGCAGGAAAACACTCTTCGGAAAATGGCAGTTTGAGCAAAAATGAAAAAGCAACTTGCGTTAACTGCAAAGGAAGGCACCCAGCAAATTATAGCGGTTGCGAGGTCGCTAAGAATTTATAGATGCGACGGGAAAAAATTTACAACGCCGATTGTACGGGGAACGAAAGTAGGTAGAACGTATTGCTAAGCAGACTGAGCAGGCTCGTAAGCCAGTTGTACAGATTCCTAAGCCGATTGAAAGGACGCTCGAATCAGCAGTGCAGAGTCTTGAAACAGTCAATCAGCCTTCTAAGCCGGTTAAACGTACGTCAAAGTCGTCCACTAAAATCCGTTGAATAAAATTCTGAACTGCATCTACGCTAAGTTCGAGGAACAATGTGAAATTAACAAATGGATTCTCGAACGTCGAAAGCTTTGTATGCTTACTTACTTACTTATGTCCTGTATGCCCTTGTGGGTCCTAGGGCCTCTACTACGCCTACGCGCCATCGTGTACGGTTTCTGGAAATGTGTCTGAGTTCTCCCCAACTTTTCCCTAACTGCCGTGCCTCCTTTTCGACTGTTCTGCGCCATGTTCTCCTCGGACCGCCAGGTCTTCTGCCATCCTGAGTTAGAGGGTTCCATTGCATAGCATGGTTCGCTATGGAACTGGCACCCTTTCGGAACGTGTGACCAATCCACTGCCACTTCCGTCGTTGGATGGTTGTGCCTATTGGTTCCTGACCCGTCCTCTCGTAAAGGTGTTCGTTAGAGATACGATTGGGCCAGAAAATCCTTAAGATATTGCGCAGGCACCTATTAACAAACGTTTGCAGCTTTCTGGTGATAGTTGTGGTCACTCTCCACGTGCTGCAACCATATAGCAGCACGGATTCAACGGTGGAGCGGAACAGTCTTATTTTGGTGCTCAAAGCTTTGTATGGCTAACCATAAATCTAAATCTGAGTAAATATGGACATGGAATGCAGACGGACTCTTACCAAAATCTAACGAATTAGAAATGTTTTTGCAAATAAAGATAAGAGGCTACGCTGGTTATCACACCTATTATCTTTCTGATAGAGCGCGGGGCGGTTCGTCCTTATTCATTAAAACTAACATCGAACACTCGGTCGATATGAGCATAGAGCTGGAAAAACTTCTGTTGTGCGAGGTAAGGGTTAAAAATACATACCTGAGCTATAATATAGCATCTGTTTACTGTCCGCAGCGATGCCCACTACAAAAATACGACTACTTTCACGTCTTCAATGCCCTTGGTTTAAATTTCCTTATTGGTGGAGATTTCAACGCGAAGCACACCTTCTGGGGTTCAAGAGTTACTTCTTCCAAAGGAAAAATTCTTTACGAATTGGCAAATGAATTCGGTTGTTGTTTTCATTCGACAGGAAAACCGACCTATTGACCAACCGATTCATTAAAAATTCCCGATCTTATCGATTTTTTCGTTACAAAAGGCATTTACGATAAGTTTATTACAGTCAAAAAAAGTTTTGATCCTGTTCTAATTACTCGCCGGTAATTTTATTACTTGAGGAAGCGCTGACCAAGAAAAAAGGACCTCCACGACTTACCAGCAATAGAACAAACTGGGAGGGCTTTAGAAATGATTGCGAAACAAATATCGCCTTAAATAGATCACTTAAAACACCTTGTGAACTAGAGAACGAAGTTGATCGTTTCGTGGAAACAATACAAAGAGCGGCGTGGAGAAACACTCCTTCCAGGAGCCATAAGATCAACCGCAACGAAAATTATCGCAGAGAAATCATTGAACTGGTGAGGGAGAAACGAACAGCACGAAAGAAATGGTAAATCACTCGTGCACCGCAGCATAAAACGGTCCTTAACCGACTATGCAATCGCCTTAGAGATAGTATTCGGGAATTTAAAAGCAAAAAGATAGCGACCTACCTTGAAAATCTCTCCGGTTAAAGAGAATCAAATTATTCGCTTCTGAAAGCGCTAAAAGACTTCCAAAAACTTAAATGCAAGCGCCACCAATTCGGAAAAACGATGGAAACTGGGCAAAGAGCGACAAAGAAAAGGCAGAACTTTTTGCTCTACACATAGAAAAAACTTTTAAGCCGTTCGACGGCCCTTCGTTAACGCCCGACTCCCAAGTCACGACATCTGACAATTTTAAAGTAAGAAAAAGTTGCATTGATTGAACTGAGGGAAGTGATTAAAAATTGAAAGACGAAAAAATCATCGGGTTACGACATGATAACGGCGCAGGTAGTCAAGGAATTGCGGAGTAAAGCTCTTATCAAACTGCTCTATTTGATAAACGCTTGGTTCAGATTGCTCTATGTTCCGAGACAATGGAAAGTCGCCGAGATTATAATGGTCCCAAAACCAGGCAAACCGCTAAATGAGAAGAAATCATATCGGCCTATTTCCCTATTGCCGATTATCTCAAAAATATTTGAAAAAACTACTTTCCAAACGTCTACCGCCCGTAATGAACGAAAGACGTCTCATTCCTGACCATCAGTTTGGATTTAGAATCAAACATTGTACAAACGACCAAGTCCACAAAATAATTGACGTGATTGAGAAACCTCTGGAAGTAAAAAAATTGTTCTGATGTATTTGTTGACATCTCACAAGCTTTCGATAAGGTTTGGCATGAAGGCTTGGAGTATAAATTGCAACGACTATTGCTACAATCGTACCTCACCGAGAGACTCTTTCGTGTTAAGCACGGAAATTATTACTTTGACTTCAAGGAGATTGCGGCCGGAGTTCCACAAGGAAGTGTCCTTGGCCCGCTTCTATATGTACTGTACACGCAGTACATATGTACTGCTCAGTCTACATATTATAAATGCCGCACTAAGATTATTATAAGTTCCAAGACAATGAAAAGTCGCCGACGAGGTTATAATGGTTCCAAAACCAGGAAAGCCTCCAAACGACGAAAAATCGTACAGACCAATATCGCTCCTGCCGATATTATATAAGGTATTTGAAAAGCTTTTGTTAAAGCACCTACAACCGGGCATTGAAGAAAGGCGTCTTCAGAACAAAGCATTCCACAATTGATCTAATTTATAGAATAAAAAATGAAAAAGAGAAAATCTGAGCGTCTTTTTGGGCGTCCCACAAGCCTTTGATAATTTTATCTAAGCTTAATACAAGCAGGTACTTAAAGCTAAAACTTTAAAACTAACAAAAAAGGGGACTTAACGCTAAGCTTAAAACTATTATTATTATTTTATTTTTTTTTTTTTGTCGTTGTTTTTTCTTTTATTTTTATTTATTTTATTTTTTTTTGTGTTGTTGGGCCCCTAAGGGCTAACACAAGCTTAAACAATCTAAAAGAAAACTTAACTTAAAACTATCAGAGGGTGGAAAAGTTAGGAATAGAAGGGAGAGGGTAGAGGTGAGAATCGGAGGGGAGCAATTTGGGTGTGGGGGTGGCAAAATCAAGACAGGACTATGTGGAATTGAGGCGGAACTGAAGATCGTTTCGAAGGGTCGTTCTGCTGCAGTGGAAGTCAAATGTTTTTTCCATATAATTAGCCAAGCGCAACATTCTGGACAGTGATGCATTATAACCATAATTTGTGCGATGATAAGAGAGACGGAAGAGGGAAATGGACCTTAGGTTACGGGGATTGGTGATAAATGAGACTAATTCAAGAAGCGCGGGGCATTCAATTTGACCAGTAATGAGCTGATGGAGGAAGAGTAAGTCGGTAATATCGCGACGAGATTCGAGAGACTGAAGATTAATGAGTTTTAAGCGTTCAGAGTAGGGAGGCAAGTCGCATCTATCAAGCCAAGGGAGACCACGTAGGGCGAAACGGATAAACATGCGCCGGATGGCTTCAATACGTCGGATGTGTACAGCATAGTGTGGCGACCAGGCTTGGCTAGCATATGCAAGGATAGGTCTAACGAAGGTTATATGAAGTGACTTGGTGACGTACGGGTTCGAAAATTCTCTTGATCAACGTTTTACAAAACCAAGCGCAGAATTGGCTCTATTTATTATGTGGTCAATATGGGAACGGAAGTTAAGTTCCCTATCGCAGATTACACCTAAATCACACAAAGAAGAAACTTGTAGGACAGGCTCGTTGCAGAGGAAGTAGCTCCTATGGGTTGATGGGAGTCGTTTCTGAGGGTAGGTGATGAATTGGCATTTGCTAACTTTAAGTTCAAGATGATTTTTCTGGCGCCAGAGAGAAAATCTGTTTAGGTCATCTTAAAGTGGACGAGAATCAGTGGGAGAAGATATGTATCTAAATATTTTCATGTCATCGGCATAGACAGAGAGATACGAATCTTTGATGATGCAGTCGACATCGTCGGTGGTCAGGCCAAAAATTAAAGGCCCAAGGTGACTGCCTTGAGGGACACCCGAAATGGCCTTAATGGAGTTAGAGACAGAAGATCTAAATACAACCTCGTACTGCCGACCTTCCAAGTACCAAGAGCTTTCAACTTAAGAATAATGATTCCATGGGAGATTTTATCAAATGCTTTACTGAAGTCGGTGGCAATTACATCGATTTCGCTGCCATCTTCAAATGTACACAGCGCCTGAGAAATGAATTCAGTTAAGTTGGTGGTTGTTGATCTACCTTTAAGGAACCCGTGTTGGTTGGAAGAGAATAAGGGTTTGCAATGAAAAAACATCGAGTCGTAAACGATGCTCTCGAAGAGGTTGGGTATGCATGATAGTTTGGCGATAGGTCGGTAGTTAGATATTTCATTTTTAGGACCTTTCTTGTGAATTGGGATAATAAATGAGTTCTTCCAAACGATAGAGAAAGAACCTTGGGAAATGAACATAAGAAAAAGAGAAGTCAATGGTTGGGCCAAGTGGGTCACGCATTTTTTAGAACAATTGGGGGCAACCCATCAGGACCGAATAGTCATCTTTAAGTTTATTAATCTTCTCTGCGACAAGTAGCGAGGTGATACAAACCGAAACTAATGACGTTTTGGCGCAATTGTCCATATAAGAGAAGTAATCTCTAATCGGGTTCAAGGATGCGGTCGGTAAACGACTGGCTAAAAAAGTGAGCGAATAGGTTTGCAACAGTTTTAGGGTCGGACGAAGAGGTGTTGGCGAGTTTAAGCGTAGAAGGATAACTATCAGATTTTCGTTTGGCATTTATGAAATGATAGAAACGCTTAGGATCAGTAATGAGACTGGATTGCATTCGGTTAAGATAATCCTGGTAGAGAGCTTCGCAGAGTTCGGCGAAGTGTGTATGTGTGTGCTGATAGATGGAGTAGTCATAGCCAGAACGGGATTTTAGGTATGCTCTCCAAAGTTTGTTCCTCTTGTTACGAAGTGAGCGCAATTGTTTATTATACCAGGGTGGGGATGAAGTACTGTTTTTTGGAGCGAAAAAGGAAGAGCTTGCAGAAGCCAGTCAAACATTGTAGTATAGAAGGATGCAAGAGTAACATCCACAGTAACGGGTGCGTAGTTAAAATTAGCATTACTGAGCAGGATGTTAAGTTTGGCGAAGTAAGCTTTTCGAAAGTTAAAGCTATATGAGTTCTGATAATGAATACCAGAATTTAAGTCACCGTAGGAGTACGATACAAAGAGGGGAGGATGGTATCTATCTAGAATAGAGAGAAGGTGGGTGCTTGCAGTAACAATACAATTATCAGTATCAGATGAAAAGATAAGATCAAGTTGTCTGCCAAGGCTGTTGGTTATGCCACTGATTTGATGGAGGCCAGAGTTGGAGAGACAATCTGTGAAGAGGACTTCTTTGTCTGAGGTTGCATTTGAAGTGACAAAATGAGACTCATCCTCAGACTGAACCCATTGGAGAAATGGAAGATTGAAATCCCCTAAGATAATGACATCATCGTTGGGATCAGTAGCATCAAGGAGAGTGTCTAGCATCTACAGCAAGTTGGTAGCCTTGAATTGGTTGAGAGGGGCGAATATGGCAGCAAAGTAGATACAGATTACGTTTAAGGATTCTAATTCTAGCGCAAATGAACTCAAAATTAGCGATATGCGACGACTTGTAAAGTGCGGAGTCATAGCGGTTATGTATAGCCAGGGGAACTCCGCGGCCAGAAGAACCATCGTCTTTGTCAAGACCATCATTGCGGAAAACGTTAAATTCAGGGGTAATTAACTCATTACTATTGTAGGCGGAGGAGAGATTAGTTTCAGTAAGGGCGAAAACATCGTAGGGCAACCTTTGCGAATTAAGGAAGACAGAGGAGGTTTTGGTGCGTAAACCGCGTACGTTCTGGTAGTAAACGGATAGGTGGTATTATCTACGCTAGTAGGGCATGGCATTGAGCTATTTGGAGCGAAAATGCGTTTGTCGTTAGGAGCGGTAGTAGTTTTTAAAGTCAGTACGCGATCTCTGAGGATGGGAAACACGTTTTGAGCTAACATAGGAAGCAAATGAAGAGAGATCGTTAGAGACATCAGTGGGCGAGATGTTGAAGCACTCATGAAAACGGATCAATAATTGCCTTAACTCTTTAGGATTAGTAGGAAAACCTTCCTGGTTGATTGAGATCATTACATTAGTTTTGTTTTACCATCGATACAAATAGAATCAGGTTTGTTGTGCAGGTATGCAAGATACAAACGAACATTCTCGTAGATTTTACGATCTCTCAAGCGAGACATTACGTAACGGCCATCATCACTCTGATCAACTAATTGTTTAGTTAGTTTAACCTTAGGGGGAAGCATTGGATCCAAAAAGGCTGATGAAGCGTCGGGAGAAGCTGCTTTAATAGAGTTGGAAGCGCTAGTGGGGTCGGTTGGGTTGTCAACGGCGGATGACGGTGGAGATGGTCAAGGGTTAAGAATGTGCGAGTGAGAAAAATTAGGATACTTGGTTTTAGTGTTGGTAGAAGTTTGCTGTGACGAAGTGGCGGGAGCAGGTGTTAGGTTGAAAGAGACGCGGTTATGTTTAGGATGTGGAGTAACATTAGAGGGAGTATTAACTGAAGGAAGAGAAAAAGACTGGATTATTCGAGGGGAAAAAATAGGAAAAATGTTAGTTTTAAAACTGCAGTTAGGGTCAGGATTTGACTGAGAGTAGGGCTTAGAAGTGTGATTAGATTTCGGCTTAGGGTTGGACTTAGATTCAGGGTTAAGTTTAGGCTTAAAGCTAGTGTCATTGGTTTTGGCGGTCCATTTTTTAAAGTACAAATCACCTAAATTGAAAGCATCGTCAGTGGCGCTCGAAAATAACCAGTCGTATCTTGAGAGCATCGTGAACTTAAAAGTGCTAAACTTACTGGAATTTGCTAGTGAGATTTTGTGGCAGTCCGTAATTGTGATGCCAAATCTTTGGTGAAAGACGTTTCGTAGCCATGAGAGGTCGACGAGACGAGAAGTAACTTCTACGGTAAAGGTCGAGAGATTGCTTTTATTTAATTTCTCAAGCCTTTCATTCCAATCGGATGGGGTCCAAAAGGCTCGAAGTCGTTTAATGAGGCAAGGTGGTGATGGGAGACTCTGTGATCCATCGGTGGAAGGTACGGTGGTAGCGGAGCGGTCGGTTGAACGGGTGGTTGTTGGATCATTGGAGGCGAATTACCAGCGTTTTCGAGTTCAGTGAGTATGGATATGCTGTAAAGCACGTGCGATTCTTTACAGGATGGTTGTACGTCATCGATTTTGCTGTTGATCACCCGTATTTCTTTACCCATATCACCGATGATAAGCTGAATAGATAGTATTTGGTTGCTGATACTCTCCGTCGTAGTTACTAGCTCGGCAAAAAGTGGATCGGGTTGGTCAGCAGACGATGAAGTTACAACGGATGGGCTTTGGAAATGGACTTCGATGTCGGAACGCAGGGAGTTGATACTCTCGCAAATGCTCGATTTGATTGCTTGAGAGTAAGATGAAAATTCTCGCTTAAGGTCATCAAGATGACTCGATTTTCTGAGACTTTCACAAGGGGGTTTGTGGTCAATTTCACTGATAAGTTTTAAGTGTTTTTCAATGTTTTTTAGCAATGGCTTTCGTGTAAGTTCAGAGGATTCAACGGTTTTGTTAAGATCCTCGACATATTTAATCACGTCATCGAACTTGGACGAAAGCTCGAGAACCGTTTTAGAGAATTTTATGGGATGCAAGCAAATTATTCGTAGAGTCATTTTGACACTTGATCGCGAGCAAGACATGGGATAGGGTGATCACTTTGCACTCATCGCAGTAGAAAACAAAGTTCTTAAGATTATCTTTAACATAAGTCGCAGATCGTTTTGATAAGCTGGTGCATGAAGGGTGAAAGAATTTGCCACAGAGGCCACTGCAGTTAATCAGTTCCACGTTGCTTATTTCATTTGAGCAATTTACGTTTCCATGGATATTAGCCATATTAAATTGAAAGTGGGATAGGTCAGTATTACGAAATGAGGCACAAATAAACAAGAAAAAACAAATTTTTCGAGGGCACTAATTGAAATTGTGACACAACTTGGGTGAATAAACCGAAATCTGCTGATCAGGAAGATTGCAGAAAATGAACGAAAAGTAGGTCGACTAGCGAGTGGTAAAAAACAACCGAGAAAAAGAAAAAACTGGGAAAAATTGCGGTAGAGAGACAAAAAATGCGTGTTAATGGTTAGGCGGTCGAAAAGACAAAAAAGATCGAAAAGACAAGGATAAGGTATGGCATGAAGGCTTGAAGTTTAAGTTAAGACAGGTTCTTTCGGAACAATTATATGAAATTCTAGAATCTTACCTTGCGAATAGACTATTCCGTGTTGAACACGGATCGTATTACTCCGAATTTAAGGAAATCGATGCGGGAGTACCGCAATGTTCTTGGTTCGGTCTTGTTCTTACTTTACACTCGAGACATACCACAAGTAGAAGGCACTGTCATAGCTATACGACTATACTCACAATAGACAAATCAGTCGAGTCAGCAACTGTAAAGCTCGAATGAGCTTTGGACAAAAATTGAGAGTGGACAAAGATTTGGCGCATTGCTCTCAACGAAACCAAATCAACTCATGTTAAGTTTACTTACAAAAAAATGAACAACATACCCATTTCCAATAACTCGGTACAAAAACCATATGCAAACGAGGCAAAGCATCTAGGAATGACACTAGACGCGAAACTCAAATGGAAGTCGCACGTTAAAAGGGAATGCGACGAGCTTGAAAATAGATTCAGATAAATTTATTTGCTAGTTGGAAGACATTGCAAATAAAGCGTATATAACAAACTGCTTCTATACAAGCAAGTGCTTAAACCTTTTTGGACGTATGCTGTATAACTTTGGAATTGCACTAAATGAACCAATAGAGATATCCTAAAATCTTTTCAAAACAAAGTGCTAAGGATCGCAGGAAATGCCCCATGGTACGTATATATCTGAAGCATTGATATCCACAGAGACTTAGGAGTAACTACCGTCGATGAAGAAATAACGAACTGTGCTCAAAAACTCTGTGTTCATCTACATGAAGGCATCTTGATAAGGCACCGCTCACCCGAGCCGCTTTGTCACACGTTCTTTCAAGGTGCTCCTTGTAAGTGAACCTTGCGTCGATCATCACACCTAGGTATTTGATAACCGATTTTGAAGTCGTATTATGATCTCCTACTCAGATGGTTAATTTCCTCTCTTTTCTTGCGGCTGCTTACCAATACTGCCTCTGTTTTATGTTCGGTGAGCTCTAACCCGACTGCTGCCATCCACCGTTTGACTTTTCGGATACATTCATTTGCAATATCCTCTATTTCTTCTAGATATTTTGCAACCACGACAATTGCAATATCATCGGCAAAGCCTATGATTTTTGCCTCATTTGGGATTCCAAGCCTTAGAACCATATCATACATAATTTTCCAAAGGATAGTGCCTAATACCGCTCCTTGTGGAACTCCGCCAGATATGTGGTACTGCTTTACTCCATCGTCGGTATCGAAGAGCAGAAACCGTTTCTCGAAGTAGCTCTGTATTATTTTAATTAAGAACCATGGCACCATCATTGACCTAAGCGATTGCACTACAAGTCCCCAATTCGCAGAATTGAACATGTTTTTGACGTCCAATGTTATTACAGCACCGTATTTCTTTGCACCGCCTCTCCATCTCCTGCCCTGAATAGCTTTTTCCAAGGTTGTAGTTACCCTTCTTATTGCGTCTACTGTAGAACGAGCTTTCCTAAAACCGTACTGTTGGTTGGAGAGTCCCCCGGCTTCATCAATTGCCACTTCTAATCAGTTGCATATGATTCGCTCCAGTATTTTACCCATTGTGTCTAACAGGCATATGGGACGGTATGACGAGGGTTCGTCTGGTGGTTTTTTCCCTTTAGACAGCAGCACTAGACGTTGCTTTTTCCATTGGTCTGGAAAAACTTCTTCTGTAAGATACTTGTTATAGAGTTCCACAAATGGTTGCGTATTTGTTTTAACCCTTCTATCAATGGATGTTTTAAAACCTTTTCTCCGAGGTCATATTGAAGTATTTTTTTATTTTTATTTATTTATTTTTTTTATTTGTATATCTTTTATATCTTTTACAGTAGACTACAATAATCCATTAGTTGCAAAAGTAAGTGAAAAATAATTTAATTCTTATATCACATGTGTTTCAATAGAATAGCTTTATACATATTTGTTAGCAATAAAATAAGTTTTAAAGAGAAATTCAAAAAAAGAAAAAAAGAAATAGACTCTAATTCTAACTTACTACTGAGAGACAGCCAAATATTGAAATAGAGCTTCATCAAACTTATCAGAGCCCCGAAATTTCCTTATGCCGATGGGTAGAGAATTCCAAAGCCGAATAGTATGAATGAAAAATTGCCGCTCGGAGGCTTGGCAATTAAATCGTGGTTGAATGAGCATAAAAGATCGCGCCGAGCTTGCAAATACTAATTTTTCATATAGGTATGACGGCTGCTTCTTTCCGATTATATTGTTTAGAAATTTTAAACTACAGTATTCAATGTATGTATGTAAGCTGCATCCAAGTAGGTCGTTAACATAACTAGAAACATGATCACTACGCCTAAGTCTGTAAACATATCGAACCACGTTATTAAATGCGACCTTAAGTCTTCTCCCGATTTCTGCACTATGGCTACAAAATATTAGGCATCCATATGTAATAATGGGAATGATAAGGGCTTTCACTAGCATTATTCTCGTGTTAAGCGGTGTAAAGTGCTGCGAAGTATACAGGTTTCTTAGACATCCATATACCTTTCCAATTAGTAGCTGGATATGGTAATCCCAATTAAAAGTGCTGCTGAACCAGATACCTAGATTTTTTGCTTTTTCAATGTATTTAACTGGAGTAGTTCCAAGAAAAATTAGAGGAAAACACCTCATATCTAGACTATTTTTTTAAATAATCAAGCATTTGGATTTGTTTGGGTTCAGCCGTAGACTATTTTTCTCAGACCAAAGTAAAATCTGTTGAAGATCATCATTTAACTTACTCACCCCGTCTTCAATCAAACCTAGTTTACAACTTAAGTGGAGCTGGACATCATCAGCGTACATATGTATTGATGAATATTTCACGGAGAGCCGTAAGTCGTTTATAAACAAGGTGAATAATAATGGTCCAAGGATAGAGCCTTGGGGAACATCTGTTGACGTGTAAAGGTATTGGGACAGCACATTTCTTATTGAAACGGCCTGTTTTCTCCCGGTCAGGTAAGAGTGCATTTATTTTGCAGCTCCGTCGGAGAATCCGAACGCATTTTTCATTTTCAAAACAAGCTCAGAATGATTCACTGTGTCAAATGCTTTACTGAAGTCTAAGAGAGTTAGGAAGGAAACCAAGTCATTATCCACGGCACTTCTTAGATCGTCGCTGACCTTTAACAACGCAGTAATACAACTATGTCCCTGCCTAAACCCAGACTGATTGTCACAAAGAAGTTTATATCTTCGCAGAAAGCTTGTTATTTGATAATGCATTAGTTTTTCCATGACCTTAGACAGAAACGGAAGAATGGAGATCGGTCTATATTCCGGTGGCGATATCTTTGAATGGACTTTATTTCTGAGATGACGGAAGGTGTTATAAAACTCTGGCAGCTTAAATCTTTTCCATCTGATGTATGTAGAGTCCCTACTATTCCTAAGTTCTAGGATTTCACTGGAGAACCAAGAGGTAAATTGGTTTTTCAAATGTTTGGTTTTGATAGGTATATGCAAATTGTACAAATTGCGTATATTGTTTTGTAAAAAATCGACTTGTTGATCGGCTGAGGCCATGTAATATATTTGCTGCCACTCAATACTTAAAATATCTTGTTCAAGAAGATTAGTGTTCAGGTGTTTAAAATCCCTGTACGCATAAGTCACAGGTGAAAAAGATGGACTGATGTTGAAGCTGGCGAACAAGAGATCATGTTTAGAAAAGGCTGGAGCTGACAACTGATCATAGCATAAAGCGCCTTCCGGGTCGTTTACAAAAAATAGGTCTAGTAGAGTACTGCTAAAATAAATAAATATTTGGCGCAACAGCTCTTTAAGTGCCAGGGCCTAGCTTCTCGCAACCACCCATGTTGTGTGCGTTATATTTCTCACACAAATGGAAGGGACCTACAGTTTACTGCCGAATCCGAACGGCGATTTGAGAAGCTTTTTCGAGACAACAATACTCTCGGATGTTTGTCAGACGCTCGCAAGAGGTGGGACCGTGAAAAAAACTTTTTGGTGTTTTCTGGGATTCGAACTTGGAACCTCATGCGTAGTGATCCGACACACTAACCACTTACGCCACGGCCCCACAGTAGAGTACTGCTGGTGTTAGTAAAATGCGTGGGAGATGACGTATTTACGGGATAGAGACCAATGGTGTTCATTGCCTCGATAAATGAATTAGATGTCTCTCTATTCAACATATTGCAATTGAAATCACCACAGATGATTATTTTAGCAAAATTAGGTGAAATAT
This sequence comes from Brachypalpus laphriformis, assembly GCA_945910035.1. Taxonomy (NCBI): domain Eukaryota; kingdom Metazoa; phylum Arthropoda; class Insecta; order Diptera; family Syrphidae; genus Brachypalpus; species Brachypalpus laphriformis. The sequence continues at coordinate 104,689,444 of OX246754.1, read as the reverse complement.
TTTCTAAAGCCGTGTAGAGCGTAGCAAAATCAACATTAGCGTTCGAGCGATAACCCACGCCTACTAGGCATTTTTCTCTCCCGCAGATAATTTCGATGAAGCAGTAATCTATAGGACTACCATCTTCGCTATTCAGTACAACTTTTCCGCTCATACCAATTCGAATGTATGTAGCTACTACACCACCTACCCTCCCGCGCCTGTCGGAGCGAAACAATCTGTAGCCACTGAAGCAGTACGCATCATCGGGAGTACCTTCTTGGAACCATGTTTCTGATGCACACACTATGTCAATACTAGAACCAACAAACAAAGATCTAAATTCATCTATCTTGGGATACAAACTTTGCGCATTTATATGACATAGTACATTGAGCCAGTTTCGTTGTTTGGATAAGACATTCAACATTACACGAATATTATCGTTCGTACTACCGGCATGTAAAGAATTTTCTCTAATCATATTCATAAAACTTAAAAAATAAGTAATAATATTCAACTCTACTCGGCAAAAGGAAACACTGACGAAGAAAGGACAGTGAACATCTCAATAATTGGCTGATAAATTTCAAATTAAGTAAAAATAATAAATAAATAAACAAATACGGTGAATAGAAAAAATAAAAGATAGAAAATAAATAAGAAAAAAACCGCATACGCAGCTTACGTTGTTTGCATTTCTCCTTCATTATTGCCTTCCACACCATTCGCATTCAGTGCAATTAAGTCCAAGTGCTCGCAAGAATTAACAAAAAGAGCTTTCGACGATGTTGTTGTACGCACTAGAATTCTTCCATTCCTGGTGAAAACAGATGTAAGTTGGTTTCTTCGTTTGAGTTGAAAAGCTTTTCGAAGAAATACGTGGTTATGCGTTGTCAGACTTTCGTTGAGATAGATGCGGCTGTCAGATTGTAATCCGACATCATGTAAACAAAGAGACTTTTTACATGTTTTGTAACGCTGATGAATTAATTTCAGCACGGCAATTTTTTCGGATGCGGATTTGAATTTCACAACAATTGCAGTGTCCTCGGAATCTCCTTTTGGCTGTGCGCGGAAAATTGTATTTAGTACAGGTGTTGTGGTACAATTGATGGAGTAACATAGATTGCTGAACATTCCACGCAGGTCTTCGTTGTCCTTCCTTGGCACACCAGGTAGCACAGCATCCGCGCAGATATTCTCCCGTTCCAATTGATCAATTTTAGCAAGTAATTGTGTTATATCGGTGTTTTGTAGTTGGGACGTTGAATCTGTTTGCCGAGATTCATTTTCAAGGGTTACTACACGTTCTGTGAGTGCTGATATTGTGCCGCTGATCTCAAGGAAACGGTTGTTAAAATCGCTAACAATTTTATCGAGTTTCTCCGACAGCTTTTTGTGTACATCCTCTATCAAGCACTTAATTTCTTCATGCTGTTTCTGAATATGTAATCCGAGGGCTTTGAACCTTTTCTCTTCCTTAGACATTGTGGTTGCAGGTGAATTATACGCTCGTAGATGCTGAGTGTTTTTTGCAACGGAACGGGTTTGGCGGGTTATGTCTTGTTCTTGCTGCATTTGACAACTAGAGAAATTGGTCTCCTCTTAAATTCGCCAGAAACAATTTTGAATCTTGAAATAAAATGTAGATTCACGGATAATATAATATTATCAGCGTATGCCGCTACTATTAACGATTATATTGAAAGCACTATTGTACAAAATGGAAAAGTATTTATATGTTTATCTTGAAAACTTAATCGCTTGATTTTATAGCCACTTAACTTGACAGTCCCATCAATGGAATAGGTCTGGCTGGACCTTCATACATTTTGTATGAAAATTGATGGAGCTCAATGAAATAATTGAAGTTTTTTTTTATTTTGGACATGTTATTATTTTTATCTTTTATTTAAAGTTTTTTTTTTACATAACATTAATATTACGAAGTATTTTGTTGATTTACATATTTATGGCATTATTATGTAACTAAATACTGTGTTGTAAACAGACAGGCTCTTCGCAGGCAGTGCATGTAAATCTGGTTTTCCTTTGTATTTTATCGTTTATTCTGCAAATTCTACACGACTTTTTCTGGCCCGTTGATATCTGGCTACTGCTGGGCTGTGGAATCCTATTTTGCAATGGTACTCTGAAGAAAGATTCGATGCCATTTCTAACCGAAAACACTCCTATTATCATTGGATCTTTCATCCTTGCTTCGATCTGAGCGGTCACTAACTGCTCAACCAAAGAATGCAAAAATTGTCGACGTGCATTGGTTCGGTTCATTGCACTCATATAATTTACTTTTTTGTAAATTATGAAAAATGCTAATGCTTCGACATCCAACATGTTGTAGAAAAAAGCCAATGGCCATCGCTTCGTCTGTCGTTTACATGTATATTCTCCCAACATTTGATCCATGTCGTCGACGCCAACTTTATGTTTGTTGTAAAACAGAATTGCTTCACTCATATATACCCACAAACTGAACAAAACTAACTAACTGCGAAATTCACTAATGATCTAATTATCTGGAAGTCGTAGGCAATACACGATTTACAATAAAATACGGAATGTTCGAGTGACCCAATGGCCTGCATACGTCATAAACATAAGTAATTAGTAGAAAACTCCAGGCAGTTGCATATTTTTGCAAAATACCGTAATAAATTATTTTGATTATATATAATACACTAAACAAAACTAATATTTACTTGACGGACTTAGGTAAAAAGAGTTTTTTTTTTCTGATGAAATGTTAAATATATACGTTTTTCCATACAATATGTAGCAAGGTCTGGCCAGACCTATTCCATTGATTCTAGGGGTTGTTGTAGAAAAACTTTTTTTTTCTCACCCACTTAGATTTACGATTTATTGTCCACACTAAAGCATTAAACATATGTACGCTGACAAAGTCAGGAAATTTGGTAAAGATAGCTACAAAATTAATTAGGAAAAAATGGTTTCGAAAATGGAAAAGGTCTGGCCAGACCTACTCATTGACAGAAGGGTTAATGGCTAATTTAAGGGCCTTGTTCGGTATGCCATCCAATCCAGGTGACTTGGTATCCTCGAATCGTCTGTATACATCCAGGAGTTCCCTTTGCGTGACAGTTGGGATGTCCTGTACTTCCGGAGGTGGCTCTATACGCTCTGCTGGTGTTTGAGGTGGAAACAACCCCGATACAATTTTCTGCATAAGGAGAGGGCATGAGGGGGAGGGTGCCCTAGTGCCTTTGAGTTTTGCCATTACTGTTCTATAGGCGGTGCCCCAAGGATTTTCATCTGCCTGCTCGTAGAGTTCCTTAAAGCTATTGCTCTTACTTCTGCGGATGGCTAGTTTTAGCTCTCTTCGCCTATCTTAGAATTGCACCCGTAGGTCCTGATGTGTGGACAAACCTCTGGATCGCTGGAATAGTCTTCTGACTCTATAGCACTTGCTGCGTAGCTCTGCTATCTCTTGGTTCCACCAGTATACTGGTGGCCGGCGATTTGTTGACGTTTTCCGGGCCATGGATGCGTCGCAAGCCCTAGTTACTTGTTTGGTAACCTCAGCGGCCATAGCGTTTGCTGTTCCTGGGCTTATTGTTGACTCTGCAAAAATCAGGGCGAAAGTGTCTTTGTCCATGGTGCTTATTTTCCACCCCATTCGTTGTGCCTTCCTTGAGCGTTCCTGGGTTGTTGTCCTAGGTTGTACTCCAAACAGGATGGCAAGGTGGTCGCTGTGAGTATATTGATTACTGACACTCCAGTTGGCGCCTCTCGATAAGGAACTAGTTGCAAAGGTGATATCAACTATGGAGCCTACACCATTTCTACTAAAAGTGTGCTCACTTCCTGTAATTAGCAATATTAGGTCTAGTGACGATACGGCTTCTAGGAGAGCTTCTCCCCTTCTATTGGTCCATGCGCTGCCCCAATTAGTGGCCCATGCATTGAAGTCTCCAGCTATAATCGTTGGGCTACGACCTCTAGCATCATCCACGAGCCTATCAAGCATACTTTGGAACTCCTCAATGGTGTTGTTTGGAGATCCATAACAGCTATAGATATGTACTCCTTTGACATTTGCTCGCACGAAGCCTGTTCCGGGTGTCATAATTTTTTCTTCAAAGGCGCAATCTCCACAGGCCCAAATAGCAGCTCTTTTTGAGTCATCCGCAGCCCAAACTGTATCATCGAGATTTTTGTACTGGTCGCATAATACGGCAACATTTATCTTTAACTTGCGAACGGTTTGTGTCAAGATGTCCTGTGCCGCTTCGCAGTGGTTTAAATTTAGTTGCAGCACTTTCATATTCTTCTCGCGACTTTTGCAGCTTCTTGGTATACCGGGCATACTATGCTTCCTGCCGCGTGTTTGATGTTGCTACTTCCCTTTTCTTCGCAAAGGACGCACCTTGCATCATTGCTGCAGGTCTTGGATATATGGCCTTTCTGTCCACAGAATCCTCACTCCTACCCAAATTTCAATTTTTGTGTTTTTGAGAAGCTTTCTCGTGACAACAATAATCTTGGATGTTTGTCAGACGTTCGGGAGCGGTGGGACCGTGAAAAAAATTGGTTGCTATTTTCTGGGATTCGAACATAGAACCTCACGCACGTCGCACCAACCACTGCGCCACGGTGCCCACCAACTCCTGGATTTTATACTATCGTCTGGTATGGTCACTAACAATGTTGGCTCCCAGCCAACTTTTTTAGGCCAAGGAGGTAGGAGGTAATTGACTTAAATTTATCTAGTAAGGATATCAAGTAGATTACCAACTGGAGGTTACTGCCGGAAGTTTCCTTATCAGACCATAGATACATCAGTTTCCAAATCGAACGCGAAGCTATAACGTTGCGAAAGAAGAGGAATCTCAGAAAAACCGTACGCTTTAGACAAGAGCTAGATAGATCTGTCAAAACTCCAACTAAACTCAGAACGAGACAAAAGGTGGAGGATGCTTTTCGAAACTTGTCTGGTGCCTTTACTAGATGTTTTGAACTGACGTGTCCAGTGAAACCACTGCAAAACGCTATTTCCCGGTAGAGACCCAGAAAAGAATTCAGAAGACTTCTAAATAGGTCACTGAAGACAAATTTTGAAGGAGGTTGAGAACTTTCTAAATCAAAGCAAAAAGACTATTAGAAGTGAAGTCGGTTGCTGAAACGGTTTTCTTATAGAGACTTTTGCGAAAAGATCGAAATGTTCTGTGAAGCCAGGTTCGTTAAAGTTCTCAAAAAGGGTAAGCCAACTAAATCGGAGTCACTCAGAAAGTCTGGTAGCAAAGTGGATACTTTTAGTCTTCTACTGTAGACTCACTTTCACTTTCTGTAGAATCAGATAACTATTAAGCCACAGCTTGGTCAGCTAACCCAGGCTGAGCTTAATCTCAATCAAAAACCTCAACGCAGTTGATATTAAATCAGCCGTGGTAACAGATGAGGTCATGAAATATGCTGTTGCTTGTTTTGATGGTTTCAAATTGCCTGGCACCTATGGAATATACTGGTATCTAGCTATGCTGCAACATGGTGTGGACTAGTTGCTGCCTACTCAAACAAAACTTTTCACGGCTGGCCTGTCACAGGCATTATTCTTACACATTGGCGGGCAGTCAGATTAAATTTTATACCAAAAATTGGTAAGGAGGACTTCTCGCTTCCCAAAAGTTTCAGACCTATAACTGCCCGAACACAATGATGAAGCTGATCAAAGTTAAATACACACACATCCAATACTGCGAACACAATGTGAAGCTGAAGCTTGCCGCTGAAGTAGAAGTGGAGTTAACTTCAGCTTCACTGCAGCGCGCTTTTTTGACATTTCCATACAAAAAAAAAATAAAAGATATGGCACATCAGTGAACCTCACTATAAAAATATGACAAAAAAAAACCAAGGTGTGGAAAAAAAAATTCGGAAGTATTTGGAATACTAGTTGTGATCCTGGATAAGAAACTTCTTTGGTCTAAGCATGTCGCGTCAAAAACATAGAAGGTGCTTTCAGTTTTCTGGCAGCAAATGCACATGCATCGGTTGTTTGGTGAAGGGACTCTCGATCGCAAGGCTGAATTCTCGGTCTCTTATCTGGGTCCCAGGTTGCACTGAGATCTTATATTTTTACTTAACTTTATATTTTTTTGCAGGTACACATCTCCGTGACCGGCTCAGCTAATATTGCCACGTTCAAAGAAGAGATCATTTGAACCCTATTCAAAAGACAATATCAGTGAACGTTCCAGAGACATCGCGAGGCAGGAAAGGCAGGCCTATAAACGCCTGGATCACACAAATGCGACGACATCGGCATTTCATTGGCCTCAGTAACCGAGTGATCGAAAATCGGGAGGTTAAATAGGCGAACCCTATAGGCGGATCACCCTCAGAAATGCGGTGAGGTGGGAGGGTTATGATTCCTTGTTTTCGAATCATAACCTCGCCGACAAAGGAAGAAGAAGAAGACATATCTCCTATTTACAAATATACCAAAAACTTATCACAGAATATAAACTAAAAAACGCGAGTGAAATGTTATGATTTAACCTGGATCGCTTTTAGTAAGGATATGTGGTTAACACAACTCTCACACTACTAGTGCAGCTAGCCTACAATATAATGCGATTAAATAAACTTCAAATTCTTGCTCTTGGGGTTTATTTAAAATTAAAGCTTAAGTTGATAATCCTGAAACGAATGAATTATCGGCGAAGTGGAATGAGATTAAGGCGAAATGTTGTTTAATTCTTACACTTGTATAATAGTTTCACGCTAAAAAGGAAAAAAATTAAACCTATACTAGATATGGGGAAAAAATTGGTACCTGTAAACTATTCACTGGGAATGAAAATTCATATTCGCAGTCTGTGAACGGCTTAAAAATAAACTGTGATTAGTTAAAATGTGACCAAGTAATTCTTTTCCACATCACATTTCTGTATTCGCAGCAAAAGATACACAGCTAGCATTGCTCAGTGCAGAGCAACGAACGAAGAACGAAATGTACACACCAAACGATACATTGCTGGCATTGGTCAGTGCAGAGCGACGAACGAAGAATGAAATGTACATACCAAACGATACAGAGTTGGCATTGCTCAGTACAGAGCGACAAACGAAGAACGAAATATACAGACTAAACGATACAGAGCTGGCATTGGCCAGTGTAAAGCCATGAACGAAGAACTAAATCTACACACCAAACGATACAGAACTGGTACTGCTTAGTGCAGAGCGACGAACAAAGAACGAAATATACACACCAAACGATACACAGCCACCAAGACGGACGGGCTGGTGGGGCTAAGCTCAGGCAACTGTGGGGGTCACAGGTGACGGATAGTGAACGGCCTGTAGAATGCAGGTTAACTGCGAATACCCAACTAAGCAGTCCCCGACCAAGAGCGGCAGAGAAGGAGGGCTTGGCAGAAAAGGTCAAAGGAACCCCTATGAACTTTCTGCGTCAAGACGAATAGGCACCGTCTTCCATATAGGTGCTCCCCACCCCTCACAAGGTAACTACGAGGGATACAGTAAGGAGAAAATGGCGAGATCCGGACGTACGCGCCACAACGCGAAAGGCGCAGCTTTATTTTACTTCGGAAAGATGGCTGCATTTATATGTACTCTACAATATATTATAGTACGTACTACTATAATTAGATATCTAAAATATGATGACTTCGTCATCAGTACCCTAAAACATTAAGACCGAGCCCAGTAAGGTCTTAATTATGGCATACTGGAAAACGAATTGGAATGACAGCTATGAGGGCTGACGTTTGTGGTATTCTGTAACCTGAATAAGCTGGAGTGAAATCTGGTCGAAATGGCTTTCAGGCTAATGCTACAAGCGCCCCCGTCCCGTTAAAACCTTGGCCGGACTCAAAGTACGTTCAATGTTTCGTCACCATTAAGTTGGTGGTGCAGGTACAGATGTAATATTCCTGTTTAGCACCGATCTGGCTCTGACATAACACCCCATAAGGGCTTATGCCAACCCTCGCATGGCCTCACTGCTTGCATAGATCACCATAGGATCCTTGAGTGACTACACATTCGAGCATTGATAGCGGCTTTGAGTGGGGACCCAACCGGAAAGATTACCACCAAAAAAAATAAAAACACAGGCGAAAAAATTGAGGAGAGCGAGGAGAACCCCTTCAAGGGAGGCTCAAGGATGCTGAGGTCACCAGTTGGCCAAGTAGCAACACCACAAAGATGCACGGAATGACGCGAGCCACCCGCAGTAGGAAGGGTGACGGTCGAACCAACCGACCAGAAATCTGATTTTCTCAAGCTAGGGGAACAGATTAGAGGGCTGTTGGAAGACGGCAAAAGGCGTTCGATTCACCAAGCGATGCGAGATGCCATTGAAAGCATCAGGGCTCTCTATGAGCTTTCGGCGATTTAACTGCACGATGAGAAAGCGAAGGAGGTTATTCATCGGAACAACTCCTCGCAAACTTCACCCTGGCTAAAGCCAACAATAGAACCCAAGAGAAAGCACGTTGCAGACACCGAACCTCCGGAGCCAAAGCGGAAGCAGAAACATCCATCAAATTGTGTTGCTGAGAGTCAACCCCCGGAGATAAAGCAGAAGGAGAAACATCCATCAAATGATGCTACAGCGAGTAAACGCCCAAAAAAAAGCGGAAGATGAAACATCCATCTCTGGCAAACACCAAGGAGAAAGATGTGGCAATTGGCGCTGAGACCCGAGCAAGAGCCCAGCGAACAAGTGCAACCACAAACAAAAAGCAAGCGACAGGAGAAGGCGAATAGTTAAATGCCAGCAGGAAGAAGGACGCCAAAAAGAAGCAGCAAGGGGTCATAAGAACGAAACCTGACGCTATTGTCATCAAAGCTACGGGAGCCCTTTCTTACGCGGATATACTACGCAAAGTAAAGGCAGACCCCTAACTAGAAGCAGTTGGAAAAGCGGTTTCTAAAATTAGGAGGACACAGAAGGGAGACCTCCTAATACAACTCAAGGAGACGGGAATAAAGACCACCGAGTTTAAAGGCGTAATCAGCGAAGCCTTAGCGGAGCAAGCGAGTGTAAAAACAGGTACGCACCGCACTACCCTCGAGGTCAAATACATCGATAAAGTCACTACAATGGTTGACATAATCGATGCAATTAGAACCCAGTTTGGAGTAAACATTTTACCGGCAGACATCTTATCCCTGCGAAAGGCATACGGAGGGACTCAAACAGCAACCATCAGCCTGTCAGTAGAAGACGTAAGAAAACTGTTAGAAGCCGGGAAAATTAAGATTGGGTGGGTAGTCTGCCGAATCCGTGAAAAAACACTGCTGAAAAGGTGCTTCAAGTGCCTAGATTATGGTCATCTAGCCACACAATGCAGAAGCGAAGAAGATCGCTCGAAGCTATGTAGGAGATGTGGTGAAGGAGCCACATAGCGAAAAATTGCGATAAGCAACCATCCTGCATGTTATGCAAGAAAAACCACCCAGACGACGCGCATCATATAACTGGTAGCAGCATATGCCCGGTCTTCAGGAGAGCTATTACAAGCAAAATACCATGGAGATACTACAGATAAATCTTAATCACTGTAGAATAGCCCAGGACATCCTGGCACAAACGGCCAAGGACGAAAGAGCTGACGTTGTTATGATCAGCGAGCCCTATAAATGTCCCGAACAGAACAATAACTGGATCTGTGGTAAAGCAAAACAGGTGGCAATATGGATATGTGGACACCATGCCTTCCAAGAAACAAACGACCAAACAGAAGACTTCGTGCGTGCGAAAATAAATGGAATCCATATCTAAAGCTGCTATGCAAGACCCAGCTTGACGACCAGCGAATATCAACTAATGCGTGGGCCACAGAATGGGGCAGCAGGCTCACCAACACCAGAGGACAGGCCTTATTGGAAACATTCGCTCCCCTAGCGATAGGCATTGCTAATAAGGGCCGGGCAAATACTTACCGGAAGGCTGGAGTAGGCTCCATCATTGACATCACCTTTGCGAGCAACTCCATCCTGAAAAACATAAAGTGGAGGGTCAGTGAGGAATATTCACACAGCGACCATCAGGTGATAATACTGGAAATAAAAGGGAAAAAGCCAGTCCAGCTCCCAAAATTTACTGGCCCAAAATGGAACGACAGATCTTTCGATAAGGATGCATTTGAAGAGATGTTGAACGGTGATCAAACTCCAAGCAGAACAGCGGAGACGCTCGCGCACCACCTCACAGGCACCATCACCACAGCGTGCGACGTATCAATGTCTAGGAGAACAAACACCAGAAAGGCATCACCGTGTTACTGGTGGAACGAGGAAATAGGCGAACTTTGGGCAAAATGTCTACAAGCCTGGCGCAAAGTCCAACGATCAAGAAGGAGGGCGGATTTCCAACAACGCCTGGACACTCGTAGACTGGCAAAACGTAACTTAAATAGAGCCATCAAGGAAAGCAAAACTGCATGTTTTAAACGTCTCTGTCAAGAAGCCGACATTAACCCATGGGACTCGGCATACAGAATGGTGATGACGAAATTGAAGAGCTATAGGACTCCTCAAATAACATGTCCGATAATGCTGAGATCCATAATAGAGCACCTCTTGCCTCAAAGGCCTGCTACTATGTGCAATATTATACGAGAAGTCAATCCAGAAGATATTCCTTTAATTACTCACGAGGAGCTGAAAAGGGCATGCAGCAAGATGGGTGATAACAAGGCGCCAGGACCCGACGGCATCCCGAATAAGGCAGTAAAGGCAGCTGTAAAAAAAGACCAGATCTCTACATATCAACAGAAGTGCCTTGAGGAAGGAACCTTTCCCGAAAAATGGAAGACATAGCATTTGGTCCTACTGCCAAAAGGAAAGAAGCCTCCAGGAGAACCATCATCTTATCGTCCAATATGCCTATTGGACACCATGGGAAAGATCCTCGAGAAGATAATCTATAATAGATTACTCGCAGTAGCATAAGAGAAAGGAGCCCTCTCAGATCACCAATTTGGCTTCAGAAGAGCACGATCTACTGTTGATGCCATAAGAGCGGTAGTTGATATCGCCAAAGGTGCCGTCGAAGGCGAAAGATGGCACAAAGGAGTATTGTGCAGTAGTAACGCTGGACGTTAAAAACGCATTTAACTCTGCGGACTGGTCGTTTATTAGAAGGTCACTTGCCAGGATGGATACGCCATATTACCTGCTACGGATAGTGACGAACTACTTCAACAACAGGAAGCTGAGGTACAACATAGATGAAGGGGTAAAATACTACAACGTAACTGCGGCAGTTCCACAGAGATCGGTTTTAGGGCCACTTTTGTTGAACATCATGTACGACGGAGTCCTACGATTAACGCTACCTGGGGGAATAACGATAATTGGATTCGCCGACGACATTGCAGTCATGACAGTAGCTAAACAGATCCATGCAGTAGAATCAGCTACAAATGAAGCAATTGCCCGGATAAAAGATTGGCGAATATCCGCCGGACTAGAACTTGCTGACCATAAAACAGAAGTTGTTCCTATAACCAGCCGGAAAACCGTCGAATTTGCCAACTTTCAGGTTGGTAACCAAACCATCCGGTCGAAAGAGGCGGTTAAATACCTTGGAGTAATGCTGGACAACAAGCTACGGTTTAAAACGCATGTTGATTTTGTTACCAAAAAAGCATCGCAAATGCAGGGAGCTCTCTCGCGTATCATGCCTAACATCGGTGGACCTGGATACGCTAGAAGGATTTTACTCTCAAGAGTTATCACCTCAGTTCTGTTATATGCCGCCCCAGTCTGGGCGGAGGCACTGAGGACGAAGGAGACTATCGTCATCATACAGACTCTGTGCGCTACGGACAATCAGCGGCTTTCGAACCATCTCTGACGAAGCATCGATATTCTCGCAGATGAAATGCTGAGGATATATAACAGAAGAGCATTATCATCACGACACCACTGGTATCAAGGTGATAAAAATTGAAGAAAGGGCAGCGTCAGCAGCTATGTGGCAAACTCGTTGGGCTAATACAACAAAAGGCAGATGGACATATAAACTTATACCGACAATCCAAGACTGGACAGGTCGAAACCATGGAGAATGCAACTACCATCTAACGCTGTTCCTGTCTGGCCACGGTGGCTACCGCAAATACCTACACCGATTTGGACACGACAACTCACCATCCTGCCCGGAATGCCCAGGTGAAGATGAAGATACGGAGCACGCAGTGCTTTACTGCATACGTTTCACGGCATGGAGAATTACTCTGCCAAGTCCGTCATTACTCCTCGACCATATGTTACGGTCGGAAGAGAATTGGATGGCAATATGTTCCTTCGTAACAACTCTACAAAAAGAGCTGCGGAGAATAAGAAAGCTAAGAAGAGCAGCTGAAGCAGCGGAAGAAACTGACACAAGAAGCATAGCATAAATTGCTAACCAGCCCCGCGAAGTAATACCTGACGGCAGTCCCGCGGGGAGAGTGGTTGAAGTGCGTAGGGTGTGTGTTTAGTACGTAGGCGTATTCCTGGCATCGATTACTCGGGTTTGCGAATCGTGCATGCTAGTAGCACTCGGGCTATTAGTATCTATGAAGATTACACATCCCTGGCACAATCCAAAAAAAAAAAACAAAAACACAAAACGATACAGAGCTGGCATTGCTCAGTGCAGAGCGACGAACGAACAACAAAATGTACACACTAAACGAAACAGAGCTGGCATTGCTTAGTGTAGAGCGACGAACGAGGAACGAAATATACAGACTAAACGATACAGATTTGGCATTGCTCAGTGCAGAGTAGCGCTGCCACTTCTTTCAGACCAAATGTAGCGTACTGGTCTAGTAAAGGTATTTTTCGTTATCATGGATCAATCATTAGGCCACTCAGGGACTGATAAAACGAACCGGAGCTTTTGATAAGGCGATGGATGATCATGACGCATAAGGACGCCAAATCGCCGAGGTCTTCAAGGAAGGGGCTCCTAGATGGAGCAATCTTTTATGCGACAGGGCTGGACAAGTGCATAGAAGGTGATGGATGGTTTCCTCCTCATCCTCGTTTCTACAGCTCTTGCAGAAGTTGTTAGAGAAGAGGCCAAGTCTTTTGGAATTTATTTATTTTTTATTTTATTTTTATTCTTTATTTTTCCAAATTAAATAAATCATATAATTTTTCTACGAAGCCTAAGGGGCTTATCTGCAGAAGATTGGTTTTCAGGTTAGGTTTAATAAAGTGAGCAAGAATTAAAATTTAATTCAAAAATTGAAATCGGAAAATTCATTCAATAGCTTAGTTCACTGAGAAAAAATAAAAAAAGATTAGAGCTTTAAAGAAAAATTACAATTAAATGATTGAAAAAGATATTAAAAAAACTACTTTATAAAAAAAAATTCTTTGATCTTCTTTTTCTAGTTTTTTCATTATTAATTGTTCTTAGTGCTTGTGGAAATTCGTTTAGTGTTTTTCGGACACAGTATTTCAGTTGCCTTTTGCCGTAGGTATTTGAAAACCTTGGTACTTGTAGCATACCTTGAGCACGCCTCCTTGTGTTGATCTCGTGGTCAATAGCCCTCTTGAAACGCACGTCGTCATAATACTCCAGAGCTAGAGTCATCTTGAAGATTTCCTTGACACCAAGAACTTTAAAACAGTTTCTACCAGATGGATTCCGTCTCGCTGTCTCGCCGTTTAATTTTTTGAGGATGGTATTTTGGAGTTTTTCCAACTTCTCCAGATAAGTATTGGATGCATTGTCCCATGCAAGCACACCATATCTTAGTTTCGACTCAACAAGCGCGTGGTAAACTTGCTTTTGGACCTGCAAGGTTGAGTATTTTTTTAGATAGGCCAGCGCGAACAGAGCCTTTTTAAGGTCAGAGCGGAGTTTGTCGATATGCTCATCTCATATAAAATAGCTGTCGATGGTTACACCTAAGTACCTATAGGTTTCGACTCTCTCAATCAGATCGTCCTGATGACTTCTATTACAGCTGTTATTCTTGAAATATATAGCTTGTTGTGTGGGTTTGTGACGAGGTCCACGAATATGCATTATTTTCGTTTTCGACGAATTTATAACCAGCCCGTTGTCGTGGCACCACTCAACTGCCTTATTGAGCTCGTGTTGCATAATATTAATTGCAGTATCGAGTCATCTATGCTCCGCCACTATAGCCGCGTCGTCCGCATACGCAAATGGAATACTGTTTTCGAACACCCTAAGTAATTCATTTGTGTACAAGATGGAAAGTATTGGTCCAAGCTTTGATCCTTGTGGGACGCCATACTTAACATATTTGTCGTCGCTGAAATTATCCTCCACCTTAACACGAAAAGATCTATTTCTTAGGTAGTCCTTCAGCCAATCAGCTAACAACCCTCGAATTCCTAGTCTTTCCAGTGCCGATATCAACTTTGAATGGTTAAGCGTGTCGAATGCCTTACTGAAGTCCATGAAAACTATCAAGACATGATGATTTTTATTAAGACTTTCGTTAACCACATTCGTGAATTCCGCGAGCAGTTTACCAGTACTTTTATTCTTCTGGAAGTCATACTGCTTTGTATGTATAATATTACATTTGTATATGAATTTCAGAAGTCTCTTTACTACTACCTCCTCCAGACACTTCTCAATTACTGGCAGAATTGATATTGGCCTGTAATTTTCAACTATTCCCTTTGCTCCGCCTTTATAGATGGGACGTATAACAGCAGTCTTTAGTATTTCAGGAATCTTGGATTGACTTAGGCTTAGGTTAACAATTCTAGATATCAGAGGGGCAAAAATGAGATTTTAAGTCTATTGCCCTAATGCCGTCAGCTCCTGGTGATTTATTAGTATTCATACTTCTTAGGATGTTAAATACTTCGATGTTATTTGTTTCTTCAACAAAAATAGAATTTCGCACCATATTAGTATTATGGTTGGATATGGATATATCACAATCGTGGACTATATGTAAGGTTTGCTCGGAAAAGTGGTCAGCATACTCATTCGATATAGTCGTCAGACATTTACCAGCTGCGAAATTTTTAACTATTACCTCATCTAGGCTAAGTTTTTTACGACCCATAATTTAATTTATTATTTTCCAAGTTTTCCTGGGATCTTGCCTCGCTTGAGTGAACTGATTTTTATAAAACGATGCCTTTTGATAGTTAATTCCTTTATTGACTTTATTTCGGAAGCTTTTGTACTCAAGTTCACAGGACTTATTCAGCCTGTTGCTTTTCCGTTTTCTGTACAGCTCATCCCTTTTGCGACATTGTCCAAAGAGTTCAGGCATGTTGGCTTATTAGACAGTGTCCAGTGAGGACACCGATAACGCAGCTGATCTGTAATCGCCTTAGCTTAACCAACTCGGCACTATGTTTCTGGTCCAGCTTAGGCCAAATCTGTCTTGAAATGTGACACGTTGAGCCGTTAGTTTGTAGATACATAAAATAAATTAAAAACCAGTAATGATTTCTACTCCTCTTAGGGGAAGTATTTCTCATTTTGTTTACTATAAAAGAGATACTGCGCAATTTAATGTGTATTATAAATTAACATTGCTTACTTTTTATTTATTTATATAATCTTTTTTACCAGTGAATTCATATAAATATATTTTTTTAATGTTATAACTGCTTTATCAATTAATTTATTACATTTCTTTTGTGTTTAAGTTGTTGAATTTATATTTTTTGTTAAGAGTATGTTTTTTTTTTATAATATTTTGTATTTTTGAAACCGAATTCTATAAGTTATAACGCAAAAATAAAGAAAACTAACGAACATTTCAGATTGGTTTAAAACGCTCGGAGTTCAAGAAGCCACCAGAGAGAAGAAGAAGGCCTTTAAGGCGTGAATTCACTTGGGGAACTCCGATTCTCGAAATTTCCAAATTGGTCTTGGAAGGAGTTTGGCGAGAAATTGGAACAGATCTGCAAATAAGATGTTCTGGCAGACCGTCCGCTGACTGAGAGGAAGAAAGTTGAATATCGTTGAAGGAGTCAAATCCAAGGACGATACACTTCTTTGATATGGAGAGAGCACTTTTCAGAATTGCTCAATCCCGAACAGGGTGCCGAAGATGAAATACCTATAGTCGGTAGTAGGGCGGAAAGTAGTCGTACGGTAAAGCAAGTAGCTTTGGTGATCAAATCGCTAAAAGTTGGCAAATCTGCCGGTGTGGATGAAATCCGATCAAAAATGCTCAAGGGTTTAGGAAAAGACGGGGTGCAAGGCTCTCGCCTGAATGCGGTGAAACACCTGGCGATTGGCAAAGGGGGGTGATTGTCGCTCTTTTTAAAACAACGATGACAAAAAATAATGCGCCAACTACAGGGGTATATATCTTTTAGGTCTCCCTGGAAAAGTCTTCGCTAAGGTGATAGAAAAGCGTTTCTGGTAGAAGTACAACCGACTAGTTATTCACGCTCAGAATAGTTCCTAAGAAGGCCTAGGAGAATGTTAAGCCTGTCTACACTTGTTTTGTGGATTTGGAAAAAGCATATGATAGGGTTCCTCGAGGTAAACTCTGGAATGTTCTGCAGGAGTATGGGATTGCTGGTTCTCTGTTAAGGGCGATTCAGTCTTTATATACAAACTATAGAAGCCGTGTTCAGGTAAATGGCATTAAATCAATACCTTTCACTGTGGGCTTTGGACTCCGGCAAGGATGCGTTTTGTCACCTCTCCTCTTCATTGTATATATGGACTGGATATTGCAGCGTAGCCGTGGCGGAGAATGTTTCAAAGTGAGAGACTTAAGGATTAGTCATCTACTGTTTGCGGATGATTTGGCCAACTTGGGTCCTCTCAAACTGAACTTTAGCGCGCACTCGAAAGGTTTGTAGCCGTTTGTGATGATACTGGAATGAAGATCAACGTGAACAAATCAGAAGTAGGTAATGGTCGTTTCCAGAATACGCATTCACTGCACTCTGCAAGTTAGTAGAGTTCCAAGTTCCCGGTAGGCCTAGATATAGATGGCTGGATCAAGTAAGACATCTCTTCTGGAGCTGTCTAGAGATTCCCCCTGATGAGTTTGACTCAATGGCGGAGGATTGAGAGCGCATGAGCATCCTACCCCCGTGACCCTCATTAAGGATTAGCAATGTATGTATGTATTGTATAACAAACATTTCTATTTTGGTACATTTTCTTTGCAAATGCTACATTTTTATTGCCATACGCA
Source organism: Brachypalpus laphriformis (assembly GCA_945910035.1). NCBI lineage: Eukaryota > Metazoa > Arthropoda > Insecta > Diptera > Syrphidae > Brachypalpus > Brachypalpus laphriformis. Next base: position 104,672,282 of record OX246754.1, on the reverse strand, counting down.
ACATTTGGTCTGGAGGAAGTGGCAACGCTGGTGCAGAGCATTGAGTGATGAATGAAAATGTGTATACATACCTAATGTGAGTAAGTGGGAATTCTTTTGCACAAATGTGCACATTTGTTTGTTTTGTCTGTACCTATACAAGTGTGCGTAGCTAAAAACATACTTTGAAGATGCCGCCAATAATAATGCGGAAACAAATTTGTTTTATTTGGAATTTTTTTACGGAATAAGATGAAAGGCAAATAAGGGGAAACTATCATACAAAACCAGCACATCAAATTTAAAAAGGCATTTGCAAATCAAGCAAATAAGATGAAAGTTTCGCAAAATGTAATTTGTGCCACGCGAAATTATCATACAAAACCAGCACATCAAATTTAAAAAGGCATTTGCAAATTAAGCATCCTTTGGTGTCATTAGTTTCTGGGGTAAGTTTATTTTTAATTATTGGGTCGAAATAGTTGTAACGGTTTTAGTACTAATAGAGATAGTACATGGATATGTACATCTACACATGTATATTAACGAATTACGTAAATTTCACAATACACGAAGTCAATAATAGTATAATTTATTGATAGATAACAGAAAAAAATTCAAATTATAAAAAATTCAAACATTTTTTATTGGTAAAAAAAAATTACTCCCATACATTCACATTTACAGGTGGTATTCACAGTGAATAAGAAATCACATTCACAATTATAGCTGTGAACATAGATTCACGACTTAGCCCAACTCTAACCAATACATTTAATAAAATTGTAAATGTTTGTCTCTAATTTTATTTGAACAAATATCACGCGAAAAATTGAATGGGGATTTCGCAGTTGCATTGCATAGAGTCTGACTTAAAATATGGTCTATGTTTTATCGTGATCTGGCATCCACAAGCTGAGACCTAATATATATATAATAAAACTGTAATGTAAAATGGTTTCCATATGCATTACGCGAAAACTAGAGCACGAGAGTGAACAAAGATTCCGCAATTGCATTGCTTAAAGTCTAACTTAAGAAATGCTGATTCACCATCCAGAAGCTGAGATCTAATCAAAAACATCTTTTCGCTCATTTACTTAAACTGTCATAGCTCAAAAAACGCTGTTTTTGAGAATGATGCAGAATTGTTCGTTCTATCATGCTTCATATTGTGTAAAAATTTCATATTAATATCTTGTATACTCTCCGCGTTAGAATTAAAAGATGTCTTCTTTTTTCCTGCAAGGTGGTAGTCAATTGAAAACTTTAAACGCATTTTCTGCAAAATCGCTTTTTTGAGTTATGACAGTCTTCAAGTAAATGAGCGTTTTGCAAAATTTAGAACTCACTTAACTTATTTTTTTAACATGAGCTCGAATCTGCAATTACCTTTCCGTTATACCTGCTTGACTGGTTGCATACCTGTTTGTGTGTGCTTCCCATTTTGGAAGTTTCCACTGTGGAAGTTAAAACTTGGTTTAAAAATTTTAAGTATTTATTATTTTTTTTTTATAATTTGCGCGTGCCAAAGGGATTATTATAAAGGGATGGCAAACGACTAACAAAGGCCTCGTAGGGGCAGCATCTCCCGATAGGTGTTGGTCCGCTAAGTAACGAGAAAGAGCCACTGCAGCCGAAAACCTAGCAGCTCTGTTAGTAAGCCCTACTCCCACCTCCTCGTGGTGCCATCTGGGGATTCCTTCGGAAATTGCTAACGGGAGAGGACGAATGGCGAGCTTCCTGCGCCAAAAAACAGGATAAGTGTCGGTTGGTCTGTGGCCCAGCGAGCCGCAACCGTAAAAACAAATCTTGCTCCGAAACGCAAACCAACGCCTCGGATACGAACGGATAATTTGATGACGACCTTTGGCTATCGGACACGGACAACGATCGGATTCTGGAACGTTAAGACCCTCCTGGACTCACTCAAGGAAGGGCCTTATAACGCCAGATTCCTCCAATTAGAACACGAATTCGCACGGTATAAAATAGACATCTTAGGGCTGAGCGAGATAAGATGGTTCGATGCTGGGGAATTCATCTCCCCAACAAAAAAGCACTGTCATGCTCTACTCTGGTAAACCAGCTGGAAGTGCACGGAGTTCCGGAGTAGGACTCATGCTAACTCCAGCAGCACGTAGTAGCCTCATATCCTGGAAACCCCATAGTGACCGGATATTGACGGCTAGGTTCCAGAGTAGAGTCAGGAAAATTACCATCATACAGTGTTATGCTCCGACTCTAGACGCGACTGAGGATGAAAAGGATGATTTTTATAGCCACTTAGGCGCCGCCTACAACCAAACGCCTAATGGGGACATCGTAATGGTGATGGGAGATTTCAATGCCAAAGTGGGTAGCGACAACACCATGCTTAAGCACGTGATGGGAGTTCACGGCGTGGGAGACCGTAATTATAAGGTTGAGCGGTTTGTGGATTTCTGCAATACCAACCGCCTAGTCATCGGAGGTACGCTGGTTAAGCATTACACCTGCCACAAAATCAGTTGGGTCTCTACTAATAGGTTTAATATCGACAGGCTCAAGGTTCCCCAAGTGCGCCAATAGTTCAGGGACCATCTTGCCTTAGAAGCAGAAGCAATCAGCAGCATAAAGAACATGGATGATCACTGGAGTGCTGTGAAAAATGCTTTTGCGACTGGGGCACGCACGTATGTCGATAAAAAGCAGAAACACCACCGCACATAGCTTTCCACAGACACCTGGAGACGGGTCGATGGGCGTACAGCAATCAAGGCTCGGATTTCAGCGGCCTCAGCAGTAGAGAGAACCGAGCTTGAAACCCAATACCGAAGAAGAAAGAAGTGCAGCGCAGTGTGGGACGTGACAAACGTCAATATGTCAACTCACTGGCCTCAAGGGCTGAAGAAGCAGCGAGTAGGTGCGATAGTAGGACTGTTTATAGCACCACTAAGGAGCTCATCGGTGGTCGAAACTCCAAACAACATCCAGTGAAGAGTCTAGATGGTAACCTTCTGATTTCGGATGAGGATCAGCTCACTAGATGGAGAGAACATTTTGCTACAGTGCTAAATCACATAGACGATGGCGGTATGATCTCGAATTCGAATGAGCAGTTCGAAGCAACAAATTCCCGAATTCGCACCGCACCTCCCAGTAAAACCGAGATAATAACAGCAATTAAGTCCCTCAAGAAGAACAAGGCGATGGGTATTGATGGCATCCCTGCCGAGCTATTTCAAGCGGCGCCAAATACATCGGCAGATTTGCTGCATCCCCTAATACGGAGAGCTTGGGATAGCGAACAATTTCCACAGGGGTGGAAAAGGGGGATGATCATTAAACTTCCAAAGAAGGGAAACTTGATGGATTGCGGTAACTGGAGAGGTATATGCGTTCTTCCAGCCGTGGCTAAAATAATAGCTAAAATAATTCGAGAACTAATTAAAGAACATTTAGATTCAACTCTCGATGTCGAGAGCGGCTTTCGCGCTGGATCCTCCTGCATCGACCACATAAACACCTTACGGATCATTATTGAACAATGCGTTGAGTATAGGTCTCCGCTACATTTAATGTTTATCGACTTCGAGAAAGCTTTCGACAGATTGAATCGAGATGCTATCTGGCTGGCCTTGCGCAGGAGAGGCATCCCAGAAAAACGTATAGCTATTATCAAGGCTACATACGAGGGCGGTAAGTGTCACGTCGTGCACAATGGTAAGGTGTCGGAGGATTTTGAAGTCCAAAGCGGAGTACGTCAAGGGTGCATAGTGTCACCACTATTGTTTTTGGTGGTTATCAGCGATGTACTCCGTGCAGCATTGACGGAAGGCAACTATGGAATTTGTTGGACTATGACATCTTACCTTAAACACCTAGATTACGCTGACGATGTTTGTCTACTTTCACATCGGATAATGGATCTTCAACTGATGCCCCAAAATCTAGAAGCTGAGGCAAACAAAGTGGGGCTAAAAATAAACACAGCCAAAACAAAAGCCCTGAGCACTTCTTCTAACAACCGCGCTCAACTTTACATTGCCTGACTGGAAGTCGAGAAAGTTGATAACTTTCTTTATTTAAGAAGTGTGGTCTCGGCTAATCGCGGTGGCACCGAATTGGATGTGTGCAGCAGAATCGGGAAGGCTAAAGCTGCGTTCGGAATGCTATCTAAAATCTGGAGAAGCAATGTTATCAGCTTAAGAACCAAGCTGCGATTGTTCCGCCCCAACGTAGAATCAGTGCTGCTTTATGGGTGCAGTACTTGGAAGGTGGACACTATTAACACACGAAAGCTGCAAGTCTTTGTAAACAAATGCTTAAGAATCATCTTGAGGATTTTTGGCCGAACCGCATCTCTAACGAACACCTTTATAACTTTATCTGAGAACGGGCCAAGAACCTATAAGCATTACTATACGAAGAGGAAAGTGGCAATGGATTGGACACACCCTACGGCGCGAAGACAACTCCATTGCGAAATACGCCATGCAGTGGAATCCGCTCACCCAGGCAGGCAGAATAGCGGGATGCCCTAGGCAAACGTGGCGCAAAACAGTTGAGGAGGAATCGAGCTCTTTAGGAATGAGTTGGAGGCAGCTCAAACGCGTTGCAAAACTTTGAACAAGATGGCGCGCAGGCGTGGTTGACCCCCTATGCCCCCGAGGGGTTAAAGGATCTAAGAAGAAAGAAGAAGAAGAAAGGGATTATTAATACCCTTATACTGGTTCTCAGGGCACGGGCGGTTGGGAAAAGGGGGGAAAGAGACAGAGGAGATGCCGGTTTGCGTTGGCTTTAAATGTTTGAAGGTTGTAATGATTAGGAAATATAGAGGCTGGTAGTTCGTTCCACAAACGTTTTGTTCGGCTTATAAACGAATCCTTATATTTGACAGTACGTCTGAAGTTGGGCTTGAGGGTGAACTGATGTGCATTCGAAGCGTGACGCGTATTCCGGGTGAAGTTTTGAAGGGGAGGAATGCAACTGGCTATTTCGCTGGAGCATTTTTTTTTATAAAAAAGCGATAAAAAAGAGAAAGACACGAGACATTTCTACGATGTTCAAGTGAGACTATGGAGTTCACAATGTCTCTATCACCCATCAGTTTTAACGCGCGATTCTGTACCCTATCTAGAATGTGCAGAACGGTCTTGGGTGCACCAGACCAGATGTGGACGTTATATTCCAGCTTTGGGCGGATGAATGCCTCGTAGATGGAGGCCAGATCAGACGGGGTAAAATATTTTTTGCACCGTTTAAGGAATCCTAGGCATTTTGCAGCATTTTTGGTGACCTCGAATATGTGATCGTTCCATCGAAGACAGTTATTGATGAACATACCGAGAATGGCTAGCCTTTCGGATTCAGCGATGCAAGTACCATTCAAGGATAATAGTTGAGGGTCTTGATTTCGCTTGAGAGACAGAAGACAGCCTTGTGCTTTAGATGCATTAAATGCCACTCTATTAATTAAACCCCATTTGGTTCAGGTGCTGTTCAGGTCGGAATTTAATGTGTTTAACATACGTTGCCGTTCCCTTTCTAGGGCCGAAGAGCAGGGACGTAGGTTAGGGAATGAATATGAAAAACTGAGGGTACCGTCATCAGCGAAGGAATGGATTGGATTAGAAGTAGCAGACAAGACGTCATTTATAAAAATGAGAATGAGAGTCTGAGACAAAATGGGGTCCTGGGGAACACCAGCATTTATATGGTGAATTGCAGACTTGAAGCCGTCCAGGACAACCTGTATTGAACGGCCCGAAAGGTAATTTCTAATCCATTGAAGAAGAGACTCATCGATGCCATATGCACGTATTTTCGACAAAAAAGCCTGATGCCAAACTCTGTCAAATGCCTTAGAAATATCGAGCGCAACTATCTTTGTTTCGCCGAAGTGATGGAGAGATTGGTTCCACTTCTCGGTGAGATATGCCATCAAATCAGCAGTGGACCTGTTTCTACGAAAACCATACGGTCATTGAGGGGTTTTCGTGAATCAAGATATTTCATAAGCTGACGATTTATCAGCGTTTCCATGACCTTGGAAAGAAGGGACGTAAGTGCAATGGGTCGGTAATTGGACGGGGAGGAAGATTCGCCATTTTTAGGGACGGGCTGGACAAATGCTATTTTCCATCTACTCGGAAAGAGCGCAGAAGAGTAGGATAGACAGAAAAGCTTACGCAGAGGTTTTGCCAGCGTTAACTAGGTGTGGCACCCAGCTTCGCCCAGGTAGATAGCTACTTATCAAAATAACGACAAAACTGCTTCATCGATTTTTTTTTTTTAAATAATTTTATAATTTAAAATGGATATCATCAAAGATTTAAAACCAGAGATAATTTAAGTACTTTGTCTTGAAGCTGAGAAATACACAAATTAATATGGGAAGCATGATACATTTTTAAGCGCGAGCAGAGCCGCGGGTTCAGCTAGTAGTGGATATTTTTAGATGTTGCCAAACCTACTCTTCTGACAGATTTTAGCTTTTCTGATCGTGTTCTTATTTAAAAAAAAGTATCCACTTTGATACACTTCTTAAGTTTTAAATCACTTAAGCTAATTTTTCGAATCATATTATATCATATAACTTTTTAGCTTATTTACCTGTCCACTGTACATAAAGTTTAGAAGCCCGGCCATATGGCCTGCTTCAACATCAGCCATTAAAAGAATCGGATGATTTGACGGATTTTCTAAGAATATTTCTTGAAAATAAGGACTGCACACAGAAAGAACCTGCAATGAAACGCATTAGCCTTTAGGCATAAGATAAATAAAGCTTACCAATTTATGGGCTTTAAAAATTTTGCCTCCCGCTGCTATGGTCACATCAACCATTTTCTCGTCTTTTTGTAGCGTATGGAAACCTCTTGACATGTTGCCTAAAAAATTATTCCAAGATAACAGATATTGATCAATAGTATTGGAATCCGGATATTTATTTTGAACTGTTGGAGGCGGTGGCGATTGTTGCTGCTGAAATATTGGCTTTGGGGGTATTGTATTTTCGTTTTTAATAAGTGTCTGCTGGTCAGAACCCAGTTTCATGTGGTTTGTATTTTCTTTTTGTTGATGTATGAAGTTACTCTTTTTTACAGTAATGACATTAGGTTTATTGCCACCAATACTATAATCTGTAGCCTTTGAGATAAAATTTTTATCGACAGCAAATTTCGTTTCATTAGCTCGTCGTTCTTTTTGACGTCTTAGTAATTCGTCTACTTCCATAAAAGCACCTGAAGTCGCGGCAGCAATTGCTGAAGCGATTATTGGATCGTCTTCAAATACGCTTTCGTCTAAAGATTCCTTCAACGTTTTTGTGGATGAAAATAAACGCAAGGACGGATCATTTACTTGGTCGCTAAAATACACATCCATTAACGTGAAAAATGGCCACTCTCTCCTTTTTGGTTCCTCTGAGATTTTGATCGCCTAGTGGTAAAGAAAACAACAAAACATTAATGTACTATAAATAAATACATCACATTATCAGTACAACAATTTCAATATGACAAAATTCTGATTTTTGTTATTATGACCTTAACTAATTTATTAAACACGCTAGTTTCAAGCTTTTAAGTCGATAGAGGTATGGATAGGTTAGGTTAGGTTGAAGTGGCTGCCAGCTTACGCCAACACACATAGACCAAGAAAGGTCCGTTGTGGTACCGTGAAGGATCATGTAGTCCCAGCCTACTCGTTAGAACCAATTAGAGCTTCTGATGAAGCGAAGGAGGCTCCTGATATTTAAATCTATCAGATCACCTAAATCGTTAAAATAGAAAGCTCCTAGGTGAAGCTCCCTTCTATGGGAGAGGGCTGGATATGCAGAAGAAGGTGAGGAATGGTTTCTTCCACTTCTTCGTCCATGCAGCTTCTGCAAAAATCATTTGAATATACGCCAAACCTTGTTGCATGCTTGCCTATTAGACAGTATCCTGTAATTACACCTATAATAGAGCCAATATGCAATCGATTGAGAGAGATCAATTTTTTAGAGCGTTTCAGATCTAACTTGGGCCAAATCTGCTTAGTCGCTAAACATGTTGTACCACTTGTCCACCTTAGATTTGTGCTTTCGATTGCATCTAGCTTGAATTTAAATTTACAAGTAGCGATTGGTATACCTAGATTATCCTGTCTGGAAGGATGGGTACAGTTGTTCCTGTTCTTGTGAGTTCGTCAGCCTTACAAATCCCCGGAATATCGCTATGCCCCGACACCCAACAAAGGTGAATATTAAACTACTCCGACTTCTCCTTAAGAGACGAATGACAGTCTAGGGCTACTACTGAATATTTAGAGATCGATTCCAAGGATTTGATTGCAGCTTAGCTATCTGAAAAGATGCGGTTGTCCTTGGCGGATATCACGTTTTTCTTTAGCTAAGATAAGACCGCATAATCGCCATTATTTCCGCCTGGAACACGCTACAATGATTTGGTAGAGGGAAGGAGAGCTTAATATTAAGCTTGTCAGAGAAAACACCTCCACCAACTCCCTCTTTCGTTTTTGAGCTGCCAATATAGAAGATAGAGATGTAAAACACATTAAAAATATCAGAATATATTTGGTATATTGAACAGCTGTGAAAATTTACAATTTCAAAATAGCAGATCATTGTGACCCCAACGTGAAAGTTTATTTGTCGGTGTTTTTAATTTTAGTTTAGTTTTAAAAAATGCGGTGTGCTGCTGCTCCTCATTATAAATAATAAAACCAAAAAATTCAAAACGGAAATACGTTCTCCTTCATTTACGAAAAACTAAAAATTAGGCGAACAGGGGGTGTTTTTGTGCCACACAAGAACACAAATTTCGACTAGAATTAACTTAACCGGAAATATTGAAAATTTCAGTTTCTTTTTTCTCAATCCGATAGAATACTTTGTCCTGATCTCAAAAGTGCAAAACAAATTTGGTACTCGCTTGGCGTAACCCACCCCCAATGTTTAGAAAAGGTCATCGAAAATGGTACCAATATTTACGACATTTTATATGTGAACTTTATGTTACACGTGGGCATTTAACATCTCGTACTGGGCACATTCCTCGTTGTTCACTCGGCATCAAATATCGAGTCGCAATGAGGATTGTTGTTCACGCGAATCTCATTCCTCTTCTCCATCTTCGTGGGAAGATCAAGTATATCCAGTGTTGATTCATTTTACAATCATTTCTGTGTCGATATTATATTTCCATTTGGAATACGTGAACTAAGTAAGTAACGTTGTATTTCATTTCAGTGAATTTCATATACAAAAATTATGTCTTAATGCAATAAGTTGTTAATACTACACGTTATTCTTCTTTTTAGTTTTTTACATAGCTTGCTGACGTTACTGCAATAATTAATAAGCAGCTAGAAAAATGATCAGGCATAATTTTGTTAAATCATTTGGACGTGTTAGGGCACAACATACTAACGGAAGCAGAAGTAGGCAAATATAACATAACAGTAGAAATATGGTCCCATATCTTCAAAGTGGAATCTTTTTCAAAAAAAACTTCTTAATCCTTGCAATCGGAGTGCCCATTTTCACAAAAGAAAAATTTCATAAAGCTTTAGTAATTCCTTTTCCTAATGTTAATTAGAACCGTTAGATTAAGACATTCAAGTCATAATTATACAAAAAATAACATATACACTTACCAGCTGGCACCAGGCGTGACTTGCTACTTAGATTTATATACATATAAGATAACGAAAATGTAATGTTAAAAAAAAATCTTTACCCATATGACAATTATTGTATTAGAAACATATTTGAAATAAAAATGTATGTCCATTTAAACATACATAATAACGAAATTTCTATAGAAATTGCACATGAAAACATAATAATTATAGAAACTTGTGCACAACAAAATTACAACAAAATTGCATTGAACAAGATTTAACTTTAAAAGATAACAATCTTATAACATCTACAAATTTTTGAGCAGTAAGTGTAGTGTAATTCCAACTACATACACCAATTTCAAAAGCAGATTAATAACCTTATACTTAAAAATAAATGTTCATCTAAATACAATAAGGAACAGAGATACAATCAAATACATATATCAGTAGCAGAACAACTATTGCAAATCATATTTCTTTAACTTTAAATTTATTTGATGTTGTCCTGTTTTCGTAGAAATTTTCAAAACAAAAAAAAATTAAAATAATGGTAGTCTAAGAGCCCGCAGTTAATTTTGGACGTGAGAGGTAACCGAATGAATCCTACGTTAATATATTGCCTTGATGCCCAATATTTGAGATGTGCTCGTCTGGCACGTAATGGCAGCTAAAGGAAATAACTGTATATTTAAAATGCCGCAAATTTCAAAAACAGGAATAATAGGTTTTTCTAAAACATGGAGCAAGACATCCTGATTACAAAGAGTTAAGTCCAAGACGTTTTACTTGTCGCCAAGACCTTGCCAGACGCATTCAAAGGATCGAAATCCGATACGAAATGTCCCATTCATCCACACAAAACATACAGCTGGACCTTAACTGATTGATGTAACCACACGAAATCTCTCTGAATTATAGAATAAAGCACTGTAAATATAACTACATAAGTCCAAGACGTTTTACTGTCGCCAAGTCCTCGCCGGACGCATCCGAAGGATCAAAATTCGCCAAAAGCATGCATGCCATTTAGAGGCAAGTTAGATTAGATTAGAGAAACAAAACTGTCATAACTAGACATTAACTATACAACGTAACCAGATGAAATCTCTCTAAAATATATAGAACAAAGCACCATGAACATAACTACATAAGTCCTACTTGTCCCCAAAAGTCCTTGCCAGAGGCATCCACATGATAAAGGATTTACAAAATATATTTCATTATATGTATTTAATGAAAAAATATAAGATTCATTCTCGGACTTATCCGATGAAGGAGAACCAAAGAAACGTCTCTGTCCATACAAGTCTTGCAAATATGGCCTGTAGGTCTGGTCTGTTTTTTAAAATACTTCACGACATCATTTTTTCTTTTTCGAAAAAGGACGAGATGTAATCACATCAAGAAAAGCTGTGTAAATCTGGTTTTGTGTCTCTAAATAGCATGTATGCTTATAGCGTGCTTCGATCCTTTCGATGCGTCTAGCAAGGGCTTGGCGACAAGTAAAACGTCGTGGAGCTTAGCGATCTGCAGATTAATGTTATGAGTTTTTCTTTCTGTGAGAGTACGGCACCGATCGCGTAGTTGGAGACATCGGTTGTCAACTCAAATGTTCTCTAAAATCGGTGTAAATAAGTAGCAGATCTCGTGAGATTAAGGCATTTTTAGCTTGTTGAAGGCTTCGATTTCTTCTATCGATACGGCAATTGGAATTTTGCTTGACCGGTGTTTATAGATATGTCCTTCTGCTCCTCTCAATAGAGAAGCAAGTTATTTAGTCAGTTTTGCCTATTCTTTCACAAATCGGAGCTGTTTCAGGGTTTTTGGGACTGGAGAGTTTACGCCATCTTTTTCGATGGACTTCATCTCTTTTTTAAGTTGTGTCTTCATGTTGACTTCATGAAGGATTTGGAATATTGATCCTATGGGTCTTATGTGGTCTTTCTCGCAGAAACGATAGAACTTCCCTGTAGGAGAATGCAGATAGCATTCGTCCACAGCACATTGAAAGGTAGACATGGCGTTGTTTAACCCGTCGGAAGCAATAGGAATATGGACATGAACGGGCGCAATGACATATCCATATCTAGTATTTCCAGTTATAAATATTTTTTATTTTTTTTTTTGTTCTGCTTCCGTAAAAAAAATATTCCTTGCAATGCAATATAATGCCAAATAATAAATGTAATGCGAAGTTTTTTTTTTTGCACCAAAAACGATTTAACGACATGGAAAATGAAACAGCTGTGCCTGTAAGATCAGTTACGCCCGACGGAAGGTTAAGTCGAAAGGAAATCTGGTGAACTAAAATTTTGCATTGTTGATTGAGGAAGCAGTCTCTTATTATTATCTGATTCAATCAGGGGTATCTGATGGAAGCCACTTTTAGGTGTCTGCGATCGTGACGGAGTGTACTGTTTTTTTTTTCACTTGAATCAGCTTTTTTCGGAACAATCCACACCGGTGTATTGTATGGCGACCGAGACTGTCTTATAATTTACTCATCCAACGTTTTTGTACTGGTTTCTCCACTTAATCTTTCAACGAAGTGGGGTAAGGGTAGTATTTCGAGTACACTGGGGCATATGTACTCGTTTAGACTGCCTCTTCGACTTTTGTCGTAAAATGTGCTTTTTACCAGTCTTAAAACAACTTCCTTTTGTGAATGTGACATGTGGTTAAGTTTATGGCCCAAAAAGTTTATCCACTGGGGTTTCAACTGTTTTATGTTTACCTTTACTTTATTCAGAATTGACATTCAATTATTCTTTGCAGCAATGACGGCAGTGCGGTGACAGCCGGGTGCCTAGTACCTTAATCCAAGAAATGGGTAACCAACCCCGTTTGGCGGATTCTTGGTGGCAGCAGATGAGAGAGGGGGGAAAGAGTGCTTTTCTCACTAGAGCGCTACTTCCTGTTCCAGGCGGCAGCGGACGAATTCCCTAGACGGAGTCAACGGTGGCGTCTATAGTTCCAGTTAGGTTGAACTTAGTGAACACCTTGCGCGAGCTGCTTCGACGTATTCGGATCACAGGTCGGTAAGGAATTTCCAATGTTGGTCAGGACATTGGAATAGAGATGGTGGCGGAGGAGCCCTTAATGGGCCAACGGCAGCACTCATACTCCCGTAGTGGACTACTGGCACTGGTGTACCCGGCCCCTCGTCCTTGGGGAATAATTAAGGAACTGGCCCTCCAGGTTGGGGGTTGTGCCGTCGGGGTAACTTCCCTACCACGTAACAACCGCATGGTTCCGAAACAACCAAAAGCCTCGGATAAGGATGACTCAACTAATGACGACCCCAGCAAACGAAATAAGGACAACGACCTTCGGATCTGTACGTGGAATGTTCTGTCCCTTTACAGACCACGTGCAGCCGAACAACTAGCAGAGGCCCTAGACTGCTATAAAGCAGATATTACCGCCATCCAGGAAGTGCGATGGGATGGGCCGGGCAAAAAGAGGATGAAAAACTGTGACATCTACTACGGTGATTGCTACAGAGGCAACAGGCAACGCTTATTCGGATGCGGATTTGTCATACGCGGCAGACTTAGGCAAGAAGTCTTAAGCTTCCGACACGTGAGCGAGCGTATTATGACTATCCGGATCAAGGCTAAATTCGCTAACATAAGCCTAATATGTGTTCATGCCCCCACGGAAGAAAAGGACCCTGCCACCAAAGAGTGTTTCTACGAGCTCCTCGACAAAACATACGAGCAATGTCCTAAATACGACGTTAAAATCGTATTGGGCGATTTTAACGCCAAAATAGGAAAGGAGGACGTCTTTGGTAGGGCAGTCGGTAAGCATAGCCTACACGACACCACGTCTGATAACGGACTAAGGCTAATTGATTTCGCTGTGGAGCGAAATGTCACCATAGCAAGCACATGGTTTCCTCATCTCGATATTCATAAGCAGACATGGCGGTCCAATGATCATGTAACGATCAACCAAATTGATCATATTGCGATCGACGCAAGGCATGCCTCCAGTATTCTGGATGTCCGGACCTTCCGAGCGGCCAACATAGACTCGGATCATTACCTTGTTGTAGCCAAGGTACGAATGCGGATATCCCAATCCGAGCAACAAAGAAGAATTACTGTGAGAAAATTTAACTTCGAAAAGCTACAATCGCAAGAGACCGCCAGACTCTTCGCTGAACGCGTATCCCGAAATTTCTCAATCACCCCTTTGCCGCCAGCATCAAGTACCGAAGACCAGTGGCAACGCTGCCAACATGCCATCAGGAACCCCGCGACTGATGTGCTGGGTCTCGCTCGCCCACCACCGCGAAACCCCTGGTTTGACGAAGAATGCCGGCGAGTGCATGCAGCAAAACAAGAGGCATACAAAGCGGCGCTGCAAAGGAAGACGAGAGCTGCTCGTGAGTTCTACGAGCAAAAGAGACGGGAAGAACATCGGCTTCTCCAAAAGAAGAAGAAAGAGCATGAGAAGCGCGCGTTTGAGAATATCGAGAGTCTATACTCCAGGAACAATGTACGGAAGTTTTACCAAAAGGTAAAAAGAACGTGTCAGAGAAGTAATACCCGTACAGAAACCTGTAGAGATGAAAATGGAAACCTCGTAGTAGAATCACAGTCGGTGCTGAGAATATGGAAAAACTACTTCTGCAGACTGTATAACGGCGACGAAGACCAACATCCCGCTGTCAGGCAGAATGAACCATTCAACATAGACGATGATAGTCAAAATTTCCGTCCACCTGACCAAAACGAAGTGAGGATAGCAATATCCAAGCTAAAATCCAACAAGGCTGCTGGACCTGACGGCTTACCGGCCGAACTTTTCAAGGCAGCTGGGGATGAATTGGTAGAGTGCATACACCAACTCATTTCTAATATTTGGTCAGACGAGTGTATGCCTGATGAATGGAATCTCAGCATCGTTTGCCCGATCCACAAGAAAGGAGATCCCCTCAACTGCGCCAATTATAGAGGCATCAGTCTCCTCAACATCGCATACAAGATCTTTTCTGCGATATTGTGTGAACGCCTGAAACCCTTTATCAACAGCCTGATTGGACCCTATCAGTGCGGTTTCAGGCCAGGAAAGTCCACCATCGATCAAATCTTCACACTTCGGCAGATCCTGGAGAAAACCGAAGAATTCCAAATCGATACTCACCACCTCTTTATCGATTTCAAGGCCGCCTATGACAGCATCTATAGAGAAGAGCTTTATAGAGCCATGTCTAGTTTTGACATCCCTGCCAAACTTGTCCGCCTGTGCAGGTTGACAAGGGAGAACGCTCGCTGCTCCATCAAGGTCGGTAATGACCTCACCGAGACCTTTGATGTCAAAAAAGGCTTTAGACAAGGTGACGCGCTGTCATGTGACTTCTTCAATATTGTACTTGAACGGATTGTGCGGAACTCACAAGCCAACACCGGAGGCACAATCTATTACAAGTCTGTACAACTGCTTGCATACGCCGACGATATAGACATTATCGAAAGACCTCAGCGGGCTGTCACCGGTGCTTTTGCAAGCATTGAGGCGGAAGCGGCCAAAATGGGTTTGGCGATAAACGAGGGCAAAACCAAGTATATGCTGTCAACTAGAAGGGAAAGCCAACACCGACGAATTGGACAAAACGTCACCGTGGGCAGCTATAACTTCGAGGTAGTAAGGGACTTTGTCTACCTTGGCTCTGCTATAAATTCTTCTAACAAAATCAGTGCAGAAATCAATCGAAGAATAACTCTTGCCAATCGCTGTTTTTTTGGGCTTATAAGGCAATTCAACAGTAAAGCCCTATCTCGAACAACTAAGGAGACTCTATATAAGACCTTGATCATCCCAGTCCTGCTTTACGGCGCTGAAACATGGACTTTATTAAAAGAGGATGAAGATATCCTTGGTCGCTTCGAGAGAAAAATTCTTCGTAAGATTTTCGGTCCCGTAGAGGGAATCATCGCCGTAGGTGGCGCGCACAAGTTCAAGGGGACCTCGACCAACTTGGAGTGCGCAACTGGAGGCAATTAGCTAAAGACCGAGCTAAATGGAGAGGCTTGTTGGTTGAGGCCCAGGTTCACCCCGAACTGTAGCGCCACCTAAGTAAGTAAGTAATGACGGCAGTGAGTTGTCTGAATATTCCCTAGTATGCCATTGAATGACTTTATTGTTGGGAGCAGGAACAATTTTAGGTTTATGTCCTCTTGGCCAAAAAAGATTTCAAAGGGTATGGTGAGTTATGTTAATGGCGTCTGTAAGAGATTTTGCAAAAAAAAAAAAAATACTGCTCATTTTGAAGGGGGTTTTCCACTAGACTCGGTTGGATATAATTTTCGCTGGATCCTGTTTCTATAGGGAATTAAAAGGCTTTCCCACTCCTCGTTTTGCACTGAAAGTAGGGCGACGAGGAGGCCGTTAGTCTAGGAAATAATTATCGGACCATTCAAGAGGAACTCCTGACCAGTTTTTATCTGATCTTCTTGTTCGGGGAATAATTTAGCTTTTTGAAGCATATAATCGTTAAGATCAGTATCGTGTTCACCTTCTTCTACTCGTACATTGGTGTTATGATAAAATGCATATTAATCATTAGGAGAAATATATTCGGTTGGTTGCCGTTCGAAGCTTGACGGAGCGGATAGTTACATTTAAGTAGAAGTTTCCTTGGAATTATGTATGAATAGGCATTTGGATGGACGGTCCTGGGAGTAATTTTCCTGCATACGTAAAGGCCTTATGTTTATTTTGATAGTTAACTGCGAAAGACCTGATTGCGGAACTTTCCATAGGTTCTGGTTTACGCTGCTGTTTAGGTGCAGTTGACCTAGGAGGGGTTTCGTATGTATTATTATAAGGATAGCCATATAGCGATTGACGTTGGTAATTAAAATGCTGTTGCGGATAGACATGCGGAAGATATGCTATCTGGGGAAAGAGATGTTCCTTTCGAGAAACAGATTGCTGGGTTACTTGTCACATTGTGGTAAGGGTGGTTGCCTTTGATTGCCACTGTCAGTACAAAGTTCCTATTGCTGGCATAGATTGATCTAATGTTTTGGTTTTCTAGTTTAAGACATAGATTAAAAGTCAGCGCCGTGGAAACCTTCATGTCAAGGAAACCATCCTACGAAAGAAAGAAAAAGAAAGTTTAAAGAAGAGATCATTTGAACCCTGCTGAAAGGGCAATATCAATTAACGTTCCAAAGACACCGCGAGGTAGGAGAGGCAGGCCTATAAACGCCTGGATATTTTAATCCAAGTATTTTTTCAGGAGTTTTCCCTGAAGCTCTTAAGTGTGCCGATATATATATTACCGCTTTTTAAAAAAGGGGCAGCTGATGATGTAATTAATTTTAGACCCATTTCACTTCTTTCAACAATCAGCAAAATTTTTCAAAAAGTAGTTCAAAATAGGGTTGTTAATTTTTTAAATAAGACGAAGTTTTTTAGTTTCGTTCAATTTGGTTTCCAGAAATAAAAATCCACGGAAGATGCTCTTTTGCGCTTTTGTTCCCAAATATTCAGAAACTTGGATAGGAAATTATTTACTTCTAGTTTATTCATTGAAATATCTAAAGCATTTGATATGGTCAATCGCGAAATTTTATTGAGGAAACTAAATAAAGCTGGTTTTCGGGGCTTCATGCTTAATTGATTCAAGTCTTACTTGGAAAATAGATCGCAGAGAGTAAGGATAGATGATACCAGGAGTGGGATTAGTTTTGTCAATTTGGGAGTGCCTCAAGGTTCTGTAAATGACATCAGTAGGGAGATCACACGAAGAATTACTCTTGCCAATCGTTCTTTCTATGGGCAAAAGCGGCAATTGAGTATCAAAGCCCTATCTCGAACTACTAAGGTAACTCTTTATAAGACTCTAATCATCCCAGTCCTGCTGTATGGCGCAGAGGCATGGGCTTTGACAAAACCGGATGAGGATGCCCTTGGTTATTTCGAGAGAAAAGTTCTTCGAGAGATCTTTGGTCCCGTCTGCATAGACGGTGAGTGGAGGAGAAGGTAGAATGCCGAGCTATACGGCCTGTATAAGGACATCGACTTACCCAGAAGAGTTCACATACAGCGACTAAGATGGCTGGGTCATTTAGAGCGGATGGAGCCCAACGTTCCCGCTAAGAAAGTTTTCGAATCCACCCCGGATGGACGACGCAGTAGAGGACGACCTCATGGTAGGTGGCGCAAACAAGTGGAGGGGGACCTCAACCAAATTGGCGTGCGCAACTGGTTTGCTGAGCATAATTTGGTCATTAGTCCCAAAACGAAAATTGTGTTTTTCAATCTATCCGCACGAAACTGCTTTGACGCTGATGTTTTCTTCCATGCTCCCGAGTGCCCAAAATTTAAACTGTCGTCCTGCTCTTGTACTCGTAACTCCAGTTCTGCACTACATAGCTTCTGTAGTGACCTAAGCTGTAGCGATAAATGCTTCCAAGTTCAAAAAGTTGATGAGTTTAAATACTTGGGTCTAGTCTATTATGGAATTTTCCACTCAAAATTACAATATGGTATTACTTGTTGGGGGGGAACTTATTTTAATAAAATCCAACCTCTATAAAAATCCTTCAAAAAATTAAATTAAGAAAAATATGCAAAAAAAGTTGTATGCAGCCCAGTTTTCCATTATTTCGCGATTTGAAAATTCTCCCAGTCCGTCACTTGTATTCTTTTAAAGTGTTAAAGACGTTTTTCTTGAAATCAGGAAATTTAAATTTCAGGTTTTTTGAAAATCATAATTTGCAGAATAACTTTTTAAATCTAGTAACTGTACCCAAATTTCGTACTACAGCGTTTCGTAATTTTTATACAGTTGCAACATGCCGTTTATTTAATAAACTTCCGCAATCACTCAAAACTATACATCCAAAAAACCTTTCCTTAAAATATCTTAAAAACTGGCTTTCCTCATTAAATGACCCACTCTAGAATTTTCTGATATTGTATTTTGGCGGACGAAATAAAATTTTTCCTTAAATCTTTTTCTTTTCTGCTTCCTTATCTTTTATAGTAATTGCTGTTCCTTATATACATTTTTTACTTCTATTGAAGGGTCACCCCACCCATTACTTTTAATTATTTTTGTAATAATATTGAAGTGACATTTACTTTACTTTTTTATACGAGTATATAAAAAATATTGTCACTTATTTTTTTTTTTATTTTTTTCTCTTGCTTTTTTCTGTTTTATAAGATATAATCAATGTACAATGAATTCCTAAAGAAATATAAAATAAATCTATCTATCTATCTATCTAAATGCGATGACATCGGCATTTCATTGACCTCAGTAACCAAGTGATCCAAAACCGGGGGCCTGCGGATATTTTCTGAAGTCAAATAGGCGAACCCCACAGACGGTGGGGTCAAATCCTGACAATAAGTGTACTAAGGGTATTTGGCCATCATTTTATTCATTTCGTTTCATTTCATTTATTGACTTAAGAATACTGCATTTGTACCATTTTCTACGAACATTTCCGCGGAGTTATAACTTCAGTGCTGGATAAAACCTTGAAGCCGTTGAAGAGAGTCCGCATAAAATGATAGCAGAGGATACAATTGGATCAGTACATAGCATCTTACATTTTTTACATAAATTATATTAATCGATTTTCCGCGAAGCCGTAACAGCGTGTCCACAGAATGTTGTTCACGGAAAGTTTCATATTTTAACTGTGTGAATTTCAGAAGAATTTCTAGGAAATGATTCATAATTTGACTTTACATATGTATATCGTGAATGTAATTTAAATGCACTTCTTATTGTAGGCTAATTCTGTTTTCTAATAAATAAGTTTTGTGGGCGCCGTGGCGTAAGTGGTTAGTGTGTCGGATCACTACGCATGAGGTTCCAAGTTCGAATCCCAGAAAATACCAAAAAGTTTTTTAACGGTCCCACCTCTCGCGACCGTCTGACAAACATCCGAGAGTATTGTTGTCACGAAAAAGCTTCTCTTATCGCCGTTCGGATTCGGCATTAAACTGTAGGCCCCTTCCATGCGTGTGAAAAATATAACGCACACAGCATGAGTGGTTGCGAGAAGCTAGTCCCTGGCACTTTAAAGAGCTGTTGCGCCAAATATTTGTATTTTTTTTGTAATAAATAAGTTTTAAGCCCCTTTTTTTACACATTGGTTCAGGCGAAATATACCATAATTCGCGTAGTAGTTTATTGAAGATCCTGGTTTTCATGTATGCCAGCTGCTGCCGTCCATATGAGTTGTGTATACGTGATATTTCAAGGTATCCTTGTGCTCTTCGTCTAGTATTGATGTCATGTTGTACTGGCGGCTTGAATCGACGGTCGTTGTACATTTCATTTATCATATTGAAAAGAAAAAGGTTATTGACCATTAGCAGACCTAGATCGTTACTTGCATTACGTGTTGCCCCATGCTATTATCGCATACTATATCACTGATTCGACCAAAGAAAAGTATGCTTGCTTCAGAACCGAAAATGAGGTGTAATTACTAAGGTGGTGTATATCAACAAATATTGTCGCAAGCGCTTGCAGGTTCGTTCTATGTGCGAGTCCCATTTAAAGATGTAGTCAACTTCAACACCTGGCTATCTGTACGTGCTTACTTTTCGAATTTGGTCATTGCACATGTCACTATAGTCAATAGCTCGTTTATCATAGTTTTTGTAAAGACAGTCTGTATTGCGAATTTTAAGCTGAATTTTAGTTCTGGGTATGTGCGGTGGTCCATTTGGAAGCTAAAGTAAAAAAAAAAAGCTGCAAGAGCTCTTAGACTGCGCCATTATAGAAGAGGTAAAAGGGTATTCTAAGTGGGTTTCTCCAATTGTCCCAATATTAAAAGAAAGCGGCGAAATAAAGATTTGTGTGGACATGAGACGGGTAAATGCGGTAGTCTTGCGAGAAAATCATCCATTAGCAACTATGGATCAGTTTTTTTTTTTTTTTTTTTTTCCGAGGGTAGGGGAAAATCTTCAACAAGACACTATGAGGATCGACAGCGCGTGCTCATAGTAGTGTGGGATTCTTACCCACTAAAAAACCTCCCTTCAAAACAGACTTGTTTTTATTTTTACTACAACTAAGTATTCGACTTATCAAGTAGTTTTCGTTTCGCGAAATAATGACGTTTTGCAGGCACCTTCCCATTAGAAGTTCCTGCCAGCTCCGCAGTTTAGACGCGGTTACTTAACGCGCTAAGTCTAAAGGTTTGAGTCTTTGTAGACGGCGAAGTAAATTTATTTCATCCAATACTTGGAGGACTGTTATATTAGCGTGACTTTCTAGTCGACTTTTATGCTTTTTCGCGTAGTTTTTGATTTCGTCTTCGATTGTTTTAATGCCAAGATCTCTGTGGATAACGCTATTTCGGATATACCATGGCGCATTAACAATACCTCTTAGCACTTTGTTCTCAAAAGTTTGTAAAATTTTAATGTTACTTATTTTGGTACAACCCCAGAGTTGTATACCTTATGTCCATACAGGCTTTAGCACCTGCTTATATAAAAGCAGTTTGTTATATATATTAAGCTCGGAATATTTTCCAAGTAACCAATACATTTCTCGATATTTATTATCTAATTCTTTGCGCTTTTTCTTTACGTGCGTTTTCCATTTCAGCTTTGTATCAAGTGTCATTCCAAGATACTTAGCCTCGTTTGCAAACGGGATTTGAACCGAGTTTGAAAAGATCGGCAAATTATTTATTTTCTTATAAGTAAAATTTACATGAACAGATTTGGTCTCGTTGAGTGCGATTCGCCAAATCTTTGTCCATTCATTTACTCTATTCAAAGCTTCTTGCAGTTTTTCTGTAGTATCTTCGACCGTTTTACCTACTGTCAAGATAGCAGTGTCGTCGGCAAATGTAGCTAGCTCAGTGCCTTCTACTTGCGGTATATCACGAGTGTATAATAGATATAAGACTGGACCAAGAACGCTTCCTTGCGGCACCCCAGCCATTATTGCCTTAAAATCAGAATATTCGTTTCCACATTTGACGCGGAATAGCCTATTCGTAAGGTAGTTCTTCAAAATATTATATAGGTGCTCTGGCAGAACTTGTCGTAATTTATACTTTAAGCCTTCGTGCCAGACCTTGTCAAAGGCTTGAGAAACGTCAAGGAATACGCTTGAACAAATCTTTTTTTCTTCAAGTGATTTTTCGATTACATGTGTTATTCGATGTACTTGTTCAACTGTAGAATGCTTACTTCTGAATCCGAATTGATGATCAGGGATGAGATGCCCTTCTTCTATTACCGGCTGTATTCGCCTAACCAATATTCTCTCGAACACTTTGGATATAATTGGAAGAAGCGAAATAGGTCTATAAGACGTTTTTTCATTGGGCGGTTTTCCGGGCTTAAGAACCATTATGACTTCGACGACTTTCCATTGACTGGGAACATATTCTAGTCTAAGTGCGGCGTTTAAAATGAACAGAAGCTTAATTAGAGCTTTTCTTGGTAGTGCTTTAAGAACCACTCCCGTAATTAGGTCGTATCCAGGAGCTTTCTTAGGTTTAAGTTTCTTTATTTCTTCCTTAAGTTCGGTAAGTGTTGCATTTCTTATTACGCTATTGTCTGTATACGACGTATTTATATTTTCAATAAGAGCTTGTCCATCAAACGGTTTGAAAGTTTCTTCCAGGTGGGCGGCAAAAACTTGCGCCTTCTCTTTATCATGCCTGGCCCATTCGTCTTGATTTTTCCTAATTGACGCGGCTTGAATTTGAGGTTTTTTAATACCTTTTATAGCCTTCCAAAACGAATAGTTAGAACCTTTTTCTGCCGTTAAGCTTTCTAGGTAAGTTTGTATTTCATTATTCTTAAGGTCTTTAATAGATCTTTTTAGTGAGTTGCACAAACTGTTAAGATGTGCTTTATGTTGCGGAGCCCGAGTTTGTTGCCATCTTTTACGCGCTTTTCTCTTCTCCTTAATCATCTCTTTTATTTCCTGCGGATAAGTTTGAATGTGACTGGCCGGGGTTCTCTTTGGTTTGGAAGTTTTCTTCCACGCGGCATCCTGTAAGATATCGACGAAGCGATCTACTTCAACTTCAAGTTCATAGGGCGTTTTAAGTGATACGCTCAGCTCAATATTTGATTCAATATCTTTTTTAAAGCCATCCCAATTAGTTTTCGCGCTTGTTAATCTGGCCGGTCCTACTTTTTTAATCAAAGCTTCGCTTATCGTCATAATGATTGGAGAATGATCAGAGGAGAGATCAAAGCTTTCTTCAACTTTTATACAGTTGCCAGATATTCCTTTAATGGATCAGTTGTTACCAAAAATTGCAAAAGCGACATTATAACCCGTGCAGGGACGGGTTAAGAATATCACTGCAGCGCAAACCCAACCAATAGCAGTTGTCGTAAAAGTCGATTAAGGGGACTAATCAGATCTAGGCAATATAACACCCAAGTGAACCCAGCGACACATACACTACCTTAAAAACTTGTGTATGCATTATTTGACCAATTTTTTGATATATTATAAAAATGTACAAGAGGCAGATTCCTTGTTTTCGGCTTCAATGAATCTACCTCTTGTACATTGTTATACTTCTTCTTCTTCTTCCTTTTATCAGCGAGGCTATGATCCGAAAACAAGGGATCACAACCCTCCCACTTCACTGCATTTCTACTGAACCGCCTGTGGGGTTCGCCTATTTGACCTCAGAAAATATCGGCAGGCCTGCCGATTTTGGATCACTCGGTTACTGAGGCCAATGAAATGCCGATGTCGTCGCATTTGTCTGATCCAGGCGTTTATAGGCCTGCCTTTCCTACATCGCGATGTCTTTGGAACGTGCATTGATATTGCCTTTTTAACAGGGTTCAAATGATCTCTTCTTTGAACGTGGCAATACCAACTGAGCCGGTCGCGCTCTATTTTTTGTACGATGGTTTCC
This sequence comes from Brachypalpus laphriformis, assembly GCA_945910035.1. NCBI lineage: Eukaryota > Metazoa > Arthropoda > Insecta > Diptera > Syrphidae > Brachypalpus > Brachypalpus laphriformis. The sequence goes on along the minus strand of OX246754.1, from coordinate 104,648,790 downwards.
TTGATGTGAAAGCTTCCACGGATCTTCGAACTTACTATTCGATCAAGCTTTGTCACTCCTGCTGTCATGCGAAGCATCTTCATCTCAGCTGCCGTTAATTTACTCTCATACTTTTTGTACATCGTCCAACATTGTGAACCGTATGTGAGCGCTGGGCGTACAACTGCGGTGTAGAGCCTTCCTTTCAACTTAGGTGGCATTTTTCGGTCACAGAAGACAGCGGAGTTTTCTCGCCACTCATCCACCCTACGCTTACGCGATGACTGATGTCGTCATCACAGGTTGCTTTGCTATTGATCATAGATCCAAGATATTTGAACTTTTTGAACTTGGGAAGCACTGTTCCATTCAAATATATGTATGTCTGGAATAGGCCTGAGTGGATCAGAGAACGGGCAGCACAAGTACTCTGTCTTTTTTGAACTAATGCGATACATATTTCCCTCCAAAACGTCCACCCACACATCAAGTGCTTGTTGCAGGGATGTAGGATCCTCACTTATAATGACTCCATCGTCAGCAAAGAATAACTGATGTACCTTGGGGTCCACCACTTTGCCTTCAAGCAGATAATCAAGGACTGTAATAAAGAGCAAAGGACTTAAAACGCTTCCTTGGTGCACTCCGACTTTGATTGGGAACTCTTCGGTTACTCCAGCGGGGCATCTTACCCTTGTCTTTGCTCCTTCGTACGTGTCCATGATCATCTGTACATAGGTTTCTGGAACCCGTCGATGTCTTAGCGCCACCCATATCAGATCTCATGGTTGTCTGTCGAATGCCTTTTCAAAGTCAACCAATACAATATGCAAATCCCTTAAGGAATCACGATGTTTTTCCATTATGATCCTTATACTTTGGATTGCATCTGTGGTTGATTTACCAGAGACAAACCCGCACTGATCATCAGATAGCCGTATTATTTTTCGCAGTCGGTCACCTAATACCCGCTCAACGATCTTCATGGTGTGTGACATCAGCTTGATCGAACGGTAGTTATCACAGTTTCGTGTATCACCCATCCCTTTGTATACTGGGAGAAGGTAACTTTCCCTCCATTGATTCGGCATTGGATTACCTCTCACGGATTTGGAGATGAGAATTCTGAGCCATCTGAACCCGATGTCCCCCATCTTTTTCCAGAACTCAGAGGATATCTCGTCTGGCCCAACCGCTTTCCGTTTTTTGGAGTATTTGACCGCCTCACTAACTTCTTCGACTGTAATGTCGGGTATTTCTTCACAGTTAGGGGTGGCTCTTGGAAAGTATAGCCGGGGAAACTGTTCATTTAAAAGCTCTTCACAATACTGGCGCTACCTCTGCAGAATTTTGTCGTCATCCACAAGAAGCTGGCCGTGAGCATTGCTAATGAACTTTGGCGAACGAATCTCCTGAGCATTCTTCCTTCTTTGGGCGGCTATTTTGAAGATAGCGGCGCTCTTGTTCATATTGCGTCTTCGCAGCTCCTGGATAGCCTGGTTTGCATCAGCAACCGGGGAAAATATTTTCTCCAGCTCCCGATACAGGCCCTCCGAACTCTCTGCTTCAAGCTGGACGCACTTCTTCTTCGCTTTTTTCTTGCAGCATCTGTATTCCATTTCGAGGCGAGCCTTTTCGTCTCAATTATTCGAGTGGCACTTTGACCAAGCTCTGAAAGCCGCTTTCTTCTCATTTATCAGCTTCTTAGCTTCATCACTCCACCACCATGTTTCTTTGGCGTGTTGATGGTGGCCTTTTGAAGCTAGTAGCAGTGATTTGGCCTTCTTTAAGCAAGTTCGCTGTAGGGAATCCCACATATTTTGTGCTCTGCACTCTTCATCCTCAGCTCCGTTGATGGTGTGAGAGAGGTAATTTTTCATTACGAAAACAAAAGCTTCGTCTTTTTCTTTGTTCAGATTGTACCACTTGATTTTCTCAGAGACCCTTGTTTGTTTGCTTTTCTTCGGTGTTTTCATAAAAATTTCTGTTAGCAGGAGACGGTGTTGCCGAGCGACTGCCTCTCACAGGATCACTTTGCAATCTTTTACCCGAGGCTTCATGAAACTGGCTACCAAATGGTAGTCAATCTGAGTTTCATCTCCACCACTGTTGTAAGTGATCAGGTGTCGGCTTTGTTTGATGAACATGGTATTTAACACGATAAGACCGTGTGATTTGCACATGCTTAGGATGTCTTCACCAGGAAGATTCCTGGTGCCATATCCTAGTCCTCCATGGCAGTCTTCATAGGCTTCGTTTGATTTCCCAACATGTCCATTCAAATCTCCTCCAACAAACAGAAATTCTTCCTTTGGGATAATCTTAAGGAGATTGTGGAAATCTAGCCAAAATGCATCTTTATCTCTCTAATTGCACCCATTGTGGGGAGCATATGCACTGACAATATTCCACACCTCTCCTTGTATTACTAGTTTGAGAGACATCAAACGGTCGCTGGACTTCGAAATGCTCAAGAAGTTACCAAGTAGCTCTGCCGCAAGGATGATACCGATTCCGTTCTTAGCCTTTTCCGTTCCGTAGTAGAACATCTTGTAATATTTTGTCCTAACGTCCAAGAAACGCGCCCGATTCCCGGTGTTTTTCACCCGCCTTCTATTCATCATCTCTTCCAGCTCGTAACTTCGACCAGTCATGCTTCCAACGTTCTAACTCGCGACCCTCAAATTGCATCCAAACTGTTTCATTATTTTGCTAGCCCCCGGAATCCGTATATCTCTGACCCGAACATTTCTGCTCGGTCCAGGATCAGTACCATGCACAGCAGTGGTAGTGCCTGGCGGGGTAGTGCCTTTCCTTTTTGCAAGTATCACTATAATGATACAGCTTTGCAATACAATTTTTTTGCACTATATTGCGATGGTGTTTGTTGTTTGACACGTGCATGCTCCTGTTTTGGTATTGTTTGATCTTTCTTTTATGACACCGGTGATCTGTAGTCGTGTCAACCCACGGACTCGCATGCACACTTGTGGGAGGTGTTATATTGCCTAGATCTGATTTGTCCCCCTTAGTCGCCTTTTACGACAAGCGCTGGTTGTTGGGGGTGGCGCTGCAGTGATATGCTTAACCCGTCCCTGCACGGGGTCTCTTGTACATTTTTATAATACCTTAAAACTCTCCCACAAGTGCGCATGCTAGTCCGTGGGGTGACACGACTGGAGATCACCGGTGTCATAGAAAAAAGATCAAAGAAAACAAAAAAAGGATGCACGTATCAAACAACAAACACCATCGCAATAATATTGCAAAACTGTATCATTATGCTAATACTTGCGAAAGGAAAGGCACTAGCCCGCCAGGCACTACCACTGCTGCGCATGGTGCTGATCCTGGATCGAGCAGAAATGTTCGGGTCAGAGCTATACGGATTCCGGGGGCTAGTAAAGTAATGAAACAGTTTGGACGAAATTTGAGGGTCGCGAGTTGGAGCGTTGGAAGCATGACAAGTCGAAATTACGAGCTGGAAGAGATGATGAATAGAAGGCGGGTGGATATCTTGTGTGCCCAAGAGACGAAATGGAAAAACACCGGATATCGAGCGCGTTTCTTGGACGTTAGGACAAAAGATTACAAGATGTTCTACTACGGAACGGAAAAGGCTAGGAATGGAATCGGTATCATCCTTGCTGCAGAGCTACTTGGTAACGTTTTCAGCATTTTCAAGTCCAGCGACCGTTTGATGTCTCTCAAACTAGTAACACAAGAAAAGGTGCGGAAGGGATAAAGATGCATTTTGGCTAGATTTCCACAATCTCCTTACGAACATCCCAAGAGAAGAGTTTCTGTTTGTTGGAGGAGATTTGAATGGACATGTCGGGTAGTTCAATCGAAGACTATGAAGACTGCCATGGAAGACGGGGATACGGCACCAGGAATCTTCCTGGTGAAGATATCCTAAGCATGTGTGGTTCATGAAACAAAGCCGACACCTGATCACTTACAACTGTTGTGGAGATGAAACCCAGATTGACTATCATTTGGTAGCTAGTTTTATGAAGCCTCGGGTAAAAGATTGCAAAGTAATCCTGGGAGAGGCGATCGCTCAGCAACATTGTCTCCTGCTCTCTTTTTATGAAAACATAAGAAAAAAGCAAAAAAACAAGGGTCCCTGAGAAAATCAAGTGGTACAGTCTGGACAAAGAAAAAGGCGAGGCTTTTGTTTTCGTGATGAAAAATTACCTCTCTCACACCATCAGCGGAGCTGAGGATGAAGAGTGCAGAACACAAAATATGTGGGATTCCCTACAGCGCGCTTGCTTAAAGAGTCCAAATCATTGCTAGGAGCTTCAAAAGGCCACCACCAACACACCAAAGAAACATGTTGGTGGAGTGTTGAAAGCAAGAAGGTGATAAATGGGAAGAAAGCGGCTTTTAAAGCTTGGTCAAAGTGCGCCTCTAATAAAACAGACGAAAAGGCTCGCCTCGAAATGGAATACAGATGTTGCGAGGAAAAAAGCAAAGAAGAAGTGCGTCCAGATTCAAGCAGAGAGTACGGAGGGCCTGTATTGGGAGCTGGAGAAAATATCTTCCCTGGTTGCTGATGCAAACCAGGCTATCCAAGAGCTGCGAAGACACAATATGAACAAGAGCGCAACCATCTTCAAAAGAGCCGCCCAAAGAAGGAGAAATGCTCAGGAGATTCGTTCGCCAAAGCTCATTAACAATGCTCATGGCCAGCTTCTTGTGGATGACGACCTGCACAGGTAGCGGCAGTATTGTGAAGAACTTCTAAACGAACAATTTTCCCGGTTATACTTTCCAAGAGCCACCCTAACTGTGAAGAAATACCCGATATTACAGTCGAAGAAGTTAGTCAGGCGGTCAAATACTCCGAAAAAAACGAAAAGCGGATCCAGACGAGATGACCTCTGAGTTCTGGAAAAAGATGGAAGGCATCGGGTTCAGATGGCTTAGTATTCTTATCTCCAAATTAATGAGAGGTGAGCCAATGCCGAATCAATGAAGGGAAAGCTAGCTTCTCCCTGTATACAAAGGGAAGGGCGATGCACGAAACTGTGATAACTACCGTTCGATCAAGCTGATGCCACACACCATGAAGATCGTTGAGCGGGTATTAGGTGGCCGACTACGAAAAATAATACCGTTATCTGATGACGAGTGTGGGTTTGTCGCCGGTAAATCAACCACAGATGCAATCCAAAGTATAAGGATCATAATGGAAAAACATCGTGATTCCTTAAGGGATTTGCATATTGCATAAAAGCATCCGACAGATAACCAGAGATCTGATATGGGTGGCGCTAAGACATCAAGGGGTTCCAGAAACCTATGTACAGATGATCATGGACACGTACGAAGGAGCAAAGACAAGGGTAAGATGCCCCGCTGGAGTAACCAACAAGTTCTTAATCAAAGTCGGGGTGCACCAGGGAATCATCCTAAGTCCTTTGCTCTTTATTACAGTCCTTGACTATCTGTTTGAAAGTAAAGTGACGGACTCCAAGGTACATCAATTATTCTTTGCTGTCGATGGAGCCATCATAAGTGAGGACCCTACATCCCTGCAATGAGCACTTGATGTGTGGGTGGACGTTTTGGAGGGAAATGGGTATCGCATTAGTTTAAAAAAGACAGAGTACTTGTGCTGCCCGTTCTCTGATCCACTCAGGCCTATTCCAGACATACATATATTTGAATGGAACAGTGCTTCCCAAGTTCGAAAAGTTCAAATATCTTGGATCTATGATCAATAGCAAAGCAACCTGTGATGACGACATCAATCATCGCGTAAGCGTAGGGTGGATGAGTGGCGAGAAAACTCCGCTGTCTTCTGTGACCGAAAAATGCCTCCTGAGTTGAAAGGAAGGCTCTACACCGCAGTTGTGCGTCCAGCGCTCACATACAGTTCACAATGTTGGACGATGTACAAAAAGTATGAGAGTAAATTAACGGCAGCTGAAATGAAGATGCTTCGCATGACAGCAAGAGTAACAAAGCTTGATCGATTAAGAAGTTCAAAGATCCGTGGAAGCATTCACGTCCAGGAAACCATCCTATGAAAGATAGAGTACAAGCGGCTTAGCTAGTATTGCCACGTTTGAAAAAGAGATCATTTGAACACTATTAAAAAGCCAATATCAATGAGCATTCCAAAGACATCGCAAGGCAAAAGAGGCAGGCCTATTAACACCTGGATCACACAAATGCGACGACATCGGCATTTCATTGGCCTCATTAACCGATTAATGCAAAATCAGGAAGCCTGTCGATATTTTCTGAGGTCAAATAGGCGAACCCCACAGGCGGATCAGTAGAAATGCAGTGAAGTGGGAGGGTTATGATCGCTTGTTTTAGAATCATAACCTCGCCGAAATAGAAAAAAGAAGAAGGTCCAGAGGAGTAGAGGCATCCAAATGAATCTATCTCCTCAGACCGTTTATACGTGGTGAAATACAACACCCTGCAGACACCCGCAGTGTCCCTGCTGCAGACTGAGTATGTACGATCTAAAGAGGAGAGCTTGAAAAAACCCGTAACCCCGGGTGTTTAACTACCGCGTCCAAGCTCCGGAACCAGGTGATATCCGGTTTAAATTAAACCTCCCGTGGCACGGGGCTCTACAGCGGGTGAGCTACCCTTCCACTTAAAAAAAAGATCCTATGGATAAAAACTAAAAAACAAACGTGAGGAATGCACTCCTCTTAACTTGCAAACCGGGACCGCTTTGGGCTTCTCTGACTCTACAGAGTGGGCACTTGGTCCTGCTGTGGAGTGGGAACATATGGATGTCATAAGAGAAGATGGGGCTGCAGGTACTGCCGACATCGTCGACACCATAAATACAGAGCTTCATATATAATAATAATAATAATACGAAATTTATTTCATGAGAGAGCAGTACAAAATGTTACATAACAGTATTAATATTTCAAAATAGTAAAATTACAAGCGTTTTATAATGAAATAGTTAGGAGCATTCTGTTGTCAGAAGGACAAGAGGCGAATGCACCCTTAAAGTAAAAAAAATATAATAATAATTAATGTGTAGATGGGAATAACATCGAAAATATAAATGTATATAAATAAATATTTAATGGGTTAATGACATGACAATAAACCGAAAAAAGAAAAATGTATCAAAGGTTAAACAAATTTTCTATTGCACAATTGTTGAATGTAAAAAGCCATAATCGAAGATTTTTAAAAAATTGGATTCCTTTCTTTCGCATCTAAGACTATCTGGTAAATAATTAAACAATCGACACGCAGTTACATTATAAAACCGCGAAATAGTGCTTTATTGACTTTAGGTACCGTTACAAAATGTCTGCTGTTAACGCGTACGTTGTAGCTACCATACAGCCTGGCGGCAGTATAACCGGATCTACGAAAAAATATCTTCAGGACTTTGAAGAAGTATAAATGTCTTAAAGGAAGAATTTTCAGGCTTCTTAACAACTCAAAACTTGGAGCTCTGCGATTAACACGACAAATAATCCGAATTGCATGCTTCTGTTTGATGAGTAGAGGTTCTATTTTATTAAAATGCGTGCCACCCCAACTCGACATTCCGTATTGAAGTTAGGATTTAAATAAACCATTATAAACTAGTGTCAAAACAGTCGGATGAAGTTGCCTTACAACTCTGTTAAAATATTGCATTAAATATAAAGTATGGTCCTTCCAACTCATTCTAAAATCCAATATGATGCCTAAGTACTTAAAGTTTTCCACGCATTCAACAAAAAACAGCCATTAGAACAGCTGGATTTTATATCAAAAGTATGGATATGCTGATCATGGTACCAACCATAGCTTAAACGAAATTTTAAGCAATCAGGCAACTAATAACGCAAAAACATATTTTCTGGAACTATACCCATAGTGTTAAATAGCATAAACTTGGTTTTATCGCTAATCACTAGTTTGTGGAACTTAAACCATCTACGTAGTGTTTCTAAATCAGAGTTCAGATCCGCAAATAAGTCGAGGTAGTTATTATTAGAGTATGAAAGAGCAGTATCGTCGGCAAACGCTGTAATTTTGCCTTTGAAAGATTGAATGAACAGAGAATTTACGAAAATCAAAAATAAAATTGGGCCCAAAACGGACCCCTGTGGAACGCCTAAGTTGATTGATTTTTCTGAGCTCAAACTACATTTCATTTTCACTCTTTGCATTCGATTATTCAGATAAGAAGCAAACCACGAATGCATCGATCCTCCGAAGTCTGCATTACAAAGTTTCTTAAGTAGCAACTTATGATTTACCGTATCAAACGCCTTGGTAATATCTATAAATAAAGCAGCGAAAATTTCGGAATCGTTCAAGCTTTTAAGCTCTTCCGTTTCTAAAGCCAAACTGAAAATCAGTAAAAAAAACTTGTTTTATCTAGGAATGACAACATTCTAGAATTAATTTTCTGCTTTTTTTCCAGATGAATAAGAATCATTGCATGTTGCAGCAAATGTATAATTAGGTATAGCAAAGTCTGAAATCTCAAAATTATGTATCCATATCGCAGAAAGAAAAATTAAATCCGGTAAGTGGTCCAAAGAAGCATGATGCGAGTAAAAAGAATCAAACATTTTTTCTTAAACTTCGAATATTATGACGGAAAAACCTGAGAAAGAATTGTTTGAATGTTCTATACAAAGACATGTTATGCTATCAGAATTAAACGAGGAAAAACTAATATCGCTTGCATTGTTATTATAAGAATCAAAATGTAAACTAAATGAATTATTATTAGACATAATGGAAAATAAAAAAGTGTATAAGTATTTAAATATTAAGTTTGGAAAGATAATCTGGACTGACAATTTTAATAACTCTATCGACTTCTTTCCTTCTGATAGGCACCGATGAGTTCCTCATCCAAACATATTTGCATAATTTGTTGACTTTCAGCTGCTTCGTCTTCTCAAATAAAGATCTCGTGTAACCAGTAAGTGAATCGTTGATAAATATTCTGCTGCTGCTACTGATGGATTCGCTCTTGTTGCCGATGTTAGTACATTTGTCATTGAAGATGTTGGTAGACAATTTGATTTTATTCCTACGTAGCTTGTTCATAATTTTTTCTTTGCGCGCCAGTGAAGAAAATCTTACGCACACAATGTTCGATGAAACAATATTTATCGCCGTTTCTTTTATTTTCATTTTCTTTACGTAGCAATCATCAATTTCGTTAGCATCGAACTCCTCTCCAAGACCAAGAGTTTAATAACTTTCTCTATAGCGTTAACATAGTTTACTTCGGGTAATCCAACGATGTCCACTGCACTCTTTTTTTCTCTCTGCTCAGGCAAATTCAGCTTCATTTCCAAGGATTCAACCTTCCTCACAAGAGACGTATTGTTGTCTTCTAAGCACTGAATTTTTGTGATTGCATCAGAGTTTAGCTTTTGCAGTTTTAATATCTCACTGAACAACATGTTGAGCGTAACCGTTTGCTCCATAGAGGTATGTAGATCGTGAGAAAAGGGAGATGACGAAACAGTAGTTGGTTCATCGGGGACCCCGCAAGTTATTGGAACAGATGGTGAATCGTTTGCGGAGACCTTGGGAGTAGTAAGGAGAACACGATCACCCAAAATTGATTTTCTCCGCTGAGGAACACACCCGTTGCATTTGTAGCCTTGTGTGCTCTTTTAAAAAAACTCGATTTCTCTTTTGTCTAATTGAGCGCAACTTGCATGAAAATATTGGGTGCAATGACCACATAGAATTTTTTTTCCGGAATCTCAATCGCGTGACATGCAACTTTTGCCGAAATTGCAGTGGAGGAAAAGTTTTTCAACAAGGTACAACTTAAATTTGAATCGCGCGATCAGTTCTGTTGATGCAAGTCAATTGAATTCCATACGGGGCACAGACAAATTAGTCTCTTGCATCTCGGATGCGGCGATCTCCTATGAGCTCATGGCAAGAGGGAGGAAGAAAAAAAAGACATGGTATGACAGAGAATGTGAGGATGCTAGAAAAAAATCATTCGCTTACCTGCGTTTGATCAGATGTACGAGAGCAAACCTGGCTAAACAACTGTACCAAGAGGCAAACAAAGCGTACAAAAATATATGCATAAGGAAACAGTAATTATATTCTCAGTATCTCGCGCGCACTCTATCAGGAATTCGAGACAGTCGTTGTTTCTGGAAATTAGTACGAGCTCTCAACGGCACTTTCAGTGCAAAGGGTATTCAAATTGAAGCTCCTGTATTGGCAGAACATTTTTCATGTCTACTAAATCCACCAGGCTGCTTAACACAAATACACTATGCATTGCCATATCAGGAAAACACCACTCTAGACCGGGTAATAACAATACAGGAGGTCAATATGGTCATACACCGTTGCAGTTTGAACAAAGCCCCTGGAGTAGATCGTGTACCTTATGAGTTTTTTAAATATGCTACTGAAGAATTCTTAGAAAATCTCACCGAAGCGTATAATTATATATTTATTACGGGTGAAATGCCAGAAGGTTTTAGAAGAAATATAATTTTCCCTATATTCAAGAAAGGAGACCCAGAAGATCCAAACAATTATAGGCATCTCGTTCCTGAACTCGGTAACAAAAATATTTACAGGAATAATTCCAGAACGCCTGACAGAGTGGATACGCCTAAATAATTTACTCAGCGAATTCCAAACCGGCTTTAGGAAATATTATTCTTCAGTAGACAACGTATTTACGCTAACGAGCATCGCACGATCTTATTTAGACAGGGGCAGTAAATTATACGCATTCTTTGTAGATTTCAAGGCGGCTTTCGACTCCATCGACAGAAATGCTCTATTTTATAAGCTTAGTATCCTGGGAGTATCGACAAAGATTATAGAGGTGATACGAGGTCTCTATAAGGAAAACAAAACGACGGTGTGGGATGGAAAGAAAATGTCCAGCTGGTTCGAGTCAACAATGGGAGTGAAGCAGGGTTGCCTCTTGAGTCCTTTGCTTTTTTCAATATTCCTAGATGATCTCACAACTTTTTTGCCTGAAGGGATTGTGTTCCATGGTATAAACATCAACCTCCTGCTGTACGCTGATGACATTGTGTTACTCGCGGAAACTCCAACGATGATGCAAATCATGATCAACAAGTTGCATCAGTACTGCAGATTGTGGAACTTAAAAGTTAATACCATCAAATCCAAAATAATGGTATTCAGAAACGGGTTTGGGCGATACGCACGAGAAGAAAAATGGTATTGGGAAAATGTAGAGCTTGAGAAGGTGAAGGAGTACAAGTACCTTGGGGTCATTATCACACCTCGTCTATCGTTTAGTAAACATCTGCAAGAAAATCTGAAGAAGGCGAAAAAAGCAATCAATTGTAACTGGAAAGGCATTCTAGGGAAGAAGAATATGGTGTGAAATATAAACTGTTTGAAGCGGTAATGAGATCAATTATGTGATACGCGGCTCGGGTTTGGGGATTTTTGCAGTACGAGGATGTTGAGAAGCTGTTGAGATACTTCATCAAGAAAATATTTCGTCTACCGGTAAACACACCAACATACATGTTGCACCTCGAAACAGGGTTACCTCCGCTATATATGTTCAACTTAAGGATGTACTTCAATTACATCTGCAAAGTCTGCGAATTACCAAACCATCGGCTTCCCAAAATAATTGTAAAGTACCTTCTCCGCCAAAAACTGCAATTTTTTGACCAACGGGCGAGGATAAGTGGCGAGCATGATGTCCGAATACTAGAAGAGAACACTTCACACTGGAAGAGCGCTTTACAGGCTTTGTTGGTCAAGATCGACGGCTCCATACGTGATAAACAGGGTTAGGATTTTGTTGACATAAAAAAGTAAAAAAAGGCAAAACAAAACACTTAAAAAGGCAAAAAAAGGCATTTATTAAAAAATATGAAAAGGAAAGTAAATGCACATTTAGTTATAGTAGCATTGAACTACCAAGAGCTTTTTGAAATTTTCTGCTAATAATCTTCTCCGGTTGTTTGAAGTTTGGAATCCAAGTCGCCGTTCATTACAGAACTTATCTGCTCAATAGTTTTCAGTCCCCTATTTGCATTGAAAGCGGCAGTAAACTTCTTCAGGACTTCCTTTGCAATCGGCCCTTTTGTTTTTTCAAGTTTTGCTGAATGTTCTTTAAAACCGGCAACACTTCGCCAATTGATGTTTCTTGATCAGAATAATGCTAGTTAAAATTATAAGTACAGACTCTTAAAAATACCTGTTTTTTGTAAGTCTTCGAAAATTCGTTTTTTTGGGTCGACTAAAAACCTAAAATTGACTTTGATGTAGGCCAGTTGCGCTTGTACTGCTTCATCTTCAATGAATTCCTTTGCAAACATAACACAGCTTGCATCGTCTTCAAGAACGCTGACGATTTTTTTAATCCGAGCGAAATAATCCACATAAGATGTATTGTATACAAACAAGAAATATGTAATAGAGTTATACACAGTAACGTCTGCGGTCACATACAAGTGCAAACCGTCTGTGGTCATGTACATATTTTCATGTTGACTCTCCCAACAGATAAATATATCTCCCTGGTGATAAATATATAGAAAAAGCGAGACAAAGCGAAAGCAGAAGCATCTACCGAATTCTTCAATATGACCTTGGAGAAAAGAATTACTTTCTTCTTCTTCTTCTTCCTTTTATCAGCGAGGTTATGATCCGAAAACTAGGGATCACAACCCTCCCACTTCACCGCATTTCTACTGATCCGCATGTGGGGTTCGCCTATTTGACCTCAGAAAATATCGGCAGGCCTGCCGATTTTGGATCACTCGGTTACTGAGGCCAATGAAATGCCGATGTCGTCGCATTTGTCTGATCCAGGCGTTTATAGGCCTGCCTTTCCTACATCGCGATGTCTTTGGAACGTGCATTGATATTGCCTTTTTAACAGGGTTTAAATGATCTCTTCTTTGAACGTGGCAATACCAACTGAGCCGGTCGCGCTCTATTTTTTGTACGATGGTTTCCTTGATGTGAAAGCTTCCACGGATCTTCGAACTTACTATTCGATCAAGCTTTGTCACTCCTGCTGTCATGCGAAGCATCTTCATCTCAGCTGCCGTTAATTTACTCTCATACTTTTTGTACATCGTCCAACATTGTGAACCGTATGTGAGCGCTGGGCGTACAACTGCGGTGTAGAGCCTTCCTTTCAACTTAGGGGGCATTTTTCTGTCACAGAAGATAGCGGAATTTTCTCGCCACTTCATCCACCCTACGCTTACACGATGATTGATGTCGTCATCACAAGTTGCTTTGCTATTGATCATAGATCCCAGATATTTGAACTTTTCGCACTTGGGAAGCACTGTTCCATTCAAATAAATGTCTGGAATAGGCCTGAGTGGATCAGAGAACGGGCAGCACAAGTACTCTGTCTTTTTTGAACTAATGCGATACCCATTTCCCTCCAAAACGTCCACCCACACATCAAGTGCTCGTTGCAGGGATGTAGGATCCTCACTTATGATGGCTCCATCGTCAGCAAAGAATAACTGATGTACCTTGGGGTCCATCACTTTACCTTAAAGCAGATAATCAAGGACTGTAATAAAGAGCAAAGGACTTAAAACGCTTCCCTGGTGCACCCCGACTTTGATTCGGAACTCTTCGGTTACTCCAGCGGGGCCTTTTACTTTTGTCTTTGCTCCTTCGTACATGTCCATAATCATCTGTACATAGGTTTCTGGAACCCCTCGATGTCTTAGCGCCACCCATATCAGATCTCGTGGTTGTCTGTCGAATGCCTTTTCAAAGTCAACCAATACAATATGCAAATCCCTTAAGGAATCACGATGTTTTTCCATTATGATCCTTATACTTTGGATTGCATCTGTGGTTGATTTACCCGAGACAAACCCGCACTGATCATCAGATAGCCGTATTATTTTTCGCAGTCGGCCACCTAATACCCGCTCAACGATTTTCATGGTGTGTGACATCAGCTTGATCGAACGGTAGTTATCACAGTTTCGCGTATCACCCTTCCTTTTGTATACAGGGAGAAGGTAACTTTCCCTCCATTCATTCGGCATTGGATCACCTCTCACGAATTTGGAGATGAGAATTCTGAGCCATCTGAACCCGATGTCTCCCATCTTTTTCCAGAACTCAGAGGGTATCTCGTCTGGCCCAACCGCTTTCCGTTTTTTGGAGTATTTGACCGCCTCACTAACTTCTTCGACTGTAATGTCGGGTATTTGTTCACAGTTAGGGGTGGCTCTTGGAAAGTATCGCCGGGGAAACTGTTCATTCAAAAGCTCTTCACAATACTGCCGCCACCTCTGCAGAATTTTGTCGTCATCCACAAGAAGCTGGCCATGAGCATTGCTAATGAACTTTGGCGAACGAATCTCCTGAGCATTCTTCCTTCTTTGGGCGGCTATTTTGAAGATAGTGGCACTCTTGTTCATATTGTGTCTTCGCAGCTCCTGGATAGCCTGGTTTGCATCAGCAACCGGGGAAAATATTTTATCCAGCTCCCGATACAGGCCCTCCGTACTCTCTGCTTGAAGCTGAGCGCACTTCTTCTTCGCTTTTTTCTTGCAGCATCTGTATTCCATTTCGAGGCGAGCTTTTTCGTCACTATTATTAGAGGGGCACTTTGACCAAGCTTTGAAAGCCGCTTTCTTCTCATTTATCACTTTCTTAGCTTCATCACTCCACCACCATGTTTCTTTGGCATGTTGATGGTGGCCTTTTGAAGCTCCTAGCAGTGATTTGGCCTTCTTTAAGCAAGTTCGCTGTAGGGAATCCCACATATTTTGTGCTCTGCACTCTTCATCCTCAGCTCCGTTGATGGTATGAGAGAGGTAATTTTTCATTACGAAAACAAAAGCATCGCCTTTTTCTTTGTCCAGATTGTACCACTTGATTTTCTCAGAGACCCCTGTTTGTTTGCTTTTCTTTGGTGTTTTCATAAAAATTTCTGTTAGCAGGAGACGGTGTTGACGAGCGATTGCCTCTCCCAGGATCACTTTGCAATCTTTTACCCGAGGCTTCATGAAACTGGCTACCAAATGGTAGTCAATCTGAGTTTCATCTCCACCACTGCTGTAAGTGATCAGGTGTCGGCTTTGTTTGATGAACATGGTATTTAACACGATAAGACCGTGTGATTTGCACATGCTTAGGATGTCTTCACCAGGAAGGTTCCTGGAGCCATATCCTAGTCCTCCATGAGGAGAAAAGAATTACTTTAGTGATATCAATAGTCTAGATGCAATCTCTACTATATTTAAGGCTAGAGGAGAACTCCTACATCTAAACTACATGCCACATAGAACAGTGCACAATGTGGAATGCTCGCTTTGCAACCTACGGGCGAAGGAGGATGTCCTCCACCTTATAGGAATCTGCCCGGTATTAACGGAGATAAGGAGACTTCATCTGGGAAAAAATATTCTGCCGATAAGTGAAGTCATTGCAATGCTAAATGGAGATCAAAATTGGACAGCACTAATTGGCTACATAAAATCAGCTCTAAAATACAGGCAACAAATCCTACGCGAAGCTTTTTGAATAATATTACATTAAGTAGAAAACTAATTGGTATGTTATGTTCTATTTGTATTATATATTAGTTAAATTTTCTTTAAAACTTTCTTCCTAGCTGACGGCAATAGCCAATGCTTAAATTGTGAAACTTGTAAAACTAAGAAAATGTTGTAAAATAAATTCACATTTAAATCTAAATCTAAATCTATCATAGAATTTTTTGTTCATGTCTTTCAACTTTGAAACTACAAAGTGCACATTTCATTTTTAATCGTTTTAAATTAGAGTTCGTTATCAACGGAAAATTATTTATTTTTACTATTCAAATGAACCATAAAGTTAGTACATTTGTAATGAATCTGCGGAGGTAATTCTTGACGCGTCTGACCCCATCAACATTATCACATGAATTGTCATCCGGAGCCTCGACACTCCTAGCATCACCTAGCTCTTCTGCTGTGGTGGTTGACGCTCATATTGATGGCGTCAAAAACTCTTTTCAGAAAGGGTCAAGCAATCTGGCGCTGGACGCATTCGTCTGAAAGAGTTTCTGAGGAAAGGTCATAGCCGGGAGAAAGCTCGAGAGCTAGCCCAGGTTTCACTGAACAGGCAAGAAGGCCCCTCAAAACATCCAAGAGGAGGCAGCACTACACTACCAGACAACGCCGTGGAGAAGATGAGAGTTAGATTCGGACCATCAAGCCCTGTGAAAACTTACAGGGATGCGGCGGTAAGCGCTAGAATCAGTGTCTTACCATCAGACTTCCCGGATAGCATCTGGACGACAGACTAGCTCAGGCGAGTGCAGGATAATGTGCTGAACATCATCCTGCAGCAGAGGGAAAGCTCCACAAAACATCAGATCCTAGGCTGCAGTTTAAAACCCTGTTGGCTTCTTTTCAGCTGCAAAATAACAACAGCAGACTGGCTCAAGGCTACAGTGCCCAAAGTGAAGCCATGGAAAGATGCTTAGCTGAAATTTGTCATCAACTTTCTTGGCAAAGACACGAACGAGCGCATGCTGGGCCTGGCTAAAGGCCCAAACGCAGGGCTAAGAGTGGAAGACTGCAGAATGCTTAATATAGTTCAGCGAGCAGCCGTGTCCTGGAGATCACCGTAGCTCTAGATCGGACATCGGCCTTACACCTCTTTGAAATCGGAGGTGAACCCACTTACGGCTTCGATCCATACAGGCTTGAAAAAGAAAATCTTGCCAACTCTGCTCTACATGACCCATCTATCTTAGTCGCTGAATATGAACTCTTTTTTTTTAATTAAAAATACTCATGATATACATACATATTTTCCATTACAGAGTTCATTACAAGGGACCTGGTAGCGTTAGTGACGGAAGTGCCACTAACAAGTGGAACGACGAAGGTTGTCTTTGCCTCCGGTTATTTTCCCGGGAACACAACTGAGGCACCACGGAAAGTAATAGGGTAATTGATGGGATTCCTGCCGTACCAAAAAGTTACCATGGATCATCAGCCGTGATGCTAACGCCCATCACACCGCCTGGGGCAGTTCGGACGTTAACAAAAGAGGTTAATAGATTTTAGAATCGATTTCAATTTTTTTAATTCAGACAAATGCGACGACATCGGCATTTCATTGGCCTCAGTAACCGAGTGATCCAAAATCGGCAGGCCTGCCGATATTTTCTGAGGTCAAGTAGGCGAGCCCCACAGGCGGATCAGTAGAAATGCGGTGAAGTGGGAGGGTTATGATCTCTTATTTTCGGATCATAACCTCGCTGATAAAAGGAAGAAGAAGAAGAATCGATTTTAATTTCATCACTAACAGGCACGTGTCTGACGACATCTCCATGTCGGACTGTAACCACATTGGATTTGACATAGGAGTCTATACCACTCCATAGCTGGAATTCGAGGCAAAACACCTCGGAAAAACCATGCTGCTCACGAAGGCAGTTGTGCCGAAACTAAGAAAAAGACCAACCGCGATGCCCCATGGTGGAATAAATGTCTTGAGTAACTTAGGCGTGAAACTAGAAAGGTATTGAACAGAGCTAAAATTAATGGCGAATGTAGCCTTTTCAAAGAAACTCTAACAACTTGAACAAAGAAGTTAGGAAATCTAAACGCGAATCTTGGAGAACTTACTGCGAACGTGGTGGGCAAAAATCCTCTTCTCTAGTCCTCCCCGTGGGCGCCCGCTGGAAATGGCTAATCTTAGTTCACTAGGTTAGTGTCAGCTAAGACTAACACGCACGCATCAATCGTGCACAGTGGTCATCGAGAATGAGGTAACAACAGATACCTAACTCCCTGGTGGTGTGAGCTTTAGAACCGTGCCGAGGGATGGAAGACTGGGGGTTAAACCAGTCCTAACGAGCTCCTGTGGGCGCCCTGGCAGGGCTCACAGTAAGTTGCGCCTTGTCTTAGCATGCCGGTAAACTAAGATCGACCAGTTGTTGCGTGCCTACTCGTGGGAACCAAATGGAGAAAAATTTAAACAAAAAAACAAATACAAAACAAAAAAAAATACAAAAAATACAAAAAAATGATTGCATACCTGGGGAAGTACTCTCTGAGCAGACAAGGATGGAACTGGGGGTCGATGACGTAGTGTCATCCCCACAGTCTTCCACGTCTGGGCTAGAGAAGGAGCTTGAGCACGTGTTACTGGCCAGGGACAGCGAGGATGCGGACAGCACACTCACTGACGCTAGCGCAGTGGGAAATGAGCAGGCTAGTACTCTCACTTCCGTAACTAAGGGCGATAGTGGGTTGGCGGGTACTCCCATTTTATTAGAGCAGGGCAGATGTGAGTTGGCTGGTACTCTCACAGTAGTTAAAAAGGGTAACAGTGAGTTGGCTGGCACTCTCACTAAATGTGAAAAGGGAATAGTGACCAAAGGAACTGGTAGCGCAGTTGGCGAGAACTCTGCTGCTCCTAGTTTCTCTGAGGTCGTGCGGAAGGGTAGCAGGAAAAACGCACACCAACTGGAGAAGATGCTTGTGCGCAATTCTCGACGAAAGGTCGAGAGTGCTAAGCGCAAAGTTGAACAGTTCGGGGTGTGTGACGTTGACTCCTTAAGTGCTTGGGATAGGTTGCAGCTTGATCGGGCTAAGGTAGTCTTAGCCGATGAGGCTGCCAGGAAGATAGCGGCTGCACAGGCAGGTGAGGCTAGAAGTAGGGAGGAGCTGGGGGCCTCTACGAGTGGAGTGGAGCCTCCCAGCAATATTGTGGGCACAGTCAGGGGGGAGACTTCAGCTGCGGGGGCTAGTACGGTGGCGTTCCGAAGCAAAAGAAGTAGATCTGACGATGTCGTGGAACCGAGCACGGCGAAAAAGGCGAAGGCTGGTATTTCGCCTTCGGCGCGCCCGAACTACGACCCGGAAGACGAGCTCCTTGTTGCTATTGTCAACGAGCAGGAGCCCTGCGGTCGCCTGAACATGGACCAGTGGATTACCGTCGAGGAGAAGTTTCAGGATGCTCTGTGGAAGAAGATGTCTTCCACTGAGGATAGTGACCTTCAATTCGACGGTGCTGGATGGGAAGGGGGCCGGAAGGTTGTTGCCTGTGGGAACAAAGCCTCTGCTAACTTCCTCAGACAGTTCATTTCGGAGGTTGGGGAAGTATGGAGCGGGTCCCAGCTCAAGTGCGTGACGGTGGCGGAGTTGGCTAGATACACTCCGCCCAAAGCTTGGGTCTGGGTTCCGCTGCCTTACACCTACCCAGAAAAACTGCTTGGTCTCCTCCACATGCAGAACAGGGAGTTGAAGGCCGATACATGGAGGGTGCTGAAGACAGGTCCTCGGAAGCAGTTTGGTAAGCACTTCTTACTGGCCCTAAATAGGGAAACGCTGCCATTCCTTGAAAATACCAAAGGGATGGTGCGACATAGCATGGGGAAGGTCATGCTAAAGCTCATAACCAAGGGTGTTGAGGAGGAGGAGGAGCCCAAAGATGATGGAAGTGATGCAAATAAACCTGCATCACCGTAAGGCTGCGACGGCATGCTTGATCAACTATATTATCAAGCATGACGTCTCGGCCGTACTGGTACAAGAGCCATGGATCAACGACAACAACCAGATCCAAGGGCTCAAAAATAGGAATTATACGTTGTTCTACAAAGCGAACGAAGGTAAAATCAGGGCTTGTATACTTTTAAAAACAATATAAGGGCATTTCTTTTGAATAATTTCAGTGACGGCGATCTAGTAGCAGTCTCCTGTGAAAGTGAGAAAACCGCTGTGCCTGGTCTCTGCCTATCTCCCGTATGAGCTGGCGGAGATTCCATCTAGTAAAATGAAGCAGTTGGTAAGGAAGGACAACTGGCTCTTCATCGTGGGCTGTGATGCAAATGCGCATCACTCGCAATGGGGTAGCAGTGATACCAATACAAGAGGTGAGTCTCTTTTCGATTTCATTCTTTCGACCAAGCTCACCATATGTAATAAGGGATCTACGCCAACTTTTGTAGTTAGGAACAGACAAGAAGTGATTGACATAACACTAGCTTCTTGTTCTGATCACCTAACGGTAGAAAAATGGAGGGTTTTGGAGGAGGCATCTCTTTCTGATCACAGATGGATACGCTTCCATATTAATTTCCAAACTAGGGTTAGCAACAGCTACAGAAACCCTAAGAGTACAGACTGGGGTATGTACACAGAGCTAGTAAGGAAACATCTTAAGGATAGGCCTATTCGCAGCGGCAACCCTCAAGATATAGATAAGGCGGTAGACAACTTAGGCAAAGTAATGAACATGGCATTTGAAAGGGCCTGTCCACTAAGAAAGAAGTCCAAGAGGCCCCAACCTCCTTGGTGGAGCAAGGAAATCAACTCAAAGAAAAAACAGGTTAGGCATTTCTACAACAGGGCCAAAGAAATAGGGGACGGTACTACATGGGATGAATACATGGACCGCAAGCGGGAGTTTAAATACTTAATTAGGCAATCAAATAGAAAGTCGTGGAAGGAATTTTGTCAGTCCATTGCGGATACCAGTGAAGCTTCCAGACTTCGCAAGATGCTAGCTAAAGACACTTCCGTCCCAAGCTTCATCAAAAAATCTGACGGCTCGTGGGCAGAAAGTAGCGAAGAAGTTTTAGAAACGTTAATTGAAGCTCACTTCCCAGGAAGTAGATCGCCAATGGATTCTACTACTCATGGCTACTCGTATATTGGTAGGTCAATAGGGGACGACGTAGAAAATCTCATTACATGGAAGAATCTGCGATGGGCTATTATGTCATTCGCACCATTCAAGGCACCAGGCCCTGATGGAATTTTGCCAGCTATGCTGCAAAAAGCTCCAGCCAAGGTCAGAAACAGGCTTAGGGAAATTTTTAAACATTGTTTAAGGTCATGCTACGTACCAGTGGCATGGAGGGAAGTGCGGGTTATATTCATACCTAAAGCAGGTAAACCAAGCCACACTTCAGCGAAAGACTACAGACCCATAAGTCTCTCGCCATTCCTGCTCAAGACACTTGAAAGGCTTCTTGATATTCACATCAGAAGCAAGTGTTGCAACGGCATTCTATGCAAAGCTCAACATGCATATTTGAAGGGGAAATCTGTGAAAAGAGCTCTACACGACGTAGTAGGGAAGATAGAAGCTAGCCTTCACTATAAGGAATTTGCACTAGCAGCCTTCCTAGACATAGAAGGTGCTTCAATAATGTAGAATGTGGAATCTATGAATGTCGAGCATAGCATTACCAATTGGCTCTGCAATATGCTCGGCACTAGAAACATTAACTCCACTATCGGAAACAGTTCAATAAGAAAATCCGTTACCAGGGGTACTCCCCAGGGAGGCGTGATCTCACCTGTCCTCTGGGTTCTAGTCATCGATGGGATACATAAAGAACTAAGCAATACAGGTATAAGCGTCACTGCTTACGCGGATGACGTGGTGATTTTAGTTCAGGGTAAGTTCCTCGATACATTAAGTGAAATGATGGAATCAGCTCTTAATAGTCTCGAAAAATGGGCTAGAGGGTGTGGACTACACGTCAACCCAGATAAAACTGAATTGGTATTCTCCAGTAGAAAATACAAGATACCACCCTTCAAACTGCCTAAGCTAGCAGGGGTGGAGCTTTCCCTTTCGGATCGCGCCAGATATCTTGGTATAATGCTGGATAGGAAACTAAATTGGAAACTTAACATACAGGAACGAGTCCGCAAAGCATACAATGCTCTCTTCATCTGTAAGCGGACCGCGGGGAAAAAATGGGGCCTGAAGCCCGCTATGATGCACTGGCTATACATCATGGTAGTCAGACCCATCCTTACGTATGGGGCTCTTGTGCGGTGGAAGGCAGCGAATACGAAAAACACACGGGATATGATCAGCCTGCATTGCCACCACAGGTGCTCTACGCACAACACCTACGGCTGCACTCGAGATATTCCTGTATCTCTTACCATTAGACCTACAAATCAAATTTCAAGCGGGCAACAGTGCGCTTCGGCTCACTAACGTTGGTCTCTTCAGGACCAATAACATAGGACACAGCTCCATTCTCAAGGAATCCTTTCCCGGAATCCCTGACGAATCGGACGATATACTTGGCACCTTAGACTTCGACACACCATACGAAGTACTGTATCCTATTAGAGAGGACTGGCGAAGGAAGACAGTCTCTGTCCACAACGAGATTGCAATATACACAGATGGTTCTAAGACACAGATGGTGAGGGCACGGGGTCAGGTATTTACTCGAGAGATACGTACCTACAGGTGGCCCTGAGACTTCCGGACACATGCAGTATGTTCCAAGCAGAGGTTCTAGCTGTACTTAAGGCTGCGGAATTACTTGAGATGGGATCAATATCCGATAAGAATATCGCCATCTACATTGACAGTCAGGCTGCGCTAAAGGCGCTAGAGTCTTACGTCACCAAATCTGAGTTAATCAGGAATTGCCGCACAATGCTTAGGGTATTATGTACGCAGAACCGATTCAGATTATGTTGGGTACCTGGACACTGCGATATCGAAGGCAACGAGCAAGCCGATGCGCTGGCTAAAAGAGGAGCGGGGCTCCCACGTAGCGATATAATTGGTAGTATTAAACCACCAGGGTGCGTGGCTAAGGGAATTATCCGGGATAAAATTATTGACACGGCTAATCTAAGATGGTCAAACTTAGATGGTCTCAGGGTGTCTAAGGCCTTGTGGCCTATGTTAGATCGCAGAAAATCTGGGGAGATAATTAAGTTAGATAGATCGAGGCTAAGAACAGCGATAGGAATACTCTCTGGCCACTGTCTCCTAAAGAGGCATGCCATGAGACTAGAATTATCCGATACGGATGTTTGTAGGTACTGCGATGACCTACATGTCTCAGAGGATATAACTCATATACTCTGTGAATGTCAAGGAATTGCCAGGATAAGGCTAAAGTACCTGGGTAGATACTTCTTCGATAACTTGGAGGAGGTGAGGTCCTTGAACCATAACAAGGATCTCTTCAGATTTTGTAGGGAGATTAATTGCTTGGAGGATTGGGTTTAGGTTTTTTGCCGTGAAGGTTTCCTAGGGATCGCGATGGGCCCACTTTGGTGCCTAGTGTTTTATGACAACCTCATAACCCTACCTAACCTAACCTACTGCGAACGTATTGAAAGCTTTCCTGCCGTGGCTCGCCTTCAAAAGGCCCTAGCCCTGAGTCCCTCCAAGCACCTTGGCTCCCTAAAGAAACAAAATGGGGAATTCACCAACAGTCCTGAGGAGACCTGTCAGGCTTTACTTGAAACCCACTATCCGATTGTGCTGTCGCTTCATCGCTTCTACATGAGAGTATATGCTATCTGGCAAAATCTTTACTGCCAACCCCCTCAATGCTTAACGACAGTACCGTGAGGAACAAGGGTTGGACGCAGAAGTGGTTTCAATAAGGGGTCAAAGGTAAAAAAGGTCTACTGGAAAATTCATCTTCTTGGAAGGTGGTGTAGTGTACTGACCCCGTTGCTGCACGCGTGGTAATAAGATAGCAACGTAGGCAGAAATCTGTCGCGAGAACAGCAGTACTATCTGTCGTCGTGGGAACCACAGCACGACATTCCTTCTCACGAGGGTACTCTGTTTACGTTGCACATCTCAAATAGCAGTTCCCAGCGGCGCAGTCGGCGCGCTCTACACACCTGATATAATTAATAATAAAGATACACTCGATCTTATCAGACGTTGTTTATTATTCACCCAAAAGCTCTACAGTGGGCTCTACGGCTCCTGCACCACCAAGATCGAATGTCTCCGGAAAAAAGAAGTAGGCCAGAAGTGCCGGTGCGCGAAGCACGGAATCAGTGAAATCCGAAAGCTTTGAGGAAAAGATCAGCAAAAACCGTTACACCTTACTGAAATGGAGCTTATCGGTACCGGGCTTAAGAAAGAGGTATACTTACTCCAGGAGGAAAACAATGCATCTCAAAAAAGAACACTTAATTAGCCCACACCACTCAGTTAGTCGCAAATACGAGTACCAGACAGACGGAAGAAGAAGAGATAACACGCCAAAGAATTGTACTGAAAAGAATAGACTTGGCAAAAAACGTAAAGCTGTTTCTTCACCTAAAATCGACTCTGAGTCTTTCTCTCTCTCTCTATCCTTTCCAACGCCTACCCTGTGGAAAACATTTTTAGGGTATTCATAACCCCTCGAGTACGCGCAAATTACAAAAAAAAAGAAGAAAACCGCAAGGAGTTGCAAGAGCAGCAACCACAAGCAAAATTACATTCTCCGCCACCGATAAACGTCGTTGGGATTGCGAAATATAACAAGTTTCATGCTTTCTCAAAGGAACGTTGGTATCGAAATTTAAGGTAATAACTCTCCGCAACAACACGACGAAAACCAACGTCGATGATTCCGACGGCTACCGAGCAGTGGCTCAAAAATGAAATGCCGAGAAGATCCAGTGGTTTATACATGATATACATGTATACATACATGTATATCAAAACAAGTTAGAAAGACCACGGAAGAGAAGACGTTATGAAAGGCTTTCAAATTCTTGAAGCCTTTATTATGTATTAACAAGAAGAAGCAACTGTCGGAAAAAGATCAGGAAATATTGGTTGGGCGTGAAGTTTCGCTGTTCATACTTAGTTTTAATAAGACCGAAAACAAAGATTTAATTTACGGTCAAAATCGAATCTATACGGAAGAGCACAAGATCAATCCAGTAGTGTAAGCGCTGTCAAAGTGTCAGCCATACGCAGACTTATAGCCAGAAAGAGCGGCGATGTGTGAAATATTCGGGTAAACATCTTTCAAAAGAGTGTTACGTAAATAAGCAGCCCCAGCCACTTACAAAGTATAACACCCATCGAATTATTGAGCTAGTGAAGTGGCCAATGAGCTCCAAAAAAGGCGCGATGCACCTAAAAATACCGTACTCCCGAATACGAAACCAGTTAAGAATAAACACGAACTCTTTCCGAAAACAGCAGCGAAAGAAAGGAAATACGCTACTGAAAGGTGACGTGAAGGGTGAACAAGTTACAGTAGAAAAGGAAGATCGAAAGAAGGTAAACAAAGTGGTGCTACGACAGATGCAATTTCACAAATTCTCTCATTAATTTTAGAGAAACTTGAGGAGCAAATTAAGATGAATAAGCACATATTCGAAAAAAATTACCAAGTTCTAGTTTAATACTCGCAAAACACGAACTCAGATATAAATATAAAATAGTTGCTTAAAATATAACAATGGAATACAAACGGTCTTCTTCTTCCTATTTCGGCGAGGTTATGATTCGAAAACAGGGGATCATAAACCTCCCACTTCACTGCATTTATACTGATCCGCCTGTGGGGTTCGCCTATTTGACCTCAGAAAATATCGGCAGTCCTCCCTATTTTGGATCACTCGGTTAATGAGGCCAATGAAATGCCGATGCCGTCGCATTTGTGTAATCCAGGTGTTTATAGGCCTGCCCCTTTTGTCTTGCGATGTCTTTGGAATGTTCATTGATATTGGCTTTTTAATAGGGTTCAAATGATCTCTTTTTCAAACGTGGCAATACTAGCTAAGCCGCTTGTACTCTATCTTTCATAGGATGGTTTCCTTGACGTGAATGCTTCCACGGATCTTTGAACTTCTTAATCGATCAAGCTTTGTTACTCCTGCTGTCATGCGAAGCATCTTCATTTCAGCTGCCGTTAATTTACTCCCATACTTTTTGTACATCGTCCAACATTGTGAACTGTATGTGAGCGCTGGATGCACAACTGCGTGTAGAGCCTTCCTTTCAACTCAGGAGGCATTTTTCGGTCACAGAAGACAGCGGAGTTTTCTCGCCACTCATCCACCCTACGCTTACGTCGTCATCACAGGTTGCTTTGCTATTGATCATAGATCCAAGATATTTGAACTTTTCGAACTTGGGAAGCACTGTTCCATTCAAATATATGTATGTCTGGAATAGGCCTGAGTGGATCAGAGAACGGGCAGCACAAGTACTCTGTCCTTTTTAAACTAATGCGATACCCATTTCCCTCCAAAACGTCCACCCACACATCGTACATGTCCATGATCATCTATACATATGTGTCTGGAACCCCTTGATGTCTTAGCGCCACCCATATCAGATCCCGTAGTTATCTGTCGAATACTTTTATACAATATGCAAATCCTTTTAGGAATCACGATGTTTTCCATTATGATCCTTATACTTTGGATTGCATCTGTGGTTGATTTACCGGCGACAAACCCACACTCATCATCAGATAACGGTATTGTTTTTCGCAGTCGGCCACCTAATACCCGCTTAACGATCCTCATGGTGTGTGACATCAGCTTGATCGAACGGTAGTTATCACAGTTTCACGTATCACCCTTCGCTTTGATTACAGGGAGAAGCTAGCTTTCCCTTCATTGATTCGGCATTG
Source organism: Brachypalpus laphriformis (assembly GCA_945910035.1). Classification (NCBI taxonomy): domain Eukaryota; kingdom Metazoa; phylum Arthropoda; class Insecta; order Diptera; family Syrphidae; genus Brachypalpus; species Brachypalpus laphriformis. The sequence goes on along the minus strand of OX246754.1, from coordinate 104,622,440 downwards.
GATCACCTCTCGTAAATTTGGAGATAAAAATTCTGAGCCATCTGGACTCGATGTCTCCCATCTTTTTCCGGAACTCAGAGGGCATCTCGTCTGGATCCGCTTTTCGTTTTTTTTCGGAGTATTTGACCGCCTCACTAACTTCTTCGACAGTAATATTGGGTATTTGGTCATAGTTAGGGGTGGCTCTTGGAAATTATAGCCGGGGAAACTGTTCCTTCAAAATTTCTTTACAATACTGCCGCCACCTGTGCAGGTCGTCATCCACAAGAAGCTGGCCATGAGCATTGTTAATGAAATTTGGCGAACGAATCTCCTGAGCTGTTTTGTCTATACACACTCTCTTTAAAATTGATGTTTCCTACAGTAAAAGAAAAATAGAACCTTTGAGAAAAACTACTTGTTTCCACTTGTTATAATTCGATTATATTTATATTTAGTGCAGGTAAAAGTATATAACAATTTGATATTTAATATTTATTTTCGGAGAAAAGTTTTCTTATAAATGAGCTCTGCAAGTTAATGAATTTTTGAGCTTAGACTACGTTAATATTTTTACTAATAAATTGCCACGAAAATATAATTTTTAAGCTTCAACATGAGCATTCCCCCTTCTTTGGGGGGTTATTTTGAGGATGGTTGCGCTCTTGTTCATATTATGTCTTCGCAACTCTTGGATAGCCTGGTTTGCAACAGCAGCCGGGGAAGATATTTTCTCCAGCTCCCGATACAGGCGTACCCTCTGCTTGAAGCTGGGCGCACTTCTTCTTCGCTCCTTTCTTGCAATATCTGTATTCCACTTCGAGGCGACCTTTTTCGTCACTATTATTAGAGGGGCACTTCGACCAAGCTTTGAATGTCGCTTTCTTCTCACCTATCACCTTCTTAGCTTCATCACTCCACCACCATGTTTTTTTGCTATGTTGATGGTGGCTTTTTGAAACTCTTAGACATTTTTTTCTTTTATGATTCACTTGTTTGTGTGATTGATTTATTTTATTAATATTATTCCCTCCATATATTCGTAGATTTGCAGTTACATGCCGTGTAGCGGCACACAATGGTGGGAAATAACTTCACAATATTTCTGGTGCAATTATTGAAATTTCTCAAAATAAATGTGCATTTATTTCTCGCTTGAGGTGAAGTAAATTTCAATGAAGTTATTTACCTGCACCTTTTTTCGACTCCGCCTCAGAAATAATAAAAAGTTGTTAGATTCTAAGGCGAAATCGAGATTTTAAAATTTCGAGATTTTATATGAAATCCTTTTAACTGCAAAGCGGACCACCCAAGTACATATGTAAGTACTCTTAACACTTTGTTGCCTAGTTGTTTTAATGAAAAACCACTTTTGCACGTTTAATCCTGTCGATACGTAGACGATAACTATTTTTTAAGTAAAACAAGTTTATATTTTGCGACAAGTGGGGGTCATTGTGAGTTGGTTGTCGACTGAGAAAAAAAAAATAAAAAAATTCGACCAACAACTCTGCTAACGCGAAGTACTGATTTAAAATAACTGTACGTGTGCTACTGACCATTTTATTAATTTTACTGCCCAATTATTTATTCAAAAAGCTTTATTATTTTTAGCCTTCTCACTAGTCTCAGGTTTCGTGTGGTTGTGAAGTCTATGTATTTCACTCTACACGCATTCCACACCCAGGTCCTTGTGAGGGTCATCGTTCCTAATGTTGAAAGGTGCACTTACAATGTTTCTTATTTTAAAACAGTTATATGATTTGAATTTTGCTTTTCTTGGTACAATCCCAAAATGAAATACCATAAGTCGGTACAGGTTTTATGACTGCCTGTAAAGCAAAACTTTATTGTATGTTGATAGGCAAGATTGTCCTCCTATCATCCAGTACATTTTTCTGTAGCAAGTAGCAATCTTCTCACTTTTGTTCTTGACATGGGCTTTCCAGCGAAGTTTCGTATTCAAAGTCATACAACGATACTTTTCACAATTTGCGTACGGTACAACTTGATTATTAATATGTACTGGCATGCGCTCTATTTTTCTATTTGTAAAATCGTATCGTTTAATCGTTTAATCGTATTCGCCATTTTCTTGTCCAAATTTGAATTTGCGAGATTGCCTCCTGTAGTCTATAAGTTGAGGCCGCATTACTTTCCACAGCTGTCATTAAAACCGTGTTGTTAGCAAATGTTGTGTTCTAGCGTTGTAATATCGTGAGTATACAGCAGATAGACAGCAGATACGTACACGCGCTTTGATTTCTTTGAGCTCCTAATATGTATTTTGGGAGTATCTGTCCGAAATATACGATCTTAGAATTTCAGCCTATTAAGCTTGGGTAGTAGTGTCTAGACTAATCCTTCATGCCAAACTTTATCAAATGCTTGTGCTACATCAAGGAAGACTGTAGAACAAACTTTTTTCTTCTGAAGCGCTTTTTCAACAATGTTTACTATTCGGTGTACCTGATCAATGGTTGAATGTTTCACCCGAAAAATCAATGGTTGAATGTTTCACCCGAATAGAAGTTGACAGTTCGCCAAAAGCATTCGCTTATTCGCGGAAAAATTGGCGAATTGTTAATTTCTTCGCAGAAACTAATTACAATTCAACTTTTTCTTATATCAATCGATAGATAAATGAAGCTCTCTTCTTTTGGAATAGTAAAATTGCCCAGGGCGTGCTTATAAATGTGCTAAGAACGGTTTGTTCAGTTCGGGCATTCGCAGGTCGCTGAGCTGTGAATGGACCTTAACATTCGCGAGAGTTTAACCTCACAATTCTTTTGTTTTGTTCTTGGTGGGTAAGATCGTGGTTGAATTTATCGAAAGAAGGTTTGATATTACCTTCTCAATGAACGTCACCCTATGTATTTATGCATTTTTCACGTTTAGGCAATTAGTTACACAATGAATGACTACTGAAATTCGCGGATTGCCGCGACAAGATAAAAAAATAGTTGTAAAAGAAAAGTCAAAATTGGCGAATATTCGTTCGTTCGCATTCGCAGGTCGCCGAGCTGTGAATGTATCTTAACTTGCTGTGCCAGATTATTAAACTTATTTTTATCCATAGAGTTATATATTTATTCAAAGAAAAGTTCCTTGAATCTTTATTTTACTATGAACCAATGTAATTAATGCTCTCGTCTCTTATTCTACTTATGCTACATATAATACTAGCATTACATTTAGTTAACATTCGAGTACAGATAATAAGCAAAAAAAGAGGGTATACGGCTTGGGATTTACATACCGCATAGCAACATCATTGGCTTGGGTTTTGCAAGCCTGCATGATAAGAAGCGGTCGATCAAACAGCATTGTCTCAGCAAAAAAGAAAAAAATAAATAGTACAGTATGTATGCATAGGTATATAAAATCTATTTAGAGAACACACACTTTTGGGTATGGTGGCATATTGTTCCGCTGTTACCAACCTGTCGTTTGTTGATACGTGCCATCGATGTTGGCAGCATGTATGAGTATGTAACTCCTCCCGCCGTAGTATGGGCAAGGCGTTTTTAAGAGACGTGAATGTCCATAGATTGTGAGGCAGGTTAATACTTATTTATATAGATGTGCACTGTGCCGTATGTGTGCTCTTTTCCATTTGTTTTTCAGATTTAAAGTTGAGATGTGTACTAAATATTTGCTTATGCTCTGTATTACATATCTACAGTATTTAACAAAAAATTACTAAATAGCAATATAATAACGTCAGAATATATAAATAAATATAATAATTAAATATGAGTACATAAAAATTAAAAATTGTAAGTGGAAGCTATAATACGAATGTATGTACTTGCATATATTTGTATAGTAATTATAACAAATTAATGGGAGTAACAATTCAATCAAATAACAATACAAGACTTATAACCAGTGATAGGATTTTGCTAACTTTGCCTCTTTTTTTTACTTAATCGGAAGATAGTATCGACTTAACACAAACACGTTTCATGTCCTCCTGATTCCAAATATATGTATTTTATTTTGCCTGTACATGTACATAACCACAGACGGTTTGCACTTGTATGTGACCGCAGACGTTCCTGTGTATAACTCTATTACATATTTCTTGTTTGTATACAATACATATTATGCGGATTATTTTGCTCGGACTAAAAAAATCGTCAGCGTTCTTGAAGACGATGCAAGCTGTGTTGTGTTTGCAAAGGAATTGATTGAAGATGAAGCAGTACAAGAGCAGCTGGCGTACATCAAAGTCAATTTTAGGTTTTTAGTCGACCCAAAAACACGAATTTTCGAAGACTTTCAAAAAAGCAGGTATTTTTGAGAGTCTGTACTTATAATTTTAACTAGCATTATTCTGATCAAGAAACATCAATTGGCGAAGTGTTGCCGGTTTTAAAGAACATTCAGCAAAACTTGAAAAAAGCAAAAGGGCCGATTGCAAAAGAAGTCCTGAAGAAGTTTACTGCCGTTGTCAATGGAAATACGGGACTGAAAACTATTGAGCAGATAAATTCTGTAATGAACGGCAACTTGGATTCCAAACTTCCAGAAAATATTGATGTTAATAATGTTGAAAGCTTTAAATGGGCTCCACTCGTTTCAGTTGAAGTAGAAAGGTCATTTAGCTCCTTAAAGGCGGTTCTAAGAAACAACCGGAGAAGATTATTACCAGAAAATTTTAAAAAGCTCTTGGTAGTTCAATGCTACTATAACTAAATGTGCATTTACTTTCCTTTTCATTTTTTTTAATAAATGCCTTTTTTTTGCCTTTTTAAGTGTTTTGTTTTGCCTTTTTTTACTTTTTTATGTCAACAAAATCCTAACCCTGCTTATAACAATGTAATGATAACAATAAGAATAATAACAATGCATTCATTTTCATCTTTCATTTCATCTTAATAACAATAGGTATAGTGATATATACGATTATAATAATATGCAAGATAATACAATTGTGTTTCTTATAGGAAGTCTTACGCTATAAATGATTGTTTTTAGTTCATTTATTTTATTTTGTATTTTGTATATGCTATACAATTTATGCAATCACTGCTAAGCGGCAAAAAGTTAAAGATCTTGTTCTGACGAAAAAACAAAATTTTTAATATCTATGATTGAATTCAGTTTACATTAGTGACGATTTCGATTTTATTGTTTGTTTGGTTTAAATTTTGCGTTGCTTATTGGATTTTGATATTTGTATATTCTTTTAACAAAATTCGCTATCACGCTTTATATTGCTTTTGTCTTTAAATTATTGTTGCTTTTTTCTTTCACGTTCTTTATTATGCAACGTGGCAAGTGCTTGATATTATAAAAGCCTAAGTTCTTAATTACCGTTCTCGATAATCAGAGGGTTCAACGCGTATTTCATTTATTTTACCGATTCATTCTTTTTTATTTTCTTGGATTTTTTTTTTGAGATTTCCCGATCTGACTTGTTCAAAGCAGAGTGTAGAAAATCATTTGGTCTCTATTTAGTGTTGGAATGAACAGTTTCATTACATATTTCAACTGCTTTGAAAACTGTCTTGTTGTCAATGTCTTTGTTGTTCTTGTTAAGTTTAAATAATCTCTTAAGTTCGTTAAAAGTTGAATGAAATCGTATTGAGAGCAGTAAAATGATGCAATATGCTTTCTTGACTTAAATAGTTTTTTATGTAAACTGTGCTGAATTCATTATCCGCAATTATTTTTCCTGGTGTTTCGAGGATTGAAAATCTTTGTTTTAAAATGTCGACTATTGTAATAGAGTTTCAGTCTATTATTGGGTAAATTGATGCGTGTTTAGTTAATTTGTCTATTTTTATAAAAAAAACTATTTATCTATATGAACTATTTGATTTGGGCTTGTGAGGGGTTTCCGTTATCATCATATTCCATTTTATTGGATGTTGGTCTACTTGGACATATTACAAAAAAGCCAGGTATTGATGAATTTATGTATTTCTAGCCTTAGGTTTGGAAAACCGAATACATCTTTTAATTCTAAGAACGTTTCGTCAATTCTCCTATGACTTTTTGCCTGACGAGTTTTCTCAATTATTTCCAATAAGGTTTCTTGGTTTGTAATATCTTTAAGTAACTATGTGCACCGCAGCATTTTCATACTAAGTGAATTTGAGAAGTACTTTACTATTGCGCACTGCAAACCAATTCCTTACAGGAGATCTCCATCGTTTCCTTTATTGGCAGAATTTTCCATAGAATTTTCAAAACATAGATCGGTAATTATCAAGCGCTCTTAAATCGATTTTAAGTTTATGCAGCTCTTAGTTTTAAATTTTTGCTACGTATTCAATAGGTTTTTGTCCATGCTAATTCGAAAATGAGTTTCCGAACTCCTTTCGAACTGGAAGAAATGTCAAAGAAAAAGAAAACATTGTATTTTCCTGATTTTAGTCAGAATTAATCAAGGCACATTTTATTTTTTGTTTGGTTGGCAGTTCTTTTGACGGAAATGCTGGAGGCATTAAATTCATCGGCCTTTCTTCTTTTGCATTACGTCAATGCAGCTTGTCCTTTGTTTGGTCTGAGTAACAGTTCACAGCTGATTTGGAAAATTTTCGAAATTCCTAAATTATGAGCTCTCTTAACTTAAGAGTGGTTGGGTCCACTCATAAGTCTTATGAGCGCTAATAAATCTGCACTAATATTGGTTGGTGAGTAGGTTTATGAAGCTCTTAGTTTAAGATTGGTCGGTGAATACCGGCCATAGTCTTCATTATAGTCAATTAATAAAATATTTACCATTATTTTCCTCTTAGACAAAAACTTGTGCGTATACGCATTTGAATTAGCCCTTTCTACAATTAGCGGATTTTTATACACATTTAAAGGAGTTTCCGTGATATAGTTATGATCATCGAGGTTTTCAATACCGCTATGTATTGAGGAGAGGTCAGATCTAATTTCGTTATTATAAATACAATTGAATTCTAAGCAACTAAGAAAATCAGCTACATAATTTTCTTTCCCTTTAATGTATTCAATGTCAAAATTATATTCGTTTAACTTAATTTTCCAGCGTTAAAGCCTGAAGTTGGGCTCTTTTAAAGACTAACCATACTAATGGGCGGTGGTCAGTCTAACGTACGGCCAAACAATTAGGGTCTAAAATATTTATTTGTCCACACTACAGGTAAAAGTTATTTTTCCACCGTGCTGTAGTGAAGTTTATGTCTACTAACTGCCATTGAAACAAAACCTACAGGATATTGACGTTGGAACAAAACTGCTCCTAGAATTGCATAACTCGCATCTGTTGTTGGTGTAAACGTTTTAGAAAAGTCTGAGTAAGCCAAAACAGGGCAACTACATATAATTGTTTTAGGCTTGTTAAAAGACTCAATGTAGTGCATATCTTTAACGTTTATTTTTGCACCCTTTTTAATGCATCTTGCCATTGGCAGGGCTAAACGAGAATAATCTTTAATGAATTTTCGATAGAATCCTATGACTCCTAAAAATTATTTTATGTGTTTGACCGCTGTGGGCTAGGGGACAGAATATACCCACGGTAGGCATGCCTGTCGTAAAAGGCGACTAAAATGCCAACTCGTCGTCTTTCTTTAGATTACGGTAATAAAATTGAATGCAATGAACACAACTAACGGTATTAATACCTCAGGTGGCAGCCCAGTTCAACTGTAAAATCCACCCTCACAAGAGGCATGCTCTACGGATTCTGGGGAGAGTTATTTGTTGCATCAACATTTGATTAACCCATTTAGGAAAAGCTCAGGGCTACAAAGATCTTTGCCTCAAACGACTTCTCCTAAAGTGCAAAATAAAAGTCTCGCGAACCCAGATGTCTTAATTCGGGAAACACAAGCCTTGGAAGAGAGTACTCTGAAAAAGGAAAACGTCGTGCTCCGTAAGAGGCTCGATGAAAGGGAGCTATTGCATCGGGAGCTCAAAAGCAAAGTTGAGAAACTTGAATCAGAGAATTAAGTATCTTTTCTTCAAAACGAGTCTTCAAAAACGCAGACGGTTACTCATAATGAGCCTTCTCCGGGTAGCCATCACTACAATACGGACGAAGAAGAACTCGCTCGCGAAACGGATTGGATACTTAAACGAAGACCATCTAAAGAACGCAAGGCCGGTTCATCGCCCGAGATTGTTCCACAACACGAACCTAATCGCAAAGCGCAGCCAAAATCTGATAAGCAAATTGAAAGCAAAGCAGCACCTCCAACAATAAATATTACAGGCGTTGCAGACTATAATTCTTTGAGAAAAAATGCTAAAAACGACGATCGCTACTGAATTTAAAGTAACTTCCTTGCAACACGATGCATGGAAAATCAAGGTTAATGACGCTGAGGGCTATCGGGCTGTATCTCAAAAGCTTAACAACGAAAAAATTCAATGGCACACTTACGAAGACAAGACCGTTGAGGGTCGTAGCAAGAGGAATTCATCCATCATGCGCTAAAGAAGACGTTACAGGTGATTAACGCGATAGGGGCTATAACATTCTCGACGCCGTGAACCTTTTAAAAAGAGAGAGAAAACGACCTGACCGTGGTGTAGAAGCTATAGTGAAACGTAAACTTCCGCTTTTTGTGCTATAATTCTATAAAACGGAAAGCCAGGAAAAGATAAACGATATTCGTACAATCATGAGTATGGTCGTTAAAATTGAGCCGCTACCTGTCAACACAAAGACAATCCCTCAATGCAACCGTTCTCAAGAGTTTAAACATACACAGGCGTACTGTCGCGCTGCGTTAAGTGCGCTGGAAAACACTTCGGAAAATTGAAGTTTCAGCAAAAACGAAAAAGCATCTTGCGTTAATTGCAAAGGAAGGCACCCAGCAAATTATAGCGGTTGCGAGGGCGCTAAGGAATTACAGATGCGACGAAAAAAATCTACAACGCCGATTGTTCGCGGAACGAAATCAGTCGATCGGGCTCCTAAATCGGTAGAACGTACGTCGGACGAGGACGGACGTGTTAATTCATAGTGTCGTGGAGTGTACACTTTTTTACATACGTCCTTTATTTAAACTAGTCAATTTCGTATCAATTGTGATAATATGAACTGTTTAATTTGCAAACAAAAAATTAAGCGCACCTGCGCTTCTAAAATTGCCTGTGCTGTAATTTTTCTTTCCATTGCTCTTGTGTTAATATTAATTCAGTTGACTTTGAATATATGTGCACTAACAATGTGAATTATCGATGCGACAAGTGTAGTGCTCTTCGCCGTAAATCCCATCAACTTAATGCTATACCACCTACAGCAGCTACGTCATCAAACATTTCGAATACAACAAGTCAGCAGCAGGTTGGAGTTAAAAAAAGAACTGTGGCAGTGGCGAAAGTGCAACGACCTCCGCGTAATAATGGTGAGAAAAATACTACAATTTCACCACGGGCCGTTGGTGTGTTGGCAGATGTTCATCAAGTGGTGTTAGTCCCGGAGGCAGAAGCTTGTTCTCAACAGTCCAGCAATTCAATACTTAACACCTTAAAACTACTCCACGAAGAGATTCTTAGCTTAAAAGAGATGAACAGCAATATTCTAAGCATTGTGAATCAGCTGAAAAAAGAGAAAGAAGAATTGTCAATTGCTCTCATCTCTTGAGAGCAAGCTAAATTGGAGGGAGCAAAAACTTGTGAAGAATGTTGTAGAGATTGTTGGTGTGCCTGGTGTCAACAACGAAAATGCGGAAGAATGTATGCAGACAATGTTTGGCGATGTACTGTATGTGTCCGTCTCTGCCGCTGATATAGAGAAATGTTACATCAAACGAGTTCGGAGAAAGCATTCTAACATTGGACATTCCGTTTCAACCAACCACAAGATGAAAGGCGATATCTTATGTGTACATCTTTCTTCTCAGGACGTGAAAAGGAAGATAATGAAAAGTAAAAAGACCGCTGTAAAGAAGTTAAACTCCTCGATATTTGCTGAGGGTAGCAAGTGTAATATATTTATTAATGATCGTTTTACAAATTACACTCGCGCCTTGTTTTTGGAAGGTACAAAATTAAAACATGATAAGAAGTATAAATATTTATGGTTTCAAAATTGCCAAATTCTAATGAGAAAAGTTGAAGGGGATAGGGTTGTTGTTATAAAATCTTTTGCTGATTTAGCTGCGTTGCAAGACTAATTGTCTTGTTTTCACCTTTTTAGGAATGTTTAATTTAAACGATAGTCTTGATTCTCTAAGCAGCAACCCTACCTTTTCCACCATAAAAAGCCCATGTGATAGAATGTTTAATAATACATTGAATAATAATTCCCTTTTTGTTACTCATCAAAATATTCGTAGCATGCGGCAAAATTTTGATTATTAGTTTGTAATCTGGAAGCCTTTCAGTACTTACCAGATTTAATATTTGTTTCTGAAATATGGATATTTTCCTGTGAACTTGAAAATTATAGTATTCCTGGCTATAATTTTTACGCAACTACCAATGACTCATATTCTTCAGCTGGAGTGGGAGTTTTTGTGCGAGATTTATACGAGTGTGTAAATTGTCAGAATTTCCTGAGCGCGGATTTTATACATATTTCTTGTAATATTTGCAATGAAATTTTTAATTTTATTCGTATATATAGATTACATTCCTATACTCCTCAATCTTTTCTGGATGAATAATTGAATAATACGAAGGCGAAAAATCTTGTCATCTTAGGTGACTTTAATATAGACATTTTAACCTCGAGTGCCACTGCAGACTCCTGCCTCTCCCCTACTTCTGAGCATGGACTTACCTCTTACATAAATGAGTCTACAAGACCAATCTCAAATACTTGCCTTGATCATGTGCATGGTCATTTTCAAAAAATCTTTCCAAATGTGTGCGCTGGTTTTAACTTAGATCTCCATATCACTGATCATTGTATGACTGGTATTTTGACGACGCAGAATAAATATTCTCTTCCACTTAATCTAACCAAAATTAAATTTGACCAACTGAACAACGAACTACGTTATGAAAATTGGGAGGAAGTCTACGCCGAAGGAAACGCTTCCAAAGCTTATGAATTATTTTTAAATATTTTGAAAAATTACATAAATACAAATAGTTTCACTGTTGTGCAAAGAAGGTCAGAAATAAGACTAAAGCCTTGGATAGACCGCTTTATCCTCGAAAAAAATTAAATTAAAAATAAACTGGGTAGAAAGTGCTGCAAGCATCCGCTGAATACTATTTTAAAAAATCGCTATAAAAGAATGTGTCATGACATCAACAAGGAAATTCGGTTGTGTCGAGATAGATACTATTATACTTAAGTAAGAACTTCATTAGGAAATCCTAGAAAAGAATGGAAGGTGACAAATAGCATTACTGACAATAACTCTTCAAAACCACCCAACCCTATCGTACTAAGTAGCGGAAATTGTAAATCCGGTTGGAATCGCTAACTAATTTAATGACTTTTTTTGATCCGTTGCACCGGATCTGGTTTAACGGAAAGTATCTCAAGTAGATACACGAGTAGTTTCTTTTTTGAGGATATTACAGGATTGGAGCTTTTAAGTATCATTAATTCACTCAACAACTCGAGTTCTTGTGGTAGCGATGAGATTTCAAACAGAACTCTTAAATGTATCGCCTTAAATATCGTTGACATTTTGGCACATCTTTTTAATTTAAGTATTGTAGCTGGGATTTTTCCTGATAAACTTAAATGTGCTCACATAATACCTCTCTTTAAAAAAAGAAATAAAAAACTTAAAAACAACTACAGGTCGATTTCTCTGTTGTCCTTGATTTCAAAAACTTTTGAAAAAGCCGTAAAGAAAAGGGTCTTGGCATATCTTAAAAGAGTTCATTTTTTCAGTCCTTTGCAGTTTGGTTTTAGGGGAGGACTTTCCACGGAAGATGCTCTTGTGGCTATTTGCACTTTTGTAAACAAAGGACTGGATGAGAAGAAATTGTGTGCCGGCCTTTTCGTTGACATAACAAAGGATTTTGATATGGTTAACCACATCATTCTATTGAACAGGATTCCGGGGTTTCATGTATAATTGGTTTGCGTCTTATCTAAAAGACAAGACACAGAGAGTGGAAGTTGGGAGTTATATAAGTAATTCTAAGACTATTAATATAGGTGTACCCCAAGGATCTGTCCTTGGTCCTATTTTGTTCTTGATTTATATCAACTCTCTATTTGGGCAACTATTTGCTGGTAAAGTTATGGCATTTGCGGATGATCTTGGTTTAGCCTATGCTTCAGCCAGCCCTCTAGATTTAGTTGCTAATTTAAATCATGATGTTCATTTGCTGAGAATATAGTTTGCGGAACATAGGCTTGTTGTTAGTGACAAAACCAAAATAATGTTTTTCAGCATTAGGGCACAGGAGTCTCCTGATTTGGAAATTTATTTTCATGCACCTAATTGTTTACGACATAACATATTTTATTGTACATGTACTGTGGAGGGTTCTAAAACTATGTTCGATAAGAGTATATCCTGTAATGCTAAATGTTTTAAAATTGGAATAGTTAAGCAGTTTAAATACTTAGGTATCACAATCGACCAGAAGCTAAGCTGGTCCGAGCACATTTTATCATTGAAGCAATATCTGCGGTCATCAATTCGTAGTCTTTATCGCCTCAGAAAATATTGCAGCAATAATACATTAAAAATGGTCTATTTTGGGATATTCCACTCAAAATTGCAGTATGGAATAACATGCTGTGGAGGTGCTTACGGCTCAAAAATCCAGCCTTTGTTTGTTTTGGAAAAATGTGCTATTAGAAAAATTTGTAATGCTAACCGTTTGGCCCATTCTATGGAGCTATTTCGATTGTTAAAAATTCTGCCAGTTAGACATTTGTATTATTTCAAAGTCTCCAAAGTTTTTTTATAAGAGGTGGCTATTTGCAGAGTCCAATCTCTGATATCCATAACTTACGGAGTAATTTTGATTTCACTGTGAACATTCCTGCTTATCACACCTCTCATTTTAGAAATTTTTATTGTATTGCGTCTCGGAGACTGTAGGAATACGAGTCATTAGAACGTTGTTTGCGTTTTTAAAAAAAAGTGAAATTATGGCTTCTAGATTCAGATCATGATGAAATTGAAGTTTTGTTGGCCATCATTATTTAATAACAAACATCACATACTTATCATTAGCTATATTTGGCACTTTTCTTAATTTGTTGTTTGTCTTGGTTATATTCTTATTTTTATTTTCAATTAACTTCTTTGTAATAGACTAAGTAAACTAAATACTGTTCACCCCACAATAATGAATTATTATATCTTTTTTGAAGTGACATCATCACTATTTTTATTCTTAATAAGAATGTCACTAACTATTCCCTTTTATAATACTGTTAAACGAATATGTGTATGATTAGCTTAAGTATATTTAAGTTTGTGAATTGGGAATAAAGAATTAATAATAATAATAATAATAATATTCTCAGGCTGCAGTTAAAGCAACCAAACGAAACGACGGGCCACCCTCTGATCCGTTGAATGAAATTCTGAACTGCATCTATGCTAAGTTCGAAGAACAATGTGAAATTAACAAACGGATTCTCGAACGTCTCAGTAACGTCGAAAGCTTTTATATCGCTAACCTTATATCTAAATCTAAGTAGATATGGACTCTTTGCTTAAATATTAATTAATATTGCTTAAATATTAATATTAACATGGAATGCAAATGGACTCTTACAAAAATCTAACGAATTAGAAATGTTTCTAATAAGAGAAAATATCGACATACATATGTTTGATTTCCGAAACTCATCTAACAAGGAAATCACAAATAAAGATAAGAGGCTACGCTGGTTCGTCCTTATTCATTAAAACTAACATCGAACACTCGGTCGACGTTAGCATAGAGCTGGAAAAACTTCAGTTGTGCGCGGTAAGAGTTAAAAATAAACACCTGAGCTATAATACAGCATCTGTTTACTGATTCAGATTCAGATTCATAAGATTTTATTTATTCATATAATTTTTTCTAATACAGTACAAAATCAAAATCAAAATTTAGCATGGCTTTGCCGTCTGCCTGGTTGATTTATTAATATTCACAAGTAAAAATAAAATAGTAATTTTAACTTCTATAGTAAACTTCACAAAATAAAGGGAATAGTTTGTTAAAAGCTTTCGTTTATAATTTGCTGTCGATATGTTAGAGCAATTTTGCAATACCGGTAAAGTGTGCTTACATCCGCTTCATTAAGGAGGGAAAGCACTTGCATCTCCGTCAAGACGTCATATCCAAATACATGCCTTCTTGTTTCTCGCCATCTGTTTACTATCCGCCGCGATGCTCACTAGAAAAAGACGATTACTTTCCTGTCTTCAATGCCCTTGGTTAAAATATCCTTATTGGTGGAGAATTCAATGCGAAGCACAACTTCTGGGATTCAAGATGTACATCTTCTAAAGGAAGAATTCTCTACGAAGTGGCAAATGAATTCGGTTGTTGTTTTTATTCGACAGAAAAACCAAAATATTGGCCAACCGACTCGAAAAAAATTCCCGATCTTATCGATTTTTTTCGTTACAAAAGGCATTAACGAGAAGTTTATTACCGTCGAAGAAAGTTTTGATATCCCTTCTGACCATTCTCCGGTAATTTACTTGGAGAAGCTATGATGAAGAAAACAGGACAACCAAGACTTACTAGCAATAGAACAAACTGGGAGGGCTTTAGGAATGATTGCGAAATAAATATCGCCTTAAATGTATCACTTTAAACACCTTGTGAACTGGAGGACGAAGTTGATTGTTTCGGGGAAGCAATACAAAGAGCGGCATGGAGAAACACTCCTTCTAGAGGCTATAAGATCAACCGCAATGAAAAGTATCTAAGAGAAATCATTGAACTGGTTAGGGAGAAACGAAAAGCACGAAATACTCGTGCACCGCAGCATAAAACGGTCCTTAACCGACTATACAATCGCCTTAGAGATAGTATTCGATAGCGACCTACCTTGAAAATCTCTCCGGTGAAAGAGAATCAAATTATTCGCTTTGGAAAGCGCTAAAAGACATCCGGAAACCTCAAATGCAAGCGCCACCAATTCGGAAAAACGATATAAACTGGGCAAAGAGCGACAAAGAAAAGGCAGAAATTTTTGCTCTACACTGAGAAGAAACGTTTAAGCCGTTCGACGGCCCTTCGTTAACGCCTAACTCCCCAGTCACGACATCTGACAACTTTAAAGTTAAAAAAGTTGCATTGATTGAACTGAGGGAAGTGATTAAAAATCTAAAGACGAAAAAAGCTCCGGGTTACACTTGATAATGGCACAGGTAGTCAAGGAATCGCCGAATAAAGCTCTTAGAAAACTGTTCTATTCGATCAACGGTTCATTCAGATTACTCTACGTTGCGAGACAATGGAAAGTCGGCGAGATTATGATGATCCCGAAACCAGGCTATCTGAATGAGAAGAAATCATATCGGCCTATTTCCCTATTGTCGGTTATCTCAAAAATATTTGAAAAACTACTTTCCCAACATCTACAGCCCGTAGTCGACGAAAGACGTCTCATTCCTGACCATCAGTTTGGATTTAGAATCAAACATTCTACAAACGACCAAGTCCACAAAATAACTGACGTGATTGAGAAAGCTCTCGAAGAAAAACAGATTTGTTGTGATGTATTTCTTGACGTCTCACAAGCTTTCGATAAGGTTTGGCACGAAGGCTTGGAGTATAAATTGCAATGACTACTGCCACGGCAACTCTTTCTAATCTTACGATCGTACCTCACCGAGAGACTCTTTCGTGTTATGCACGGAAATGATTACTCTTACTTCAAGGAGATTGCGGCCGGAGTTCCATAAGGAAGTGTCCTTGGCCCACTTCTATATGTACCCTACACACATGATATCCCACAGGAAAGAAATTGCGTCGTAGCCACGTTTGCGGACGATATGGCGATATTGACCACGGGCAGGAACTGGAAGCTGCAACATGCTATTAATAAAGTCCACGCTTGGACGAATTCTTGGCGTATTATGCTGAACGAAAGCAAATCTACTCACGTCAACTTTACGTACAAAAAAGTGGATAGATTGCCTATATATCTAAAATCGGCTTAAGTACCCAAATACCGTTCGCAAACGAAGGAAAATATTTAGGAATGACTCTAGATGTTAAGTTTAAATAGAAATCGCACGTAAAAAAGAAACCCGACGAGCTTCAAAACAAATACCGACAAATGTACTGGCTACTCGGAAAACATTCGAAGTTGAGCCTACATAACAAACTGCTTATCTATAAGCAAGTGCTAAAGCCTGTGGTATACAACTATGGGGTTGTACCAAGAAAAGCAATAGAAACATCATACAAACTTTTGAAAATAAACTTCTTAGAACGATCGTTAACGCACCGTGGTATAAATCGTTTCAACTGAGTATGCAGTAAGTTCGCGCATGTTTTCTCTTTTCCAGGAATTCCACCCAAAACAGAAGAAAAACCGCATATACCTTCACTTTCATGTTTACTGCGTGAGTTCTCAACGCAGACCAGCGTTGCCGTTTATACTTCAATCGAAGTATTTTACTCCGTTTTCATAGACAACACTTCGACACTTCCTCTTTCGCAAAAATACTTCACTTTTTGTAGACTTTATTTTTCCCTCTTAATTGGGAAATCGCATTATATATTCATTAATTAGCTCTTCTATAAAGTAACCAAAAATCGTATACGCTAACACATCCATTCGATAACTACAAGTCTACAATTCTACCCAAAGAAGAAAGTCTTTAAGTCTTTTGGCATTCTGTCTTCTGCCTCAAAAATGATTTGGGGCAGGTTATGTACCCTCATTTAAAAGAGTTTATAGGAGCCTTGTTGTGTCTTCCTCATAGTAGTGCAACTACTGATAGGGCGTTTTCCTAAACTAAGTTGATTAAGAGTTTAGGCCAAGACAACTTAAAGGTTAGCACTGTTAATTCACTGATGCTTTTGAAAGGAATTATTGTTTCTGAAAACGGTTTCAGGAACTGGGTATTGCCAAAAGATGTTGTATTAGGATACCCATAAATAGTCGTTTAATATAAGAAACTCAACTTTTATAATAACACTTCACTTTTCAGCAAAACACTTCTATTTTTTCCTGAAAACACTTCACTAAAAAATTGGCAAACGGCATCACTGACGCAGACTGATCAATTTCTTAAATACGATTGGTTAATAAGGTGTTAAATGTATAGAGAAAATGAGAAGTCGCCGTTGCCAAATCTGAAAAATGTGAAAAATGAGTGTAAAGAGAATGTGCGGAGTATGCAATCATTATTTTTTTAGTGAAGTGGGTAATGACAATTTGATGGAAGAATGGTTAGCTCTCAGTTATTGTGTTAAGGAGAAGAAATAATGTTTTGCTAATATGGATATGGCTTCAAAATATAGGTATGGAAAATTTGCAAAAATCAAAGCATGTGTTTTCTTAATTAAATATGTATATTTATTTATTAGATGTTTTTTTTATGTACATGTTCGCGTTTTTATATACGCAAGAAATAGTTAGAAAATATTGGTTTTACCTAACTCACATACATGCATACAGAAAAAAAAGGGATATTTCAGCTTAATTACTTCCTGCAATAATTGGGTAAAACTTAAAAAAGGGCTAATTTTATTATCCATACATTTATTGCAGAATGTAATTAACAGGGTTAGGATTTTGTTGACATAAAAAAGTAAAAAAAGGCAAAACAAAATACTTAAAAAGGCAAACAAAATAAGGAAAGGAAAGTAAATGCACATTTAGTTATGGTACATTGAACTACCAAGAGCTTTTTGAAATTTCTGGTAATAATCTTCTCCGGTTCTTTCTTAGAAGCGCCTTTAGACAGCTAAATGACCTTTCTACTTCAGCTGAAATGAGTGGAGCCCATTTAAAGCTTTCAACATTATTAACATCAATATTTTGTGGAAGTTTGGAATCCAAGTCGCCGTTCATTACAGAATTTATCTGCTCAATAGTTTTCAGTCCCGTATTTGCATTGAAAACGGCAGTAAACTTCTTCAGGACTTCCTTTGCAATCGGGCCTTTTGCTTTTTTCAAGTTTTGCTGAATGTTCTTTAAAACCGGCAACACTTCGCCAATTGATGTTTCTTGATCAGAATAATGCTAGTTAGAGACTACAGACTCTCAAAAATACCTGTTTTTTGTAAGTCTTCGAAAATTCGTTTTTTTGGTCGACTAAAAACCTAAAATTGACTGGCGTACATCAACAGCTGCGCTTGTACTGCTTCATCTTCAACCAACTCCTTTGCAAACACAACACAGCTTGCATCGTCTTCAAGAACGCTGACGATTTTTTTTAATGCGAGCAAAATAATCCGCATATTATGTATTGCATACAAACAAGAAATATGTAATAGAGTTATACACAGTAACGTCTGCGGTCACATACAAGTGCAAACCGTCTGTGGTCATGTACATATTTCCATGTTGACTCTCCCCACGGACTAGACGTTTTAAATTTTAACGCGTCTAGGAATTTAGGTATGCGTATTACGTAGTGTGAGTAAGAAACATGTTACATGCATGCAAACGCGCTTTTTCTACAATTTTTTTAGCGAACAAACTTTGAGAAAAAAGCAAAATACGCAAAAAAGGCAGAAAAAGGCAACAACGGCAAAAAAGGCAATAATGGTATAAAAAGGCAAAAAAAGGCAAAATAAAATACATATATTTGGAATCAGGAGGACATGAAACGTGTTTGTGTAAAGTCGATACTATGTTCCGATTAAGCAAAAAAAAGAGGCAAAGTTAGCAAAATCCTATCCCTGGTAATTAAACTTTGTCAAATAGATAACGCGCAGGAAAAACCCACGCTTACCCATTGAGTACTGTAAGTAAAAATCGGTATGATAAAATATCAATGAAAATAGAGAAAGTTCAGCCGATTTGTAAATATCATTTCCCAGGCAGCAAAGGCGTGGCAAATATTTCCATATTCTCTCTGCGCAGTTTTCCAATTGCATAGTGATTTGAAACGAACTATATGTACGTAACGAAGATATTCATCGAGATCTGGGAATTCCCAGCGTCGTCGAAGAGATAACAAAATTTGCGCTTAAAAACACAAAGATCGTGTTCAGGGCCATTGTAACCGTACTGTCATTCGACAACTTGACGCCAATAATTCAATTCGTCATCTGCAAAGGACAAAACCTTTTGACCTCGCGTCATAGTATATCTCTTCTTAGATCCTTTAACCCCTCGGGGGGCATAGGGCGTCAACCTATGCCTGCGGAGATGGTCTTGGTAATACTTAATTACAATAGTCATATTATATGCCGGTCGCGAAAAAGGCAGGAACTTTCATTGGAATTTAACCTGTCTAAAGTGCTACACATCTTTTATAGGTAGTTAACATACGAACACCTTTTTTCCATGTGTCTCGTAAGCGAAAATAAAACTGCTGGATAAGCGTCGGCTTAGTTGTAGTATCAATTTTGAAGAGAGCTGTTTTTTTTAGTGCGTAAAAATCTCACACTACCATTAGCACGCTAGGTCGGGCCTTACGGTGTCGGCAAAAAAAAAAATTGTGTTTGTCCGAGTGAGCCAGTTTAGTTTCCTTGATTATTTCAACTTTATTTGGATTTGGCTTAATACCATCTTTTGAAATTATACTACCCAAATACTCCGCTTCAAAAAGTACCACATACCTATTAGACCAAGAGCCCACAGTAATTTTTGGGTGTGATTGATAACAAAAAATAATTAGTATTATTAGATTGTTCTGAAGTTTTAATTTTTAAATGTTACCGTCTTGCAGGCTCTAATGGGGCAATGGTGAGTAATACTACATCAAAAATGCAGTTTCTTCGAAAGTACAAATAATTGGTATAATAACTTTATTATCATTTCAAAATGTAGTTTCGCGCCTTGATTACAATTATGGTGGTCCAAGACGTTTTGCACGCGGCCTTATGCCTACAAGACGCGCTCAAAGTATGCTAGAAATCGAATTTTTAAATAATTTATCAGTTTTTATTCGAACATATGATAATAATTATAACAGTTAAATAAAGTGAGTATGGAAAATGAAATACTTTATTCATGTTCACTTTCATTCAATGAGTCTGAAATAACTGAAAACATCGTTGTCGCTGTCAAATTCTCCTAGAGCATTTTGAACAATGTCATCCAATTTGTCCGGTGTAGTTTGACCTTCAAAACCCATTAATCCTATACACATTATTCGTAAGCCTTCACCCACTTTCCGTTCTTCACAGCATTTTTAAAAATTTTCCAGATGTAATTGCTTCTTCGGACTTGCTGTAGAAGAACGGACTTATTTGGAGGCAAAAGACTTCCTTCAAAACCTGCAATAGGCAAATTGGTGAAAGTAAATATTTAGTTCTTAAAAACTTGCAAGGCGAATAAAACTTCAATTCTAATAATACCAATTATTTTTTGTTATCAATCACACCCAAAAATTACCGTGGGCTCTTAGTCTATATCTTAACCTTAAGATTGTTCTCAATGTGTTCTGGTAACGAAGTTGAAAAAATTAGTATATCGTCAAGATATACCTATACAACACATGTTTTGTTTATGTATTCCGACAATACTTCGTTCATCATTCTTTGAAATGATGCAGAAGTGTTTTGCAATCCGAACGGCATCCGTGTTCGTGGTGAAAACCTTTCGCAAGGTTAATAACCGAAAAATATTGGGCATTTCCTAATTTTGGTAAAATATCCTCTACAGTAACCTCATTTAATTTTCTAAAACGAATATCAATGCGCCATTTTTAAAGACCTGAGTTATTGATCTTTTTGGAGATAACCCATATTGCAGCATTGTACGGGCTATTCGATTTTACAATTATTCTAGAATTAAGCATATCATAAATCTGCTTATCTAGTTCTTCTTTGTGCACTTCTGGATACCTACATGCTTTGGAAAATATAGGAATATCGTTTTCGTCGGTATTTTGTGAGAATATTTTGAGACCTTTGATAAGTTGTCACCTTCGACGTAAAATACTTTTTTCTATTTTCGGATAGAAATAATTAGACAACGGATTTCCTCTTTGTTGAGGTATTTACATCTGGCCTTTTGGAACAGATTTCTATAATGTCTTTACTGAGATTGTGTACTTCTTCTTGAGTTAATGGAGTTTGAGAACTGCAACAAACTAAGGGCAAGATAGTATCTCTTGTAGTAAGCTGCGATTTATCAGAGTCAATTATTGCATACAACAGCTTTAAAACGTTACATCCAACATTACAAGTATCCCATGGAAATCACAATTTAACTCGGTCTCAAGCATTTCAATCCTCGTTGAGAGTCTCTTAAATTATTGAAACAATGGGATTGTTACTTTTGAAGTAACACAAATGCTTTCAATACTTTCTCCTATTGTGCAGTTTGATTTTAAAATTGATTTTATTTCTGGCTAACTTGTTCGATCATTATTATTAATTAGGATTATTTTTGTACGATCTTTAATTTTCGCCTTGTTCTTAGCTCTAATAAACCCCTAGATATTTCATCAAGTGTTCAATAAATATATATATATAATCTACATGTCTAATAAATAAATACAGCTCTTCGGGAAAGCCGGTAAATTCTTGGATGTCCTGAATTAAAGTTAGAAGGTCTGTATTCGCCATACTTGATTGTTAAACTTCTAATGGTAACTTCGCTCCTTATCAATAAACCGCTGATTCCTAACTTCTTTCTCAGCGAATACGAAACTTTGGCGCCGTAATTTGTTGTCTTTATAACTACAGCAGATTGTATTTTGTTTGTTTGAGTCTTCGATTCCTCACAATGTTTAATACTTTCTCTTACAATGAAAATGCTCTCCGCTCTATCAGCATTATACGGGTGAATTATATGATAGACTTTATACCATCTGAATTAATAAATACTCGTAATAATTATTTGGTGAAGTGAGTTTCGGAAACGAGACAAACGTCTATTTCATTTATGTCTAGGACTGCCTGTAACTCTTTTTGATGTTGCAACAGTCCACTTGCATTCCATGCCATTATTCTTTGTGACTTATTCATTAAGTTACTTTGATTTTGGGGCAACTCTTTTAGGGTTTTTCTCAATTTATCTGACTCTTGTGTCGAGTTTGGAAGCGGAAACTCTATATTAGCATTGTATATACATCTAATAGTAGTACCACTTGAGGAAATCGACAATACTGCCTCTAGCGAAAACTGACGGATACTTTCAATAAATATGTCAATTCTTGACAGCAACCATCCATTTACACTTTTGCACACTTTGAAGAGAACAAAGTAAAAGAGAACCAAAACAAACAGCCCATAATAGAAGAAAGTGGGAATATAAAAAAAAACTTTTACGATCAAAGTGTAGTGTGAAGTTTCTACCATGATGCATATTGTGTACTTTGTACTTACATGTGTATGTACATATACACGTATATATTCTTTTGCTTTTCATGGTTTTGGTGACTAAGATTTTTTTTTTTACAATTCACTCGTGCTCGACTTCTCTGAAAGAAGGTATCGATGCACATTGGTAATACATTTCTGTAGGTTATAATGGAAAGGAAAAATAGAGTTTGGAAGAGCATATGTATGTACATATGTATGTTAGTGTTGTGCTTGTGCAGATCATGAAATGATCTCTATTACCCCGTTTATATGCAGAGTCGAGTAGTCGAGTCAGGTTCGAGTCCAGATTTCAATCTGAGTAATTCTACACACCGAGTCGAATGGTCCAAACGTCCAAATGTGGTCGATCTGACAGATTAGTATAGCAGACACACTGGTTTTGATTGTGTTAGTGTTCTGTTTAGTTATATTTTTTGGATTTAATAAATATGAAATTACTGAACAGACAACCTTACCCGCAGCTAACCATGAACTCAATCAAAACAAAGCGATTTCCCACCCCGAACAAAAACAAGGAAGAAATCTCACACACACACAGAGACAACATGTCAGTTCAACCACTCGACCCAGGTATACATGCATTTTTCGGACTCGACCCAGCTCTGTTAGCTGGGATAGGAAGCAGACACTACGGCGGTGTTCAAGCAAGTTTTATCGCTTGATTTTGTATCGTATCTAGGAAGTGCAATATGATTTTTGGTGCACATGACCAAATGTGAGCGTTATACTCTAACTTAGGACCTTAAAAATTAAAGCTGAATCCGAAGTGGAGAAATTTTTCCTAAACCGTTTTAGGAAACCTAAACACCTAAACTTGCATTCTTCGAGATTTCGACAACAGGATTTGTTGTCAACACACATAGCCAGCATCCAAGGGACGTCAGTGCAATGGGTCGGTAGCTGGAAAGAGAATAAGATTCGCCTTTTTTAGGTACAGGATCTGAAGAAGTGTACCATCTGTACTGGCGGATTTGTGTTTGTTAAGATCAGAAAATACGCCTACAACTGTACAAGTGTGAAAGTGGATTGGTCCCACGGAGTGTTGTACGCTCTCAAGAACATGTGTAATTTTGGTCGTGAGAGAATTTAACACGGTTAATGTGGACAATGCTGTCATTTCTGACTTGTTTATAGTATGTATGAAGCAATAATATAATTATCACTTATGTATTTCTTAAATACATTTGTAGTATATCTAGTCATTGTAATAATATAATTTATGAGGTATTATAGCAATGGAACGAGAAATAGGCCTACCGGGGACACATAAATAAGAAAACGTATCTAGTATTTTACCCCACTGGGTGATGTGTAAAAGAACACAAACATATAACTGTATATATGTACATTGTGTCTTGTATAATATATGTATATACTAGGGACGTTACGGAGGTGGTTTTATCGGAGTCGAAGTCGGAAGCCTCATGCCGACTTCCGCGGAGTCGGAGTTGAATCGGAGTTGGAGGCGGAGGTCAAAGACTACAATCTCACAAACCAATATGACGCCTCACAATAATACCCACACCAGTCCGTACATACATATGCATGTAGACTACCTGGAATAGAATTTTTTGTTTATTTTCTCGCCTTCTTTGTGCTTTGTCATTTCGGTTTCAATGTATGGTATACTTTTCTGTGAGAAGCAAGCGCATGCCACCTAGCGAATACTGACGGTAAGTATAAATTTCGCCTGACGAGAATACTATTAGATGTATATACAATTATATTAGTTATTTTTAGTGTCCGACCGAAGGTCGATTTCTAGCCGAAGCCGAATATTGGGCTAAACAGCAACCTTCGGCCGAAGCTTTAATAACATAAAGAATTTCCGTTTAAGATTGACTAAAAGTGAATAAAATAATGATTTTTTGGAAGTTTTTCTGGAATGTATGCATTCAATAAGCAAACTAACGGGATAAATTAACTTTTCAAAAATAATAACAAATTAAACTAGTATCAATTTTAATATTTTAGTGAAATAGTAAATAGTTCAAAACAAAATAAGAAATAACTCATTAATAACCAAAAAACAAGTAATTCATTAGCAATAATAAAAAACATTTATCCAATCAGTAATTTTTGGCGTCTACCACGACGCACGGCAACCAATAAACCATAAACTAAACCTTCGGCTTCGGCCAAATCTTCAGCCTATTTTGGCCTAAGCCGAAGGTTTAGCCGATTGTAGTTTTTTAGCCGAATGTGACCGAAGCCGAAGCTTCGGTCGAACACTAGTTATTTTCATTAGGATGGCCTGTAAGGTTTGGCTGAATTCCTAAACGTCAAAATAATCCACATCATGAATGCATCACTGCCGTTGTGATGCGATGTTATGATGCTTTCGTTATGTGATGCTTTCACAATGCGTTGCAATCTTTGACCTTTTGGAACAATATGAACTAAAACAACTACTATTACAAAAAAAAAAAATAAAAATTCTGGTAGTTTTTAGTAAATTGTACAAAATGTAGTATGTAATAAATAATCTAAAACAATAATTTCTTACGAATCTGGAGAGGACGATTCCATTTTGGCGAAATAAAAAACAATAAAATGTCAAATGGCAATTGCATCACATTAGTTCATGATGCGATGTTTGCAGTAGATACATTTACGATGCGTTTTGGAATGTTATACATTGCAACACCGCAAATTATTGACGTTTAGGAACGCTTGAACGCTTTGCAGTACTGCGTTTAGGAATTCAGCCTTTGCTTCAAATCGTCTTCTCGTTGCTCTGGTGATCTTATGCTTCTGCTAATCTTTTTCTTTTGAATATAAGTAATTTTCTTACTGTGTTAGCACGATTTTTGTGATATTCATTTTCATACGCTAGGGTTCGTCTTTGAACTAACTTCTTCGTGTCTTCGAGTTGTTTGCCCTTATCTTTTGTATCTCATTAGCTACTGTGCATCCTCTATAGCTGGCTGGGTTTGCCTGCTCGTAGTGTATGCACTTTGCTGGCTCATTAGGTGCTTTGTTACAATCTTTGGTGTAATGATTACCTATTCATTTAACACATCTCGGATCTTTACCAAAATATATTTTAGTATGTCCATAAGATTGACAATTGAAGGTGCAAGTGGAAGAAGGGCCTATGTAACGTTTTTATATTTTTTTATTTGAATACATAAACGATGCTACGAATCGTTACTTTTGTTTTAGAATAATGATTGAAAATCAGTTTGTGTTCTGAATATAATTAAGTCTTTATTGATTGACAGATAATTCAAGAGTGTTTTAATTATTTCATAGTACAGAAAATCGTATGATACTAATACAAAAAAAGTATATAAACAAACATGTGTATGTGTTAATACAGCAGCTAAAAAACTTATTACAACACCTCCCTCTTTAAAGCAATTAATCCATAATTACGTTAATAAAATAATACAAGAGTAAATAAATATTTTCACAGTCGGTGCTGAGAATATGGAAAAACTACTTCTGCAGACTGTATAACGGCGACGAAGACCAACATCCCGCTGTCAGGCAGAATGAACCATTCAACATAGACAATGGTAGTCAACATTTTCGTCCACCTGACCAAAACGAAGTGAGGATAGCAATATCCAAGCTAAAACCCAACAAGGCTGCTGGACCTGCTGCTGGCTTACCGGCCGAACTTTTCAAGGCAGCTGGGGATGAATTGGTAGAGTGCATACACCAACTCATCTCTACGATTTGGTCAGACGAGTGTATGCCTGATGAATGGAACTTCAGCATCGTTTGCCCGATCCACAAGAAAGGAGACTCCCTCAACTGCGCCAATTATAGAGGCATCAGTCTCCTCAACATCGCATACAAGATCTTTTCTGCGATATTGTGTGAACGCCTGAAACCTTTTATCAACAGCCTGATTGGACCCTATCAGTGCGGTTTCGGGCAGGAAAGTCCACCATCGATCAAATCTTCACACTTCGGCAGATCCTGGAGAAAACCCAAGAATTCCAAATCGATACTCACCACCTCTTTATCGATTTCAAGGCCGCCTATGACAGCATCTATAGAGAAGAGCTTTATAGAGCCATGTCTAGTTTTGACATCCCTGGCAAACTTGTCTGTCTGTGCAGGCTGACGATGGAGAGTGCTCGCTGCTCCATCAAGGTCGGCAATGACCCCACCGAGACCTTTGATGTCAAAAAAGGTTTTAGACAAGGTGACGCGCTGTCATGTGACTTCTTTAATATTGTACTTGAACGGATTGTGCGGAACTCATAAGCCAACACCGGAGGCACAATCTATTACAAGTCTGTACAACCGCTTGCATACGCCGACGATATAGACATTATCGGAAGAGCTCAGCGGGCAGTCACCGGTACGTCTGCAAGCATTGAGGCGGAAGCGGCCAAAATGGCTTTAGCGATAAACGAGGGCAAAACCAAGTATATGCTGTCAACAAGAAGGGAAAGCCAACACCGACGAATTGGACAAAACGTCACAGTGGGCAGCTATAACTCCGAGGTAGTAAGGGACTTCATCTACCTTGGCTCTGCTATAAATTCTACAAACAAGATCAACGCAGAATACAATCGAAGAATAACTCTTGCCAATCGCTGTTTTTTACACTTATAAGGCAATTCAACAGTAAAGCCCTATCTCGAACAACTAAGGAGACTCTATATAAGACCTTGATTATCCCAGTCCTGCTTTACGGCGCGGAAACATGGACTTTATTAAAAGAGGATGAAAATATCCTTGGTCGCGAGAAAAATTCTTGGTGAGATTTTCGGTCCCGTTTTCGTTGACGGGTTTTGGAGGATAAGATTCAATCACGAACTATACGAGCTGTACAGCGACATCGACCTAGTCAAAAAACTGCGTATTGGACGTCTGAGATGACTAGGACATATAGAGCGAATGGACGCCAATGCTCCGGCCCACAGAGTCTTCGAATCTAACCCCGAGGGACGACGCAGCAGAGGGAATCATCGCAGCAGATGGCGCTCACAAGTTCAAGGGGACCTCGACCAACTTGGAGTATGCAACTAGAGGCATAAATAGCTAAAGACCGATTTAAATGGAGAGGTTGATTGAGGCCCAGGTTCACCCCGAACTGTAGCGCCACCTAAGTAAGTAAGTAAATAAATATTTTAAACATTTGTAGTTCGTTAATTTCTTAATTTAAACTTGCCTAAATCTAGGTATTGGGTGGAACTACAGTTTTTCCAGAGCGAGTTATTTTTTCATTAAATTTTTTATTTCGATGGTTCCCAAATCAGTTTCAGTTATAGGATATGTCTTAGGTGATTTTAGAATATGCTGGCGGTTTTCACGATATTTAGTACTTTCTTTGTCTTCAATTTATATGAACGATGTCCTTTAGCTACATCCTTAATAATCCAAGTTGCATTTGGAAATTTCTTAAAAATAATTTTTTTTTTATAATTTGCGCGCACTCAAAGGGCTATGAATACCTTTAACATGTTTACACACATTGCGAGCGTTGGAAAGGATAGAGAGAGAGAGAAAGATTTTTGGTGTAGTGGTTCTTGAAGGTCAGTTGTTTATGCTTCAGAAATTCTCCGGGGGTGGCGTCCAGATAACTGGGGAGATTTTTTGAATACCTTTAACATGTTTACACACATTGCGAGCGTTGGAAAGGATAGAGAGAGAGAGAAAGATTTTTGGTGTAGTGGTTCTTGAAGGTCAGTTGTTTATGCTTCAGAAATTCTCCGGGGGTGGCGTCCAGATTACTGGGGAGATTTTTTGAATACCTTTAACATGTTTACACACATTGCGAGCGTTGGAAAGGATAGAGAGAGAGAGAAAGATTTTTGGTGTAGTGGTTCTTGAAGGTCAGTTGTTTATGCTTCAGAAATTCTCCGGGGGTGGCGTCCAGATAACTGGGGAGATTTTTGTTATTTTTTGTCTTTGCTTCTGATTCACAGTACTTTTTTCCCGATAACCGATGTCAAGAGCAAATCACCATTAACAGAGCGAACAATTTTTCCAGCCACATGACCAAGCTACTGCCAGTGTTATGCCTTCGCAGTAATGTTCATACAAGCTTTCGCAAATGATCGGACTGACTTTTATATATTTCATGAAAAGTAAATAAATGCTTGCTGACATCAGGATTCAGAAATTGGTTCTCCTATACTTAATGCTCTTTAGGGCTTTGATTTTTGATCGCATATTTTATTTTGCGATCATACATTTTATTATTAATACGGAATGGTTTTAGGTTATGTTGGTATCTTACTCGTAGTTCTTAACCTTTTTGACATTAAAAGTTCTGATGGTGAATAAGATTTAAATTTTGGCGTCACTCTGTAATGCAGAAGAGCAATATATGAATCAGTTTTAGATTCATGATTAATACGTTTTTTTTTACAGTTTGCACATATTTCTCTGCTAACCCATTAGCATTGTTTAAATATAAGCGAATTGAGCGGGAGAGCATTATCACTAATAAGACTCTGTTTGATACCATGTCGGCCGAAAATTAATTTTAAATGTGTAACAACAATATTGCTTGGATAACCTTTATTTAATAAAGCGATTTATATGCATCTTGAATAATAGATGACTACAATTAAATATATCTGCTTACTAAATTCAAATAAGTCTATCCCAACTTATAGCCATGGTATCGTTGGACAACTAAGTATGTGGCTGAAGTGGATCTTTTATATTGCTAGGTCGATGGCGAATGCACAAATCGCAATTGTTTATAACGTTGGAAGTGTAATTATTAATGTTCGGTAAAAAAATACGAGTGACCTAGCAAGACCTCTTCAACGTTGTATGTTCATATGACCTTCGTGTACAACCTTATGGGGCTTTTGTCGTGAAATATGACTGCCCCATCTGCATTTTCTGAAGCCTCCACTGATAAAGTTATAGGTTTATTAATGTAGTAATAGGCTTAGACAAGTGTTGTGCGTATTAGTTTGTTTAAATATTTAAATTCCTCCTCATGTCTTTCAGACCAATACCATTCTGCATCGCGCTTTAATAATTGTCGTAAGTTAGAATTTTTAATGGACATGTCCTTAATATATGAACATAAATAAATGACCATACCTTTGAAGAAGAGCCTTTGCAGTTCTGCAACTCTACTTGGGCGAGGTAATGCTTAAATAGCTTGAATTTTAGAAGGGTCGGCATGCATTCCATTAGCATTAAATATGCGACCAATGAATTTTGTTTTATATCGGCCCTTTTTGTACTTTGATTTATTAAATTTCAAAGTTATTTCTCTAGCTCTAATAAAAACAATTTCTAAAATTTCTTCTTTACTCTTTGCAAAAATTAAAAAATCGTCTATATATGTATACGTATCATATATAATAAGATTTGGGATTACCCCGAAAAGTTTAATAATTTTCACATGGAAGATTTCAGGAGCCGCATTTATGCCAAAAGGCAATCTTAGAAATCGGAATCTACCGAACGCTGAAAGTGCATAATTTTGAGGACTCATCGTCTAAGGGAACCATCTAAAAGCCCGGTTGCCTATCATTTGGTAGCCAGTTTCATGAAGCCTCGGGTAAAAGATTGCAAAGTGATCCTGGGAGAGGCGATCGCTCGGCAACACCGTCTCCTGCTAACAGAATTTTTTATGAAAACACCGAAGAAAAGCAAACAAACAAGGGTCTCTGAGAAAATCAAGTGGTACAATCTGAACAAGGAAAAGGCGAGGCTTTTGTTTTCGTAATGAAAAATTACCTCTCTCACACCATCAACGGGGCTGAGGATGAAGAGCGCAGAGCACAAAGTATGTGGGATTCTCTACAGCGAACTTGCTTCAAAAGACCACCATTAACACGCCAAAGAAACATGGTGGTGGAGTGATAAAGCTAAGAACGTGAGAAATGAGAAGAAAGCGGCAAAGCTTGGTCAAAGTGCCCCTCTAATAATTGAGACGAAAAAGCTCGCCTCGAAGTAGAATATCTGTATTCTGCAAAATAAGTGGGACTCCCTTCAGCGAACATGCTTAAAGAAGGCCAAATCACTGCTAGGAGCTTCAAAAGGCCACCACCAACACGCCAAAGAAACATGGTGGTGGAGTGAGGAAGCTAAGAAGGTGATAAATGAGAAGCAAGCGGCTTTCAAAGCTTGGTCAAGTGCCCCTCTAATAATCGATACGAAAACCTCGCCTCGGTTGGTGATCGAAACCAGGCTATCCAGGAGCTGCAAAGACACAATATGAACAAGAGCGCAACCATCTTCAAAATAGCCGCCCAAAGAAGGAGGAATGCTCAGGAGATTCGTTCTCCAAAGTTTATTAACAATGCTCACGGCCAGCTTTATGTGGATGACGACAAAATTCTGCAGAGGTAGCGGCAGTATTGCGATGAACTTTTATTGTAAATGAACAGTTTCCCCGGCTATACTTTCCAAGAGCCACCCCTAACTGTGAAGAAATACCCGACATTACAGTCAAAGAAGTTAGTGAGGCGGTCAAATACTCCGAAAAACGAAAAGCGGTTGGGCCAGACGAGATGCCCTCTGAGTTCTGGAAAAAGATGGGAGACATCGGGTTCAGATGGCTCAGAATTCTCATCTCCAAATTTGTGAGAGGTGATCCAATGCCGAATCAATGGAGGGAAAGTTACCTTCTCCCTGTATACAAAGGGAAGGGTGATACGTGAAACTGTGATAACTACCGTTCGATCAAGCTGATGTCACACACCATGAAGATCGTTGAGCGGGTATTAGGTAGCCGACTGCGAAAAATAATACGCTTATCTATCAGTGCGGGTTTGTCTCGGGTAAGTCAATAACAGATGCAATCCAAAGTATAAGGATCATAATGGAAAAACATCGTGATTCCTTAAAGGATTTGCATATTGTATTGGTTGACTTTGAAAAGGCATTCGACAGACAACCACGAGATCTGATATGGGTGGCGCTAAGACATCGAGGGGTTCCAGAAACCTATGTACAGATGATCATGGGCACGTACGAAGGAGCAAAGACAAGAGTAGGATGCCCCGCTGGAGTAACCGAAGAGTTCCCAATAAAAGTCGGGGTGCACCAGGGAAGCGTCTTAAGTCCTTTGCTCTTTATTACAGTCCTTGATTATCTACTTGAAGGTAAAGTGATGGACCCCAAGGTACATCAGTTATTTTGAGCTGACGATGGAGCCATAATAAGTGAGGATTCTACATCCCTGCAACGAGCACTTGATGTGTGGGTGGACGCTCTGGAGGGAAATGGGTATCGCATTAGTTGAAAAAAGACAGAGTCCTTGTGCTGCCTGTTCTCTGATCCACTCAGGCCTATTCCACATATTTATTTGAATGTAACATTGCTTCCCAAGTGCGAAAAGTTAAAATATCTGGGATCTATGATCAATAGCAAAGCAACCTGTGATGACGACATTAATCATCGCGTAAGCGTAGGATGGATGAAGCGGCGAGCAAATTCCGCTATCTTCTGTGACAGAAAAGTCGAAGGGAAGGCTCTACACCGCAGTTGTACGACCAGCGCACACATACGGTTCACAATGTTGGACGATGTACAAAAAGTATGAGAGTAAATTAGCGGTAGCTGAGATGAAGATGCTTCGCATGACAGCAGGAGTGACAAAGCTTGATCGAATAAGAAGTTCGAAGTTCCGTGGAGGCTTTCACATCAAGGAAACCATCGTACAAAAAATAGAGCGCGACTGGCTCAGCTGGTATTGCCACATTCAAAGAAGAGATCATTTAAACCCAGGTAAAAATGCAATATCAATGCACGTTCCAAAAACATCGCGATGTAGGAAAGGCAGGCCTATAAACGCCTGGATCAGACAAATGCGACGACATTGGCATTTCATTGGCCTCAGTAACCGAGTAATCAAAAATCGGCAGGCCTGCAGATATTTTCTAAGGTCAAATAGGCGAACCGCACAGGCGGATCAGTAGAAATGCAGTGAAGTGGGAGGGTTATGATCCCTTACTTTTGGATCATAGCCTCGCTGATAAAAGGAAGAAGAAGTTGTTTTTTAGCTTCCAACGAGACATCCAACCTGGATTTGGTTCAAAATCCGCATCTAACTGAACGGTAAACTTTTTGGCTTGTTCGAGTATCAATGGTCCAGACACTTGACAACCTTTCGACCGCATCTGCTTGAACCACACAGCTACAGCCTCATCGACAATTTCAAAATTACCTTTCCTAAACCTATTTCTTTGGGTATTTCCATTTTCAGCAGCTATTTCCTCTAATTTAGTTTGGTCTTTTAGAATTCTTGAAATGGTGGAGACTGGGGCGATTTCTTTTCTTTCTTTCTTTTTCGGTTTTCGGAAAATATTTTTGCACCAAAATCTTATAAATTGGCAAGGAATGTATAATGGCGTGGCACTTAAACGGATTTTGCACTTATGCGTTTCCGAGTGTAGTACACTCCCTTGTATCAGTGATGGTGATTGTTGTTTATCAAAATAATACTTTTTTTTTCAGGAAACCGCTTCTGCTTTTTGATACAGACGATGGAGTAAGGTAGTACCACATATCTAGCGGAGTTCCGCAATGATCGGTTTTAGGACCTATTATATGGATAGGGATCTAAGGCTTGAAATCCCTAACGAAACAAAAATAATAGGCGAAACACGAAACAGAGGACATTGGAAATGAATGTACAGGAAAAGTGCGGCAGTGGACGGCAGGGTTAGAGCTCGCCGATCATAACAAAATATCAAAACCGGTTATCAGATACGTAGGTGTAGGGATGGATGATTGGGTGGCTTACAAGGCACATCTTGAAATAACGTGCGAAAAAGCGGCTTGGGTGCAGCCTTATTCAGATTGATAGTAAATATTGTACGACTAGGGTAGCAAAGGAGACTAGTTTTGTCAAAGGTGGTGCAGTCCATCCTAATACATGCGGCACCAATATGGGCCAAAGCAGTGACAATTAAGTCGTATGCCAGAACGATTAGCTCCGACAATTATCTGTGTCCACTGTGGGTGTGCTGTGCGTTTCAGACAGTGTCAGATGATGTGATATGTGCCATCATGGGAAAACCACAAGCAGATATATTAGGTAGTGAACTACAAACGACCTACGATGCCAAAATTCCGAAACCACAAGTTCCAGTCAAAGATATCAAGCATAAAGAAAGACAGCGGAGCATGAGAGCATGACAGGAGAGATGGAACTAGTCTTCGAAGGGAAGGTGGACTCATAGACTTATATCTTATATCCAAAAATGGATAGACCGGCAGCGCGGAGAAGAAGATTTCTACCTTAGCCATCTCATGACGGGACATGACTGTTATCAAGCGTATCTGAACTGGTTTGGGCTCGATGAATCCCCTGGTTGTTTGAATTGCGGAGAGGCCAGAGGAGATGCGCAAAACAAATTGTTTCAGTGTCCACGCTTCTGTATAGAGCGCAGAGAACTAGAGAAAAGAATATTAGATGCGATGAAACACGTTGCAGCTGTAATCATGATCGAACTTCGGCGATTGGAAAGTGTCGGGCAGAGCAACAGTGAAAACCAAGCCCAGACATCTCTCATAGAACAAAAAGCAGCAAACGCTAAGCCTAATGTCGAGCCAAAAAACGGGGAAAGAAAAGCATAAATTGCAAACCAGCCCCGCGAAGAAATTCCTAACGGTAGTCCCGCGGGGAGAATGGTTGGAGTATGTAGTGTGTGAGGTATGATGTAGGCATATTCTTGGAATCGAATATTCAGGTTTGCAAATCGTGCATGCCAGTAACCTGGGCTGCTGGTATTTTAGAAGATTACACATCCCTTGACGCAAAAAAAAAAAAAACTCAGTGTCACGGATCAACGACTCATTAAACACACTCTCAAGAGCTCAGTGGTTTTCCACTCTCAGCGCTATCCTAGCAGTAGGTAAAACAATCGAAGAAACGACTGCAAAATTGCAAAACGCACTGAATAATGTAAATGAATGGACGAGGGACTGGCGGATCTGATCTGTTCACGTGAATTTCACTTACAAGAAAACTAATAACTTGCCAATTTTCCTAAACTCGGCCCGAATACCTTTTGCAAACGAGGCCAAATACTTGGGAATGACACTCGACGCAAGGCTGAAATGGAATTCGCACGTGAAAATGAAACGTAAAGAACTCGAAATCAAATATAGAGAAATGTACTGGTTACTCGGAAAACATTCCCAACTCAGTACTGAGAACAAACTGCTTTTATACAAGCAAGTGCTAAAGCCGGTGTGGACCTACGGTATACAACTTTGGGGTTGTACCAAGAAAACAAATGCCAATATTTTACAAGCTTTTCAAAATAAAGTGCTAAGAGAAATTGTCCAAGCACCGTGGTATAGTAGAAACGACGATATCCACAGGGATCTCGGAATTCCGACAATCGAAGCTGAAACTAGAAGCTTCGCGAGAAAGCGTAAAAACCGACTTATCGGACATGTCAACAATACAGTCCTACAAATATTGGATGAGAGCAATTTATTGCGCCGATTACAAAGGACGAAACCTTTCGACTTGGCGAGATAATGATTAACCACGTCTAGATTGCGGAATATGCAGGATCCTTCAGTGGAAAGTAACCTGCCGAACGTTTTTATTTCATGATAGAAAAATTGCTTGATAAGTTATTACTTAGTTGCGATATCTAACAAATTTATATCGAAGGGTGGTGTTTTTTTAGTCAGTAAGAATCTGACACTACTATGAGCACGCGCTTGCTATTCTCATAGTGTCTATGGAAGATTTTTCACCTACCCTCGGGAAAAAAAAACTCTCAATTTGAAGAGTAGCAACTGGCACGTACAGATCGATCCAAAAGACAGAGAGAACACTACATTCATTGCAGGGAATGGGCTGTGCCAGTTTTCGGTAATGCCACTTGGACTGTGCAATGCTCCTGTAACTTTTGAGCGTTTAATGGAACGGGCCCTGTGTGGAATGACCTGGACAACTAGCCTGCTGTATCTGGACGATGTGATCCTTAGTATGAAAGACAATTGAGGAGCAGCGGGGCAACCTGAGGAATGTGCTGTGATGATTTCGAAGTGCGCACCTGAAGCTGAATTCGAGGAAGTGTGCCCCGTTTCAGATACGAAGTCAAGTACTTGGGCCATGTTAGCTCATTAGACGACGTGCAAACCGATCCAGAAAAAGTCGAAACTGTGAAAAATTGGCCAGTTCCAAAAAAAAAAACACCAACACAGGAGCTTTTAGGGCTTGCCACAATTCGTGAAGGAATTTTCCGAAAGCGCATAGAGCTTGCACCACCTATGGGAAAAAGGAAGGTAATTCAAATTATCAGGTAAATGCGAGTTGAGCTTTAGGAATCTTAAGCGAAAACTATGTAAAGCACCGATACTACCTTAGCCCCCTTCATAGAAAATGTTTATTGTGGATACAGATGCAAGTAACATCGGGTAAAAGTAGTAGCAAACTTCAGTAAAGTGCTCTTTAAGCCCGACAGGAACTACTGTGCGGGTGAGGACTTCTAGCTTTGCTTCTGGCGACAAAATATTTCCATATATACATCTGTGGCCGGAAGTACCTTTTGCGGACAGATCACGCGGCTTTAAAGTGGCTGCTGTAGTTCAAGAATCTGGAGGTTTAGGTCGCAAGATGGATTGAACGATTGCAGATGTACGACTACGGAATACAGCTTTGTAAAGGAAGCTCCATTCTGATGCGGATGCGTTATCCCGTCGACCATGATCGACTACAAGCATTATGTGCGACAGGAAGAGAAAGACCCTATTTCCATCCAAAGGGTAAGAGCGGAACCTATCGCCGATTGGAGTGCAGAGGAAATCCGGAATGCTCAAAAACGATATCAGTACATCGAGCGATATTAGCGTGGAAGGAGTTCATGGAGAAATCAAAGTGACAGGATATCTCGAACAGAAGCCCACTCTCAAGGCATATTCCAGATGACATGCTGAAAAGGAAATGGGAGGGGCCAGACGGAAATGATTTTGTAATGCAGCTCATCTTGCCGCGATCAAAAGTACGTACATGAGGTGCTACAGGAAATGCATGATGGAGTATCCGGAGGTCATTTGGGTGCAAACAAAGAAAAGGTGCGAGAGCGGTTTTGGTTATTGAGAGTAAACAATAGTTTGTCTAAAAGTGTATGTGTAAAGACAGTTTAAGTTGAGAATGATAGCAATTTTGAAGTATAACGAAAATGAATTTGGTAGTTGCTTATAAATAAATAGTTTAAACGCACAGAAGATGGTTTCATTATTACAAGCCCCAGCAAAAGTATTACAATACCTTGGTTGTATCGACAACTTGATTTCGCTTGATAACTGGTAGCTGCATCAAAGTGATGCAATAGTATAGATTATTCTCTCATTGTTCCTACCGTTCTAATTTTCCGTAAAACTCATCGTAGACGTCTAGTTTCACGACTTCTTTGTTTGCATATACTCGTACATATGGACACATGTAAATTATGTAATATTATTATCTTATTAAAAATTACAAATATTTCAATACCTACTTCTGCATTTACAGTTGAATTCTTAAGAGAATGATAATAAAATATTAACTATTTAATAATATCTAGGCTATACCTTACTGCACTTTACGGGAATACAACTTTTTTTTTTGATTAACTTAGATATTCGGTGTAACTCGAGTACAACGAACTTATTGGGGATAAAGAAAATATGTTCTTTATAATCTGACTTTCGTTTTAACTGTGTACTCGGATATAGCGAATATAATTTGCTATGTACACCGTTTCTCTAATTCTCTAAATAAAAGAAGAAAATTTAAGTACATAGTGTAGCAAGAATAGAAGAATTTTAATCTTATCAGTACAGATCATTTTTAAAATTAGAATTCCTTTGAACTTCCTTTGAACAACAAAGTTACACAACCATCTACTTTTTAATACATATGCATACTTGTATTTATTTATATAGGTAGTAAAATTAAATTGAAATTGTTCCCAATGAAACCAAAAAACAAAAGTTACCGGTTTATGTTTCTAAGATAAAATTAAATGTTAGGGTTTCTTTAACCCAAAATTCAACATTTTTTTTACGGGAGCATATCGATATCCCGCTTTTTATAATCCCGTTTATCAAAAAAGCTTTAAATCCCGACTATTTAAAATCCCTGCGTTTCAAATCCCGTTTTTATAACCCCGTCTTTCAGAATCCCGCCTTTCTATTTGTTATTATTCTATAAAATAACAGAGCAAAGATATGATATATTAGTACATATTAAATAAATAAATAAATAAATAACAACGTAAATAAATAAATGAATAGTTAAGTAAATAAATAAGTAAATAAATAAACAAATAAATAAAGAAATCAATAGATAAATAAACAAAAAAATAAATGAACAAATAAATAAATAAACAAATAGATAAACTATTAATGAAATAAATAAGAAGTGCAATTAATTAAAAAATAGTTACAGAGCAATACTTTTACAAATAATAATTAATTAATCAAGACTAAATAAATTAATATATAAATGAATTAAGTGATATATAAATATACAAAATTAACCAGTAAATATGTAGCTTAAGAGCTAGGTAAATAAATTATAAAAAGACACACGTACAAATAAACATGTGGAAATCCAGTTGTACTAAAGAGTTTTCTCAAATCGAATTTCAGTCCTAATTTTCTGTCAATTCTACTAATTCCACCAGGGAAATACACACAAAATATTTTTACTGTACTACCATTTCTTGGCTTAACATCTATACCTAGATTTTCAACAAACTGTGTTTGCACACTTCTCAGAAGCTTATGTTGAATTGACCTTCTTATTAGAATTGCTGCTTCACCGCCTCTTCTATTTCCTCTGTCAATTCGATAGCATTTAAAAACCGAAGTTGAAATTCGAGTTGAGGATTTCAACCAAGTTTCCGTGACTAGCGCTATATTGACCTTATTAGCGTTTAAAAAATGCATATGGTATATTCAACATGTTTACTACTAATACTTCTGACGCTCCCTGTTACAATTTTTATTTTACTATATATAAAGTTTCTTGACATTAAAGTATACAAATTTAGTTGCTAATTGTGCAATGGCGCTAAATTGTTCCAGCTTAGTTTTATAAGAACATAACTTCATTATCATTTCCATAACGAGCGAGTTTAATTTTTCCATTGTGAACAACTCATGATGTGTGGACCAGCACAGGTAGCACAAAATGTTTTAATACGCAGTTCTCTTCGCCATGAACAAAATTTGTCAGTTACGGCACTACGTTAACCGATTTTTCGTTTACGGTAGAAACTCCACGGGCACCGTGGCGTAAGTAGTTAGTGTGTCGGATCACTACGCATGAGGTTCCAAGTTCGAATCCCACAAAACACCAAAAAGTTGTTTCACGGTCCACCTCTCGCGAACGTCTGACAAACATCCGAGAGTATTGTTGCCACGAAAAAGCTTCTCAAATCGCCGTTCGGATTCGGCATTAAACTGTAGGTCCCTTCCATTCGTGTGAAAAATATAACGCACACAACATGAGTGGTTGCGAGAAGCTCGGCGCTGGCACTTTAAAGAGCTGTTGCGCCAAATATTTGTTTGTTTTTGTAGAAACTCCACTTTACTTGGGTGTGAATATTTTATTCCCTAGTTCGTTCAGCTTAACAATGGGCACTTTCAAAAAATACTATGTAAATAGTATCTGTATAGTGAACGTATTTTTTGTTTATCATTTTTATATCTTTGCACTTCAAACCAAATTTGATCAGTTTAATATTTTTTTTTTTAGTTAATGTCAAGCGGGCCTAGGCCGTACAGAACGGATTTAAAAGCTTTTTCACTTTTGCCATCATTAGTAAAATACTAACAGCTGTCTTTTTTTTTAGTTTACCAATTACTGAGTAATAGGACCGTACTTTTTGCAATACAATTCGTAGATTGTCAAATTTTAAAGAGTGGGCGTAAAATTATTTTTAAGAGAGGTAAAGTTGCGAAAAAGTAAACTAACGAGTTGAACCAGAAAAGTTGCCCACTTTTTAAACGTCAAACCTCAAATCTATTTGTAAGCGAAAGAAGGAAAGAAAAAGAACAACTCAACAAAAAATGACGTACCATATATAGCGATTTGACATATTTCACAAATCTGCCCAAAGAAATTTCTTGCACTAAACTTCGCAGGATGGAGAAATTTTTCACTCTCTCAAGACCGCTCTCTTTTGTGAAAAGCTACGAAAATTCGCCGTACTCGGACAAGACCTTTTTATTTGCAGCCATTTTCGGTAATGCTCTGAGTTTTTTTTTCGGGGTCAACGAGGTGCCCCCTATATCGGGCGATCTAGACAGTTTGTTCATTTTAATAGTATAATATGTATCACAGCGAAAGAAAAAAGAAAATCAAAGAAAGATTGATGGGCATTCGATGCATGTAGCTTTAAAGCTGCGGCTGAACTGAAGACTTTCTATTTGAATTTAATCATTTAAAACTAAATTTTGGTTTTAGTTATTGCTTTATAGAATTTGATCAAACAGCCTGTCAGTTGCTGACATATCCTTAGCGGAGCGACGAAGTCGCATGAGCGGCTAAATCACTCCGGAAAGCGGAGTGTAAATAAACGAATCACGCGAAGCGCTCCCCGTTGTCTGCCGGCATAAAACTGCTCTCGAGTAGACTTAAACCCAGGCATCTGTCTGACAGTTGTTGACATACCCTTAGCGGAGCGACGAAGTCCCGTGAGTGACTAAACCACTTAGGAAAGCGAAGTTTATATAAATGAATCGTGCGAAACTCACTACTTACCCGTTGTTTGCCAGCACAAAACTGTTTTCGAATAGACTTACCACATGCGCCTGCCTGACAGTTGTTGGCATACCCTTAGTAGAGGGACGAAGTCGCGTGAGCGGCTAAACCACCGCAGAAAGCGGAGTTTAAATAAAATAATCGTGCGAAGCGCGCCACTTACCCACTGTTGGCTCTACGGTTAGTTTTGCAGGGGAGGCTCTTTTTCGAGATAATAACCAAAAATCATCCAAATTTAATTCAACATAAATTTAGTTTTGGATTAAAATAATTAAACTAGAGTGACCTAATTACACGGAGTACACTTTATAATTGCTCAACATGTTTACGGGAATTATTATAATAATAAGTGAACACGAAATTTATCGTACGCTTTTTTAGTATTTATTATAAAAGGAGGGGAATGAAACTTATATCATTCGAAAGGTACTGTACCATAGATGTGCAGAAAAGAAAAAATATGTTTGTGTATTTTCCCTCGGTCGAATTTCGATCATACGCGATACGAGTTTTAAAAAAGAATTAAAACAAAAAAAAAACAAAAAAACAGTTTTACTCTCCATTCCAGTGAAGTTAGTTGTCTTGTTTCGCGCGATTTTTTTTTAAATAAAACAGGTAGTTTTAATTGGAAAAGCTGGATTTCTGAAAACGCGACTATAAGAAACGGGATTATAAAAACAGGATTTTAAATGCGGGATATCGAACCCAATCCTTTTTTTTACATTTCATCCTGAGGGTTGTTTACTATTACAAAGGCGACAGTTCGTTACTAACCGATTTTTTAAGGAGTTCATTTAACCAAAGCCCTATTCGTTATATCTGAGCACTCATTTTATCCAAGTTCGTCTGAATGTGAATACTTAAAATATGTTTAAGACAGAGCTTTTAAAATCATAAACGTGAGAAAGTTGTAGGCAATTATCATCACACATATCAAATACTTACCTTATATTCCTGTAACAAATTGTTCCATTTCTTGATAATTTTTGATAGGGGTAGTGGCACTTTCAGCTCTCGCTCTACAACACTGCAATTGATGGAAACAAATATAGTTTTTATTATATCACATTTCAGTAAAATTTTATTTTTAAATTAGTAAAATAGAACATAATATTTGTAGGATTTAATATATCTAACAGAATATTTCTATGAAGCATTCAAAATTTAATTCGCGGGTTAACACCGCAAAAACACAATTTTCAATTCATTTAAGTCGGTTAAATGGATACACGGTTGATTCTAAACCAGTGCACAGAGAGGCCGATGATGCCAAAAGCTAGCAAAAATATCAAAATTAAAATTCTACGCAAATAATCTAATGCAGTTCTAAGCCGAAAGAGGTATTGATTGGCTGCGCAGAACCGGTCTTGATTCTGCGATGTTATGCTGGGGGGCTAGTTGTAATCCTGTGAACTTGTGGTATTGACCCGACCATTCGTTATATATATTTTATTAAAGTTGACCCACATATTCACTCTTAACTTCAAAACAAATTGAAAATTGCAAGAAACAAAAATTATGTCGTGATTATAATGCGTTTATGCAAATTTTCAGTCCTTAATCTTCTCTTAATTATACCTGCTTGGAGAGAAATAAATAAATAACTATTTTAAAAATATCAATTGTTTTCATTTGTTTACATCGATGACTTCCAATCAATCGCAATGACGAGGTTGCTGCTTTGTTCCTATTTCTGTTTTGAATGCACAAGTGTATATACTCATATTATATTTATGTTCACTAGATCACCGAGATACATGTCTGTATGAAAAAACTCAAAATGCAATGACATACATATATGTATATATGTGTGCCAAAAACATGGTCGCCCAGATCATTTATAACTATGATAAGTAATCCAGAGTGGCGACACATGAAAAATTAGCTTTTTTTGAGGACAGATTGCCCTCAATGACATAGTTGTATGGGTTCTTCACCTTAAATATAACAAACCAATGCATTTTATTGATAAAAATAAATTTTTTGTGATGTAAAATGTTACATGTTGACCACTGAATGCCAAAAAAATGTCTACCACACGTGCATATATTGATATGGCATACAACGAAAATTTTACCTAATGAGATCGATTCTATTATAAGAGCTGAGATACCAAACCATGGACCCTGTGGTGAGCTTAATCCCGAACCTCCATGCATGGTTGACGGAAAATGGTGATGACGTATTATACATCCACAATATCGTCCACGTTTTTTCGAACAGGGTGGTAATGTAGCTATCGTAGGTACAAACGAAATAACTAATAGTTGGGTTGTACCATATTATTCTTCCATTTTCAGTAGTTGTTTTTCTGTACACATCAATGTTGAGTATTGCTATTGCCTATCCCGAAGCATAAATAAAATGAATATACATACATATGTAAAAAAAACTCCAATAATACCTATTTTTCTTACAATTATTTCTGTGAAATTCATTATTTTGAATACGATAATCATATATAAATTTATTTTCTAATATTGCAGTCAACAAAAGATTTCTAAGAACTTTGCGAAGCAACGCGAGCACGGGTAGTGCTAGTATCACTACATCGTATAAAAGAAAGTCTCCAAAACTAATCCCCACTAACGGTATAATATACACACCACCTTAATCAAAAAGTTCCCGGAATTTATTCAGAAAATTAAAAATACAAGTTTATTCATCTAAATCTATATTGGCCCCTTCAAAGTAATCCCCATCGACTGCAACACACTTATGCCAGCGTTTGATCCAATCTTCGAAACATTTTTTATATTCGGTTTTCGGTATGTCCATCAGTGCTTCCTGCGATTTTTCCATTACTTCCTCTCGGCTGCTGAAACGCGTTCCTCGTAATGGTTTTTTAACTCGATTGAACAGAAAGAAGTCACAGGGAGCCAAATCAGGTGAATTCGGTGGCTGTTGGATGGTATTTGTTGCATTTC
Organism: Brachypalpus laphriformis; assembly: GCA_945910035.1. Lineage (NCBI taxonomy): Eukaryota > Metazoa > Arthropoda > Insecta > Diptera > Syrphidae > Brachypalpus > Brachypalpus laphriformis. Next base: position 104,579,537 of record OX246754.1, on the reverse strand, counting down.
TCGTCAAAAAATTACGAATAATGATGGCACTGTGCGACGGTGCGTTATCATGGTGCAAAATCCACGAGTTTTCTGCCCACAATTCTGGTCTGGTAAAAAATCGCCAACACACACAGAGATAGATGTACTCTTGGCTACGTAACTTTTGCAAATACCAAGCTATGACGCTAAGATTTAGAGGGAATATCAACAACAGATGTACCTAACAAAGAAAAAGAACTCAAATCGGAACGATGGAAGCGCCACACGGTTTTTATTCCGGGAACTTTTTGATCAAGGTGGTATATAATATATACAATATATTTTACAAAATTTTTAATTTGATTAATTTTTTCTTGATCATGATCTCGAATCTGCAGTCAGTGGATGTAATATTTTATTTTCTTTATTCTCCTTTCCTCTTCGCAATCTTTAAGAGCAGAGCCGACCTTTTCTGTTATAACTGTCTGACGGGTTGTGTTTATGTTTTGTGAGCGGCTTTGTGTGTGCTCTGGTGGAGATCCCCACTGGGGAAGTTATAATTGAGTTTACACATTTTCAGTATTGTACGTAGTTGGCAATTATATGTATTTAAAAAAAATGTAATTGGGCGTAATCTGTAATGCAGGCGTAGCAAGGCGAGCGAGCTAGTATTATATAAGCCATCTTTTTTGTGCATCTCATAAATATAAAGCTATTGTTGTTCAGCGATGTGTTAGTTCGGGGTTTGTTTTTTATGTCACGATATTGTTGATGGTCTCCTCTTCGTGTTAACTATAAAAAATTACGCACATTTGCAATGTTTTGAGTGAACACTAACTTTTGATATGAGAAAAAGTTCTGAATATAAGTGAGCCAGGTGAAAAAATAATTCGTGATCGGGTTTTGCTTTTAGGAAATATTTGGAAGAATCCACAAACTGACCAATATCCAAAATAAATGAGCTGCGTGTTCATGTATTTTATTTTGCGTCCGATTTTAAAAAGAGGTGGTCAAGTTCGTATACCTAGAGAATGAGAAACAAATATTGTCAAGCTATTTTTGTTGATTAGAAACCTGAATAGGTTTTCCAAAATATAATAATGCTAGAATTGGATGGTTTTAACTAACGTTTATTTAGTCTTCAGGCAGGGCACATCGTTTGCACGTTTTGAATCAGATGTTATGCAGTTATTAGAAGTTCACAGTATAAACATTTCGCGTGCTTCATTGGCAAAGCTCAAATCACAACATGATGACTCATTAAATTAGTATTTGAATTCATTTTTGTTTATTTTTGGTCTACTTGTAAATATTATTGAACTATGTTAATTTAAAAGTAAGCAATATAATTTTCTTTTGTAAATAATTTGCATATTACATCACCGGTACTAATAATCACCGGTAAAACTCACACTTTTACTTTCAAATGAGTACATTTACCTAAAAAAAACAGTGAAACATAATTTTTGCCAACTTTTCATACCATCGTTCTTGGAGCTGCAAAAAGTAAAGATGAGGGAGAACGTCGATAAGGGAACATCAAAATAAGTAATGAATACAACAAGAAAATATTTGACGCGAATACGTCTATAAATTTACTTTGCCCTGGGAGCATAACAGAAAATCAACTGGTAACGAAATCATGCGATACAGTTTCGTGTTGCAACTCTGAAATTGTTATTTATATCACAAATCAAAATACACAACGCGGTAGCTAAACAATAAAAAAATGTACTTCACCTAATGAGTATTGCGATGTCACGCGCGGGGCGGAGTGGGTCATTTTATGATTTTTCGCCTCATCTGGACATTTTTAAGCAGTATTACTCTTGATTCAGTTATACTACGATGTTCGTTATAGTTTTGATTTTGTTCAATAGGTTTACTACATACGTATATAAAAAAATAGTTTTGGGTTGTTTTGGTGTAAGTGCACTAAGTTGATGCCTTAAATAAATTAAATTATACATATGCGTAGAAAACCAACTCAAAATACATTAATTGCATACGGTTGGAAAGAGCATCTCAATAGCAAGCCTATGATGCTTCACAATTTTCTTTATGAGAGAATAAGGCGTTGTCGGAAGCGAAAGGGAGCCTCTGCGGCCGTGGCCACACGTGTCAGTGATGAAGTCAGTACATCTGCCACGTCGGCGGCCTGTGAAAGTAGATAATGAAATCACTTCTGCGTCAATGTCGTAATGTAAGGCGATCACTTACCATGCATCCAACGCCATCATTATACACATACCCGACTACGAGTCAGATCCCGCCATCATAATCACCGGCGACTTTAATGTACATTTTTTGCAAGACCACTCTTTACCAAACGTCATGCTCATCGAGTTCAGTCTCTTCTATGTCGAAACATCTCCGACGACTCTTGGCAATAATTGTATTGATTTAACGTTTACTAGAAATCTCCATGCAACATGCATGACACTTATACTCTACTTTTCATATCACAGACCTATCATTAAAAAAGTGGGGAGTGGGATGATGGGAAGGTGTTCTAAGACCCACATGAAGTACTTCGACCTACAAAGTGATCTTTTGTACAAATCCCTGAAGGAAAGCATGTTGCGATAGTGTGCTAGCTGAAATCAAGTTCTCGAGGAAACTTAGGATGGTTTGGGCTGAGGAAGGGATTAGGTATATCAATTCAGTTGATAAACCCTTTTAACTGTCGATAGCGACACCATTGTGTTCCAGCATTTATGAACAGTTTTTGTCTGCTGCGAATGAGCATTTTTGTGAGAATTTTAATATACATATTTAAGGTTGGACCACTTATCCACTGTTGGCCGGCATAAAACTGTTCTCGAATATACTTAGCCCCAAGCGCTTACCTGACAGTTGTTGACATACCCTTAGTGGAGCGACTACACCACTTCAGAAAGTGGAGCCTAAATAAATGAATTGCGCGAAGCGCGCCACTTACCCACTGTTGTTTCTATGGTTAGTTTTGAAGCGGAGGCCCTTTTTCAAAATAATTACCAAAAATCATCGAAATCTAATACGGCATAAATTCAGTTTTGATTTAAAATAATTAGAAAAGTTGCATTTCATTGCATTTCCCCTCTCCAAATAATGCTGTTAGGTAATGTATCCCTTTGAGGAGTTATTGAAACCCGTTCTACATGTTTACGAGGATTTTCGTAAATAATTGAAAAAAAAAACTTTTCCTTTTCTTGTTCATTCCATTCCTGTAAATTGATATTGTCTTATTAAGCAGTAGCAACATGAATTCAATTTAGAATATCTCGTTCACTCAGTTCTTGTGCAACCATCATTTTGTAGGGATGCATTTTGAGCTCACGGTGAAGAATTCTGCGAACATTTCGATTTGACAAGCTCATTGCCGCCGCATGTTTGCGTGCAGAACGCGTCGACTGAGTGCGAAGTGTATGCGAAAAGCACACTGCGTCGCCGTTTTTAATGAATTCTTCGACAACAAACGCACGGTGTACTCCCGTCCAAATCTTTATGACAACTGAAAACACGATTGTCGCTGTCTATCGCCACCTCCCGCACTTTGCTATCCCCAACTTACCTTACCTACGTTCTCTTTAAATCGGGGAGTTCTTTCTTCCCCGCCCTGTACTATTAACTTTTTATCAAATTTTTCTTTTTTCTTTTTTAGGCCTTTTTACAATAATTAAAATAATATTTTTTCAGCGAATTTCGAAGAAATATTTTTTTTTTATAGTATTATTAACTTCATCTCAACATTTTTTTTAATGGTTTTTAGAACTTTTGACACTAAAAAAAATGTTTTTTTGCGAATTTCCCATGTTGAAAAGTCGCAGAGGTAATACTATTCCGAAGCCAGGAAAGGACACTACAAGGCCAAATTAGTACTGACCTATCAGTATGCTTGCCCACATATCCAAGGTCATTGAAAACTTCTAATAAAAAGAGTTCAACCAATACTGACACAACACAACGCTGTTCCCAATCAACAGTTCGGGTTCAGGAGAACTATTGAACAAATATAAAGAGTGACAAACAAGATATCAACCACAAGCGACTCCTATACAAGTTCGAGTCCCAGACAACACCAGAAAATCTTTTCACGGTCCCACCTCTCGCGAACGTCTGACAAACACCCGAGAGTATTGTTGTCTCGAAAAAGCTTTTCAAAACAAATTGCCCTTCGGATACGGCACGAAACTGTAGGTCCCTTCCATTCATGTACAAAATATAACGCACACAATATGAGTGGTTGCGAGAAACCAGGCCCTGGCCCTTAAAAGAGCTGTTGCGCCAAATATTTATTTATTTTATTTTTTCTCCTATACAAACTCAGTAACTTCGTTTCGAAGGACTACTTCTTACTGCTAAGAAGTTATTTAGAAAATTGATACTTTTATGAAATATTCAAAGGCAGATGCTCTCAAATCCACCCAATCAAAGCTGGAGTACCCCAAGGCAGCATTTTAGGGCCCCTCCTCTACATTCTCTTCACAGAAGACATCCCCTACCCTGCCAGAGAAACAGCCATGATTGCAACATTTGATGACGAAACAGCTCTACTCAACTCCGGTAACCATCTCCAAACTGTAACTTGGAACTGCCAACTAAAAAAAAAAAATACTGAACAAAGCCACAAAGCCAAAGGGGTGGCAATGGTGTAGTGGTAACATCGTCAATTGTCACGCTAATGGTTCATGGTTCAAATCCTGATGTCAGCAAGTATTTATTTATTTCTCATGAAATATATAAAGTCAGTCCGATCATTTGTCAAAGCTTCTGTGAACACTACTGCGAAGGCATAACACTGGAAGTAGCTTGGTCATGTGACTGGAGAAATTGTTCGCTCTGTTGATGATGATTTGCCCTTGACATCGATAATCGGGAAAAAGTACTGTGAATCAGAAGCAATGACAATAATAGCAAAAAAATCTCCCCAGCTATCTGGACGCCACCCCCGGAGAATAGCTGAAGCATAAACAACTGAGCTTCAAAAACCACTACACCAAAATCTTTCTCTCTCTCTCTCTATCCATACTTTCCAAACGCCCGCACTGTGTGTAAACATGTTAAAGGTATTCATAACCCTTTGAGTGCGCGCAAATTATAAAAAAAAAAAAAACTTGGGGATTCATCTAGACAGCACACAATCACCAAGTCGGAGGCTAAGCTCAGGCACAGGTGGCGGATAGTGAACGGTCTACAGAAATGCAGGCTAGCTGCGAATACCCAATAACCAGCAAGAGCAGCGTCTTCCAGATACGTGCTTCCCACTTCACAAGGTGGCTAAGAGGGATACAGCAAGGGAATAATGGTCAGATCCAGAAGTACCCGACACACCGTGCAACGTGCAGCTTCCTTCTTCGGAAGGACGGTTGCATACTTATATATTACACCATATCATAGTATACCCCTATGAATAGCATATACCATATATATATAAAAAAAGAAACATAAACAGTCCCCATAAGATGACTCAGTCATCAGTACTTAAAATGTTAAGACCGAGCCCAATAAGATCTTAATTACGGCATACTGGAAAATGAATTGTGAATGACAGCTATAAGGGGTGACGTTTGTAGTCCTAAGTAAGGAGGAGTAAAATCCGGTTAAAATGGCTTTCAGGCTTTATGATACAAGCGCCCCCGTCCCGTTAAAACCTTGGAAGGCCTCAAAGTACGCTCTATGTTTCGTCACCGTTAAGTTGGTGTTTGTAGGTACAGATGTAACATTCCTGTTTAACACTGATCAGGCTCTGAACACAGGACCCCATTAAGGGCTTGTGCCAACCCTAGCATGGCCTCGCTGCATAAATTGATAACCATGGGATCAAATGGTGACTACATATCTGAGCATGGATAACGACTTTAAGTGGGGACCCAATCAAAATGAATACAAACAAAATAAACAAAGGAAGTGACGGTAGTAACAATGAGAGGCAATGAGAGGGCAGTGAACCCCTTTCTGAGGAGTTCCAAGATGTCGATGTCACTAGGTGGCCAAATGGCAGCATCACAGAGGAGCATGGAGGGACGTGAGTCGCCCGCAAGTAAAGAGATAGCGGTTGAACTGGCCCCCCAGACATCGGTTACCCCAATGCCTCAACGCAAGCCGGAAGGACTACGGGGACTTCAGGAGTGAGAGAAGAAGATATCACCAAATCCCCACTATCTACACGAAGAAATCCAATGGTGATTGAAGGAACACTGGAGACCAGCAAAGATGAAGATGGAGGCAGAGGAGTCCTGGAGAAACTTGGCCAGAAAATTGGTGAGCTACAGGAAGCAACGGGAGCCTAACGGCATATAAACCAAGCCATGCGGGATTTAATGAGTACTATCTCTAACGTGCATAAGAGAGCTATGAGCGCAAGAGTGATAGCCATAAGAGAGAACCAGGAGAAAGCAAAAACAAGTGCACAAACCACACATACACCTAAACTGGTTGAAGGAAGAAATGCGAAGCGATCGCACGTAACAGAAGACCAGCTGCTAGACCCAAAAAAGGACAAGAGGCCAATAACAACGGAAGTCGAAAATGAAACTACTCCAGCTGGAGCATAGGAATGGCAGGAAGTACGGAAAAAGGTGTGAAAAAAGTGGAAAGGCGACCGAAAGTCAAAAATAAAAACGAAGACAAAAAGAAGACCAAAAAGACGATGAAAGAGATCATAGAAGAGTGGAAAACGAGAAGAAGTGCAAAATCCAGAAAAAGCCCATAGGGCCTGGGGCCATCGTCATAACGAAAACGAGAGAGATGTCATATGTAAACATTCTCAAAATGATGAAGGAAAATCAAAAGCTAAAGGAGTTTGGCGAAAATATGAACAAAATTCGAAGGGCAGCTAAGGGTGATATATTCCACGCTCTAGAAGGCATTTTCAGAGTACCGAAGCATATACTAGGGATGGTAAAAAACTACCTAAAAGACAGATGGCTCATCTATGAGACCACGGAAGGGCAGCATAGAAGGCAAATCACCGCTGCAGCAGCACAGGATTCCATTTTAGGACCCGATTTGTGGAACATCTCTTACGATGGGATCCTACGCTTGGAGGTGCCCTACGACAGTTTCCTTGTCGGCTACGCGGACGACATTGCCGTAGTGATTACTGCACGAAGTACAGAGGATGCACAGAGGAGGCTAAACCAAGTCATGAGACGGGTCAATACCTGAATGGAAGATCACGGTCTAAGCCTTGCAACAGAGAAAACAGAAATAGTCATGCTGACACGAAGACGAATACCTGCTATTTCCGAATTGCATATGAACTCGGAAATAATAACAACAAAGGATGCAGTAAGGTACCTTGGACTGAGACTGGACACAAACTCACTTTCTGGCAGCCAATTAATGCCGTGGCAGAGAAAGCCGAAAGGTTAGTACATCGTTGAGCAGATTAATGGCGAACGCTGGAGGTCCCACGGGAAGTAAGCGAACATTTTTAATGTCGATCACACGTGCCGTACTCTTGTATGGCAGTGAAATCTGGGCCAATGCGATTAGACAAGAAAAGTATCGGAAGCGAATGGCAGTAATACAGAGAAGAGCAGCACTGCGGGTAGCAAGCTCATACCCCACGGTGTCAGAGCCTGCAGTCCTCGTCGCACGACTGACTCCCATCGATCTCCTAGCAGCCGAAAGAATGCATATCCACCAAAAAGAAAGCTGAACTTGGAAAAGATGTTGCGAAAGCTGAAACTTAGGAGCTCACCAAAGAACGTTGGCAAGAACGTTGGAACTCCGAAACCAGAGGTAGATGAACAGCAAGATTAATGAACAACGTTGCTGAATGGTCGGAGCGAAGTTATGGTGAAGTAAACTTCAACCTAACTCAGTTTCTTGCAGGGCACGGATATTTCAACGCGTACCTGCATAAGATGGGGAAAGGGGGAAGCCCAGCTTGCCAGTACGATGACTCTCCACATGACACTGTAGAGCACACGATCTTTAGCTGCACACGATGGACGGCAGAGAGAAGCAGGCTGCAGCTAGAGATAGGCGACATAAGCCCAGAGAACGAAGTGGGAAAAATGCTACCCAGTAAAGACAAATGGCATAAAATATGCTCCTTTGTCGAGGCAGTACTAAAGGCAAAAAAGAGAGAGGAAGATCAACTCATACCCTCACAAGATATATAAACATGATAACAACCTCACCGGCAAGAAAGAATAAACCCGCAGAAGAAGATTAACATGAAAAATCCGGTCCCCACAGGGGAAAGAAAACGACACCACTCCGAAGTAATGCATAAGCTGCTCCTATGTCGAGGCAGTACTAAAGGCAAAAAAGAGAGAGGAAGATCAACTCATACGCTCACAAGATATATAAGCCTGATGAGAACCTCACCGACAAGAAAGAATAAACCCGCAAAAGAAGATAAACATGAAAAATCCGGTCCCCACAAGGGAAAGAAAACGACACCACTCCGAAGTAATATTTATTTATTTATTTATTTCATCAACTAGCCTTAAGCTTAACAGATTACGAAATAATGATATGATAAAGATACAAACTGAAAATAAATTTATAATGACTTAAAAAGATAGAAATGAATAAAGTTAACTACAAAGAAAAAATATAAGATAGTAGGCATAAATGAAATGGGTAGCAAATAGGAACTTAATTATTAAACAAGCTTAAGACAATGTTTTTGAAGCACTCTCTTGACATATTAAAATCAACATATTTACATATTTCATTAAAAGATTTAACAGCTCTAGAAATTGGCTCATTCTGGCCATAGCTTGTGCTATGCGCCATTTGTAAAAAGAAGTATCGTACTCTCAACTCCCGTTCTGGAGCGTAAATTGGTAACATAGATAAAATAACAGGACTAACGATGCGGTAACACAGAACGTCTCTTACAAACATGATATCGTGAGTATGCCTTCTAGACTTAAGGGTCGATATACCTAATAGTAGGCATCTTGCCTTGTAAGATGGTTTAAAATTCCAACGCATTTTGTAGAAGACATATTTTGTAAAGCGCCTCTGCACTCTTTCAACACGATCGGAATGAGTCTGATAAGTCGGGTTCCAAATAATATCAGCATATTCAAGTATCGACCTAACCATGGCAATGAAAAGCGATACGAGAGTATGAGGATCTGAAAAATCTTTTGAGTTCCTTTTAATAAAACCAACCAGTGAATTAGCTTTCGTTACTATGTAATCCACATGGGATACAAAAGTAAGCTTTGTGTCAATAATGACACCGAGGTCTTTTATCTTATGAACTCTTTCTAAGAACGTATTTTCGATACAATAGTTAAACGAAAATTGCGTTCGAGTTCTTAAAAAAGAGATAACCACGCACTTTTTAGCATTTAGCTTTAAACAATTAGCGACACACCAGTTTGATAAATTGTTAAGGTCTGCTTGCATTTTTATGCAATCATCCAGGCTTTTTACCTTTGAAAATAGCTTGATATCATCTGCGTATATTAAGCAATTACAAAAGTCAAAGTGTTGAACTATACCATCAATAAAAATAACGAAAAGCAGGGGACCTAAATGACTACCTTGAGGAACTCCAGAAGTGCAAGAGATTATTCTTGAGCAGCAATTATCGATGAGGACTTTTTGAGTCCTTCCAACCAAAAACGAAGAGATCCACCTCAACATTGCTGAGTGAATCCCAAATTGTTCAAGCTCCATTAGCATTAACTCGTGATTAACGGAGTCAAAGGCTTTGCTAAAGTCTGTATAGATGGCATCAACCTGTCCTCCATCATCCACAGCATTAATTACAAAAGATGTATAATGGGCTAAGTTAGATGATGTCGAACGACCGGGAACAAAACCATGCTGGAACTCCGATATATGTTCTTTGATGTGGAAATCTAACTTGTTCTTAATAATACTTTCGAAAAGCTTTGGTATAGCAGATAGTTTGCAAATCCCTCTGTAGTTTTCAACATTGTTCTTGGAGCCAGATTTGTAGATAGGCACCAAAAAGGAAATCTTCCAAACATCAATGAAAACACCAGACAATAGCGACGTGTTAAATATTCTAAGCAATGGTTTACAAATAGAACTACCACAGCCTTTTAGGATTATTGCAGGAAAACCATCAGCGCCTGGCTTAGGGTTAGGTTTAAGGCAACCAAGAGCACACTCAACATCGTGAATATCCAAAACTAATTGACCAATATCTATTTTGGACATCGAACATTGTTCTATGCTGGACGGTATAGTTGAAGGAGAAAAAACTGACTCAAAAAATTGAGCGAATAGTTCAGCAGATGTAAGAATATCGTTAGATACAAAGTTTTTGTAAACCATTTGCTTAGGCAACCCAATAGAGCATCTCTTATGGTTTATAAACGACCAAAAAGATTTCGAATCATACTTAAGTTTATTTTAACGCTAATAATGTAATTATTATATAAGAATTTACTTAACACAGTAAAATCCTTCCGCAAATTCCAGAAAAGGACTTTATCGGTGTTGTTTCCCGAGTTTTTAAATCTTTTATAAGCTTTATTTTTCAATTTTTTTAAGTGAAGTAGGCGTCTATTGTACCACGGAGGCTTGGATCTATTTATCTTTAATGAGTAAGGAACAAAATCTGAAAATCCGCATTTAACAATGGCAACGAACCGATCGTACATATCGCGTAGACATAGATTTTCAAATTCTGCATCCCAATCGAAAGAGTTAAAATATGAATTCAAACCCGCAAAATTACTTTCAGATAATTATAAAATTCAAATTCGATTAACAATTGTCTATGATAAATCGAGTTATTTAAGAGAGGAAACGGCGCTTCAGAAACATTGGCTTTAACTTCATTAGAATTTACAAAGACAAGATCTAGTGTTCTATTTTGAGAATTTGCAATTGAGCTAATTTGACATAAATTAATAGAAAATAAACAATCGATAAGAGCTATTTCATAATCTCTTTTCACATGATGAGGGATAAGAATTTTGTCGTCTTCGGACCAAGACCAAATTACATCACCAATGTTAAAATCACCAAGAACACAAATAGTATATGATTCAGAACACTGATTACTTAAAAATTCAAAATTATTAATACATTTTTCATATATATCAGATTTACTACCAGATGGTATATAAGTTACGATGAAGATAATACCTGTATTCCCAGCGTCAACAGAAATGCAGATTTGTTCAACATCCAAAATTGGTAACGGAATTTGTTTGCAAGAAAGCGTTGACCGCACGGCAGCAAGTACTCCACCGCCACGTTCCTCAATCGACTTACATCGATCAAGACGAAAAACATCATACATTGAGCTGTCGAAAATTTCAGATGACAAAATGCCGTCATGGAGCCAGGTTTCTGTAATTATGAACACATCATATTCGTTGTGGCTAGATCCAAGAAACAAAGATGAAGTCTTCGATCTGCATCCGCTAGCATTATGGTAAAAAACTTTTAATGGTAGTTGATGTACATCACCACCATTAGCATTAACATGGTTTAGTTTTTTGACAGATGAACGAAGGAACGAATCTTTACTCCAACTGGCCAGAAATTTCCATCGTAGACTGAGTTTGCGTACTGAGTGGGTACTCCAACTTTGAAGTTCACAAATTTAAGAGAATTCTCAACATCGCAGAGCTTGATTAACTTGAAGCACGAAATGCACTCAGATTTAGCATTTAGTTTCGATGATACATACGAGATAATGGCGTCCGTAGTAGTATCAGGGAGGAAGCTCGAAATATGATACCACTTTAATTTCCGCACAACATGGAGATCAGGATTATGCTCACATGTTCCCAAAATTGCTTCAGGACGTTTATTTACCTCAGTTTTGGTACCTATTACATTAAGCGTAGTGAAGCAATCACCAGAAGCAGCAGCGGCAGTAGAGTTATCAGCCACAGCACTCATATCATCAGTGCAGACGGTAGCAATCGAAACAGCATGCGCATTTTCAGCAACAGATCCACGAGCAACAGCGTCGGAGGGAGCAGCAATAATAGGGCTATCAGCCACACTGACTAAATCAACATTAGCATTGACAATTTTATTGACATTGATATAATTGTCATTCTCAGCAGCAGCAGCAGCAATCGGCGGAACGGGTGAAATCATCGGTCTGTTATTAGCATTGTCAGCCGAAGAAGCTGCACTAACAGAAGCAGTAAGATTAGGAGATGATGATGATTTCGTAACACCTTTGCTTTTTAACAAACCAGCGGTAGCGGCGCTAGAGCGAGCACACATCGGAGAACACTTCTTCGAAGAAAGACGAGTGAAAGGAGAAGGTGAAATTGTTTCGCGCCGATCAACGGACAATTGCTTAGCAGGTTCAATGAACTTAGATTTTCTTTGCGATCGAGTGGTGTCGCGAATGTCTCGACTGGTGTTCAATGCCGTTGTATTTGCATTCGGTGGTTTGTTTTTAATATGAGAATTGAATGAGAGAGCACTCTTTTTAATGTCGTTAATGTTCTCTTGCAAATAAGCAGAGAGGTCACTCATTTTTTTAATGCACACAAGTAATGGGCAATTGGTGCAATTATCGCATTTAAAGAATATGTTTATGTTTGAATTGATAAATTTTATATCTTTCTTTTGAATGTTACAGCAATTACCATGAGTGCTTAAACCACATATACCACACGAGAATAAATCGACGTCGGTTATTGGATTTAAACACTTGTAGCAAGTAGAATACATTATAGTTAATAGATCAAAATAAGATAAAGCGTGTATCACGAACAATGGTTAGACTGACACTGATGTAATACATAAGCGGTTCCCGAGTGGACGGGTCAAGTAGAAAAGAAAGTGATGAGAACCTCACCGGCAAGAAAGAATAAACCCGCAAAAGAAGATAAACATGAAAAATCCGGTCCCCATAAGGGAAAGAAAACGACACCACTCCGAAGTAATACATAAGCGGTTCCCGAGTGGACGGGTCAAGTAGAAAAGAAAGTACCAAGTCTCACACTACTTAAAACAGAGCGGGACTATTTTTCGTGAGCAGAAGCGACCCCTTAGAAAAAAAAAATAAAAGTACAAGGTGACATGTTAACCGAGCTAAAGAGAAAAATGATGGGCAGGCCGTGAAACACAAGGAAGATATGGTCAAAATCGTCCAAAATGAAGCAAAGGTAAAGACCTTGTGCCAACAAGTAACGATAGAGTGCCGCGACCTAGATGAGGCAAGAACACCAGAAGAGATTTGTAAGGCCATAGCGGAGCAATACCCTTCGTAGCGAACATCACCAAAAGGACAAAAGATTACAAGATAATCTACTACGGAACGGAAAAGGCTAAGAATGGAATCGGTATCATCCTTGCGGCAGAGCTACTTGTTAACGTTTTGAGCATTTAGAAGTCCAGCGACCGTTTGATGTCTCTAAGACTAGTAATACAAGGAGAGGTATGGAATATTGTCAGCGCATATGCTCCCCAAATTGCGTGCGATCAGAGGGATAAAGATGCATTTTGCCTAGATTACGACAATGTCCTTGAGAACATCCCAAGAGAAGAGCTTCTCTTCGTTGGAGGAGATTTGAATGGACATGTCGGGAAGTCAAACGGAGACTATAAAGACTGTCATGGAGGACTGGGATACGGCACCAGGAACCTTCCTGGTGAAGGCATCCTAAGCATGTGCAAATCATACGGTCTTATCGTGTTAAATACCATGTTCATCAAACAAAGCCCACACCTGATCACTTTCAGCAGTAGTGGAGATGAAACCCAGATTGACTACCATTTGCTAGCCAGTTTATTGAAGCCTCGGGTAAAAGATTGCAAAGTGATCACTCACCAACACCGTCTCCTGCTAAGAGAAATTTTTATGAAAACACCGAAGAAAAGCAAACAAACAGGGGTCCCTGAGAAACTCAAGTGATACAATCTGGACAAGGAAAAAGGCGAGGTTTTTGTTTTCGTGATGAAAAATAGAATTACCTCTCTCACGCCATTTACGGAGCTGAGGATGAAGAGTGCAAAATAAGTGGGATTCCCTTTAGCGAACATGCTTAAAGAAGGCCAAATCACTGCTAGGAGCTTCAAAAGGCCACCACCAACACGCCAAAGAAACATGGTGGTGGAGTGAGGAAGCTAAGAAGGTGATAAACGAGAAGAAAGCGGTTTTCAAAGCTTGGTCAAAGTGCCCCTCTAATAATCGATACGAAAAGCTCGTCTCGAAGTGAAATAAAGATGTTGCAAGAAAAAAGCGAAGAAGAAGTGCGTCCAGCTTCAAGCAGAGAGTACGGAGGGCCTGTATCGATAGCTGGAGAAAATATCTTCCCCGGTTGCTGATCGAAACCAGGCTGTCCAGGACCTGTGAAGACACAATATGAACAAGAGCGAAACCATATTCAAAATAGCGGCCGAAAGAAGGGGGAATGTTCAGCAGATTTGTCCGCCAAAGTTAATTAACAGTGCTCATGGCCAAATTCTTGTGGATGACGACAAAATTCTGCAGAGGTGGCGGCAGTATTGTGAAGAATTTTTGAATGAACAGTTTCCCCGGCTATACTTTTCAAGAGCCCTAAATGTGAAGAAATACATATAGAAATAGAAGTTAGTGGGGCGGTCAAATACTCCAAAAAACAGAAAGCGGCTGGGCCAGAAGAGATGCCCTCTGAGTTCTCGAGGAGGATGGGAGACATTGGGTTCAGATGGCTCAAAATGCTCAATGGACGCAAAGCTACCTTCTCCCTGTAAACAAAGGGAAGGGTGATACGCTAATATGGGTGGCGCTAAGACATCAAGGGTCCAGAGACCTATATACAGATGATCATGGACATGTACGAAAGAGCTAAGACAAGAATTAGATGCACCGCTGGAATAGCCGAAGAGTTCCAAATCAAAGTCGGGGTGCACCAGGGAAGCGTCTTATGTTCTCTGCTCTTTATCACAGTCCTTGATTATCTATGTGTTGATGATAATTATATGTGGGTGGACGTTTTGGAGGGAAATGGATATCGCATTAGTCCAAAAAAGACAGAGTACTTGTGCTGCCCGTTCACTGATCCACTCAAGCCTATACCAGACATTTATTTGAATGGAACATTGCTTCCCAAGTGCGAAAAGTTAAAATATCTGGGATCTATGATCAATAGCAAAGCAACCTGTGATGACGACATCAATCATCGCGTAAGCGGGTGGATGAAGTGGCGAGCAAATTTCGCTATCTTCTGTGACAGAAAAATGCCACCTAAGTTGAAGGGAAGGCTCTACACCGCAGTTGTGCGTCCAGCGCTCTCATACGGTTCACAATGTTGGACGATGTACAAAACATATGTGAGTAAATTAGCGGCAGCTGAGATGAAGATGCTTCGCATGACAGCAGGAGTGACAAAGCTTGATCGAATAAGAAGTTTGAAGATCTGTGGAGGCTTTCACATCAAGGAAACCATCGTAGAAAAAATAGAGCGCGACCGACTCAGTTAGTATTGCCACGTTCAAAGAACATATTATTTGAACCCCGTTAAAAAGGCAATATCAATGCACGTTCCAAAGACATCGCGATGTAGGAAAGGCAGGCCTATAAACGCCTGGGTCACACAAATGCGACGACATTGGCATTTTGTTGGCCTTAGTTACCGAGTGATCCAAAATAGGGAGGCCTGTCGATATTTTCTGAGGTCAAATAGGCGAACCCCACAGGCGGATCAGTAGAAATGCGGTGAAGTGGGAGGATTATGATCCCTTGTTTTCGACTCATAACCTCGCCGAAATAAGAGGAAGAAGAAGAAGAAGCGAACATCAGCACTGATGCTATCAAATCGAAACGGACGACAGGAAGAGGAACCCGAACGGCTCTTATCAGTCTCGCACCGAATGAAGGAAATAAGATCAGTGCCTAGGGTATATGCGAGTAGGATAGGTCAGGTGCAGGCTGCGCGAACACATAGCACCGACACAGTGCTACAGATGTCTGGAATACGGACATGTTGATAGTTACTGTCAAAGCGAAGCTAACTGTACGGGAACATGCTTACGATGTGGGGACAAATGACACACTGCGAAAAAGTGCACAGCGAAACTGAAGTGTACCATATGTGAGCCATAAAGTAAAACAGGTAACGAACATCCTACCGGTAGCGTTAGATGCGCTCCAAACAAAAGCGTGGTACGAGCAATCACAGCGAAACAATTAAGTGCATCCAAATAATTCGAATGCACTGTGAAGCCGCCCGAAACTTAATTACACAGACGGCGAGAGAACAAAAAGCAGATATAATCCTCATCACCGAGCATTATAAAACACCACACATCAGTGCAAGGTGGGTGGAGGATGAAAGCAATACATCAGCGATATGGACCTACGGCACATACCCGTTCGAACGTAAGGACTCAAGGAAGCGACGGAACTACGTGTATGGAAAAATTAAAGGAATGCATTTCTACAGCTGTTATGCCCCACCGAGCGCGAGCATGACAGAATACGAGGTGATGCTGGACAACATCGTGGCTGAAGTACGAGGAAAGTCACCAACCATGGTGGCCGGGGACATTAATTCCTGATCAGTTGAATGGAATACTGACAGGACAAACCCATGGGGCGAGGCGCGAATGGAAGCCTTTGACAATCTGGACCTTCCACAACAGCAGATGCGGCTCCATAGTTGACTTGACATTCGCCAGCAGACCATTAACACGAACAATAAAATGGCACGCTTTAGACACGGGAAAAGGCAATGGAAGAACGCCGGTGTACTGGTGGAACGACGACATCGCCAAGCACCGAGCCAATTACCATAGAATGAGAAGGCGCCAGCAAGGGCAAGAGGCGGAGCCTCAGAGAACTATGAAGAGCTCTGAGGAGAACTCCAGAGGAAGCGAATGCAGTTCGGTAAGATGATTAAGAAGAGCAAAAGTGAATCACTCCAGGCACTTAGGGAGGAACTATAGCACAACATATGGGGAAGAGCATATAAAATAGTCATGGAAAAAACTGAAAAGCATCACGGCAGCTGCACCGATATGCTCACACATCATGAACATAATTGCCAGCAGCCTATTCGGGATGATTCACACTGCCACGAGACACAGCAGATGGAACGGAAACGATACCACCAGGAAGTTATAGAACTCTATAACTGAGGAAGTTATAGAAGCAGCAGCGGCTATCAAAAGCAACAAGACGCCAGCGATGGACGGGATCGCGAGTTTTGTTCTGAAGGAGGCGATCTAAACCAAACCAGATGTCCTCTACAGTCTACACAGCATGCCTCACAGAAGGAAAATTCTCGTCTCAAAGGAAACGGCAACGACTAGTCCTTGGACCAAAGGGCGAGATGTGCATGCTAATTACACTACAGAAAGTGGTCTAGAAAATTATACGGATAAGACTAGAATAATAAACGGAACCGGACTCGGGGCTTTGTAACCGACAGTTTGGATTTCGAAAGGAACGAAGCGCCAACCTTGCAATACAAGCTGTGTGCGATATAGCATGTGAGGAAATTGCTCGAGAAAGATGGCTCGGAGGAACAAAACAGTACTGTGCTGTGGTGACACTTGATGTCAAGAACGCGTTCAATTCAGCTGACTGGAGCTGTATACTAAAAGCACTGAGTGACCTGCAGGTACCAAACTACCTACTGCGGATAATTGTGAACTACTTCGAAGACAGAACCCTTTACTATGACACAGAAGAGAGACCAAAGAGGTACAAAATCACGGGAAGGGTTTCCACAAGGGTCGGCCCTGGGACCAATTCTAAGGAACATAATGTACAATGCCATTCTAGGAACACAAAGGCCGAATGGAGTAGACATCATCGGTTATGCCGACGATATCGCAGTTGTAGTAGTGGCCAATAAATTTCAGGAAGTTGTGCGAAACTGCAATCAAACAATTGCAAACGAGAAGCTCTGGCTATAGACATCAGGTTTAGAGCTAGCGGACCACAAAACCGAAGCCGTCCTCATAAGCAGGCGCAAAAAAGTGGAGCACCTCACCATACAGGTCACAGACTCAGCTTCAGGGACCACCTAATGTACGCAGGCGAGAAGGCCTCCCGGGCAGTAGCGGCACTATGCAGACTAATGCCAAATATTGGGGGACCAATGCAGCTAATCAGAAATCTACTAACAACCTTGAGTAGGTCAATACTCCTATATGCGGCCCCAATATGGGCATCAGCGATACATCGTAAGTCATACATTAAAACGATGAACTCAGAGCATAGAATCGCATCTTTAAGGGCATACTTTGCCTTTATAACTGTATCAGCGAATGCAATAAGCGTAATATCAGGCTAAATGCCTATCGATCTAGACGTAGCGTCGCTACGTGAAAAGGCGCACGATGACGGAACAAAAGCTTTTGGATCTATAAAAGCAGAATGGCAACATAGGTGGAACATCACAACCAAATGCCGATGGACATACAAATTGATCCCCGAATTTGATATATGGATTAGCAAAAAGCACGGGGAGGTAAACTACTACCGAACATAATTTCTATCAGAGCACGGATCTTTCCGGGAGTATCTCTACAAGTACAAGCACGCAGGTGACCCATTCTGCCAGCACTGTGAAGGAAAAGAAAAAGCATGTACTGATTGAATGCCAAAATTATACCAGGGCCAGGAACATCCTAGAAAGTGCAATTGGCGAGCAAGTGACCCTAAGAAGACTGACATATTTTATGTTGGCGAGGAGTGAAGGCTGGGGCACTGCAAATGAAGTAATCACGAGTATGATGCAGCAACTGCGTATAGAGGAGCGAGCAACGAGAAACGCCAGAATATCCTGCCAGCTCTGGCAGCTAACAAGAAGTGACGTAATATCAAACCTGCCCTGTGAAGGAATGCTTTGACTGGCGGTGCCGCAAGGGAACAACAGGACAGAGAAATCTGAGGGGTTTTTTTTAGCATGTAAGGAGGAGCATGGTGCTACAAGTATCCAAAAAAAGGTTTTTTACCCGTGCCCGCGAATCAAAAAATAATACTCTAGACAGCAAATTGACATGGAAGTACCACATTCAACAAAAACGCACCTAAATAAAACAAAAATTTAAATAACTCTGTTGGCTATTACGACCTCAATCCAAACTTTCGATAAACAATAAGTTACTCATTTATAAAAGTATAATAAAAGCAATATGGATGTACGGCATTCAAATTTGGGGAGCCGCAAAGAAATCGCACCTCAACATCATACAAAGAAAATTTTATGAACGACCATCAACGCCGAGTTTTATATCTGCAATCAAGGCATTCATCGCGACCTACAAATCAACACAGTTTACCAAGAAATACAAAGAATCAGCACAAAACACGTTCTAACACATTGTAAGAGCGACGTCAATACCCTACTTGGCCAAGAAACCTCAAGAAGAAGACCCAAAGACCTAATTTGCCAGAACTAATACCAAACTACGAGAATGTATTAATATTTAAAGTTGTATGTCTAAGTCTTAGGTACTTTCATTGATACATACAGGGTGATGGCATGTAAGGTCGGCTCCCGCCAGTAGTCAGCCACTGCAGCACAAAGGGCAACGTAATAGTAAATGTTTTCGTCATACTTCCAAGCCAAATATGTATTTTATAAGGGTAACGGTTCTTCTGTCTGTGTGCAAAAAGTTATATTGATACAGCTGCTACTTCAAGCGTTAAAAAAATAGCATTTGCTTAAGGTTGCCAACAGTGCAGGACTGCAGGACATGCGTGTTGTACAAAAAAAAATAATAAAAATAGTGAAAGAAGTCGTAAAAGTGCTACAATTACTAATGCATTGGAGGTAAGTACGTTTTGTGATTGTTTTTATATTATAGCTCCTTTATTTTTCTTGTTTTTTGAGAAAAAATATTGAACATTATTTTTTGTGAAATAATAACAAGGCGACTGGACCTGAGGAGACATTATTTTCACGATTCTCCTATGTTCAACCCCCCGGCTGACTATTGAAGACTGTGCTTATTTTGTTTTTTCTTTAACCCTGGATGGTTATGTTTCGTCCAATCGAGGAACACATCTTTTATTTTGAACAATTTCTCTTAAACTATCCAACATCTTCGGCTCCCTCCCCGTACAATGTGAGTTGGTGGTGGTTATCCAGTGAGCAGACGTATGTTATCCAGCGAGCTTTAGAAATATCTTTTTTTACAGGTATGTTCGTCGAAACGATGAAGGGTAACTTTTGTGTGACTTTTTTTTTTGTAGTAAAAGCACACAAAATGAGTGGATGCGAGAAGCTAGGCCCTGGTACTTGAAGAGCTGTTGCGCCAAATATTAATTAATTGAACGAAACGTCTTCAAAGTTGGAAGTGGTTCTGTATCATGGTCGTCCAAAAAACAATCTACTGTGTCGCTTTCAACAACAAAGGCCGAATATATGTCAATGAGTATGGCAATGCAGGAATGTGTTTAGAGAAGAAACTTTTTCAAAATTCTTTAAAGAACTTCGATCTATTCTGCGATAATCAAAGTGCAGTATCTCTAGCATTAACTACAGGTTACCGAGCTACAACAAAAGATATTGATGTGCGTCATCATTTTGTACGAGATTTATTCAAAAGGGTGAAGTTTGCTTACACCACATAGGCACCACAGAGATGGTAGCTGATATCATGACAAGGGGTTGTAGCAAGGGGTCTCCACCCCTCGTGCACTAAAGATGACATTATAAACGACCTTAAAGGAAAAGGCTTGAAAATTATTGACGCAATTAATATCTTAAAGAAGATAAAGCAGAAAACAGAACAAGGCAATGAAATCTTGGTCAAGCATGGACTTCCGCTCTTTATGCTAAACTTAATATTTATAATGTAAAAAGTATTTTGAATATCGTAGTTAAAATCCAGCCTATGCGTACGAATACACGATCGATACCTCAGTGCAAACGCTCTCACGATTTCAATCACACCCAGTCGTATTGCCAAAAAGAACCGAAATGTGTAAAATGTGCTGGGAACCACTTATCAGAAAGGTGTGACTTAAATAAGCAGGCTCCGCCGACCTGCATAAACTGCATAGGCAAGCACCTAGCAAACTATCGAGGTTGTGAAGTAGCAAAGGAGAGATCGTAAAACCGATAAGCGTAAACCGCTAAGCCAGTCAAAACGACGAGACCGATAAAGGAAAATAAAAAAATTGCGCAAGAGAACGTCGCTGGTCCAAGTGCAGCGGAAAAACCGCCACAGGTTGACGCAAGATCGTACGCGCAAGTCGCGTCAAACGAAAACAAATTAAGATCAGCTACAACAGATCCGGTCAGCCAATATTTACCATTATATTGGAAAAATTTGAGGAGCTAACCAAGGTTAATAAAATTATACTTGACAAATTGAGCAAGCTCGAGTTCAAACCTCGCAAGATAATCAAGAAAACATGAATATAAAACAGCTACTTAAGATACTAACGTGGAACGCAAACAGCCTTCTGAAAAAAATCGACGAGTTAGAAGTGTTTCTAGGGAAAAATAATATTGATATATGTTTGGTATCGGAAACGCACTTAAAAAAGGGACCTAGACCCAAAATAAAAGGTTACAGCGATTACCATGCGAATCATCCTTCGGAAAATGCGAAAGACGGGTCCTCTCTTTACACCGAAGACTGTATTAAGCACTCCGAAAACATAGAAATAGAATTTGATTCTATGCAAATAAGCTTAGTCTCCGTAAAAATAAACCACTTAGACTACAACATCGGATCTAGTCACTTCCCTCCGGGATATAAGCTAGTAGAAGACGACCTCGTTCATCTCTTTGACTCACTCGGACCTAATTTTGTCTTAGGTAGTGACTTTTACGCGAAACACACTTTCTGGGGATCAAGATGCAATTCGACAAGAGGCAGATTATTGTACAAAGCCAGCATGAAACGTGGGGTGAACTTTTTTTCGACAGGAAAGCCAACTTATTGGCCAACTGACAAAAATAAAATCCCTGACCTCGTCAACTTCTTTATCGCAAAAGGGTTAACTAAAAATTTGACGGAAGTCAAAGAATGCTATGATTTACGCTCAGATCACTCAGCAGTCACTCTGAAAATAGGTGGAAGTCTAGTAAAAAAAGGAGGACCGCCTTGTTTAACTAGTAACAAAACTAACTGGGACGCTTTCAGAAGAGACTGCAAGGAAAATGTTGCTTTAAATGTACCGCTAAAGACACCGCTCGAAATAGAAGAAGAAATCGACAAACTGTCCGAACTTCGAATGACAATAAAAAAATTGAAAAATAACAAGGCTCCGGGATATGATTTAATCACTGGGGAAATTTTGAAAGAGCTACCGAAAAAAGTGCTGGTTAAGTTGCTCTACATTATAAATGCTTCTTTAAGACTATTATATGTTCCAAGGCAATGGAAAGTCGCCGAAGTTATTATGGTTCTGAAACCGGGGAAATGTTCAAATGACAAGAAATCATATAGACCCATTTCACTTCTGCCAATAATATCTAAGGTCTTCGAGAAACTTCTGCTGAAACAATTGCAACCAGTAATTGAAGAAAGACACTTGATCCCGGATCATCAATTCCGCTTTCGGGTCAAACAATCTACAATCGATCAGGTGTATCGGATAACGAACGAAATTGAAAAAGCTCCAGAAGGGAAAAAAATATGCTCTAGCGCTTTTCTCGACGTATCGCAAGCCTTCGACAAGGTATGGCACGAAGTCCTAAGGTATAAGCTAAGGGTAATCTTACCGGAAAAGTTGTACAGAATATTGGAATCTTATCTTGAAAACAGACTTTTCCTTGTTAGACACAGGAGTGAATATTCGGATTTCAAAGAAATCTACGCCGGTGTTCCGCAAAGAAGTGATCTCGGTCCATTCCTGTTCCTGCTCTACACAAGAGATATACCACAAGATAAAGGGACCGTTGTAGCAACGTTAGCAGACGACACGGCTATCCTCGTAACGGATGAGTCGGTCGAATCATCAACGGGAAAACTCCGATCATTTGCAAAAGCTTCTGAACACTACTGCGAAGGCATAACACTGTCAGTAGCTTGGTCATTCGACTGGAAAAATTGTTCGCTCTGTTGATGATGATTTGCCCTTGACATCGATTATCGGGAAAAAAGTACTGTGAATCAGAAGCAATGACAATAATAACAAAAAAATCTCCCCAGTTATCTGGACGCCACCTCCGGAGAATAGCTGAAGCATAAACAACTGAGCTTCAAAAGCCACTACACCAAAATCTTTCTCTCTCTCTCTCTATCCTTCCTTTCCAAACGCCCGCACTGTGTGTAAGCATGTTAAAGGTATTCATAACCCTTTGAGTGCGCGCAAATTATATAAAAATGGACAAAAACCTGGCCAATAGTCCTCAATGAGACAAAATCAACACATGTCAATTTTAAGTTAAGAAAGATAAACAACTTACCTATATTCATTAACTCGGTGCAAAAACCGTACGCAAACGAGGCGAAATATCTAGGAATGACCCTAGACGCAAAACTTAAGTGGAATTCACACGTTAAAAAGAAGCGCAAAGAGCTCGAAATCAGATTTAGAGAAATGTATTGGCTACTCGGAAGATAGTCGAAGTTAAGCGTATGCAACAAACCGTCTTGGACATATGGTACACAACTTTGGGGTTATACCAAACCAAGCAATATGGCTCTACTGCAAGCATTTCAAAACAAAATACTAAGAGCAATCGTGAATGCTCCTTGGTATATAAGGAATAGTGATATTCACAGAGATCTAGGAATTGCTACCGTGAGGGACGAAGTAACAAACTTTGCTCGCAAACTTCGTACCCGTCTTCATGTTCACTGCAATAATGAAATAATCCGTACTATGGACGTGACAAACCTTAAGCGCCGACTACAAAGAACAAGAACTTTTGATCTAGCGCCGTAAGAAAAAACCGCATGTAATGACGGTATTAGTATGTGCCTTCATTGGAAAGTTACCTACTTAACGCGATTAACACTACAGAAGCGTAAACTACTTGTTAGGGCAACTTAGTCATAGTCATCACAAAAATGAAAAAATGAGAGGGACGAATTGCCTACTACTATGAGTACGCGCAGCCGGTTCTCATAGTGCCTCTCTGAGGGGTGAGGTTTAGCCCGTAGGCATATACTGACTAGCACTGATGGCATTGTCAGATATATGAATCGGGCATAACCAATGGTACGGACCATTGGTATCTTTTGAAGATTCCTGTACCTCCAGGCGCAACCAAAAAAAAAGAAGATATATCATGACAAAGGTGCTGCCATCATGCAAGAACAACAAACGTGTCCTGTCCATGACTTCGGTGATGCTTTTAGAATTGATCCTAGTGGGAGTGTTGAAGTAAAGAATCAATTTGGCATCACTATCGATCTATTACTTCAGGTGATTCTGAATTGTTTCAATAAAGTTTCTTTTACTTCATTATTAATTTCCTAGCTCTGAATATTGTGTTTTATTTGAAATTTTCCCATTTATTTTCAAGGTTTCCATCAGTAGCTCTTTAAGTTTTGAAACAAACTGTATTCAAGATGTACTTAAAAATGCTAGTAGAAAGCACGAGTGGCTTCCGGAGCGGAAACTACTTTGTACTTACAGCATAGTAAATACGAGTATCTTTTAGTGTGTGCCTGTTGCATATAATGGCAATCATTTTTTTAATTTTTTTTTTTATATTTATATAATTAATACTTTTAATTTTTGTAATAAGTTTTGAAAATGCTATTACTTTATTCATTTCATTTATTTTTTTAAAAAAAGTAATGACTGTTTGCGAAACAAAATGAACTGATAAATTTTATTTTTATTTTAAGTAAAGTTAAAAGATCAGGATTTTTAATAAATCTAATTTATTCTATTAAAACTACGTTTAAGAGTTTTATTTACCAATTTGAGGTTCCAGGTTACCATAGTTTAAGGAGTAGGTAGGCTTTAAGGCGGACTTCGTCGATTTAACGAAGCATAACTTTAGTGTGCGTAAAATATACATAACCATCCAGGGTTAACTGAGTATCCAAAATAATTGGAAATATCATACTCCCTTGATTTATCCCAAAACTATCGGAACATTATCTGTATTTTCAGTAGTTTTAGTTAAGTCATTTTGAAAAATGGATATTTTTGCTCAAAAAAGCAAACGTAATTTCTATAACTACACAGAGGAGGCACTAGCTGAAGCTTTAACAAATATCCGTAAAGATAAGTGGCTCATAAGAAAAACAAGTAAGAAATTTGGGATCCCTAGAGGCACTCTACAAGACGGAGATCGTTCTGAGTGCAAACTTTTACCAATTGGTTGATTGATCTTGCGAAATGCGGATTTCCACAAAAACCAACGGAATGCGAAGCAAAAAATTATCCAGGACGACAAACGGAAGACACCTTTCAAAAATGGCCTACCCGGTTTTTCTGAAGAACTAAGAACAGCTGAAAGACTCTCAAAAAGACGAGCAAAAAAAAATGCTACGGTTATTTGCATTTATTGTTTTGGCTCCTAAGGCTAATGCCACGCACTGAGCGACAAGCGACAGAGCAGCAGAGCGGCAAAAAAAAGATTTAAAACAAATGAAATTGTATGGTTGTGGCCACATAGTCGCTGAGTGACAAGCGACGTTTCTGAGTGGCAGAGCAGCGTCGCTCAGCTTTCAATTCTGCTCTATTATTTGAGTACAGTGCTGAGCGGCAAGAAATCATCATGGCAAAAATGAACATGGAAATTTTAATTTCAGAAGTACAAAGCCATCCTCCATTACGGCAGGAGAGTAGTAAAGATTTCAAAAATAAAAACCACCGACAAACTGTGGAGTGACGTGGGGGAAAAATGTAGTTGTTCAGGTAAGTTTCATTTTATTTATTTTAACATTATTTTTCTTCAATTTACGAATTCTAATTTTGGTTTAATGTCCAAAATCCCTTAAAAAACACTGCGGCGAGCACCACTCGACGACGACATTTTCACAACTACAGTACTCCCCGGATGGAAGCAACCATCCGCAACCATAGCAAAACCCTTTTAATAGCAACAAATTATATTCAGCTGAGATTTACCAACGCCATCTTATGCAATTGCACCCGCTTTATAACAACCCGGTTTTAAGCAACCCCCTCTTATTATCAAATAAAGATCTGAACAAAAATTGGGCTTTACCTGGTATTTTACCCCTTTATCAGCACATTTTTTTTGCTTTGCAATTTGTATCCAATTTTGTGTGTATTCAATTGCAACGGTAGCAGCTACACTTGAGTGTGTCGCCGGCCAGATGTGTATTGTGTATGAACAAGTCTATGAACACTTTTGCAAAATGATACAATTGCCGTGTTTTCTTTAAACCTAGCCAGCCAGTGGTTCATTTAAACGATTTGCCAGCCAGCTAAAGCCAGCCGGTTTTATACGAACATATCTCTAAGAACCAAGCAACCTCGCAGTGACAGCAACAACAAATAACTAAAAAACATTCGTTTTTGCGCCGCCTGAAATTAGGCATCACGAAATTCCCAGCCAGTAACTCTTTGCTGGGGATAAAATCAAGAGTAGTAGCCAGCCGATTGTTGTATTTGTTTTATGTGTAAAATTTTACTTTACTAGCAACTACTGGCTGGCTAGGTTTCAAAAAAACACGGCTAATAACGCATTCGCATCTCCTGCGACGATCGGATAGTTTGTGTTTTTTTTTATTTTATTTATTTAATTATTTTATTTATTTAATTATTTTGTTTTATTTTCGCTGAAAGGAATGAAAGGATTTCGTATCTGAAAAAGGGTAAAATTGCATCTCGGAGTGGAATTACACTCTTACTTCTTTTCTCTTCTGAACAGAACTTTCAATTCTCGACAAAATCAATATCTTGGATTCACTTAAAGACAAAAGGAATTCTAGAAAAGATATTATCGAAAAATACGGATGCAATGCCTCAACTATTACACGTATTTTACAAAAAGAAAGCGCAATATGTAAGATTGTCGAAGGGAATAAAAACTTAAAGAGAAATAGAGTTCGTTCAGGACACAGCGAAGAACTGGATAAGGCTGTTGTTCGGTGGTTTAACGAAATGAGAAGCCACAATGCTGTTATAAGTGGACCACTTATAAAAGAACAAGCCGTAAAATTCGCTCAAATCTTGAACTTACTGATTTTGAACCCAGCAATGGCTGGATTTGGAGGTGGTAAAAAAAGGAAAACATTAGTTTCAAGAAAGTTCACGGTGAAAGAAATGATGCTGATGTTCCATCTGCATCGCAATGGATCGAAAATATTTTACCAACATTATTAAACGGATATTCTGAAAAAGACATTTTTAATGGGGACGAAAGTGAGCTTTATTACAAAATGCTACCTTCTTGAACTTTGATGCGAAAAGGAGAAGATCCCGCAGGGCACAAATTGACCAAAGATCGCATAACTTTATTGTTTATTTGTAATATGGATGGATCAGAAAAATTTGTGTATGCCATAGGAAAGGAAAAAAATCCTCATTGCTTTCGAGGTAAAACGATTCCAATTCCGTACTTCACCAAAAGGAACCATGGATGGTTACTCAATTATGGACGCAAATAATAAGAGACCTCGAAAAAAAGATGAAAAAGGAAAATAGGCAAATAATATTATTTGTCGACAATGCAGGTTGCCATAAATTACTTCCTGCCGTGAAACTTCAACATGTGAAAATTCGTATGCTGCCCCCAAATACTACCAGCATTATACAGCTAGTGGATCAGGGCGTAATCAGGTGTTGTAAAGCATATTATAGGAGGAATCTTATACGAAAGGCACTCGAAAATGAACAAACTTTGCCAGATTTCTTAAAATCAATAAATGTTTTAGAGGCATTGAAAATAACCAAGCGTTCCTGGTGGCTTGTTACTCTCCAGACTATAAAAAATTGTTTTAAGAAAGCTGGGTTTGTAAAAGATGGAGTCGTTGGGGATGAAGAAGTATTGCAAGAGATTGGTGTTTTCTCAACAGAAGAAGAGTTTGACGAGCTACTGAATTGCGATGCGAAGAAATTTGTGATGATGTGGTTTCATTTGAAGAATGTTCAGTAATGGGTAGTGAAGCTTTGGAGATGGAAATTCCAGTAGTCGAGAATGTGGTTGAAATTCCTTCAAGCTCATGCAACTTTAGTAACGTACCTGGATGGAAACAACCTTACTATCAGAACTCTAGATGAAATAGAGGATCATTTTTTGAAAACTACTGAAAAATCAATGATTCAGCGGAAAATTTCAGATTTTTTTCATTAAATGTACATATTAACAATTTAATTTATACTTGAATTTAATAACATTTTTGTTTTTTTAAGACTGAGATACGTACATATTGTCCAATGCAATATTTTTGTGTTTTGTTATTTTGTTTTTTGTTTTTTTTTTTTGCAATACTAAATAAAAAAACTTGTAACTAAATCGAATTATGTATGTATTTATAAATTTTAGAAAATACCCTCCTAAAAACACATTTATGTGCTATTACAAGGGTCCCCGCTTAATAGGAATTTAATTGAAAACCCGCTTATAAGGAACACAATTTTATACCCATGTGCCTGTGCTATTATCCGGGGAGTACTGTAATCGCTTAAGAATTGCCACTCAATAAATGGCAACTTGCCGCCTGACCTTGCCGCTCAGTGCGTGGCCTAAGCCTTAGTCTTAATCCAGGAACCTTGGGTGTTGGAAACTGGATTTGTGGCTTCAGACTCCAAACCACAAATTAATCTACGTAAGGAAGGAAAGTTAACCGAGATCTTGTATCCTTGCGAAGACCCATCTAAACATCCTTTTACTCTCTATTTTCAGCAATCAAAATATAGTCGCTGCCAACCTGGAATTGTGGTCTGGTATCGGCCCATTTGGATCACGGTCAGTAGGTTCAATCCTTCCGGACCGACCGACCTTTAATACCCGTAACCGACAAAAAGTCCTGAACATCACCCTTGTCTCTGATCATATATATAAATTGGTAAGGAACTGGAGAGTCTCTGAAGAGCACTCTTTTTCAGACGATCGTTATCTCGAATTTAGCCCTGACGATGATCTGACTAATAAGAAGGTTTTTAGAAATTATGAAAAAATTGGTCTAATTGGTCTCTTTGCAGGAAGCGTTTATTAACGCTGATTCCCTCCCACCAACCTACTGAACCTACTAGCATAGATGATCTTGACAGTCTGGTCAGCACCCTTACATTGGCACTCAATGATGCCTTGCCTGTGACTTGACCGCTCTGCAATCCTTGAGGTAAAAATAAACTACCTTGGTGGAATGCGAATCTCAGGAAAGAGTAGGAGTAAAAAGTAGGCTCATTTTTAATCTTGCTACAAGCTCCCGCGAGACCGCCTATCTGAGCACTAAGGAATACACAACGGTGGCTTTCCTTGACGTTGAGTGAGCTTTTAGCAGTGCTAAATCAAAGGCAATTACCGATGCACTTGTAAGTACTTCGCTCGGAGTGTTGATCAATCAATTGCTCACATGCAGGATTATCAACACCCAACTGGGCGGAGTATCGGCCAGAAGACTTGCCTGCTGCGGAACACCCCAAGGCGGAGTCTTGTCACCTCTTCTGTGGAACCTGGTAGTAAATGAGCTACTGGTGGACCTGGATATGTCAGGCTGCAGAGTAATCGCCTATGCTGACGACATTGCTACTGCTGCCTCTGGTAAGCATTTAGATACGACATTGCTATTGCTGCCTCTGGTAAGCATCCAGATACTCTCAGAGAAAATTTGCAATATGCTCTCTGTCAGCTCAGCAGATGGGCCTTCAAATGTGGACTGGGGGTTAACCCTCATAAAACGGAACTGTGATAGACACTCCTATGATAAATAGCACCAGTCTCACTTTCACTGAAAATGCAAAATACCTTGGGCTTATTTAGGACAGAAAACTGAACGGGAAAGCCAATCTACTTGAGCACGTTAGGAAAGCCAATGTACCTCTCCATTCCTGTAAAGAGAGTATAGTTAGGAGCTGGGGTATGAAAACTGAAATCGCTCGTTCGCTGTCCGTTATTAGGCCAATATTACTCCATTGCGTGATCGTATGATGGTCTGCACTTGAAAGGGTTATCTACACCACTGAACTAGCTAAGGTGCAAAGATGTGCACGCATTTGCATCAGTGGTGCACTGAGAACTACTCCGCCTGCTGCACTGGACATCTTTTTCAACCTGCTACCCTTAGATATCTTTAGCAAACAAATTGCTGCCAGTGCGGCCATCCATCAAAAAGCCTGCTCTCAGGGGTCTAGTTATCGCATTGGCCACTCCTCAATCCTCGATCTTTTCAATTTCACTCACAAAAACACGGACTACACCTCGCCGAAACTGAGATTTGACCTAAATGATTTGAATGAAATGAGTTTTCAGAAATTTTTTGCGTTTACATAGATCTGTTATATTTTTAAAGTTTTCCGGTAGGCCATTCATTATTTTTGGAAATGTGTAATTTAGCTGTCTTCTTCCATAGTTGTTTCGAAATGATGGCATGTGAAATAAACCTTGAGCTCGTCTTCGTGTGTTGACCTCATGAAGAATCGGTACATTGAAACGTTCGTCTTCGTAGTACTCCAGTGTGACCGTCATTCGAAGATGCCTTTTACCGATAGAACTTTAAAGGTTTCACCGTGTTGGCTTTGTGAAATTAAGCTGATGATTGAGTTCTGCAATCTCTGCAACTTATCTAGATGGCTTTTAGCTGCGTTGCCCCAAGATAGGATACCATACCTAATTTTCGATTCAACTAATGCATAGTACACTTGTTTGAGCACTTGAAACGTTGAACACCTCTTTAGATAAGAGAACATTGCCTTCTTCAGGTCCCCTCTTACCTTTTCTATGTGTTTATGCCATATGAAGTGACTGTCGATAATAACTCCCAGGTATTTATATTCCTGGACTACCTCTATTATTTCTATCCGACAGTGGCGTCGCGTGAATTATAAAAGTGGGTGTGCGATTCGTGAAAACTTGATATTTTTTTAAATATCAATAATATTGCGATTACTTCCACAAACTTCCTTCTTCCTATTTATTCTTTTTCTAATCAAAATAAAATCAAAATTAGAAAAGCAATGTCATGATTATTTTATTTTTTTTTTATTATAAAAAGAAACGACTGAAAACAAAAACGTAACAAAAACTTAGTAAATTAAAGGCACTTCAACAAAAACTTAATACAAAACATAATAAACTATAATTTTGTATATATCAAATCGATTCTTTGATTTTTTTTTTGTAAAATCTTCTATTACTTTCGAATCAAAATCAAAGTTTTGGCAATTCCGCAAAGATGTCAGGAATTCTTTTTCTATGGTTATGGAAGACAATGAAGAAAGTCAGTCTTCCCCCATAGTGCTTCTATTCGAAATTTTAATTCGTTTTAAAGTTGAAAAGCTCCTTTCTGTTGTTGCAGTTGTTGATGGGATTGTCATTATCAAATGGCAAAGTCTTAAACATTGAGAAAGTGTTTGCTTTAAGTTTGCAGATGTGATGAGGTTTGCAATTTCAGTTACAGTTTTTTGCTTATAACACTCAGAAGGATATACCACTTTTAGTTCATTTTCTAACTTTAAGTAATTCATTTTTAAAAATATTACATAGTTCTCTTTGAGGGAAAGTAAGAGTTCGCTGGGGAATTTGGTATTGTAGGCTGTAAATTTGTCACTATCTAATAACTGTACAAACTTTATGGTTTTTAAATCTTTGTAACGCGCACTTATTTCAACCAAAACTTTTTCAAATATATTATTATGGATTTGCTGGAAATAGTCCTTGTTTTCAAAACGCTTATTTGGCAAACTTCCGTATAAATCGACAGTTTTCTCAAAATTAATTCCAAAGTCCTCATTTCCACTCATTTTTTGTATAAGTTCGGTACAATTCGCAATTTCTTTTATACACTTCTCAATATCCAAGGATTTCTGTTCGAGCAAATTATACAAAACGTCAGTTTGTGCGAATATAGATGAAAATAAATTAAAAAAAAAATGTTTTAAACTCGCTTAAGAACTGCAAATAACCGCGAGCAGTAACAGATATATTTTCTCCTCAACTGTGTTCTGTATCATCAATTATGTATTCGAAAACAGCAATTGAGTTCAATCTCTCCTCTCTTTTTCAACTAAATTAAGTAACCGCGAGTTGAATGACCACTTCACGTTACACACTGATGGAATTTTTTTGTTTAGCGTTTCTCTTTATAAATTATCTCTCCTTGCCGATGTTGAGAAAAATGATGCTAAACTACTTAATGTTGCAAAAAATTGCTTTGTTTCCTTAACACTTTGAATTGATTTAGAAAGCACTAGATTTAACACATGAGCATTACAGTGGATAAATAGAGCATGACTATATACTTTTTTCATCTGAGCCTGCACTCCATTGATTGGACCAGACATTACAGGTGCACCGTCATAGGTCTGAGCAACAATTTTCGTACCAATATCAAGTTCGTCAATTACATGTAAAACTACTTTTGTAATTGTATCAGCACTTTGGTCATTACTCACATCAAAAAATTTATAAAAACTTTCTTCACGCTCTCCGTTTTCCTTAACGTAACGAACTATCGACGAAAGGTGTGCTTTTCGAGAGATGTCTGTAGTTTCGTCAAATTGCACTGCGACAAACGACAAACTCGGTTCCCTGAATTTCTGTTTTAATCTCCTTTATCAACACATTACATACTGCTTCAATTAAGTCATTTTGAATACTTGCTGAAGTTCCCTTAAAAACTGTGGAAGTTTCCATGAATTGCTTAAATGCATGATTGTATTTAGCTGTATATTCACATAAGTCTTTAAAATTGCCTTTATTTAAGGATTGATTCAACGACAACGGATTCAACGTGACCCCCGAATGGCAACTCATGAATAGCCAAACAAATAGTGGCATCAATTAAAACTTCAAAAGCCCTTCTGTTTTTTGACACATTTTCATTAAAATATTGTGCAGATATTTTTTTTTGATTATCAAACAAATATTCAATTCTCGTTTTTCCGAACGTATTAAATGACAGAGCATTTTGTATGTGCGATATAGAAGTTCGTGCTTCGGGATCTTTTCATGCAAATGGTTCAAATCATTATAACCTATAGTGCTCCACACTTTTTCTTTATCATTACTTTGAAAAATTAAGCATGGCCAACAAAACAATTTATTTGTTTTAACCGACCCCGTCAGCCAATCATGTTGTTTATATAAATCAAAATTAAAATTACGCGTGTACTCTTTTCCATTTTTTTTGTACGTTGATTTAAGGTTTTTTAAATTAGGTGTTGGCCTACCGGCATCAATTATTGTTTTTTTTTCCGTTATATGTTCGGCCACTAAACGGTTTTTCTAATAAATTGTTAACAAGGTCTTGAAATTCATGTTCACTCATTATTCTGATTTTTCTTTCTACAAAACTATCGCATTAAAAAGTTTAGCGAACGCATCGCACGAAACTGTAACAGCTTAAAAATGAACATCTAAACGAAAAGAAGTTAACCGTTTACAGTTCACATTTTTTTACCTACAAAATAAAAAGAAATAACATCGCAGACTGAGGTGCATTGCTATTTTTCGTACGAGTTTACGTTAACTTCATCAAAATAAAAACATATGACGCTCTACGCCGTAGAGTCTACGGAAACAGAACAACAGAAAATAGAATGAATACAGAGATACAGACTGAAGTGACACGTGCACAGAAAACTTTCGTACGAGTTCACTACAAATTCATCAAAGCAATTATTTTATGTATGTATGTATGTACTATGTCGTGCGGTCGACGAATGACGACGGGGATGGCTAACGAGCAAAGTAGGTATAGTTTGAAGTTTGAAAATCTTGGATGGATTTATTTTTGGTGCACATTGATGTTTCGTACGAGTTAATTTTTTGTTTTTTAAATTCCACTGAACGATGATGAAGGGATTGTGAAAGAAAGTTTATGAAGGATGAATAATGTGTCCCTCTGTAGACTGTGTCTTAAAGGTATGACGGGTTGTGTATTTGCTGTGCATATTTGTGTGTGCTATTCTTATAGAATGTTCAATTAGAGATTTTTTGTCGTTAAACCAGGATGTGCAATGCACACCTTGCACACCCTGACGAGACGCCACTGCTATCCGACTATTGGGTCAGCTTTCGTTCTCGAACTTAATTTGTATGTAGCTCACTCTCTCTGTAGTATGGCTGGCGAATATACATAGCCTTCGTTTTTGAGGCATTTAAAACAAGTCCCATAGCATGACATCATTGTACTGCTCTATTGAACTCCTCTTGTAGAAGGTTTTTTGCTGTCTGATGCGATTTATTTGAAACGACGATAGCAGTATCATCTGCGAAAGCCATGGAGAAGCTATTTTTTAGTGTTCTCAGTAATTCATTGGTATATAAAATGAAGAGTACCGGTCCGAGTTTTGATCCTTGCGGAACACCGTATTGTACTTCTTCTAATTTGCTTTCTTTGTCCTCAATCTTCACAACGAATCTCCTGCTGCTGAGACAGTTTCTTAACCAAATGGACAATGGACAATGTACCGAAGGCTTTACTAAAGTCTAGGAAGAGAACAAGTACGTGTTTGTTTTCATCCAGGCTATTGTTAATAAAATTTGCAAATTCTCCTAACAGCTGGTTTTTAGATTTTCCTCTGTGAAAACAATATTGGTTTTTATGTTAATTTTTATATTTTTCAACAAATTTCCACAATCTGCAAACTACAACTTGCTCTAGGCACTTGACGATTGTAGGTAATATTGTTATAGGCCTATATTTTTCAATGCAGTTTTTTTTTATCACCTTTATAGATCGGTCTCACTACCGCAGTTTTTAAAGTTTTAGGAATTTTTCCTTGTGCTAAGCTCAGATTTATTAATTTAGACACTATTTGTACAAAAATATCCGCGTTTGGTTTAAAGTCCTGGCTTCTGATTCCATCTAATCCTGGTGCATTATTTACATTTAGTGTTTGTAGTATTTGTATACTTCAACTTCGTTTGTCTCTTCAACAAATATAGAGTTTGTAATAACCCGGTTTGTATGGTGTACTGTAGTACTATTACATTGATGCAGCCGAAAAATAATTAGCACACTCGTTGGCAATTAAACACACATCCTTCTCGTGTGAAAAGTTTCTAATGATTGTATCATCAATAGATGCTTTTTTTCTCCCCAATAACTCATTTATCAGTGCCCAAGTTTTTCTTGGATCTTTATATGCATGCCTAAATTGGGATATGTAGAAACTTGATTTGTGGTTTGAAATTTCTTTATTGAGGTGGTTTCTATACTGCTTATATTCATTCGCGAAGTTGTTATTTTGTCTGTTATTTTTCTATTTGCGGAACAATTCGTCTCTTTTAATACACTTTTTTACCAGCTCCTCTGTTATCCATGGTTTTCTATGTTGTTTTGTCGCTTGTATCTTATTTTTATTTGTTGCTTTTTCATATATATCGGACATTTGATTTGTGAGTTCATTATACAAAATATTTACATCCGTTTCATTTATAACATTAGTCCAATCTATTGACCGGACAGTGTCATTATCTATATTCGTACATAAATGTTTACCCGTTTGCTTTTTTTATTTCGGTTCCGTATATGGATGCGAAATGGTCAGAAATACTGCACTCTAAAATTCCCGAGTACATCTCATCCCGTGTGATAATGACTAGTATATGGTCGATAATTGTGCTGCTTCCGGACCTAGGATAAACTCGTGCGCTTTCTTTAACCACTTTAAATAACCCTTTTGACGCTAGCATTTATATATAATTATTAACATGTGCTAAATATATTTCTCTCAAATCAATATTCATGTCTCCTGTTATTATCACCTCCTTGCCTTTTTTAATTTGCTCAATATTATTCCCGATTTCGCTTACGAATTCGTTTATACTATTTTTTGGATAAATATGTTTTAGTTGTGTGTTATTTTTAATAGTTATTGATATACACTCGTACGAAAGCGTGTCAATATTTAATCTTTCATGTGTTATATTGTTTTTAATAAACACAGCTATACCACCTCTTCTGCGATTTGATTTATTTAGAAACTCCGCATTAAAACCATTAAGTCTGTAAAGACTATTTTCTTCATTTTTTATTTTCATTTCTACAAAAAGAATTATGTGCAAATGTTCTAAAATATTAGCTATATCTGCACAGAAACTATCCCAATTCTTACGCATTGATCTTATATATAAATTCATGCAAGAAAAATTCATTTTTTTAAATTCGTTTTATTTATGCCGCTAAAACTATTCATTACCCTATGTTTTACATTTAGTTGCACTGTATCATTTTCTTCGAGATCATTCTTTTTTACAAGAGAATAAATTTGTGATTCTGTTTCGCTCTTTTTAACTAATTATATGTGATTAGAATTCTTAAAGTTATATTGATTTTGAATTTATAATGTTATATTAATTCACACGTTATAAAAATTATATTAATTCTCACCCTGTTAAAATTATAATATGTTAACTAATATTGCACATATAATTTTGCGCACCACTGTAACACTCTAACATATGGCACAGCATTATATAAGCCTTAATTACATGATGCATAATTTATATATGTGTACATACAATTAATCACACGATCTTCTAGCGGATTGAAATCATTCGGCGTTTTTTTTGCATCCTAAAACAGCGGTGCCAGCCACTAGCTGCACTCCAAAGAAAAATTATTCAAAAAATATTGAATTATTGAACATTGGCGACCGTTCCGTGTTAAGAAGTTTTTTTTTTTTTTTGTACGCAATTTCGAGTCAGTTTTCTAAACGGAATACGTACTGTACATTCTTGGACATCTGTTGGAGATTTAAGTCGATTACTGTGGCTTCAATTTGACTGGAGAAAGTGTGGATTCTGGTGCCGCATTGTTGTCATCATACAAAACGAAAAGATCCTCGGTTACTGGACAACTGACGAAGTTTAAAAAATTCGTGGAAGCAGCTGATAATAATGTGTCAGTGCATGAGTGGGAGGTTAAATTGGGGCTGTTGGAGTCATACCTCAATAAATTTGATGATGCTCAAACCAATATAGAAATCTTAGACGGTGCTGAATTGGAAGGTGATAGGAGAAGTTCATTTGAGGATATATATTCGTATCTCAAAACCAAAATATTGATTTCTATGCATGCAAGGAGGCCTTCTGTTTCTACTGCTGCAGCTGGATCGGCTGCTGCGACTGGTTCAGCTTCTGCACATGAGTCAACGTTTCTGTATGCGAAACCCAAAACCGCCCGATTACCAAAGTTGGAGCTGACGAAATTCTCTGGCAAGTATATGGATTGGCCTGACTTTCTATCCATGTTTGAGACATTGGTGGATGGAGACGAAGAGCTTACGGAAGTTGAAAAATTCCAACACTTACGTTCTTGTTTATCTGACCTTGCGTTTAGGACTATCCAGTCTCTCAAAGTCACCGCTAAGAATTATTCCAAGGCCGTCGAACTATTAAAGGCTCGCTATAACAATACACGTTTAATCTTTCAGGCTATATTAAGAAAGTTTTTAATCTTCCCAACATTGATGGTGGTTCCATGCACAAATTGCGTGACTTGAGCGATAACGTGAACTCTCACTTAAAAGCACTCAATACATTGGGGAGTAAGGAAGAAATCATGGGTGGATTGCTGATTCATCTCGGCGTTAGCAAGTTGGATTCGAGAAATCGATCGAAGTGGGAAGAGAAAATGCCAGTCAAAATTCTGCTTAAATGGAATCAACTGTCAACCTTCATAGAAAGACGATGTCAAGCACTTACAACTATGGACAATGCATCCGGTGTTGGTCACAAACATTCAAATACATTCAACAATTCACGTAAGTCATTTAAAACAATACTAGCTCATAAGACTTTTGTCACATCAAATGCATCCTTTTTTGACGTTTTTGTAATTCGAACGATAGTACTATTTACACTTCTCGAGATTTTTCCAAGTTTTTACCGGAAAGTCGCTATCAGGAAGCAAAGGCTAGAAAGCTTTGCATAAACTGCCTTCGAGGTGGGCACCAAACTCGTACCTGTAATTCGAATAATTGCAAACATTGTTCTCAAAGGCACAATATATTACTCCATATGGGTTCTACCGTCAATTTGCCTTCCCAATCAACTTCCAAACCGGCAGACCGTCCAAATTTGCCAATAACTCCCAACGGTTCAATTTCTCAGCCAACTGATAATGCAAGCATTGTCCTTATTACTAAATCTTTCCATCAAGGTCCAGTTTTAATCAAAAATCAACGCGATGGTAAACCACTCGTATTTCTTGCAACGGTTTTAGTCCCTGTGCAAGATTGGTACGGTTCTTATGTACCTTGTAGAGCATTATTGGATTCATGCTCACAAGCCCACTTTTCCACAGATCCAATAGTTCAGCAGCTCAATTTAAGATGCATCAAGGCAACCAACCCTATTGGTGATATGTGAGAAATAAGTAAAGTGTCTAAATTTAAGGTTAACTTTTTCATAAGATCACGTTTAAATGAGTATACAGCGAGCCGAGGAGAATATCAAGCTCTCCGATTTTAATTTACCTCCAAATATCGAATAAGCAGACCCATTTTTTAACAAATCTCAGAGGATAGATTTGCTAATTGGAGCAGAAATATGTTTTGACCTTCTATCAGTTGGTCAAATTCGTTTGGATACCAATTTACCCCTTTTCCAAAAAACCCTTCTGGGCTGGATTGTGGCTGGAAAATTTAAGCCAAAGGAAGAACCACAGTTTAGCTTTAATATAGTAGCTCCAGATTCAGGAAATCAAGGAAATTCGGAAAATTGCGAGGGTATCGGAAAACTTCTTAAATCGTTCTGGGAGATTGAATCCCATGAAAATGCATCGAAAGACAAAACCAAGGAGGAAATAGAATGCGAAACCCTATTCACCGATACTCATTAGAGACTTTCATCTGGGCAGTTCTCTGCTCGCCTGCCATTTAAAAGATCTCCACATGATTTAGGAGATTCGGTTAAAGTTGCTCAAAAACGTTTTTATAATTTGGAATCTAAATTGTATCGAAACCCACAGCTAAGACAACAGTACGTCGACTTTATAAATGAATACATTCAGCTTAAGCATATGTCCAAATTAGACACTGAAGTCTTCAAAGAAACCCATTTTTTCCTTCCGCACTATTGTGTCACCACATCTTTACCATTCTCGTTCGCTTTCGAATGCATCGCTTCGCTATCACGGCTAATATCTCTAAAACGTACAGATGGTTCAGCCGCCTGATGATAACTTGCAATTAATCCTTTGGAGGGAAAAGCTGAATGAAAATTTAAGTATCTTTAAGTTGAATACAGTTACGTACGGAACCGCTCCGGCCTCATTTCTCTCTATTCGATCAATGACTGAATTAGCATTAGATGAAGAAGCAAATTTCCTTATTGGATCGAAAATCGTGCGAAAGGATTTTTATGTCGATGATCTACTTACAGGGGCATTTATAATTGAGGAAATCATTAAAATTAAAAATCAAACTACTGAGTTGTTGAAGAAAGGAGGTTTCCATTTGCGCAAATGGTGTTCTAACAATAAGGCATTCCTGAGCACAATTTCAGCTGAAAATAAACATACGTTCTTAAACATAAATCATAGTCAAGTAATAAAGGCACTTGGATTGATTTGGCAGCCTGAGTTAGATGAATTTCGTTTTTCTTGCCTCCCACTAGAAGTTCCACATATTGTAACCAAGAAATCGATCCTTTCCAGTATAGCTAAGCTCTATGATCCTCTAGGGCTCATTAGTCCCATTATCGTAAAGGCAAAAATATTAATGCAAGTGTTATGGAGAGAAAGGTTGCATTGGGATGAGTCACTTCCGCAACTGTTGCAATCTGTTCGGCTGAAGTATGGTAGTCAGCTGACAGAAATAAATAATCTTAAATTTCCGCGCTACGTAATTCTTCCAAATTCCAACATTCAACTTCATAGATTTGCTGACGCCGGCCAAAGTGCTGCTTGTATTTATCTTCGCAGTCAAGGGTAAGGTCAACGTACAACTACTATGCTCGAAATCCCGAGTAGCTCCAGTAAAAACAGTCTCCATTCCGCGGCTGGAATTGTGCGCTGCTCTACTGCCGTGCGAATTAACGGAAAGGGTTCGGATAATTCAACTGGAAAATTGGAAAATATTTAGCTGGAGTGATTCCACTATCATTTTGTCTTGGCTACAATCTGATGCTTGTAACTGGAACACCTTTGTTTCCAACAGGGTAGCAAAAATTCAAAATTTATCGAAAAATATTTCTTGGCGTCATGTTCCTACAAATTTCAATCCAGCTGACCTTCTTTCTCGAGGTGTTTATCCTAAGGAGCTGTTGGGGCTTTCCCTTTGGATCTCTCGTCCAGGGTTTTTATTAGATTGTGAGCTGAACTGGCCACCGCTGTGGAAAAATGAGGAAAATCTTCCAGAAGGGCGAAATTTAAGCCTATCATTTTGCTTGCCAGTATTAGAATTAAGGATCTATCTGTACACTGCAAATTTATAAATTCTTTTAGTAAATTGATATGAACATTTGCTTATGTATACCGCTTTTGGTATAATAAAACAAAAACAAACAAAACAAATATTTGGCGCAACAGCTCTTGAAAGTGCCAGGGCCTAGCTTCTCGCAACCATTCATGTTGTGTGCGTTATATTTTTCACACGAATGGAAGAGACCCACAGTTTAGTGCCGTATCCGAACGGCGATTTGAGAAGCTTTTTCGTGACAACAATACTCTCGGATGTTTGTCAGACGCTCGCGAGAGGTGGGACCGTGAACAAACTTTTTGGTGTTTTCTGGGATTCGAACTTGGAACCTCATGCGTAGTGATCCGACACACTAACCACTTACGCCACGGCGCCCGCTTTTGGTATAATGCTCGGTCTAAACATGAAAATCGTAGAAAGGGCCTTCTGACAACCCTAGAACTGGATCTCGGATTAAAATACATGTTACGCATGATACTGCGAAAGGAGTTTCCTGACGAATACAAGCAGTTAGCTTTCAATCGTGAAATAGGTTCAATGAACAGTCTGAAGTCTTTGACACATTTTTTGGACGAGTTTGGACTTATGAAAGTTCGTGGACGTCTTCAAAATTCTCTTTAGCGTTTCGCCAGCAAACATCCGATTATTCTCTCAAGGACACATCCTTTTACTTCGACGGTTATTAATCATTTCCATATTAAAAACATGCATGCCGGGTCTCAGTCTTTACTAGCCTTGCTGAGAATGCAATTTTGGCCAATTAGAGGTAAACATACTGTTAGGAAAGTCATCAATAAATGCATTCGTTGCTACAGAGCTCGCCCGCTTGTTATGCATCAATTACAAGGAAATCTACCACCTCAGCGTGTTTAAAGGTCTAGACCCTTCGAGCATTATTTTAGTTCGCAAGTGCATATTGAGCCGATTCATCAAGCCTGTCTGAACGACGGCATTCAATGGAAGTTTATACCAGCTCGCTCTCCACACTTCGGGAAATTATGGGAGTCCTCAATATAGATCGCTAAGTTTCACTTGCGCCGTGTCTCCGGCTATGTCTCATTATCGTTCAAAGAAATACATACTCCAACTTGTCAGGTTGAAGCAATTATTAATTCTAGACCCTTAAGTCCCATTTCAGATGATCCTTCTGATTTTGATGCACTTACGCCAGGTCATTTTTTAATCGGTGCTCCACTTACCGCATCTCTAGAGCCAGACACAACGGATCTAAATATAAGCAGATTAACCAGATGGCAGATGGTACGTTGCAGCACTTTTGGAAAAAGCTGTCCAGCGAATATTTGACCACCATTCAACAACGACGCAAATGGGAGAGAAGAGAAGCTAACGCCTCTGTTGGAACGTTAGTCATTTTGAAGGACGATAATATGCCTCCGTTGAGGTGGCCACTGCGCAGAGTGATCGAAGTCTTCCCTGGTGCTGATGGCCTCGTTCGACTATTTAGTGTTAAGACGCCAAATGATATTTTGAAAAGGGCCAACACAAAAATCTGCAAGCTTCCCCTCGATGTCGAACAATCATCGTCTTAAACGCAAAGCCTTCAACACGGGGTGTACGTTGAGAATTCTTAAAGTTATATTGATTTTGAATTTATAATGTTATATTAATTCACACGTTATTAAAATTATATTGATTCTCACCCTGCTAAAATTATAATATGTTAACTAAAACACCACTGTAACACTCTAACATATGGCACAGCATTATATAAGCCTTAATTACATGATGCATAATTTATATATGTGTACATACAATTAATCACACGATCTTGCTAGCGGATTGAAATCATCGAGGATTTTTTTTTGCATCCTAAAACAGCGGTGCCAGCCGCTAGCTGCACTTTGTTGTAAGCTAAGAATTTCTTTTCATTCATTCGATTTCTGGAAGTCAAGCAGCAAGCATCATTTGTTATAGTTTAATAAATGAATTTATTACGTTTTCAAATAAGCTTTGTTTCTTCTTTGGACGAATCGCGTTTGTTTTCGAGTATCAAAAATAATTAAAAAAATATTGAATTATCGAACAATATGTATTTGATGATCTTATTCAAATCTTCTTCATCCACTATAAGTAGTGACTTTGTATTCTCTCTCTCTGTTTAGCTAGTATTTTTCCTGCACTCTCCCACACAAAACTCCAGTTCTCCTCTTTGGCCTTTAATTAACTTTAATTTTGCAAGCCATAACAAACGTTTGTTGACACTGCTCAGTTGGTTGTTTATATATACATTAGCATTTACATTCTGGATGTTGTTGTTTGTGGCCATTTCACCTGTCATGTTTTGATTAATTTTTCCGAGGTTTAGTGACCTTGCTTGTTTTATAAATTTGGTTTTTAAGATATTAGCTTTCCAACTCGACTTAAAATACCGGTACATTTATGTGTTAAGGTTCATTCACAGCTCAGCGACCTGCGAATGCGAACGAGCGAATATTCGCCAATTTTGATATTTTATTCACAGCTACTTTTTTATCTGGTCGCGGCAATCCACGAATTTCAGTTGTCGTTCATTTTGTAACTAATTTCCTAAGCTCGGTTAACGAGGCCATTCAAATGCTGCTGTCGTTGCATTTGTGTGATCCAGGCGTTTATAGGCCTCCCTCCCATGTCTCGCGATGTCTTTGGAACGAGTTGAGCGAGCTGGTCGCGCTCTATTTTTCCTAAGATGGTTTCTTTGACGTAAAGGCTTTCACAGATCTTCAAACTTCTTATTCGATCAGGATATTTTTAATCTATATACCTATATATTCAGGTAATAAGGTTTAAAATTTTGTTTAACTAAGATGAAGTTTTAGAGACATTAAGTTGGAGGAGGAAGCCAGAAAAGAAGTTTCTCTCTACCAATATTCAGGTATAATTGAAACTTATAAGACTTTAGAAGAACAAATTTACTCTAGCAACTTTCACGAATGAATACACAAATCATTGACAATTGTTGAACGTATCAATCAGCTAAATTCGAACGGAAACTCATAACAGAAAAGTTTAAAATTACAGAAACACCCAGTAAACTTTTTTTTTTGTTTTTTTCACGGTTCCACCTCTCGCGAGCGTCTGACAAAGAGAGTATTATTGTCACGAAAATGCTTCTCAAATC
Organism: Brachypalpus laphriformis; assembly: GCA_945910035.1. Taxonomy (NCBI): domain Eukaryota; kingdom Metazoa; phylum Arthropoda; class Insecta; order Diptera; family Syrphidae; genus Brachypalpus; species Brachypalpus laphriformis. Next base: position 104,536,128 of record OX246754.1, on the reverse strand, counting down.
GCCGTTCGGGTACGGCATTAAACCGTAGATCCCTTCCATTCGTGTGAAAAATATAATGAACACAACATGTGTGGTTGCGAGAAGCTACGCCTTGGCACTTAAAGAGCTGTTGCGCCAAATATTTATTTATTTTTTAAGATATTCATCACTTTCACAAATATTTATCACTTTCTTAACCATGATTGACAAACTTACAAAAAAAAAGGATATGCATATGTATATGTATAGACTAGAAAGCAAGAATCATATAAACAAGACAGACGCTATAACAGAACACTTAACTAGAGAAGTGACACCCATAAAAATAATTACGGATTTCCTTAGGTAACAAAATGTTCAAATACATTTTATTAAATCTAATACTTATACGAGTAAGCCGATATATAATAGAACGCTTACACAGTCCATTAGCAGATATCTTACTAACCATGAAGCAAGAAAAGTTGATTAACAGAAAAATATTTAAAGCTTTCCAAATATACAACAAAATATACCACTTAACAATTGATATGTTCCCAGAACAACCATAAAATGCAAATATAGAAGCACTAGTAATGAAACTCAAGAACAAGCAAGAACAAACTATTGACAAAAAACAACCACAAAAGAGAAGATTATACAGACAAATAGGCTATAAAAAAAAACACATTAGAATGAACCTAACTTTAGAATTAAAAGGTTATACAATGAATACACATCAAATATCAAACGTCCAAGAAAATTTGCAGATCCGATCACTTCTACTACCATTGATAACACTGATGACCACAGCGATAATGGATTTACAATAATAAATATGGATGAAAGAGAACTGTGGGCGTTGGACTCCGCCAAGGGAGTGTTTTGTCACCTCTCCTCTTCATTGTATATATGGACTGGATATTGCAGCGTAGCCGTGGCGGAGAATGTTTCAAAGTGGGTGACTTAAGGATTAGTCATTTGCTCTTTGCGGATGATTTGGTCATCCTTGGGTCCTCCGAACTTCAGCGCGTACTCGATAGGTTTATAGCCGTTTGTGATGATGCTGGGATGAAAATGAACGTGAACAAATCGGAAGTAATGGTCGTTTCCAAAACACCCATTCAGTGCACTCTGCATGTTAGTGGAGTCTCACTGAAGCAAGTGGATAAGATTAAGTACCTCGGGGTCTTAGGCACGAGTGATGGGAAGAGCAATGCTGAGTTATCCTTTACAATTGGTCAGGTTGGATCAATTTTGAGAGAGTTTGGTCAATCTGGCCGAATTTAGTGTTCAAGCTAGATTATCGGTTCTTAACTCGGGGTAAATTCCAACTCTCACCTATGGTCATGGAATTTGGGTAGTGACCGAAAGAAAAAGCTCGTGGATACAAGCTGCCGAAATGAGGTCCCTTCGCGGTGTTGCCGGAATCACTCGTAGGGATCGAGTGCGCAACACCAGAGTATCCGACCCGCTTAACTTACTTACTTACTTACTTAGGTGGCGCTACAGTTCGGGGCGGGTTGGCCTTTACCAACAAGCCTCTCCATTTAGTTCGGACTTTAGCTGATTGCCTCCAGTTGCGCACTCCAAGTTGGTCGAGGTCCCCTTGAACTTGTGCGCGCCACCTACGGCGAGGAGGTCCTTTACTGCGTCCCTCGGGGTTAGATTCGAAGACTGCGGGCCGGAGCGTTGGTGTCCATTCGCTCTATATATCCTAGCCATCTCAGACGTCCAATACCCAGTCTTTTGACTAGGTCGATGTCACTGTACAGCTCGTATAGTTCGTGGTTGAATATTCTCCTCCAAAACCCGTCAACTCAAACGGGACCGAAAATCTCATCAAGAATTTTTCTCTCGAAGCGATCAAGGATATCTTCGTCCTCTTTTAATAAAGTCCATGTTTCAGCGCCGCAAAGGAGGGCCGGGATGATCACGGTCTTACACAGAGTCTCTTTAGTTGTTCGAGATAGGGCTTTACTGTTAAATTGCTCTATAAGCCCAAAAAAAACTGCAATTGCCTTGATTTCTGCACTAATCTTGGTTTCTGAGTTTACAGCAGAGCCAAGGTGGACAAAGTCCCTAAATACCTCGAAGTTAAAGCTGCCCACTGCGACGTTCTGTCCAATTGGTCGGTGTTGGCTGTCCCATCTTGTTGACAGCATATACTTGGTTTTTTCGTCATTTATCACTAAACCCATTTTGGCCGCTTCCGCCTCAATGCTTACAGACGCACCGGTGACAGCCCGCTGAGTTCTTCCGATAATGTCTATATCGTCAGCGTATGCAAGCAGTTGTACAGACTTGTGATATATTGTGCCTCCGGTGTTGGCTTGTGAGTTCCGCACTATCTGTTCAAGTGCAATATTAAAGAAGTCTCATGACAGCGCGTCACCTTGTCTAAAACCTTTTTTGACATCAAAGGTCTCGGTGCGGTCATAACCGACCTTGATGGAGCAGCGAGCGTTCTCCATCGTCATCCTGCACAGACGGACAAGTTTGGCAGGGATGTCAAAACTAAACATGGCTTTATAAAGCTCTTCTCTATAGATGCTATCATAGGCGGCTTTGAAATCGATAAAGAGGTGGTGAGCATCGATTTGGAATTCTTGGGTTTTCTCCAGGATCTGCCGAAGTGTGAAGACTTGATCGATGGTGGACTTTCTGGCCTGAAACCGCACTGATAGGGTCCAATCAGGCTGTTGATAAAAGGCTTTAGGCGTTCACACAATTTCGCAGAAACGATCTTGTATGCGATGTTGAGGAGATTCATGCTTCTATAATTGGTGCAATGGAGGGGGTCTGCTTTCTTGTGGAACGATGCTGAGATTCCATTCATCAAGCATACACTCATCTGACCAAATCTTAGAGATGAGTTGGTGTATGTACTCTACCAATTCATCACCAGCTGCCTTGAAAAGTTCGGCCGGTAAGACGTCAGGTCCAGCAGCCTTGTATGATTTGAGCTTGGATATTGCTATCCTCACGTCGTTTTGGTTAGGTGGACGGAAATTTTGACTATCATCGTCCATGTTGAATGGTTCATTCTGCCTGACAGCGGGATGTTGGTTTTCGTCGCCGTTATATAGTCTGCACAAGTAGTTTTTCCACATTCTCAGCACCGACTGTGATTCTACTACGAGGTTTCCATTTTCATCTCTACAGGTTTCTGTATGGATATTGCTTCTCTGACACGTAATTTTTACCTTTTGGTAAAACTTCCCCACATTGTTCCTGGAGTATAAACTCTCGATATTCTCAAACGCCCGCTTCTCATACTCTTTCTACTTCTTTTGGAGAAGCCGATGTTCTTCCCGTCTCTTTTGCTCGTAGAACTCACGAGCAGCTCTCGTCTTCTTTGGCAGTGGAGCTTTGTATACCTCTTGTTTGGTTGTATGCACTCGCCGGCACTTTTCATCAAACCAGGGGTTTCGCGGTGGTGGGCGAGCGAGACCCAGCACATCAGTCGCGGCATGTTGGCAGCGTTGCCACTGGTCTACGTCTTTTGATGCTGGCGGCATAGGGGTGACTGAGAGGTTTCGGGATACGCGTTCAGCGAAGACTCTGGCGGTCTCTTGCGATTGTAGCTTTTCGATGTTAAATTTTCTCACAGTGATTCTTCTTTGTTGCTCAGTTTGGGATATCCGCATTCGTACCTTGGCTACAACAAGGTAATGATCCAAGTTTATGTTGGTCGCTCGGAAGGTCCGGACATCCAGAATACTGGAGGCATGTCTTGCGTCGATCGCAATATGATGAATTTGGTTGATCGTTACATAATCATTGGACCGCCATGTCTGCTTATGAATATCGAGATGAGGGAACCATGTGCTTGCTATGGTGACATTTCGCTCCATAGCGAAATCAATTAGCCTTAGTCCGTTATCAGGCGTGGTGTCGTGCAGGCTATGTTTACCGACTGCCCTACCAAAGACGTCCTCCTTTCCTATTTTGGCGTTAAAATCGCCCAATACGAGGAGCTCGTAGAAACACTCTTTGGTGGCAGGGTACTTTTCTTCCGTGGGGGCATGAACACATATTAGGCTAGTGTTAGCGAATTTAGCCTTGATCCGGTTAGTCATAATACGCTCGCTAACGTGTCGGAAGCTTAAGACTTCTTGCCTAAGTATGACAAATCCGCATCCGAATAAGCGTTGCCTGTTGCCTCTGTAGCAATCACCGTAGTAGATGTCACAGTTTTTCATCCTCTTTTTGCCCGGCCCATCCCATCGCACTTCCTAGATAGCAGTAATATCTGCTTTATAGCAGTCTAGGGCCTCTGCTAATTGTTCGGCTGCACGTGGTCTTCAAAGGGACAGAACATTCCACGTACAGATCCGAAGGTCGTTGTCCTTATTTCGTTTGCTGGGGCCGTCATCAGTTGAGTCATCCTTATCCGAGGCTTTTGGTTGTTTCGGAACCATAAGTTTTTTACGTGGTAGGGAAGTTACACCGACGGCACAACCCCCAACCTGGAGGGCCAGTTCCTCAATTATTCCCCTAGGACGAAGTGCCGGTTGCCCCGTGCAGGGAAGGGTTACGAATATCACTGCAGCGCCCCCCAACAACTAGCGCTTGTCGTAAGAGGCGACTAAGGGGACAAATCAGATCTAAGCTAAATAACACCCAAGTGAGCCTAGCGACACATATACTACCTTAAAAACCCTCCCACAGGTGTGCATGCGAGTCCGTGGGTTGACACAACTGAAGATCACCGGTGTCATAGAAGAAAGATCAAGCAAAAAATAATAAAAGAATAGCATGCACGTGTCAAAAAACAAACACCTTCGCACTATGGTAATATTGCAAAACTGCATCATTATGGTAATATTTGCGAAAAGGAAAGACACTACCCCACCAGGCATTATTACTGCTGTGCATTGTACTGATCCTGGACCGAGCAGACATTTTTGGGTCAGAGCTATACGGATTCCGGGGGCTAGCAAAATAATGAAACAGTTTGGAAGAAATTTGAGGGTCGCGAGTGGGAAATTTTTTTTTTTTTTTTGGTGTGAAATATTGTCAGTGCATATGCTCCCCAAAATGGGTGCAATCAGAGAGATAAAGATGCATTTTGGGTAGATTTCCACAATCTGCTTAACAACATCCCAAAGGAAGAGTTTCTGTTTGTTGGAGGGAATTTGAATGGACAAGTCAAACGAAGACTATGAAGAGTGCCATGGACGACTAGGATATGGCACGAGGAACCTCCTGGTGAAGACATCCTAAGCATGTGCAAACCATACCATCATACCATGTTCATCAAACAAAGCCCACACCTGATCACTTACAGCAGTGGTGGAGATGAAACCCAGATTGACTACCATTTGGTAGGCAGTTTCATGAACCCTCGGGTAAAAGATTGCAAAGTGATCCTGGGAGAGGCAATCGCTCGGCAACACCGTCTCCTGCTAAGAGATTTTTTTATGAAAACACCGAAGAAAAGCAAACAAACAAAGGTCTCTGAGAAAAACAATTGGTACAATCTGGACAAAGAAAAAGGCGAGGCTTTTGTGTTTTCGTAATGAAAAATTACCTCTCTCACACCATCAACGGAGGTGAGGATGAAGAGTCCAGAGCACAAAATATGTGGGATTCCCTACAGCGAACTTGCTTAAAGAAGGCCAAATCACTGCTAGGAGCTTCAAAAGGCCACCATCAACACACCAAAGAAACATGGTGGTGGAGTGATGAAGCTAAGAAGGTGATAAATAAGAAGAAAGCGGCTCTCAAAGCCCCTCTGATAATAGTGCCGAAAAAGCTCGCCTGGAAATGGAATACAGATGTTGCAAGAAAAAAGCGAAGAAGAAGTGCGTCCAGATTCAAGCAGAGAGTACGGAGGGCCTGTATCGGGAACTGGAGAAAATATCTTCCCCGGTTGCTGATCGAAACCAGGCTATCCAGGAGCTGCAAAGACACAATATGAACAAGAGCGCAACCATCTTCAAAATAGCCGCCCAAAGAAGGAGGAATGCTCAGGAGATTCGTTCTCCAAAGTTCATTAACAATGCTTATGGCCAGCTTTTTGTGGATGACGACAAAATTCTGCAGAGGTAGCGGCAGTATTGTGAAGAAGATTTAAATGAACAGTTTCCCCGGCTATACTTCCAAGAGCCACCCCTAACGGTGAAGAAATACCCGACATTACAGTCGAAGAAGTTAGTGAGTCGGTCAAATACTCCAAAAAACGAAAAGCGGTTGGGCCAGACGAGATGCCCTCTGAGTTCTGGAAAAAGATGGGAGACATCGTGTTCAGATGGCTCAGAATTCTCATCTCCAAATTTGTGAGAGGTGATCCAATGCCGAATCAATGGAGCGAAAGTTACCTTCTCCCTGTATACAAAGGGAAGGGTGATACGTGAAACTGTGAAAACTACCGTTCGATCAAGCTGATGTCACACACCATGAAGATCGTTGAGCGGGTATTAGGTAGCCGACTGCGAAAAATAATACGCTTATCTATCAGTGCGGGTTTGTCTCGGGTAAGTCAATAACAGATGCAATCCAAAGTATAAGGATCAGAATGGAAAAACATCGTGATTCCTTAAAGGGTTTCCTTATTGTATTGGTTGACTTTGAAAAGGCATTTGACAGACAACCGCGAGATCTGATATGGGTGGCGCTAAGACATCGAGGGGTTCCAGAAACCTATGTACAGATGATCATGGACACGTACGAAGGAGCAAAGACAAGGGTAAGATGCCCCGCTGGAGTAACCGAAGAGTTCCCAATCAAAGTCGGGGTGCACCAGGGAAGCGTTTTAAGTCCTTTGCTCTTTATTACAAACCTTGATTATCTGCTTGAAGGTAAAGTGATGGACCCCAAGGTACATCGGGTGTTCTTTGCTGACGATGGAGCTATCAAAAGTGAGGATCATACATCCCTGCAACGAGTACTGATGTGTGGGTGGACGTTCTGGACAGAAATGGGTATCGCATTAGTTCAAAAAAGAGAGAGTACTTGTGCTGCCCTTTCTCTGATCCACTCAGGGCCATTCCAAACATTTATTTGAATGGAACAGTGCTTCCCAAGTACGAAAAGTTCAAAAAAAGTATGAGCGCTGCCGTTGGCCCATTAAGGGTTCCTCCGCCACCATCTCTATTCCAAGGTCCTGAACATTGGAAATTCCTTACCGACCTGTGATCCGACTACGTCGAAGCAGGTCGCGCAAGGTATACACTAATTTCAACCTAACTGGAACTATATACGCCACCATTGACTCCGTCTAGGGAATTCGTCCGCTGCCGCCTGGAACAGGAAGAAGTGCTCTAGTGGGAAAGCACTCTTCCCCCCTCTCTCATCTGCTGCCGCCGAGAATCCGCCAAACGGGGTTGGTTACCCATTTCTTGGATTAAGGTACTAGGCACCCGGCTGTCACCACGTGAAGGTTGAGAGTAGGAGTTGGTAGGCCTCAGCTAAGTGAAAACGCTTGTGTTTTCATATGATCGCATGCACTACCGTTTGACCAGCCCGAGGCGCTTAACATTGAGCAGCTAACTCTCCGAACGGAGCGATCTATGCTTCGATGGTTTGGGCACGTAGTGCGCATTGCCCCAAACCGGCTTCCAAGACGAGCCATAATTGCTCTGCCATCAGGTAGGCGACTCACAGGTAGGCCTAGAAATAGATGGTTGGATCAAGTCCCATATCTCTCCAGGAACCGTCTGGGAATTCCTCCTGATGAGTTGGAGTCAATTTTGGAGGATCTAGAAGGATGGAGGCTCCACCTGAGCATCCTAAGCCTGCGACCCTCATGAAAGATTAGGCAATTGAAAATGTATGTATGCATGTATGTATGTATGTATGTATATATGTATGTATGTTTTTTTTTTTTTATGGTTGCGCCAAAGGGTGCTAATCTTCTAAAGATACCAGTAGCCCGAGCTACTGGCATGCACGATTCGCAAACCTGAATACTCGATGCCAGGAATACGCCTACGTACTAAACAACACCCTGCACACTTCAACCACTCTCCCCGCGGGACTACCGTTAGGTATTACTTCGCGGGGCTGGTTACCTATTTATGCTCTTCATTCGCTGTCTTCCGCTCCTTGTTCCAAAAGTGTTGCCGGTTGGACTTGGTTGCTCTTTCTGACTCTTTCCAGCTGCCTAAGTTCCTGCACGATTATCGCTGCAACTTATTTCACCGCGTCCCATATTGCATTCGATGCTATCATATGGTGCACAGTGTTTTCGGGGGTTGGTATTTCTCCAATTTTTTCCTCCAGTTCTCTGTGCTCTATATGAAAACGTGGGCACTGAAAAAATACGTGCTGAGCGTCTTCTGAGGCCTCTCCGCAATTTGGACAGTTGGGAGTTTCATCGAGCCCAAACCTGTTGAGATACGCTCGAAAGCAGCCATTGGATATCCGGTATAAGTCGATGGGTCCATCTTCCCTTTGAGGACTGGTTTCAGCGCTCCTGCCATACTCTAATGCTTCGCTGTCTTTCTTCCAGCTTGATATTTTTGACTGACGCTTGAGGTTCCTGAATTTTGGCGTCGTAGGTCCTTTGTAGCTTGATAGCCAAGATAACCGCTGGTAGCATTCCCGCGATGACACATACTGCCTCGTCTGACACCGTACGAAAGGCACAGCATACTCTCAGCGCACATAGTCTGTTGACAGAGTTTATTCTTCTTGCGTAGGTCTTTTTCGTCATAGCTTTGGCCCATATGGGTGCCGCATACATAAGGATGGACTGCACCACCCTGGATAGAATAAGTCTCCTTTGTTGCCTAGGTCCTCCTATATTTATCATTATTCTTGATAAGGCACCGCTCACCCGAGCCGCTTTGTCACACGTTCTTTCAAGGTGCTCCTTGTAAGTGAGCCTCGCGTCGATCATCACACCTAGGTATTTGATAACCGATTTTGATGTCGTATTATGATCTCCTTCTCTGATGGTGATTTCCTCTCTTTTCTTGCGGCTGCTTACCAATACTGCCTCTGTTTTATGTTCGGTGAGCTCTAACCCGACTGCTGCCATCCACCGTTTGACTTTTCGGATACATTCATTTGCAATATCCTCTATTTCCTCTAGATGTTTTGCAACCACGACAATTGCAATATCATCGGCGAAGCCTATGATTTTTCCCTCATTTGGGATTCCAAGCCTTAGAACCCCATCATACATAATGTTCCAAAGGATAGGGCCTAATACCGATCCTTGTGGAGCTCCGCCAGATATGTGGTACTATTTTACTCCATCGTCGGTATCGAAGAGCAGAAACCGTTTCTCGAAGTAGCTCTGTATTATTTTAATTAAGAACCATGGCACCATCATTGACCTAAGCGATTGCACTATGAGTCCCCAATTCGCAGAATTGAACGGGTTTTTGACGTCCAATGTTATTACGGCACCGTATTTCTTTGCACCGCCTCTCCATCTCCTGCCCTGAATAGCTTTTTCCAAGGTTGTAGTTACCCTTCTTATTGCGTCTACTGTAGATCGAGCTTTCCTAAAGCCGTACTGTTGGTTGGAGGGTCCCCCGGCTTCACCAATTGCCACTTCTAATCGGTTGCATATGATTCGCTCCAGTATTTTACCCATTGTGTCTAACAGGCATATGAGACGGTATGACGAGGGTTCGTCTGGTGGTTTTTTCCCTTTAGACAGCAGCACTAGACGTTGCTTTTTCCATTGGTCTGGAAAAACTCCTTCTGCATACATCCAGGAGTTCCCTTTGCGTAACAGTTGGGATGTCCTGTACTTCCGGAGGTGGCTCTATACGCTCTGCTGGTATTTGAGGTGGAAACAACCCCGATACAATTTTCTGCATAAGGAGAGGGCATGAGGGGGAGGGTGCCCTAGTCCCTTTGAGTTTTGCCATTACTGTTCTATAGGCGGTGCCCCAAGGATTTACATCTGCTTGCTCGCAGAGTTCCTTAAAGCTATTGCTCTTACTTCTGCGGATAGCTAGTTTTAGCTCTCTTCGCCTATCTTTGAATTGCACCCGTAGGTCCTGATGTGTGGACAAACCTCTGGATCGCTGGAATAGTCTTCTGGCTCTATGGCACTTGTTGCGTAGCTCTGCTATCTCTTGGTTCCACCAGTATACTGGTGGCCGGCGATTTGTTGACGTTTTCCGGGCCATGGATGCGTCGCAAGCCCTAGTTACTTGTTTGGTAACCTCAGCGGCCATAGCGTTTGCTGTTCCTGGGCTTATTGTTGACTCTGCAAAAATCAGGGCGAAAGTGTCTTTGTCCATGGTGCTTATTTTCCACCCCATTCGTTGTGCCTTCCTTGAGCGTTCCTGGGTTGTTGTCCTAGGTTGTACTCCAAACAGGATGGCAAGGTGGTCGCTGTGAGTATATTGATTACTGACTCTCCAGTTGGCGCCTCTCGATAAGGAACTAGTTACAAAGGTGATATCAACTATGGAGCCTACACCATTTCTACTAAAAGTGTGCTCACTTCCTGTAATTAGCAATATTAGGTCTAGTGACGATACGGCTTCTAGGAGAGCTTCTCCCCTTCTATTGGTCCATGCGCTGCCCCAATTAGTGGCCCATGCATTGAAGTCTCCAGCTATAATCGTTGGGCTACGACCTCTAGCATCATCCACGAGCCTATCAAGCATACTTTGGAACTCCTCAATGGTGTTGTTTGGAGATGCATAACAGCTATAGATATGTACTCCTCTGACCTTTGCTCGCACGAAGCCTGTTCCGGGTGTCATAATTTTTCTTCAAAGGCGCAATCTCCGCAAGTCCAAATAGCAGCTCTTTTTGAGTCATCCGCAGCCCAAACTGTATCATCGAGATTTTTGTACTGCTCGCATAATACGGCAACATCTATCTTTAACTCGCGAACGGTTTGTGTCAAGATGTCCTGTGCCGCATGTATGTATGTATCTCTGTATGTATGTATGTTTGCATGTATGTATGTATCACCTTATATAATACTTAGTATTATGCCTTTTAAGGAACGATCTAGGCGAGGACTTATAAACGTAATAGGCACTGCCCAGAAATAGTTATTCGGCACGATCGATTATGCAGATCGAGAACAAATTGAGGTACACCTTGTGCATTAACAATTAAAACGAAGTACAGGAGGTAAAATTACAAATTTGAATCAATACACAATTAGAGGAGAATATGAAAAAAATGTTAGAGCTAGTAATAAAAGGTAGACAAGAAATAGAACGCCACCAGAACGAAAGTGAGCAGTTAGAGAAGACAACACTTAACCGTCTACAGCAAAAAATAACTTTTGACTAGGTTTCAGATGCTGGAAAAACTAATCGACAATTTTCTTGACACAACAGCCTCAATTTAGGTATCACTCCCTCAGTTTACTAACCACGGAAATTGTAATGACTAAAATGAACTTAAGTATATTATAAAATATTAAAGCAGGACGCTTCACTTGGGAGCGATCTGATAGACTCAGACATCGGGAGCCTCCTTCATTAGAAGCTAAAAGTGGTCAGGGTTTACATTACCTTTCTTGGTACCACAACGGACCTTCCCTGGTCTATGTGTGCTGGTGAAAGCTGACAGCCACCTCAACCTAACGTAGCATAATCAGATTTTAATATGCGATATAAAAATTACAGATTTGAAAAAGGCACGGGCGGATGGAAAAAGGGGGAGAGGAACAGAGGATATGCCGATTCGCGTTGGCTTTAAATGTTTGAAGGTTGTAACGATGAGGAAATACAGAGCCTGGTAGATTATTCCACAAAAGTGTTATTCGGCCTACAATTTTAACCCTGTATTTAACCGAACGTCCGAAGTTGAGCTTGAGGGTGAACTGATGTGCATTCGAAGCATGACGCGTATTGCGGCTGAAATTAAAAAGGGAAGGAATGCAGCTGGCTATTTCGCTGGAACATTTTTTTATAAAAAAAAAGCGATAAAAGAGGGAAAGACTGTTAAGGAATCCTAGACATATAGCAGAATTTTTCGCAACCTCGAAAATGTGATCGATCCTTCGAACATGGTTATTAATGCACATACCGAAAGCCTTTCGGATTCAGCTATGCAAGTTCAATTCATGGATAATGGTTGATGATTTTGGTTTCGCTTGCGAGACAAAAGACAGCATTGTGTTTGCCGTCAGATCAATAGTGGACCTGTTGCTACAAAAACCATACTGCCGGTCATTGAGGAGTTTACGTGAATGACCTTGAAAAGAAGGGACGTAAGTACAATGGGTCGGTAATTGGATAGGGAGGCAGATTCACCTTTTTTAGGCACCGGCTGGACAAATGCTGATTTCTTTCTTCTCAAAAAGAGCCCAGAAGAGTAGGACAGACAGAAAAGCTTACGCAGAGGTTTTGCCAGCGTGGAAGAACACCTCTTCAGAACTATGGGGGAGATACCATCTGTACCCCCGGATTTGTGTATGTTGAGACTTTTGAGTACTCCTGCAGCTGTACGAATGCAAAAGTGGACTTGCCCCATGGAAAATTCGACGCTCTCAAGTACAGGCGGAGACAAAGCACTATCTAGCAGAGTGGAGTTCGCTGCAAAGTGAGTAGGAAGCAGATTGGCTTTGTCTATGGAGCTGACAACTGGTATGTCATTGCAAATGAGCTTAGGGCTAGCAGATGAGGCAGAATTTTTAATATTTTTGACAAATGATCAAAAATGTTTACCTCCTGTGAGTCATTGTGGAATTTTTGCCTCAATCTTTGATCGTGTAACATTTTACACGTTGAATGTGGGCAATGCAGTTTTTTCTGGCTTGTTTAAATTTGTTCGTTTATCCTGAGATTATAAGACCGAATCTGTGGGAAAAAAACCGCATTCAAAATCGTTACCTAGTTTCGGAGTATTTGTTTCACATGCATTTACACATTAGATCAAATTAAATTTTTTTCTAAGAAAAGGATATGTGTACAGTAAGTATACAGTTGCGCAGAAGGGTCCAGATAAAGGAAATCGAGAGGTAAGACGTTGAAATCCGAAACAACGCTCGAGGAGGACAAAATCGTTGCTAAAACTGCAACTAAATAGAACATCTACAACGGCAATGCAGAAGCCCACTATGACGCAGAAACAATCCGCAATGTGGGAATATGCGACGCGATAACATCCATTCTGTTGGCCAGGCTTCCCGAAACCAGCAGTCAAGAAACCGCTTAAGAACTAGCTTCGCGGGGCAGAAGTTGACTGTTGAAATCGACGCCCCAAAGACCACCATTTAGGTCTCTCAACCTAAGCGATACAACGACAGCCTAACATTAGAAGCATGCGGCGCCACGGCTTCCACCGTAAGAAGGGATCTTGTCCGAACAGTACGGCTGCACAACTAGTTGCTGCTGTCTAAAGGCTGTGAAAGTGGAATCAGCGAAGTTATTGAGGAAATTCGCCTCTCGTGCTTTCCTGGTGGACGACATATGTGAATAATGCATCATCAAAGTAGACTTCCTGAAAGAACACGACGTAATCTTGGACAATGAGATGCAAGTTCCTAGGTACCGGAATGTAGAAATTCCCATGGGAATGAGAATGCAGCACGTATGGCTGGGTGTCGAATCGCCCAAATCAGAAAAATGTCACATCGGCCAAAAATTTTGGGCGATATGACACTACGACACATCGCCCAAAATTAAAAAATGACAAAACGCCCAAGAAAGTGGACTTATGTATGCCCTATCTTATTTGGCCGTTGTTTTCCTTGAGAGCTTTGTAGGTGGGACACAAGACCCAACATTTAATTTTGGGACCTACGTCCCGATGCGGTGGAACTTATGCCCCTGGGACTAATGTCGCTGCGCCAAAAATTGCGGAAAATAAATGTTTTCAACCTTTTTCGATTTGGTCGTCTTTTTTTGACCTTCCTATGTGTTGGTATTTTCAAATTGCGATAAAATGCCCATTTCTGCTTTGGGTGATTTGACATTCCATTTCTTGGTCGATCTGTCATAGTGTTAAATCGGCCAAAAATGTTGGGCGATGTGACATTTTCCAGATTTGGTGTTGGGCGATATGACACAGATCCATCTTCAAATAGCCGAAACACCATATCCCCCAAAATCACTTTTTTGGGTGTTTTGACATCATGTCAAATCGGCCAAAAAATAAAAATGTTAAATCACCCAACCTTTTTTTTGGTGATTTGACATTTTTTTTAGTTTTTTGCACTTTTGGCGATTCGACACCCAACCGGCACGTATATGGGTATTACTGAACAAGGATGAAGTCTTACCACCGTCATCTGAAATCATAATTTGGACAAAACAAATTACAGAATCAAACTAAGACGAGAAAAGTTCTTCAATCTCAACAATAACCGGGAAAGAAACTGCGAGACCTGCTTCATCAGCCAGATTGGCGGAAGTAAGGGAGATGATCCACAAGCACTGTGAACTGTATCAGGACCATCGAACCATAGCACAAAATCGAATCAACGAGTTTTCGGATATCTTTGGATCATAGGATGAGGGCGCCGTGGGGCTGTGGTGAGTGTGCCGGACCACTACACTGTCTTCGAATTCCAGGAAACACCAAAGGTCTTTTCATGGTCCCATCTCTCGCGAACGTTTGACAAACATCCGAAAGTATTGTTGTCATGAAAACCTTCTCAAAAACAAAATGAAAACTGCCCTTCGGATATAGCACAAAACTGTAAATCCCTTCCATTCGTGCAAAAAATATAACGCACACAACACGAGTGGTTGCGAGAAGCTAGGCCTAGGCCCTTCATGGCCTGTTGTGCCAAATATATCTGCATGTAGTATGGAGAGCATAGCGGAATACATCTGGTACATTATAGACAAGCCAAAAGAGAGATGCCAGGCCAGTTCGTCAGCCTGCCAGACTACTTACACTGGCGAAGCAGACGGAAGTTGCGGAGGTTCGTGTCAACGATGACGAAGGAAGGGCTTATTGTGGATTGTAGATGCAGATGCAAGTATCGTCGGGGTCCGAGTGGTCCTGCGGTGACCTGAGAGCAGTAGCATACTTCAGCAAAGTCCTATCCGAGCTCAAAAGAAATTACCGTGTGACCGGGTGAGAACTTCTGGCGTTGCTTCTAGCGACGGAACATTTCCATAAATAGCTCTACGACCGAAAGTTCTTTTTGTGCACAGACCATGCGGCTCTAAAATAGCAGCTACAATTCAAGAATCCGACTCAACTCAAAGGGTAAGAGCTGAACCTGTCGAACATATCCTGACGACAGCAACTCCACAAGAAGTCTACACGAGTGTTGAATATCTGATTATGTTGGAACGAAATGTTACAACTGTACCGCCTCCACTATGTTCCTCTTTCACCGCCGCCACCGTCCACGGCTGGTTCAGCATAAACAATAACTTCTGGTGATCATCACGCCACCCGACCATGACCACTTCTCTCGATCCCTTTAGCCAAGTTATTCGCGAAAGTAAATTATATTCAGTTTTATAGTTCACGTTTACTTTTTGCAACAATTTACATAAGGGGGAAGTTGAGAGATGTGTTCAGCCGTGGTAAAGTACCGAGCTGATGTACTGCCAAAAGTCCATGCTAGGAGCTTCGATTCCATAACTTTGAACGCCTCCATCTCGGCTATTGGCCGATCAATATCGGACCTGCTGCAGACCATAGCTCGCCTGTCGTCCCCTTTAGTTTTCCTAGGTTTTCTAAAAAAAAAGATTTATGGTCCACTTCGTTTCTTTTAAGCAAGCACAATCCTCCGGGAAAAGATGTGCATAGCGACTGTCTGCAGTGGGTACAACCTCTCAAGTTCGATTTCACACTCAGGCCCGCCCAAGAAGCAGACCAGACACTCAGGCCAGCACAAAAAGCGGACCAGACACTCAAGCCCGCACAAAAATTGGACCAAATACTCAGACCCGGTCAGAAAGCAGACCAGATGTTCAGGTCCAGACCAATGAACCGACCCCAGAACGAGCCAACCGGCCAGCCAGCTCAGAGTGTAAGAGAACAGAGCTGTTGAACATTGTTACGTATAGAAATTGTTAGCTACCGAATTATAATATTGTTAACTTAACTTATATTGTAAACGGAATCAATCTCGGTCAATAAGCCGTTAGACTAGACCGAGACTGCAACAAAACCAGCCATGTTCGATAACGAGCATCCCTCGATGTCCCGAGAGGCAGCTGAAGACAACCAGTTCGCAATAATGAACATCGGCTGGATCTATTTGCTGAGCAAGACGGAGTTGATCACCACAATCGCCGACAGATAGTTATACACGATGGGCACAATAAAGGAGCTACGACAGTGGATGATCCAGTACCTCAAAACCGCCCGAACGCTAAAGTCGACAAAAAATGTCTGCAAGGAGTGGGAAGACGGGTACAGAAAGGAGAATACGCTGATACAGACTCCAGCCCGTCCAACCCTGATGGCGAGAAAACCTCGCTGTATACCGAAACTCCATTGTGGCGGCCTTTAATGTATTTCTATTCTATGTTTTGACATGACATTTTAGGAGGTGTTCATGCACCGACTTAAGCATTGAGGGTGTGTGATGCGATTGATAATTGGACGCCACATCACCCCCCTCATGGGAGTTTACGATTCATCTTATATAGGAGTAAAATAATGTTATAATTAAAATAAAATAATGTAATACAAAGTTGTAGTTATTTTAGTATTATAATAGTTGTATTAAAGCTATTGTTTTACATTGCAAAGTGTTTCATGGTGCGTGTTGTTTAATGCGTGTTGTTTATGCGTTAGATGTTATAGACGGTTCTACTAGTTTGTCAGTTTTTACCGAGTAACAGCTGAGGTGCAATACCAATGCAGTGTCGGTGCAATGCCGATGCAGTGCAGGATGTGGTGCCGAGTATGGGGTGAGTTGCAGTTCGGCCGCAGTGAGGCTGCAGTGAGTCGCTTGTCGGCTGCCATGAGTATGCAGTGAGTCGCATTATGGCTGCAGTGTGCGGTGAGTCGCATTATGGCTGCAAAGTGGCTGCAGTGAGTCGCAGATCGGCTGTCATGAGTATGCAGTGAGTCGCATTATGTGCGGTGAAGTAAAAAGGAAACTCAAATGGAACTGTTCACTGTCGCGAGAGCAGTGATGAAGTGATCGAGAAAAAAAAATCTAAACCAACAGTTTTATTTGAGCCTTGAAGGCGAGAAAAACTTCAGTGCTAACCCGCGGCAGCATCTTCTTCGACTACATACGTTGACGCAGTGAAGATGCTTAGTAAGAACCCAATGATCCAGGAGGGCGATTGCAGTAGGGCCGCCCATGCTGTAAGGTCTTCGGGCTAGGGTATCTGAAGCCAAAGTGTAGTCAACCCACTCTAAAGGGTGAAGTGAGCGTTCCATGTAAACCGTGCCGAGGGATGAAAGGCTGAGGGTTTTTATCAGTCCCTAACGAGCTCCTTCAGGTGCCCTGGCAGGGGCTGCCGTAATAAGCCGTAACACCAGTAAAACCGGCTATGCTGGCGGTGGACACTTCTCACCGGCTTACTCGTGGGAACATGAACAAAATTTCAAACAACAAATCAAACAAAAAATAAAACAAAAACAAACACAAATTCCGAGGCTTTGCCTCTCAACGCAACGAACAAGGACAATGAACCGACCGACAAACTTACATACAGAGAGACGACGGACAACGGCAATCACACGAACCCTTTGGATTCTGATTCCAGATCCATTGGCAATTCCGCTTCCGATGCGGAGTCCCAGGCAAAAGCCGTATCGGCACGTTGCGGGCGCGCAATCCAAAAGAGGAATTCCCCCAGTGCAAGGAAGTACAGAAACCTTCGCTTAGCAAAGCATCTGCTAGCACGAATTCTCGAGAAACCAGAGTAATCGTGGGAGCAGAAGGACAAAGAGACGCTACGCTGGGCGGGTAGCATTATCGCTGAAGAGACTAGTCAACCCGAGTCGGGTGGACAGGCCCCTTCAAAAAAAATCCGACGGCTTGGCCACCGACCTTTTGGGGCGCTTGTTGGTACCTTAACGGTGCAAAGCTCCTGAAATGTAGCAACAGTAGCTCCATCGCGTTCCTCAAAGAGGCAGTGCCCAAACTCAACCACCTTTGGGCTAAAGCTGACCTATCAGTCTGTCACTCGAGCGAACTTGGATTCCTCCAGGACCATGTAACGAATCGGATATCCTCAAACTTATCCAAATTCAAAATCCAAACCTTCAAACCGCCAACTGGAAGATCATCAAAGCCGACGAACCGGTAGAGGCAGGAAGGCTTGTTTCATTCCTCCTCAACCAAGAATCTTCTACGGCGTGGAAGAACTGTGGCTGAACGTTCATGATAAAGACGAAAGACTCATCTCAGGTATGGTTTCCTCTCTAAGCAGCCTTGGATTGGATACTGAACCAGATAGCCTTCCGTCTCACTCACAACCGACGGCTCCCACTTCGACCCACAGAGGTAACTGAGCTGCCAAAGCATAACAGTGGTGAATCTTCCGAGTCGGAGGATGGTGACACCACAGTAATAGAGGCATCTGTACCAGCCAGGAATGATGATCCGACTAGTACAGATTAATCTACACCACTCGATAGCAGCTTCTGCTAACCTTTTGCTCCGCCTGCAGTCAGGAGGAGAGGACATTGCTCTTATCCAGGAACCTTGTAGAAGGAGCGACAACCGCATAGCTGGATAAAGGGCAAACAACTATTCTCTGCTTTATGCTAAAGGATCAGGTAAACCAAGATCCTGCATTTTAGCGAAAAATAACTTAAGAGCCTTCTTCTTACCTAATTTGAGCGATCCGGACTTCGCATGTGTGGAGTTAGACCGCGATGGGAAACACAGGCTATGGATATCATCAGCGTATATGCCCTATGATGATATAGGCCATCTACCAACACTTAATATACGCAAGACGATAAAATCAGGCCAACCAAGCAACATTCCCCTAGTGATAGGCGCTGACGCCAATGCACACCACAACCTCTGGAGAAGCAGTGACACAAACAATCGAGGTGAGCGTCTTTTCGTCTTTATCATAGAAACTAACCTCGTAGTATGTAATATAGGTTCCGGACCTAGTTTTACTAACAGAATTAGGCAAGAAGTACTAGATATTACTTTAGCCACCAACTCCCCAAAGGTAAATATTAGTAAATGGTTGGTATCGAAAGAACTCTCTTTTTCGGACCATAAGTACATACAATTTAGTTTCGAATTTACCAAACCTCCATTAAAGTCCTTTAGGAATCCTAGGAATACTAACTGGCAGGTTTATAATACATTTTTAAATAAAGAACTCAACACCGAGCTAACTCAACCTTGTTCACCATCTGAAATCGACCAGATGGTTGACAAAGTATCCAAAACGATGAATGAAGCCTTCTTGAAAGCTTGTCCGTTAAGCAGGCACAAAAATGGCAATAAACCACCTTGGTGGAATACTAACATAGCAAAACTCCGAAATGACAGTAGAAAACAGTTCAATATAGCTAAGTCTTCACGATCTCCAGAAGACTGGGACAACTATAAGAACGGCCTCAGGCTTTTTAAAAAAGAGATAAGGAAAGCTCAGTGAGAATCGTGGAGATTATTCTGTAGCAATATAGAAAGGACAAAGGATTCTAGTAGATTGAGAAAAATACTTTCCATATCTCCTCACATCCCTAGTTTTATTCAGAAACCTAACGGGGACTGGACAATGTCCACAGAAGAAACTTTAAATCTCCTCATGGACACGCATTTCCCAGTAAACTCTATAGATACTAACATATCTATACCACAACACCACTCAATCCTGGACGTTCCGGCGGGAATAATAAACACTCATACAATTCATTGGGATGTTAGCAGTTTGCTCCCATACAAATCTTCAGGATTAGATGGTATCACACCAGTAGAACTACAAGAGGGCATAAAACCCTTAGCCCCCTGGCTCTAGCTAGAAGGGATAATTGATAATTATATTCGTTCTCAACTCAAGGTACAAACCTTATCTAACTCCCAGCATGCTTACCGGAAAGGTTTTTCAGTGGAAACAGCTCTACACTCGTTAGTAGGCACCATTGAAAAATTTCTTGCCGTTAAAGAATATACCATGGTGTCTTTCCTTGACATAGAAGGCGCCTTCAATAACGTCAATACAGAA
This sequence comes from Brachypalpus laphriformis, assembly GCA_945910035.1. NCBI lineage: Eukaryota > Metazoa > Arthropoda > Insecta > Diptera > Syrphidae > Brachypalpus > Brachypalpus laphriformis. The sequence goes on along the minus strand of OX246754.1, from coordinate 104,516,161 downwards.
TTCATCATAGGAGCGCTCGCTAACCTGGAGGTTGATTGTTGCTTATGCATCTGGATAGAGCGAATGCTGAACAGCAGACAAATTCTGTCCGATCTTGGGTACTGCAAAACCAAAAGGTTAGCGCACAGAGGCACTCCCCAGGGTGGTGTTCTCTCTCCGCTACTTTGGATATTAGTAGTGAATAAGCTACTCACTTCACTAGAAAATAAAGACTACAAGGTCGTAGCATATGCTGATGACATCGCCGGAGCAATTTCAGGTAAATTCCCCCAAACCCTAAGATATCTAATGAATTCGGCGCTAAATTTAGTAGCGAAATTGACGGACAGCGTTGGGCTCAACGTAAATCCGTCCAAAACCGAACTAGTACTTTTTACTAGGAAATACAAAATCCCGATCATATTATCTCCCCCTAAGCTTAGAAACACGGAACTCAGCTTTACAAACAAAGCAAAATAATCCTTGATAGTAAACTTAACGGGAAACAGAACATTCTAGACGGTACCAAGAAAGCAGAAATCGCCATCAACACCTGTAAAAAGGCTATAGCTCCTAAATGGGGTCTTCAACCTAATATAGTCAACTGGTTGTACCTGGCGGTGGTCAGACCAATTCTGCTTTATGGTGTTCTCGTCTGGTGGCCTGCACTCGAAACAAGGTGCAACACAAACTCTATAGAAAAAGTACAGCGATTAGCATGTGGGTGCATCACAGGGGCTCTCGGGTCCACTCCCACAGCCGCCTTAGAAACCCTACTCAATATTTATTTTGCCCATTGATATCTTTGGGAAATTGGTAGCATCTAAAGCAGCCCCAGCCCAGCAGATGATGGTACTATTCTACAATAAATGACGCCAAAATTGAAATCTATACAGGTGGTTCCAAAACATCGGAGGGTACAGGCTTGGGTATATTTTCGGAAGTACCTTTGTTAAACGTAGCTCTCCGACTTCCGGACCGCTGCAGCATTTTTCAAGCGGAAATATCGGCTATTCGTGAAGCAGCGCGCAGACTCTCTATGTACCCGATAGATGGTAGGTCGATCGTCCTTTACATAGTCAGTCAGTCAGCGATTAAAGCTCTGGAAACGCCAACAATAAGACCTAAGTTGGTCAAACATTGCCACGAACCTCTTAACGAGGTTGCGGACGCAATATCACGATTGCGGATGCAGTATCACTCTGTGCTGGGTCCCAGGACACAGAGACATTCCAAGCAATTATAAAGCAAGCTACTGTAAACGACAGATGGAGTTATCTATCTACGTGCGTATCGACCAGAAAGATCTGGCCTCTCTTAGACGCAAAGAAAACCAAAAAAAAACTTCTTTCATTAAATAGAAGGAACATAAGCCTCACAGTAGGAATAATCACAGGTTACTGTTTGTCCCAGCAAATGATTACCGTAGAAGCTGCAGAGATGAAGAGGAAGAGGAGAATAATCTCCACCTCCTCGGCACATGCCCAGCGCTAGCTGCCCTGAGAAAGAAACTATAAGGGGAATACTTCTGTGAAGATCTAAGTGACCTGTCTAACATAGACATTATAACCTTATACAGATTCATAGAAAAATCCAACTGGTTTAGTTGATTCGATTGAATCAGTCACCCCCAATACTTGCTTGTACACTATACATTCCCGGTATACACCGACTTAGGGTTGATCGAGTCAGTTACCCTCTCTAGCCACTTCAAGCATAGTTATTCTCACCCAACACCCTCCTGAGAACGGTTAAGGTTCCCTCGGTAACCGGTGATTCTCCGGTCCCAACTCTGTGTGATATCACAATGGACCCAAGTGGTCTAAGTGTGTCTTGACTCTGTCAGGAGGAGGTAAGGACCTAACCTAACCCGCGGCAGAAGGAAGGAAAAAAAATAATTTTTTTTTTTTTTGTATACTCAAAGAAAACTGTTGGCAACCACTCTAGTCTGCACAACTCTACACTTTTGTCACACGTAACCATATATTATAGCGTAAGAAGAACGTACTTAACCCACTGCAGCCCGTGCTACTATATTAAACCGCGATTGCAAACAAGAAAAATATTTAAATGAGCAATTGGCCCAACGAAACAGTGTAGCACGTAACCGTACACGAAATTTAAATAAATGTGTATGTATGTATATAATATAATTTATTATGTGTATACTCTTTTATACTTTCTACTTTTTTTATTTTAAAAAAAAAATATAATAAATACGTACAGGGTGTACGCCGGGAACGTATACTACTTTGTTTTGCCGCCATTTTGGTAAACATTAGTCTTGACAGTTCATATTTGGCAGTCGTGAAGTAGACACGTAGCGAATTTATTATGGAAAAATATTCGATAAACCAACGTGTTTTAATCGTTAAAACATTTTATCAAAATCAATCATCGATTACTGTGACGATGAGAAAGTTACGTGAAATTTTTGGGAGAAACAACGTGCCAACAAAACGCAATATTTATCGTGTAGTGAATGATTTCGAAGAAAGAGGGTCTGTAGGTGATAGGCCCAAGCATGGGCAATGGAAAACCCTCAAATTATTCATCATCAGTCACCTTTGCATCCATTAAAAGTAACAGTCTGGTGTGCAATTTGGTCAGGAGGAATCATTGGACCTTACTTCTTTGAAAATGAAAACGGCGTAACGGTAACTGTGAATGGGGAGCGATATCGTGATATAATTGAAAACTTTTTAACGCCACAACTGCATGCTTTGGGCTTGATTAACATGTGGTATCAACAAGACGGTGCCACATCGCATACAGCCAGGATTACAATGGAATTACTGCGAGACCTCTTTCCACAACAAGTTATTTCAAAAAATGGTGATGTTGATTGGCCTCCATGGTCGCCTGATTTGACTGCTCCTGACTTCTTTTTGTGGGGATATCTGAAAAGCAAGGTTTATGCAAACAAACCAGAAACGCTTGAGCAACTCAAACAAAATATTCGTGATGAAATTAATGAAATACCGCGTGAAATGTGTGAGAATGTAATGAAAAATGTGCTCAAAACGGCTCGCATTTGTGAGACTAGCAGAGGCGGACATTTACCTGATATTGTATTCCATACATAATTGCCGACATTAAATAAAACATTTATCAATATAAGATCCATTCTCTTTCATTTAATCAAAAATTATAAACAAACAAAGTAGTATAGCTTCCCGGCGGACACCCGGTACTACGCTGCGGTTGCTCCGATGACCGCTACTGTGGTGTGTGACTTTTGTTTTCTTGTTTTGCTGTGGCGTTTGAGTTTGCCGATGAGGGTGCTCCGCAACCACCAACGTTGCTGTTGTTGAGTGGGTGTGAGGGTACTATGCTGATGCGCTGGGTCTCGTTAGTGCTGTTGTGTAGCTTTGGAGGGTGCTCCACTGCTCGTTGCTGTTAGTGATGTGTGTGTGTGTGTGCTGATGATGACGCTCCGTTGGTATGTGTCGCTATGGTGCGTGAGTGTGTTGATGGTGGGGCTCCATTAGTTTGTGTCGCTGGTTGAGCGTGTATATGTGCTGATGATGATGGCGCTCCGTTGACAATTGTCGCTGGTGGTGCTCTGTTGACACGTGTTGCTAGTGGTGCTATGCTAGCACGTGGGCTAGTGGTGTTCCGTTGTCACGTGTCGCTAGTGGTGAGCATGTGTGCACTGTGGTGGCGGTACGTGGTGTGTGTGTACTATGGTGGCGCTCCGCTAGTCGTGTCAGTGCGTGATGCGTGTGCACTATGGTGGCGCTTCGCTGGTCGTGGTGGTGCGCGGTGTGTGAACACTATGGTGGCGCTACGCTGGTCGTAGCGGCGCTTAATGCGAGTGCACTGTTGGTCGTGGCGATGCGTGGTGCTGCTGGGGATTGTGCTCCGTCAGCTCGTAGTGCATCGTTGGTCGTGGTGGTGGGATTGCCGAACTCTTTCGGTGTCCATGGTGCGTGTGATTGGTGTGGAACGTGTGGTGCGTGCGCTGATGCTCTGTTTTTTTCTGCGTACTAGATTGGATGTGACGCACGTGTCCGATGTGCTAAATGTAGGCGACGTGCAGACGTGGAGGAAAAATATGAAAATTTGCGCTTAATTTATTAGGTGTCGGGGTCACCAATTCGGCCGACTCCGTGGACATAAAAATATAAAAATGTAAAAGAATACTTTCGTTAGGTGTGTCTTTAGCCAGACGGTTTATTACACTTTGATGCCAGTTCACAAAAAGAGCAAATGCCCGCCATTGCGGCGGCCATTTATGTATTTCTATTCTATGTACTGACATGACATTTTAGGAGGTGTTCGTGCACCGACTTAAGCATTGAGGGTGTGTGATGCGATTGATAATTACGCCACACTCGTGTACACAACTGACGACATCTTTGACCATGTCCTTAGGGATGCAAAGTAGCTAGTTTCCTTTGCCGTCATCCTTTTAGAGAATGTCATGTTCAACGGAGAGTCCATTCTAGGGCCCACTCTCGAAACTTCTCATAATGGCTTTCAAGCACTCATCCCTTTCTTGCGCCATTTGAATGCGGAAAAAGAAGTCACTTGAAATTATGATATATAATATAATAAATTTGGTGCAACAGCTCATTAAGTGCCTGGGCTCAGCGTCTCGCAACCACTCGTGTTCTGTGCGTTATATTTTTCGCACGAATGGAAGGGACCTACAGTTTAGTGCCATATCCGAAGCACAATTTTCATTTTCTTTTTGAGAAGCGTTTCGTGACAACAATACTTTTGGATGTTTAAAGAAGGATGTAGAATCTCACCCGCAGTGGTCCAGCAGACTAATCATTACGCCACGGCGGCATCCACAATTATCATACCTGTCGAATTTCTGCTAAGGGCATCTACATGTTTCATCCAACAGCCCGGGCTATATTCCGGGTTATAATCATTATCTTGAAGAAGTAAAGCCCAACCGTCGACTCGGGGAGGGACGTCCTTCTCTTCCATTGTCGATTTGAAAGCCGCGCAGTCGGTAGCGATCTGAAATTGTATACCAAGTAAATAGGTGCAAAGTTCCTTTAAAGCGCTAACAATCGCAAACCCATCCAATTCGTAAGTACAATGTAATTCCTATGTGGGGCTGAACTTCTTGCTGGGGAAATAACCTGGATGAAACTTACTATCGTGTGATCAAGGTCGCCTCAAAAGCCCCATCAAAGCCGTGTGTATGTTCAATTCCGTTTCGGCTTGTTCCTTGTATATCTTCAAAACAGGTTCAGACACCAAAACTTTCTTCTATTCTTCAAAGGCCATCTTTTCTGAAAGTCCAAAATTGGAACGCTGATTCTTCTTCAGCAGTTCCGTCAGTGTTCTGGCAGTGATGGAGTAGTCCTTCCCAAAATTTCGGAAATATACGGTGAGCCACAGGAAGCTCTGGACCTTCTTGATAGACATCGGCTCAGGAAAACTCTTAACAGCCAATATTTTTTATTCGGATGGCTGAATCGTAACCTTCGAAATGTTATATCTGAGATATTGTATAGCGCGGCAGAGGAATTGGCATTTCTGCCATTTTATTTTCAAATCCTTCTTCTCAGCCTGTGCCAGCGTCTTTCCATACACTGCTCTTCGTTTCCCTCAAAACAATCAGGTCGTCTATGTATTTGACTAGATACCCCTTCCTAATCGGCCGGCGGCTGCAGAAGGATTTTTCTGATGAATTTCTGAAACACTGTCGGCGAACTCTATGGCTAATAGTGGTTGTAAAAACTCTCCTAATACTTTTGTCACATATGTGGTAACTTTATAGTTAAAAAAACATCAAGGGAACATTACTGACTTTATGAAAAAAGTATACTTCACATATTTTGGTGTAGAAATCGGTAATCAAGAGAAATGTTGGGTTCTTCACAAAGTTATGTTTGTGTCGAGGATCTTAGGAAATGGTATAAGAAAGACAAGAAAGCTTTTAAATTTGCAGTACCCATGGTATGGAGAGAGCAAAGAAATCATTTAAACGATTGTTATTTTTGCAGCATTGATGTTTCTGGATATAACTCCAAAAATAAGAAAGTATTTGTCTATCCTAACCTTACTTCAGCTGAATAAAAATAAATATTTAGCGCAACAGCTCTTTAAGTGACAGAGCCTAGTTTCTCGCAACCACTCATATTGTGTGCGTTATATTTTTCACACGAATGGAAGGAACCTACAGTTTTAGAGTTGAATCCGAACGCCGATTTGAGAAGCTTTTTCGTGACAACAATACTCTCGGATGTTTGTCAGACGCTCGCGAAAGGTGGGACCGTTTCGAACTTGGAACCTCATGCGCAGTGATCCAAAACACTAACCCCTTACGCCACGGCGCCCACTTCAGCTGAGGGTCCTGTAAAGCATGGACCGGGACTTCCTGTCCCTGAGCCACCTCAGTCTATTGATGACGTTTTACAGTCCAGTCCTGAATTTAGTGAAAGTCAACCGAGTACTGATGAGTTCCAATGTAGCCAATATAATAAATAAGTTAAAAACTCTTGGTTGTCTGATGAGGCTTAAAGTCCACTTCTTGCACAACCATATTGAGTGATGTGAGTGAAGAGCAGGGGGACGGTTTGATATCAGGGACGGTGGAATATCAACATAATGGGTGATTACAGTTGGTCACTTCACAGAGAACAACAAAATGCATCACATCGGAGAAAAAGCTATACAAGAAACTTTACAAAGAAAATCGAAGGGAAATATAAAAAAATAAGCACCTAGACTATTCTTATTTTAGCAGCGCTGCTCTTATGACCTCTGTGACCACAATTGCAGCAGCGGCAGGGCCTGCTGTTAGAAGACTGCCAATTATCTTCGTTTTCGACATAGTCTGTTTATATTTAAGGTATAGAAACAGTTTTTCTCGAAACTGTTGCATGTCATTGCTATCGTACAATATGCTCTTATTCATCGGTAAATCGTCGATCCCGTCAGCGACGTATGAAATGATCGAAGAATCTTCGACCCGACCCTTGGCCCCTATCTCTCGCATCGAAAGCAGGTAGTTGTGCACGCTTTCACCTTTATTTTTTCGCCGCTACGGCAATCTTTTATGGATATCCGCAACACTGAAAATTCCTCTTTCAAGAACTCTCTAAGCTTGGACCATGTTCATATTCTTTGACTTTATCTAATCGCCAACTTAGGTGAACCTTCCAGCCGTCTTCCAAAAAGCACTGTATCGACATGCGTTCATCTCATCGTTTGTCCAGCCTGTTACACATCCTGTATCCAGCTACGAGTACACACATCATGCTGCTTAGTGCCGGTGAATTTAGGTGCAATAGCTGCCACATCTTCAAATATTAGGTTTAATCTCACGCAAAGCTTCAAAATTTCAGCTTCTGTGAATATTTTAAGAAGAGACTTCTTGGAACAACTCGCCCCTACGATTACCAGTAATTTAAAATGTGCATCAGTGATCAAGATGAAACTTAGTAATATTTTAGAGAAGTATTCTCAGAGTATGGTAACAAATTTTCCGCCTGCAAGAGTTACTACGGGATCTCTGAACATCCGTTTGTCAAAAGACTGTAGCATGTTTTACAGGCCTTATCGAATGGCGCACTGTAAGCGACTAATCACGTCTAATATTATTATGGAACTAAAGTCTCACGGAATCGTAGTAGGGACAGCAGTTCTCCCTATGCCAGTACTATCATTATTGTAAGAAAAAAAATGGACAGAATCGTCTTTGTATTGATTTTAGAGCCTTAAACAAAATAACTATAAAGGATCGTAACCCATTGTCTAGGATCGAGGATCAACTAGATAGACTCTCAGGTAATACCTATTTGACCTCGTTAGATATGGCATCCGGGTTTTATCAAATTCCCATCGCGGACGATTCCATTGAACTTTGAATTTTTGCGCATGCCGTTTGGGCTTGCCAATACTTACTTACTTACTTAGGTGGTGCTACAGTTCGGGGTGAACCTGGGCCTCAACCAACAAGCCTCTCCATTTAGCTCGGTCTTTAGCTAATTGCCTCCAGTTGCGCACTCCAAGTTGGTCGAGGTCCCCTTGAACTTGTGCGCGCCACCTACGGCGATGATTCCCTCTACTGCGTCGTCCCTCGGGATTAAGTTCGAAGACTCTGCGGGCCGGAGCGTTGGTGTCCATTCGCCCTACATGTCCTAGCCATCTCAGACGTCCAATACGCAGTTTTTTGACTAGGTCGATGTCGCTGTACAGCTCGTATAGTTTATGATTGAATCTTCTCCTCCAAAACCCGTCAACGAAAACGGGACCGAAAATCTTACGAAGAACTTTTCTCTCGAAGCGACCAAGGATATCTTCATAATCTTTTAATAAAGTCCATGTTTCAGCGCCGTACAGCAGGACTGGGATGATCAAGGTCTTATATAGAGTCTCCTTAGTTGTTCGAGATAGGTCTTTACTGTTGAATTGCCTTATAAGCCCAAAAAACAGCGATTCGCAAGAGTTATTCTTCGATTGATTTCTGCACTGATTTTGTTTGTTGAATTTATAGCAGAGCCAAGGTAGACAAAGTCCCTTACTACCTCGAAGATATAGCTGCCCACGTTGACGTTTTGTCCAATTCGTCGGTGTTGGTTTTCCCTTCTTGTTGACATCATATACTTGGTTTTGCCCTCGTTTATCGCCAAACCCATTTTGGCCGCTTCCGCCTCAATGCTTGCAAACGCACCGGTGACAGCCCGCTGAGTTCTTCCGATAATGTCTATATCGTCGGCGTATGCAAGCAGTTGTACAGACTTGTAATAGATTGTGCCTCCGGTGTTGGCTTGTGAGTTCCGCACAATCCGTTCAAGTATAATATTGAAAAAGTCACATGACAGCGCGTCACCTTGTCTAAAGCCTTTTTTGACATCAAAGGTCTCGGTGAGGTCATTACCGACCTTGATGGAGCAGCGAGCGTTCTCCATCGTCAGCCTGCACAGACGGACAAGTTTGGCAGGATTGTCAAAACTAGACATGGCTCTATAAAGCTCTTCTCTATAGATGCTGTCATAGGCGGCCTTAAAATCGATAAAGAGGTGGTGAGTATCGATTTGGAATTCTTGGGTTTTCTCCAGGATCTGCCGAAGTGTGAAGATTTGATCGATGGTGGACTTTCCTGGCCTGAAACCGCACTGATAGGGTCCAATCAGGCTGTTGATAAAAGGTTTCAGGCGTTCACACAATATCACAGAAAAGATCTTATATGCGATGTTGAGGAGACTGATGCCTCTATAGTTGGCGCAATTGAGGGGATCTCCTTTCTTGTGGATCGGGCAACCGATGCTGAGATTCCATTCATCAGGCATACACTCGTCTGACCAAATATTAGAAATGAGTTGGTGTATGCACTCTACCAATTCACCCCCTGCTGCCTTGAAGAGTTCGGCCGGTAAGCCATCAGGTCCAGCAGCCTTGTTCGATTTTAGCTTGGATATTGCTATCCTCACTTAGTTTTGGTCAGGTGGACGGAAATTTTGACTATCATCGTCTATGTTGAATGGTTCATTCTGCCTGACAGCGGGATGTTGGTCTTCGTCGCCGTTATACAGTCTGCAGAAGTAGTTTTTCCATATTCTCAGCACCGACTGTGATTCTACTACGAGGTTTCCATTTTCATCTCTACAGGTTTCTGTACGGGTATTACTTCTCTGACACGTTCTTTTTACCTTTTGGTAAAACTTCCGTACATTGTTCCTGGAGTATAGACTCTCGATATTCTCAAACGCGCGCTTCTCATGCTCTTTCTTCTTCTTTTGGAGAAGCCGATGTTCTTCCCGTCTCTTTTGCTCGTAGAACTCACGAGCAGCTCTCGTCTTCCTTTGCAGCGCCGCTTTGTATGCCTCTTGTTTTGCTGCATGCACTCGCCGGCATTCTTCGTCAAACCAGGGGTTTCGCGGTGGTGGGCGAGCGAGACCCAGCACATCAGTCGCGGGGTTCCTGATGGCATGTTGGCAGCGTTGCCACTGGTCTTCGGTACTTGATGCTGGCGGCAAAGGGGTGATTGAGAAATTTCGGGATACGCGTTCAGCGAAGAGTCTGGCGGTCTCTTGCGATTGTAGCTTTTCGAAGTTAAATTTTCTCACAGTAATTCTTCTTTGTTGCTCGGATTGGGATATCCGCATTCGTACCTTGGCTACAACAAGGTAATGATCCGAGTCTATGTTGGCCGCTCGGAAGGTCCGGACATCCAGAATACTGGAGGCATGCCTTGCGTCGATCGCAATATGATCAATTTGGTTGATCGTTACATGATCATTGGACCGCCATGTCTGCTTATGAATATCGAGATGAGGAAACCATGTGCTTGCTATGGTGACATTTCGCTCCACAGCGAAATCAATTAGCCTTAGTCCGTTATCAGACGTGGTGTCGTGTAGGCTATGCTTACCGACTGCCCTACCAAAGACGTCCTCCTTTCCTATTTTGGCGTTAAAATCGCCCAATACGATTTTAACGTCGTATTTAGGACATTGCTCGTATGTTTTGTCGAGGAGCTCGTAGAAACACTCTTTGGTGGCAGGGTTCTTTTCTTCTGTGGGGGCATGAACACATATTATGTTAGCGAATTTAGCCTTGATCCGGATAGTCATAATACGCTCGCTAACGTGTCGGAAGCTTAAGACTTCTTGCCTAGGTCTGCCGCGTATGACAAATCCGCATCCGAATAAGCGTTGTCTGTTGCCTCTGTAGCAATCACCGTAGTAGATGTCACAGTTTTTCATCCTCTTTTTGCCCGGCCCATCCCATCGCACTTCCTGGATGGCGGTAATATCTGCTTTATAGCAGTCTAGGGCCTCTGCTAGTTGTTCGGCTGCACGTGGTCTGTAAAGGGACAGAACATGCCACGTACAGATCGTTGTCCTTATTTCGTTTGCTGGGGTCGTCATTAGTTGAGTCATCCTTATCCGAGGCTTTTGGTTGTTTCGGAACCATGAGTTTTTTTACGTGGTAGGGAAGTTATCCCGACGGCACAACCCCCAACCTGGAGGGCCAGTTCCTTAATTATTCGCCAATACCCCTGCGGTATTTCAACGTTTAATTTTGTGAGGTCATAGACAAGCTAAAGATTGCCTCTGAGTTATGAGCCTGTTTAAAGTTTGATTTCGTGAGGTCATAGACATGCTTAAGATTGCCTCTGAGCTATGAGCCTGTTTAAAGTTTAATTTTGTGAGGTCATAGACAAGCTTAAGATTGCCTCTGAGCTATGAGCCTGTTTAAATTTAAATTTTGTGAGGTCATAGACAAACTTAAGATTGCCTCTGAGCTATGAACCTGTTCAATGTTTTGTTTGGTGAAGTCATGGCCGGGCTTAAGATTGCTTCTGACCTATGAACCTGATTGTGGTTGTGTTTTTTCTTTCTTTGAAGTTGCGTAAATTTTAGCTGACACAGATATTTAGTTCCGATAAAATTCTGTTGTTGTTATGTTAAAATTCAATTCATTACAGAAGGTGCTGTGACTGGCTGCAAAACGATGCCTCGTAAAATATGGAATGATTTTATCTTTATATTTTTTTTTTGTTGTGTTTTAGACCTTTGAAGTAATAAACAAAGCAATATGAAAAGGAATGTTTCATTTTATCGAAAGCGATGATTATTGCAGGATGGCGGTGTTAGAGTATACTTGATCGTAAAAAGGCACTGCACACAGTTAAGTTGTGCGCCACTGTGTTTGTGGTGCTAGTCTGTGCTGATTAACTGTTGTTTGCATTCTGGTTGTGATATCCCTCCTTTGTGTTTTCTATTAAGGATAATGTACCTAAGATAAAGTTTCTATAGATAGATCTGTGAGTGCTTCGACAATTGAAGTTGAGAAGCCGGTACGGAGAGACGTGCCAAAGAATTGATCTCTTTTGTATTGTCCTCACTTGTGTGTTTGTGTTTTCTATTATCCTCACTTGTGTTTTGTGTATTCTATTATATATACTCGTACAATAATGAATTACAGGTATCCGTTACTTATCATACAAAAAACATTAGAAACACTTCACACAGCGTGCGTTTTGAAGACCGTAGGCCTGAAAAATTTGTTTTTTTTTTTTTCATGTAGACATATATCCGTTAAGTCGTAAATATGCATCTTTCGTTACACCGGAGATACAATATAAATTCTGCAAGGTACCTTTAGTGGGCGCTGTGGCGTAAGTGGTCAGTGTGTCGGATCACTACGCGCGAGGTTCCAAGTTCGAATCCCAGAAAACACCAAAATGTTTTTTCACGGTCCCACCTCTCGCGAGCGTCTGACAACCACCCGAGAGTATTGTTGTCACGAAAAAGCTTCTCAAATCGCCGTTCGGATTCGGCATTAAATTGTAGGTCCCTTCCATTCGTGTGAAAAATATAACGCACACAACATGAGTGGTTGCGAGAAGCTAGGCCCTGGCATTTTAAAAAGATGTTGCGCGTAATATTTGTAAGGTACCTTTCGGCCTCTGCAACTCACGGTGTACTTTTCAGAGAATCATAAACTTGTGTTTAAAGATTTAACCCGCGAGAAACTTATACTTGTTTACATGGACGACGTTGTAATTTGATCTTAAAATGAAAAAGAAAATTTGGTAACACTCACAGTCGTGCAAGCCTTTGACCGATATCAACCGGAAAAATTCCAGGATTTTCAATTTATACAGACATAACCTTCAAAATTTATACAGACTGCAAAGCATTCCAACAGACAATGATTAAAAAAGGGAGCTATGTGCCAGGGTAGCAAGATGAGCTTTGTATTTGCACGAGTTTAACTGTACGGTGCAACGCAGGTTGGGAAAAGCAATGCAGCTATGGAGGGATTAAATAGTGGTCTGAGAGTAACAATGGTAAACACTAGAGATGAGCAAAAAGTTGCAACCTACTAATTCACTGCTAATAAAAGTTCGCATTCGTAACCTGTTAACAACTTATAAGTAAACTGCTACTGCAAATGAATTGCTAATGATAATTTTCTGGCTTTAGTTCACGAGTCACAATTTCATTTCATGCACTACACACAAAAGTGTGTTTATCTCATACGAAAAACGTGAAGAAGAAAAGGTATAACAAAATTATAAAACTAAACTACCCATTTTGCATATTATCTGCGGAACGTCTCAGCCAATTTTCTTTTCGACCATGTGCCATTGTGCGTGCGAAAGATTTTATAAAGCTAAGCTAAGTTGCTCTTGCTGCTATTGCAGTCGCAGCTGGTTTTAAAGTTTGGCTGGTTGGTATATAGCGGCACGGGGGTTATATTTGCTAAGTTGCTATTGCTGCTATTGCAGTCGCAACTGGTTTGAAAGTTTGGTTGGTTATTATATAGCAGCAGAGAGCTTATACATGCTAAGTTGCTATTGGTGCTATTGTGCTGCGAATGTGATTTCCTAGCGTGAGCTCCAGTACTAGCACAGCGGAATTAAAGAAGCGCATTGAAATTAAGCATCCTACTGTGTCTTCAGTTTCAGCAAGCTTATCGCAGCCAGATGTGCGAGTAAGTTTTTTCATGAAAGGATATACATACATATGTATATACATACATACGTGTGCATAAATATGTACATAGGTACGAATTTAGGAGTTGTAATATGATTTGTGGCACTTGCACCATAAAATGAAAATTGGCTTATGGAAGAAAACTAAATTTTGTCTGACTCAGACAAAATAGCCGGACAGGTGTACTTATATGACTCCATTACCAATTCGCATTAGATATTTTGATATTTATTTATTTAATTTACTTCTCTTGCAATAGACCGGCTCAGCTGGTATTGCCACTACCAAAGAAGAAATGATTTGAAATGCAGTAAAGTGGGAGGGTTATGATCTCTTGTTTTCGGATCATTACCTCGCCGAAATAGGAAGGAGATCTCTTACAGTAGATTATAAATCTTTGTTTTGTAGAGTGTTAAAAATACATTTAGATATATGTATATGGGATTTAGTATACCGAACAGTTTCTGTGTTATGTATTGTGCTAGGCTCGAGTTCTAGTAGATGTTCGACAGCACTCTGCATGTTAGTATGACGGGCGGAATCGAGAATTATCTTGAACCTGTCTTGTACGCCCTTCTTAAGGAATGCTAAGCCTCGTTACTCGTTAGCGGAGGTCAATATAGTTCTAGCGCTTTCTCCCTGTGTGGCGATTTCGAGCTCAGTCATTTTATTGATCAGGCACTCTACTTCGGAGATGAATTCTCGCATGGGTCTGTTACCTTGGCGCGTTTTGTCGAGTTTCGCCTGTATGCTCTCGATCGTGTCCTTAGATCCACACTTGCTCAGCAGATCTTTCTTGAGGTTCGCAAATGTAGTAGGCTGGCTAGAGCCTAACTCAGTTAATGCCTTTCCTTTAATCTTACATTTCAGTAGGAATGTGATCAAGGTAGTCTTGGATGTTGTACTGAGTGTGTCGTGGTAGAACTCAACGCTATTTAAGAAATCCCTGATGTTTTCGGTGCGAGTGTTGTTATCTTCGCATGCTAATGTTGGCAATTTCTAAGCAGTATTGAAGTCAAACCCGGCCATGGTTGGTTCTATAAGAAATGAAAGCACGGCTCCTAACAATTATGAAAACAAGGAAATCTAGATAAAAAATTTTTTTCAGACTAATTCGTTTTCCTCTGCTCGAGATGCTGGCTATGATGATATGAGGTATCTCTCATGCCTTTTTCCATAAGAATCAGTCAATAATTCTTATGTCTGTCTAGTAAGTTTCAAAACAGCATTAATGCTTAAATGCGGAAAATAGTTTTTAAATTTACTTATATCTTCAAATAATATAAATCTTTATTTTATAATATTAATATGTGTGTGAGATTACTTTTGTCATTACTCTAAAAACTAAGTCTTACGTAAATAAATCGAATTGAATTGTTTTCAAATGGAGATTATTTTATTTTATTTTGTGTTTTTATTTTTTTATTTTTATTTAGGCTATTTATTTCTCTCTTTTATACCTGAACGGGTCTTCGTTCGAGGTGCTTTATTACGTCGGCGATGATCTTCCTCCGGTAGTGCTGGAGCCCCAAATACGCCAGTCCTATGAGGATGGCTGTTGTGAACATAACGGCCAGCACGATGGCGGTGTGGTCTATCGCTTGGTTTACGCTGGGTGCGGAGACCATCTGGGGGCCGGTGTTGATGGTTTCCTGTCGGCTTTCAGTACCTCCCATTTGGCTGAGGTTGCGACGTGGTACTGTTGTAACGTTTTTCTTCTGGTCCAGCTTTTATATTGGCTTTATGGTATCGATCTAAGCTACTGATTTCATTGAGGCTACTACGTCGTTGTCGATAAAAAGGAAAATTGTACTGACGAGCATCCTAGTCTATAAGCAGGATCTTTGTTCGCAGCATCGTTGTTCGTAGTTGATGTATACTCTTCTATAGGTCATGGTATTTCTTCGCCTCTGGTTTGACAGGAACAGAAAGATCGCAGCTATGGCCTTCCGTGGGACATGGGATGGTGCTAATCGCCTTTCGATGGTCTCTTGGAGTCTCCTGGAGTCTTCTGGAAGTATTTAACCTACTCCTGGCAGGATCGCCATGTGAGGTTTTACCCTCTTCCAGGTTCCAGTAGTCGTTCCTTTCTCTGTAGAAATCCCCACGATTCGTCTTGGCTATTACGCCTTTCGACTCAAACCTTGGAGCAATTACTTGCTCCCTCAAGGCGTCGTGATTGGGGATGGAAAACCTCGGTTTTTAGCGAGTTGCTGTAAATAAACTCAGAGGTTTTCCTTTGGCTTCTAGATCAGAAGTGATTTTATTAAAAAATTCATTTGTCTTAAATACTAATTCACAATACATTCGTTCTTACCTAAATTCCACACTTCGCACATTGAACCCTATATTGCCTATCCAGCATATTCCATATTATTAGTTGAGTGACCGATGTCACTCAACTCACGCTTGAACTCGGTATTTCCCATTCGGCATTTTTTGTTATTAGTGGAGCGACCGCTGTCACTCCACGCGAGCTCGTCTTACAGATACACTTCAAGTAAACATATTGCAACCCAAGCGCATATTGTTCGCTCTCTGCGGACGTTGAACGCAGGCAAGTGGAACGCTTACGTTACTTGTGATTATTTTTGGCTTGTGCCATCTGGGTTCAATTTACGAAGTGCAGTGTTTGTGCGTTTTACAGTTAATCGTTTTTGTTTAATGATTCTTACTTAGGTGATGATAAGTGGTCACTGATGTGGTCCCTTCACAAAATAATAAACTGACAATATAGGTACTTAATATAATTTAAAAGTTAATAAAGTAAATTAAAACAGAATTGTGTGTAATATGTAATTATATAAAATTTATAAAATAATAAAATTCTAATTTTCCTTGCTGACCATATAGTTACTTAAACAGGATATACTCAAAACTCCCCGTGCTCCATATTTATGTTCCTTATGCTGAGTGGTAATGAGTTCCGCAGTCTAATGGTGTAAACGAGAAATTGCGTTTCTGTTACTCAACAACTAAAGCGCAGATGTATGAGTAATATAGAACGCTGATTTTGCGAACGATGAACTGTAATAGAGATACGAGGGTTGTTTGTTAACAACAGTTCTTTGTCTTAGCAGTGGCAAAAGCCGCCCGTGAGTCTGCGATAAGGGCAATACCGCCAGAAGGTATCACCATCTTTATCGACAGCCAGGCAGCTATAAAAGCGAGGAAGTTTTTGAGGACACAACCCACTTCCTGTGCCACTGTCCGAGTCTTCAACCCTTTAGGAAAAAGTTCCTTGGTTAATATTTCTTCCAAGATCTCGAGGAGCTCTCCGGCGTTTCAACGGGAAAGATGCTGAACTTCGTCAAATCATCAGGGTGGTTTGTATGCGGAAATGAAGTAAGTGACTGAGTTAAATTTTTTAGTTTCATTGGGTAAGGGATTACTTTTTCCCCTATGGATATCACAATGGGTCAACGCTGACCTGAGTGTAGCAGAGAGCATTTCTCTCTGCCAGCCCACTTACCTAACCTAACTTAACCTATGCAACTATGCTTTGATCGAAAACCAGATTGAATGCAGCTTATCATATTATGCATTCAGAGAACGTTGACATTTGCTGATGCAGAAGCTTCTCCATTACTTTGGATAAGAAGGGCAGTATTGAAATAGGTCTATATTCCGCCAGAGAAGAGTTGGTTTCTTTTTCACAAGTGGGATGACTAGCTTCTTTCCAAAGTGCGGGGAAAGGTGACATCACTAGACCTATATATTAAATACATGTGTTAAAGGTGATAGTAAGTAAGACAACACAATTTTTATAAAAGTATTTCGGGCGTATTTCATCAAAGCTGGTCGATTTTTATTTCTTTTTAAATTTGCGCACACTCAAGGGGTTGTGAATACGTTTAACATCTTTTCACGCACTGCCGGCGTTTGGAAAGAATAAATAGAGAGAGAGAATGATTTGGTGTAGTTGTTTGAAGCTCAGTTGTTTATGCTTCAGAGAAACTCCAGGGATGGCGTCCAGGTCACTGGGGAGATTTTTGTTATATTTTTTGTCTTTGCTTCTGATTCACAGTATTTTTTCCCCGACAACCGATGTCATAGGCAAATCATCATCAACTGAGCAAACAATTTTTCCAGCCATATGACCAAGCTAGTGCCAGTGTCATGCTTTTGCAGTAGTGTTCACAAGCTTTCTCAATTGATCGAATTGGCTTTATATATTTCATGATGACTTTGACCTTATTTTTAAAATAGCACTTAAAACGTCACATTCATTTATTCTTGAAAATTTGAAATGTATGCATTCATTCGAGAGCTCTCTTATATGAAAGGAGGAACTAGATATTGTGACGCAGTTAAAGTTTACACCTCGATAAATTCTTTGTTTAGATCGCCTGGATCCTTATTTTAGAGTTTACTTGATTTCGAAGTATCCGGAACGTTTTATGGAACTCGGCAATCCTAAAACTTTTCCACCTATTATAAGCTAAATCTCTTGTATATGGTATTTAAATTGAACAATTTCTGCACTAAACCAGAGAATAGATTTTCTTGCTATAAGGTTTATTTCCAATGGGATGGATGGCATTCTGCAGAAACGCTACTTGCGTATCCGCAGATGGCTACATATGTTTACCACGCTTAAGGTGAAAAGCTTTTCTCAGACTTTCGTAAACAAAGTGCCTTGCTGTTGTTTCGTAGCGCTGAATCATCAAGAATAATATTTTAGTATTTTTTCCAATGGTGTTAAACTTGACAATAATCGCATTTTTTGGTTCTCCCCGGAAAATGTCTTTTAGCACAGGTAGTGGAGTGCCATTTATTGAGTTGCAAAGCATGTCAAAGACTTCCCTCAAGTTTTCGCTTGTTTGTTTTGGTACTCCTCATAGTACGGCATCGGTACATATCTTTCCACGCTCAAGCAAATCAATTTTCTGATGTAGATTTCCGATGTCGGTGTTTAATTGGGCATTTGAAATCGGCTGTTGAAACCTTTTTTTCCATAGATTAAACACATTCGGCGAGTTCTGTCATTTCGGAGCCTATCTTCTGGAAACAACTGTCAAAATCGCAAACAATTTTGTTGAGTTTCTTAGATAGTTTGGAGTTTTCATCCATTATCAGTAGTTTTTATTTTTTTTAACTGCTTCTCCATCTCCACTTTGATCCTTTTTGTGATAACATCGGTTTTAGTAGTAGCAGATTCATTACAGTTACATTAGCAGATTACATTCACAGTGACTACGAAATCACATTCACAGTTACAAGTGCGAATGCAAATTCACGACTTAGCCGATCTCTAGTAGACACTGGTAATATACATCGAAGAAAGGGCGCACAAAAAAAATATGAAACATATATAAAAATGTATTACTCGTGTTTAAATATGACACAACAGACTTCGATTCATTTTAAAAAAGAATAAAAATAATAAAAAGAACAAAATGGCCTCTATTCATCGACCGCATTATTCCTAATTAACATAAAAAAGGAAACTTCACGCTCTCTGCCTCTTCTCCTCTATCTCCTCTCTTTCTTCTCTAATCTAGTAGGGCTCTGATTTTACTGCAGTAGACTTCACATCGTATAGTTCGGCCTTCCTGACCTCTGACTGTCCCCGAGCAGATCCATGACTTGAGATGATTTGGTTCAGTGACCAAAACGTAGGTCGTCTTGTTGTTTTTACATTCGTTTATGTCTCCGATGAGAAACCTGTCATTGTAAAGAATTCTATGAATGAGAAATGGTCGTTTAAACAAAGGTTGCAATTTCTTGTTCGTGCCGTGTTCCGTAGAGTGGTGCCGTAAGCAATCAGGTCTCCTTCCGGATATTGGTGGCAATTCTTTTTCCTTGCATTGTAATAGGCTCCGTAGAGGCTCTGTGAGGTTTTGATGTTGCTGCTCATGTCGTCGTGGGTGGGGAACAAGTCGCGATTTGTATTGTTGATCTTATTCACCAAGTTTGCAACTGCATCTTAATTTTCTTCAACACCTCGTTGCTTCACACTGAACAGAGCAATAGACAGTACTTCCTTAGTGGAGACTATCTCCGCATTATTCATGGCATAGTCGCACCTATTCAATACCTGGTCCCATTCTAACGTGACTTTACTGAGCTTGACCAGCATCGGTCGTAGTGTCCGGTTGTATCTTTAGACTTGGCCATTGGCCCTTGGGTTGGCACTAGCGTTTATCACGTGGTGGATGTTATTATCCTGAATACATCGACGAAATTTACCCGACGTAAATCCCGTTCCTCGTTCCTCGATCGGAAACGATTCTAGCTGGCCGACTATACCAACCAAAGTAGTTATTTAGATGTTTAATAATTTCGGTCGAACTCGCCAATTTGCATTCAATTAGTTTCACCATCTTGGTAAGCCCATTTACGATGACGAGTATGTGTCGGTTCTTTAGTTTTGTCAACTCAGAGGGACCAAAATGGTCTACGTGAATGGTTGAAAATCGTTCATTGTGCTTTTGGATACTTCTCAAATATACCTCAGCTTTTCTTGATTTCGGAGAAGGAATTTTGCATTTTAAGCAGTTTGAGATGTACTCGTTGACTTTTGAAATTAACTTTGGTATAAAATACACACGTTTGATGGCATTGATCATTTTCAGTGGTCCCATGTGAGCGAATTCATCGTGATACTTGTAAGGAACCCTTCTCTCCATAGGTCCTGGTACATAGAATAAGAGTTGTCGATCGTTCCTCTTGTAAACCAGGTCATTGTGGATTTCGAATTCGCTAGTCTCCCCTCATATTCCTTTTTATCTTGCGTTTTGGATGTCCTCTTCATCTCTCTGAGCCGAGATTAAAGTACGCGTAAGAGGAGCATCGTCTATCAGAGCACATTCAGAACATTCAAACAACCTGCTTAAGGCGTCCACGTGACGCATTCTGTCTGAAGGTCGATGCTCCATAGTAAAATCGTACGGCTCCGAACCATAGTACCCACCGGGAGATCCGCGCATTGATCCCTTTTTTATTCATGGTAAGTGCTAGCGAACTGGAGATTGAACTGGAGATCATAGACGTGGGATGAAACCGTTTCAATGCGTTAACCACCGCAAGGGTTTTCAATTCAAACGAATGATATTTTTATTCATCCGGTATCGTACGGGCACTATAGTACATAGCGGTACACTCGTACGTTTTGCCGTCATTATGCCGTTGAAGGAGCATCCCCAATAACCGTGTTTAGAAGCGTCCGTGTGTATCTCAGTAGTTAAATTTACATTAAAAATCTTTAGGCAGCGCGAATGACGCAATTTTTTATTTATATATTCTGCGCGCACTCAAGGGGTTAATATTTATACACAGTGCGGGGATTGGAAAGGATAAATAGAAAGATTGGGAAAGAATTGATGTAGTGGTTTGAAACTCAGTTGTTTACGTATATGCTTCAGGGAAACTCCGGGGGTGGCGTCCAGATAACTGGGGAGATTCCTTGTTATTTATTTTTATTTTTTTTGTTTGCTTCTTATTCACAGTTTTTGTTTCCCCATAACCTAGTTTATAGGCAAGTCAACACCAACAGAGCGAACAATTTTTCCAGTCATATGACGAAGCTAATACTAGTGTTATGCCTTCGCAGTAGTGTTAACACAAACTTTCGCAATTGAACGGACTGACTTTATTTATTTCATAAAAAATAAATAAATGCTTGCTGACTTCAGGAGTTGAACCATGAACCATTAGCGTGGCAATTGACGACATTATGTACATAGTCCGAGAAAGTGTTGTAACTCCACTATATTGCGTAGCAATGGATATTCCCTGATCGCTTTTATGTGACTTTTCTTTGGTTTAATCCCTTCGTGACTCACCTCGTTCCCCAAATAATCAGTTTTGCTTTTCATGAATTTGCTTTTCGCTTCGTTAAATTCTAATAAATTCACGGTTAATCGTTTGAGCACTTTTCGCAAAACGGATAAATGATTGGTAACATTCTCCATGGCTATTAACAAGTCGTCCATTTAAATAGCTTAATCCTCTCATTCGTTGAGATCTTGCACGTGAGGCAATTGCTCGAGAAAGATGGCTCGGAGGAACAAAACAGTACTGTTCTGTGGTGACATTTGATGTCAAGAACACGTTCAATTCAGCTGACTGGAGCTATACACTAAAAGCACTGAGTGACCTGCAGGTACCAAACTACCTACTGTGGATAATTGTGAACTACTTCCAAGACAGAACCCTTTACTATGACACAGAAGAGAGACCAAAGAGGTAAAAAATCACGGGAGGGGTTCCACAAGGGTCGGCCCTGGGACCAATTCTAAGGAACATAATGTACGATGCCATTCTAGGAACACAAAGGCCGAATGGAGTAGACATCATCGGTTATGCCGACGATATCGCAGTTGTAGTAGTGGCCAATAAATTTCAGGAAGTTGTGCGAAACTGCAATCAAACAATTGCAAACGAGAAGCTCTGGCTATAGACATCAGGTTTAGAGCTAGCGGACCACAAAACCGAAGTCGTTCTCATAAGCAGGCGTAAAAAAGTGGAGCACCTCACCATACAGGTCACAGACTCAGCTTCAGGGACCACCTAATGTACGCAGGCGAGAAGGCCTCCCGGGCAGTAGCGGCACTATGCAGACTAATGCCAAATATTGGGGGACCAATGCAGTTAATCAGAAATCTCCTAGCAACCTTGAGTAGGTCAATACTCCTGTATGTGGCCCCAATATGGATATCAGCGGTGCATCGTAAGTCATATAATAGAACGATGAACTCGGAACATAGAATCACATCTTTAAGGGTATGCTGCGCCTTTAGAACTGTATCAGCGAATGCGATGAGGGTAATATCAGGCTAAATGCCTATCGATCTAGACGCGAAGAAGACTACGTCCCTATGCGAAAACGCGCACGATAACGGAACGACAGCTATAGAATCTATAAAATCAGAATGGCAACATAGGTGGAATATCACAACCAAAGGCCGATGGATATACAAATTGATCCCAGAAGTTGATGAATTGATTAGCAGAAAGCACTGGGAGGTAAACTACTCTCTAACATAATTTCTATCGGGACAGGGATGCTTCCGGGAGTATCTCTACAAGTAAAAGCTCGCGGATGACCCATTCTGCCAGCACTGCGAAGGAAAAGTGCAGAACGCAGAGCATGTACTGATTGAATGTCTAAATTATACCAGGGCCAGGAACATCCTAGAAAGTGCAATTGGCGAGCAAGTGACCCCAAGAAGACTGACCTCATATATGTTGGCGAGGAGCGAAGGCTGGGAGACTGCAAATGAAGTAATCACGAGCATGATGCAACAACTGCGTATATAGGAGCGAGCAACGAGAGATGCGAGAAACACAGATCCTGCCAACCCGGGAAGCTAAAAAGAAGTGACGACATGTCAAACCTGCGCTGGCGAAGGAATGCCTTGACTGGCGGTGCCGCAGGGGAACAATAGGACAGAGAAATCGGAGGGGTTCTTTTTAACACGTTTCATAACTGGTAGCACGGACTGTAAATATCCATAAAGGATTTTTACCCCTACACGCGCATGAAAAAAAAAAAACAAAAAAACAAATAAAAGAGTATCCAGTAATCTTCTGTCAAGGGGAAGATATCACTTTAACATCAAACAAGGCAATCCATATACCAGTGACTGAAATAATTATAAGCACACTTCAAAT
This sequence comes from Brachypalpus laphriformis, assembly GCA_945910035.1. Lineage (NCBI taxonomy): Eukaryota > Metazoa > Arthropoda > Insecta > Diptera > Syrphidae > Brachypalpus > Brachypalpus laphriformis. The sequence continues at coordinate 104,493,143 of OX246754.1, read as the reverse complement.
ATAATTTCTTTTTCATTTTAATTCGATTATGAAAAACTTTCTCTCTTAAATAAACTAAACGAAAAAAGTGAGTTTTTCAACGAAGCGCCAATATTAACACAATAATATTTCTATAGACTTCGAAACAACTCGGCCAATGGAGCTCAAACTGAGACATAAAGTATGTTTTAGGGGAGGAAGGTTATGCACATTACTTTTGCTTGATGACGTCAGGAATTGAACCATGAACAATTAGCGTGGCAGTTGACGACGTTACCACTACACCATTGCCGCCCCTTTTGAGTTTGATTGAATTTTGGTTTGGATTTACGTGCACTTCTCACTTCAATTGTGTAAGTTGCAGCTCAATCGGATGGTTAGGTTTTGAAATTGAGTTTTTGATGTTCAGCACCATCTATCGCAGACCTTGAAAACGTTGAAATAGGTCAATCGGATGTTTAGAACAATATATTGTGCAAGTTGCAATTCATTCGGATAGTTAGTTTTCGAGTTTGAGATATTTTGTGTTGAGCGCCATTTATCGGAAAACTTGAAAACTTTACGTGCACTTCTCACTTCATAAGAAATATATTGTGTAAGTTGCAGCTCAATCGGATTTTTAGTTGTTGAAATTAAGATCTTGACGTTCAGCGCCACCTATCGCAAACCCTGGAAACTTTTAAATACGTCAATTGGATGGTTAGAACAAATATATTGTGCGAGTTGCAGTTCAATCGCATAGTTAGTTTTTGAGTTTGAGATATTTGTTCAGGGCCATCTATCGGAAAACTTAAAAACTTTTGATTTACGTGCATTTCTCAGTTCATAACAAACATATTGTGTAAATTTCAACTCAAGCGGATGATTAGTTTTTGAGTTTGAGGTTTTGGTGTTCAGCGCCCTCTATAACACATTCGTTTTTTATACAGATTTTTAAACGACTTTCGAAATTAATGATAACAAGGAAATTAGTCTGTAATTGTTATTTTCTTTTCGACATCTTTTTAAAAAGTAGTAGCACGTTAGCACATTTCAGAAGATCAGGAAAAATTCCGCTAAAGATACTTAAATTGAGCAGATGTGCTAAGACGTCAAGTAAATGAGGTGTAATCTTTCTTTTTTTTAAGAGTTACGTTATAAAAGTAATCGTATCAACAAGATCTTGAGTTATTGAGAGAGTAGATGATACTTAAAACTTCGAACCCATTAATTTCTTCAAAAAAAAAACGGCTACTCGGCGTCACTTGAGACCTTTCACATCGAGTAAAAATTGACCTAGAGTTTGATTGGAAGGACATTTGCCCAACTGAAGCAAACAAATTATTAAATTCCTTGCCTACTGCCGCAGGCTCCACAATTTCAGCACCTGCGCCACTTAGCGCAGTGCAGTGGTGGAATGATTGGGAAGGTAGCTATGAACAATACTGTTAATGACTCCCTATTCCATCACGGAATTTAGAGTAGTTGTCGCGGCACTTTAAGATTTCCTTATTTATGGTATATTCTTGGTCATTTCCTTATACCTTTTTTAAGTTGGAGTTTATTGGATGTTTGTGAAACAATTTTCGCAGTTTGTTTTTGACTTTGATTTTGTCCATAATATAAGAGTTTATCTAGCGCTTTAATCATGTTTTTTACATTTTTTTTTATTTTCCTTGTTTGATTTTCAACTGTCTAAGTAATAACATTAAGCAAATTGTTTAAAAGTTACATTTTCGGATAAGGGCGTGAGCGTGGACCTTTGTCCTTAAAATTTCGTCGATTTGTTGTTGGCATGGCACAGATGGGTTTTAATCCACCCGAAGCGTTGGGGGTTGTACTCACACCAAGCGCCCCTTGTCGCTCGTTGTTGTCGCCTTTCAGGTGCGTACAATAATAATAATAATAATCAATAACAATACTTAAGACTTGGACATACAATCTTAAATGTCAATACATAGTTTTAGTTCTGAATTAGGTCGGTGGGTCTTCTTCGTTTAAGTCTTATTCTTCTTGAGGTTCCTTGGTCGAGTGGAGTGTTGACGTCGCTGTTACAGTGTGCAAGAATTTTTTCCAGGTGTTTTAAGCTGATTCTTTGGATTTCTTGGTCGACCGTATTAATTCGTAGGTCGCTATGGATGTCTTTATTGCAGATATACCACTCAGCGTTGATGATCGTTCTTAAAATTTTTGATTGTTGTCTTTGTATGATGTTGAGGTTCGATTTCTTTGCGGTTCCCCAAATTTGAATTTGTGGTACGTCCATATTGGTTTTATTATACTCTTCGAGATGAGTAACTTGATGTTTGTCGAAAGTTTGGATTGAGGTCGTAATAGCGAATAAAGTTGTCCAAATTTTTGTTTTATTTGGGTGCGTTTTTGTTGAATGTGGTACTTCCATGTCAATTTGCTGTCTAGATGAATCCCCAAGTATTTGGCTGCTGGTTGGATGGACACGTGTTTGTTGTTTATTGTGAATGGTAAGGGTGTGAACTTTGTTTTGGTAGTGTATTGTAGATAACTTGTATCGTTTTGTCTTCATTGATCTTTATCTGCCACTTTGAGAATTATTCAATCGCTTTGTCAAGTATTTTTTGTAGTTGGCAAGTTACAGTTTGGGGATGGTTACCGGAGTTGAGTAAAACTGTATCGTCAGCAAATGTTGCAATCATGGCTGTTTCTCTGGTAGTGGAGGTGATGTCTGCTGTGAAGAGTAGATAGGAAAGCGGCCCTAAGATGCTGCCTTGGTGTACTCTAACATTGATTGGGTGGATTTGAGAACATTTGTCTTTGAATAGTACATCGAAGCAACGGTTTTCTAAATAGCTTTTAAGAGGTAAGAAGTAGTCATTCGGAACGACGTTGCTGAGTTTGTATAGTAGTCCCTTGTGCCAAACCGAGTCGAAGGCTTTCGCAACATCCAGGTACACTGTAACTCAGAATTGCTTTTCGTCCATTGCTTTTGTTTGCCACTCTGTGTATTTGCTCAATAGTTGAGTGTTATCTTCTGAACCCGAACAGGTGATTGGGAACAGCGTTGGATTGTGTCAGTATTGGCTGAAGTCTTTTCATTAGGAATTTTTCGAAGACCTTGGATATGAGGGGAAGCAAACTGATAGGTCTATACGAGTTTACCTTTGTAGCGTCCTTTCCTGGCTTCGGAATAGCTATTACATCAGCGACTTTCCAATGTTTTGGAAAGTGCTTTTGTCTAATTAAGCTGTTGAAGAGATTGCGTAGGAAGATGAAGGCTAATCGCGGTAGTTCTTTTAGTAATCTACCAGTCAAGATGTCATAGCCAGGTGCTTTCTTGCTGCTCATTTCCTTTTTGATGCAGAGCTCTATCTCTTTGACTGACATTCTGTTTATGCGTTTATTGTCTCTATTGTTGTTGTCGTGAAGTAACGATGAGTCCCCGTCACCATCGGTGTTTGTGAAGGTGGTCTCGAAGTACTTGCCTAAGAGTGTCGCTTTGTCCATGTTGTCCCTAGCCCATGTGTTGTCCGGCTTTTTAAGAGGTGGGTGATGCTGGGTCCTGTTTACCATATGCTTGATGGCGCTCCATAGGGAGTAGTTTATCCTCTCCAATTACTTGTTTTTTAAATAATTAGAGAGGTTATTGTCCTGGATTTCCTTTAGTTTCTGTTTCTAGTTTTGACACTTGGTGGTCGAGTCGTCTGCCATCTTTTCCTTAGTTTTGTTTTGGTCTGTATGAGTTCTTTAATAACTTGAACCGAAGAAAAGTTGTTTGGTTTATATTCTATTTTAGGTGTTGCTCTATGAGCCCCTTCATTGATTGTGTCATTCAAGTGTATTATCGCCCTTTCAATGTCGTTTTGTAATTTGAGGGGCATGTTCGTTGATAAGGAATTGTCTACATGTTATCGAAAAGTGTCCCAGTCGGTTTTCGAGTTTTAGAGCTTGGTTAGTTCTGTTGCCTTTATTGGATGCGTGGAGTATTCGATGGTTATAGGTGAATGGTTTAATGAAAGGTCCAAAGAAGACTTGATTTTTATATTATTAATGTTGATGTTCTTGACAATGCAAAAGTCAATAAGATCAGGTTACTTCGTCAAGTCTGTGCGCCAGTAGGTGGGTTCTCCCGTGCCACTAGAAAACAGTTACCTAGAGATTTTAGGTAGTGGTCAAATTGAGAAGTGGTGATTTGGTGCTTTGGTGGGCAGTAGATTGGGGATATGACCATAGGCCCTTGTATATCTTCCAGTAGAATAGACGTAGATTGGATGTAATCAGTTTGAAAGTCGTTAAAGTCGATGTATTTAATTTGCTTATTGACTATTATTGCGGTTTCTCCACGCCCTGTTCCATCTGGGTGATTTGTATTGAAGGTTTCATAGCCGGGGAATTTCATGTGGTTTTCTCAGTAAGATGGGTTTCAGCAATGAGCATTATGTCGATTCGATTGTCTTTTAGGTATTGCTTAAGTTCCAGGTAGTGTTGATGGAGTCCGTTTGCGTTCCATATGTTCATTTTGAGATGGTTATTGTCTGCTATCATCATGTCTAGTAATAAGTAAAGTTAGGATATTTAACATGTTAGTCATTTGTGTGATTAGTTGATTCATTGAGTTCTTTTATGTCGGATGATTGGTCAGTGTCTATGTTTTGTGATTGTGCTGGTGGTACTGAAGATTGCGGGGGATTCAGAAAGGGGGTTTTTTTTTGTGTTGTTGTTGGTAATGTATGTGGTTGAGGGACTTGTTTCGATGGCAGACTTTTTGCAACAGCGTCTGCGTAACTTATATTCTTTGTCGTAGTAGTTGATTGTGTGTCTTTGTCCTTTAGCGTCGCTTCAGTTTCATTGTCTGTATTTGTATCTCCTCTTAGGCGAAGGGGGTGAAAACGCTGAATCTTGAGAGCTTTGTAGACTTCGCATCCCTTATAGTTTCCGGTGTGATTTCCTCTACAAAGGGCACATTTTGGGTTTTTGTCCTCTTTTGTAAGTTGACATCCGATGGTCTTGTGTTTGCCAGCGCATTTGACGCAGACTGGGTCCATTGTGCAAACCTTTCTTGTGTGTGCTAATTAAGCTTCATGGTTACGGTGTAAGTTGTAGCGAGTTGGCCTGGTTCCAATCGTTTCTCAACGGAAGGCATCAAAAAACATATGTGAATGGTGTAACGTCAGATAGGATTGAAACAACACTCGGAGTTCCACAATGGCTATACTTGGAGCATTACTATTCATCATCTACATAAATGATATCAGGTGTGAGCTCAAACATTCCCAGATTGCTCTCTTTGCCGACGATGGCCTCCTTTTCATAGCAGGAAAAAACATCGGCGAATGTGTGTAAAGGTTACAAGAAGATTTATCAAGATTAAGTATGTGGCTAAAGTCAAACAAGTTGAAACTAAATGTCAGTAAGTCTAAGTGCATGGTATTTAAGCACCAATATAATCTAGCTTTGAGAGTAGATAAGCAAGTTATTGAGCAAATCGATCTAATAAAATATCTAGGATTCATAGTTGACTCGAATTTAAAATTTCATTAACATCTAGAGTATATTGTAAAGAAAGTATCCAAAAAATTATTTTTCTTTAACAAAATAGGACTAAAATTTCATTAATAAGTGCTATGAACATTTACAATGTAATAATAAAACCACATTTTGAGTACTGCTCTTTTATTTTATATCTTTGTAGTGATTATATGTTACTTAGTTTGCACTCTCGCTTGGCAGACAATGAGGAAACGCCTGAATGGCTACTGCAAACAACAGCTCGACTAAGAGTGTGGAAGGGAGTAAAACTGATGGCATGTTTGGGAGCCCATATCCCCAAAACTTACACCATAACCGTCTTCCTCCCAAGAAGCTCTGGGCACGACCAGAAGAAATCGCTTGACCTCATCAAAGCACAGAATGAGGGGTTGAACACCCACCTGTGAAAAGTGACTAGTAGTCGAGAAGAAGTCAAGGGAATAGTGGTAACCTTCCTCATAGACGATCAGAGACGATTGCCAAGCAGGGCTACATGATCCGGTATAGGTTCGGCAAAATAAATGTCTGTGGACTGAGGAAGCAGGCAGCCAATACAGCCGAAATACTCGCGGGGGAGGACGGTACACCCGCGGTCAACCCGACATCAGTGGCAGAAGTAGTGGGAGCTACAAACCCAGCTGATACCATCACAGTAGCAACAGCACCAGCAACGACTGAGAGGATTCCTCTAAGTGAGGGGGAAAATGTCAATATCGCCGGACTCAACATAAAGGATCTAGGAGCAATTCCCCTAACTGAAGAGGAAGAAGGGACGTTCCCTTCAAATGGAGCGAAAAGCTCTCACTCGTATCGCACAGGTCAACCTACACCACAGGAAGGCAGCTTCGGCCATCATCGCAAGTACTTTTGCGAGACAACACCTTGGACTTTTGCTGATACCGAAACCATACCACTTTAAAGGAAGGGTAAGAGGTCTTTCAGGCAAGAATGCATAGGTAATTTAGGATAACAGGCAGGACTTCCCCACGGCTTGCATACTAATTACCAAAAACATGAAATTCTTATGTCTTTCAGAGTACCTGACGCAGCACATAACAACAATCCAGGCCCTCACAAATGTATGAGGCACCCGCTGTGCCATTGTTATTGCTTCGGCCTACTTGCATGGAGGCAGGAAGCCACCGCCAGAAGAAGTTCAAAGCCTAGTGAGACACTGCAGAAGGAACAATCTGTCACTTCTGCTAGGATGTGATGCCAATCCTCATTGCTTAGAACGGGGTAGTAGTGACAACAACGCTAGAGGTGAGTGCCTTCTCAAATTCATTCTCAAAGCAAACCTACATATTTTAAATGTGGGTTATACGCCAACTTTCGTAACTAAGGTGAGGGAGGAGGTTCTTGATATTACACTCGGCATTGATATTACACTTTTTCGATTGTTAATTTTTTTAAATTTGGGCGATTTCGTATTGGGCGTTATTCGCACAGCCAGGTTTAACACTAGACAGCAAACTTCTTTGGAAAGAACATGTAGAAGCTGTGGTAGTCAAAGCCAGCAGAGCACTTATGGTGTGCACGAAGATTTCAGGAAAAACCTGAGGTTGCAGCCCAGCTACACTGAGGTAGATGTACATGATGGTAGTAAGACACATCATCACATACGTGGCAGTGGCATGGGTTATCCGAACAAGGTTAACTACGACGAGGACATCCCTGGGCAAAATGCAAAGATAAGCCTGTGTTTGTATAACAGGAACCATGCGAATCTATCCCACACCAGCACTAGAGGTGATCGTAGGTAGACCTCCGCTACACATAGCGCTAGAGTGAATCGCCAAGGAGACCATATTGAGAATAAGAAAAGAGGGCATCGATAAAAGGACATGCAGCGCAAACAAAGAGTGAGTAACCCTATCCAAATCGATACAGCTTCTGGCCCAGACACGATATAGTTAAGAAATACTGCTTTGAAAGAAAATTCGAATCAAAGCTGAGCAACAGCAGAGATTAGAACAGTGAGTCCGATAAGTACCAATTCAAACAACACACAATCAAATGGTACACGGATGGATCAAAAACATCTACAGGCACTGGGGCAAGAGTGTACGGGCCCAGGACCAGATACTCAGAATCACTGGGAATACTCCCCAATATATTTCAAGCAGAAGTTCATGCGATCGAAAGATGCGCGCAATTCAACCTAGACAGTAATTATCGTAGGGAGGACATCGGAATACTGCCAGACAGCGAAGCCACTATCAAAGCACTGACCTCACATGAGATCAGATCCAAACTAGTATGGGACTGCCTCACCAGGATCAACAAACTGGGAGAAACAAATAAAGTAACTCTCTATTGGATACCAGGATACAAAGGAGTGAAGGGGAACGAAGCAGCTGATGAACTAGCACGAAACGGATCAGACACGCCGTTCCTTGGACCAGAACTCTTTCGTGGGATAGGACCCCACAAAATAAGGGATGACTTGAGAAAAGAGGAAGAGAACAAGTAGCCGAAGCATTGGGACGATATCCCCCAACTAAGACAGGTGAAATAACTTCTGGGGAAATACAAGCAGAAAAGAAGTAGAACCTGCCTAAGAGTTAGCAAAACCGACTTCACATCTTGACGGGCATACTAACGGGTCACTGCAGACTCAAGGAGAACCTCAGGAAACCTCAGGAAAGCACTGATCCACAAAAGAAGAAACCACTTAGGTACATACCTCCTATCAGAATTGGATCTACCTTCGCTGGACAGACTCAAGATACTCCGGTTCATAGTAGCAGCTGGACTGGAGGAAGTGCTCTAGACCGAGCATATCATCGACCAGAGCCTTAGTTTGAGGGGCACAATAGATCTGCTAAAGGTCGGAGTGCACTTGCACCTCTCAACAACTATATCTATCTATCCAAATTACTCCTATATTACATGAAGGCGTTCAATCTAACTCCTGTTAATCAATCTATGCCGACGCACTTCTCCAACCATCCTTGCTTTCTTATAGACTTCTGCTTTGTTAGCGATAACTGTACTTTATGATCAGCTCTCAGACCCAAGTTTCTCAAAACATGATCTGATTTATCTCACATATGGCATTGTTGGCACCGTGGCGCAAGTGGTTAGTGTGTCGGACCACTGCGCGTGAGGTTCCAAGTTCGAATCCCAGAAAACACCAAGAAGTCTTACCACCTCTCGCGAACGTCTGATAAACATCGTTCACGTGTTGGCAAAGAATGTGAAGTTACTGCTATATAGTAGTTGCAGATCGACGCATACTCACATTCACACAGTCAAAACTTTTGGGTCTCAGTTTTGATAGCATAATTACTTTCTCCGCACATGCTTCAAATATCCGCAGCCACCTCAGATCACGCAACAATGCACTAAAGGCTCCAATAGGTAGTTCCTGGGGGAAAGACATATATGCGCTTGTCCATCGTACCCTTAATCGAAAAAAGAGACCTGACTCCATACCACGAGAAGCAACTCCGCACCATTATATTACCACCACCATGTTTTAAGGTCTTAGTGGTATAGCGGGGATTCAGCTCGGTGCTTTTTTGGCTTCCATACCCAAGGTCTGCCAACCATGTTCATTTTTGATACGTCAGACCATAGGATTTTACGCCACTTCTTCCCATTAACTGGGCCATCCCAGTGGGTGATAACATAATAATGTGGGGCTGCTTCTTCTTCGGGTCCAGCCAAGAAGTGGTTTTCCGAAAGCAGTGTACACCTCATGACTTGGCCTGCGCAATCCTTCGACTCAAATCCGACTGAGAAATAATGGGGGGAAATCAAAAACCAAAGAAGAGTTGTGGCAAAAAGTGTAGTCGGCTTGGTATGCTACGTATACTAAAAAATACTTGTATGGCGTTGGTAGATTCAACGCCCTCTAGATGCAAGGACGTATTGAAAAAAAGGCTAGCGGACAAAGTACTAAGTACAAATTAATATATCTTGTCTTTGTTAATTAGTTTCATTCATTTGTTTATTTATTTTTGTTTTATTTGACGTTTTGAGCCTATTTTATTGTCCTTCCAAAAAAGTCTTTCTTTCTATGTTTATAATTTTTTTAAATTTACTTAATGAAATGGTTTCGTTTTTTTTTGTTGATTTTTCTAAATTTGGTATTTAAGCTTAAAACAACAAATATATTTAATATAATTGCAATGAATTTGCAGACTTTCTTGGGCATATTACGCAAAGTACATATGCTGAGGACCCTATTTTACTGTCCATAACTGTAAATACTTACATCTATCTTCTATCTATATATATATATATATGTAGGATACGTTTATTGAATATAATTGTAAATAAGAAAGTAAATGAAATACAACTTTTAAAAAGATCAAAAAATATCTCTGGCACGGCACGCCTCAGCACAATACGTCCTCACTCACTGGCGACTGGTTAAGGAATGCTTTTCTTGTTTCTACATCTTCTCGGTCTTCCTGACTTCGTCATCCTCGACGTCCTCCCTGTCGGTTGATTCACACTGATCGTACTAGTGACTACTAGTAGATGTATACGGCTTCATATTATCAGGAGAACAGCTCGCCTGATTTGGTCCATCATGATCACCTAGCTTTTCAACTAGATAACGGTCGTTCCTCAGCTTTGATGTAACACTATATGACCCCAGGATTTGGCCGTTGCCGCGTGGAACTCCAGACGTTGTTAGTACATGTTCGATCTTCTCGTCATCGCAGTATTTTTTAAAAATAGTGGAGCGAAAAGCTGACCCACGGTCGGAGACGATTCGTCTGGGATTACCAAATGTTGAACCTTGATGTTGCAGACGTGCGATCACTTCATCACTAGTTGTCGATTTGGTGGGGTATAACCATACAAATTTCGAAAAGGAGTCCACGACTGCAAGAATATGGTTGTGTCGCTTCTTCGCATTAGTCATCGGCCCAAATGGTCAACGTGGTAGGTATCTAAAGGAACATCTCCTTTGTCGATCGGGTTGAGTAGTCCTTTAGATTTGCCCTTCTTTCGTTCGGCCAAAATGCACTGGATACAGTTACTGATGAATTGCTCAATCTTGCGCCGCATACGAGGAAACCAAAACTCGGTTTTCTGCCACCCAAAATGACCTTGCTCATGAGCCTGGCGAATAACATCGTGCTCCATCGCCTTCGGAACAACAAGTAAAATGTCTCCTTCCTGCGAATGATACACAACATTATTTTTAAGAACAAAATTACAAGACTCGCCTTTTCTGATGTCATCCAAGGAAACGTCTTCTTCTTGAGCTTTACTTATCCGTGCCGCCAGCAGATCAAATCGTCTATCGATGTTATAAAGGCAAACAGGATTCCGGCTCAACGCATCTGCGTGACGCATTGCCTTGCCAGGACGATGCACCATCGTATACTGGAACTCTTCTATCAGCAATGCCCATTGAGCAACCCTTAAACTGATGTTGGTTTTTGCCATCGTCAAGGCAAATGCTTGATAGTTGGTAACTATCTTAAATGGGATTTCCAACAAGTATACTCGGAGCTTTTTAAGTGATTTCACCACTGCCAGAATTTCCAATTCGTAGCTCGTATACTTTTCTTCTGCTGGCGTCGTCGTCCAACTGGTATAGTAAACTAGATGAATCAAGCCGTCTTCTGAATTTCTTTGAAGCAATATGGCACCAAGTCCTTGTTTTTCAGCATCCGCATGCAGCTCCGTCTCGGCTCCCACGGCGTATATTTTCAAAACAGGTTCGTTGGTCAAAATGTCTTTAAGTTGTTCAAAAGCTAGTTGTTGTCTCGGTCCGAATTCAAATTTAGTATTTATCTTGACAAGTTAACGGTCGAGCTATCGCCGCAAACTGAGGGATAAATTTCCTGAAGTATCCGGCTAAACCGCAGAAACTTTGAACGTCTTGAACTTTGTTCGGTTGTGGGAAACTCACCACTGCTTGCACCTTCCTCGCTGCTGGTCTTACCGTTCCGTCTTTAATCACATGTCCAAGGTACTCTACGCAGCTGTTCAAGAAGACACATTTCTTCCAGTTAAAATTTAGCCCAAACCTACGAGCAACTTTCACTACACCTTCTAGTTTAGCCAAACTTTCTGATGTATCTTTGGCTGGCACTATAAGATCGTCTAAGTATAAGAGTACTGTTCCGTCAGAAATCATACTACTAAAAACAGGTCTGGTCAAACGGTAGTGCATGCATATGAAAACACAAGCGTTTTCACTCAGCTGAGGCCTACCAACTCCTACTCTCAACCTCCACGCGGTGACAGCCGGGTGCCTAGTACCTTAATCCAGGAAATGGGTAACCAACCCCGTTTGGCGGATTCTTGGTGGCAGCAAATGAGAGAGGGGGGGAAGAGTGCTTTTCTCACTAGAGCACTTCTTCCTGTTCCAGGCGGCAGCGGACGAATTCCCTAGACGGAGTCAATGGTGGCGTCTATAGTTCCAGTTAGGTTGAACTTAGTGAATACCTTGCGCGAGCTGCTTCGACGTATTCGGATCACAGGTCGGTAAGGAATTTCCAATGTTGGTCAGGACATTGGAATAGAGATGGTGGCGGAGGAGCCCTTAATGGGCCAACGGCAGCGCTCATACTCCCGTAGTGGACTACTGGCACCGGTGTACCCGGCCCCTCGTCCTAGGGGAATAATTAAGGAACTGGCCCTCCAGGTTGGGGGTTGTGCCGTCGGGGTAACTTCCCTACCACGTAAAAAACGCATGGTTCCGAAACAACCAAAAGCCTCGGATAAGGATGACCCAACTAATGACGACCCCAGCAAACGAAATAAGGACAACGACCTTCGGATCTGTACTTGGAATGTTCTGTCCCTTTACAGACCACGTGCAGCCGAACAGCTAGCAGAGGTCCTAGACTGCTATAAAGCAGATATTACCGCCATCCAGGAAGTGCGATGGGATGGGCCGGGCAAAAAGAGGATGAAAAACTGTGACATCTACTACGGTGATTGCTACAGAGGCAACAGGCAACGCTTATTCGGATGCGGATTTGTCATACGCGGCAGACTTAGGCAAGAAGTCTTAAGCTTCCGACACGTGAGCGAGCGTATTATGACTATCCGGATCAAGGCTAAATTCGCTAACATAAGCCTAATATGTGTTCATGCCCCCACAGAAGAAAAGGACCCTGCCACCAAAGAGTGTTTCTACGAGCTCCTCGACGAAACATACGAGCAATGTCCTAAATACGACGTTAAGATCGTATTGGGCGATTTTAACGCCAAAATAGGAAAGGAGGACGTCTTTGGTAGAGCAGTCGGTAAGCATAGCCTACACGACACCACGTCTGATAACGGACTAAGACTAATTGATTTCGCTGTGGAGCGAAATGTCACCATAGCAAGCACATGGTATCCTCATCCCGATATTCATAAGCAGACATGGCGGTCCAATGATCATGTCACGATCAACCAAATTGATCATATTGCGATCGACGCAAGGCATGCCTCCAGTATTCTGGATGTCCGGACCTTCCGAGCGGCCAACATAGACTCGGATCATTACCTTGTTGTAGCCAAGGTACGAATGCGGATATCCCAATCTGAGCAACAAAGAAGAATTACTGTGAGAAAATTTAACGTCGAAAAGCTACAATCGCAAGAGACCGCCAGACATTTCGCTGAACGCGTATCCCGAAATCTCGCAATCACCCCTTTGCCGCCAGCATCAAGTACCGAAGACCAGTGGCAACGCTGCCAACATGCCATCAGAAACGCCGCGACTGATGTGCTGGGTCTCGCTCGCCCACCACATCGAAACCCTTGGTTTGACGAAGAATGCCGGTGAGTGCATGCAGCAAAACAAGAGGCATACAAAGCGGCGCTGCAAAGGAAGACGAGAGCTGCTCGTGAGCTCTACGAGCAAAAGAGACGGGAAGAACATCGGCTTCTCCAAAAGAAGAAGAAAGAGCATGAAAAGCGCGCGTTTGAGAATATCGAGAGTCTATACTCCAGGAACAATGTAAGGAAGTTTTACCAGAAGGTAAAAAGAACGTGTCAGAGAAGTAATACCCGTACGGAAACCTGTAGAGATGAGAATGGAAACCTCGTAGTAGGATCACGGTCGGTGCTGAGAATATGGAAAAACTACTTCTGCAGACTGTATAACGGCGACGAAGACCAACATCCCGCTGTCAGGCAGAATGAACCATTCAACATGGACGATGATAGTCAAAATTTCCGTCCACCTGACCAAAACGAAGTGAGGATAGCAATATCCAGGCTAAAATCGAACAAGGCTGCTGGACCTGACGGCTTACCGGCCGAACTTTTCAAGGCAGCTGGGGATGAATTAGTAGAGTGCATACACCAACTCATTTCTAATATTTGGTCAGAGGAGTGTATGCCTGATGAATGGAATTTCAGCATCATTTGCCCGATCCACAAGAAAGGAGACCCCCTCAACTGCGCCAATTATAGAGGCATCAGTCTCCTCAACATCGCGTACAAAATCTTTTCTGCGATATTGTGTGAACGCCTGAAACCTTTTATCAACAGCCTGATTGGACCCTATCAGTGCGGTTTCAGGCCAGGAAAGTCCACCATCGATCAAATCTTCACACTTCGGCAGATCCTGGAGAAAACCCAAGAATTCCAAATCGATACTCACCACCACTTTATCAATTTCAAGGCCGCCTATGACAGCATCTATAGAGAAGAGCTTTATAGAGCCATGTCTAGTTTTGACATCCCTGCCAAACTTGTCCGCCTGTGCAGGCTGACGATGGAGAACGCTCGCTGCTCCATCAAGGTCGGTAATGACCTCACCGAGACCTTTGATGTCAAAAAAGGTTTTAGACAAGGTGACGCGCTGTCATGTGACTTCTTCAATATTGATCTTGAACGGATTGTGCGGAACTCGCAAGCCAACACCGGAGGCACAATCTATTACAAGTCTGTACAACTGCTTGCATACGCCGACGATATAGACATTATCGGAAGATCTCAGCGGGCTGTCACCGGTGCTATTGCAAGCATTGAGGCGGAAGCGGCCAAAATGGGTTTGGCGATAAACGAGGGCAAAACCAAGTATATGCTGTCAACTAGAAGGGAAAACCAACATCGACGAATTGGACAAAACGTCACCGTGGGCAGCTATAACTTCGAGGTAGTAAGGGACTTTGTCTACCTTGGCTCTGCTATAAATTCTACTAACAAAATCAGTGCAGAAATCAATCGAAGAATAACTCTTGCCAATCGCTGTTTTTTTGGGCTTATAAGGCAATTCAACAGTAAAGCCCTTTCTCGAATAACTAAGGAGACTCTATATAAGACCTTGATCATCCCAGTCCTGCTGTATGGCGCTGAAACATGGACTTTATTAAAAGAGGATGAAGATATCCCTGGTCGCTTCGAGAGAAAAATTCTTCGTAAGGTTTTCGGTCCCGTTTGCGTTGACGGGTTTTGGAGGAGAAGATTCAATCACGAACTATACGAGCTGTACAGCGACATCGACCTAGTCAAAAAACTGCGTATTGGACGTCTGAGATGGCTAGGACATGTAGAGCGAATGGACACCAACGCTCCGGCCCGCAGAGTCTTCGAATCTAACCCCGAGGGACGACGCAGTAGAGGGAATCATCGCCGTTGGTGGCGCGCACAAGTTCAAGGGGACCTCGACCAACTTGGAGTGCGCAACTGGAGGCAATTAGCTAAAGACCGAGCTAAATGGAGAGGCTTGTTGGTTGAGGCCCAGGTTCACCCCGAACTGTAACGCCACCTAAGTAAGTAAGTAAGTAAAAACAGCTCTGATATGTCGCTGAAATACGGCCAGTGAATTACAAAGACCAAATGGAACACGTAGGAATTCAAAGTGTCCGCCCGGGATAATAAACACTGTAAACTTGATGCTTGCGTCGTAGACCGCAACATGGAAAAAACAGTTTTTCAAGTCTAATGTGGTATAGACCTTCCCTGCCTGCAACCGATCAATTTAGTCCTCAATCAAGGGAAGAGGATATCTATCCCTAACAATCTATTTATTCAACTGCCGGTAGTCAACGCATAGCCTTATATTGCCATCTTTCTTCGGGACTAGTAAGATTGGGCAGGCGTACTCAGAAACACTAGGTCTTACGCTTCCATCTCTTAACTATGGAATTGACTGTAGCTCGATGATCAGCTGACAACCGTCGGAAGTTCTGGTATACAGGAACGTCATCTTTGAGGATAATACGCATTTTAACATCACTATCTTCAACTGCGTGTGGTACATAACTTTCTATCAGGTTTTGTAACTGTTCCTTGACTGTCGGATCTTCAATGTGGTCGGTATTGACTTTTTCTTCTTGGTTACAAATTTGGATGTTAAAAATTTCAGCACTACTAACGGTTTCGTCTTCTGGGAATTGGCCGGAGTCCTGAACTGAATCATTTATCTTGATAAACCTTAAATGTACTTTGTTTTAAACGAAGCTCCACAAAATCTTTCAATTGACTACCAAGTATCAGGTCATGTTTGATTAAAGCGTCTGAAAACACATGAATTTCGAGGTGCACGGTAATGCCGTCCAATGTGGCTATAGCTTCAAAACCACCCATCGTTGCCATTTCCTCCGAACCAACACCCATAAACGGAATAGGATGCCTTTGCAGTTCCGGTGATCCCAGCACTACGTATTTGGTAGCTGAAATAAGATGAAGATCACTCCCTGAGTCAATTAAAGATTTAAACTTTTGTCCCAATATTACTTCTTTAAATATTTTGTTAGTTGTCGTCGACACCGCTTCACAGCTTTTTTTCTGTTTTGGACATGGAGCGATGTCCAAACTCACCACCTGAAAAGCATTTAAACCCTTTACTTTTATTAGGACAGTCTTTGCTTAAATGGTTCTTCTCACCACAGTTGAGGCAATGTTTGGTTTGCATATCTTTGCTGCTAGTTGGATACTGCCTATTCTTCTTCATCTGGCGTAGTTTATCGCTAGCTGTTTGTCTGGACTTCGGTTCTTCATCGCTTCATACTGCATTAATCTTTTACGTAGCTCTTTGATATCGGTTGCCTCGTATAAAACTGATTTGTTAACATAATCGTCTTGCACACCGTCAACGATATATTGTATTTTTGCCTCTAGCTCAACATTGGCATGACTCGCTATTTCAAGGACACGATAGACATATTCCTGGTACGATTCGTCATTTCTTTTTTTAACAGAGCTTAGTTGCCGGTGGACTTCTTTACTATTTAGGGTCTGTGAAAATTCGGAAACCAGAGCATTTTTAATGTCTGTCCAGGAATAGACATTAGTGCATTCAAAATTTATAAAAAGTTTCGCTGAACCTCTGAGTAACTTTTTTGCATACACTTATCCTCTGTGGATCGGTCCACTGGCAAAGGTTCGCAGTTTCTTCAAAATACCTCGTCTACTTTTTCACATTTTGCCTGTTGTCTCCACTGTATGTTTCTAGTGCTTCTTCTACATCCTTAAAAGACAAAACCGGTTGGTATGACCTCGTACGTCCTCAGCTTGTACATAATTCTAATTTGTTAATCCTTTTAATCCACCACCGTCAACGCAGCCAAGTCGTCATCGTCTTCTTGGTCTGATTCAGCAGCATCGTCTTCAACCGCCAGTCGTCCTCGCAGCCGCTCACGCTGATCAGATTTGCTTCCTGTTGTCGGCAGATTCAATTTAAGGAGTTCCTCCTGTATCTCTTTCGTGGATAATTCATCCACGTCTACGCACACGTCAGGTCCATCACCCACACTACTTGAATTACTCATTTTAATTTTCGAAAAGACACAAACGTACTTTAAAAATATGGGAATTTTGGAATTACTTCACTTTAGGGGAACACAATTTGAACTGTGCGCTATTCACTTCGTCCATCCACCACAGACGCTGGTGTAATACTCGTCGTTTCTTGTTTATCTGTAAATATCGTATATCTACTCCACAGGTCACGTATACCCTTTTGTTGGTATCTCGTCATTGATCACTGCAACGGATCCTGCAGTTTCGTTGCTGTGTGTTCGTCGTCGTCCTCATACTATTTACTTCGTCGTCGTCTTTGAGTTTTATGGGTTTATTTTTCGTCGTCGTCTTCGTACATACTTATGTATGTACCTATATTTCGTCGTATTATCGTCGTTCGTCTTAGAGAAGGATATTATTGTTTTTTTTTTTATATGCAGCGTCGTCAACATATGTGTAATTTTTGTTTTCTTATCCCACTTCTGACACCAAATTGTAGGATACGTTTATTGAATATAATTGTAGGATAAGAAAGTAAATGAAATACAACTGTTAAAAAAATCAAAAAATATCTCTGGCACGGCACGCCTCAGCACAATACGTCCTCACTCACCGGCGACTTAAGGAATGTTTTTCTTGTTTCTGCATATATATTCTGTATATTATTATATTTTGTAAGCACTTTTATTATCCATTTTTATATGTTCTAGTTGAACGCGTTCATTCGTGTGAGCGCCATCTAGGTGTCATTGTATTGCTTAGCACCCAACTTCGGGTCGATCCAAGTCTGTTCACTTGAACAAAATCAGCCGAAGAGTAGAGAGGCCTTCAGCCCAGAAAAAAGCACAAAAATTTGTAATCGTTTGGCATCGAGCAATAAATCTACAATTTTTGCATTTTAAAACTCAGATGTGGGGTCAGAAAAAGCTGGCCTAAATTGCGCAAAAAGGATTTTTTTTCAAGAAAGCTGCTATTCTAACCTCTGATGACATCACGTGCAACACGATGAACCCCTAGGGGAGTTGACGACGACGTGTCGGCGCCGAACAACGAAATAGACGCTGCCGCTGATGCCGCCCCAAACGAACTCGGCGTAAATGCCGCAAATGACGACAATATCGTTAATGCCGTAGATGCCGATGACTTACAGGATGCCTTAATAGACGAGGAGCTGGCTAACCTCCGCAAGAAATTAGAAATCCTGGAGCTCCGGAAGCAGATACGTGAGTTGGAGAAGGACGCAGCTTCGACTAGCCAAAATAGGACGGATTTTGGAGACATCGAACACGCACTGCCGAAGTTCACGGGGAACGACCTGGGCCACTCCGTGCACCATTTCCTCCGCGATTTCGAGGAAATCATGCTAACCGTCAACGCAGACGACCGCTTCAAACTGCTGAGTCTACGTCGCTCTTTGATTGGGACCGCCCGCGTCTTCTTGGCGTCGACTGCCGCCTTAAACTACGCCGAACTAAAGGCGGCACCCATCAAGGAATTCGACATTGCCGTTAATCGCCAGGACGTTTATAAACTGCTGAGCCGTCAACAATGGAATTTGTTTATTAATAATAGTAATTCTAACACAGTAAGAGTACACTTATAAGCTTGTGATAGATGATTTAAGAATACAAATAAAATTTAATTACATCAAATACTAAACATATGAAAGTAAAAAAAAAAGGAAAAAAACAAAATTAAAGAGAAGAATTGAACAGGAAAGTAAATTAGTGAAAAGAAACAATTGCAAATTTGTTTCACTTTAAATTAAAACAATTGAATAGAGTGACTTGAGTTTGCTTGAAAAAGAAGAAGAAAATAAAGAAGGGGGAAGTCGAAGTCTAGTTGCTTTGATTTGTTAGAAAAAGACGTAGTTCGCCCTTAAATCGTCGTATGTCATTCAGTTCTCTAAGGTTACGCGGAAGTGAATTCCAAAGGCGGATAGCAGCAACGAAAAATTGTCTTTCGGATGTTAGGCAAGAGAAGCGCGGGAGAATTAAGCAAGCAGATCTGCTCGATGACGGAAACTTGATTTTGTTATAAAGATATAGAGGTTCTTTTGTTTTTATGATACTGAAAAGGAGAAGAAGTGTACGAAGCTTGACATAGTTCGGAAAAGACATATCTAGCAAGCTCTTACCCAAATGTGAAACGTGATCGTATCTTCTGAGCCCATAGACATACCTGATAGCACTATTAAATGCTACTTGTAGCTTCCTTTTACTATCAGCATCACAATTATAAAAAATTTCGCACCCATACATAAGCACTGGGATAACCAGAGCCCTAGCAAGTAATAATCTTGTCCTCAGAGGTGTAAATTTCTGGGAAGTCTACAGAGTTCGAAGAATGCCATATGCCTTCCCCACTATGGAATTTATGTGGCTATTCCATGTGAGCGTTCTATTGAATATCACGCCTAGATTTTTTGAAGAGTCAACAAATTCAATTGTCGAATTATTCAATAAAATCGGTGGGAAATATGAAACGTCTAGCACTGTTTTTGAAATTACTAAACATTTACATTTATTTGGATTAAGTGCTAGACAATTCTTAAATGCCCAGTTGGAGATCCGACGAAGATCTTCATTTAAATCAATGGCGCCATTCCCAAAGAGACCGAGGGGACAACTCCGATAAATCTGAATGTCGTCGGCATATATGTGTTTTGACGACTGCAGAGCAATAGAGGCTATATCATTAATGTAGAGTGAGAATAAGAGAGGGCCCAAAATTGACCCTTGGGGAACGCCTTGCTGCAAGGGAAGAAATTCTGATAGAACGCCCTCCAAAAATACAGCCTGTTTTCTTTCACTTACATACGACGAAAATAATTTTGTGGCAAATCTAGACAAGTTAAAGCAATGAGCTAGTTTATTTAGATGGGTGGGATGATCCACCATGTCAAATGCTTTGGAAAAATCTAGAAGGACCAAAAAGGTGACATTATCGTCATCCAACTTTTCTCTTATGTCTTCTACCACACTAACTAAAGCGGTTGTACAGCTGTGTTTAGCACCAAATCCAGATTGAACTGAAGCCAGCAAGTTATTTTGTGTTATATACTTATTCAGTTGCTTATGCATGATCCGTTCACAAACTTTGGAGAGAAAAGGAAGAATGGATATGGGTCTAAATTCATCACCAATCGAATTTTTTGGAATTGGTATTATTTTTGCCATTTTCCACTGGCGGGGGAATATGCCGGTCATTAAGATAGTGTTGATGACATGAGTGATGTATGGTAGAAGTAATGGTAAGATCGCTTTGACAAACACCGGATGCACTCCATCTACTCCTACAGCCTTCGATCTTACAGATAAGAAACTTTCAACTACATCCGTGTTGTCTACCCTTCTAAAGACAAAAGATGTATCTGTGGAGACTACAGGACCTACACTAAAACCACGAGTATCATGAACTGTTGCTGGGATTGAACTAACTGGAGTCGATAAAAACTTATGATTTAGTTCATTGCTATCGATAGTGGAAGAACAATTTAACTTTTGCTTACCAATCCCTAATTCACGAAGGTTTCTCCATAATTTGCGACCATCTGAGGTAATATTTAGGCGACGGGAGAAAAATGGTGTCTTTGCCACTCTTATAGCCGTCGACGATGGAAAAAAAACGAGGAGTCACTTCATTGCTACATCCTCACCATGCAAGCAGTTGCTAAACGTGCCGACATCAGCGAGCTGGAAACCATAGACTTCATCGTTGATGGAATGGGAGAAGTGCCGAATGTCAACCTACTGCTGGGAGCTCGTACCATCGAGGAGCTAAAGCAGTTGATCAACCGGTACCAGCAGCGGTACCTTTGCCAGAACACCGTAGGAGAAGACCCGAATGCCGTCCGAGGGAAAGCTGCCGTTACAACAAAACATGCCGTCACATGCCGAAAAGAAGGAACCGTTATGCTTCAACTGCTCACAGACGGGGCACATTAAGCCGTACTGCCTATATCCGCTTCGCCCGAACGGCTCCTGCTTCAGGTGCTGGAAAATGAGACATGACCACAGGTCGTGCCCAAATCCAAAAAAGAAATTGCTTCGAGTTGCCGGTGCAGGTGCTGAAAAACAAATAGCTGCCGCAGATGGCCTAGGCGACCTTGATGACGACGATAAAGCCATAATTGGCGCCGTAAATTGGGTAAGTGTTGCTTTTAGGATTAATTCGTTAAAGGGCATAGAATTCACTGAGCTTCTTTCTCTTTTCGATACGGGCAGTCCGATTAGTCTCATAAACTTGTCGTGTGTCCCAGATGAACTGCCGAGAAAAATGAAGACAACAGGATTGCGGTACTGCGGGATAGGCGGAAAAAAATTAGAAATCATAGGCAAAATTTTATGCCGAATAAGATTTTGCAATAAAGAAAAATTGATTCAAATTGTTGTTTTGCCTGACGAAGCCATGTTCATGCCGTTAATTTTGGGACGAAACTTTTTATATGCTTTTAACATTCACTTGACTAAAGTAAAACTCAAATATTGTAAAGAAAAACTGCTTGCTTTTAATCAGAATAGTGAATTCTGTGCCCTGCCAGATGAATCTTATACGGTTCTTGATAAATACAGTCTTTTGAAAAATGATAACGTATCTGCCGCTATTAATGAGTGTGAAACGACAAGACCGGTTTTGGGAGTTGGGTCAACTTGGATTAACGAGGAACCTTGTTCAGTGCCAAATATATTTAATATTGAAATTGCCGCTAGTGAAGTTGAGTTGAATATTGATTTTAAGTTAGATAAACCCTGCCGTGCCGAATTAAATAACTTAATTATAGATTCTTATATTTCTCCGAAAGACGTTAAAATAGAGCCTTTAGATTATGAAATGAAAATACATTTAAGAGACGATATTCCGTTCCATTGTGCCCCCCGACGACTCTCTCACTTTGAGCGTACGAAGGTACAGTCAATAGTGAGTCAGTTAGAGAAAGATGAAATAATTAGACCAACTAGGTCACCTTATGCTTCCGCTATCGTATTAGTTAAAAAGAAGAACGGAGAGACTCGAATGTGTGTCGACTATCGAGGTCTTAATAAGAAGACTATTCGAGACAATCAACCCTTGCCTCTTATTGAGGATTGTATAGAATACCTAGGGGGAAAGAAATACTTCTCACTCTTAGATTTGAAGAGCGGGTTTCACCAAGTTAAAGTTTCTGAGGAATCTATACCTCTCACTGCGTTCGTAACTCCCAGTGGAATGTGGGAATACCTTAGAATGCCGTTTAGACTGAAGAATGCGCCGGCTGTATTTCAACGGTTCATCAATTTTATTTTTCGCGACCTGATTGATTAGGCGTTTCCATGAGGCACGTCGATGCCCTGAGCCGATGCCAGATTGCTGCCGTTTGGGATGTTGACGGCGTAGATTTTCAAATTCAGACAGCCCAAGGCCAAGACGAGGCAATTAAAAGTCTGCGGGATCGTATGGAGATTGAAGAAGTTAAGGACTTTGAGTTGACGGACGGACTTGTATTTAAAGTTAGGAAAAATGGTCGTAAAGCGTTATATGTCCCGAATGAAATGGAGGGTAATGTCATTCGGTTGATCCATGAAAAGTTCGGGCATCAGGCGGTTGATAAGTGTTTTGATAAGATTGGCACTTATTATTGGTTTCCGAATATGCGCCAGAAAATAGAAAGATTTATCCAGAACTGCCTCAAGTGTATTATGTATGCCGCTCCTGTTCGCTCTAGCGAAAGGAATTTGTATAATATACCTAAAAAACCGCTGCCGTTTGATACCATCCACTTGGACCATTTTGGTCCGCTGCCGTCCGTAAATTCGAAAAGGAAACATATTCTGGTTATCGTAGACGCCTTTACGAAATTCGTTAAATTGTACCCGACAAGGTCCACCAGCACGAGAGAAGTGCAAGACGCACTGGAAAAATACTTTCAGTATTACAGTCGCCCTAGGCGAGTTGTGACTGATAGGGGTACGTGCTTTACGTCACTTGAGTTTGAGAAATTCTTGGTGAAGCGAAATATAGGGCACGTAAAGGTAGCAGTGGCTTCACCCCAGGCGAATGGGCAAGTAGAGCGAATCAATCGGGTGATTAAAGCCATGCTGGGGAAATTATGTGAACCCGTCAATCATGCCGATTGGTCTTGTAAGCTTCTACAGGTAGAATTTGCCGTTAATAATTCTGTTCACAAGGCGACAAGAAACTCCCCTAGTATGTTGCTGTTTGGCGTTGAACAACGAGGGGAGTTAATAGACGAAATTACGGAACATCTAGACGATAAATTGGGTTCGGATACTCCGCGTGATCTCCTACAAATCAGGGCAGATGCCTCTGAGGGAATTGATAGTTTTCAGGAATATAATTTGAGTTATTTTCTTAGGCACAGCAAGGAAGTAAAAAATTATCAGGTTGGCGATTTTGTTGTCATGCTAAATGTCGATACTACGACGGGAACAAATAATAATTTTTTGCCGAAATTCCGTGGACCTTATGTTGTACATAAAGTTTTGGGAAATGATAGATATGTACTACGAGACGTAGAAAATTGCCAGTTGACTCAGCTACCTTACGATGGGGTCGTTGAAGCCAATAGAATGCGGAAGTGGCTTTCGAAACCCGACAACAAGGCTGTAGATATCAATAACCGGGGCAACACTCCCGATGTAGACCTTAAGTAGCATGTAATTTAAACTTAAAATGTTACCATTGTTAAAATTTGATTGTTCGTGGTCGACCAATTGTCAGATTGGCCGAGTTGTAAGCACTTTTATTATCCATTCTTATATGTTCTAGTTGAACGCGTTCATTCGTGTGAGCGCCGTCTAGGTGTCATTGTATTGTTTAGCACCCAACTTCGGGTCGATCCAACTCTGTTCACTTGAACAAAATCAGCCGAAAAGTAGAAAGGCCTTCAGCCCAGAAAAAAACAGAAAAATTTGTAATCGTTTCGCATCGAGCAATAAATCTACTATTTTTGCATTTTAAAATTATTTGTTATTATTATTTTATTATTATGTATGTATGTATATATGAAAATGAAATGCTGATCGTGTGTCCTTTATAGACTCGCGAACCGCTCGACGGATTTTTATGTAATTTTTCGTGTGTGTTCTTTATGGTGTGTGGAAGCAACTTAGCATAGTTTGGTATATTTACGGTAGGTGGCGTTGTTCGAAATTTACGAAATGCGGAAATACATGAATATTTATTTTTTATTGAAATAAATTTCATTAAGTTTCAACGAAATAACAAATTCGCGATCAAACAAGAATAAAATTCCTTGACCACAGATATAAAATTCCATTACATATGTAAATACATAATGTGAATGTACATTTCATAGTAATTGTAATCAAAAATGAAACGGTAGGTAACGCAATGGTATTTGATACTGTGGTTGCACGAAATGAATCATGACTGGGATGCCAACTACTAGATACAGAACTGAATTGACTGGGATGCCAAGTACTAGGTACAGAATACTGAATTGGAAGTAATCAGTACTCATTCGTTACTCAAAAGTATTCAAATTGCACACTACTAATCGACACCTATACTCAACTCCCGGATTTCGACCCCCAGTGCTGCAAAGAGGCCATCAAGAGCATTCATCACACGGTGGTAGCCCCAAAATTGTCCTAGGTGATCGTCCTCCTCGCATAGCCAATGAAAAACGTCACTTACCACGTCAAACTAGGAAATCTTAGCTCAACTACATTCGGGATAGTGCCGACTCCTACATAGCTACAAATCACGTCTTGACCCCAGTATCGAATACAGATGTCCAGACTGTATGAACGGTCCGCACAACATGCAACATGTCTTCACCTGTCCGGCCAAACTCACCACCTTACATCCGGAAGCGCTGTTGAACTGTGCCATGTGTCTCTTTTCATGGTCAGCAACAGAAACATCTCCGACCCTGTTTTTAGTTTATATTAATGACCTTCTCTTTGTTATCCATAAGGCAATGCGCAGTACGACAGTGCTCTTGACTTCGCCTATTAATTAACTACATCGTGATAAAGGTCCCAGGCTGTGTGGCATGCATATGCATGTGCCGAATGTGTTATTGCTAAATCAAAACGCGGATCTTTCTTTAATTAGTATTTTATGCTTGCATATCAGCATATTCTTATCTATAAGCATACAAATAATTTTGCCGCTGAAGATAAATCAAAAGAAAGATAGAATTACGAATTAAATCAAATTACGTCAGTTGTTTCAACTCTTGGTTTACAACAGAAATACTTAGTCTTAAAACTAAATATGACTTGGGTTTTAAGAGATGGAAACGATTCCGGCTATCTATTTATCTATCTATTTTGTCATACTTTCCGTCTGTTGAGAAACTTAGTCCACTACAAAGTTCGTCTAGCTAAACGTAAGTTTTATTTTGATCGTCTTAATACTAATTTATCACCCAATATTCTAAGGAAAAACTAACGTGAAATAGGGGTAGGCAAGAACATGCATAATAATCTGGAAAACGTGGATCCTGACAAATTGAACAAAGAGTTTGTGAACATACAGACGGGATCTAACGTTATCTCGCAGGTTGCTGAAGATGCGCTCAGCTACACTAGTTTATTTGAATTGTCCAGAATTGAGCAAACTGATGTTGTTAGGGCGATCCTTGACATTAAATTGAAATCTGTAAGCCTAGATGTAATGCATCTCTTTCTGACCCACATTTGTAATATCATTTTAATGAATCCCTAATATCCCTAATGTTTGAAAAGTTGAGAAAGTGATTCCTGTTTTAAGAAAGAAGGCATAGCTCTTTCGCCACAAAATACAGGCACATTTCCATCAACTCCAACTTTCTAGAGTGCAACTGTCTACTGTATGCAAATTAATCTAGCTTCAGAAAAAAGCATAGTTGCACATTTGCGTTTCTAAAAGTGACGGATGACTTAAGAGTGGCAATGGATAATGATATGATCATATTTCTACTCTGAAAAAGGAAAACTCCGTGCTCCGTAAGAGGCTCGATGAAATGGAGCTGTTGTGTCGAGAGCTCAAAAGCCGAGTTGAGAAACTTGAATCAGAAAATGAAGTATATTTGCTTCAAAAGGCGTCTTCAAAAACGCAGACGGTTACTCATAGTGAGCCTTCTCCGGGTAGCCATCACTACAGTACGGATGAAGAAGAACTCGCGCGCGAAACGGATTGGATACTTAAACGAAGACCATCTAAAAACCGTAAGGCTGGTTCATCGCCCGAGGTTGTTCCACAACCCGAACCTAATCGCAAAGCGCAGCCAAAAGCTGAAAAGCAAATGCTCACCTCCAACAATAAATATTACAGACGTTGCAGACTACAATTCTTTGAGAAAAATGTTAAAAACAACGATCGCTACTGAATTTAAAGCAACTTCCTTGCGAAACGATGCATGGAAAATTAAGGTTAATGCAGCTAAGGGCTATCGGGCTTGCAGATTTTTGTGTGGTTAATAAAAGAATTCTGGAATTCAAATATAAACTTTATTATAAATTCAGGTAAACGATTACGTTGATAAAATTAGATTATAAAATGGAAAATTTATGTTGTGCTTTTGTTCTGTTCGACGGTCAAACGATGAAGAAGGAAAGGTAAGAAAAGGAAGGGAAAAGGGGTAAAAGGAAAAGATGATTAGATCGACAAGCTGACAACTTGACAAACTAACAAGTGTGGATTGTACACTAAGGTCCAACACGCCCCCTCAAGACACATGTTGGTGATCATTCTGTGTAGCAAAACCCAGTCCTTTCAGGTGTTCTCTTGAAATCCTCCTTTGACATCTCCTTCATCATAGGAAGCGCCCAAGAACTGGATCAACTTTCATCGGACGTGGGGAGAATTCAACCTCCTTTGGACTGCTTTGGGTATCTTTTGGTTTTTCTTCCATAGGCATTAAATTCTTTTACACAGCTGTATCGTCTGAAACACCCTGATGCATTTCCAAGAATTTTACGTCACGGGCTTGGACGATCTGATGCTTTTGGGGAGGCCAAATACGATACCCCTTTTGTTCTCGAGGATACCCCAAGAATATGCCTTCTTCAGCTCCCTGCACCATTTTACTTTTATAAGGGCTCTTATCCAAAACGAGCATCTTCGAACCAAAGATTTTTTTTTTCCTTTTACTTTACATCTGTCCACTGGACATTAAGTAATTGGTTTTACCATTGCCTTAAAAAACCTTTTTGGTAATACAGTAAATACATATGAACATGAAACATTTCATAGGTAAGACAGAAGTTTAAAGATTAAAGAATTAACATGAATTGGCAAAAGGTACATATAGATACATTTAAACACATTCCTTTTTCGGATATTACATGGTTAGTAAGTCGGATGGTCTTATTCGTTTCAGCCTTCGTATATGCTCGTATTCTTGGGCGGGAAGAGAGTTAATTTCATAGTTTTAATGGTTTTCATTCAACCAAAGTCGATTTTGTGTATATTATTGTTTGGTACGTACCAGGCTGCATTCACTATTGTGCGTAGAATTTTGCTTTGAAGTCTTTGGATGATGTCAATATTTGTCTTGCTGGTGACACCCCAGAGTTGTATACCGTATGTCCAAATTGGTTTGATGATTGTCTTCTATATGAGAAGCTTGTTATCAACTGAAAGTACTGAATTTCTTCCCAGCATCCAGTAGTGCAGTCTGAATTTATCTTTAATTTGATTTCTCATATTAAGAATATGTTGTTTCCATGTTAGTCTTTTATCTATATGCATTCCCAAGTATTTAGCATGATTGTCTGAGGATACTGCTTTATTGTTTAGTTTAACAATTGGTTTGGTTTTTCTTGTTGCATATATTACTTGTTGCGTTTTGTCTTCGTTTATTTGTATACCCCATTCTTTGAACCAGTCTGCTTTTTTGTTCAGATGAAGTTGGAGTAGAACAGTTGCTGTTTTTAGACATCGGTGCGAGACAAGTATTACTGTGTCGTCTGCAAAAGTGGTAGTCATTGTGTTGATATTTCTTGAAGTTGGAATATCTGCTGTATATATTAGATATAATAAAGGACCTAGCACGCTTCTTTTAATAAATTCTTAAGTTCTTTTATTGACCTGTTGTGTTTTGTTTTTGCTTCACTTGTTCCATTGGTTTGCCATATTTTCCTAAGCCTCCTTTTTTATATTACTTTTCGTTTTATATGCGTCGGTAGGTAATCAATTTTTTCCTTTTTGATTGTCATTGGTGTAGATCGATAAGTGGATTAGAGTATTATATCGTGGAAGTTTATTATTGTTGCTTCAAGATTTTCAGGTGTCCTTAGCGGAATACTTAGTTGTAACTCCATGTCAATCATTTCTCTGAAAGTATCCCAGTCAGTCCTTTTATTATATAATTTTGTTGGTATGTTCGGAGGCTTTATGTTCGAATTATGGTAAATAACAATTGGTGAATGGTCAGAAGAAAGTTCATAGCAAGATTTTATTCTTAATTTTTCATGTCTAATATTTTTGTAAATGCAAAAGTCTAACAAGTCAGGTATTCTTTTCTTGTCAGTAGGCCAATAGGTCGGTTCACCAGTACTTTTAGGGCATCTAAAAGTATGGTTCCAAAGATAATTTAATTTTAAACTTTTTCCAGTCCACTTCTCGTAAGGAATCTGGCCCTTCAAACTACTGGTTGGGCATCGGTTACGAATATGGCAAGCTTCAGCCCAAAACGATGCACTCAAACCAGATTGCAACAACAGACACCTAGCCATGTCCATAAGGGTTCGGTTCTTCCGCTCGGCTACCGTTCTTCTCTGGAGTACGAGGTACTGTTAACCTTCTCCCAATGCCCTGGTCCTACAAATAAGTATCAAATTCCTTGTTAGTTTGCCTCTCCACGAGTTTTTGATAGAATTTAAGAGCCTCGTACACTCCACTCCTCTTTCTCAGAAAATACACTTCGCACCACCACGTGATGTCGTCTGTAAAAGTCACGAAATACTTTGCGCGGCCCGAAGATTCCATTGAAAGGAGCAACTACATCAGAATGTACGATCTTAAGTGTCTCTGTACACGGTTCTCGACTCTTGGAGAAATGCAAAGCGGCCATTTTTCCCTTCAGACACACTACACAGTGTCTCTCATATTAACAGGAGCACTGTACCACTGTGGATCATTTTTATCAAGTCTTTCGAATTCAAATGTCCCAATCTTTCGTGCCACTTCAACAGTTCGGAGCACTCAGGTTCAGCAAATGCTTTCGCGCACTCAGAGTTCTCCCGGACAAAATAAAGATCACCTTTACGATCCGCGATCACTGATATATTGCCACATTCACCTCGAATAAAAGCATCGTTCTTTCGGAACGTCACTTCATGCCCCTTATTTGCTATTTTTGAGACTGAAATTAAATTATTTCTTAAATCAGGAACATACAGGGTCCCTCTGAACACTATCAATCGAGAGCCATTGTCATTTGCCACAGACACATAAACTACACCCTTTCCCATAATTTCAACTGACGCCCTACTTGCGAGATTTTATTTGGCAAGTGTGGAATCACACATGGATTTTAATAATCCCTTGTCACCACACAAGTGTGCCGTACAGCCACTGTCAAGAGTCCATTTTTTAATTGCTGGTCCAGTTTTCGCACAGTAAACATTGTCAACACCTGCGGTCACCGTGTGACTTACCGCGTAGGATTCATAAACACTATTCGCTGACTGACATTAATCCTTCTTCTTGCTATCGTCAGACTTCTTCTTCGGACACGCATTAGCTTTGTGCCCCAGTACACCACACTTAAAGCACTTAAACTCTCCGGGCTTGGGCGGTCCTTTCCCATGTTTGGGTCGATTTTGTCGATGAAGGCCACCGCTTCCCACTGACATAGCTACGACTACACTACCAGATGACTATTGTTGTGCTTCACATTCTCCAATTATCTTCACCTTGAGCTCTTCGGCTGTGAGCAGCTCACCTCTGGATTCAATGGCGCACCGAAAATTATCATAGGAAGAAGGGAGACTGTAAAGAAGCATAATGGTCAGTAAATCTCCATTTATTTGTACATCCATACTCTCCAATTTGTCAACTGAATCAAAAAATGTTACCATGTGTTCTTTGACATCACCCCCGTCGTCTTACCTCTGAAGCATCACTTGTTTTAGCAGTGTCGTCTTCCTTGCCGGTCCCTTTGAAGTGTAGACTGATTCCAGTGTGAGCCAAATGTCCCTCGCAGCCTTACACTCGCGAATTTACTTTAGGTCCAATGGTTGAATTGACAGGATTAAGTCGGCCTTAGCCTTACTATCGTGACTTAACCAATCACTGCGAGTAGGACCGGCATCTGAGATTTTAATTTTTCCATTCACATAATCCCATAAATCAATTTTCGTCAGGAGCGCCTCGACTTGAATACACCAAGTATCATATAATAATTAGTTTCGACAAGAGTTTCAAGCGAGAAGACGAACTCGATCGTGGATTGGTTGATGATATCGGAATTTCTGGTTCGTCTTTTCGATCTGATACTTTAACCTCTATTTTTTATTTTTTTTTATTATGCTACAGGCGGTACTGGGACCATAACCTGTAGATTTTTGTGTGGTTAATTAAAGAAAAACTGTTCTGGAATTCAAATATGAACTTTATTATAAGTACTAGAATTTATTTATTTTTGTTAGGTGCAGCAACGCACGCCGCCGGGTACCCTCGGTCCAGCAGTCTACCCACTACTTTAGTATTATAGTACTTTGGTACTAAAAAAAAGTTGATATATATATTTAAGGTTGGACCATTTACCCCCCTAATAGACTTAGCCCCCCTATGTACCTGCCTGACAGTTGTTTTTTTTTCTGTTAGGCGCAGCAATGCACACCGAGTGCCCGCTAGTTAGACTATAAAATGGAAACTTTTTGTTGTGCTTGTGGTCTGTCCAACGGTCAAACGAAGAAGAAGAAAAGGTAAGAAAAGGAAGAAAAAGGGGTGCAAGGAAAAAATGATTAGATCGACCTGAACAACTAACAAGTGTGAATTGTACACCAAGGTCCAACAGGGTTATACCTCGAAAGCTTAACAACGAACAAATTCAATGGCACACTTACGAAGACAAGTCTGAGAGACCCTTGAGGGTCTCAGCTAGAAGACTTCATCCATCATGTGCTAAAGAACACCAAATAGGTGATTTACGCGATAAAGGATTCTCGACGCCGTGAACCTTTAAAAAAAAAGAGAGAAAACGACCCGACCATGGTGAAGAAGCTATAGTGAAACGTAGACTTCCGCTTTTTTTGCTATCATTCAATAAAACGGAAAGCCAGGAAAAGATATACAATATTCCTACAATCATGAGTATGGCCGTCAAAATCGAGCCGCTGCGTGCCAACACGGAGACAATCCCTTAATGCAAGCGTTGCCAAGAGTTTAATCATACACAGCCGTACTGTCGGAAAGAGCCGCGCTGCGGACGGAAAAAATTTACAACGCCGATTGTACGGGGAACGAAATCAGTCGATCGGGCTCCTAAGTCGGTGGGACATGTTGCTAAGCAGACTGAGCGGGTTCGTAAGCCAGTTGTTTAGACTCCTGAGCCGACTGAAAGGGCCCTTGAATCAGCAGTGCTGACTTTTGAAACAGTCAATCAGCCTTCTGAGCCGATTAAACGTACGTCAAAGTCGTCCACTAAAAAGGCTCAACGAAAAATAACATCGGATAAGCCAGCAAACCCCGTACGTCTGACGTATTCTCAGGCTGCAGTCAAAGCAACCAAACGAAACGACGGGCCACTCTCTGATCCGCTGAATGAAATTCTGAACTACATCTACACTAAGTTCGAGGAACAATGTGAAATTAACAAACGGATTCTCGAACGTCTCAGTAACGTCGAAAGGTTTTGTATGGCTAACCTTATATCTAAATCTAAGTAGATATGGACTCTTTGCTTAAAATAGTAACATGGAATGCTAATTTTTCTTGAGAATTTTCTATTGTGGAATTTCGAAAAAATGTTCTTTTTTTAGTATTATTAACTTCCTCCCATTTATTTTTTACGCTTTTATGCGTTTTCCCACAAAAAAATTATTTCCTTAGCCCGTCCTTACATTAGGTATAAGAAGATTTTGTTATGCGGATTGCTCTTTTATCTCACTTGCCTGGCAGAGGATAAATTTGATTTATTTTTCACTTTTTAATTTAAATTATCCTTTGTTTTTTAATTTGTTATATTGCACTCCGTCTCACTTGATTAGGAACAGGCATTTTTTTGTTTTAATTCTATGATATTTTTCAAACCCTTCGCTTTTTTTTGGAAAAAACCAATTGCACAAGGAATGAAGGATATATTATTAAAAGGGATTAAGTTGATAAATGCAACTTTTATGACGCTTTTCCCAAAAAGGTCATAAAATTTACCTGTTTTTTTGTCTCACTTGATTACGAACAGTAGCTAAATCTACCTGTTACCATATTTTAAATCAAATAAAAGGATACTTCGAGTATTAGGGGCTTAGTTCAAGAAATAAGTTCATACAATCCACAACTATGGGTAAAGGAAAGACATTAACCCAGGAGGAAATAGGCCAAATTCGAGCTTACCGGGAGGAACAAGGAAAATCCATCCGTTTCATAGCCAGCAAGATTGGAAGAGGCGCCATTGTTGTACACAGCTTTATTAAGGACCCGGAGAAGTATGGAAGAAACTGCAAAGGAAGAGTCAGCAAAGCAACAACATGTCAGGAAAGGCGGGCGATACTGAGAGCTGCTTCAAATTCAAGGCTCTCCTTAAGTAAAATTAAGGCAGAAACTGGAGTTACAGCTAGCAGATCGACTGTTCATCGCATGATACAGAAGGCCAGCCATATTCGCCATGAAAAAATGAAGAGGAAACTACCATTGAATGCGGCACGTAAAATCCAGCGGCTTGATTTTGCAACAAGTCACATCAGGTGGAATCGAGAGTGGCATACCGTCGTCTTTGTGATGAAAAAAAAAATAATTTGGACGGACCTGATGGATACAGCTGTTATATCCATGATTTGAGAAAAGAAGAAATGCATCTTCAAAGGCGGCAGCAAAGGAGGTGGTGTAATGGTATGGGGAGCAATAATCTATTACAGAACTGTGGAGCTGGATTTCCAAAGCTCCAAAATGACGGCAATCACTTACAAATCGATACTGGAAAGAGCATTTCCGCAGTTTTCAGATAATTTTGGTGGACAGCGATGGACTTTCCAACAAGCCAATGCACCGATACATACCGCACGGACAACAAAAGCCTGGATTCAGAACCAAAATGTAAATCTACTTTCATGGCCGCCATATTCACCCGACCTAAACATCATGGAAAACGTCTGGGCTTTCAAGAAAAGTCTACGTAGGAGGAAGGGAATATGATGAAACGGAAGAGATTATTGAAGCCATAAAACGAGCCCGGTCCGAAATTTCGCTAGATTATTTGACAGCACTCTATGAATCTCTACACAGCAGGCTAGTTGAAGTGATTCAGCGATCAGGAGGTAGTACCCATTACTAAAAACTATTGCTACTCTTTGAATATAACCAACATTTATTTATACAAACAAATTTTGTATTGTTTTTTTTTACCTTTTAAGCTTCTAACGCGTAGATTTAGCTACTGTTCGTAATCAAGTGAGACAAAAAAAAACAGGCAAGTCTTATGACCTTTTTGGGAAAAGCGTCATAAAAGTTGCATTTATCAACTTAATCCCTTTTTTTTTTACAATATAAAAATAATATATCCTTTATTCCTTGTGCAATTGGTTTTTTCCAGATTAGCGAAGGGTTTGAAAAATATCGTAAAATTAAAACAAAAAACTGCATGTTCGTAATCAAGTGAGACGGAGTGTATATTCTTTTTTTTATATCTTTTTCATCTTGAAGTTAATCCGTGAAATTATCGGATTTATAAAATACGAGATTATCATTATCTTGTGTAGTTGTTGTTCAATTGATCAATAAACATGAAAATATTAAAATATGAAATATGAAATAACAAGGCAACGACCAAACCGAAAATAGATGACTTTGCGCATTTTCGAACTTCTGCACGGCAGCTTGCATGGCGTTGACCCCAATGAATTTAGTATTAGTTTTTAAGTCTTCAATGAGCAAGCGAATAACGCATACTTGCAAAGTTCGGTGTTTTTTCTCTTTTAATAACTTTTTCACGAGCATACCCTTATGTGACTGCACACCTTGTCGTGGTGTTAGAGCCCGGTAGAAGTCAAAGACTCTTGGGTTTTGTTCCCTAGATGAGATTCGAAACCAAGATGCAGTCGACCCTAATCCTTCCTTTCCCCTTTCCCATTTCCCCCCCGGTGGGCTGGATCTAGGTGTAATACGACCCGTTCCGACAATTAACCTGGCCGGGCGCCTAACCTAAAAATATCTTTGTCGCGAACGTATTATTCGGATACCTAGCAACCTCCGGATTAGCTAGCCTTATCTGTGTATTGCTGAAATCTGCACATACTAATATCCCTTTCTCCGCTACTCGTGGGAACACAACATGAACACACAAAAAAAAAAAAACTAAGACCAGTTCTCCTTTTAAACCGGACGGTAGTACGGCGCTAAAGCTGTCTACCTGTCCAGCTCCTGAAGTGCTGGTTAGTAGGAAGACTGTGGTTAGCCAGATTCTAGTGCACGTCGGCAATATACCGGTGTACAAAAAAACCGCAAAGTGAATACCCGTGTAGAATGGGCTAGAAAGACCGCCAGTGAAGACAAAGCTGGGACAAGCAGTGACTCCACGTCAAGGCGACAGCAATCGCTGGAGGAATCCGTGTCGGATCCGAAAAGAGCAAAGGTATACGACCTCTTCCAGGCTTTCTTACGTTACATAGAAGTCCTACAGCGACGTCCTTAAGGATAAATTTGTGCTGGCGGTCATCGATAATAACAATGCGGACGGATCTATCGCACCAGACAAATGGAAGATGATACCTGCAAAGCTACCATCCGTCTTCCTGGATATAATGAAGAAGAATCCAGGTCCTCCTCTTAGATGTTGTGATGGCGGATGGCACCAAGGCCATGTAGAGTTAATCGCGAGGACCAAAGGTCATACGATCCCTTTAAACTAGCCATAGGCAAATTAGTGGAGGTATGACCAGTTGCTAAGCTCGAGGTTGCTGCGAGGGAAGTTATTCTGGGTAGACCGAGAACTCGCACCTCGATCCCAGCCGAACCCTCCAGCTTGGATACGATCCTTCAAATCCTTCAAGGCAGTAATCCCGAACTTCCGACGCACAACTGCAAAGTCGCTAAGCTGGATGAGCCAAGAAGTCTGTATGGATGTGCACTATCCGTAATCAAGAATGAAGGTGTTGTCTACTACGGTTTCGACCCTATCCCCATCAAGGTTTATAAAAAGGAAGAAGAGTCTGACTACCATCCCCATCTTTTGGACCCCACTCATGCAACTTATGAACCCGAGTGATCGATCGCATTTCCTCCTTTGTCGATGAAGGCAAATTGTCTGACACGGAGACGGATGATAACTTCGCAAAAGCAGTGGATGCAGTTTATCCACTGCTTTTGCGCGAGGACGATTTATTGGAATCGTCCTCAGACTTGGAAGCCTTGAATACCACAGTGGTGGAAGTTTCTCTGCCTGATTGTAGCGCTAGTGCTGCAGTTAGTTCAGATTACCCTCCACCACTTCATTATGACATCTGTCGGCCTTTTTCTCCTTCCCTCAAAGGACAGGGAAGATATAGTCTTGGTCTGCGAACCTTGGGTTGTGGACAATTTGATACGTGGACTCAAGACTTCAAATTGCTACACCCTGTATGTGTATGATGAAGGTAAACCCAGATCGTGTATACTGGTGAAAAGTAACTTAAAAGTAACATTACTCCCTAATTACAGCGATAAAGATACGACCGCAACAAGAATAGAAACACCCGGTGGCTCGTACTTTTTGGTATCGGCGTATCTTGGCCATGACAACGTGGACTCTCTTGTAGGGGATAACCTGGAAAGATTGATCGCAGATGCAGGGAGGTAGAAAACTGGTCTGATTAAAGGCTGTAATGCTAACGCTCACCATACTGTACCATATGTGGAAGTTCAGATATCAACAAAAGGGGTGAGCTACTTTTTGATTTCGTTTTAAGCACAAACCTTATTCTGTGCAACATACATAGGCAACGAGACTACCTTTGTCACCAAAAACAGGCAAGAAGTATTGGACGGGTTATGTCCTTCCGATAGTATCATTCAATGCATCAGAAATTGGAAGGTATCTCTTTATTTGCAGATTCTATTAGCCCACCAGTCTTTAGGAATTACTGTAAAACGTGATTGGCTGAAGTACAGGTCAAGTTTAAGTAATTTAGTTACCTCGGATCACCTTAATCTCCAGTGAAACCCACAAGAGCTTGATCGCATGGTTGTAAATTTAATATCATCCCTTAATAAAGCGATGGCTCCTTCCTGCCCTATTACTCAACCCAGGGGCAAGAAAAAGCAGCATTGGTCGACTATAGTTCTAGCCCCTTTAAGAAATAATGTAGAAAACTATTCAATAATGCCAAAAGTACAAGAGACGCACTAGATTGGGACTTGTTCAAGGCAACAATAAACATATACAAAAAAAAATTGAGGAAAGCCAAACGTAATTCTTGGAGACACTTCTGTGGTTAAATAGAAAAAGCCTCTGAGACAACCAGGCTAAGGAAAATTCTCTCTTCAAATCCAATAACAGCCAGTTAGCTTAAGAAATCTGATCGGTCTTGGTTAAAGTTGTCTTCATACCCAAAGCGGGTAAATACTCACATACCAATTCAAAAGATTTCAGGCCTATTAGTGGAGACGGCATTACACTCACTTGTGCGTAATATCGAATGTTCCGTGTTTCATAAAGAGTATACAATGGTTTCCTATACCCCCTTCAGGTAGGTTTTAGAATATACTCGAGGTAGGCATGCCTGTCGTAAGAGGCGACTAAAAATCCATCCTCCGCATACCGAGTGTAGTGTATACACAAAAATGCTATGAATAAAACAAAACCATCTAATACTCCAGGTGGCAGCCCAGGTTTATTGGAAAATCCACCCTCTTCGGAGGTCGGAGGTCGGCTCGCTCTATGGATTCCGGGGAGAGCCATTTATAATACTAATAAATCCCTTCGGGGGATCTGGATCTCCACTAACAAGTTCGAACGTCTTCGCGTGCGTAAGCGCGTGAAAAACGGGACTAAGTGAAATTTAAAAGCATTGAGGAGGTAATCGACGAACTCCGTACCAAGCTTACCGAAATGGAGCTACTCTATCGTGAGCTTAAGAAAGAGGTATATTTACTCAGGCAAGAAAATAATGCTTTAAAAAATACGTATCCACAAAAAGAAAATATAGTTAGCCCACCGAGTTACAAGAAAAGCACGAACAAATAAAATTACGTCCTCCGCCACCGATAAACGTCGCTGGAACTACGGACTATAATAAGTTGCATTGCCTACTAAAGAACGGCCTACATCAAAGTTTAAGGTCGAATTTTTCCGAAACAATACGTGGAAAATCAATGTCGATAATGCCGACGGTTGCCAAGCAGTGTCCCAAAAATTTAATGCCGAGAAGATTCAGTGGTATACTTATGAAAATAAGTTGGAAAGGCCACTGCGTGTTGTAGCTTGGGGACTCCACCCTTCGTGGAGTAAAGAAGGTGTAATGAACGACATTCAAGCCAAAGGCTTTAAAATTCTTGATGCCGTCAATATTATCAAGAAAGAGAAGCAACAGTCGGACGGAAATCAGGAAAATTTGGTAAAGTGTGGACTTCTGCTATTCATCCTAAGTTTTAATAAATACGAAAACATAAATATAATATATGGCTTTAATACTATTCTAAACACCGTGGTCAAAATCGAACCTATGCGTAAGAGCTCCAGATCAATCCCGCATTGTAAGCGCTGGCAGGGCTTCAATCATACGCAGACTTACTGCCCGAAAAAACCGCGATGCGTGAAATGCGCTATCAGAAGTGTGTCACCTAAATAAGCAAACCCCAGCTACTTGTATAAACTGCAAGGGAAATCATCCAGCGGACTATTGAGGTTGCGAAGTGGGGAAAGAACTTCAAGAAAGGCACGATACGCTTAAAAATTCCATGAGCGCGAATCCGAAACCAATTAAGGATAGACCCAAAATAGCTACGAAAAAAGCAGCGAAAGACAGAAAATCCGCCGATATTGGCTTAAGATCGGATAATCAAGATCACCCCAAACGTACTAGAGAAAATGTGACAGAAGCAAAATCTTCGAATATTAGCGTGAATTCTTATGTTCAAGCGGGAATGAGAGTTAATGGCACGTAAATGGCCGATATCTCACGGGAGATCAAAGCAAGAAACCATACAAACTTTAACGTAAACATTCCTACTCAAGCTGCGACATTGAAAAACGGTGATAGAGGTAGCTTACAAGACCCTGTATCCCATGTTTTTCCCCTAATTCTTGCGAAACTTCAAGAGAATAGTTGAACTTAAAAACAATATTCATAACATGCGCACTTCAACCACAGCATAAAAGACACACTTAAAATTCTTACTTGGAACGCCAACGAGCTCATACACGACGAGTTAGAAATATTTATACAAGAAAAAGATATTGATATATTCTTGGTCTGTAAAACTCATCTGACAAGACAATCGAATGTTAAGGTGAGGGAATATAGCGTGTATAACGCCTTCACCCCCTCAGAAGGGCCCAGAGGCGGATCTTCTTTGTTTATAAAAGAATGTATCGAACACTCAGCGGAAATAAAGTTTCAATTAGAAGCAATGCAAGTAAGCACGGTACGCGTTAGAAATAGAAATTTTGATTTCAACATTTCGTCTTTATATTGTCCACTGCAATGTAAGCTTAAAGAAAGTGATTTCAAAAACATCTTGAACTTCCTTAAACCAAATTTTATTATTGGTGGCGACTTCAACGCGAAACACCTCTCCTG
The DNA here is from genome assembly GCA_945910035.1 of Brachypalpus laphriformis. NCBI lineage: Eukaryota > Metazoa > Arthropoda > Insecta > Diptera > Syrphidae > Brachypalpus > Brachypalpus laphriformis. The sequence goes on along the minus strand of OX246754.1, from coordinate 104,454,129 downwards.
GGGTTCAACGTACTCCTCTCAGAAATGTAGAAAGATTTATAATGTGGGTATGCAATACAGTTGTGATTTTCACTCGACGGGTAAACCAACATATTGGCCGACTGACAGAAATAAGATACCAGATCTGATCGATTTCTTTGTCGTTAAAGGAATATCTGGCAACTGTAATCATTAACATGATAAGCGAAGCTCTGATTAAAAATGTAGGAGCGGCTAGATTAACCAGCACTAAAACTAATGAAAATATTAAGCTGAGCGTATCAATTAAAACGACTTATGAACTTGAAGTTGAAGTTGATCGCTTTGTCGAAATCTTACAGGATGCCGCATGGAAGAATATTCCCAAACCAAAGAAAACGCCTCACAGTTACATTCAAACTTATCCACAGCAAATAAAAGGGATGATTAAGAAGAAAGAAGAAGAGAAATGGCAACAAACTAGGGCTCCACAAGCATAAAGCACATCTTAACCGTTTGTGCAACTCACTACAAAGATCTATTAAGAACATTAAGAATAATGAAATACAAACTTACCTAGAAAGTTTAACGGCAGAAAAAGATTCGAATTACTCGCTTTGGAAGGCTATGAAAGGTATTAAAAAAACTTCAAAATCAAGCCGCACCAATTAGGAAAAATCAAAACGAATGGGCCAGGCATAATAAAGAGAAAGCGCAAGTTGTTGCCACCCACCTGGAAGAAACTCTTAAACCGTTTTATGGACAAGCTCTTATTCAGAATACAAATACGTCGTATAAAGTCAATAGTAGAATAAGAAATGCAACACTAACCGAACTTAAGGAAGAAATAAACAAACTAAGGCCTAAGAAAGCTCCTGGATACGATCTAATCACGGGAGAGGTTCTTAAAATACTACCAACAAAAGATTTAATTAAGCTTCACTTTATTATAAACGCCGCGCTTAGACTAGAATATGCTCCAAGTCACCCAAGTCATAATGGTTCTTAAGCCCGGAAAACCGCCGAATGAAAAACCGTCTGATAGACCAATTTCGCTTCTTCCAATTATATTCAAAGTGTTCGAGAGAATATTGATTAGGCGAATACAGCCAGTAATAGAAGAAAGGCACCTTATTCCAGATCATCAATTCGAATTCAGAAGCAAGCATTCTACAGTTGAACAAGTGCAAAGAATAACACATGAAATCGAAAAATCTCTTGTTGAATCGTATTCCTTGACGTCTCTGAAGCATTTGACAAGGTCTGGCATGAAGGCTTAAACTTTAAATTACGACAAGTTCTGTCAGAGCACCTATTATATATAATATTTTGAAAAATTACCTTACGGATAGATTATTCCGCGTCAAATGTGGAAACGAATATTCAGATTTTAAGAAAATAATGGCTGGGGTGCTGCAAGAAAGCGCTCCTGGTCCAGTTTTATACGATTTATTCACTCGTGATATACCGGAAGGAGAAGGCACTAAGCTAGTTACATTTGCCGACAATACTGCAGTAGGTAAAATGGTCGAAGATACTATAGAAAAACTGAAAGAAGCTTTGGATAGAGTAAATGATGGACAAAGGTTTGGCGAATAGCACTCAACGAGACCAAATCTATTCATGTAAATTTTACTTATAAGAAAATAAGTAATTTGTCGATCCTTTCAAACTTGGTTCAAATTTGGTTTGCAAATGAGGCTAAGTATCTTGGAATGACACTTGATGCAAAGCTTGAATGAAAACCGCATGTAAAGAAAAAGCGCAAAGAACTAGATAATAAATATAGAGAAATGTATTGGTTACTTGGAAAATATTCCAAGCTTAATATAGAGAACAAACTGCTTTTATATAAGCAAGTGCTAAAGCCAGTTTATTTATTTATTTTATTTCAATCTGTGATTTACATGAATCCACAGATATAAAAAATATACAATACATTTAGCTTTAATTCAAAATTATTACAGCATGCGATTTGATTTAAACGTATTTCTTGGCATAGATATATATAAATTTATTATATACGGAATTAAAAAATTTAGAACATAGTGAAATAGACTCGCGTGTGCCATATAAGGTATGGTGACGATCTTCAAACAATAACGGTCTCGCTCTAAAGACCCTTTGTGGAGCATAGATATTAATGTGTCTGAGTAAATTCCCGCAGTCGAGCGAAGCACAAAGCAAATCCCTGATGAACATAATACCAAACATTTTCCGCCTGAGTTCAAAAGATTGCATTCCGAGTAGCAAACATTTGGATGTACGAGTATAAGAAACCTTGATATTAGTATCGTGAAAAAAATCTACGAAGGGCAAAACGAAGAAAGTTTTTTTGCACTCTCTCAACTCTATTAATATGCTTTAAAGCAATAGGATTCTAGACAACAGAACAATATTCTAGGATTGGGCGAACTATACTACTATATATCGCCTTTAGTGTATACGGATCGTCAAAGTCCGTCAAATTGCGCTTAAGGAAACCAAGCAAAGAACTTGCCTTCGATGTTAAATATTCGATATGGAGGTCAAAAATTAGCTTGGAATCAAAAATTACCCCTAGATTTTTGAAGTCGTTTACAAACTTTAACAAATTATTTTCAATTGAATAACTCGGTTGAATATTCAGCAGTAAACGACTGAAAGACGTTAAAGCGCATTTATCACATTTATCACAATCAAGTCGTTAGAATGACACCACTCTGAAAAGCGATTTAAGTCCAGCTGAAATTGATGATTTATGCTAGTAACACAGAAGAAAAAAAAAATTGCATCATCAGCGTACACGACAATGGCAATGACAAAATTGAGGGCAGATCATTAACAAAAAGCAAAAATAACGAAGGCCCCAAATGACTTCCTTCAGGAACACCGGAAGTCACAAAAATTTCTTTAGAAAAGTATTTTTCAATGGCAAACCTTTATTTTCTGCCGGTTAGATAAAACATTACCCATTTTAGCAATGACCCATAGAAACCAAAAGCTTTTAACTTTCTAGAGAGAATATTTAAATTTACTCTGCTGGACGCCTTTACAAAGTCAGTATAAACTACGTGAACTTCGTAACGGCTTTCATAGTGTGGTCTTATATGGTATACATACAGCAAATATTGAGCTGAGCGTAAAAATGTAGGAGCGGCTAGATTAACCAGCGCTAAAACTAATGAAAATATTAAGCTGAGCGTATCACTTAAAACGACCTATGAACTTGAAGTTGAAGTTGATCGCTTTGTCGAAATCTTACAGGAAGCCGCATGGAAGAATACTCCCAAACCAAAGAAAACGCCGCCCAGTTACATTCAAACTTATCCGCAGCAAATAAAAGAGATGATTAAGGAGAAGAGAAAATCGCGCAAAAATGGTAACAAACTCGGGTTCCGCAACATAAACCACATCTTAACCGTTTGTGCAACTCACTAAAAAGATCTATTAAAGACCTTATGAATAATGAAATAAAAACTAACCTAGAAAGTTTAACCGCAGAAAAAGATTCTAATGACTCGCTTTGGAAGGCTATTAAAGGTATTAAAAACTTCAAATTCAAGCCACACCAATTAGGAAAAATCAAGGCGAATGGGCCAGGCATGATACAGAGAAAGCGCAAGTTTTTGCCATCCACTGGGAAGAAACTTTTAAACCGTTTGATGGACAAGCTCTTATTCGAAATAAAAATACGTCGTATATACACAATAGTGTAATAATAAATGCATGCATGTACATCAGTTATTCTTTGCTGACGATGGAGCCATCATAAGTGAGGATCCTACATCCCTGCAATGAGCACTTGATGTGTGGGTGGACGTTTTGGAGGGAAATGGGTATCGCATTAGTTCAAAAAAGACAGAGTACTTGTGCTGCCCGTTCTCTGATCCACTCAGGCCTATTCCAGACATTTATTTGAATGGAACAGTGCTTCCCAAGTGCGAAAAGTTCAAATATCTGGGATCTATGATCAATAGCAAAGCAACTTGTGATGACGACATCAATCATCGCGTAAGCGTAGGGTGGATGAAGTGGCGAGAAAATTCCGCTATCTTCTGCGACAGAAAAATGCCACCTAAGTTGAAAGGAAGGCTCTACACCGCAGTTGTACGTCCAGCGCTCACATACGGTTCACAATGTTGGACGATGTACAAAAAGTATGAGAGTAAATTAACGGCAGCTGAGATGAAGATGCTTCGCATGACAGCAGGAGTGACAAAGCTTGATCGAATAAGAAGTTCGAAGATCCGTGGAAGCTTTCACATCAAGGAAACCATCGTACAAAAAATAGAGCGCGACCGGCTCAGTTGGTATTGCCACGTTCAAACGCTGGATCAGACAAATGCCACAACATCGGCGTTTCATTGGCCTCAGTAACCGAGTGATTCAAAATCGGCAGGCCTGCCGATATTTTCTGAGGTCAGATAGGCGAACCCCACAGGCGAATCAGTGGAAGTGCGGTGAAGTGGGAGGGTTGTGATCCCTTGTTTTCGGATCATAGCCTCGCTGATAAAAGGAAGAAGAAGAAGAAGAAGAAGAAGAAGTGTAATAAGAAATGCAACACTAACCGAACTTAAGGAAGAAATAAAAAAACTTAAACCTAAGAAGGCTCCTGGATACGACCTAATCACGGGAGAGATTCTTAAAGCACTGCCAACAAAAGTTCTAATTAAGCTTCTGTTCATTATAAACGTTCATTATTCCTCGACGTCTCTCAAGCCTTTGACAAGGTTTGGCATAAAGGCTTAAAGTTTAAATTACGACAAGTTCTGCCAGAGCACCTATATAACATTTTGAAGAACTGCCTTATGAATAGACTATTCCGCGTCAAATGTGGAAACGAGTATTGAGATTTTAAGGAAAAAATGGCTGGGCTGCCGCAAGGAAGCGTACTTGGTCCAGTCTTATATCTATTATACACTCGTGATATACCGCAAGTATCTGCTATCTTGGCAGTAGGTAAAACGGTCGGAGATACTATAGAAAAACTGCAAGATACTTTGGATAGAGTAAATGAAAGGACAAAGGTATGGCGAATCGCACTCAACGAGACCAAATCTGTTCATTTAAATTTTACTTATAAGAAAATAAATAATTTGCCGATCTTTTCAAACTCGGTTCAAATGTGGTTTGCAAACGAGGCTACGTATCTTCGAATGACACTTGATGCAAAGCTGAAATGAAAAGCGCATGTAAAGAAAAAACGCAAAGAATTAGATAATAAATATATAGAAATATATTGGTTACTTGGAAAATATTCGAAGCTTAATGTGTGTAGAGAACAAACTGCTTTTATGTCAGAAGTAGAGAGATCTCGGCATTAAAACAATCGAAGACGAAATCAAACACAACGCGAGAAAACATAAAAGTCGACGAGAAAGTCACCTATACATAACAGCCTTCCAAGTTTTGGATGAAAGGAATTTACTACACCGTCTACAAAGAACCAAACCTTTAGACTTAGCGCGATAAGTGCCCGCGTCTAAACTGCGGAGCTAGCAGGATTTTCTAATGGGATGGTACCTGCAAAACGTCCTTATTTCGTGAATCGAAAACTACTTGTTAAGTCGAATACTTAGTTGTAGTAAAAATACAAAATTAAAATAAAAAAACAACTTTGTTTGGATGGGAGGCTTTTTAGTGCGTAAAAATTCCACACTTCTATGAGCAAGCGCTATAGTGTCTTGTTGAAGAGACTACCCTCGGAAAAAAAATGAAAATGTTGCTTTTCTGGATATAGAAGGCGCTTTCAACGACATCGATACATCAGCGAAAACAAATGCGCTATCAGACTTTGCCGCACGGAGATGCGACAGCAGGACCGTCTACAGAATCTCCAAAGAGCTGACAGGTGGTCGCAGCTCCAGCCAACACCCAATGAAAAGCCTGGACGGGTCCTTGCTCATTTCGGATGAGGACCAGCTCAAGAGATGAAAAGAGCACTTTGCTACGGTTTTGAAGCGCGTATTCGCTATCGATAGGGTCCCAAATCAGACTTAGGTGGCCGAGGTGAGAAATGCCTGAACACGCACCACGACTCCTAGTAAGAATGAGATCACTTCCGCGATCAAGGCACTCAAAACCAACAAGGCGGTAGGACTTAACAGTATTCTCGCTGAGCTCTTACGAGCAGCGCCAACAACATCGGCTGAGCTTCTTCTTCCACTTATAGAGAGAGCTTGTGAAGCTGAAAGCTTTCCTAACGAGTGGAAAAAGGGAATGATCGTCTAGCTTCCTAAGAAAGGAAATTTAATGGAATGCGGAAACTGGAGGGGTATCTGCGTGCTGCCTGCTGTAGCTAAGATAATAGCTAAAATCATCACACTCGATGCCGAACAAGCAGACTTCTGCTCTGGATTCCTGTGCCTACCGCATCAACACATTGCGTATTATCATCGAACAGTGCGTTGAATATCGATCGCCGCATAACCTGCTGTTCATCGATTTTAAGAAGGCGTTCGATAGTGCCAACAAGGAGTTTATTTGGCGTGCCTTACGCAGGAGAGGTATTCCCGATAAAATTGTTGCTATTATCAAAGCTATACATGAAGTCTCTAAGTATCACGTTCTGGACAGAGGAAGGTTGTCTAAGGAATTTGAGGTCCAAAGTGGGGTAAGACAAGGCTGTATCCTTTCACAAATACTATTCCTATTGGTGATTAGGGATGTGCTTCGTGCAGCTTTGTAACATCTTGACTACGCTGACGATGTATGCTTACTCTCTCACAGAATTGTGGACCTCCACCAAATGACAGCAGATGTGGAGAGGGAGACAGGCGTCGTCGCGTCGGGCTGAAAATTAATACAAAAAAAACTAAAATTATCAGCCTTAAAACAAACGCATCGGGTCAAATATGCATTGCTGGAGAACCGGTAGAGAGAGTAGAAGATTTCCAGTATCTTGGCAGTATTGTCTCAACCGATGGTGGAACCGAACTGGATTATAGCCAACAGGATCGCTAAAGCAAAGTTCAAAACATGGCGAAGCAATGTAATTAGTTTGAACACCAACTAAGACTGTTCCACTCCAATGTTGAATCCGTGCTGTTTTATGGATGCAGCACGTGGAGAGTGACCACGACTATCATCAGGAAGCTGCAAACGTTTGTTAATAGGTGCCTGCGCAATACTCGTATCTTAAGGATTTTCTGGCCCCATCGTATCTCTAACGAATACCTTTACGAGAGAACGGGTCAGGAACCAATAGGCACAACCATCCGACGACGGAAGTGGCAGTGGATTGGTCACACATTCCGAAAGGGTGACCGTTCCATAGCGAACCATGCTATGCAATGGAACCCTTTAACTCAGGATGGCAGAAGACCTGGCGGTCCGAGGAGAACATCGCGCAGAACAGTCGAGAAGGAGACACGACAGTGGAGGAAAAAGTTGGGGAGAGCTGAAACACATTGGCAGAAACCGTACACAATGGCGCGTAGGCGTAGTAGAAGCCCTATGACCTACAATGAGATACAGGGAATAAGTATCAGACCTAAAGGTCGACAGCTCACTTTGCGAATTGATTAATCTACTGCTTAATAGTCCGACCATCAACTCCAAGCTGGCTGGGATGTCTACTACAATATCTGTCAGTAGAGGCACTCTGCAAGGAGGTGTTCTATTCACTATTCTTTGGAATTTGGTGCTCAATGAACTATTTATAATCATTGAAGGTGATGGATGCACGGCGATCGCTTATGCAGATGATGTTGCTTTAGCCGTCTCGGGAAAGTACCTAAATACAGTAAAAGAACTTCTACAAAAAGCTTTCAACAAGCTAGCTGATTGGGCGGTTCGGAATTAGTTCTCTCCTCTAGGAAATATAAAATTCTGTTAGTAGACCCTCATTTTCTCAATGGTATCAGCTTAACTTGCTCTGACAAAGCAAAATATCTGAGTCTTATCCTGGATAGAAAATTAAGCTCGAAACCTAATATTCCAGAAAGAGTCAAAAAAGCTACAGTAGCACTTTTCTGTTACAAAAAAGCTATTAGGAATAGATGATGTTTGCAACCTAGAATAACTCGCTGGCTCTCCATCTCGGTCATCAGACCAGATCATCAGATTGTCTGGTGGACAGCCTTAGAAAAAGGTCCTAATCGCGATTATCTAAACAAGGTCCAGCGTATAGCTTGTCTATGCATAAGCGCAGCTCTATGTACACCACTCTGTGGCACTGGATTTCGTGCTTCATTTGATACCCCTCGAAATATTTAGCAAGCCAATAGCAGCAAATGCTGCCATTTGCCTTAAATCTGGCCACGCTTACATTCTGAATAAATTCAAAATCTCTCGCGAAAACACAGACTACACTATCGCACGCCTAAATTTTGACAAGAACTTCCTCGTCACCTTCCCTTCCAGGTCACTCTGGAATGACGATGCATTTTTAGGAGATGAGTCGATTCACTTCTATACTGACGGTTCGAAAACTGAGGACGGAGTTGGTGGAGGTGTTTTCTCTGACATGCTTAACCTTAAGCAAATCATACCAAATCATTGTATCGTATTGCAGGTGGAAATTATGGCCATTAAGGAAGTCTTATCCTGGCTTAAGAATCTTGTAAGGCCGATGGACTCGCCAGAATAGGAACAACTATACCCATCCTGCCTTATAAAGGCACCTTAGGTGTAAAATCGGTGGGACTGGGATGCGGCACCGGGAACCTTCCTGGTGAAGATATCAGGAACCTTCCAGGTGAAGACATCCTTAGCATGTGCAAGTCACATGGTTTTATCGTCTTAAATACCATGTTCATCCAACTAAGCCAGCACCTGATCACTTACAGCTGTTGAATTGCCTTATAAGCCCAAAAAACTGCAATTGGCAAGGTTATTCTTCCCTTGATTTCTGCGCTGATGTCATTTTCAGAGTTTATAGCAGAGCCAAGGTAGAAACATCCGCATCCTTTCAGACAGTCAAACACCACTCAAATCCTTGGAATCAACCCCTATAAATTCGTAAGTAGCTCCAGACTGCCGCTCGTCTCTCGGGGATATGGCTGAGCAGTTCAATATTTACCTTGGTTGAGTGCCAGGACATAGCGACATTCCAGGGAATTTGTAAGACCGATGAGCTCGCAAGAATAGGAACAACTATACCCATCCCGCCGGATAAAAGCAGCTTAGGTGTAAAAATCGCTGGGACTGGGATACAGCACCAGGAACCTTCCTGCTGAAGACATCCTTCGCGTGAGCAAATCACATGGTCTTATAGTGTTAAATACCATGTTCATCAAATAAAGCCGGCACCTGATCACTTACAGCTGTTGAATTGCCTTATAAGCCTAAAAAAACAGCGATTGGCAAGAGTTATTCTCCGCTTGATATCTGCGCTGATGTCGTTTTCAGAGTTTATAGCAAAGCCAAGGTAGACAAAATCTCTTACTACCTCGAAGTTATAGCTGCCCACTGTGACGTTCTGTACAATTCGACGGTGTTGATTGTCCCTTCTTGTTGACAGCATATACTTGGTTCTGTCCTCGTTTATCGCTGAATCCATTTTGGCCGCTTGTGTTTCAATGCTTGCAAACGCATCGGTGACATCCCGGTGAGTTCTTCCAATTATGTCAACACCATCGGCGTATGCAAGCAGTTTTACGGACTTTTAATAGACTGTGCCTCTCGTGTTGGCTTGTGAGTGCCGTACAATCCGTCCAAGTACAATAATAAATAAGTCAAATGATAGCACGTCACCTGGTCTAAAACCTTTTTTGAGATCAAAGGTCTTGGTGAGGTCATTACCGAACTTGATAGAGCAGCGAGCGTTCTCCATCGTCATCCTGCACAGACGAACAAGTTTGGCAGGGATGTCACAATTAGACATGGCTCTATATAGCTTTTGTCTATAGATGCTAACATAGGCGGCCTTAAAATCGATAAAGAGATGGAGAGTATCGATTTGAACTTCTTGGGTTTGCTGCTAGATCTACCGAAGTGTGAAGATTTGATCGATGGTCGACTTTTCTGGCCTGAAAACGCACTGATGGAGCCAATCAGGCTATTGATAAAAAGTTTTAGGCCTTCACATAATACCACAGAAAAGATCTTGTATGCGATGTTGTGGAGACTGATGCCTGTAAAATTGGCACAGTTGAGGGGGTCTCCTTTCTTGTGGATCGGGCAAACGATGCTGATATTCCATTCATCAGGTGTATGCTCTCTTTCAATTTATCACCAGCTGCCTTGAAAATTTCGGCCGGTAAGCCGGCAGGTCCAAGAGCCTTGTTGGATTTCAGATTGCATATTGCTATCCTTACTTCGTTTTGGTGAGGTGGGGGGACATTTTGACTATCATCGTCTATGGTATGCCGAATGGTTCATTCTGCCTGGAAGTGGGATGTCTTTTTTTTTCCTCTTGTACAACCCATGCCCGCGTGGCAACGACACTGCCACCTGAAAGATCTATTGTATCGGAGAGAGTGGTATGTTAGTCTTGGACGCCATTATACAGTCTGCCACTGTATAATGGCGTCGAAGAGAGTGGGATGTTAGTCCTCGACGCCATTATGCAGTCTGCAGAAGTAGTTTTTCCATATTCGCGGCACCGACTGTGATTCTAATACGTGGTTTCCATTTCCATCTCTACAGGTTTCTGTACGAGTATTTCTTTCCTGACACGTTCTATATACCTTTTGGTAAAACTTCCGTACATTGTTCCTGGAGTATAAACTCTCGATATTTTCAAACGCGTGGTTCTCATGCTCTTTTTTCTTCTTTTGGAGAACCCGATGTTTTTCCCGTCTCTTTTGCTCGTAGCGCAAGCAGCTCTCGTCTTCCTTTGCAGCACCGCGTTGTATGCCTCTTGTTTTGCTGCATGCACTCGCCGGCATTCTTCGTCAAACCAGGGGTTTCACCGGTGGTGAGCGATGTGCTGGTCTCGCCAGCACATCAGTCGCGGCATTTCTGATGCCATGTTGGCGGCATAGGGGTGATTGAGAGATTTCGGGATACGCGTTCAGCGAAGAGTCTGGCGGTCTCTTGCGATTGTAGCTTTTCGGCGTTAAATTTTCTCACAGTAATTCTTCTTTGTTGCTCAGTTTGGGATATTCGCATTCATACGTCGATCGCAATATGATCGACTTAGTTGATCGTTACATGGTCATTGGACCGCCATGTCTGCTTATAATTATTGAGATGAGGAAACCATGTGTTTGCTATGGTGACGTTTTGCTCCACAGCGAAATCAATCAGCCCCTGTCCATTATCAGACGTGGTGTCTTTAGGCTATGCTTACCGACTGCCCTACAAAAGACGTCCTCCTTTCCTAGTTTGTCGTTAAAATCGACCGGTACGACTTTAATGCCATATTTAGGATATTGCTCGTATGTTTTTTGAGGATCTCGTAATCTTTGGTGACAGAGTCGTTTTCCTTTCCGTGGGGGTATGAGCACATATTAGGCTTATGTTTGCGAATTTTTCCTTGATCCGGATAGTCATAATACGTTCGCTCACGTGTCGGAAGCTTAAGACTTCTTGCCCAAGTCTGCGCATATAACAAATCCGCATCCGAATAAACGCTGCTTGTTGTCTCTGCTAATTGTTCGGCTGCACGTGGTCTGTTAAGGGTCAGAACATTCCACGTACAGATCGTTCGCTGGGCTCATCATCAGTTGAGTCGTCCTTATCCAAGGCTTTTGGTTGCACCCGAACCATTCGTTTTTTTTTTTCGTGGTGGGGAAGTTACCCCGAAGGCACAAGCCATCTTGAAGGGCCAGTTCGTATAGTTATATTCCTAGAGCGGTGGATCGGGTACAGCGATGCCAGTAGCCCACTAGGGGAGTGTGAGCGCTTCCACTGGCCCATTAAAGACTTGTCCGCTGCCATCTCTATTCCAAGGTCGTGACCAACATTGGAAATCCTTTATCGCGCAACTCGCTTAAGGTACTCACAAAGTTAAGCCTAACTGGAACTGTAGACACCACCATAGACTACATCTAGGGAATTCGTCCGCTGCCGCCTGGAGCAAGAAGTGCTCAAGTGAAAAAGCACTCTTTCCTTCTCTCTCATCTGCTGCCCCCAAAAATTCTCCAAATGGGTTGGTTATCCATTTCTTGGATTAAGGTACTAGGCACCCAACTTTCACCGCATGGAGGTTGGGCGTAGGAATTAGTAGGCCTCAGCTGTAGCACTTATATGTCAGCGACCATCTTCCTACATATATGTGGATATACTGTACTATGTGTTCCATTGCATCAGTCACCCTACTTAGCAATATTAGACTCGTTGAGATCTCCCAATTAAAAATGCATAACAGTACTAGGGGTTCAATTGCATCACTCACCCCTAATACTCCTACGCACCCCATCACCTTTAATATCTAGTCAATTAGGGTTCAACTGAATCAGTCACTCTACTTAGGCTATGTTCAGACGATTGCCAGATCATACAATATTGTCAGGTCTACCAATGTGCGACAATTAGCTGCCGATTATCTGACAATGACAAACTATCTTCCAACGTTAAAATGTCAGTTCACACTGTTGTCAGATTTTGTCCCATTGACGGCTGGTCCTGTTGTAGTTGGACTTAGTAAAAGACGATGTGTTTCATTTGATATGAGTTTATTAACTAACTTCAATGATGTATACATAGTTCATACCTAGGGTCCATTGAATGGGAGAGTTATACTCGTACATGTATGTGTATAAGAAACGAGTGAGGCACATTTGTATTGGATTAGTATTTCAAATATACAACATGTCCCTACAACAAGTTTCTTTTTTCTTTTTACAATTCTCATTTTTAAATTCTTATTCTAAAGTAAAAACAATATTAATTCAAATACGAGACCAGAAGCAATTTACTTATTTTAAAATTCATTTGTTATGTTTTTCAATTTGTTTGCCTGATCTTAGAGTCAATGTATCTTTTGGGAGTTGACCTGTCTCTGATGAGCTACTTGATAGAGCATTCGTTTTGTCAGCGATCAAATCTCTTTGATTGCGACGGTATTGTTTACCTTCGGTATCTTCAACTAAGAATGATCTTGGCATCTCAGAAACCTCCACTACTTTCCCCTTTTTCCATATTTCATTTTGAAATTTTTTGAATAGAACCGTTTCATTTTGTGTGATTTCTGGACGGATCTTGACGTGTCTGTCATAGTTTGATTTTACTTTGTTTTGGTATTCTCTAACTTGGCACCTATATACTACTTCATCTATAACCTTTGGCTTGAGTTCTGAGTTTGATACCGGAAATCTTGTCCTAAGTCTTCTTGACATCAATAGTTGAGATGGAGAATAAGTAAATTGTGGTGTTGTCCGAAGACAGAGTAGACCTAAGTACGGATCTGAATTTGTTTCACTGCACTTTGTTAATAATCTTTTAACCGTTTGAATGGACCTTTCAACTAAACCATTTGACCTCGGATAATATGGACTACTTGTAACGTGTTCAAATTTCCAGTCCCTAGCAAATTCTTTGAACTCTTTGGAGTTGAAGGGTGGTCCATTATCAGACATAAGCTCTGACGGTATTTCATGCCGTGCAAATATTGACTTCAGATTTAAAATGATCTCGCAAGCTTTCGAAGTCTTCAATTTAGCTATCTCTACGAACTTGGAGTAATAATCCACTAATAAAAAGTATAACTCCTTTTTCCATTCAAAAAGATCGAGACCTACTTTTTGGAATGGAAGATCCGGTAGTTCATGTGGGATAAGTGGTTGTTTGCAATTATTGTTTAGATATTTGCTGCATGTTTCACAGTTTTCGACAGATCTCTGAATGTCTTCATTCATGTGAGGCCAAAACACCAAACCTCTTGCGCGCTTCTTACTTTTTTCTATGCCTGAATGTCCATCGTGAATGTATTCCAGGATAATGTGTCTAAGTTTCGTTGGAATAACTAGCGCTTGACCTTTAAAAATCAGTTTATCTATGACTGACAGTTCATATCTATAATTCCAATAGACCTGCAGATCAACATTCAGTTTCTTTTTACTTTCAGGCCATTGACCTTTAATGAAAGTGGATAACTGTTGCATGTTTCCATCTTCCAGAGTTGCATCTAAGATTTGTTTTAGCATTTCTTGTGATATAGCAAGACTAGACTTTATTAGTCCGACATGAATTTTGATATCCCTATCTAACTGGCTTTCCTCTTTATGATGCAATGGATCTCTTGACAACATGTCTGCGACTAATAGTTTTTTCCCCGGCTTATATGTGACCTCCAAGTCATAGGCTTGAAGACGAAGCATCATTCTTTGCAACCTATGGGGAACATTGACTAATGCTTTTTTAAACAGTGGAATCAGTGGTTTGTGATCTGTTTCCACAACTGTTTTCTGACCATAAATGTACTGATGGTATTTTTCACAGCTAAATAGGATGGCATAGAGCTCTTTCTCTATTTGAGCATAATTTCTTTGACAATCTGTAAGAGTTTTCGATGCAAATGCTAAAGGACGATTGTCTTGTAATAGGCATCCACCTACTGCAAATTGTGAAGCATATGGATATGACTAAAGGCCTTGATGGTTGAAAGTATGCAAGAACTGGTGGTTCTGTGACCAAAGACTTGAGCCGTATAAAAACTTTTTCTAAAGAATCATTCCATTGGAACGTGACATTTTTTTTCAGCAATTGTCGCAAAGGCTCAGTTTCATTAGACAAATTCTGTATAAATGAACCGAAATAAGTTAGCATTCCTAAAAATCTATGGACATCTTTTACAGAAGCTGGTGCTGGCATTTTAATGATTGCTTCGACTTTTTGAGGATCTGTATGAACACCTAATTCATTGAAAACATGACCAAAGTACTTGACTTCTGTAAGACCAAATTTACATTTTTCTTGATTTAGCTTAAGCCCGACTTTTTCCATTTTCTCTAGGACTCGAATGAGTTTGGCATTATGTTCTTCGATAGTTTTACCCGAGACTAGAAAGTCATCGATGTAAACAATTACGTCCTCATCAAAAAACAATTCGGTCATTTCACGGTGAAATATTTCCTGAGCTACTTTAAGTCCATATGCCATCCTCAAAAACTTGTATCTCCCAAAGGGGGATTAAAAGTACATAGGTCGGAGCTTTCTTTATCCAACTTAAGCATCCAATAGGCTTTGCTGGCATCAAGAGTTGAATAATACTTTGAGCCGGACATTTTAGATTTGATTGAGTCAATATCGGAAATGGGATAGTGCTCACGCTGTAATGCCTTGTTGAGATTTCTGGGATCTAAGCAGACTCGCAATGAACCATCGGCTTTCTCAACCAAAACTATTGAGCTAACCCATTTCGTCGGACTATTCACTTTGGCTATAACCCCATCCCGTTCCATTTTATCCAACTCTGCCTTTAGTTTTGCATGCAATGTGATAGGAATTTTCCTAGGTGCATCAATCACCGGACTAACTTGTGGATCAACTTTAAGACTATAAACCCCTTCTAGGCAACCTAACCCTTCAAATAAATGTTTAAACTTCGGCGGAATGCTCGTAATCAAAACATCAGAATATTTTTTTATTTCGTTGACAGCTATTATTGAATTACGCTTCACTAAACCAAATCTATGACAGTCAAACTTGCCAAGAACGGAACTTACCTTTTCTTTTACAATAAGGAAGCCAACTTCCACCTCTCTTTCCATTGTCCCTATTGACGCTCTAACAGAGCATTGCCCTAATATATTGACTTTTGACCCACCAAACGCTGTAAGATTTCCTACACATTTTTGAAGACTTAAGTTATTGTTATAATTTATGTAATTAAATGTACATAACGACATCACGTTTGCTTCTGCCCCCGTATCCAAATCAACTTTAATTAGCTTGTTATTAATTTTCAAAGATTCTGTAAACAAAACATCTGACTTTAAGGTACTGTTATTAACATGATCTAATGTACCGATAAAAAATTCAATAACGTCATTATTATCTGTGATTTCATTAATACTAGTTTTATTATTTAGTGAAAATGTTTGTATTTTCTTGGACTTACAATACTTTGCAAAATGATTCACACCTTTGCATAAATGACATCTTTGACCAAGGGCTGGACACTTCGTTCGGTGATACCAATTTCCGCATCGTTCACATCTCTTGTTCTCACATTGCTTGACACTGGAGCTGTTGCTGTTCTTGTTGGGCTTGATGTACTGTTGTTTGCTGTTGTTTTTCGACATTTGCGTCCTGGAGCTATTGTAGTGGTTCTTTTGGATATAGTTGACTTTATTTTCCGAATGAATCGGGGCTGTGGACATCTCTTGTGATTGCGATTGACTAATGATGTATGACTTTGCACGTTTTTCAGCTATCTCCAAAGTAAGATCGTCGATGTCGAGTAATAATCGCCTTAGCTTATCATCATTGAGTCCAATTATAAAGACGTCTCGGATCATTCCATCTTGAACGGTACCATAGTCACAGACTTGAGCTAGTTCCTTCAAATGAGTTAAGAACTGGTCAATTGTTTCTGCTGATTTTTGTCTTGCAGAAAGAAACTTGTATCGCTCGAAAACAATGTTTGTTCTTGGGTCACAGTGGCTGTTAAATTTTTTGATGATCTCTTCAAACTTAAGATTTTTGGGAAACGTGTTATAGATGCGTAGACCATCATCCCCAATGTATGAGAGAATAGCGTTAACTTTTTTTGCATCGTCAGTAATTTCCACAAAATTCAGAAAAATTTCTAGCTTCTGCACCCAAAATTTCCACGCTGCACTTAAATTTGATTGATTGAAGTCCATTTCATTAGGTGGCCTTGCACCAAAAGAGACCTCCATCATGCACTTTTTTGTACAGTTTTGTGTCGACGAATGATTTTCCGAGCTATTCGCTTCAGATATAACAAAATCGTGAGTGTCTTCCTCTTCTCTTATCGAATCGAGTAAAATTCCCGAGTCAAATTTTGATTCTTTTTCGTTTTTGGCCAGCTTGACTTAAAACGCGCCACGAGGTTCTCACGCTGCACAGGTTATAAAAAAGAGTTAATTACACTGACTGATTTATAGAGTGCAACTGTACATGACTTGCTGTATTTTTGATTTTATTTTATTTCTTTTTTTTTTTTTTTTTTTCTCTTTTTATATATTTTTTATTTTTTTTTTTAAATACACTTGATTATAAGCTTATTTAGGAATTTTTTCCCAATTTGACTGTATAGACGACTGTTGGTGTTGAAATCACATCTGACACCATGTTGTAGTTGGACTTAGTAAAAGACGATGTGTTTCATTTGATATGAGTTTATTAACTAACTTCAATGATGTATACATAGTTCATACCTAGGGTCCATTGAATGGGAGAGTTATACTCGTACATGTATGTGTATAAGAAACGAGTGAGGCACATTTGTATTGGATTAGTATTTCAAATATACAACAGGTCCGACAATACTTTTTCTGACAACGTTGTCAGATTAATAACTGTCAGTTCGCACGGTTGGTAGATGAATGCTTTCAAAAAATTGCTAGAGCCGTTGTCAGAGGTTGTCAGACTCAAGCATATGGCAGAACTTTTTTTTCGTGCTGCATTGAATTGGAAAGTCTGAACATTTTTAAAATATATATTTATTTTATTATTCCATTTATATATAAATGGAACAAAAAGAGGCACTTGCGACAATCTTAGCCGCGTACGTATTTGAAAGCAGCGAGGAGGAAGAAGAAATGCCTAAAAATTTCGCTGTTAGATGCCGCTATGATAATGGTCTGTCAATGCTTTTCTGACAACGTTGTCAGACCGAAATCGGCAGTTCAGACGGTTGTAAGAAATTTGGGGACACATTTTTCATTGGTGAACCTGACAATATTGTAAGATCTGACAACTGTCTGAACATAGCTTTAGCTACATCAGACAAATCGAGATCTCCTAGTTAGAATTGCATAATAATAGTAGGGGTTCGATTGCATCAGTCACCCATAACACTCTTACGCAACCTACTTTGGCCCATCTAGACAACCAAGGTTCGACTGGATAAACTTTAGGGTAAACGGATGAGCATTCGAGGAATGGTGAGTATTGCGGTTAAAATGAAAAGTAGGAGAAATGCTGCTTGCTAAGTTATTTGAGCACTTTCGCTAAAAAAAATATCGATAAAACACTTATTGGTGGAATATGGTACATTACGGTGGTGTTCAAGAGAAACAGTAAGCGTTTTTTTTCTTTTTTCGTCCAGAGTAGAGCACGTTGAGCATGCTTTGAACAGAAAGTGTTCAGAGGGCTCTGATTTGTTTATGAAATACACTTGAGCACTTATTTGTCAAAACATAACTATCAATCCGCCCGGTCGATTTTCATAGGTAAAAACAAATGCTTTTGGTCCATTTAAACCCTAAAATCAAGTTTATGCATGATTAGAATAGCTATTGGCTAGCTGACCTCCGTCAGAAAAAACGAACATTTTTACAGATTTTAATGGGCAGAGATATAAGGTAAGAAAGTCGCTTTGTGAATCATATTTACCAGTAAAAGATCTGTGGAGTTAGAAGATTAAATGCCTACCTCTGTAGGTGAATAATTCGTTATTTATGTATCCCCTTCAATTTCACTGTGGAGTGAATTATATTTATAGTAATTAGAAAAGTAACATAGAAAAGGCCAAATTTTCTTCGCCTGAACTAAAATTGTAGGTCAAACCCTTCATTTGTGGTTTGAATTTTGAATTTGTTCCTCAAATTTATCTTTAGTCTTTTCTAATTCGTCTGCATCCACTTCAAAACACGCGAAAATCTCAACTGTATTGCAAGAAAAGCAAAACATTCTAGGGATATACTCGTATGTACAAACACGTCCACGGCTAGCTATTTCGAACTTCAGAAACAAAACAAAGCCTTGGGGAACAGCAATATTTATTTTTTGAGATGCAGACTTGAAGGCGTCCAAAACAAATTGAGTGACCCGAAAGGTAATTTTTAATCCATAGAAGAAGAGTGTTACCCAACTCGTTCCGATTGCAACAATTGAATGCCTTTATTGACTGTTAGTAATTATTTATATACAATTTATGATAACGAAAAATAAGCTGAAGACTATACAAAGTGTTCAACAACAAGGAAAAAAACTTAAGTCTAAGTAAAGTATAATACAGAATATCGAATTACACAATCATTCGGCGACGTCGCGACAGCCCAATTTTCACATTTGAAAATGCTTACGTCGCGATGACGCGGAAGGCTATGCAAAATATAGAGAACATCGAATTACGTACAATTATTCGGCGACGTCGCGACAGCCCAATTTTCACATGGGAAAATGCTTACGTCGCGATGCCACGGAAGAACAAAAAATGTGTGACACAAAGGTATTCGAACTTAAAATTACAGATAAAAAAAAATGTATGCCATTGGATTTTTAAAACAATAGAAGAATAATGTATGCTATTGAAATGCATGTGGAACTCTTAACATTCTCCCCCTGTTGAATGTTGCATTCAAAGCATTGTAGACACGTTGAAAATGCTGCGTTGCATTGGTTGTGGGGCTTCGCAATTCTTACTGATTGGACTAGGGTCGGGTGTTACTCTCGACGATAACTTGAAGCGCAAGCGGGATATGCAGCTTCAAAGTAGGTAACAGCTAATGCCAAACGTCAAATTAGTTACGTATATCCTATGGTGAAATGATGCTTATGCTTCAGTTGACTGTTCCGAAATTTGATTTATTTTGATAATTTGATAATTGATGTATTTGCACTGGAATAGCATGTCCAGGGCAAGGCAAGTTAGGAGTTAGGTTAGAACTGCTGAGCCGATGGGGATTTGAGAAGTTGAGGTTGATGTGTGTTCCTTTGCTGATTAGTTAAGTCAGACGATGATGATTGATTACGTGTAGGTTGTTCAGTGGGAGATTCGTTCCTGACAAGATCGGGTATTTGCTGTGTTTCGATGAGCAATGGTGCTAATAGATGTATAGCTCGCCGAATGGTTGATACTTTGCCATGTTCACCAACTATTACTACGTCGGCTACTCTTACTAGGCCGTCTTCACCTTTGATCGTATTGGCTATTCAGCCTAGCTGCCATTTTTGAGGTCCTAAACTCTTATTTTTCACAAAAACCATTGTACCACATGTAACATTCTCGCATCGAGTCTTCTATTTGTATCTATGTTGTATCTGATTAAGATACTCCAAAGACCACCGTCGCCAGAATTCTTCTTAAGCTGTTTTACTAGTTTCCAACGAGCTAAAGTGCTGACCCTTGGTTGGTCTGCTGATGAGTCAATGGACGTCGTCAGAGGTTCCCCAATCAAAAAATGACCTGGAGTTAGTGCTGTCAGATCGTTTGGGTTAGATATTATTGGCGTAATAGGCTCGGAGTTCAGTATAGGTTCAATTTCAATGATGGTGGTTTCCAGTTCTTCAAAAGTTAGAGACGCGGAGGCAATAGCGTGTTTCAGTAAATTTTTGGTAGACTTTACCGCTGCTTCCCGTAATCCTCCGAAATGTGGCGACCTCGGAGGAATAAAATGAAAATCGATTCCCCTTGTACTGCAATTTCTTTTTATTTTCTCTATTGAATCGGGGGAGTCAAGAGTTTCTTTCAGTTCTTCCAATTGATTTTTCGCACCAACAAAATTGGTGGTATTGTTACGATAAATGTTTCGACAAATGCCTCGCCTTCCCATAAATCTTTTATGTGCACCAATAAAACCGTAAAATCGCTCACGACCTCCAAATGTGTTGCCTTGGTGGCAAAGCAACAAAATACTGCTATGAATGTTTTTTGTATTTTTTTGCCTCTTGTTTTGTAGTGCGTCCATATGGGGCCACAAAAATCCACTCCAGAGTTCACAAAAGGCCTTGATGGTTGAGTTCGCGTTGCAGGGAGATTTCGCATCAGCTGGGAAAATGTTTTTGGATTGACTTTGCTGCTGGGAAAATGTTTTTGGATTGCATTGCACACAGTGATTGACGATAGAACGCGTTAGTGTTTTTCCCTTAACTGGCCAACATTTTTGTTTGGCTATTGAAAGAAGCGTCTGGGGTCCTGCGTGGTGATTCTTTTCATGAGTGTCCTTTAAGAGCAACTTTATGTGTTTGCAATCGTAAGGTAATAGTATTGGGTATTTGCTGTCATACGCTGGTAGTAAAGATTCTAATCGGCCTCCCACTCTCAATGAATTATCATCCCCAATAAAGGGGGAAAGGGTACTTAATGAGCTACCCTTATGTACTTCGCCGTCACATTGAATGTGCTTCATGTCTTCTGCAAACTCCTTTGCCTGCGCAAATCTTGTTATCACCGTTAAGGCCTCATCTAGATCTAACGAGGTGAGCGATATAGTGATTGGTGTTTCTTGACGTCGTTTTCGGGATCGATTTATAAAGCGAAGCATGTACGCTACTACACACTGTCGGTGATATTTTTCATAAAATGTGAGATTGATGGTGTACCAGTCAGGACAACCCTTTTTCATTCTTCCCTGTAGTCGGTGTTGTTATTTAAATATGGAGGAGGCCAAATATTTTCAGATCCATGAACGAAAGTAGGACCGTAAAACCAAAGTTTAGAAAACGACAGTTTCTCGGGTGCAATCCCTCTGAATAGAATGTTGACCGAATTCTCCTTAGAACGGACATGTAGCCATTGATCGGTTGTAGCTAAATGCTAAATAGCTAAGATGCGGTTTGCCACGAAAATTTGAAAGGAATTCGGTGACGTATTTATCCAAGCCAGTACTATTTCTGAATCTGACCAAAAGTACATTGGGTTGAGGCCTGTATTTAAATTTTTCTTGACTCGATTACCCAATTCTGCTGCGAGTTTGCCGGCGCACAGTTCAAGTCGTGGTACCGTTAGCTGCTTGATCGGTTGCCCCTTAGCCGCTTGTTTCGCAGCGCACTCTTGACTTTGCGCATATTGGTAGGACGATCATTAGGTTGTCTTGATTTACTAGCCTGACGTAGACTGCAGCGTCGTAAGCCTTTTCAGATGCATCGGCGAATATGTGGTATGAAATGGATTTTGGCTTGCGGTGTGGAAACAGGTCTGGGGAATTTTAGGTATCTTAATGCTCTTAGACCTTCCCGATATCTGAGCCAGGTGGTATGTAAGTCTTGGGGCAAGGCTGCGTCCCAATCCAGTTTAAGTGACCATAAGGCCTGAAGGAATATTTTGGCTGTAATCATTACTGGACCCAACACACCTAGTGGATCGAATAATGGAGCTATATCAGAATATGCCGATCGCTTGGTCACTCTGTGAGTCCCTTCTACTGGCACCTTGAAGCAGAATTCATCTGATTTCGGCAGCCAGATTAGTTCAACGGTTTTTATGTGCTCCTCCGAATCGGCTTCAAAGTTTAGCTGGGTTTCTAGATCTTCTTGGGCGATGACTTCAAGGAGTTTTGGATGATTTGCGCACCGTTTTCGCAACTTAAAGCCGGCTGATCCTAGTAATCGCCGCAATTCCTGCCTTGTGGCAATAGCTGATTGAAGACTATTAGAGTCGGTAAGAACATCGTCGACGTAGAAGTCTCGACGTAGGACTTGAGAACCCAGTGGATAGTGATCTTCTTGCTCGTCTGCTAGTATCTGCAGATAAGATTGATAAGTACGGTGCTGAGGTTGTGCCGTAAGTGACCGTGTTGAGTTGGAAGCATTTCACCTTTTGCTGGGGTCGTTTCTCCACCAGATGAGCTGATACTTTCGTTCAGCCTTGTCAAGTCTGATTTGCCGGTACATCTTCTCAATATCAGCAGTGAATGCGAACCTGGGCATTCGAAACGAAGCAATATGGAGAACAGATCATCTTGAATTGTTGGACCTGTGGCCAAAAAACCGTTTAGCGAGAGATTTGTAGACGATTTGGCAGAAGCATCAAAAACGACCCGGAGCTTGGTCTGGCTTTAGTATCCCGTGGTGGGGCAGAAAGCAATACGGTGACTTGATGTCGTTAAAGTTGATCTCGTTCATTTGCGCCAAGTCACAATATTCCTTCATGAATTGAACATACTGTGATTTCAGATCTTCATGTTTGGAAAGTTTTCGCTCCAAAGAGAGCAATCGTTGATAGGCAATGTCGTTGGACTCTCCCAAGTGGGTGAGATCTTTGATAAATGGCAGCCGCACAATGAATCTTCCATCGACATCCTTCCTTGCGGTTTGAGTCAAATGTGTTTCACAGCTCTGTTCTGCTAGAGTAAGATTTCGTGTGGTTGCCGGAGCCTCTTCTATGTGCCAACATTTTTCGATTTGATGATTGAGAGCCTCGTCATTACTGCATATTCCACACAATGATGCTCTTGTTTTGCTTCCAGTTGATGATACTTTCCCTGCGATCGTCCAGCCAAAGACAGTGTTTTGTAGTAGAGGTCGGTCATTTCCCAATTTTATTTGTCCAACTGCTAGTGTTGAATAAAATATTTCTGCGCCGATGAGCATGTCCATTCGGCCAGGTTAGTTGAATTGTGGATCGGCAAGAACAATGTTGTTTGGACTCAGCCAGTTTGAGGTCTTAATTGGTCGTGACGGCTGCGGCGAGATAATTGTTGGCAGTGTATATACTTCAATTCTAGTGGAGAATCCGTTGATTTTAGAGTATACCTCTACGCTCACCCTGTTTTCGTTGACCTATGCCTTCAATGCACATAACATAGTATCAGGAGTTGCCTGTAATCCTAATGTCTTAGCCAAACCTTCTGTTATAAGGTTAATCTGTGTTCCTGAATCTAGTAGGACTCTGCAGCCGACCTTTTTTCCAGCGCAATCTTTCAGCTGGATAACGGCCGTACTGAGCAGGATGTTCGTGACTTCCTCTTGAGCGTTTGTCGTAGAAGAGCATGATTTTGCCGCGGAATTACAGGATCCCGTTGAAATAGTTGGCTCCGTTGGGGTTAATGAATTCTTGACTTCCGCTACCGATCTTGATTTAATGGGCGCGGAATCCAGTTTGGAAGTAGCTTCTTTTGCATCGATGTGTAGCAAAGTATGGTGCTTCCTGTTACACCTTTTACATCTTCTGAGGGAGCAATTCGAAAAAAAGTGTCCTCTCTTAAGGCAGTTGAGGCAAAGCTTTTCTTGGGAAACTAGTTTTCCTCTGGATAATGGAGCCATATTTAAGAAGATTTGACACTGACAGAGTGAATGAGTTTGAGTGCATGCCACACACTTCATATTTATTATCGTTGCAGACGTCAATGATGATGAGCATTGATGATGCTGATTGTACAGCTGGCTCCTGAATCTCTGAATGTATCTCTAATTTCGCGGATAGCTGTATAAGCATCCGTTGAACTTCGTCTTCAAGCTTGATGAATTTATCCAAGCTGTATCCCATCGTACTTGGATCACTTGTGAATTGTCCTATGTCTTGGCGAAGCTCTTCTACTTATGTCCAATACTTGTTCATGGCCTGGACCTTTAATTGGCGAAATGAATTCGCCCAAGCCGAAATATTAACATCCCTGTTTTTGTGATCTGATATTGTTTTTTTGTCTTCGAATGGGCTTGGTAACATCTGTAGCTGAACCAGGATAGACTTGTGGAGTGGATAGTTCAAATGGCATAGGTTTCGGCTTTTCACCTGCGCCTGCTTTGTTAGATGTGTCGGGTGCTCCGAGTTCATCAACACTATAATTCTCAGATTCCTCTGCAGTTATTGCTTCAAGGGTAGGTCTTATCTCTTTAAAGAGCTGTCCGACCTTACCCTTGGTACTCCCGCTTACATAATTTGTGTCCTTTTCGACCACGTCATTGATTTTCTCGTGGTTTGCTTCGAATTCCAAGCAAAGAGCATCAATAAACTTTAACCTTTTATCCCGTTAAGTCGAAGTTTTCCTATCGGAACTGTTCCTTCCGATATTGACTCTTAATAATTATTTATATACAATTTATGATAACGAAAAATAAACTGAAGACTATACAAAGTGTTCAACTACAAGGAAAAAAACTTAAGTCTAAAGATCCATTCACAGCTCAGCGAACTGCGAATGCCCAAACTGCGAACAAACAGTTTTTAACACATTTATAAGCACGCCCTTGGCAATTTTATTATTCCAAAGAAACGGAGCTTAATTTATCTATTGATTAATATATAAAAAGTTGAATTGTAATTAGTTTCTGCGAAGAAATTAACAATTCGCCGATTTTTCCGCGAATAAGCGAATGATTTCTGCGGAAAATAGTGACGGACGAGGGTGCAGATCCTGAAGCAACTTTGTTTGACGTCGAAGAAGAACAAGTAAGTACGACAAGTGACATGTCGGCTTTAATGAAACTGCTATCTGATAAATTCGACGATCAGAATAGAAAATTGGATGAGCAAAAGAATTCTCAAAATGAAAAATTCGAGAAACCAGAAAATTCCTTGGCTGAACAAAAGAATTTTCTAGACGCCAAGCTCGAGGAACAGAATAAACAATTTGAGAATTCTCTAGATGCCAAGCTGGATATGCAAAACAAGAAGTTCGAGATTCTCGAAAATTCCTTGGCTGAGCAGAAGAATTCTCTAGACGCTAAATTCGGAACAGTTGAAGGACAATTCGAAAACGTACAGGCTAAAATTGAGACCTTCGAAACAGCCGTTGAAGAAAGATTCGATAATGTTGAAACAAAATTCGAGAACGTTCAAACAAAATTCGAGACTGTTAAAGGAAGATTCGAGAACTTGGCACAGGAACTCGAATACGTAAAGAAACAGAAAGTTCGGGAGTATTCAACCGACTGCCCGAGAAGGAAAGAGATGCAGCCTCCCGTCTTCGATGAACAGACATCATGGCCGATATATAAGAGAGAGGCAATGCCGAACAACTGGGACGACGAAGATAAGTCCATTGCCCTCACACTTGCGCTTAGAGGATCAGCTGCAGAGCTTCTGCAAACCATTCCCGATGACAAGCAACGCAACTACGATAGTCTGGTAAAAGCCATCGAGATGCGATTTGGGGACGACCATATGCAGCAAGTATATAGGGTCCAGTTGCGCAGAAGAGTTCAGGTGAGAGGAGAAACTCTCCAGCAATTACAAGCGGATATCGAGCGGCTGGCACATTTGTCCTATCCAAACGCCGGCGAGGAGATCATTAACGATATGGCGATCGAAGCATTTACGTATGCCATAGCCGGTACGAAACTACAAATGGCAATAAGAATGGCTGGAAAGAAAACGCTCGCCGAAGCTTTGGCGTTTGCTCTGATGATGGAGGTGGCAGACCAGGCGTGTCAGGGAATCCACCGTGTAAGGGAAGTAGCCGCCGTCGAATGCTCTTGCCAGAGGAAGGACGTCGAAGTCCGAAACAGCGCTCGCCGAGGAAAAATTCGTTGCTGGAACTGCAACAAAAGAGGGCACCTACAACGGCAATGCAGAATTCTACCCAGCCGCGGAAACTATCAACACTATGGTAATTGGCGACGTAATGAAATACCATCCAACAGGTATAACATCCATCCTGTTGGTCAGGCTTCCCGAAACCAGGAGTGCGGAGACCACTCAAGAACCAATTTCGCGGGGCGGAAGTTGGATGTCGGAGTCGACGCCCCCAATACCACCGTCCAGGTTCCCCAAACCAAACTCCATTCTAAGGCAGATGCCTTATTCCTGCAACCATGCGCGATCAACTGCAAGCATTGTGTGCGACAGGAAGAGAAGAACCTTCTTCCCATCCAAAGGATAAGAGCTGAGCCTATCGCCGGCTGGAGTGCAGAGGAAATCCGCAACGCTCAAAAAGAAGACCCAGACATCGAGCCGATATTAGCGTGGAAGGAGTTTATGGAAAAGCCAAATGGACAAGATATCTCGGACAGGAGCTCCACTCTCAAGGCATACTGGGCTCAGTGGGACTCCCTTCATGTGCAAGATGGTGTTCTGAAAAGGAAATGGGAAAGGCCGGACGGGAATGATTTCATAATGCAGCTTGTCTTGCCGCGATCAAAAGTACACGAGGTGCTACGGGAGATGCATGATGGAGCAACCGGTGGTCATTTGGGTGCAAACAAGACACTGGAAAAGGTGCGAGAACGTTTCTATTGGCTCAGCGCAAGGGTAGACGTAGAGAGTTGGTGCCGAAAATGCGTCGTGTGTGCCGCTAGCAAGGGACCCAGAACGAAAACGCGAGGCAAGATCCACCAGTACAACGTGGGCGCACCCTTTGAACGGATTGCCGCTGACATCGCTGGTCCATTTTCAGAAACCGACAATGGTAACCGTTACATCCTAGTCGTCATGGACTACTTCAGCAAATGGCCGGAAGCATTCGCCATCCCTAACCAGGAAGCGAAGACCATCGTGGAACAGATCGTCAACAACTGGGTGAGCAGATTTGGCGTGCCCATGGAACTGCATTCTGAACAGCGACGAAACTTTGAATCGAAGATATTCCAAGAGGTATGTCAACAACTAGGAATCAAAAAGACGAGAACGACCCCGCTTCATCCACAATCGGACGGGATGGTAGAGCGCTTCAACAGAACCTTAAACGAACATCTCTCCAAGGTCGTAGAAGACCACCAGCGCGATTGGGATAGACAAATTCCTCTCTTCTTGATGGCCTACCGAAATGCAGTGCACAGTACTACTGGACATACTCCATCCGAAGTCTTGTTTGGTCGAGCAGTTCGGCTACCTAGTGAGGTGAAGTTTGGATCCCCTAACGATGAGCCCAAATGTGAAGAGGACTATGTGGCAGACCTCAGGAAAAGGATCCGAGACATACATCAGAGGACCAGGACGAGGATAAGGATAGCGAGTGACCGCATGAAAACCAGGTACGACACAAAGGCAACAACGTCTAGCTTCTACGAGGGAGACCTAGTATGGTTGTACAACCCACACCGGCAAAAGGAACGATCACCTAAGCTACAGCAAGACTGCGAGGGCCCTTATAAAGTGGTCACACACATCAATGACGTCGTCTTCCGGATCCAGCGTGGAGTAAGAGGCAAGAGGAAAATTGTCCACCTGGATCGTCTTCATCGTTACCATGGCAGTAATTCAGATAATCTTGTTCGGGACGAACAAGTTTAAGAGGGGGGCAGTGTAGCATTGACTGCAGGATGGTTTGTGTACCAAAAACTGAAACACTGTATCTCAAACTGTAGCAACGACATCTATTGCAAAACCAGCTAGCAGTAAATATTGCTAATATATAAATAGAAGGACTTATATTTCATATATATACCCATACCACAACCATCGTGGACATAGTTGTTTATAAGTGCATACAGAGATTACAAGAGGGAGATTAGACCAGTGTAGCGACAGTTTAATTTGAAATAAATTAAGAATAAAGTGATTGAATATTGTGTTGAAGTAAATTTGGTGTTTGATAATAAATAAACGATTAATATACACCAAAAGACGATTTTATTTAAATGAACCCTAGCAAGAATATTACAGTATAATACAGAATATCGGATTACACAATCATTCGGCGACGTCGCGACAGCCCAATTTTCACATGGGAAAATGCTTACGTCGCGATGCCGCGAAAGGCTACGCAAAATATAGAGAACATCGAATTACGTACAATTATTCAGCGACGTCGCGACAGTCCAATTTTTTCGTGGGAAAATGCTTACGTCGCGATGCCGCGAAAGAACAAAACAAATTTAAGAAAGAAAAATGTATGCTATTGGATTTTTCAAATAATAGAAGAAAAATGTATGGTATTGAAATGCATGTAGAACTCTTAACAAAGAGTATCGTCGATACGAAATGCACACATTTCATGCACTTACTGTTGCACGTAAAAAATGGCAACAGAGTCGTGCTCCTCAGCATAAAGCACACTTGAATAGTCTGTGCAATTTGTTGACGAAGACTATTAAGGATTTTAAGAATCGTGCAATAGGACCTTATCTTGAAAGTTTAACAGCGAAGAAAGATTCCAATTATTCACTTTTGAAAGCTGTAAAAGGAACCAAAAGGCCCATAGCCGCCAATCAAATTAAATCAAAATGAATGGGCGAGGGAAGATAAAGAAAAAGCGGACGTCTTTGTGCTCACCTCGAAGAAACCTTTAAACCGTACGATGATCAAGTGGTTTACGACAACCGCAATAGGCTGGATTTACCATCTGACGATTTAACGCTCACAAGTGCAGCGCTAAGGGAACTCAAATATGAGATCGATAATCTAAGACATAAGAAATCTCCTGGTTATGATTTGATTACCGGAGAAATTCTCAAAGTTCTACCTAGAAAAGCATTGATTAAGCTTCTCCATATTGTAAATGCTGCGCTCAGATTAAAACATGTGCCGAGCCAATGGAAAGTTGCGGAAGTCATAATGGTTTTAAAACCAGGAAAACCACCAAATGAAGTAAAATCGTATAGACCAATTTTACTTCTTCCAACCATATCGAAAATTTTCGAGAGGATATTACTAAGGCGTCTCCAACCGGTTATAGAAGAAAATAATCTTATCCCTGACCACCAGTTTGGGTTCAGAAGTAAGCATTCGGCGATTGACCAGGTGCATAGAATTACTGACGTAATCGAGAAAGCATTTGAAGAAGAAAAAGATTTGCTCAAGCGTATTTCTTGACGTCTCGCAAGCCTTTGATAAGGTGTGGCATGATGGCTTGAAGTGCAAACTACGACAAGTTCTCCCTGTATGCTTATACGATATTCTAGAATCGTATCTCGGGAATAGACTCTTTCGTGTTAGACATGGAGTCGAATACTCCGAACTCAAAGAAATTTCGGCTGGCGTACTGCAAGGAAACGTTCTTGGGCCTGGGAACAAACTGCTTTTATACAAGCAAGTGCTAAAGCCGGTGTGGACCTACGGTATACAACTTTGGGGTTGTGCCAAGAAAACAAATGGAAATATTTTACAAGCTTTTCAAAATAAAGTGCTAAGAGAAATTGTCCAAGCACCGTGGTATAGCTGAAACTAGAAGCTTCGCGAGAAAGCATAGAAACCGACTAATCGGACATGTCAACAATACAGTCCTACAAATTTTGGATGATAGCAATTTATTGCGCCGACTACAAAGGACGAACCCTTTCGACTTGGCGAGATAAGGATTAACCGCGTTTAGATTGCGGAATATGCAGGATCTTTCAGTGAAAAGTAACCTGCCAAACGTTTTTATTTCATGATAGAACAAAAGCTTCATAAGATAATACTTAGTTGCAATATCTAACAAACTTATATCGCAGGGTGGTGTTTTTTTAGTCAGCAAGAATCTGACACTACTATGAGCACGCGCTTGCTATTCTCATAGTGTCTATAGAAGATTTTTCACCTACACTCGGAAAAAAAAAATTTGTTTGCACAGCCAATAAAAAACTAACAGCCGTATTAATAAAAAAAAACGCTAACACACCTATAACAAATGAGTTAACTAACTCGTAGTTAGCGAGGTTATCCATTAGTTAAATTTTCCTATTAATAAAAAATGTTTTCTCCATCTCTTTCTATCTGACGTTTTAATTATATCTTGGGTTTGCAAATGGCAACAACTGTCCTTAATTGTATCAAAAAGAAAGCAAAATCTACTACATTCCATTGAAACGTCATAATAATTGGCCAGGTTATGTAGAACGCCTAGGGCTACAATTTTAGTTTCTACATTCTTCAAAGAAATCTGGCCTTCCAAATATCAAAGATTCGTTCAACCTTATTTGGAGCAGCAATACGAGCAATATTGTAGCATCCCTCTGCAGGATTTCCGGGATTTAAAACGGGCGTAAAAAGATGGTTGGTCTATCTAACCACCATCTCCTAAAAGACGACCCCTGAACTCCGTCTTTATAAATTATCTTTCATCCTGCTCTCTGATAATTCGAGAATCATGGGTACTTCCACGTCAGTGAGCAACAACAACAAAAGAAAAAGGATATTTTCTTAAGTGGGAGTCGCAAACAACTTGGGTGTTAATGGAAAAGTAACCTTTTCTATTTACATAGATTTGCACTAATGATCTGCACTATCTTTGATTGTTGAGTGATACTCGTATGCCGTTTTTTGTGTATTTTCTTTGCAGCAATATTTTATAAACACGCACTATTTTGCAAAGTTATCAACTTTTTAACTCACGAAATCGGCGAGTTAACAAACGTCAGTTAAGTCTGATTTTTTTTATTAATAAGGATTTGAACATATCCACTGCGTAAACCATGAGTTAGAGATAACTCGTTTTTATTAATACGGCTGTAAATCATTAACAAAGAGTTCGTTTTCTCAGTAATGTTAATGTCTATTCGTAATCTGGGCGTTGTTTGTTGTAGAGGACTTAACTTCCGCTCTCCCATTGGGACTCTTCTCGAGTACACTAGCTAGGTTTGGTCGCCACATCAAAACGTTCACATTCAGCGAATTGAAGCTGTACACCATAAACACATCCGTTTGGCTCTACGGGGATTGGGCTGGGAAGGCACAAACCGGCTAAGGAGAACCAACTTAAATTAATAAATCTCCAGTCCTTGCGGTGCATTTTTTTTTATTTTAAAAATCTAAAAGCCAATACTACTTTTCTTTCATAAATTTGAATTTAATCGAAATAGGATCCATTGGCTCTTCTCTATTCTAACATGATTCAAGGTAAAATATAATTTTTTTGTAGAAGCCCTGGGCTCTCATCACGTAACTTTTAAGACGATCGTCGTGTAAACGATAGCAACGAACGCTATCGTCTGTAGTTTGCTTCATGTAACTCCATCACTATCGCGTCGCCCATCGTCTAAAGTTGGAGAGCCTTCAGCCGCTTCAACTGAATGAAAACTGACACAAGCCATACGAAAAATTACAGTAGGCTACAGTAAGCTACGTTCAAGGAATGTTCAAATTACAGTCGCTTACAAATACAAACTCTAGCATATTTATTAAATAGAAAATCAGTTTGTAATGTTGGATATTCTTTTGCACTTGAAAAAAAAAAATCTTAAATCAATAGTTCACTTTAAAATCCGCAAAAAAAGTTTAATTTGCTTGCAAAATATACAAACCGATGCAAAGCGATACCTCTGTAGCTATCGTGCAAACGATGTCGTCCTGACGATAGTATTTGACAGTTTTTGGGGTTACGTCAAGCAAAAGTAAAATCGTCAAAGCGATATCGTCTAGTCGATGGTGATTTTTAATGCTACGTGAAACAAAACTATCGCCAAAACGATATTGTCAGATGATTGTCGTTATACCTGATGAGAGCCCTGACTTTTCTTAAAGGCGTTTATGACCTTTGCTGTGTTTCGAAATACTTTCTGCTGGTAAAACGACTCTAGACTGCGGAAAAGGTGATATTGCATTGAGAAAACTTCAGGAGAGTATGGTGTATAGGTTAGAATTTCAAATCCCAACTGTAGCAGTTTTTGCGCCTTTATGCATAGGATATGGGTCTAAAATTGAAATTATACTCAATTTGCATCTTTGAATTAATAACTTACTATATAACTAACTTACTATATAACTAACTTACTATATAACTAACTTACTATATAACTAACTTACTATATAACTAACTTACTAATACGTATTTTCTAATCTGATCTATTTACGTATTACGCATTTAATAACAGTTGAGTTTTATCTAACCCGCATCATATCTATTAACCAACGCAGGTTGCCTTTCAGCTAATATTCTATGCACTATGTCGATTTCCTCACAATGTTTGATGGCGTTTATCGGCTCCGCTGGTTGAAGAAATGAAAAGGGGATTGGTCCTTTCGATGTCCACCAGATTGTCATGATAGCCTTTTTTGGCTGAAGACCGTGTTTGGGGGTGTTTTAGTTTTTCCTTTGCATCCAATCACTGGCCAGGTCCTTTACTGTTACAATTCATAAAAAAAAGAGTCCGAATTTAATACGCCGACAGCATGTTAAGCAACTCAAAAAAATAATAATAATAAAAACTCTACTCGTAATGAACCCTAAAAATTTCACACGTCCACACGTACCACCTTATTTTTTGAAAACAGAAAATTGCACCTTCAGGCATAGATGTTCACTCGAGAGCTTCTTTCTTATTTCGGACTTCGTGAAAATCAGCCATTTCCCGTGGTACAACGCTTTGTACCTAGTTGTTTTCGGGCAATACTGATTGCCTTTCACTGTTTCACCAGATCTCCTTCAATACCAATAGGGGTGTTCACACGGTCCAACATATCTGACAGACATGATCTGACAGACTCAATTCTGATCGTGTGAACGCAATAAACGGGGGTCTGTCAGACATGTCGGATGGTTTTCAATTTTTTTTGATATTTTGGTTGTTGGATAGACATATCTGATAGTGTGAAGTGTCTGTCCGACCTGGAGGAAATTTCATTTCCGAAAAAATATTCACGCTGTTCGCGGAAAATTAAACTGAAGTAAAAAATGGCTGTTTGCGGAATGTGAATTGTGGAAAAAAATTTCTCAAATATACAGAAGTGCACCGGACGTGGAAGATAAAAAGTGAAGAGTATAAAGATAGATTTCTTTTTCTTCTGAAATTTTATTTATCACTAGCGTATGTCCACCATCATTGAAATTCACTTGAAAGGTGAAGTCTGACGACATGTTTGACAATGTGAACGCTAACGACATCGGTCTGTCCGGCATTCATCCGACCAAGTCTGTCAGGTATGTTGAACCGTGTGAACCCCCCTAATCTTTCCCATCTAAGTTCAACTCCCTTCTTCAGCGTTGCCATCCACAGTACCTACTGACTATGACCAGTTTGAACCTTTGGGTGCATTGCTATAGATGGCTTATAATAACTTTAACAAGAGGAGTTTTTTTTTTTTTAACCCCACCGTCTTGCCTTCCCAACCACGTGAGGGGACATTCTTACGCGCGCGTTTGCGAGTTATAGGTTTATAAATTTGCCAATATACGCCGTTTAGTTTCTCGGTTTTCGATTTATGTTATTTAATTCAATTGTACGATTTTTAAAGTTTCACAGTTACTTCTTTAAATTTCTTCAAATTATTTATGTACATTATTTCATTCGGGAGGCGATTAAACAGTTTCAAACCGTTTAAAGTATTCTGAGCACGCGTGGATGATTTCAGTTCTTATCAAAAATGTTAACCACCCCTAAGGTTATATGGCTGACTTTCACTTACACGTATATACCTTAAATTGTTAAAAGATGGTTAGAAGAACACTAACACGTTTAGTTTGATTTGCTGCCTAATATTTAGCCATTTAAGCCTTTCCAGCATAAACTTTATGTGGGTTAGTCTTGCGAACTTAAGAATTATCCTTATGGCTTATTTTTGGAGCCTTTGGAGTTTTGTTAAATCGCCTTCCGTTGAAATATATAGTATTGTTAAACAATATTGGAAATGCGGTCTTATCATCGCGTTATTATATTCTTATCGCTGTAACGGTAGAGATTTTTTGCCGAATTCTGCTCTTAAATTCACCTGATCATCAATTTACACCAAAAATTCATTTATTCATTTACAAGCTCGTCTTCCCCATCAATTTTAAGACCTCCACCTTGTTCACTGTTCGTACTGTTTTTTTTTTTTTATTCACTTGCTTACCGTTTTTAAGCCCTCGTTTATTTTTTGGATACATTCCACTGCCCTATTCACTAACAAATAGGAGCGCATCGTCCGCAAACATACACAATTCGCTATATTCCACTACTGAGTTAATATCATATACCATTTGTATAAATAGTAAGAAAAGAAATACACCCAATACTGAACCTGGGGTACTTCTATTTTTATTTCGATTATACAAGCTGGCGCAAAATGAATCATCCAATTTGGTTTTTGAATTACTTTTTTACTAAATAAAGCAAAATGATTTTGAGTGATGAAAATCTTTACTTGGACCTTTACAATTTTTTCTGTTAAGTCTTTGTATACTGCAGCTGTCTAGTTCCCAAATGTCAAATATGACATTGACAACTTTGTTATACTTTTCATTTCAATTTCAATTCAGTCACAAATCTTTAAATAATAAAATGAGCTGTAAACTAGATTGACTGTGAATCGTTTTATTGATAAGCTTTCACTTTGCTTTGCATAATTCTCATCAAAAAACGCCTATTGGTTCCGTACCTAATCAGATTTTTTATTACAATTTCCCAGTCCATCGTCACAAAAGCTCTCTTGAAATCCAGAAACACTGCTACAATTATTTTCCGTTCGTCCATTTGAACTCTCCAATTTTCTATCACCCAATTATAAGACGTCTCACATGAATATCCTTTTCTAAATCCCAGTTGATGTTGCATAATGTAATTATTTTCCTCCATATAACTCCTAAATTGTTTCTCTACAAGTTTTTCGAGTACCTAACTTTTCATGTAAAGGCGGCATATTTACCGGTCTGAATTCTTCACACAAGACAGTATTTTGTACTTTATGAATGTAGCTTCCTTCTATCCACTCGGAAAAACCTCTGTTCTCATGGATTTGTTAAAAAGCTCCCGTAGGATATACTTCCGTTTATAAAATCAACATAATTCAGCTTGAAATCAATCTGTTAGTGGACATTAATCTCTTAACTTTACCACCCTTTTTTATCTTTGTCTGCCAACTAGTTAATATATTGTCCTATTTACATTTAGCTTTAATTATTTAGTTTTAAGTTTATCAATCTATAAGTATTATAGTAGATTGAAGTTATTATCATGCTTTCATTAGGCTTACAGATTTCACCACCTGAAAATTGTTGTTGCTCACGATTGAGAATGAGCAAAGATTTAAAATGCTGATCAAATAAATATTTGCTATCATTTCATTTAATTTAGTATTTTATATTTTAGTGTAATTTAAGTGTAATAAGTATTTTTTGGTAAAAGTAATCTTAGTTAGATACTTCGCTGATTGCGAGATGATGGGGTACGTTTGTTGAATTTAGGTTCAGATATAAGTATGAAACTGGTTGCTGCTTGTGTATTCACAGGCATGGGGTGGATTACAATAATGAAACAATGTAACAAATGGTTTTTGGGGGAAATTCGGTCGTAAGTTTGACAACTCTTTACTTAGTGTTTTCTGATACAAAACTCAAATGAAGAAAGGCCCACAAAGTTATCGCTGGTATATACGAGCACTTCTGAACTTCCAGTTAAGGAAATAAAACATGAATCTAAGCGGTAGCAAACTAATAAAATGTTCAGATTGGCATGATGATATTCTAGGCTCCTCGCTATCCAATAGAACGAGAAGGCATTTAAAGTGGACATAGCATGAACGTATGTAAGTACTGAGATACACTACAGTAGTACTGGAGGCTTGTTAGCAGTGTGCGATTGCTTTCATTCACTTTTTTTTTTTTTTTTTACTTATATAGATAAGAAATTAGATCTGCGGACCTTATAATACATTTATACTGCCGTCCTAAGAAGGGCGCAAACGCCGAAATTAAAAAAAATTGAGTAAGCGGCATATTTGGAACCGTTAAATAGTGCCTTGTTTTTGTGTGAAACTTAAAATGCATATTTCCAACTGCAAATGGTTGAAAATCAGGAATGAAAAAGGGTATAACTACCATAGTTAGCTCTATTCCTAAGTAAAAAGCATTTATGTAGGTATCTCAAAAATACTAAAATGAAGATGTACCCTTTTTCTTATGACGGAATATTTCCAACTGCAAATGGTTGAAAATCAGGAATGGAAATGGGTATAACTACCATAGTTAGCTCTATTCCTAAGTAAAAAGCATTTATGTAAGTATCTCAAAAATACTAGAATGAAGATGTACCATTTTTCTTATGACGGCAGTATAGTATCCCTTAATTTATAACACAATTAATGCAATATCTAATTCTTCGTTATTCTAGTTACTAGAAACTAGCCATGGGTAATTGCGAATAAAAACAATGGAATAATTCGATAGTTTTCTCAATTCGAGTGATTCGAATTAAATTGAAGAGTCCATTGTTGGCCCGCGATTGTTCACACCAATATTTAGTCCGCACCCCAACCACTGACAATTGCAAGCAATACCATATAATTCATAACGATTGTGTATTCGCTTTGCCGATTCTTCAATTCGGTTGGAGAGAGAGAAATGCTTCCACTCCGCGTCTGCATTCCCAGAAAAGCTCTTGGTGTTGTACATGATATCTACTTATGTATTGGGATTGTAAATTGATATTTTCTTTGATTGTGTGTAGGGTAAGTGTGAATATTTGTATTCCTTAATGGTTCTAGCGCGATCGTTCGATTATGTATTCGTCGTTTGCTCGAATGCGATTGAACAATTATGTATTCGACGTTTGCTCGAATGCGATTGAACAAATATGCATTTATCGTTTGCTCGAATACAATTGTTCGATTTGTGCATTCGTCAATTGTTTTGTGGCGATTGTTCGCTTATTAAATTTGGATTTATAAATTTTTACTTTTCATTGGTACTGTTTTGTTCTGAAGACATCTTTTTTTTGTATTAAATGTTTATTTACCTATTTTGGTAAATCGACAGTCGAATTACATTTTTAGCAATAGGCAATTTATTCGATTGTGAGATTCATTCGCAATTTCTCGTCGTTATTACAAGACTAGGTTTTAATAGGTAATTTTAAAAATACTTACGCCCAAGCATATTTTGAAGCATTTCGTTTTCCTGTAAACAGAGGAGATAATTCAGCTCTCAAGCGGATGAGTGCTTTTACTTTGTCTGCATCCCCTTTAAAGATAAAGAAAGAAACGTCTATGATTAGTTTAAGTCTTATCAAATATTTTAAATATGAATATATTTATCTTATGTTGACCAGTGATTTACCACCAAAATGTTGTATAAGTTGCGAGTCTGCTTGTCTTTTTTTAAGACTTCAAGTTTTCACTAAGCTATAGCTATTCAAGAAACTCTCTCGTTAGTAAAGGGTGATTAAGTAAACAAAAAATAACTTCAGATCGGCTACAGGTAGAACATTCTTTTAAGACTGATGATGACTTCTCAAAAAAATTTAATCGTGCCAGCCGTTTTTAAAAATTAAAAATGTTAAGTAATTTTCTTTTTTTCGAAAACTTGCAAGCAAAATAAAAGTTGAATTGATTTTATTCACAATATTTTATTCAAAAATATTTTTTATTCCATATTTTTATGCATTGAACAAATTCATAATAGATGAACAGAAATGCGTCTGGCTCTGCATTCTTTGAAAATAAAAAATTAGGATGATTAAATTTTTATTTTTTTTTTTTAATATCCGAAGCAGTACAATTGTACAAGATTTCTGAAATCCGCTCACAGATACGGCCACTTAGTAGTAGTAGTAGTAGTAAAATGTTTTTTTATTTTAATTTTTTTATACCATTACATTGTTTTTAGACCAAAGTATACAATTTTTGCTGAATAGTAAAAAAACTTACGACAATGACAATAAATAGTCGCCTGTCGGGTAAATTATAATTAAAAAATATTTTAATGAGAATGTATTTAAATTTGGATTTTAAAGACAATTATGTAGGAGAAATAAAGCTATAAAAGATGATACTAATTTTTTTACTAATTGAATTCAGCTATAACTTATTTTCTGTAGAGTATGGCCGCAGTAATACAGTTGACCAGACTGTTCCAATCATTCGTGCTTCCTCCATTGAGTACAACTGAGTTCACCTTCATTCAAAATTGCCTTCTCAAAATATCTCATTCTAAATTCCCTTAATCATCTGTCTAAGAAGTGCCACTTATTAAGCAGGGTAATTTTTTTATATTATTACCAGAAATTGTAGGAAGTACATATGTATGTATATTAGGATGGTCCTATTTGTATGGAGAAAAAAAAACGCATAAAAAAAATTTTTAATGCAAATCGCAATATATTAACACGTGCCGCAATGAGTTTTTAATCCCAAGAAATCGTCAACTATTGAACAAAAAACATAAAAAAGCGTATTAATGTTTTATGTTTATTTTCATAAAGAGATCGTTTTTATTAATTTATTTATTTAAGCTTAATATAAGCATAATAGTAGTAGAAAGACAATCAGCCTGTTAGTAGCATCAATAAATAAGCTAATCTAGTCATCGTAACGAGTTCTGAGACTTTCTCGGCTACATCCAGGGTATTTTTGGCGATAACTTCGTACACTCTGAAAAATTGAATTTTGAATAACAAATGTCAAGTCAATGGAGAGTTAACAATATAGATAACCTACCAGTTTCTTAAAACTAAAAAGATAAAGGTACACACCTGAAGTAGGAATTGCTTCTGATCCTCGTTTTTGGTGATTTTATCATTTTATCATATCCTCCGTGAGTTTGACTCCACGTTCAGCTGTATCATTCACTACTTTAAGTGATCCAATTATCTCCTTTCCTAGCCTGTAATCTGCGTGATCCTCCCAATGTATTGGATCCATATGCAAAAAGTTTGTAGATAAGCCAAACCTTTCAAAAATTTTTGAAGATTTAGCTGACAATAACTCGTATGGAAGATTTTTGGTAAGAAAATGTGAAACATCTGCTGGTCTCAGGTGTAATTTCTTCTTTACTTCTTCTTCCCTTTGATCATCTTCTTCCAACACTTTTAAAGCCATTCTTCGTTTTTCTTCAACACTAAGTATGTCGTCAAAAAAGGAAAAAGCTGCACATTCTTCATTCAGCTACCATAAATGGTTAAGAAACTTTTTAAGTGCGATGTCCGCTATAGCTTCATCATATTTTTTGTATGAATTAAGTTTTTCTAAGAATCTAATGTCATTTAATGGTGCTGCAAGACATCTAGGCAGGAAAACCAAGATTGGGTGTAGCACTTGACAATAAAGCAACAAATAGTCGACAAAGCTTTTTTCTCGTTGGCGTTCAATTTAATTTGTTGTTGGAACAAATATTAGTTCAAGGCAATATATTCCCTTTGCCATCCACCGAGCCAGTTGATAGGCTCCTGGTGTCCGAAATTTAATGCCACTTTGAGGAGTTTGACCTAAAAGAATTATGATTAGCTCTAGGAACTCCCTATAGTCGTCTCGAGGAAAATCACCTTCAAGCTTTTTCATAGCAAACAAAAGAATTTCTTGCCTTACATCTGCAAGGCCGTTCACAACATTGTCATCGATTGACCACACCGAACACTATCACTTATCAATTGTTTTCCACTGTGTTTTAAATCTCTTAAACAAAGGAATATCAGGACCAGAAGATGGGCCAAACTTAGCTCCGATAAATACTTCTTGAAGAACTATTTCAAAAATATGGTGTCTGCAAGCTAAGTAAAGTGTGTCTCGGCCAATTTTATTTTCCAACAGAACACAAGCTTCGTTTACACGGCCGGTATTAGACGCAGTTGTGTCAGAAACAAAAGCTTGTACTTTTTCGAACATTGACCAATCCTCCAGTACATTATGCACAGCAGACGATATTTCAATACCAGTTTCAGCTGAAAGTTCTGGTACTCCAAGGAGTTGTTCTATTTTTGGAGCAGTTGCAATAATTGGAAGTCTGTCAGCTTTTCCTTCGCCAGTTATATCGGGGAGAAGTTTAGAGTCCCAATGTATGACGGTAAATCTTACACTCAAGTCGATACATTTTTTTTTATTGGCAGTAGCTGTTTGTTCACGAAAAAATTGTCGGGAGAGTCTAATAGAGGAGCGGTTAATAACAAATTTGGAAGAATCTATGGAAGTGGCTTCGATACAGGCTGTCAAGAGATGGACGGCATCTCTGTCACTTATCTTACATTTGTCGAGTACTGCCGAAAGCCTGCGAGTTAAAATATCTACTCGTGCTCTTTTCAGGCCTGACGGACCTGGAACTGGTTTGTCAGGGCTAGCATTTTCAACAACAATTTCTTCTTCCTCTGAAGAAGACGTAGAATGAAGTTCCACTAGCAAATTTTTTCCAATAAAATATTAATATATTAAAAAAAAAATTACTTCCTACCTCGGTGAGAAATGGATTAACTTTGATCTTCTACTCGTTGTTTAGTTCTCATCTCGCGATTCTCCTTTCTTTTCTCCATAGCTGCAAGTTTGAGATCCACTCCAAGCATGCACCCAGGTCGGCCTTTTTGTCTTTGCAAGAGAAAAACTGTTTATCCTCTTCAATTTCGATCAAATCCAAGGCTGATGCATGTGAAATTCGAACAAATCAGTCAAAATTTCTTCAAAAGCGAACTCTTTTTTCTGTATGTCTCAGTGTTTCTAGTCCTACTTTTGTTCAATGTTTCGTAGCTCTTCATAAAGTTTTTTTTGATAGCTTTAAACAATGACATCGATCGCGAGTAGGAATTCTTGCCTTTTTCCGAAATACTGAACACTCGTCTATGACCAAAGAAATACTATTTGCAAGTTTTATGAGTAACTTCACTTTTCGCATATTGTAAAATAAAGCACTAATC
The DNA here is from genome assembly GCA_945910035.1 of Brachypalpus laphriformis. Classification (NCBI taxonomy): domain Eukaryota; kingdom Metazoa; phylum Arthropoda; class Insecta; order Diptera; family Syrphidae; genus Brachypalpus; species Brachypalpus laphriformis. Next base: position 104,413,062 of record OX246754.1, on the reverse strand, counting down.
ACATCCCGTTTTGATGGCAATTTAGAACCGAGAATTTGATTTTTCATAGCACCGACCAAAAGCAATTTTTCACGTGGCATTTTGTACATATTAAACTAGCCGGGGGATATTCAAACTTTCAATTGACAGAATGACACATGTGAACTTTAAAAATTTGAATCCTACGCTTGCTTTGATGTAATAAAAAAGCAACTTTCCAAAAAAAGGTTAAAGAAGTTTACATATAACTAGCAAAGTACTCTACGTATGCATCGATGGTTTGAAAACTTTAAGCTCAGTGCGCACGCGTTAACGTTATCCTAAAATAAAAATAACATTATGTTTTTAGATGTAAAGGAACAAAAAAATGGGTGCTCGAAAAAAAATTTTAAATTTTAAAAATAAGGACCACCCTAATGTAAATACATGGGCTTCTCTGTATGTTTCCATTATGGGCACATGCCTATCTAAGTTAGCTGTTTCTACCTTCGCTTGTGCAGAGACTTTCAATAAAAGCGTCAATATAGCGGGAACTTGAAAGCTAAAAATCCGCATTGCAAGATATCCGTCCGACTTCTAGCGTTTTATACCTATAAAATGTGGCGAGCATCACTAAACATTTTGATCAATTTCCGGACATGCTTGAAAGCGTTTGAAAGTCAATGATTAATAGTTTTAAGATGAAGAGCTGAGATTCATCCACTTTTGCTAAAGTTATTTTATTTATGATTCTATTTGTACCTTTAACTGCAGGCGAAGTATTGGAGTTGTGAATGTTTCTATATTTTAGGGTCTTAATAAATGTTGGTATAGCTACTGTAGCATCCACAGAAAGTACTTTTCGTTGTGCATTACCGACGAGCATGGTGTGGTAACACATACCATCTGTCAAAACTGCCATCATGCACATCTGTTTGTTCGATATTTAACATTCCACAATTCACCCCTAGCGGCGCCTAGCATGCTCAAAAATGTTCCGAAGGTTCTCGTATTTCGTATAAATACTAGCACATACAACCACTAGCACAGTCGCTACAGTCGATAGAGGTGAATATAGCGACTACTGTGAAAGTGAAATAATGTGGGTTTGTGGAGACAGTTTAATTTGAGATTAATATAGAATAAAGTGATTTGATTATTTAAAAGTGTAACGAACGTGAAGTTTATAGTTGTTAATAAATAAACAATTCAAATACACAAAAGACGATTTTATTATTACGCACCCTAGCAAGAATATTACACTATTATAAAAAGCACACAAATTGTATGTACAAATTCTATATGGTGTGTATACGTACGATCAACTGCAATGTAAAGGTCTAGGCGGACTGGCTTCAAACTTCCCATCTGGGTTTTGTGAAGCCTAAATTCGAAACAAAACCAGAGGAAAAATTATCCGACCCGCCGAAATCAACGCCAATTTACAAAAGGCGGATATTGAAGGAAGTCGATTTACCTGAATACATCTTCAATGGTTTTGATCAAATGAAATTCGAAGATCCATGCAACGATAGTTTACTTACTGAACTGTAAAAATTGTCTATTTTGGAGCTATCTATCAGTAGCAATATTAAACGTATGCAAGAACATTACATACGAAATTTCAGAATGTTTTCAAATTATTTGGTTTTGAAAAGGAACGTTTTAAAAATGCTTCAGAAACTTTAAATTCGTATTTGCACAAAACCACCATAGTACGTACGCAACAACCACGCCTTTTATTAAATAAGTATTGACTAAAATTAAAATTTGTTCGTCTTATTTGTTTTGTAAATGATAAATGGAGAAAAATATATTAGTTATTTCTGAGAAATGGCCCACCGGTGGGTCATGTGGCAGTCAACGTGTTAAAGATAGTAACAAATCTTTTTGATTAATTGTGGTTCTCCTTCCAAATTACCGCAACCACTATTTAAGATTCTTAGCCAAGTAAACTTTGTATTCGTTAGTATCGGTCATTTTAATTAAGATTTATTTAGATTTTATTATTTCACTCTTTTTTTCAATCTCATTATTTTTGCTTACTTCTCACTCTTTTGTTCACTCTTAATTGTTAGCAATCCCAAGTTCCGTGTAAACACTGGAAATCTTTCGTTTTGAGTTTAATAAAGAAAACACACCAATTTAAGCTTATCGTTTATTCTTACAACTTCGAGTGTGACTGCCTGCATTGAGTTCACTACGACGACTGACTTTCTGGTCAGCGTTGACGCTATGCGACTTTAGTTGCTCATCATCATCACAATCGTTCACAATAAAATTGTACTGATTTAATTTACTTTATTCTTTTTGTTTTTTTTTTGTTAAATACCAGCTTTTATGTTAGTTTCTAAGTTTTTCATTTAAATGAATATCATTTCTAACCAGAGAACTTCAGCACGTACCTTGTTTTATGAACCACTCGAAATATCCACTGCCTTCACACATTAACATTCATTCTAAGAAATTATTAGCTACCCTTAGGCTGAACACATACCGGAGCAGACAAAACGTTTTTTGATTCACAGACAAGAAAACGTGTTTCATTTTAATACACACCAAGCGAAACACAATGTAACAAAAACATCATTTCCCTTTTCTGCTTCGTTTGGTGTGTGTTGAGGAAAAACAAAACTGAGTTTGCGATGAACTTGTGCCAATTTTATTTAAAACTTTTATTATTTTATTTAAGCACAAAATAGAGAGTGTTGGGTTAATCCTTACAATCAAAACGAGATGCAGAGGACACCTTTAAAAACCTGAAGTACTCTCAAATAAATAAAACGCCAGTGCAAAAAAATCAACAATAAGGAAATTTTGTTTCTGGAAAAACACGATCCAGCTATCGACAACAAAGCATGCTTTTCTGTTTCGCGATGTTTTTTTGTTTTGGCGTATGCGGTGTGTGTTGTGCCATAAGCAAATGTGCAATAATCGACAACGACGCTCCCTTGAAATATTTTTGTTTTATTCGGTGCGTGTTGGCCGTATGTAAAGCCGTGTATTTTCGGCAACCACTCACGATGCGCTTCGAATCAAAAACATTTTTGTTTCGCCTGCTTTGGTGTGTGTTGGCTCATAAGAAGCAATGTATTATTGTTTCATAAGGCAAAAGAAAACGTTTTGTCAGCCTAAGGCTGAACACACACCGGAGCAGACAAAACGTTTTTTGATTCACAGACAAGAAAACGTGTTTCGTTTCAACACACACCAAGCGAAACACAATGTAACCAAAAAATCATTTCTCTTTTCTGTTTCATTTGCTGTGTGTTAAGAAGAAAGAAAAATCATTTCGGTAGCTACTTCTACCCACAGCTTTCGATAGTAAGCTTATTCGTATGATCTTTGTCCTTGTAATTGTAAATTGGACTTCTTGCCTCAATTAAATACAATAACTTCTCTGCGTCCATCCTCAAAGAAAACTTACAAATAAATAAAATGCCAGTGCAAAAAAACCAACAACAACGAAATTTGTTTCTGAAAAACAACGACCCAGCTATCAACAACGGAGCACGTTTTTCAGTTTCGCCTTTGTTTTCTTGTTTTGCTGTATGCGGTGTGTGTTGCGCCATAAGCAAGTGTGCAATAATCGACAACGACACTCCTTTGAAACGTTTTTGTTTCATTCGGTGTGTGTTGACCGTATGCAAAGCCGTGTATTTTCGGCAACCATTCACGTGCGCTTCGAATCAAAAACATGATTTTTGTTTCGCCCATACGGCAAAGGAAAACGTTTTTGTGTGTTCAGCTTTGCACTTTATTGCCCCCATAATAATATGTATCCTGAAAATTCTACACTCATTAAATACAAGCTACTTGAAACCATTCGAAGGCTCGTGAATCACTAATACATTTGTGAATACTCTGATTGAGTGAATACCTTGAGTGTGAGCCTACTCCGCATTGAAATATTTATGAGTGCCGATATGGTTTCTTTGTGTTTGAGAATGGATTCACGCAGTTCTCTGCTTCTAACGTCGTCGTTACAATTTTTACATTATTTCTTTTTGTTGCGGTTTTTTTTTGCTTCGTGACCCTTTTTTTGCGACTTTTTCAAATTTTTCAGCGATAACACTTACCCCGTTTATATGCAGAGTCGGAACTGGTTCCAAATATATACAAACGCAGTTTAAGTCCGAACGGATTCGACTCGACTCGACTCAGCTAACAGAGCTGGGTCGAGTCCGAAAAATGCATGTAAACCTGGGTCGAGTGGTTGAACTGACATGTTGTCTCTGTGTGTGTGTGATCTCTTTCTTGTTTTTTTTGTTTTGTTCGGGGTGGGAAATCGTTTTGTTTTGATTGAATTCATGGGCAGCTGTGGGTAAGGTTGTGTGTTCAGTTATTTCATATTCATTAAATGCAAAAACTAGAACTAAACAGAACACTAACACATTCAAAACCAGAGCGTCTGCTACACTCATCTGTCAGTTCGACCGCATTTGGACTTTTCAACCATTCGACTCGGTGTTTAGAAATACTCAGATCGAAATCTGGGCTCGAACCTGACTCGACTCCTCGAATCTGAATATAAACGGGGTAACTGTCTCCGGTAGACTCTTTATTTTTCCGTTTTCCTTTATTCTAAATTTTTTTTCGCTTCTCTCTTTGAGTCGTGTCAGGGCTGCCACAATACATAAATCACCCAATAAGTAATTCACTCCTTGTGATTCAATACTCCTTTTGCTAAAAGAATTTCAATTTTCTAATGTTTGCTTTTAATTATCTTGTTCATTCACCAGGAGCAGTGTTTTCGTAACACAACAAAAAGAGCAATAATAAAGCAACTCTTTTCGATGGTTAAGGTAAATGAAAGTTCAGCAGAACGTAGGCCGCATTCCTCACTCAGCGTTAAAGCTGAAAGGCACGGGTATGTATATCGATACATAGGGACTATCCCGCCGCGGCTCGAGAAAGGAGAAGGCGTCTTATCACGTCAAATCACTGTAAAAAATGCTAAAATAAAAAACACACATCCGAGGAGACACGCTAAAAGTTGAAGAAAAAATATTTTATTTTCGCTGTAACAACATTCTAATATGTAACGAAGAAGATGGGATGACGTTTCTTAAGCAGCTGATCGATGACAACCAAGAAGTGTCAACTGATGTAACCAAAAAAAACTGGCGGCTCCCAAACTGCTAAAAACAGCGTGCAACAGCAAAAACGTTTTTAATTATAATGCCGTCAGCCATATGAATAAAAATACTAAAATTAATGTTAGTTTAAGCAGTTACTCTTTTAAAATAACTGCATACAATGTAGCAGGTTTAAGAAACAAGTTGTGATTTAAGGAATTTTTTGAAAATATTAATCAGTAAGATATCTTTTTATTGCTTGAAATTTTTGTTGACCGAAATATGGAAAAAATCGAACCTTTTTTCAATCATTTTTTATGGTAATAGGAGACTGCAACACAAGGGTAGGAGCTACGCAACTCTTACAAATAGATCCAGTGTTCTTATCAAACTATATATTATAACATTTATCAGATATGCAAGGGACGAAAAAATTTATGCCAACGGGAAAAAGTTTATTAAAATGTGTGAGTCGCAAGGCTTAACGCTGATGAATGGGCGAACCAACTGTGGTCACTAAGGGCATATTACATTTATTAGAGGAACTGCTTGCTCAACAATTGAAACTGCTTAGCGCGTGTAAGATGGATAGAATACGTGCAGGATCTAGAAGTGAATGAACTGACTTACTCAGACCACTTGCCATTGATAGTTGTAGTGAGGCTGGATATCGTACCTAAAGGACCCACCACAGGAATGAAATTATTATCAAAGTTGCAGTGTTGGGATTTCTATCGTGACACATACAAAGTCAATTTTAACCGTATGCTCAAAGCAGCAACGACCTTAGTTCCAATTATGGCACAGATAAACTAATTTCGTGTATTTCGATGGCCGCAAGGTCATTTCAATCGGCGGGAAGACGGATAACGAAAGACCCTTGGTATGACGCAGAGTGTGAAGCGGCTAGGAAAAAATCGTTTGTATTCTTACGACTTGTTTCATTTCATTTCATTTCAAACTTTGCAAAATCTATGTATCAAGAAGCAAACAAATATACAAAAGTATCTGCAAGGAAAAACAGAAAGCGTACTCAGAGCTACTGATACGAATACTAGCCGACGTCAGAGATAGTAGCTCCTTTTGTAAATCAGTCCGTTTTCTTAATGGTGTAACTTTTGGGAGGAATATTAAAATTGAAACAAACCAGCTAGCTGAGCATTTTAAAAAATTGCTTAACCTCTCGGTTTGCTCAAACCAATTGCAATATGCCCTTCCATATTTGGAACATATTCACCTTGACCGTACAATTACAGTACAAGACGTAATCAAAGTCATTCATAGATGCAGCCTGAACAAGGCGCCTGGGGATGATCGTGTACCATATGAATTTTTGAAATATGCTACTGAAGATTTTATGGAAAAACTTCCGGAAACTTTCATATTTAACTTGGGTGAAGTGCCAGACAGCTTTCGAAAAAACATAATATTCCCCTTGTTCAAGAAAGGGTATGTTAACGATGCAAATAATTATCGCGGCATTTCATTCATTGACTTTGTTATGAAAATATTCAGGGGTGTCATCCTTGATTATTCTACAGAGTGGATACACAACTGAAAGTCGTGTATCGCGAGTTCCACGAGCGAGCGGCATAAACGAAAAATGTTCGTTCAGTAGCTAGGCATGTAAATGAAATGAAAATTTGACAGCCGTATGCAATTATGGGTACAACAAGAGATTTAACTACGAGTAACATTATTTTCGTGCTTAAGGGAGTGTAATGCTTCGACATGGATAAGTTCCTAAGGCAAGAGTACACCTTCCCAATGACTGATTGGATGTGGTCGCCCCATTCCAAAGTTCGACTGAAACAAATGCCTAAGTTCCTAGCTTTATCGACATATTGGAGCACTGAACTTCCCAGGTAGACTGGTGAGAAGCAGCTTAGATCAAGTTTGGATTTGTGTATAACGAGACAACTAGACTAATTCGGGTTCAATCTTAGGCAGTTTCTCTCGGACCAATGCAAGATATCTTTCAAATCGTCGTTCAATCTGCTCACACTGTCCTTAATCATTCCTGCCATACTGCTGGTATAAATTTGGACGTCGTCAGCATACATGTGCAAGGATGAATTCGAAACTGTGTGGCAGGTCGTTTATAAAAATAGAGAACAACAGCGGCCCCAAGATCGAATCTTGTGGTACTCCTGTTATGGTATCAATGAACTGAGATCGTTTATTTTGCACAACGACAGGTGGTTTTCTTTCGGTGAGGTAAGAACCAATTAATTTTAGGGCAGAAGAAGAGATGAGGCAGCCAGTTTTGAGTTTTTGGAGCAATAAGACATGGTTGACGGTATCAAAAGCTTTGGAGAAATAAAGCAAAGTTAAAAAGGTGATGTTGTCGTTGTCCATAGCGGTTCGAATATCATCGGTCACTTTCAATAGCGCTGTTATGCAGCTGTGTTTTGGCCTAAAACCGGATTGACTTTGGCAAAGAAAGTTGGATCTGTGCAGATGGTCTGATAACTGTTTATGGATTAATTTCCCAAAAACTTTAGATTGGAATGGAAGTATAGAAATAGGCCGGCCTATATTCCGGCGGAGAATGCATGGATGCTTGTTTTTTTAAGATTGGAATTATTTTCGCTGCCTTCCAAATAGCAGGATAAGTGGAAGTTAAAATAATGGTGTTAAATACGTGAGTTAACACGGGGAGAAGGTGCGGTAGTATGGCTTTCACAAATGTTGGATGAATCTCATCAACGCCTACAGATTTGGATTTAGTTTTAAGAACCGCATCAAGTACATCGGTCTGAACAACATTGCGAAATTGAAAACCGTTTTAAGATTCAGATTCATTGCTATAAAGGTGGTCATACTCAAAATTTGTATGCAAAGTGGTAGGGACTGCCGCTTGCGAATTCAAAAATTCATTATTTAGCTGATCAGGATCAACATCTTCAGGGTCATGTTTTTTACCTACACTTATATCTCTAAAACTTTTCCGCAGTTTTTTTGTAATTAAATTACTACTAAGGCGCGTAGAACAGTATGTCCTTCTAGCTTGCCTTATTTTGGAGGCAACTTGGTTGCGCAAGCTACAAAAGGTATTATAGATTTCTGGTAATCTGAACCGCTTCCACCTCTTATATTCAGTACCGCGTATCGCACCACTAATTTGCACGATGTTTAATATGTTTGGTTTTCAGAGGAACATGCTTGTTGAACAAATATAGGATCTTATTTTGAAGAAAATCAACTTGCCAGTCGGGGGACAGCAAGAAGTATATTTGTTGCCATTTCACCTGTAAGATGTCCAATTCAAGGAAATAAGCTTTGATGTGATTGCAGTCTCTGTATGTATATATTTGTGGAGGACAAGAAGCCATGTTGAATGTGGCAAAAATCAAGTCGTGCCGTAAAAACACTGGGGCAGATTGTTGTGTTTATAAGTCTTTCATAAGGAAAAGACCACCTTCTTGATTAACATAAGTTTATTAACTGATCTATAATATTTGACAAGAGCGAGATTACAATATTGATTGTGTAATTGATACACGCATACATACAAGTGTATATGCTATGTATGCTCTATATACAACATCTCCCTTTTTTGAATATTGGGATAAATTTAATTGATGTTAGTAATTTATATGTCAAGTACATATAGCACAAAAGTTACAATAAAGAAATAATGATAATTTAAGTCCATGAATACTTGTTCTATAGAAATATAATATTAAGTATCAATGTGATCATAATAGCAGAGATAAGTGATTAAATACATAAGTATTGAGTTTTTTTTTTTTTTTTTTAGCTCGCAGAGTATATAATGTAATGAGAACTTGTTCTTAGTTATTATAAAAGATACAATTGTAACTCATTTCAGTACATTATCTTTCACTCGCTGTTGTGAGGCCTATAGTAATCTGGTTTTTTGACTTCACGTCCATAACGTGTTCTATAATTTGTTTCGGGTACGACTTCTGGGTTGGCTGAGCTGGAGAGAGTTGGGTGTGGTTTATTTTGTTCGGTGTTGTCTTGTGAATCTAAAAGGTTATGCTGATCTACTACGTCTGATGCTTCTCTAAAACAGGTCTCATTACATGATCTTCTTAAATGTGATGTATTTCGTCTTAATAGTTCCTGCTCTTCATTTCTTATTATGAACGACCTTGGAGATCTCTACTATCTGTGCGGGTCTCCAAGATCGATCAACTCTATAAGTAACATTATCTCCTCTTTTAAAGGGTACCTCTTTTCGACACCCTCTGAAATCATGGGTTTTCTTCTGATTATCCCTTGATAACCGATGTTTTCCATGTACATCATATAGAGTTCGAGGAATTAGTTGATTACTATCTATGGGTAGCTTAGTTCTTAACTTCCTACTCATCAAAATTTCTGCTGGTGAATATCCTAATCTCGGTACTACCGTAGATCTTTGTTCGAATAGAGCCGAATAGAAGTCTTTACCCTGAAATTCCGTTTTCCGCAACAGCATTTTAGCTGTGTGCACCACTTTTTCTGAAAGTCCGTTTGACCTTGGATATTTAGGGCTTGAATAAATAAATTCAAAATTCCATTCTTCAGCAAATTCTTTGAGTGCAAAAGAATTAAATGGTTGGTTGTCAGAGATAACCGTTTCAGGTATACCGTGTGTTGCAAATACCTTTTTGAGTGCCAGAATAACATCTGTTGACTTTTTGCCTTTGAGCCGCTGAATTTCTAACCAATTTGAGAAATAGTCTATCACCACAAGATATGTCTTTGCTCCAAGCTCAAATATATCTGTGGCAACTTTTTGAAAAGGTCTCTGTGGGATTGTATGGGGTAACAGAGAATGCATTCGATTGGCCGGCTGAAATTTTTCGCATATTTGGCATCTTCGAATAACATTCTCGATGTCCTGGTTCATAAAAGGCCAATAGAATAATGTTCTTGCCCTAGCAATTTTTTTAACCACTCCTAAATGTGGTTCATGCAGTAAACTTAACATTTGAGTTCTTAGTGATTCTGGTACAAACACTCTATCCTCAAAAAACAACAAATTATCCTCAAAATAAATCTTATGCCTTTCATTCCAAAACATTTTGAGATCTTCAGGTATTTTTGCTCTGCTGTTCGGCCAACCCTGCTGACACCTTAAAATTAATCTCTGTAGTTTTGGATCTCCTATCCTATGATGCTGTGAACAACCTCTGCATGCATGCATCTGTTCGTATAAGTATGTCTTTATCCGGGGAAAATTAATGTAAAATTGTTGCATCACTTAAAATGTTCTTAATTTTATCTAATAATTGTGCATGCAAAGGAGTCCATTGAAAAACTATATTTTTCTTAAGTAAAGCCCTTAACGGGGAGTTCAGTTCAGAAAAACTGGGTATAAAGGCCCTTAAATAGTTTAAGGTTCCCAAAATCGTTTCCAAATCCTTTCTATTTTCAGGATCTGAAATGGCTTGAATGGCCTTGATCCGCTCACGATCTGGCAGCATGCCATCGCTTGGGAACTCATGCCCTAAATATTTAATTTTCTTGACTTTGTACTGAAATTTACTTGGGTTAAATTTTACACTGACCTCTCTGGCTCTCTCTATAACTCGATTTAAAATGATTTCATGCTCTTCTTCGGTTCCACCCCCAACAATAAAATCATTTATATAGATAAAACATCCCTTTAAGTCCCCAAAATACTTTTCATTCATTTCCTGGCATTTTTCAGTAGCAGTGCTGACACCAAATGGAAGAACATTAAATTCATACGTCCAGAATGGGGTACTAAAAACTGTTAAACTTTTAGATGCTTCATCCAATGCTATCTGCCAAAACCCTTCCTTAAGGTCCAGCACTGAAAAAAAAAGTCATGTCTCTCATTTGATACCTAAAATCATCCAACTTTGGGATTAAAAAAGGTTTATGTATAATATTGTCATTCAAGTGTTTGGGATCCAAACATAAGCGTAAAGATCCATCTGGTTTCTCAACGACAACTAAATTATGAGCCCAATCTGATGGTCCTATTTTTTTATTGATAATCTTACGCGCCTCCATTTCATCTAACTTAGCTTTGAGCTTATCCATCAGGCAAATTGGAACACGACGTGGAGGGTTGTGCATTGGCTTTGCAGTTGCCTTCAATTCAATTGTGCATGTTTCTGGAAATCTACCTATTCCACTAAACACATCTTTGTTTTGAGAAATGAACTCTTCCTTTGTTTTAGAACTGACTGCATAAATTCTTTTAATAAGACCTAATTCCCATCAGCAACAAAAAAACATGCTTTCTTTGTTACTCCCTTATGGTTTATTGTGAGAATCACTGTACCCATTGATTTTAGACTATGACCACCATAAGCTTCTAAATTCACTGAAGATTTAGATAAAACTGGTTTTTCTTTTATGCTGTTATATGTGCTCAATGGAATTATGTTTACTTCTGCACCACTGTCTAATTTAAAATTAATTTTTGTCTTATTTATCTCTATCGTTTCACACCAACTTCCACCGAACTCTACTGCCTTATCTATTTTTGACTTCTTATCGTTCTTCATATTAACCGTATCAATATACAAATTATTAAAACTAGAATCCAGATTATTTGAACACGCTATGTCGCTTACCTTTTTTCTATTGTCACACACAACAGCGAAATGATTTAGTTTTCCACAGAGCTTACATCGTTTTCCATATGCTGGGCATTTGCCATAAACGTGTTCTCGATTACAATATCTGCACTTAGTATTTAATGACTTTTTAGCATGTGCTCTATTCTGTCCCTCTAACCTAAAATTACATTCATTTGGTTTTTTGCTATCAAATTTTTTATAATTTTTATGCTTAGCTCTAGTCACTTCATCCAAGGTTTTCTTCACCCCACTCTCCTGCATCGTCCTGGCTTGTAATGTAGTTATTTCAGCAATTCGACAATATTCCTTTGCTTTCTCCAGCGTCAATCCATCAATTCCTAATAATTTCGCTTGCAGGTTGGAGTCTGCAGTACCGATGACAATTCGATCTCTTAAGATAGAATCTTTTTGATCTCCAAAATTACAGCTCTCCACTAGTCTGGTGATGTCAGCCATAAAGTGGTCGAACGGTTCACCTTCTTTTTGCGACCGTTTGTAGAACATGTACCGTTCATAAACCTCGTTCGTACGTGGATTACAGTAGGTTTCAAATTTCGATATGACCGTCTCAATACATTTCCGTTGCTCTGGAGTTAATTTATAGGTTTCAAACAGCTCTATAGCTGCATCGCCGACACAACTCAAGAATCTAGCCACTTGCACTGTTCCCTCTTCTTTGTTCGTTTTAGTCGCTGTTGCATACACATTATACATTTGCTGAAATTTTGCAAAATTCTCTTTTAAATTTCCTTCTAGCACTAGAGGACTTGGCTTTTTAAAATCCATTTTACTATTTTTATTTTTTATTTTTGTTTCACAGCACAATATTTTAAAGTTTTATTTTTTAATTCAATTGTTGTTTCTCCACGTTTTCCTTAAACCGACTGCGCCATGTTGTATTTATAAGTCTTTCATAAGGAAAAGACCACCTTCTTGATTAACATGAGTTTATTAACTGATCTATAACATTTGACAAGAGCGAGATTACAATATTGATTGTGTAATTGATACACGCATACATACAAGTGTATATGCTATGTATGCTCTATATACAACACAGATAACTGATTGTAGAAGAGAACATTTTGACAATCACAAAAATTAGTATATAGTATATAGTATAACTGGAGTAGAAACGACATCATTTAAAACATTACAATTAAAATCTCCACAAACAATTACATTAGTGAATGAAGAAGACACATTTTCTAACACGGAATAGAGAGGTGAGAGGTCAACGCTTGAGTTTGGTCTATAGACCACACCAAACAGACAGTTATATTCAGTAATGTTGATAAGAAAGTAATCTATTAAACTACCAAGAGTTGATTTGGTTACTATTTTGAATTGATTCCAATGCAAATATAGAGTGCAACACCACCACCTATCCTCTCACTCCTATCCACACGAAACATGTTATACCCTTGCAAACTATAGTGCACTTCACCATTGTTTTCCCGAAACCAAGTTTCAGAAACACATACGATGTCTACTTCTGACCCAACAAACAACCCACGGAATTCATCAATTTTTGGATACAAACTTTGCGCGTTAATGTGACTTACTTTAAGTTCAGTACGATGCCTACAAAAGATATTTAACATTATGCGCACATTTTCATCCATCCCATCGCTCACAGAACCATTTCCTTTAACCCTGGTCATGGATATAATTCAGGTAAGACAACTTTACCCTCCAGCGCGAAAGATCATATAGCATACAAGAAAGGTGAATATTTTCAAGCAAATGGCTGTTAGTGAGTACGAGTGAAATACTTGTACTACGAGTATAAGCTGTTAAAAAAAAAGAAACTGACTATGAACATTCTTAGTGAAAAATTGTAGTGTTAGCAAAAAAGAAAAAATAAATTTACGATGATTGACTTCGAGGTGAGTTGTGTAACGTTGCAGCAGGTCGATGATTGTTCGTGGTCACTGAGTCCAAGCATTCGCATGAATCCACCATAAAAGCTCTACTGTCAGTTGTAGTTTTAACATACCATACACACGCCCTCCTCTGCTGAAAACAGACGTAAGCCGCTTGCATTGTTTATACTGGAGGGCTTTTCGGTAGATAATGTGATTATGGGAGGTGATGCTTTCGTTGATGTGCTGTCAGACTCGTACCTAACATATTTTAGGCAAAGTGTTTTTTTAGGTCTTTACAGTGCTGACTTGCCGATTTAAGTACTTTAATCTTATCAGTTAAGGATTGAAATTTTATGATGATAGCGCTGTCTTGTGATGTTCCTCGAGGTCTTGTGCGGAAAATCTGTCTCGGCGCGGGTGGCGGGATGCACTTGACAGACCGGCATAGCAGGTTGAATAATTGGGTGAGGTCTTCTCCATCTCTCTTGGGCACACCAAGTAGAGCGGTATCGGCAGATATATTTCTTCGCTCCAAGAAATCGGTTTTGTTACGGAGAATTGAAAGTTATGTTTTTAATTGTTGACTAGCGTTAGGTGAACTTTCCAATTGATCAACCCGTGCACTAAGTTTGGACATAACACTATTTACATCATTAAGACGAGAGTAAATTTGATGTATAAAATTGTCGAGTTCTTCACTGAGCGTATCGATCATGTTTTGCATTTGGAAATTAACTTGCGCAATGATTTCACTCGACCGCTTATGAATTTCTTGTTTGATCGTCTTAAGAATTTTATCATTTATAGATCTGGCACTAGCGGGAGAGTTTTGATGGATATTGTTTTTATTTGGCCTTAAGCGACTTGCAGGGGGGCTATTTGGTGCCATTGTTCAGATGAATGAAAAAAATAAAAAAATAGTATCAAGATAATCGGGGCAAGTAATTATGTTAAAAAGTGCATAAAGATTTGAACTAGCTAAGTAGACGACACTTTGAAATAGATTTAGTACGAGTTTTATTTAATTTGGAGATATGGACAGAGCACGAACTTCACTTCCTTATCTCGTCGACGGCATCTTACTTGCTTACTTCATCAAAAAATATTCAGAGTACCAGAAAACACACCTACCTATATGTTACACTTAGAAACTGGGATTCGTCCGTTGTACATATTGTTACGCGAGCGCACAACCGACGCGGAAACATAAATAACCGAGAAACATCTCGAAGCTGTCAACCCGAAGGTACAAGAACTTTCCAGAGTCTTAACGGGTGGAATTCCAGCGGCGAATTTGAAATTTGGTTATCTGTCTGGAAAGCCAGAGCCAAATATATAAGGAGGTTGACAGAAGTCCAAGGGGAAGTTCTGTTGTGGTCAGCGATGACAGCGGCTGTTAGAGACGTGCAGAGTCTAAACCAAGAAAAATTGTAGTAGATTTTTTTGTAATTAAACTAATTTAGTTGAAAATAATAAAAGAAGTTATAAAACCCCTCTCGGGAACCAGACAAATTCTCGTTTTTTTTGTCTCCATCATCTGTCGAAACTTTCAACGTATTCGGCTTGATCGGCGATTTTTGCTACATTGGTGTCAGGTGTGGGGTATGCGGCCGGAATTAAGCATAATTCCCACCACGTAAAAATGAATGCCGACGAAGTACGACGAATACTCGAGGAGGTCACCCGGAAGCAAACCCAGTTCATGGAAAGGGTGATGATGGAGATGCTGGAGTTCCAAAATGGTTTTGAACGAAGGCTAGATGGACTAAAGGGGAAATTAGACCAAGTTGCACTCACCACAGAAGTACCTGCGAACTCGTCGCCCCAAGTGATGCTAGTGGAAAACCCGTGTTAGTCACAAATTGGCTGGAACACGGGTGATCGGGAAGAGTCCCGCAGAGCTTCCACAATGGTGGTAGCGAATCTACATAATCAGACGAAAGAAGAAAGCAGCCGTCCCCGAACGAGTATGGACGCCGAATGGCAATTACGATTGCAGTATCAAGCGGAACCATCAGCGATTCGGGATCGCCAAGCACTACTCGTAAGGCAGTCTGACCAGCTAGACCACCGCCATCGAAGCCCGGTAGATAGTTTCCCTGATCCAGTAACCCACTCGTCACTGCAAGCGACAATCTTAGTGAGGCAACCACCTGAGGTAAACGAGCGACAACGAATGGGCTCCTGTCTCAACTTCAGCGAGCGCTGCTGCGATAGTCATCGACCACCGCAACTGACAGCGAAAACACAAATCAAGCTTTCGAGATCGACGTCTTCGGAAATACTTCCACCTCATGCAGAGGCAACTGTGCCCAGGTCGACGTTCACTGAGCAGAAAGAAATTGCTGTTACAGTCGAGTTTTGTGTACGGAATGAGCTTTCAGCAAGTTTAGGCTTAACTCGAAACTTCGTCCACACCAGCCAATCTCAACAGATGGTAAGGCGAGCAAGCACCTTTGCAGAGGCTGTATGCTTATCACAAGAACTAGTCGTCAGGCGTGTGTGCGCGGCTAAGCGATGCGAGCCCCACCGACAACTCAACCTATAACCAAAAGACTTCAAGACCTTCCGAAGGAAAGTCCAGAAAAATTGGCCGAGGAAAAAGTTTTCCGGATTAGCGTTGTTCTATTACCTAAGTGGAACTCAGCAGGAGCTTTGAGTCCTAAGGAGGGGGTAATGTTACGCGAGCACACAACCGACGAGGAAACATAAACAACCGAGAAACATCTCGAAGCTGTCAACCCGAAGGTACAAGAACTTTCCAGAGTCTTAACGGGTGGAATTCCAGCGGCGAATTTGAAATTTGGTTATCTGTCTGGAAAGCCAGAGCCAAATATATAAGGAGGTTGACAGAAGTCCAAGGGGAAGTTCTGTTGTGGTCAGCGATGACAGCGGCTGTTAGAGACGTGCAGAGTCTAAACCAAGAAAAATTGTAGTAGATTTTTTTGTAATTAAACTAATTTAGTTGAAAATAATAAAAGAAGTTATAAAACCCCTCTCGGGAACCAGACAAATTCTCGTTTTTTTTGTCTCCATCATCTGTCGAAACTTTCAACGTATTCGGCTTGATCGGCGATTTTTGCTACAATATTTACCCTTAGGATGCACTTCAGCTATGTGGAAAAAATAATGTCACTTCCAAGTCATCGACTTCCAAATACGAGTATGATTACAAAGCACCTTTTTCAGCAAAAACTACAGTCCTTCGAGGACTGGTCAAGGCTGGCTTTTCAACGCAATATACTATTCAGGCTCGAGGAAGGAGGCGTGGAGTCTTGGAAAAATTATTTTCAAACTCTTCTGGGCGAAATTGAAAAGACTAGCTTCCAAAAGTTTACAGACGGAGCGCAGCAAAGTGAGTCTAGAAACATGCATCGTACACTCCAACATGACCTCGGAGTAAAAAACTGCTTCAATGACCGTTACACTCTGGATACTATCTCTTTGATTTTCAAAGTCAGGGGCGAGCTTTTGCAACTAAACTATGTCCCACATGGTCCCGAGCGAAACACAAAATGTAGTTTATGCAATCTCAGGGAGATAGAAATGTGCAGCATTTTGTTGGGATCTGTCCCATTTTGGGTGAGATAGGGCGAGTTCATTAGGCCAAATTCACCCTATCTACAAGCGAAACCATAGACACACTAAATGGCCAGGACTGGCCGGTCCTGTATAGCTATGTAAAGTCTGCTCTGCGATATCGTCAGGAAATTATTAATGAAGCATTTTAAATTAGATTGAAATTAAATAACTACTAGTTGGTTAACTCATAGAGTAGATACACTATAAAATGTTGAATGAATATTGAAGCTATTAGGCTTATATGTATATATGTATATATTCTTATTTTTTTTTATTTTTTATTTTATTACTACGAGTACATAAGTGTATTAAAATGGTAGTAAACTCTTTCTTTCTCTGGCTGACGGCAAAAGCGAATGCTATAATTTGTGAAGTTGTAAATCTAGTAAAATGAAGTATTAATAAAATCACATTACTACTACTACTACTCATGCTCTTGTAAGCTTTCGTCGTAATTGAATTTATTAACTTCCATGTTCTGTATGGTGTCGCTGATTTGATTTTGAAATCGTTTGAACTCAAAATTCAACGTCACAGGAAAATACCTATTAGCTACATATATCGTCGCTTAGCAAAAGAACAATTTCTTCAAACAAAAGTTTCTTGGTGTGTGCTCTGAAATTTGTATTGCATTCAAATACTTCAACATATCTTTTAAGCATTTCCCATTTTCACTCCACGTTTCAAAATCTTTTTGTTATCGATCATGTTATCAAAAAGATAGTTATTTTTATGGTAAACATTTGCGTTCTTGATCCAGCTCTCCGTTGTACTATAAGCAGTTATGCTGATGAACATTTTTTGAAGCAGAAGCTGATGTCATTCGAAAAACTGTCGACGCTAAACTTACTTTCATTTTTTTTAAACGCATTTGGAGCTGAGTGAACACTAGAGAATTTCAAACAAGTCTTAGCAACATTTTCGACTTCTAAATTACACATTTCTTTGAAAAACATAAAAATAACCTTTTCCGTCTATGGTTTGCAAATTTGATTTTAGTAACATATTTCTTAGAGATTTTATAAGATGAGTGAAATCCTAAAAACTATACATTTTTTGACTGTTATAAATGGTAAGCGGATTATGCTCACACACATTCAAAATTTCATAAGATTCATAAACAATAGCGCGAACTCTCAGGCCGAGTTCCTTACACCTTTTTAAATTTGTTCCTATTTCTTTTTGGTTTCGAGCTTTTATTCCATTTTTAGAAACAAAAGAATTGAGAACTTCTTCCAACTATCGTGTAATAATCCATTAACCATAAAAACACATATTTGGTTACCATACAAAGGAAAGGAAAGGAAAGGAAACCTTTCCGATCTTACATCTTCGTATCTATCAACAACATCGTTTCTTATATTGTAGGTCAGGTCTGAATGTATTCGAATTTCATCGAAGATTAAACCAAGTTTGTTCGCGCTGGCTTAATGTAGCAATTTTCGCTTCAAAAAAGATTGTATGCATTGTTTATGAACCGTGGCTGCAATCCCTTAACAGGAGCCCAACGGTGCAAAGTGGATTTGTAGGTGTTCTGCAAGCGATAGAAAATATTTTGGCAAAGTTCATTCTCAGCGCTGTTGCACTTTTCTGATTTGGACAGTCCCATTAGCAAACCACAAAATACTTTTAAATGTTCCGACATCTTTAACTTTTGAATTTCTGATGCTCATTCTTATTTTCCACTTCTTCGTAAACCAACATGAAATCGGCTTATACTGCTAATTTCTTGTATTAGTTTTTAATTTCTTTGTTTGACAATGAAAATCATGTTTTTAAGCTGAGAAATTCCTTTTTCATAATTTACACATTTCTCTAATAAGTTGTCGCAATTATCACATGCTACACCTTAATCGGTAGAATGGTTTCTACGTTTGGCGGAATCATGATTTTTTTTCCATCTGATTTTCATTGCTACTTAGAATTAAAGAATCAACGGCATCTCTCTTGAGCATTTTCCTTCCAATTAAATCGAATGGAAAGTGATTCTGGCACACGAAATACCTTCCCTCACTCTCAAATCCAGGAACCTGCCTCCACAAATTGCCTAAAAGTTAGTTTTTATATTTGACGGGTATGCAAAAATGTATCACCTCTGTATTTAATGGTAATGAGCACAAAGCACGACAGCAAACAATTGCAAAAATTGAATTTTTGGATTGAACTTTGTTCATACAAATCGTTCAACCTTCGAAGTAAAACGAGCCGATTGAAAATGTCAAATTTTTCGTCGTTCGACTTGTGATGTCTATGTAAACTATGTTTTATAAGGCTTATCAAAATTTAAAAGTTATAAAGTAGTAGTTGGAAAACTGAATGTGTGTGAGTTCCATATTCCTTTACATTTTGGCATAAGCTTAATTTTGGTGTATGTTTAAAGGGTTAGGTAAAGCGCGAAAACCCAGATAACCTGCAAAAGAACTAAAACGCCCAGCTTCCGATCTTGACCACGTTTTTATTTTGAGTGACAGTAGATGACAAGAACACAGTCAAAGATTATGACAGAATGATTGTGCTAGCAGTGTTGCCATCTTCTTAAAGAAAGTTTATGCTGTTAGTGTTGCTATCTTCTTAACATTTCCGCCCACCTCGTCCAGGTCCTGCGACGAAATGGGTACAGATGTGGTTTGCCGCCCACCGTGTGGATCTCCTCGTTCGCTGTCGATTGGAAGTGCCACTAGCTTGGATATGGCCCTTTTTATGATCGACGGATGGGTACGAACAGTCGCAACCCGAACTAGGTCATCGTCTCCAGCATGCACTTCAAGGACGCGACCCAATGTCCATTGAATGGGTGGCACACGTTCATCGCGAATAAGTACAAGGTGACCGACCTGAAGATTCTCTTTTGTTTGTCGCCATTTACATCTCACCTGAAGCTCATGCAGATACTCGCAACTCCATCTTTTCCAAAAATCCTGTTGCATTTGCTGTAGTTGCTTCCACTTGGTGAGTCGACCGGTCTTAATGTCAAGTAAGTTGGGCTCAGGAACTGCAGTGATGCGGCCGCTCACCAAAAAATGCCCGGGAGTCAAAGCGACTAAGTCCGTGAGATCATCTGATATAGCTGAAAGAGGCCTCGAATTAAGTACGGCTTCGATTTGCTTTAGGACGGTGTAGAACTCTTCGAAGGTTAACAGGGCGTCGCCTACGGTCCGCTTGAGATGATGTTTCATGCTCTTAATTCCGGCCTCCCACATGCCTCCAAAGTTTGGAGACCCCGGTGGGATGAAGTGCCATGAGACTCCATGACATGCAATAGATCGCGCAGCCGCTTCTAACTGCTTGCGATTGGCACAGGCATCTTCCTTGAGAACTGTGTTGGCGCCGACGAAGGTCGTCGCACAGTCACTGTATATGTCAGAACTATAACCTCGCTGGGCAAAAAATCGTCGTAGTGCTGCAAGAAATGTATCGGTCGTCATATCGCTTACAAGCTCGAGATGGATAGCTCGTGTGCTGAAGCAAACGAAAAGAGCGACATATCCTTTATGACTGCGACCTCCTCTTCCTTTTGAAGAACGAATCTTATATGGACCGCCGTAGTCCAAACCGCAGTAGTTGAATGCCGGTGCGGGGGTGCAGCGGTGAGTGGGAAGGCTTCCCATAATTTGGTTTGTTATGGTTCCCTTTTGACGGAAACATTTTATGCACCGATGAATGAATTTCTGAATTGAGGATCGTCCGTCGATTACCCAGTAGCGCCGGCGGAGATAGTGGAGTGTAGCCTGGGTGCCTCCATGCATGGTAGATTCATGTGCTTGAGCAATGAGCATTTTACATAACTGGCTCTCTCTCGGTAGAATGATTGGATATCTTTCGGTAGCAGGTATCACGGCGTTCCTAAGTCTACCGTTCAACCGAATGATACCTTGATCGTCTATCATCGGGTTTAATTTTAACAACTTGCTCTTTATGCTGATAGGTTTGCTTTGAAGGAGACAAGAAACTTCGTTAGTAAAGTAAAAATTTTGAACATACCTTATCCAAAATTGTAAAGCAGCGCTCCTCTCAGCAGCTGTGGATCAGGGCGAAGTATCATGTGACTTCTTTTAAATCGACGCAATAAACCGTTGGCACCATGAAGTAACAGCAATCAGTTTGTTGATGTTTGAGTACTTGTTCAGCAAATCCCATTCCATGCCATTGACCGACAGTGGAAAACACGGTGCCGTCAGTAATGCGGTGACTTCGACAGCTTCATTCAAACTTGGGTTTTGCGTTGGCCATTCGGTTTCCTCTTGGTGCAGCCACGTCGGGCCGTACCACCATATATCGAGGTCAGC
Source organism: Brachypalpus laphriformis (assembly GCA_945910035.1). Taxonomy (NCBI): domain Eukaryota; kingdom Metazoa; phylum Arthropoda; class Insecta; order Diptera; family Syrphidae; genus Brachypalpus; species Brachypalpus laphriformis. Next base: position 104,391,718 of record OX246754.1, on the reverse strand, counting down.
AAGTTGAGAAGGATATACGCCGCGCGAGGCAATATCAGCTGGATTTCTTTTTGTTGACACATATCTCCAAAAATCGATAGATGTCAGCTCGTGAATTTTGGTGATCCGGTTAGCCACATACTGCTTGTGATTTCCAGCGTTCGATCGGATCCAGCTTAGCGTTGTTTTGGAGTCCGACCAGCAATAGGTTTGGATAGATGGAAATTGCAGCACCTTTAAGACTGTCGAACTAATTTTTGCAGCTAGGAGTGCGCCATTCAGTTCCAAACATGGTACGGTGATTTTCTTTAGTGGTGCCATCTTAGTCTTGGCCATGAGAATTGAAACCCTTATCTCTCCATCTGATGTTTTCACTCGTAGATAAGAAACAGCGGCATAGGCCGATATAGAGGCATCAGAAAATACATGTAGTTGGTAGCTATGGTTCTTGGCTGATGAAAAAATCCACCTAGGTACTTTAATTTTCTCGATGAGAGGCAGCTCTTCACGAAACCTTGTCCAATTTTGCTGATGTGTCTCAGGAATGGGGTCGTCCCACGAACAACCAGAATGCCAAAGTTGCTGACAGATTATTTTTCCTGTGATCACTACTGGAGCCAAAAGACATGGTGGGTCATAAATTTTTGCGACATCTGACAGCTGCTGCCTTTAAGTAACGAGTCCTGGCAGGGGGGTTACGCGTACTCGGTATCCAATGCAATCGGAATCACAGAACCAGTAGATACCAAGTGCTTTAGTGTCACGATCCAAGTTCAGGTCACATCGAATTTCATGCTCACAGTCCTGGACATTAAGATTTTGTAGAAATTCGGTTGAATTTGAATTCCACTTGCGAAGCAAGAAGCCTCCACGCTGCAGCACCTGTTGAAGCTGTCCTTGCAGTTCTAGGGCCGCCTCAACTGTATTTGCTCCATGAAGACAATCGTCCATATAGAATGACTCCCTTAGAACCTTCGCAACCTGGGGAAAATTTGCTTCTTCATCCTTGGCCAAGGTGTGAAGAACTTTGATGGTCAAATATGGAGAACAGTTTAGACCATAGATGACGGTCAGCAATCTGTAGATAGTAGGATCGCCATTTTTGTCCTTCCATATGATGCGCTGCATGTCAGCATCATCTCGTTCGACTAAAATCTGTCTGTAGCATTTTTCGATGTCAGCCATGAATCCAACTCGATGAGTTCGCCACTTTAGAATAACAGTTGCCAAATCATTTTGTAGCTTTGGTACGACATGAAGACAATGGTTTAACGTTTGCCTTTTCTCGATGCGTTGAAAACGGTTCTCAGTTTGGTCGTTGAGCTTGTTTCTTTATACACTCCATGATGAGAAATGTAGCAAACACGTTGAGGTTCGACATCTTCCTGAACTGGTTCCATATGTCCGAGATCCAGATATTCGTCCATGAACTCCTCATATAACGTCTTCATGTTAGGATCCTTGTCCAGGCGCTTCTGCTGATACATAAACAGGTTGTAAGCGTCTTGCTTTGTGTCCGCTAGCGCGGCTAGGTCGATGGAGTTTTTGAACGGATACTTAATTACGTAGCGTCCGGAACAGGTCCGTTGTACAGTATGTTCAAAAAACTCTTCGCAGATCGAACTCCAATTTGAGCCGTAGCTAGCAACATAGGTCCAAGTTGTTGCACCAGTGGTACATAGTTGTGGTCTTGACGATGCGCAAGTGAACTTTCGGTGCGCGTGTGATTTGAATTGACTGCCTCTGGTTGTATTTTATCACCCTCATGTAACATGGGGTGATGCTTTTGTCGACATTTTAAACACGTAAACGATGATGGACATTCCGCGTGAGAATGGTCAACTTTCAGGCAGTTCCTGCACACTTGCGCTTTTGTAACAAACTCCAACCTCTGAACTGGAGATTGCTTACGAAATTCAGGGCAGAACATCAGAATGTGTTTGCCAGAGCAGCTCGGACAGCGAATCACGTTTGTTTGGTGGCTACGTATTGGTTGATGACTCACCGGCTTGGGACACTGTTCCTTCGGCTTAGATTTGGAACACAATCCCATAGCTTCCAGACCTTGAATGCGATTTTCTAGGAACGTTTTCAGCTCGTCATATGTTGGAATGTAATTTGGAGTTGCAAGCGACATCTCTCAGTCCTTAACAGTAACAGGATCCAACCTTTCGGTGACGAGAAAAACAGGCCAATCATCCCACTTAGACGTTGGACGCCCCAATTGCTTAAGAGCACGAACGGCTTCAGTGGTTCCATCCAGAATTTTACGCAGTAACACTGGTGATTCCGAGCTCATGGTTGGTAGTTTTATGATGTCACTGAGATATGATTTGACAAGCCGCCGCTTATTGTCGTAGCGTTGCTGCAGAATATCCAACGCAATCGGAAAGTTGGCTTCTAAAACAGAGATATTCCTCACTAGCACCTCAGCTTCACCCCGTGGACTGGTTTTCAGGTAATGTAAGCGTTGCACGTTTGAGAGCGATGTATCGTTGATTACGCAGGTGGTAAACATGTCCTTGAACGACAACCACTCCTGAAAAGAACCATTAAATTTGGGCAAATAGATTGCTGGCAAATGTGACTTATGTGTTAATCCATGATCAGCTGTTGTTCGATTTGGCGTTGAGTGTGCCATGGCTTCATGAATCGTCGTCGACAGCTTCTCAATAGAATCGGTGAGTTCACCTAGGGCTTCACAGTACGCAGCTTCTATTGTTGCAAATCGATCTTCATCCAGCAACCTTTCTACATCTGCTTTATTGTCAGCGGTTTTCTCCATCTCAGCAACATCGTCGTGAGCAGCATTATATTTCGTCCAGTATTCATCCAGCAGCTTCTTCCTCGCTACGAAATACCCTTTAGTTTGCTTTTGCTTCGCGGTTTTCTGCGTATTCGCGGAGAAATTTAGTATAAATTTCGCGAGTGTTTCTTCTTTGGCCAGAGCCATTATTCTCGCAAATGAAGTCTAATAATTTTGCAAAAATTAATGAGGAATCAGGTTCCCCGCAAGGTATGCTAATGTTTAAAGGGTTAGGTAAAGCGCGAAAACCCAGATAACCTGCAAAAGAACTAAAACGCCCAGCTTCCGATCTTGACCACGTTTTTATTTTGAGTGACAGTAGATGACAAGAACACAGTCAAAGATTATGACAGAATGATTGTGCTAGCAGTGTTGCCATCTTCTTAAAGAAAGTTTATGCTGTTAGTGTTGCTATCTTCTTAACAGTGTAAGAAAAAGTAAGAAGTGCATGAATTATTATTTTCTTTCTTTTTAACCAAGTATGTAGTTTATTTTTCTGTCGTACCCTTGATTTCATTATAGAAGTATTGCCAAGAATGGCGTTTAGCTTTCTGTGTCACATTTTTGAAGTTTTTCTGACTGATTTTTTTTTTTTTGTTCCCAGTCTGCTTCTAGCTTTGTTCTTTTGGCTACATTTAGAAGGTGTCTGGTTACTTTCCGAAAGTAAGCTAGTTCCTTCGACCACCATGGTGGTGATTTTTTATCTTTTCTTTTGGTTTCTGGACATGCTTTCACATAGGCTTCATTAAAGATAGATGTAATATCCTCAGCCATGCGGTCGATGTCTGCAAGTCCTAGCCAGTTACTATTCGGCAGGGATCTGATACCTTTCCTCACATCGTTGCTAAAAAGATTCCAGCTGCATCTATGCTGCCGCATACGCGCCCCATACCATACGCACTCTCACTGTATGTTCTCTGAGCTTCCAAAATCTGTTACTACAGGTCTCCACAAGTACGAATTAGAACTTTTTTTTTCTTTATTACCCTGTGGTTCATTGCTTTTGTGCTTTCTCGAGTTATGGTTAGGATTTCACAATTCCAGCAGATTTTTCTCCGTGCCGCAAGTCGTAAAAATGCATATATAAAAGCTCGGGTCGTTAGGTCACTTACCGATTCCAAATGTATGGCCTTGGTTACTCAATAACTTAGAGGAGCTACAGTTCGGAATGAACCTGGACCTCAACCAACAAGCCTCTCCATTTAGCTCGGTCTTTACCTGATTGAATCCCAGAAAACACCAAAAAAGTTTTTTCACGGTCCCACCTCTCGCGAGCGTCTGACAAACATCCGAGAGTATTGTTGTCACGGAAAAGCTTCTCAAATCGCCGTTCGGATTCGGCATTAAACTGTAGGTCGCTTTCATTTGTGTGAAAAATATAACGCACACAACATGAGTGGTTGCGAGAAGCTAGGCCCTGGCACTTAAAGAGCTGTTGCGCCAAATATTTATTTATTTTTTTTTTTATTTTTACCTGATTGCCTCCAGTTGCGCACTCCAAGTTGCTCGAGGTCACCTCGAACTTGTACGCGATAATCCGGGTTAGGTTAGGTTAGGTAAATGGGTGCCTTGTGATAAAGAGTCACTGCTCACTCAGACCAACAATACGGGTCCATTGTGCCCAATCATTTAACCCTGGAAACGCTGTAAAGAAAATCCGCTGTTGGAACCACCCAGAAAGTGATATGAATCTCGGGAGGTCCGTTAGCTCAACATTACCCAAGTCCTCCAGCTCCGAGAAGAAGTAACTACCAAGAGTCCTCATTCTTCTGACGGATAGGGCAGGACAGTTACACAACAGGTGGCGAACAGATTCAATTTCTTCTTCGTCCCAGCAACTTCTGCAATAGTCATTATGCAGCTCACCGAGTCGCTCTGCATGAACGCCGATGGCACAATGTCCGGTAATTATGCCAGAAATGACCCATGCGTTATAACAACTAAGTTTTACCAAAGAGGTTGATCTCTTCTTGCTGTAGGCCGGCCATAGCGCCCTGGCCGTTGCGCATGTTTCCAGATGAACCCAGCGTCTGTTTGCTCCACCGGTGGCTTCATCCTCTATTTTTTCCGTAAGGAACTGATTGAGGTTGCTACAGAGGGGAGGGCAGCGCCGACCCTTTCCTAGCAAGCTCGTCAGCCCTTTCGTTACGTTTGATATCCATATGCCCTGGTACGCAGCAGAAGGTCTCCGCATTGGCTCTAGATATCTCGTTTAAGAGTGATTTGCAGCTTCTCACAACCCTCGACCTAATTACGGCAGAGTCCAGAGCCTTAACGGCTGCCTGGCTGTCTATATAGACAGTGATCCTTTTACCAACGGTATTACTCTCGCGTATAATTTCAGCGGCTTGTATAATGGCTGTGACCTCGCCCTGAAAGACGCTGCAGTCGTCGTTTATTCTAAAGGAGTGGTTTATTCCTAGGGCTTCACAATAAACACCGGCTCCCGTGCCAACGGGAACCATCTTAGAACCGTCGGTATAGAAAGCCAACTCCTTTTTCTTCATGCTTCTTCTGTTCTCCCAGTATATTCTGTCAGGAATTCGTGTAGTGAATCTCCCCTGATCACAGAAATACAGGTCCCAGACGTTTTACGCGCAGACATTCCCTTGCCAGACACACTAATTGTATGCAAAAAATCGATGATCAAGTGAAATAAGAGCAACTTTCAAAAATTGGCCTTATTTCGCTTTTGAAAAGTGTAGTAAGGCCAAATTTCAACAGTTGGTCTTATTTCACTTTGTTAAAGTGAAATAACGCCAATTTGGTTTTATTGCGCTTTCAATTGATAAAATTGGCTTAATTTCGCTTCAAGTCAGTGAAATAAGGCCAAATGCTGTAATTTGTTCTGAGTGTATTCTTGTTTATATAACATAGGTAGGTAAGTAGAAACGCTGAAACATAATTAGCGGAAAAGGGCCGTTTTAGTACCACAACTCAAGTGATCTGTCGGATGTAAAAACGGGCGTTAGCTAATAGGGATAGGGAAAAGGAGTGAGCATTATTCCAATCTATCCCGTTACGTTAAGGAATCTGATAATGTCCCAAATGCTTATCTCCGCTAACTCTATTAGGTCATCAAAAAAGGGCTTACCTAGTGTGCGCTGTCTGGCCCTGCCTAGAGCCGGATACTTGAAAAGGAAATGAAGAATTCATTTTCGTTAGTATTCTTGCAGCTACCACTTGTTTAGGTTTTATTTACATTTTATATGTTTGTGTGTCAGAAGAGATTTGAAAAAACTTAATTTTAAATTCTTTATAATAAAAGCCCAAAGCTTTAACTATGTAGAATTTTAGAAAATAATAGTTCAAAATTAACGAGAATTTTAGGTGCTTGGTTTTTGGAATGTACTAAAGACTACTTCCTTTCCTAATAAATTCAAACGGAATTACTAAATCACTACTGCTTTCCATATTAAACTAACGTACGTTGTTATCTAACCTAACTTTATCATGCAAGTGAACTAACTTCAAGCCAACCTTACAAACTATTGTGTTGTCAATTCAACAAACCGTAAATTCTTCTGTTATGTTGATCAGTACATTGTTATGTTGCAATCATCTCCTAAGAAATTTGTTATTTACAGTTTGCCGTTGGTCTTAATGCTCTTCTGCAAAATGAAATAAGTCCAACTTCAATCTTATATATCCTACTTGTACGAGTAGCTTGATAAGTCGGATAGTTATAAATCATTAAAGTTGGCCTTATTCCACTATGGAAAAGAGAAATAAGGTCAAATTGGTCTCATTTCCCAACATAATTTGGCGTTATTTCACTTTATCAAAGTGCCTATAAATAAAGTACTTCAATGTTTATTATATGGTATGTTAATATGTATGTATGTTATGTATGTACGTCCAAAATAGTATGTAGAAACAAGCACTCGTGTCCACAAATACCATAACAAAATATAAAATTATTCATCATCAGACTCATCCGATGATTCGCTATTATGAACACTCTCTTCATTATCGGATGCATCTATCTCATTCCTCAAAATATCTTCAAGTCTTTCAGAAGCGGCATTCCTGTCGAACCATTTCACCTTGTGCATGTTGTCCTCTAACACCCAACCATTGTCTGATGGTGATAGCTGAATTATTTCATTTTTTACAGCATTCTTCCATACATGACAGATATAGTTACATCTGTATATTTGCTGCAATAGCACCACTTTGTTTGGGGGCAAAAGACTTCCTTCAAAACCAACGATCGATAAATTAAGTGAAGCTGTGAAATACTGGTAGTGCAGCACAAAGTGTGGCGCCTAATCTGTCATAAATTGCATTTACATAAAAGTCTCTTAAAGTAGATTTTGATATAGTTCCAACTTCATGATAGACTTTAATGCCGTTTGTCAGGTATGGTAAATTGTAGAGAGCTATTATAAGCACATCTGTATCTGAAGACTTTATGATCACAGAAAACTCCTTTGGCAGAAAAGACAAATGCAGCATCATGCGAGTGTCAGCCTCTTCTTGAAACCTCTTCAAGAAAGGAGACCCTCTGAACTGCGCTAACTACAGTGATATAAGTCTCCTCAGCATCGCATACAAGATCCTGTCTGCCGTATTATGTGAACGCCTAAAACCGATCGTTAACGACCTGATAGATCCTTATCCGTGCGGTGTTAGTCCGGGAAAGTCCACCATTGACCAAATATTCACACTACGGCAGATCTTGGAAAATACCCATGAATATAAAATCGATGCGTACCACAGCCATGTCCAGTCTTGGCATCCCTGCCGAGCTCGTCCGTTTGTGCAGAATGACGATGGAGAACTCTCGCTGCTCCATCAAAGTCGGTAAGAACATCACCGAACCGTTCGATGACAAGGTGACGCGCTATCGTGCGATCTCTTTAACATAGTACTTGGGAGAATTGTACGAAACTCACAAGCCAACACCGGAGGTACAATCTTTTACAAGTCTGTACAACTACTCGCTTATGCCGATGACATTGAAATAATTGGAAGAACTCAGCGGGCCGTCTATGGGGCATTTGCGGGTATTGAGATCGAGGCAGCAAAGATGGGTTTAGCGGTCACTGAAAGCAAAACAAAATATATGCTGTCTACAAAAAAGGACACCCAACATCGGCGTCTTGGACAGAACGCCACAATAGATAGATATAATTTTGAGGTAGTAAATGATTTTGTCTACTTAGGATCTATGGTAAGCTCCGCAATTGATCTCAGTAGGGAGATCACACGAAGAATTGCGATAATCCTTGTTTCTATGAGCTAAGACGGCAATTGAGTAACAAAGCCCTATCTCGAACTACTTAGGTAACTCTTTATAAGACACTAATCATCCCAGTCCTGCTGCATGGCGCAGAGACATGGGCTTTGATAAAACCGGATGATGATGCCCTTGGTTATTTTGAGAGAAAAGTTCTTCGAGCGATCTTTGATCCCATCTGCATAGACGGTGAGTGGAGGAGAAGGTACAGGACTTAGCCAAAAGAGTTCACATACAGCGACTAAGATGGCTGGGTTATTTAGAGCGGATGGAGCCCAACGTTCCCGCCAAGAAAGTCCTCGAATCCACCCCGGATGGACGGCGCAGTAGAGGACGACCTCGGGGTAGGTGGCGCAAGCAAGTCGAGGAGGACCTCAACCAACTTGGCATGCGCAACTGGAGGTAGCTGGCTCGTAACCGTGCTGGCTGGAGAGGTTTGTTGGTTGAGGCCCACCTAAGTAAGTACGAGTAAGTACTTAATTTATAGGCAATGACGTACTCGCATATCTATTTGTCTATAACAGCACAGTAAAATTGTAAAATAAAGATAACATCAGTACAGTTACCAATGCAATATCTGTCCGTGAAGCAACTAGGACTGATTTTTGTAATCAGGGTGCACCCACAAATTTGTTGGTGTAACCATCATGTGGATATACCAATTATTTCAAAAAGTCATTTATAACATACTATTAGCTCGTCTGGCAAGGTAATGGCTGCGCGTAAAACGTCTGAGACCTATATTTCTGTTATCAGGGTGTTCTCAGAAATTATTTGGTGTATTAATCATGTGGTTATACCAAAAATTTCAAAAGGTGATTTTTTTTGCATACTATTAGTATGTCTGGCAAAGGTATGGCTGCACGTAAAACGTCTGGGACGTATATTTCTGTGATCGGGGCATTCTATTCTTTCGTATAGTACCACATTCAAGTGGTTGTAACAAAAATCCACATTTTGGAAAAGAAAACACATTTTTAACAAGCTATTACTAGCCTCAGCTGCGAAAAAAACTTGCCAGACTTGCCTATTTGATTTTATTTCTTGGAGTGCTTTACATTTATGTATCAATCGTTTGGTTATGTCTTCACGCCCAAAAAATGCTGTGGGCTCTTAGACTATATTGACCGATTAAAACCAGCTTTTCTTTTGTCTGATGATAATCAAGAAGTCAAGACTCCAACTTCATTAGGGACTCCACCTGTCAAACCAGACAATGCTCCAGTAAAAACTTAATCAGAAGACGAGTTCACTTACCGGATAGACTTGGCATATGCAATGGATGATTGCAGTTTATTCGTGACTTATTCGTAAACCACTCACGGGTTAAGTCACTGCAGGGGGAATGATGTAGTGACCTATCATCTTCGAAGCGACCGCCAAAAGTTCAAATCAAGAATTGCTAATCAATATTTCATGGCTACGCGAATTAGCCAACAGAGCGCGACACTTGTGGCCAGGAAAATTATACAGCTTGTCCAAGAGGAATAGCTGATCACACCATGCAGCCATATCTTATAAATTTTCAAATTAATTAATTATCATACCTTGTAAAATTGTCTATTTAATAAATATATTGTATATACTAAATGCCCTACGAGGTTTCTATTCCCATGTCTACAAGTTTCTGTAAAAAACGTTCATACATTGTTGCTGGAGTATAAGCTCTCAATACTTTCGATCGCGCGCTTCTCATGCTCGTTCTTTTTCTTTTGGAAAAGCCGATCTTCTTCCAATCGCCTTTGCTCGTAGAGAAGCTCTAGTCTTCCTTTGAAGCGGCGCTTTATATACCTCTTGTTTTGCTGCATGCACTCGCTAGCATTTTTCATAAACCCAGGGGTTTCGAAGTGTTGATCGGGCGAAACAAAGAACATCAGTTGCGGTGTTTCTGATAGCATGTGGGCCTTTGGTCTTCGACACTTTATTTTGCCGGCATATGGTTGATTGAGAGATTTCGGGGTACGCGTTCACCGAAGACTCTGGCGGTCTTTTGGGCTTTTCGACATTAAATTTTCTCACAGTGATATTTCTTTGTTGCTCAGTTTGGGATATCCGCATTCGTAGTTTGGCTACAATACGTTAAAGATCCGAGTCTATGTTGGCCGCTAAGAAGGTTCGGACATCCAGAAACATGTCTTGCGTCGATCGCAATATGATCAAACTGGTTAATCGTATTGTAATCATTGGACCGCCATGTCTGCTTGCGTATTTTGAGATGAGGAAACTATGAGCTTTCTATAGTGACATTTCCCTTCACAACGAAATTAATAAGCCTTAGTACGTTATCAGCCGTGGTGTCGTGTCTTCCGACAGCCCTAAATTTTTTCCTTGTAGTGATGATGACATATCAGGCTTATGTTAACGAATTTAGCTTTGAACCGGATTGTCATGGTATGCCCACTCACGTGTCGAAAGCTTAAAATTTCTTGCCTTAGTCTGCCACGTATAGCAAACAAGCGCTGCTTATTGTTTTTGTACCAATCATCGTAATAGATGTCACAGTTTTTCATCTTCTTTTTCCTTTTTCCTGGATGGTATTTATTTCTGCTTTATAGGAGTCTAACGCCTCTGCTAATTGTTCGGCTGTACATAGTCTGTTAAGAGTCCGAGCATTCCACGTACAGATCCGAAGGCCGTTGGCCTTATTTCGTTTGCTGGGGTCATCAATAGTTTAATTTTCCTTATCCGAGGATTGTAGTTGTTTTGGTAGGGAAGTCGATTCGACGGCACTATCCCCAACAAGGACGACCACATCCCTTTGTTATAGCCCTAGGACATGAGGCCAGGTACACCGGTGCCAGTAGTCCGCTACGGGAATATGAGCTCCGCCGTTGGCCCATTAAGGGCTCCTTCGTCACCATGCCTATTTTAAGGTCCTGACTAACATTGGAAATTCACTACCGACCTGTGACCCGAATATGTCAAAGCAGCTCTCGCAAGGTGTTCACTAAGTTCAACCTAACTGTAACTGTAGATGTCACCATGACTCCATCTAGGGAATTCATCCGGTGCTCTAGTGAGAAAGCGCTCTTCCCCTATTGTTGGGGTGAGTAATTTCCCCTGCTGGTTGCTGGATGATATTCGGTGATGACCAAGGAAAACGAGGATTTTTCCGATGATACTTACAACTCTTTATTAGCCACCTTCCGGAAATGAAGATTAAAGCTCTTAACTCCCATATGAGGTGCGCGCCGGGAGGAGTAAATTTAGACTACAAATTCTGACCCACGTATCTTTTATATATGTACTTCCGTGAAGATAGTTTGAATAAATTGCTTGAAATCCTTTGTAGTGACATTATTAGTCCCGACAAAATTGGTACCATTGTCCGAAAATACAGTTTTCGGTATACCACGCCGTGCAATGAACCGAATTAAAGCTGCTAAAAATGACTGCGTAGATAAGTCACTAGTTGCATCTAGGTGAATAGCTCTAGTAGCGAAACATACATATATAAAGGCATATGTCTTTGTTAGTCGGCAGTTTCGTCCTAAAGAGCTTCGCATAACAAATGGGCCTCCAAAATCGATGCCCGTATTTTTTTTTATTATAACTTGGGCGCACTCAAAGTGTTATGAATACCTTTAACATGTTTACACACAGTGCGGGCGTTGAAAAGGATGGATAGAGAGAGAGAGAGAGAAGGATTTTTGGTGTAGTGGTTCTTGAAGCTCAGTTGCTTATGAAATGTAATGAAATTTGTGCCCTTTCCAACGGTAAGGCTCCCATTATCTGGGTTTGCACTTTCTTTTGTTAAATGATATATAGTTTACATGAACGGATGCCCTGTTTTACCAAGTCTTTTAGTTTTGGTATCCAAAATTCACTCCGAACCAATGGAACTACTAATTGGTTACCGCCATGCATTGAAAGGTCATGGACAAATTTTACTAAACGAGCAGTTATGTACATCCACTTGACATGGAAGAATAATTGGGTATTTTTCACTGAAAAATAAAGTAGAGCAGGGGGTCAACTGCTGATCTATGAAGCTGTGGAGTGATAAATAAGTTATCATTTCAGTTTCTTAAGACGAGGGCTGGTTCTATAGTTAAAACGCAAAATATAGCATATACAGCTCGCAGAGCTGTGCAATACCCTATACCATGAAGAAAATCTTTCAACAATTGACTCAATATTAGGCAATATTGTAGTTAGATTTGCTTTTATTGGTTTCATTTCCAGATCTCGACCATCAGGTCCATTTAAAATGGATTCAGGCCAATAGGATTGAGGTTGGCAAAGACAAGTAGGGCCGTGCCACCATGAATTGATTGCCTGAAGATCTGTTGGCGAAAGACCTCTAGACCATGCCAAAACTATTGAGCTATCGGTCCACAGAAAGGGTTCATAATTCGGGCAGTTAAGCTCTGCTAAAACGTGTGAAAAAGTTTTGACAGCAAAACAGCACCGAAGAGTTCCAGTCTTGGTAAGGGGACCTGTTTGACTGGAGCTACTTTGCTTTTGGCACATAAAAGGTTAAAAGCACAGCTACTCGAATTGTTCTGTCGCCGCATAACAGAACCCATGGATTGGGATAAAATCATTCGGACTGTAATGAATCCACCAAGGGGACCTGAATTTTTTGTATCTTATGGGAGCGCAGTCAAGAACATTTTCACGTGGTGACGCGTAAGGGGCAAAAGAGGCGTGTTTTCACGATATCCCCCATCACGCCAAATTTGCTGCATAATAATGTTGGCAGTAATTGGCACAGGTGCCAACCATCCTGCGGGATCAAAGAGTCTTGCTATCACTGAAAGTATACTCTTTTAGTTACTAATCGATCTGGTTCTAATATAGAAATGAAGAAATAAAAACTATCAGATCTAACATTCCATTGAATCCTCAGAGTTTTGGAGATACTTTGATCTTCAAACTTAGAAAAAAAAGAAAGTCAAAACAATTGAAGGTCCATTTCCTTAAAGAAAACCCTGCTAAGCCTAGAGCATCCATCAGTTCACTTTGTGCTTGGAGCGATGTCTCAACATCGTGGGCTCTAGAAAGAACATCGTCTACATAAAAACCATTTTTGAGAATGGACGAAGCAATAGGAAAGGTAGATTGCACATCATCTGCTAGACATAACAATGTACGTAAGGCTAAATATGGAACACAATTGACGCCAAAGGTATACGTCTTTAGCTCATAGTTCTGAAAAGGACTGTAAAAAAGAAAAAAAGAGACTCAGTAATATTCCAGAGCTGGCTAACCCGGCCCAATATCAGAGAACAAGATCGAAACAAGTAAACCGCTTAAATTGTAAACTTCAACTGTTTATTCAACTTAAAATCTTACAATTGTAAAGTACCTGACACTGGCATCTCTGGTTATCATTTATAAGCTACCGATTTCCCTTTTGTTTCTGAAATAGCCCATTTTGAATTGTAACTAACTTCATTCTTTAAAGAAAAGAGGAGAATAAAAGAAAAGAAGATGGACACTTCCGTCAGAGCGTTCAACCTGAAAAGGCGCTATAGAGAAAAGTCTTTTTTTTTATCCGATTAAATCCTCAGATATGGGGTTACCACGTTTCGTCAAAGTAAATGAAGAGCGAAGTAAGTCAAAATCTGAAAAGACGAAACAATTTTTTGCGGATAGCTGAAAATGCTGCAGACACGCAAGGACTTGGTGAAGAAACTGGAAGTCCGAGGAGAAAACGTTCCAGAAAGTGACACAAGCACACAGCTTCGTAATTTACGCGCTATCTCCAAACAAGAGGATCCATCACCAGAGAACCCCCAGTGTGTTTAAGACCTTCCGTCTTTAAATAATCTTCAGTCCACAGGGAACTTTCCGACTTCAGATCATCTTCCGTCTTCCGAAAACCTTCCGGCATCGCCAAACACATCGAACACCCTTATGCCATCGAACACCGAGCCAGCCCTTCAGTCATCTAACATTCAGTCAACCAACCTTCCAACAATGGATGCCAAAGACCACGACAATGACGACATTATCATCGCACAACTGGAGAAAAAGAAGAAAATCCTTATGCTCCACCGAGAGCTCCAGGCGCTTGATGAACAGAATGTAAGGAGCCATTTACAGAAGCTCAGCATAATCGAAGTTGAGGGACTGGTGCCACCATTCAGCGGCGACGACGCATACGCTGTCGAAAAGTGGTTGCAAGACCACGAGAACATACTGCAGACAAGCACAGCAAACGAAGAACTTTTCTCTATCGCACCTTTTCAGGTTGAACGCTCTGAGGGAAGTGTCTATCTTCTTTTCCTTTATTCTCCTCTTTTATTTAAAGTGTGAAGTTAGTTACAATTCGAAATGGGCTGGTTCAGAAACAATAGAGAAATCGGTAGCTTATACATGATAACCATAGATGGCAGTGTCAGATACTTTAAAGAATGAACTTCTGTAATGACATAAGAGTGTATGAGAACACCCTGGTGCTTAGTTTTCATTATATTTTTTCAACATCCTCCGGGCGGCGAGCATGTAGGAATCTCCAGGTTGTGTAACAATTGAACAAGTCGTCGAGTTCTGAAACTACCAGAATACCGTACTTCGCATGCTCTTGTATGGCCGTCTCGACTAGAGAAGACATCCTCTATTGTAGCCAACTTCTAGTTCAGCCGCGGCTTTCCAAAATCTGTAGCCAACACGACATCGCTTTTTTTAAATGTGGGAGATGGACATACATTATTGTGTTGAAATAAAAACAGGAGTTGCGAGTACTCCATCCTCTATCGCCTCCACAGTTTACTAGTGTACTTTTGGCGACGTGTCCATAAAACTCGAATTCGATTATCATCATCGGATATGCCGAGGAGTATGCTAGGCCCATATTGAATTCCTAAGAAGTGGGTCGGTGTGAAAGGTTCTAGATCCGGCAGATCGCTGCCCACGTAGGTTAAGGGACGTGAATTGACCACCCTTTCGGTCTCTATCAAAAGGGTCCTCAACTGCTCGGAAGTGAATTTAGCCTTTCCTATTACCACCTTTATACAATTTTTTTTAGTGCCGATGACATTCAGCTAACTTATCTACAACCAGTGGCTCGTCCCAGGAGATCTTTTCCTTCCAGATGAACTGAAATAGTACTTTAACCATTACAATAACAACACTAAGTATGCGCAAAGGATCGAAAACTCTCGCAATGATACTTAAAACAACTCTTTTACTGGCTCCATCACGTCTAATCGATTCTTCCATGGAATTTATTGCAACACTAATCTCATCGGCAAGCACAAACAAATTCAGCCCAAGGACTTTCTGGTTTCCAGCCACATACCCCGAACCCAAAGCTTCTCGTACGCGAGTGTTGTTTCAGTTCCATTTGCTTAAGTTCATTGCGGCGTTGCTCATAATCTTCACAGCTTCCTGACTTACTCGGATTGCGTCCTCTTCTTAAAGCCTTTAAACACTGGGTGGTGTGGTAGGTAGACCACACGTTTTGGTTGACACTTCCATGCCAAAAGGACGTATTCAGCCAACTTTTTAATGGCTGCATCATATTCGAGAAGAAGTGATGGGTTCTTGGAAAGCCGCCCCGCCAGCGACCGCAATCGTTTCAATGCTTGTTTTTTGTTGCTTGGGAAAATAGCAGCTGCATCTTTCCACGGCAGAACAGCTTTGTAGCGATGCCTATTTTGAATTATACATTGAGCAATTCAGCCAAATTAAGTCGCAGCGCGCTTTAAAAATGCATGTGATGTTGCTTTAAGCATTACTCTCAGTGAAGTAGTGTTGGCCCTTCGTGTAGTCCAGATGTTCGTAGATACGGTCATTGCTCCCAGTGCCTTGCCCCAAAAAAGTTTTTTCCTCAGCAATATGTTGCAATCTACTATTATCATATTGTCACTATTGATCAATACTTGTCAGATCCGATGAGGAGACTCAATCCTTCTTCTGCATCGATATTTGCACGAGGAACATCAGCTATAAGAAGATTTTGGATCGAGGCGCATGACAAGTCAGGCAGGGGTAAAACATGGATATAAATAATGTGGCACTACCACTGTTTCTATGTCCACGCGTTTGTTGCTTTAGTGGCTTTCAAAGAAAATTCTCACCTTACGAAAAAGGCTTGATGGAGTTTACATTGCTTCAACCTTGGAGTTGCACAGAGATGTAAGGTGTTTTCCTTTACATTTGGCACACGAGATATATTTGGCACTTCTGCAATCTTTTGACGTATGTATGTCCACATGTATGCACATTGGTAGCAACGATTTCTCTTCAGCAGAATTTCTTACTTCTGTTCAACTACCAACTTGCTGCGGCACTCTTTGGTGCCATGCCGATCGGTATTACAAAAAGTACAGTTGTTTCTGTCGTTCAGAGACGTCAACTTTGTTGCAGTGGTCAGGGTTCAAGCGAGACGTTTAACGTTCGATGTTATTTCGCTCTTTTCCACAGATTCGACTTCTCGTTTCAAAAAACACATTATACTTTCTACCTGCTTATCACCCATTTGTAAGAGCGTAGGTCTTGAAGTCTCGTTTTCTTGCGTTTGATTGTCCTCTCTCTCGGTGGAGCGATAGTAGTCAACACGGAGGTCAACTGAAAGGCAACGAATAAGTGCAGACGTTAACATGACGTGGTATTGGTGTGATGGAATCTGCAATGCAGTTAGGGTGCGACAACATGAAGCGACAGCGTTATCAAGAGTGTCATTACGTGTCTGTATTAGACGAAGAGAGTCAAGTTGTTGCATATGTTTATTCACCAAACGTTCATGGTTGCTAAATTGTTCGCGCCAAAGAGAGGAGGCTGGTTCACAGCAGGTTCCAGATGAAGTGAACCCTTCAATTACCTTTTCTGCTTTTCCCACAAGAACGGATTCGAGATAACAGAATTTGTCGGATGATGATAGCCCATTGTTTTCATGAACTGTGGTTTTAAATTGCTCCCAAAAGGGGAGCCATTCTTGACTGTTACCATCACACCTTTTGAGCGAAAGTTTTGGCAACTTGTGTGGACGTGCATTATTACTGTTGGACAATCTGCTGCTGTTCATGTCTAAAGCTTCTGATGATGGAGTTTGTCCTGGTAATTGGCTACCTTCTCCGTTTCCCTGTCGAGTCCATCAGTCTTATACAGACACTTGGTGATTACCTCTTTATCGATAACGTTAAGGCTTTCGTTAGCAGGCATTAAACGTTGGAGTAGTGTTTGCAGCTCCTCTTCGATGAGGTCCAAATTATTTTCATAGTCGAGTTGGGAGTCACTGGATGCGGGGTACTCCTTCGCACTTTTCGCAGTTTTCGTGACGTGGCCGCGATAGGCCGCTCTTGATGAAAGCTCCATTGGCGAAATTTAGAGTTCTTTGTTAACGATTAAGTTTCTGCACACCTTGTTCCCGGGTTTCAACACCATGTTAAAAAAGAATAAAGAAATTCGCTAATATTCCGGAGTTAGTAAACCCGGGCCAATATCAGAGAACAAGATCGAAACAAGTGAAATGCTTGAATTCTAAACTCCAACCGTTTATTCAACGTTAAATCTTACAATGAACTTAAGTAATGACATAAGAGTGTATGAAAAGTTTCCATTAGTTTCCATTATATTTTTTCAACAATAGGCGAACCCCACAGGCGGATCAGTAGAAATGCGGTGAAGTGGGAGGGTTGTGATACCTTATTTTCGGATCATAACCTCGCTGATAAAATGAAGAAGAAGAAGATATTTTCCCAACAATAACTATCGCTATAATCGGATTTCCAAAATAAAGTTCGCTGAAAAGGCGAATGTTCAGGATCAACAATAATCTGCCGACATCTTTCCTATATCGGCATTAAAAACGTATCGATAGAAACGCCATTTCAAAATTATTGTTTTTAAGTCGTTTTGTGAAACCGGACCAGTATACGACGTATCATTTAAACTTTTTCCATTGTGGACAAGAGGCATTAAAAACTACCCGAAACTTTGTTGTAATACTATCTGGTTTTATAACCGCATGATGTGGCAGATAAAACAGCCTCCATATGTCCAAGTATGACATATTCTTGAAGCACATCATTGTATTTTGACCGAAGATCGGAATTTTTGGCCAAGGACTTCTCCATAAGGTGGAGGTGTTTTAGAGCTTGGTTTCTTGAATGACCTTATGAGAGACTAGGGGTTTTAAATGGAAGACGGCCTACGTAACGACCGTTGGCGTCTCGAGTCGTTGTATCGGATAAAGTTGTTCGCAATAGATATCTTCACTCGATGGCAAACTAAAAGGAACTAACACGATCTTGCGAAGGAGGTACTGAGAGTACCCACCCAAATATTGTATACTGGGCTACAAGGGACCCAAAAACATTGGACTTCAGTCCTTGCCTGACAATTGAGAGATATAAGTCTGAACCAATTACCATATCTATCTTCGGACTTTCGTAGGAATGGGGATCTGCGAGTTCGAATTCAATAATTGATGGAACTTCTTGTCGATGTATGCTACATGATGGCAAATCACCTGTGAGGTGTTTCAGAACAATTCTGTTGGCAAACATTTTCAAAGTTTGAACATATTTGGAACCTATGCACAAAGAATAGAACTTTGCTGCAGTTGCGGTAACCATTGCGCTTTTTCCTGATATCTGAGCCTGTTTTGCCTTTACGGGTAGATTCAATTTTCTTGGCGTCCCTTCAGTTATAAAGGTAACTTCTGAGCCTGTATCTAAGAGCGCACACAATGTAAATTTACTCCCTAAATGGTGGATATAAATCAACGCCGTTGCTAAAAGGATCCGATTATTATTACGGGAGAAGTAAGATTGAACTCGACAGGGATTTTAATTTTCAGTGGACTGCATGGTTTGAGATTGGGGTATTGGTTATAATGAATTTACCATTCCCGAAGATGAAGACATCCTTTGAGATGCGTTCATAGAGGTCGAATGCAAAAGCGTATAGTGCTATTGTTTACACTGCATACATCTTTTCTCAAATGAGGAGGTTAGGCAGTTTGTGGAATACCTTAACGAATTGACCTTGGAAATTCGATCCGTAATACTCAATTGCAGAAATGTTTGACATAGAGAATGGGAACCATTGCAAAGTTTTATGTTTTTCTTTATGAGGATAAAAGCTTTGTCCTTTAAATTGACCCTTTGGTTTTAAAAGAAATTTAATATGGAATACTGTTTCGAGCACACAGTAACGGGCTGCATGACAGAATGTCCCGTGGTTTCTGAATAAATTGTTCCCACAACGCAAGAGTATTTTCTGGTTAGCGATTAGAGCATAAATAAATAAGTATATGATCCCAAGTGGTCGTAGATACCTTATTGGCTTCAAGAATCGATATAAAATCATTGGTCTCCCGCTGGAGATCTTTAATGCTTTTGCCAGTTTCGATTGTAATTGTGGTTAAATTAAAAAGCGTATTTTATTCGTTGATCAATAAAATTCTCCAGTTTTCGTATTAAGGCGTTACGCCACCTTGAGATTTTCAAAATATTTTTTTTTTTTTTTTTGGGTCGATGATTGCTTATGAGCAAAGTTGGAAGACGCTGACGTCGTACTGTTTTTTCTTTTACGTTTGTCTTGAAACTCCTTTTTTTAACCCGCTGTACACGATATGTCAAGATCTACTCAATTTGGTTAAAATTTACAACGCTTGTTTGATATAATATTATCTAAAATGTGACGTAGGATTTTTAAGATTGGGTCCCATGTTCACAAGTTATACATTTTTTAATCTCAAGATTTCGAGTTCTTTTTTCCGAAAAGCGGTAATTTCTAGAAACAAAAAAATTAAAAAAATGTTACCCTACGTCGCATTCTAGCTATTATCCTCTTATATAAGAAAAAGAAATGTTTTTATGTTTCAGACAATGCCTAACAAAGAAATCAAGGATTTTCTAAAGAAGGTCCTACTTATCAGCTCATATTTCCCCATTATTACATTTTTTTAATCGTTAATATTGCAAATTATTCATAAAATGACTATATATATATATGTACGTAAAACTAAGGTAATTTTGTATAGTTAATGACTGCGTAAAATTTAAAAAAAAAATATTTTTGTGCCTATTTATCCGACCGCCAAGGTGGCGTAACCCCTTAATCGCAAAGTACTTTCTACGCTAATTTAAAACTATCTGCGGTTAAGGGAAACTTCGTAACAATATCATTTGCTTCCTTCTTGGTTTTCGAACGGAGGTGCAATCATTTTTTAACAGCACACGATTTGGGGTGGTTTATATACAACGCGGTAAACATATCTCTTAAAGACGGCCAGGTGAGATAATCACCATAAACAGTTTCAGTGCCGCAAGGTGGAACCTTTATGCACTGGTCTGGGCTAAAATTGGGACAAAAATTATTTGGAATACCGTTTTCTTTAATAACATCACAAGGTGGAGCCGTTGTGAACTGTTCCGGGCTTAAATTGGGCTATTAACATTTGGAAAACCGTCTTCTTTAGTAATGTTTAGTTTGTGTAAAGTTTCAAATATTTCTCTCAAGCAATTCATGTATGTAGGTATTAGACGACAACCGATATTTAGTTTTAATTGCACCTAATCTCCATCCATTTTTAATATCGCACCAAAATTCTTTCAACTCGATTTTATATGCTTCTTAAAATGTAAATGAATGATCTATCAGTATTTCTTGAAAACCGGACTGAAATTCTAGAAGCTGATCGTTGCAGCGATAAAATTCTCTAGCGGAGACATAGTATTGAAAATAATTAGAAAAAACCTTGTCTCAAAAAAAAATGAAAATCACTCTTCACTTTGGGTTTCAATAAGCGATATTATACGTTCACATTCGTAAAGAAAAAAAAATCAAACGAAGTCTTAACCCTTATCCTCTACTTAGAAAAAAAAACCATATGGTATTTGTGATCAAATTTGCCCAATACAGTTTTTATTTAGCAATCACAATTTTCGCATGTAATTTCTTGTTTGGAATGGTTTTTGCAAATAGATTTTAAGCATTTTGTACATATTGTTGAATATTTTGTGCTATTGGAGCGATTCGGACACATGTAGAAGCGAGATCGCTTCAAGGTTGACACTGTAGGTTGTTCTTAAGGGTTTTTTTTTGTTGACGTTGAACCACTGATCTTCCCGGAGCACTATGTGGAACAGAAGTTCGACGGGAGATTTCCCTTTGAACCAAAGCTTCCCCTAATTCCTCTTAAAAAATCCTTCGTCTAAAATGTTTTCCTTTATTCCAATTTGGAAAAATAGGCATGTACATATATATTACTAAAGTATTATATGCTGATATATCCACAATGTTAAAAATAACGTCTGTGGCCACATGTGTTCGTTCTTCGCTTACATGTGTAAATGCGAATAAGTTGGTCAAGAGTATCTACCCCTAATTTCGTTGTAGTAATTTATTATTTCCGGCTTTTGTGCATCATCGGTTACCTCTTTATCGTGATGCAAGGTGCTCATGAGAATGACTGCTCGGTTTTTCTACGGAACATATGCAGCAAGTTATATCGTTGTCGTTATCAAAAAAGAAATGGGAAAATTTCCCCTTTCAAATCCAATATTTGTGGCGGCAAACATCTTTTATTTTGTTCGCACTGTTCCAACTATCGTAAGTTTTCATTTTTGCAACTCAATTCCTAATTCGTGTGAAGTAAAGAAATTATAACAAGTAATGTTTCTACCTTTCAAGTCTTTTATGAGGTCTAGAACTACACGATTGCCTTGATTTCGTTCGGGCTTACAATTTCTATCCTTACCGGTGTAAACTTCCAAAGACCAGGCAAAACTTGTTTTACTATCGCACAGGGCCCATACTTTTATTCCATACTTTCCTGGCTTAGATGGAATGTATTGCTTGAAAGAACATCTCCCACGATATGTTACTAATTGTTCATCTACAGTGACACAGTCATCTGGGTTAAATGTTTTTCGTAAATTACATTCCCATCTATTCCTTCCAGTCATTCCACAAACTTTCCACGGCCTCTCCATGGGATCGAAAAACTCCAGCCAGCAAAAGCAGTCCAATATAGGATTCGATAGAAATCGCATCAACTCTAATCCAGCTTTCTCTAAATAGGCTTACCCCTATAAACAAAAGGATGCCCTTTTGATAACAAAAAAAAAACATAGGAAACAAATCACTCTTTACCTTCAATGTTTGTCATGTTTATAATAATAACGATGATATCAAGTGGTAAAAACAAATGAAAAGCCGATTTTATATCGGTAACTCGGGAGACAGCACAATGAGTCGGTCCTGGGGAAGTGTTCATAACATTTTCTGTTCTACGACAGCCGATCAAAGTTTTTTCACGGTCCCACCTCTCGCGAGCGTCTGACAAACATCCGAGAGTATTGTTGTCACGAAAAAGCTTCTCAAATCGCCGTTCGGATTCGGCATTAAACTGTAGGTCCCTTCCATTCGTGTGAAAAATATAACGCACACAACATGAGTGGTTGCGAGAAGCTAGGCCCTGGCACTTTAAAGAGCTGTTGCGCCAAATATTTATTTTATTTTTTGTTTTTTGACAGCCGATCGAGAAATCCCTTATTGGCCACTTAGACCATTTCTAATTTCGATCATTCGAAAAAAATTGTGTTGGAATGGGAAGTGCTTCGTCATCCGAACTGTTGTGATCCTCATTTACCAAAGGTAAAATTTCCCCATTTGAAGAGTCAGTTTCGTATAGGGACCCATTATAGGAAATATTTTCCTCCTCCACCTCACTTGCAGTAACTAACTAACTAACTAACTAACTAACTAACTTAACTATTCAAAGATAAGCGAAATAACCGCTATGAAACTTGCGTTTGGACAATTTTGACCCATGTGTACAGGATAAGGGTTAATACAGGTTTGTATATATTAGAGGTGAGTCGTTTTCGTTTTTTCTGTAACGAAACGAAACAGTTATTAAAAAAATATAACTAGTTTAAAAACTAGTCTTTCATATCATTTAGTGCAAACGAACAAAAACAGAAAAACCATAACAAGCGGTTGAAGTAGTTAAAAGAAAAACACAGAAAACGTTAAGAAACGGAAAAGACGATAACGAGATGATGAAGTAGTTAAACGAAAAACGCATAAAACGTTAAAAATCGAAAAAACGATAACGAGAGGGTGAAGTTGTTAAACGAAAAACGCAGAAAACGTCAAAAAACGACAAAAAACGATAACGAGAAGATGAAGTAGCTAAACGAAAAACGAAAAAAAAACAACGAGAGGATGGTTAACTGGTTAGTGTATGTACGAGTATCAGAGGTGGAATCATGTTATTCATTTTCTCCTTTATGCGTTTTTTTTGTGAGCGTAACAGAATGATCCGTTCGCATGCCTGTGTTGAATTTTGTGTATTGTTTGTTTGGTTATTTTTTTAGTTTGCTGAGCTCGTTTGCTTTTCGTTTTTTTTTTTGAACTTTAAATCCGCAAAGGAGATAAATGTGGTTACTATTCGAACTGTGTTTTTTGAAAAAAAACGGTTACGTCGTTACGAGATGAAAAAGAGTTTTCTTAACTAGTTCGTTTTATTTATACCCACTCCTAGTACATATATACTCGTATATAATTTTGTTTAAACTCTATATTCAATACTACATTGATCAAAAAAATATGCACGCACCTGTTTACAATTGGATCTGTATTGCTATTTCTAATCCTCCTTCTGTTAGATTGATTTTTTGATGAACTTCCTTCACGTTGCCCTTTGTGGACTTGGTGGGCTGACGAGCACTGCGACAATGTTAACAGCGGGAGAAGTTGATTGATGACTGATTTTTCTCTTACGCAATGTATTAGCCCGTTTATATGCAGAGTCGAGGAGTCGAGTCAGGTTCGAGCCCAGATTTCTACACACCGTGTCGAATGGTTGAAAAGGCCAAATGTGGTCGAACTAACAGATGAGTAAAGCAGACACTCTGGTTCTGATTGGGTTAGTGTTCTGTTTAGTTCTAGTTTTTTGCATTTAATAAACGTGAAATAACTGAACACACAATCTTACCCACAGCTAACCATGAACTCAATCAAAACAAAACGATTTCCCACCCCGAACAAAAAAAAAAAACCCAAGAAATAGATCATACACATACAGAGACAACATGTCAGTTCAACCACTCGACCCAGGTATACATGCATTTTTCGGACTCGACCCAGCTCTGTTAGCTGATTTGAGTCAAGTCGAACCCATTCGGACTCAAACTGCGTTTATATGTATTTGGAACCGGTTTAGAACCAGTTCGGACTCTGCATATAAACGGGGTATATAGTGAAGAACACATCAAATCTTCTCGCGGCTTGTGGTTAGTAGGTGCGCTAGATGACGAGCAAGATTCGGAACTGGTGTATGGCGAATAGATCGATGAGTATTTGGAAGAGCGAAAGGGTATGCCCTTTGGTTGATCTTCGACGATCGGTGTGCTGATACGACTGGATATGCTGGTTTGTATTATTCGTCGTTGGAGCACGGTAGAAGTATCTTGTCTGTGGATTTTTGGGTGAACTTTGGACATCCGTTTGGGATATGCGGATTTCGGCTGGTGAGAACGTTGATCGTGTGGGAAAAGATGCTGATGGTGGCTCGGAGAGCGGCTTTCGTTGATGGTGCGGCGGTATTGAGAGTTTTTGTATTCGACGCACAGTTTCTTCGACAATCAAAAAGTGCGACAAATGCCAGAATTTTAAGAGATGATTGTTCGAAGGGAGTACGGTGTGCACATTCGACAACCGATAAATGTATGTAGATGCAGAAATCTGCTACGATGCGGCCGATGTGTAACTTGGCTTTTTTTCATACAAATGTGATACTTTGCGTATAAAAAGAATGGTGGGTATTTTAAGAAATACTATTTGGCTTGAAAGGACCAAATGTTAGGGTGAGTAGTTTTCCATGCTGGTTGCTCGATGATTTTCGGTAATGACCAAGAAAAAAGAGGATTTTCCGTTGGATAAGTACAATTCTTTAATTTTCTTTATACGGAGGTATAGGACTTATATCGTTGAGGTCAAAATCAAGAAAGCCGAATATTGGCAATTATAGATTACGGCGATTTCCGACCTCAAATAGATTGCATAAAAGAACATCTAACCACTCAAAATGAAATAACTGCCAGAAGTTTAAGATACGTTCAACTATCTTTGGCTTGAACACCCATCTCTCGTCTGCTGCCTCCAAGGATCCTCCAAAAGATTTGAGAAATGGGTTTCCTCGAGTCAAGGTACTAGGGGCCCAACGGCCACCATGTGAGGGTTGGAAGTAAGGTTTGATAAGGCTTAGGCTAAGTAAAAATGCCTGAGTTTTCATGTAATCGCATTTGTCTGCCTAGCAACGGTCTTGGTTGCTAAGTAGACAAATGTAGCTAAATAGCCATTGTAGCATTTGGCTCCTTGACCTTCTCCTATCCATATCGTACCACGCCCTGATACCGTTACCCTTGGTGCTGGTAGCTCTCCCATCAATTGGTGGCCTTCCTTGCTCTGGAACCTAAGAAAACGGTGCAGCTGTGGAGGTATTTTTTGCTTTTCATTTCGAATATCCAGAATCTTGTACGCAAATAGCCTATTGGGTTATATTATGTTCGGACATGCTTCCATATATTGACATACGTTTGATGGTGGATCGCTCCTACTCTGTTCCTAATGAACGTTTCCCATTGTTGCCGCCACTTCGAAGGATACCAATGCTGTAGCCACCTTAAACTCACGTCAGTGGTACCAAGCCAAAAAACCTAAACGGACAGCTGACTTTTTCAACTAGTACATCATCAGCGCGCTTGTGTGGCTTGGACCCGCCATCTTTTATATATATATCTGACATCATCTTGCTGACATGATCTTTTTTGTATCCTTTTACACAGCGCAATAAATACTTACATTTTTCAAAGCTGATCTGTTTAGCTGTTAAATTTTGAGTTCTGCTTTTAATTTAATACCAGTTCCGAAAGACGGAATATTTCTTTAAAAACTTTAATTTAAATTATTGTTTAATACGAGTGCAAAGTAATGCAATATCGAGAGGCGACAGCCGGCTAGAAATTGTCGAGAATGTGCGAAGCCAGACAACAGAAGCATGGTGCAGTGTGATGCCTGCGACATGTGGCACCACTGCACAGGCGTAGATGTCGACTCATCTGTACAGAACCAACCGTGGATGTGCAGGATTTGCGCAGCACTAGTTCCAGTTCTACCAGCAACTTCACCCACTTCAGCATCTAGAAAATCCCAACTAGGAAGTGGCAAGGCTACAGAACCACAACTATCAGCAGCAGCATTAACCCCAATCGGCGGAATCGATGCGCAATCTATATGTTCGTCACTAAGCGCGAAGAAGCAATTGGCCTTGCAGCGTGTGGAAGAGGAGAACCAGTTGCAGCTACGTTAACTGGAGAAACAATATGAGAATCTCGCTCTTGAGTCAGACTAGGAAGACATCGGCGCCTTGCAGAAACAAAAGGTAAGCGACCTTGATTTTATTATTGTTCAGCACCCACAGCAACCCGTGCGCAAAACCATTGTGTCAAAAGAAAGCGCACCACAAACACCACCAGCACCAGCGACACGTTGCTCAAACCTTAGACCTGTCTTACAACGCCCAAGCATCAACACAACACCAGGAGCACCAGTAACACTTTCCGCGTAGCAGCACGAAGTGCAATCCCGGGCTTCCCATGTTTAATGGCAGTTCGAAGGATTAGCCAGTCTTTATAAGCTAGTATGAGAAAAAGACGGAACTCGCTGGGTTTTCTGATGCAGAATACCTTCTTCGACTGCAAAGGTGTCTGCAGGGAGCGGCATCGGAAGCGCTCAGGCATCGGCTTACTCAACCTTCCATGGTGCCAGGCACCATTAACACTTTACTGACGCTTTTTGGTCGTGCGGACCAAGTTATCCAATCGCTAATTGCGATGGAAAGAAATACGCCATCACCAAGGCCCGAGAAGCTAGATATATAAGTAGATCATGCCCTAGCTGTTCAAAGTGTATGCGCTACAATGGAAGCAACGAGCGCAACTGAGTACCTCAACAGCCCGGCACTCTTGAAAGAGTTTGTCGATAAGCTTCCAGCATATCTTCTGCTGACCTGGGCACAAATTGCAACAAATGTGCATCTTCCTACGTTGGCTGATTGGAACAGCTGACAACGCTGTCCCAGCACCCCGTATCAATCGAGAAACGCTCCACTTTAGCCGGAGCCAAGCATATGGGAAGGCAAAGTGTTCAAATGCACTCACATACGAATGCAAGTGCAACTCTAATAAATACACAGCCGGTTAAAAACTTTAAGACGTGTGGTGTATGTCAAGCGAACCACTTGACCTTCAATTGCAGTACCTTTAGGAGCGCAGAGATGTCAGAAAAGTGGCAGATGATTCGAGAACACAATTTATGTTGCTTTTGTCTGGGTAAGCACCCGCACTCCCGTTGCAGAGTGGCCAAAGCATGTGGTATCGGCGGACGTCAAACGAGGCAGCACCCCCTTATGCACACAATTATGGGAATCAGGCTTCAACAGGTAGTGGCAGAGCTACGACATCGGGCATTCTGACGCATAATGCGCACAACCTCACCACAGTGTTTTTCCGTGTCCTTCCTGTGACTTTGTCCGCTAATGGGAAATCAGTCCAAACCTTTGCTTTTCTGGACAAAGGTTCATCACTCACGCTTTCGGATGAGGAACTTGCTGGCGTGCTGTAACTGTCTGGCCGTTCAGAGGAATGTTTGAGATGGTCTTCCAATATAACACGCGTCGAAGCTGACTCGCAAGTCATTTCATAAGGTATAGCAGGCAGTTATAATGGAAGCCGTAAGTTCCAACTGAATAATGTGCACATCGTTTGCAGCCATGAATTATCAGTCCGGTCAGTGGCTGTTCAAGCATTGGCCAACCAACGATATCCGTACCTAGCCAATCTGCCTATCCAGTCATATGAACAAGCGCGGGCGAGGATCTTGATCGACATGGACAACTGGAAACTGGGTGTTCCACTAAAGGTGTTCACAACCAATGGCGGCCAAGACCAGACTGGGGTGGTCAATACACGGACCTGATGGGGCCGACAAACGGGTAAACCGTTTCATCTTCACATGTACGAATGTAAGGCAGACATGAAGCTTCACCAACTTGTAAATAGCTTCTTTTCGTTTGAGAATGTCGGTGTTCGTGGCCCTATCTAGCAAATAATGAGCGAAGAAGAAAAGCGAGCAACGATGATCCTAGAAGACACCTGGGTCCATATTGATGGCCGTTTCGAAGTAGGTATATTATGGAAATTTGATACGTTTTCCCTACCAGATAGTCTACCCATGGCCCGCCGGCATAATGATAATCTACAGAAAGTGCTCAGAAGGAATAAGGAGCTTCGCAAGACCAGCAAATAGAAAACCTGGTAATGAATGGATATGCCGACAAGTTGTCCCCGGAAGAGCTCAACGTTGCGTACGAAAGGACTTGGCGACTTGTACGCAACCCGAATATACCAGCAAAGATCAGACAGGTTTGGGACACAGCAGCAAGATGCAAAGGATCCTCCATGAATGATTTCCTGTTTAAAGGCCCGGACCAGCTGGTATCCTTATTATCCGTGCTATATTGTTTTCGCTGCGGCAAAATTGGTGTGAGTGAAGACATCGCAGAGATGTTCCACCAGGATAGACACGTACAACGTTTTATGTAGAACGATAATAAGAACCTGCAGAATTGCATCGTTTGAGCGATGCATGTCATGACGTTCGGCGCGTCGTGTTCGCCTTGTATCGCTCACTATGCGAAAAATAAAAATGCGATGGTTTTCACGAGCAACAGGGAAGATTTTGGGACTCTATTGGTCCATTTTATTGGATAACTTTACGTACGTCTTGCAATTTCAACGACTCAAGAGAGATGTGTTCAAAGACGAAGTAGTTCCCACCAAACGCGAGGTACTCAAAGTCCTAATGTCAGTCTTCGATCCAATGGGCTTTTTGTCGGGCCTTTTAATTGGCCTAAAAATCCTTCTTCAAGAGATTTGGCGAGCAACAATTGGATGAGACGTTCAAAACTCAACGTTGCGGACAAAGCCACAAAATGAAATCCGGACTTCGAGTATGACGCTGAAAGTGAGTGGTTCAGTGGTCCTGCTTTCCAGCTTTCCTGCAAAAACCGTGTGCTGAGTGGCCCCTTACGCCGTCAATCAACGTCACAAACGAGGAAATTCGACGTAGCTGCGGTACACTGAAGCAGGGTCTCTTATTGATGAGACTCGATAGATATTAAACTGAAAACACACCCCGCCAATATTATCGGACTCACTTCGGGAGTAATCAAGAGGTCACAATCTGCACTATATCGACAGGCTCAATTCTCCACATATCCGGATGAAATAGAAGTCCTAAAGAAGAATCAGAAGAAGGTAACACCCATCCATTTGCCGAAAAGCAGTCCTTTGTATAAACTTTCACCATTCCTGGACGAAGGCGATATATCCGTACTGAGGATGAGCGGCCGCACTATGGTTGCAGAGTGTGTTGAGAAAAGCACAAAAAACCCGATTATTCTTCCAAAGCAACACCGAATTACTTACTTGATCGTCGATTCCGCCAATTTGCGTGCATTATTGAAGTCTGTGTGGGCGCCGTGGCGTAAGTGGTTAGTGTGTGGGATCACTACGCGTGAGGTTCCAAGTTCGAATCCTACAAAACACCAAAAAGTTTTTTTCACGGTCCCACCTCTCGCGAGCGTCTGACAAACATTCGAGAGTATTGTTGTCTCGAAAAAGCTTCTCAAATCGCCGTTCGGATACGGCACTAAACTGTAGGTCCCTTCCATTCATGTGAAAAATATAACGCACACAACATGAGTGGTTGCGAGAAGCTAGGCCCTGGCACTCAAAGAGCTGTTGCGCCAAATATTAATTATTTTTTTTTTTTTATTGAAGTCTGTCAGAAACAGCTGTCAACAGTGCAAAATTGAAAGGGCGCGTCCAGTGATTGCTGAATTTCACCGACCGTTCACATTTAATGGTCTAGACTATTTTGGTTCCATCCTGGTAAGCGTTGGAAGGCGAAGTGAGAAGAGATGAATTTTTGCATTATTTACGTGCCTCACCACAAGGGCTGTTCACATAGAGCTGGCATATCGCCTATCAACAGACTCGTGTTTTATGTGCCTGAAGAATTTCATGGCACGCAGGGGAACCCCATTGGAGATTTACTGCGCCAATGGCACGAATTTGCATGGGGCTGAAAAGGAGCTCCGAGAAGAATTGGCAAAGGTGAACATGCTAAGCTTAGCAACGGAATTCGTATCAGCAGAGGCATCGTGGAAGTTTAATCCATCAGCAGAGGCATCGTGGAAGTTTAATCCATCATCAGCTCCACACATGCGCGGAGCTTGGGAAAGGCTTGTGCGGCCAATCAAAAATATCTTGTACCGCATCCTTCCTAGCAATAAAATTGCCGATATGAACTTGCGAAGTTGAAAACATTATTAATTCGAGGCCTTTGACGTTTGTATCGGTGGAAGCAGATGAAGACGAAGTGTTAACGCCGAATCATTTCCTGATTGGAGCATCGAATGGTTCAAAGCCGCCTTGTGACCCACAGTTAATCGATCTTCGGAAGAATTGGAAGCGTTCCCAGATGTTGGCTGACCTGTTTTGGAAGAAGTAGGTGAAGACCTATCTACCTAATCTCAACCGAAGAGCAAAACGGTTCCAAAGGACTAAGCCGATCCAGAAAGAGGACATGGTCATGATAGTGGACGAAAACCTTCCGAGAAATTACTGGCCAAAGGGTATAGTTGTCGACGTTTCTATTGCGGTGGATGGGCAGGTGAGGCGAGCCTGCGTACAAACGTCAGGAGGAGTCTTCGAGCGTCCTGCTGCCAAACTTGCTATTCTTGCCAGCATCGCGTGGCGACGAGCTGAGTAAAGCGGAATTGAATTAGGATTCAGTCTCACTTACTGGGGGACTATGTTGCTGTCACTTCAAGGAATACCAATGATGTAGCCACTTTAAACTCACATCAGTGGTACCAAGCCAAAAAACCTAAACTGGCAGCTGACATTTTCAACTGGTACATCATCAGGGCGCTTGTGTGGCTTGGGCCCACCATATTTTTTAAATATGTATGTATCTGACATCAACTTGCTGACATGATCTATTTTGTATCCTTCCACATAGCGCAATAAATACTTAAATTTTTTAAAGCTACTCAGTTTAGCTGTTCAATTTTTAGTTTTTCTTTTAATTTGATACCAGTTCCGAAAGGCGG
Source organism: Brachypalpus laphriformis (assembly GCA_945910035.1). NCBI lineage: Eukaryota > Metazoa > Arthropoda > Insecta > Diptera > Syrphidae > Brachypalpus > Brachypalpus laphriformis. The sequence goes on along the minus strand of OX246754.1, from coordinate 104,360,542 downwards.
AACACCCATCTTGAAGGAGGCGAGGTTCACTATTAGTACAGGGAACGTTTCTAGTTCGTGTATTATGACTGACAACTTGGGCGTTCATTAAAAAAAAAGCTTTTAAGAAGAACAAATAGCTGTATTAGTTTGGTTGGAAAGTTGTATTCCATATAAACATATTCGTAAATGTGTGTAAGCTACCTCTAATACCGTACTTAAACAAAGTTGGTAGAAATATTTCTATAAAACAATTACTCAACGCTAAAGTTAATTTTGAAGCAGAATTCAAACTCCGTTCTTACCCCACTTCACTTCTTATGGTGTTCTTTACGATCTATCATACTGCAGCATTCACAGGAAGTACTTTTCGCACTGCATTACCAACAAGCACCAGGACAACACTATTGTCATCTGTCAAAACTGCCATCATGCACAGCAGTTTGTTTCACATTACACAATACACCCTAGTTATATCTAACATTTTTGCACAGAGGCTTCAAGCATATTCGAAAATATTCTAGAAGTTCTTGTATGTGGTACAAATACACCAGCCACCAACAGAGAAGACACAGTCGATAGAGGTCAAAATAGCGAAGGACAAATGTGATTACTATGAAAGTTAATTATGTGCAAATTGGTGTTGACAATAAACGATACTGTAATTAAAAGTTAATTCATAGACACAGTTTAAGTTGAGATCAATAAAGAATAAAGTGATTTGATTATTTTGAAGTATAACGAAAGCGATGTTGATAGTTGTTTATAAGCAAAAAGTTTAAATTGACAGAAGATGGTGTTATTATTACGAACTCCAACAAGAATCTTACAATACATTCACATTTTTATCATTACCATGAACTTATTAAGACGGAAACCCATTTAGATATCACTAAAACTAAAACCGTTGTGAATAACGAGACTGCGTGAAAGTTCAACCGGTGTGTAACGATACTTATACTTCTTTTAAAGTCATTTCTAGAAATTAAAATGAACTCGCTTGTTGGAAGTTCCACCAATATCGTAATGCCTAAGCCACAGCTATGTTGGCGCGAACAAATATGACATTCAGATTTTAAGATACATTGTTGATCTAACCACTTCTACATGCTAACCATAATAAACGTATATTTTCTGATGCCCAAGTATGAGGAAGTAGAAAATTGCTTTGCTTCCTCTTACAGTGCATCTTTAAACTGCCATCATCTACAATGCCACGCTACTTGCTGTATATCGAGACTGGAATGCCGACAATGCTTTGGATATATTCACACTGCATTTAGCATAACTAACTAAGCTTCTCCAAATGAATTCATTAAGACTCGTTAAAAATGTTCAGAAATCTTGGTAGTAAGCCAGCTAGTTAAATAGCTAATCCGCTAATCCTGGTGAGGGTCGCGGGGGTAGGATCATCATCGTAGATATGTGCTCATGAACGTACCATCGCTTGCATAGAGAAATGTTTAAGCAAGTCCATCTTCTGTGCATCTCAAATTTGACAAAGATGTACATAGTCGCCATTCGTTTAATGGACCAATGGCAGCGCTCATACTCCCGTAGGGGACTACTAACACAGGTACAGCTGGTCCCGCGTCCTAGGAGTATAAAAAAACAATAACTGGCCCTCCAAATTGGAGGTTGTGCCTTCGGGGTAACTTTCTTACCACATAAACAAAAAACACTGGTTCAGAAACAATTACAAGTCTCGGATAAGGAACTCCAGATAACGAAATAAGGACAACGACCTTCGGATCTGTACGTTGAATGTTCTGAACCTTAACCACGTACAACCTAACAATTAGCAGAGCCCCTAAACTACTATAAAGCAGATATAACTGCTACCAAGGGAGTGCGATAAAATAAACCGCACAAAAAGAGGATAAAAAAAACTGTTACATCTATTACGGTGATTGCTACAAAGACAACATGCAGCGCTTTTGCCGAATGGAGATCGTCCTTGGTAGGGCAATCGGTAAACATACTCGTAGCCTACACGACACCGTGTCTGACAACGGGCTAGGGCTAATTCATTTCGCTGCGGAGCGGAACGTCACTATAGCAAGCACATGGTTTCCTCATCTGAATATTCACAAGCATATGGCGGTCCATCCATATCCAAGGAAGAGTTTCTGTTTGTTGGAGGAGATGTGAATAGACATGTCGGGAAGTCGAACGAAGACTATGAAGACTGCCGTGGAGGACTGGGATACGCCACCAGGAACCTTCCTGGTGAGGACATCCTAAGCATGTGCAAATCACGCGGTCTTATCGTGTTAAATACCATGTTCATATACTAGAGCTGACACCGGATCACTTACAGCAGTGATGGAGATGAAACCCAGATTGACTACCATTGATAGCCAGTTTCATGAAGGCTCGGGTAAAAGATTGCGAAGTAATCCTGGGAGAGGCGATCGCTCAGCAATACCGTCTCCTGCTCTCTTTTATAAAAACACAAAAGAAAACAACCAAGGTCCCTGAGAAAATCAAGTGGTACAATCTGGACAAAGAAAAGGGCGAGGTTTGTTTACGTGATGAAAAATTAGCTCTCTCACAAAATATATGGGATTCCCCACAGAGAACTCGCTTAAAGAAGGCCGAATCACTGCTAGGAGCTTCAAAAGGCCAACAACACGTGGGCGCCGTGGCGTAAGTGGCTAGTGTGTCGGATCACTGCGCGTGAGGTTCCAAGTTCGAATCCCAGAAAACACCAAAAAGGTTTTTCACGGTCCCACCTCTTGCGAACGTCTGACAATTATCCGAGAGTATTGTTGTCTCGAAAAAGCTTCTCATAACAAATTGCTGTTCGGATACGGCACTAAAACTCTAGGTCCCTTCCATTCGTGTGAAAAACATAACGCACACAATATGAGTGGTTGCGAGAAGCTAGACCCTGGCACTTAAAGAGCTGTTGCACCAAATATATGTTGTATAAATATATATAACACACCAAAGAAACATGGGGGCGGAGTGAGAAAGCTAAGAAGGTGATAAATGAGAAGAAAGTGGCTTTCAAAGCTTGGTCAAAGTGCCCCTCTTATAATAGTGACGAAAATGTTCGCCTCGAAATGGAATATAGACGTTGCAAGGGAAAAGCGAAGAAAAAGTGCATCCAGCTTCAAGCAGAGAGTACGGAGGGCCTGTATTGGGAGCTGGAAAAAATATCTTCCCCGGTTGCGGATGCAAACCAGCCTATCCAGGAGCTGCGAAGACACAATATGAACAAGAGCGGAACCATTTTCAAAATAGTCGCCCAAAGAAAGAGGAATGCTCAGGAGATTCGTTCTCCAAAGTTCATTAACAATGCTTATGGCCAGCTTCTTGTGGATGACGACAAAATTCTGCAGAGGTGGCGGCAGTACTGTGAAGAACTTTTAAGTGAACAGTTTCCCCGGCTATACTTTCCAAGAGCCACCCCTAACTGTACAGAAATACCCGACATTACAGTCGAAGAAGTTAGTGAGTCGGTCAAATACTCCGAAAAGAACGAAAGGCGGATCCAGACGAGATGCCCTCGAGTTCTGGAAAGAGATGGGAGAGATCGGGTTCAGATGGCTCAGAATTTTCATCTTCAAATTTACGAGAGGTGATCCAATGCATCAATGGAGGGAAAGTTACCTTCTCCCTGTAACCAAAGGGAAGGGTGATACACGAAACTGTGATAATACCGTTCGATCAAGCTGATGTCACATACAATGAAGATGGTTAAGCGGGTATTAGGTGACCGACTGGGAAAAATAATACCGTTATTTGATGATGAGTGTGGGTTTGTCGCGGGTAAATCAACCACAGATGCAATCCAAAGTATAAGGATCATAATGGAAAAACATCGTTATTCCTTAAAGGATTTGCATATTGTATTGGTTGACTTTGAAAAGGCATTTGACAGACAACCACGAGATCTGATATGGGTGGCGCTAAAATATCGAGGGGTTATAGAAATTTACGTTCGGATGATCATGGACATATACGAAAGAGCAAAGACAAAAGTAAGATGCCCCACTAGAGTAACTGAAAAGTTCCCACTCAAAGTCGGGGTGCACCAGGGAAGCGTCTTAAGTCATTTGCTCTTTATTACAATCCTTGACTATCTGCTTGAAGGTAAAGTAATGGACTCCACGTACATCAATTATTCTTTGCTGACGATGCAGCCATCATAAGTGAGGATCCTACATCCCTGCAATGAGCGCTGGATATGTGGGTTGACCTTTTGGATGGAAATGGGTATCGCATTAGTTCAAAAAAGACAGAGTACTGGTGCTGCCTGTTTTCTGATCCACTCAGGCCTATACCCGACATTTATTTGAATGGAAGAGTCCTTCCCAAGTGCGAAAAGTTCAAATATCTGGGATCTACGATCAATAGCAAAGCAACCTGTGATGACAACATCAATCATCGCGTAAGCGTAGGGTGGATAAAGTGGCGAGAAAACTCCGCTATCTTTTGTGACCCAAAATTGCCCCCCAAAGTTGAAAGGAAGGCTCCACACCGCAGCTGTGCGTCCAGCGCTCACATACGGTTCATAATGTTGGACGATGTACAAAAAGTATGAGAGTAAATTAACGGCAGCTGAGATGAAGATGCTTCGCATGACAACAGGAGGGACAAAGCTTGATCGAATAAGAAGTTCGAAGATCCATAGAAGCCCACAATTCAAGGAAACCAACTTACGAAGGATAGAGGGCGGCAGGCTCAGCTGGTATTGCCACGTTCAAAGAAGAGATCATTTGAACCCTGTTAAGAACGCAATATCAATGAACGTTCCGAAGTCATCGCGAGGCAGGAGAGGTAGACCTATAAGCGCACAAATGCGACGACATCGGCATTTCATTGGGCTCAGTAACCGAGTGATGCAAAATCGGGAAGCTTGTATATATTTTTTTTAGGTCAAATAGGCGAACCCCACAGGCGGATCAGTAGAAATGCAGTGAAGTGGGGTGGTTATGATCCTTTGTTTTCGGATCAAAACCTCGCCGAAATTGGAAGAAGAAGAAGAATATATGGCGGTCCAATAAAATAACGACCAACAAGACTGATCGTATTGAAGCCTCCAGTATTCTGGATATCCGAACCTTCCGAGCGGCCAAGACAGATTCGCATGACTGTAGTGTAATGAAACGAGTGGTTAGATCGACGTTTGGGATAACACTAACTGTTTAATGTGTATATCATAAATGTGTAGTGTGTTAGTATTACGTATGGAAATAGTTGTGTATGAATGTGTTAGAGTTTGTATGTGAATAAATGTTATGTATCAATTTATGTATATTACATGACATCTTGGTTTTTTTTTTTTTTACTTTTGTACATTTGCAATTCACTTAGCTTCTAATTCAATAACATTAAGATTAATTAATTCAACTCTAACAAAATTCTAATTCAAAATTATATATTTCACATTTTAATTCAACTTAATAAAATTTATTGTTTGTCGTAGTCCGATGAGGTGAATCTTTGTGGTCGTTTTATTATGCGCCCGCTCCTGGTAGTTTCATGCTTCACTTCTGGTTGACGTGAATCTTTACAAGCTGAACTGCTATCATTTTCTGCTGTTCTCAACCTCTTGTATCCGGGAACTCTGTGACGTAAGCGCCTGGTTGCTTTGGCTGGTTTCGCTAATCATTTCGGGGGCGCCGTCTCCGGTCGTAATGTTTGTTGCATCCTTATTCGCAGGACTTCGGATTGTAGCTTTGGTGTGATGTAGGTGGTAATTATTTCGTCGGTACCGGGTGCCATCAGATGTTTCTATAATAACAGATCGTGGATATTTAATACTAGCTGAACCCGTGCTCGCCTTGCTTCGCCCTCTAAAGGCTTCCTCATGCGAACAAATATGTAATATCAGAGCGAGTGAAGAAACGTCAAAGTATTTGTCTAAGTCCATAAAATTGTTATGTTCAATAAATTTTGTGGATTAATCGCATTTTATCAATGTCGTTCCGATGGGTAACCTTCAGCCCCTAAGTGCAGATTTCATAGTTCTCAAAAACCAAAATTCTCTAAAATATTATCAAACGTAATAAAAATGCAGTTCTTTAAATAATGGACAATTGTATTTTATTATGGTATAAGAACATTTTACAAAGCATCCTTGTAAACAATGTTTGAGGTTGCGTTACCTGGAGCATAAACAAATAGATTTTTACTATCGCTGACACGTGAAAGAGACACGTATAATAGACCGTGTGAGAAGCAGCTGGTGGTGAGGTCCACGCCTGCGGAACACAGTGTTTGTCCCTGCGCCTTATTTATCGTCATCGCGAAGCAGACGCCGATGGGAAGTTGCACACGCTAAAATTGGAACGGAAAATTGTTAGGTATGATCGGAATTCGAGGGATAAACACATGTTCGCCGGCACCGCAGCCCGTCATTACTTCAGCTTCTACCATATTTCGTTGCAGAGTTGTAACTCTAAGTCGCGTACCGTTACACAACTTAGGTGGAAGACACTGTTTGGCACAAATGATGTGATAAATTTACTTTTCCATTTTCTTCCGGAAGCGTTCCTCCACCAATTTACGTAACAAATCAGAGAAATGTTGTGCGTTTGGATTGCCGCCTGTTCGTGCCCGCATATTGATGGTCAAATGCATTTGAATAACACTGGACCAGAGACTTGACTTTTTCAGACAGGCGTTTACTTCGTCCGCTCTTGTGCCTCGTGTCACAACGGGCAGCGTTTGTCTAAAGTCTCCGCAAAATAACACTGTAATACCTCCCATTGGTCGATCATTTTGTCGTATATCCTGTAAGGTTCTGTTAACGGCTTCCACTGCCTTACGGTGTGCCATAGTGCATTCGTCCCAAACTATTAGAGAACAGTCACGTAGAACTTGAGCTTTATCACTATTTCGGGGAATGTTGCAAACTGGACTTTCAGTGGTGTCTAATTGTATGGGTATTTTAAACATTGCATGAGAAGTAACGTAGCTGCTATTCCTGACGACGCAACAGCCAATGCAATATTACCTTGGCTTCGTGTCTGCGCTAGTATTACTTTTGTTAAAAAAGTTTTTCCGGTCCCACCGGTGCATCTAAAAATAGTAATTCTCCAAAGCTGTTTGTGACACTTTGACAAACCCGATCGAAAATACTCCGCTGCTCTACTGTAAGGCTGGGCACACCGTCTCGAAGTGTTTGTGCTGTTTCGACGGGGTCGTAGTTGGTTTCGGATGTATACTCTCTGTTACCACGCTCACCATCTGAGTTTGGTTCGGGCAAACCATATTTTGACAGAAGATTACCACCAATAGACAAAACTGTATCTTGTATAGCTTTTAAACAGCTTTTAAGAACACTATCCCTCAGCGCGTCGTTCAGTTCACCACCGCCAATAACTTGCCTCGTCTCTTGGAAAAAATCTTCTGCTAAACTCTGTTGATATTTTTGCCACAATAAAGCAGCATCAGAAAGTCCGCAGAATACCAACATTATGGCAAACAAATTGCGCAAGAGACGTGGGCTCTCGCTGACGCATGCTTCCGCTAGTGTGTCGTCCCAGTGCTGGTCGTCATCCAGCATATTTCGCGCCCGGCAAGCAGCCTGAAAGGTTGGATGTTCGACGTTATCAACCATTCGCAAGGCGGCGAAAGAAGTAGGTCCTCGTACTGTGTGCAATAGCAAGCGTAAATAATAACACTCCGAATTGTTTGGATGAACTGTATAGACCCTTCCTATAACGTGTTCTTTGAACACGCCTGGAACACCTTCTACTGCAGCACCTCGTTTTCGACGATTAAAAATACCATGTTGCTTTTCATATGTGTAGTGTGATGGTACTTCCTCGTATAGCAGCGTTTTAGCGAAGCTGTCTGCCTCACATAACAGAAAAAATGCCAGTAAAGTTGTGTTTCTAGGGTTTTCTAACTGCTCTCTGATGTTCTCAGGGTGAAAACATATGCGCTGTCCGCCCTCTAAGTGAACGTTAAGATGTATGACCGGTGGGTATTTCTCGTGTATCGGAAAACTGAAAATACGCCACATAGCCTCAAGAGAGCTTATATAACGGCCCGACTGGAATTGTGTCACTTCGTCGCGTTTATTTTTCAATGAAAAAGTAGTTTGATCACTACCTTTATTTACATACTTACATATGTACTTTATGGACTGAACGCTGTTACACATTTCCACATGTATTTGAGCACAAAACGTCTTTGACAGTACTGGCGAGTAAGGTACGACCCATCTATTGTCTACCACGATTTGCTGTCCACGCAGTCTTATTTGTGCAGTGAATCCACCTTGCTGAGGAGAACGTCGACGATATAGTGGATACCCATCCTCTCCTGTTATAGTCTGTTGGATCTGCGCTCTCGGATATTTTTTCGTGCAGCGGTTATTTTGCATGCAGGGAGAGTTGGTATTCAATGTACCACAGGGACCATGCAACATTTGATTTTTTACGGTATCGTATAGGTAATATTGGATCTTCGTTGGGGTCCAGAAATTCCGCACTAATTATATTATTGACATCGTTGGGACGGATTTTTTCCTGCAGCCATAGAAGAATGTTTGCATGGGGCAAACCACGCTTCTGCCACTCAACACTATACATAAAGCATAAGGACGCACGGAACACATTTTCCTTTGTCAGCAGGTTTATCATTAACTTGAGTTTTAAGTGGAACACTCTTGCTATGACATCGTGTCGATCATAAGAAGCTTGACCTGCGAAAAGCTCTTGGGTGACTTCGTCCCACTTAGGATTTGTGGTAAACGTTATGAAGAGATCCGGGCGCCCATACTTCCTTACATAACAAAACGCATCTTGTGTGCGCTCGTGCATGTAGCGCGCCCCACCCGGGAAACTCGACGGCAGAATTACCAGCCGCCCCAGTTGCTCAACGTTAGCATCCTGCTGCATGGCGTCCTGTAGATCAATATAATTTTCGGCACGCAATCTTTTTTGATTTGTTCGAATGTAAACCAAACGTTCTGTTTTAATTTTAGCGTACATATCAACCACAAACTGATTCAAAATACCTCGAAAGCTGTGCAAATGAGCAAAGCGGTTGCGCCGTATATGCAAGAGGTATGAATAGAACTGCAGAGCAGATGTTTTTTTATTGTAATTTGGCGCCCCAGTAATAGGATTGACTTGGCAAACGCCAAAATTGTACCCGTCCTCCCCGCGACAATAAATCAGTGGGTACTGAAGACTATCATAGGCCCGATGAGTTTCGCTTATCCGTTGCAAACGATCGTCATGGGTGCGCAGCACAATATCACGCCTATCGCACTCCTGATCTACCAAAACAACGGCGACTTCGTTCGTGCTGGGAGAATTATATCGGCCGTGGTGTTCTGTCACGGGTCGTTTGTCGGCGCTGATTACAAATTTGTAATTATTTTGTTGATTGTGAGGAATAGACTCCAGTGCAGCCTTGAAGTTATTCACATATGGATTAATTTCATGAAACATGCTTTGCAACTCGGAAATCAGACTGGCGTTTAGTTTTTGGAAATGTTGATTCCTGATATTAGCTTGTTCGCAATAGTCGGATACAAAGTATATTTGTAGAAATTTCGGTTCATCCGCAGGCAACAGAGATCCAATAAAAAATAGCATTCGACGTAGATTTTATTCAGAACAGTGCAAGAACATATGTACATACATTACATTACATTATGTGAGTGAGTAACAAATTTTCATTAAACTTGATGAAAACAATTTTTACTCACACTAAATGGAGTGTTTCTTCCAAAAAACTGGGGAAATATTTGCACTCAATTTGTATTTACACCACCACACGTGCAGGTGTCAGTCTCACATTCGCATGTACATGCACATACAATTTTTTCTCAAACTAAATGGAGTGTTTCTTTCAAAAAACACTCGCACTCAATTTGTATTTACACCACTACACGTGCGCACACTTCTCTTTCGTTTCGATCTAACAGAGAAAACGACACACAGTATTTGTTGAAGAGAATGCGCTTTCGATGTACGCCCACCACCCCAAAGCAGAACAACGATCAGGAACAATCGCTGTTAATTTTTTTAGATTTAAAAAAGTAAATGTAATTTGATTATGTTAGATTTTGGTCTGTAGCTCAGCTTCTAGATGAAGCAGAAAGCTGATGGATAACTTAAAATGTTAAGGAAAGTGTTGACCCCATTATGTATTCCTTTTTTTGTATTGAATATAAATTACCCGAGTAATAGGAGTTTAAAGGCAGTAAAGTCAGTAAAAACCAATAAAACTACAAAACGCTCTCAAAAAGTAGGCTGGTTAAAAAACGACATAGCCTATGTCTTTCTCGGAGTCTTAAGAAACAATTCGAAAAAAATTTCATCCAAATCTGTCCAGCGGTTCTCACGCCATTAGGTAACATAGAAAAAACGCTACAGTTTTATTATATGTATAGATTTTCAATTACCTTTGCTCCCTTCCATTGACGATGTCCCACTTGCATACGTACTTTATCAGCGATTTTCATGGACTTGCTTGTTTTACAGTGTTGATCGGCGTGTTGTTTCTGTTGCAAACGTGCCCTTTCCAATTCTTGTGATACATCAGCTATGACTCTTGGCTTTAGCTCTTCGACTACTGTTGGTAGCATTGTTCGTGTCATTCTGCTAAACAAACGCTGATTTGGGGATTTAAGAGCGTCACTTCTTGGTGTATTACGCATCAACAGCAGGGCCTTGCAAATATCAATGTTGTCCAGTTCACATCGTTTAATAATGTTTTTCATGATTTGTACATTTCGTTCGGCAAACCCATTAGACTGCGGATAATAGGTTGACGGCAAAACCTGATTTAAGTTCCAATCGGCTGCGAATTCGACGAATTTCTTGGAGGTGTACTGTGGGCCACCATCCGATTCAAAAGTTTTTGGTACTCCGTGCACCGAGAACCACAGCTTTAACAATAGGATTACTCCGGCTGATGTAGCTGCTTTTAGTCTACGAAAGTCAACAAATCCGGAGTAATGATCAGCAATAAACAAAAAGTCTTTCCCAAATATTTTGAAGATATCGGAGGATACTATTTGAAATGGATATTCTGGAATCGACTTGAGCATAATCGGCTCCCGTTTGTTGCTGCTTTGGGTTTGTTAAAATGTGGCACATCTTTCGACGTAATCTTTTATGTCTGGTGTTTGACCATACCAATATAGCGATTGCCGTGCTCGAGCCAGGGTTTTGACAATACCTGGATATCCAGCATGTAATTGCTTAATCATATTTGAGATTTCCGAGTTTGGGACAATAATCTTCCTTCCTTTGAGTAGCAATCCATCTACAAACGTGATTTCCCCCTTATAATTCGAGTATTTTATAACCGATTTCGGTATTGCCAGCTCATTCTCCGGCCATCCGTGTAAAGTAGTTTTTCTTAATAAGCTCAATTCATGGTCGTTTGTTGTGGCTGTATTCACACTTACTTTGATTTAGTGTAAATCCTGCTGCATGTAATCGATCGACTACTGTTTTCCTTATTGCCTGTAGTTCACTCCTACTTTCAGAATAGATGAAAATATGCCACAGTTTTCAATGCCAATGAGCGTTCTATTCATGACTTCTGAAAAAAAAATCGGGTGCGGAACAAATTCCGAATGGTAGGCGAAGATAACAGTAACGACCCCACGGTGTTGCAAACGTTAAATATTTTGAAGTTTTTTTTACCGACTTTTAACTGCCAAAACCCCTTTTGGCAATCCAACTTAGTAAACTATCTTGCTGCAATGTCTTCTACGGTTTTTAACGGATAGCGTCTACGTTTTATATTCTTATTAAGCTCTGTTGAATCCATACAAATTCTTATTTTTTCGCCCATTTGAACAAAATCACTAGACTGACCGCTGTGGTGTTGGCTTAGTCATTTTTTTTATGACACCCAATTTTTCCATTTTGTTAAGTTCTTTTTTAGTTTTGTCTCGCAGAGCATATGGAATTCTACGCAGTGGGATAATTTTAAACTTTGGATCGTCGATAAGGTCAATATCATACTTAAATGAATAACAGTAACCCAATTTTTCGTCGTCGTGTTTTGTTTGTTTTCCGTTGTCGACGCGATGAACGCGAACTATGAAACACAGCTTTTCACACATTTCTCTTCCTAAAAAAGGATGTAAGTCCTGCTCTACGATCTTAAATAAAATAGTTGCCGGCTGTTTGTTTTTCGTTTGGCACCTTATTTGCGCTTCAGCAATAACCCTAATACTATTATTATTGTAAGTTATAACGCACTTTGTTGCTGATTTTGTGATTTTAGCATTAATTTTATTAGCCATTTTTTCTGACAAAACATTGCATTCGGCCCCGGTGTCTAAATTAAGGACCGATTTTTTTTTACCAACACTCACAATCTCTTTCCATTTGTCTTGACCTGATAGAACATCTGTCTTACAGATAATTAAATTAATTATGTATTCCTTCTCCGAATCAACGCTGCAATGTTTTCGCAAGCAAATTGAACTAACTTTGTAGGTTCCGATTGTGAGTACGAGTCAGTTTCACGCGATTCGCTTGAGCCACTAGAGTCTGCGTTTGTTTTGTTAACTTTTTCGACCTGCCGTTTCGTTTGTCTTTCCCAAAATTCGGTTCTTCCTTGATATATTTGCTCTTTTATTTCGACCTACACATGATCTTAAAGTGACCTTTGTACCCGCATTTTCCATAAGTTTTATTAAAAGCCGGACAGTTCCTAGACCCATGTGCTTTGCCACACCGCTTGCAATCCAACCATTTACTTGAAACTGCATTGACATTAGCTGCGTTACCTTCCAATTTTTAATTTGCTTTTCGGTCCTTTCCGCTGCACTGCACATGTTTTTTGCCGTTTCCAGCTTCAATTCTTCGGTAGTCCAAAGATTTTGCTTTACATCGTGGTCCGCTATGCCCAATACTATTTGATCTAACGTGAACTCATCGATTAGAGTCGATTGATACGCACACTTCTTCATTTGAGCTTGGATCCGTTGCAAAAAATCTTCGAAGCTTTCCCCCCTCTGCTGCCTCGTTTCGTGAAATAGATATCGCTCATATGTTTTATTTTTTGAAGGCGAAAATTGTGCGGATAACAGTTGTATAATAATTGCCGGCTCTTTTTTATTATCGGCCGTAGCACTCGTGTTGTTGAGTACTTTAAGTGCGTCACGTCCTAATACTGTTAACAGATTTGCCGCTTGAATTTCTTTTGTTTTTGTTGCTAGCTCAGTGGCTGTTGCGTAATTTTCGTACATCTCAAGGCAGCCTGTCCAATCTTGCGACATATCAATTTCACTACCTTAATAGTAAGGGTTTGTGAGGTTTAGGCGACATGATATTTATTTTCTTAATAGATATATTTATTTTTTTATTTTTTATTTTTTTTTTTTTTTGTAAAAACTTTGCGCTTTTATAAATATCCCACTTCTGACACCATGTAGTGTAATGAAACGAGTGGTTAGATCGACGTCTGGGATAACATTGACTGTTTAATGTGTATATCATAAATGTGTAGTGTGTTAGTATCACATATGCAAATAATTATGTATGAATGTGTTGGAGTTTGTATGTGAATAAATGGTATGTACCAATTTATGTATATTTAATGACAATGACTCATTTGTTGTAGCTAAGGTACGAATGCAGATATCTCAAGCTAAGTAACAAAGAAGAATCACTGTGAGCACATTTAATGTCGAAAAGCTACAATCGCAAGAGAAGAGACCTTCGCTGAACGCATATCCTGAAATCTCTCAATCACCCGTATGCCGGCATCAATGGTGGCAATAGGGTGGCAATGGTGTAGTGGTAACGTAGTCAATTGTCCCACTTATGCTTCATGGTTCAAATCCTTATGTCGGGTAGCCCGACCAACACCTGGCCAACCCTGGTTTGATGCAGAATGCCAGCGCGTGTATGCAGCAAAACAACAGTCATGTAAAGCGGCTCTTCAAGGGAAGACTACGAGCAAAACAGACTGGAAGAACATCAGCTTCTTCAAGAGAAGAAAAAAGGGCGTGATCGAGAATATTGAAGGAACAATTTACGGAATTTTGCCAGAAGGTAAAGATAACGCGCCGGAGGAGCAAGATCTACATAGAAACCTCTAGACATGGAAATTAAAATCTCTTCGTAGAATTACAGTCAGTGCGGAGAATGTGGAAAAACTACTTCTGCAGACTGTACAACGGTGGTGAGGACCAACATTTCGCTGCCAGGCAGAATTAACCATTCAACATAGACGATGATAGTTAAAATTTCCGTCCACCTGATCAAAACGAAGTGAGGATAGCAATATCCAAACTGAAAGCCAACAAGGCTGTTGGACCTGACAGCTTATCGGCCGAACTTTTCAAGGCATCTGTTGATGAATTGGTAGAGTGCGTACACCAACTTATCTTTAAGATTTGGTTAGACAAGCGTATGCCTGATGAATGGAATCTCAGCATCGTTTGCTCGATCCACAAGAGGGGAGACCCCCTCAACTGCGCCAGTTATAGAGGCATCAGTCTCCTCAACATCGCATACAAGATCTTTACTGCGATGTTGTGTGAACGCCTGAAACCTTTTATCAACAGCCTTATTGGACCCTATCAGTGCGGTTTCAGGCCAGGAAAGTCCACCATCGATCAAATCTTCACACTTCGGCAGATCCTGGAGAAAACCCAAGAATTCCAAATCGATACTTATCATATCTTTATCAATTTCAAGGCCGGCTGCGACAACATCTATAGAGAAGAGCTTTATAGAGCCATGTCTAGTTTTAAGATCCCAGCCAAACTTATTCGTCTGTGCAGGATGATAATGGAGAAAGCTTACTTGACCTCACCGAGATGTCAAAAAAGGTTTTAGACAAGGTGACGCGCTGTTATGTGACTTCTTTAATATTTTACTTGAATGGATTGTGCGGAACTGACAAGCCAACACCGGAGGCACAATCTATTGTATCAATCTATCTGTAGAACGATTTGCATACGCTGACGGTATTGACATTATTGGAAGAACTCAGCACTCACCATTTCACTGGTGCATTTGCAAGCATTGAAGTAGAAGCGGCCAAAACCGGCTAAGCGATAAACGGAGGCAAAGCTAAGTTTATGCTGTCAACAAGAAGGGACAATCAACGCTAAAAAATTGGATGGAACGTCACAGTGGTCAACTACGACATCGAAGTAGTAAGGAACTTTGTCTACATTGGCTCTGCTATAAATTCTGAAAACGAAATCAGCACAGAAATCAAATGAAGAACAACTCTTGGCAATCGCAGGTTTTTTTTTTTTTTGCTAGAAGGCAGTTCAACGGTATAGTCCTATCTCGAACAACTAAGGACACTCTATAAAGACATTAAAAAAAAAAACTGCGTAGTGGAAGTTTGAGATAGCCGAGACATGTAGAGCGAATGGATACTAATGATCCGACATGCAGAGCCTTCGAATCTCACCAAGAGGGACGACGCAACTTAAGATAATTCTGTAAATACCTATATTAAAACGACTTTTTTGCAAAACACTGCGGCGAGCAGCACTTCGAATCTAACCCCGAGGGACGACGCAGTAGAGGACCTCCTCGCTGTAGGTGGCGCGCACAAGTTCAAGGAGATCTTGACCAACTTGGAGTACGTAACAGAAGGCAATTAACTAAAGACCGAGCTAAATGAAGAGGCTTGTTGGTCGAGGCCCAGGTTCATCCCGAACTGTAGCGCCACTTAACTAAGTAAGGTAAGGTTAGTCTTCACCAGTTTAAACTCTACATGAAAAAGATGTACGCGTGATTGTTTCCGAAGTTTTGGCACAGTAAACATATATCGCTGATGTTTCTCAAAATGAATCACACTAATGAAAACTGCTAAATCCTTAATGGCGTGCTTCTCGTGTAAGTTGTTCTGTCTGAACTTTGTCCTACTTTTAGTTCGATGCTATGGTCTGAGGCCCCTGAAATCACTCATAGAGCGCACATGGTACTCCAACAGATCTTGGTAATGAAGCTGTAGAAGCTACAAAGAGTTACCTCGCGCAGGTGTTAAACGTACATAAATGTCCATTATAATGCGCATTAGGGTTTAACGGGAACCGAGGAGCTAAAAATGACCTTCGCACTAAGCTAAGCTTAGAGGAAAGGTTCTTCTAAGCCACACTTAAGTTTACTAGAAAACACCAATGTATGAGTATGTACGAGTATATATGTGCGTATATTATTTATATAACTTATTGTTCTTGTAATACAAATCATCCTGTGAAATTTGTGAATCTACAAATGTCGTCCATCGTAAGGTATGATTCTTTGATATTCTGGAGGAAGTACCTTTTAAGGCAATTAAGCCTTGAGTGTTTGCTATAAAGGTAGATAGAGTTTGTGTCAATCTGTCGATTTCTCCTCTGTTAAACAGATCGTTTTTTTCTTGGTTCTGAATTAAACATTCATAGCCTATGGACCTAAAGCAAGAATTCACACAGGTTAATTTTGTAAACGTTGTAAATCGCAAACCTGGCACATTGGCTCTTAGACATATGTAGTCAAAAAATGTTAGCTCTTCTTTGCTTCTATTAACGCCTCTGCTTCATGTGTGTGTGTGCATGGCGGGATTTCCGCCGAGTGGTCGGCTTGCCTTGAGCTTACTGCTGAGTCTCTTCTTGCCAATTTATCACACCTATCATTACAAGAACCTTAAGCTTCCATTTAGAAGATATCGCTTTTGTATCCGCCTAGATGTCGATGCATAGGGTGATATCTTCTGGTGGTATTGCCCTCCACTTGTTTCGTTAATAGTCAGTCTCCAATTTAGCTGTTTGTCGAGCACTAGTTTCATAGAATTAACGCTGTCACATATTCTTAGAAGAGTACCCCCAACAGATGGTGTTTGAAACTGTGGTATAATGCTTTGTTTGCGAACAGTTCTAGTTCGGTTTTTCGTGGATTGACCACCAATCTACATTTCCTGATCCAGGTGTCCAAAGTCTTTAAGTCTACATCTACTTGGTAACTGCGGTGATTCTAAGGGCATTGGCGTATTAATATATGGACTGCTAGTGATATGTCACTTTCATACCATGTCTGCAGAGAAATATGTTCCAACATCACCAGCTCCTTTGTTTCAAGGCAGTGTAATACAGAAACAAAATATCCGCCATAGAAACTTGCGCCATCCGTGTTTGTTCAAGTGTACTGGCTATAAAAAAACTGTTTACAATTAAATAGTTTCAATATTCGTCACCACAGATGTCACTGCAAATATTTTCTTGTTTTCTACAATTACAATATTACGAATTTGGATTTCGTTGCAACTTAATCTGTATTGTGAAACACAGCCAACCACATATCACTTAATTTTGTCTCTATCCTCTTATTTTTAGTTAGAGTTATTTCTTATTCCATAATTAAATGTTCCCAGTTTATTTTTCCACCATCAAAAACACAAATCAAAATACAAACTTTTTTTTTTTTTGGCTCGCGAACTGTTATACAAAGTACCAGTTTCCAAAACTGCTGAACTGAACTGCTCACCTATGGACGCTGTCAAGTAGATGTGGATAGTCTTTTGAGGCAGAGCTCCAAGCATGAGAGCGGTATTCAAGCCCTGGTCTTACTTGTGCTTTCTACAGAGATAACTGAACTCAATGGAAGCTGATTTTGTGTTGTTGAATATGTCATGCTATGTTACTCCATAGTTTACTATGACACACAGTAATCGTGGTCTCCTTGGGATTAATATTTGGTTATCCATTTGAAACTGGGGAACAGTATTCTTTCTGGAAAATGTGGCGTATTGTGTTTTCTTCTCGTTGGACTCTACTAGGTTTACTTTTCCCCATTGCAGGATTTTCTGCAGATCTTCGTTAATTGTGAGGATTTTTTTGCATCTCTGACTATGTGAGGTATTGGCACTTACAGACATGTTCTTCATGGAAGATGCTACTAGAGCGCTGTCATCGGCGAAACTATAAACTATATTATATATTATTTTTTGATCCTAGTACTCGTAAATCATGAATATGAATTAAAAATAATGTTGAAGAGAGAATAGATCATTGAGGTGCACCAGAATTAATAGCAAATGTGTCCGATGACACACCATCGACAACAACCTGAATTGTCTGTCCTGAAGAAAAGCATCCATCCACCCGCAGAGTTGTTGTGGTAGTCCATAGCAAGCAAATTTGCTCAGTAAAGCACTATGCCAGACGCGATCAAATGCTTTTGAGGTGTCGGGTGCAACCGCTCTTGATTCGCCATTTCCTTCAATAGCTGAGGTCCATAGATGGGCTACGTAACTCAGCAGGTCTCTTGTTGAATGGCATCTACAAAAACCATACTGCCGGTCACTTCTTATTCTATGACCTTCTACACATAGGATAAAATTGGCCTTTATACTAAATTTTCTGGAGTTTTCATGAAAAATGAGGTACGACTCATTGGCCTGTAGTCTCTGGCAATGCCATGACTTGCTTTACGCGCCACTGGTATAGGGACAACCTTATTCTCTTCCATTGATTGCATAAGTCGCGAAATGGTGCATGTTTCTGTTTCCGTCATTTCTGATTTGTCCTTTATTTCAATGACTGCCTTCTTTTGATTCACATAAAATCTACCCTTCTCACGCGATACGACTTTCATTCCCATTGTAATGTAGCCAGGCTCTTATTACGGTATATTTTGGAATTTACCGCTCAACAGCAGCAACAAAACCAGCATGTGGAGATTTAATTCGCTTTGTCCTTCAATCTTCCTCGCACGTTACTTTTCGACTTCCGTACACTGTTCACCCTCCGACCATTAGCAAAACATGAAGAAAATGTATGGAAGGAAGAGCTTTAAAAACAGAACAATCAGAGAATTGTATTTTTGAGTCTTCCGCACAATGTGAACCCTCCGACGATCGGAAAAAAATTCTAAAATGTGTCAGAAACCAAATGCTTTGAGAAAACAACATTCACTCTTCCACCGAGAATTATATTTTAGAGTGGAATTTCCGTGAATTTTCGGTGAAATTAACCCTTCTCTTTTTGACTCACATAAAATCTACCCATCTCGCGGGACTCGACTTTCATTTCCCTGATAATGTAGCCAGGCTCTTTGTAAGTTCAACATACAACATTTCTCCTGAAATGTGTCTACTTTACTTGACCTTTCAGATGCTTCAATAAATTTTTGTTTTAGAAAACGGCTCCGAAAAGTGAGAGTGGCCCTGTAAATGTGGGTATATACTAAGAGATCGATATTTACCTATATTGTTAACAATACTTTTTATGACTTCTAACAAAAATGTTTGAAAAGTAGCTGCGTCACTCGGCCGATTTGAAAAAATTGTAAACTTGTACTGTCTCGAGATTTCTCCTCCTAGCTTGAAATTGAAGCCTTAAAAAATGGGCTTGGCAAGCACATAGTATCAACGAAATGTACAATGGTAAAAATATAAAGAAAAGGCATTTTTCAAAAAGCATAAGTAAACGAATTAGAAATTTTCACATTAATCCCACTGAATAAAATATATAAGAAAAATCGGGACAAATGAAAACAGTGCGGAGAATTATATACAACACGCTACTACTCGACACCTATATTATAACATTAACACGTTTTATTTACCAGCAATGCCATTTCGTCACTACAATGTAGAAGAAGCCTAAATCCGACAATAACTATTTTTCAGGGGAGTAATTTCAAATTTTTATAGCACTATTGCTCCGAACCCAACCAATGGAACAATAAGTCATAAAAAGCACATACATACATGTATATTCGTTTTTTGAAGTGCATTTAACAGTGCGGTTTGTGGCTCTATTCAAATTTGCATTTATTTCTGCTGTGGTATATTCTCTTCCTTACAGAGTGGACATATGATCACTCATTTATTATTTCTTCAGTTTTTAAAATGGACAAATAAACAAACAAATAACTTTTTTTTTACTGCAAAGAAAACTTCTTTCAGAATCAAAAGATAATAGTTAAGAATATATTCAAGAGTTGTTAAAAACAGCTTACAGCCGTATTAATAAAAAATCGCTAACACGCTAACAATGAGTTAACTAACTCGTAGTTAGGTAACTCATTGGTTATCCATTAGTCAAATTTTCTTATTAATAAAAATGTTGTCTTCATGCAATAGCTATCTGACGTTTTAATTATATTTAGAGTTTGCAAATGGCAACAACTGTCCTTTATTGTACCAAAATGAAAGCAAAATCTACTACATTCTATTGAAACGTCATAATAATTGCTTTTTTTATGTAGAACGCCTAGGCCTACAATGATAGTTTTTGCATTCTCCAAAGAAATCTGGCTTTGCGAACACCAACGGTTCGTTCAATCGTATTTGTAGTAGCCATATGAGCAATATTGCAGCATTGCTCTGCAGGATTTCTGGTATTTAAGACGGGCGTAAAAAGATGGTTGGTGCATGCATAACCACCATCTCCTAAAAGACACCCCTGAACTCCCCCGTTCCTAAATTATCCTCCTCTCTCTGAAAATTCGAGAATTATGGGTACTTCCACACCAGTGAGCAACAATATCCCTTATTCTTAAGTGGGATTCGCGCACAACTTGGATGTTCATAGAAAAGTAACGTTTTCTATTTTCAGAGTACTGCCCTGAGTCTCCTACTTGTCTCTGAATTTTTGATGATAAACCATTTTTTTGTATCTTCTTTGCAGCGATTTTACACAGATGCACTATTTTGCACAGTTATCAACTCGTTAACTCGCGAAATCGACGAGTTAGCTAACCACAAGTTAACAAACGTCAATTAAGGCTGAATTTTTTTTTATTAATAAGGATTTGAACATATCTACTACGTAAAACACGAGTTAGAGGTAACTCATCTTTATTAATACGGGTGTTAGACTTTAGAGCTATAGGCTATGCAGATGATCTAGTGATCATAATCAAGGTCAAAAATAAATGCAATGTGTACCAACTCATGCAAGACGCACTCCTTGCATGCCTCGGGCTGGTGTCCTGACAAGTGCATGTCGTTCAACCCCAGCAAGGCAATAATTGTACCATTCACAAGAAGAAAAACTCTTAGCCTGTGCTCAGTGGCTCTGAATGGTACAACCATTGGTTTTTCCGACGTATTAAAATGCTTAGGAATTGTTTTAGGTAAAAAACTTAACTGGAACATTCATACTAATCACAAAATTGCCAAGCCAACAACTGCCATGTGAGCCTGTCGCCGAAAGTATGCCAAAACTTGAGGTCTGTCCTCAAAGGTCACATTCTAGTTATATACTACGGTGGTTAGACCCATCTTAACATACGCGTCCATCGTCCCTTCGAAAAAAAGGGAAGTCACAACCATCAGCTCAATAAACTTTAAGCATGTCTTGAAATCACAGGTAGAGTGCATACCTGTCCTACTGCAGCCATAGAGGCTAGAATCGGTCTCAACCCGCTTCATATATTCGCCAAGAAAGTAACAATTCGCAGTGCAGTTAGTCTTCGAAGGTCGGACGAAAATACAACATACTACTATACTACGACTTCCCCGAACTAAATATGCTCAGCACGGTTTCTGACTGTGTACCAAAATCACTTCGCTTCGGTAGAAGGTTTCCATAGTGAGTAGTCAGAAGTTATAGATGGTGGAAGATTATTTACATAATTTTGGAAGGACCACTCATTATTGTGCTTGAGAAGTTTTTGCAGCTTTTTAGTCCATTCAGTAAGTTGCCTTTTGAGGTTGGGTGATCTTTGGTTCTGCCATTCTCTTCTTAAGTTTCTCTTCAACTTCAAGAGTGAATCGTAAATGAGTACTTTTTTTTTATCACGGTTTAAGGTTGGAGTTGAAATTTCAGCAGCCTGAATTAACAAATTCGTAAACGTTTCAGCTGTGTCACAAGCCAAGTCAATGAGAGGGGACAAGGTGTCCCAGTACCTACCAACAGTAACAAAAATATCATATATAAAAAGATCGAGACGGAACAAGGCGTCCCAGAAACAGCACAACTACATCACGTAAACACATTCGACATCACGAACACAACCAAACACACGAAGACATCAAACACAAACAAGACAAGAGGCAACCCATGAGCCAAGAACGGTTTGGACGGAACCCATCAATGGCCGAGAGGCCACCCTTACCCTCGACAAGGGCCCGTCCTATAACTAGTCAGGTCACTTCTTTCCTTCCTTTATTATCGGTGGGATGATACACACGTTAATACATTTTAATTAATAATAATCTTTTTTCACTTGTTGATTTTCGAAATTGTTTCAACGAACAGAGCGGATGGGGAGGAAAAGCCGAGGTCGGCCGAATTCGAGTCAGCGGAATGTGGGTGAAGACTAGGGCTGTAACAAACCGTATGTATTCGTTACTTTGTACCGGGTATTTCATTTCATACCAAGTACCCAAACTTTACTCCCCAAACAATATAGTTACTCGCATCATTTGGTTACTTTTCCACAAGTACCATATCCAACGCATATACCTACTCATACCAAAAAAAAGCATCCACACAAATGATTTCGCATCCAAGAAGTATAGTGAATGCACTATGTCCAGACACGTTGCGAGTAAAATCAAACTGGTTTTATTTTTAGTGTCGTTGGCTCGGTTGTTGGTGGGCTGGTTATGTGTGATGGTACTTGTGTGATGCTACCGGTGTCCGCCGAGTGTGCCGCTTTATGCGTTCGCACAAGGGCTGTTGCTGTATGTATTCGATACGAGTATTTCATTTCATACCAAATACCCAAAAGTTACTTCCCGACAAGTTAGTTACTTTTGCAGAAATATCCGCACACAAATGATTTCGCATGCAAGAAATAACGATTGTGTTTTTTTTTTTTGTGTGTGTATTGATACGCTTATAGCAAAAGTAACTAAAGTAACGAGTAACGATACATCTGTAACGGGTACTCGAACCTGAAGTAACCGATACATACGGGTATTCATTTTATCTCTACTTTTACAGCACTAGTGAAGACTGAGAGTGAAATAGCGGTGGTTGAAGAGTGGTTGCACAGTAATTCACAGCAAGCTGCTCTTGAACTCAATAGCTGAGTGTGCAAGAATTCACGTATGTGTGGTGCGTGAACGACTCGAATCTCGACTAGGCCTGGTATTCAATGAGAGACCACTTCTTGGAGGACCTGCAAAGGATTGAAATCTGGAAGTATGTTGCGAAAAAAAAAGTAGAAGTTTCTTGTGTAGTGAAAAAAAAGTTGTGAATTTGAGTTGTTCGAGATCTGCCGTAACGGGCTACTCCAACGGCGATCCTTTATTTGGCGATCTTTTTTCCTCATCGAGTTTTTTTTTCGATCCCCGATAAATACCCTTTTGTTGTTTTTCTTTTCGACTCAATTTCTTAATTTCCATTTTAATAAATCACCCGCTCAAACGGTTTCGTAATTTTCCTTCTTTTCTTTTCCCGAAAAAAATTACGTGGTGTCCAATTTACCTTATTTTCTGTAGTCATTCGCATTGTGTCGATTACCAAATCGAACCCACCCCAGCTGATCAGCTGGAGAGCGAACAGCACTTTACGTACTGTGTTGTTGCACTTTTTTTGTCTTTCTTTCGCCTTTCTTTTAATTTGGTAGTATTTTTTTCTTTTCCTTTAATTATGTCTAAAAAGCATAAGCAAAAAAATAATATTTTTAGAGAAAGTTAAGAATACTATAACAAAAAATAAAATGTTCTTCGAAATTCCATTTGCTTATGCCATATAGAGCTCAGTAGAACTAATTGCATTGCAATGTAACCTTAAGAAGTTAGGCAAATTCACTCTATAGTTTTAGCTCGGAAGAGACATGTACTCTATTCTTTTTATAACTTCCTGTGTGTGTGAATAAAGCTGTCGACGAAAGAAGTTGGCTATTTTGGATCTCGGTAAAAATCCGCCGGCATCCTAATAAAAGAAATGGAACAACCTATTGCCAAAGGTGCTTGGCAATAGGCGCGAACAAAATTGGTCCTTCGGAGCCAGTGGTTCGTTTGGAAGCATTTAGAATATTCTTTGTAGTAAACTGGTTATTACGAGTGGTCTAGGCCCACAAGGAATTGGAGGTTATATTGAACCCCCTAGGAGCAACTTAATCGTGGGTGTGAGTGAGTCAAGGATTGGAGTGGTAATTGGAGGTGGATCTGGAACTAGTGGTCCTGGAGCAGTCTACTTTGGAACGGTGGAGGTTAACTGGTGTCGTTGGAAACAGCAAAAGATACGGAGAAACTGATCAATCAGCTCACGAGCGCTGGAAGGTCGCAGTGAGTAGAATCGTAATTTCTATGCATATATTTTATTTTCACATACTCGTAAATATACATACATTGAACACCATGGAAGCGTGGGAATAGTAAAGGGTTGCCTTCCCCGATTAGAACAAACTATTGCTGAGGTCAATGAGGGAGATGTGTCGGCGATAGATGCTCAAATAAGGTTAGATAAGCTAGAAGATGCAATGAAGGCTTTTGAGCAGGTACCAGTGGAAATTGAGATGCTTTTACCGGAGGGAGACATCGCAAATGAATCAAGGTCGCAGGGAAGAGTTTGAGCCCAAATACTATCACATAAAGGGATGTCTAAAAGGGATATCGACGGGAATTCACAATGAAACATCTCTACCTGGTGGTTCAAGCGAACACGATCAGACTCAGTTAGCTGAACATCAGACCCCTTTTACGACTGCGCTATCGCAGCTTTTGGTAGATAGCGGAACGGCCAGATCATCGTCTAGTCAAGCGGATCCAAAATTGCCTGGAATTTCACTGCCGTCATATGGGAGCAATTATAAGGAATGGACCGCGTTCAAGGATTTATTCAAAACCATTGTTCGTGATTCTACTTCCCTGTTGGGTGCAATTTTTAAAACTATCTTTAAGAGATGACGCCGCGTCCGTAATCAACCATACTAATATCTTGAACGCGATTTATGAACAAGCCTGGAAGGACCTGAGATAATTATCGAGTCTCATATCAAGACCATTATGGAACAACCCGGGATGAACACTCTATCTACTGCTGGTGGAATAAGGAAGATTTACAGCTCTTCGAACGAGTCGGTATCCGCCTTGAAATCTTTAGGTTTACTAGTAGATAATTGGGATGCTTAGCTCCTCTATGGGCTCGGGCTTCGGCAGCAGTCTCTAAATCATGTTCGATGTGTAAGGGGGCTCATTTTTTGTCTGCTTGTCCTCGTTTTTGTAATCTCGACCTTAGTGGAAAGCAAAAGATTATACGTAGCACAAAAGGGTCTATGCTACAATTTCCTTAATACTGTCCATTCCATGAAGATCTACAAATCAGGGACTTATAGAATATGCAAAGCACGACACCATACGATGGTTTATGCGGATGGTAGGGTGGATTCCAGTGGTATAACACGCTCGACATCCGAGGTGGCAGTAGGCAACGATGTGCAAGAGCCAGTGTTTAAGGAAGAAGCATCTCTAGCAACATTGTCGGCGAGGAACGATGGGGCAAATCAAAGAAGTAAGGGGTATAATTTATTGCCTATAGCAGTTGTGTTGATGAGGAACACAAGGGGGGAATTTAAGCCCTGCAGAGCTCTTCTAGATTCGGGTTCCCAAGTTACATTGATCTTTGAATCTTGTGTTCATTTTTTGGGATTGCCTCGGGAAAAATGCACCTTGGCGATAGATACAGTGGGCGATGCTGAGTCTAGAGCTCGGGGATTGGTTTCATTGGAAATCAAGTCTAGGACAACAGGATTCGGTGTTTCTTCGCAAGCGGTTGTGCTGAGAAGTATCACCAAACAAATACCTTAGCGCAAGGTATATTATAACATGCCTTTTCAGTTGAATCAGAAAAACTTAGCGGATCCGTCGTTTGACGAACCGGGACCAATCGATATTTCGTTGAAAGTCGGTATACTCTTTAGAGCCCTAACGGGTGGCAAGATCTACGATGACGAAAGCAAGGTGATTGGTCTGGACACAGAGTTTGGGAGGGTGTTAGCCAGTGAGGATGGGGAAATGGCGGGTCGCATCGCTTGTACGATGACATCCATGTGAGACACGTTTTAAAACTCACTACAGGAGGGACGAGCAAGGCGGTTTTGTAGTAGGGCTTCCATTTAAGGATTCAGCCGAAGTGAAAGCCGATTCTAGGAAAATGGCGGAACAAAAGCTCAGGTCAATGGAAAGGCGATTCGAAAGGGATCCAAATCTACATACGCAGTACAAGGAATTCATGAAGGAATATGAGGACTTGGAACATATGGTGGAGATAGAAGCGGACAAGGAGCTTGAAAGGGAATCGTGCTACTACTTATCACATCATGCAGTTATAAAGCCTGATAGCACAACAACCCGCTTGAGAGTGGTGTTTAATGCTGCATGCACTCCACGGCAATTCATTAAATTCTGGCCTGCTTACCGGACCTGTCCTTCAAAACGATTTAATGACAATTTTACTTCAATTCACGATGAATCCAACTAAGCGCCGATATAACCAAAATGTATAGGCAGATTTTGATCCACCCCGATGATAGGCGGTTCCAGCAAATTGTGTGGAGAAACTCCTCAAGTGAAATAATTAGGACGTTCCGGATGACGACAGTCACTTACGGGACAGCGCCTGCCTCATTCTTAGCAACGAGATTTCTAACCCAGTTGGCCGAAGATAGTGGGAGAAGTTCCCTGAAGTTGTTGCTATGATAACCCACCATTTTTATAGAGATGATTTCGTCGCTGGATGATTTTACGTTACTACACGTGGAGGAGGCTAAAGGGATCTTGAATCAACTATGCTGGTTACTTGAAGGAGCTGGGTTTAACCTTATAAAGTGGGCGTCCAACTCGAAGGATCTACTTGAGGAGATTTCACTGGAAAGAAGGGAGGGCACGGACATGGTCCATGGAGGCAAATCAGCCTGTTAAGACGTTAGGCTTACGATGGCATCCGGTGACGGATTGCTTTAGCTTCAAGGTCGGGGTCGAAGAAGTTTTATGTTAAACTATTCGAAACCTTCTGCCGGAAGCTGCACTCATTTTTGGCCCTTTAGGATTTTTGACACCCTTTTTGATAAATGATAGGATCTTATTGCAACGTTTATGGCGAAGGAAACTGACTAATGATCAAATTCCCTTGATGTTTATCCGTAAATGGGAGGCTTTGCGAGGACGTGTAGGCAAGCTGGGTGGTCTTAAACTTCCTGAGTATGCACCGCACAGCAAGGCAACCTTGGAAATGGATAGTTTCCGCTATTGCGCACCGTTCTAGATTCTGTGAAGGTGGTAACGAGATTCGTTGCGGCAAAGACTAAAGTCGCACCTCTAACTCCTGTTCTGGTTATAGCTCGTCTAGAACTGTGCTCTGCTGCTGTCTTAACTAAATTAATGGGAAGGATACTTGAGGCTGAAGGGTACAAGGTCATTCCCATCTATGGGTGGACTGATTCAGCTATAGTTATACATTGGCTTAATGGACATCTTCGGAAGTTTGCAAATTTCGTTGCTAATCGGACATCGGCAGTAACAAGCGTAATTCCAGCCAAGCAATGGCGCCACGTTAGAGGAGAAATCAACCCGGCAGACTGTGCGTCGAGGAGAATAGGAGCGGATGAATTAGCCATTCACGCTTTATGGCGGAATGGACCGAAGATGATTCTTAGTGAGCCAACCGCATTTAACACTCTGCTCACTTACAATGGTGACAAGCATAACTTGGAGGAGTGGAGGGTGGCACTGATAGGAATTATTGATGAAGCAGGAGAGTCATTCGATCTATGGCAGATGTTTTCGAATTTAACCAAGCTGTTAAGGGTTCCTGCCTGAGTTTTACGGTTTCTGCATAACTGCAGAAGTATCAAGGACAAGCGAAGGACGCAATCTTTGAAGACAGATGAACTTGATAGAGCCATGACTGCATTTGTCAAGGTAGTGCAGCGCGATCACTTGGGGGAGGAGATAGCCCGTTTACAGTATGGCCTGCCGAAAAAACGGGTCAGCTCATAAAACCTTATCCGATGTTGGACTTCCATAAAATCCTGCGAGTTGGTGGGCGGTTGAAGGCCGTGCAATTAAGTTACAATCGGAAACATCCACTCATCCTTCCGAATTCTTCAGCGTTTCCTAAGCTAACCGTCTGGAATGTTCACTACAAGTATTTACATGCTGGTCCTCAGATGCTGTTAGCTTTACTCAGGGAGAAATTTTGGATCCTGGGAGCCCGAAACATGGTGAGGGGAATAACACAGCGCTGCGTTCTTTGCAAGCGATACAGCGGTAGAGCGTTAACTCAGTTAATGCCGAATTTTCCGGCACCAAGGGTCCAAGGAGAAAAGGCTTTTTTGAATACTGGTATGGACTACGCGGGACCAGTGTTGGCTACTCCCTGGCGGAAGAGGGGATGCAGAGGCCAGAAGGTGTACATCGCTGTATTTATTTGCTTATCAACAAAGGATATGCACCTAGAGATGCGTTTCTTCGTTTTGGAAGCGATGGCAGTTAGAGTATGTTACCACTCAGCAGAGAAGTAGATGAAAGCACGAAGTGAAAAACTAAGTACTGATTCGAGACGATAATCAACCTCCTGGCAAATGGCCCCTAGGTCGAGTGAAGAAAGTGCATTGCGGATCCGATGGTTTGGTACGAGTAGCCACACTCATTACAAAGAATGGGTTGGTCAAGCGGCCTCTTTCAAAGATTTGTTTGCTAAATTTATTGTATAAGCGTATAGTGTGTTGGCCTTATAATATCGAATTGTATAACTTACATACTTAACTTGTTGAATTTAAATTAACTTAATATTGAATTCATTATCATTATTCCAAGGTGGGCGGTATGTTTACGCCATTTAGAGCTCAGTAGAATTAATTGCATTGCAATGTAACTTTAAAGAGTCAGCCAACTTCACTCTATAGTTTTTGCTCGGAAAAGACATGTACTCCATTAATTTTATAGCTGCCTGTGTGTGTGAATAAAGCTGTCGACGTAGACTGTGGTTGTTTTTGATCTCGGTAAAAATCCGCCGGCATCCTAATAAAAGAATTGGAACATCCTATTGCCATAGGTGCTTGGCAATAGGCACGAACACCACTATAGAAAGTTCACTAGAAAAATGTTTTCTTAATTAGTGTAAAAAAGGCCATATAACAAAAAAAATAGAAAAGTTAATAATACTCTAAAAAAAAAGAACAAATTCGTTCTTCCAAATTCTAACTTAAGTTCGTGTTGCTATTGCTTAATAGCTATAAACAACTCAAAAACAATATAAATTCACTGGAATAGAATGAACAAAAAAAAAACCTACGTATATATGCATATATTTTTTCAAATTATTTATTAAAAACCCCGTAAACATAGAGAACGGTTTTCAATAACTCCTCAGAAGAATACAGCCTATTTTGTTAAATCATTCTCCTCCACTGGCATGCTACTCTCACTGCACGTGCAAGATGCAGTGTACTCCCTCTTAGGTCACTTTACTTTAATTGATTGCCGAATTAAATTTGGACAATTTTTGGTAATTATTTTGAAAAAGGGCCTCCCCTTCGAAACTAACCATACAGCCAATGGCGCACTTTGTGCGATTAATTCATTTAAACTCCGCTTTCCGGAATGGTTTAGCCGCTCACGCGACTTCGTCTCTCTGCTAAGCGTATGTTAACAACTGTAAGGCAGGCAAATTTCCTGTAGCGGAATTTCGAAGAAAAACATTTTTTATACTGTTATTGACTTCCTCTAAAAAAATTTTTTTTTATGCTTTTTAGGTCTTTTTACACTAAACAACAAATAAGCAAATTGTAGCGAACTTCGTATGTTGGAAACCTGTCCCGTTTGCTCCATATCCCATATATATTTTAACTTTAAAATCAATAAATAATATAAAATCAAAGTTTCTAAAAAACTGCCTTTCTTTAGAATCAACAATTTCTAAAAAATTCTGCTGGTTTAACTATTCTGTTCGTCAAGTGGCTTGCGGAGCGCTAGGACTGCGGCCTACAAATGTCTTCCAAAGAAGTGGAAATGCAGAAACGAGGCGATTGCGATCGTTGCAATAAGCCAAATGAAAAAGAAGACATGGTTCAATGTGGCAACTGTGAGATGTGGCTACACTACGGATGTGCTGGTGTGGACTAGACCGTGAAGGATCGGAGTTGGAAGTGCAGGAGATGCACTGGGAAAGTATTCAGTGAAGCGAGGGCAGACGACACGGTGCAAACGGAGTTTGATGTGGACCGCACAGTTGTTGAGAAAGCTCAAAGCGCGTCAAGGTGTTCCAATAGAAGTCGAGCTAAAATTTTTGAGCTAGAGCTGCAAAAGCTTGAAGAAGAGCAGACGATGGAGGATCAGTTCCTGAAGGAGAGAAAGCAGAAGCAAAAGCAATTCTTGGAGAGAAAGTTCGAGATCCTTACACAGAAAGAAGAAGAAGAATGTGATGGCGGCAGTAGCAGAAGCAGTGTTTTAAATCGTCGTACTGGGGATTGGGTCCGCGAGTCTAAGATGTGCTGCCAGGAGCAACCACGGGATTCACTTGCTGTGATTTCTCCAGATCAGCGTGGGGAAATGCCCACGCAAAACCAAATCGCATTACGAAAGGGGTTATCCAGGGAGTTGCCGATATTTACTGGCAAGGGTGAGGAATGGCCTGTTTTTATTAGGAATTTTCAAAACAGCGCAAGGCTATGTAATTATTCGAATGCTGAGAACCTGACACGACTACAGCGGGCCATTAAGGGCGATGCCTACAAAGCAGTGTGCAGTCAGTTGTTGCTTCCGTCCAGTGTTCCGGACGTCACTTTAACGCTTGGCATGCTATTCGGTCGGCCAGAACACTTAATACAGGACCTTATACAGAAAGTAAAAGCCGAGCCCTCACCCAAGTTGGAGAAATGGGAAACCGTTATTTCGTTCGCTCTTCCTGTCAGAAACCTAAGCAGTTCCATGAAAGCGTCTGGACTTATGGACCGCATAACTAACCCGTCAATGCTACAAGAGCTAGTGGATAAGCTGCCAGCGTTTATGAAACTGGAGTGGACCGTGAGTGTCGCCGAGATGCGCATACTTAACATCGATCATTTTTCAAAGTTGCTGTACACGAAGGCAGAAGCGGCGGCAACAGTTACACGTTTTGCCGCAAGTGTTGGGAAAGCAGATAAGCGTGTGGAATACCTGCATGCACATGAGGATGAGAGCCCACCCCGAGAGCGTCGTTCCAAGGAGCTGTCCCAGGGAAGTTGCTACGCATGTAACCGGAATCATCGGCTGATCGATTGCGATATTTCCACCAGGCTGAGCTACAGTGAAAAGTGGAGAGTGATCAACGAAAAGTCTTTATGTGAAGTTTGTCTGAAACATCCAAAGAAGTACAGATGTCGAGACCAGAAAGAATGCACAATCAATGGCTGCAAGGGTAAGCATCACAAGCTGCTGCACAATGTTGGCAAGTCACCAACACTAGTACACATCGGGGCTTGTAATGCTCATCAGGATAGAAACGAAGCATGGTTCAGAATCGTTCCCGTCACGTTGTATGGAAAGGATAGGCAGATGGACACCTATGCCTTTTTGGACAATGGCTCATAGTTGACACTGATAGAGGAGAACATGTCTAGAGCTCTAGGCTTGCATGGCATTGATAAGCCACTCTGTCTAAAGTGGACGGCTAACACTACTCTTTCAATTTCGGCCCGTTCCAGCGATGAAAAGGCGAACCGGCAATATGTTCTACAAGGCGTGCGAACAGTTAAGGAGTTAGCTTTACCTACTCAATCACTTCAACCAACAAAGGAACTTCAGCGATATGAGTTCATGAAAGGGCTGCCACTACCATCTTACAGCCAAGCAAGATGCAGCATATTAATCGAACTGAACAACGAGAAACTAACATTACCGTTGAGGATACGTGAAGGCAAGTGGAAACAACCAGTAGCGGTGAAAACAAGGTTAGGTTGGTGTCTAAGCGGAGGTGGCACGTATGAGGGCAAGGACCACGGCGTCTTTCATAACTATGAGGCCTGCGAATGTGACAAGGACCTGCATGAACTGGTACAAAAGCATTTCGCTCTGGAGGACAGTGGGATAGCCAAGCACTTAGAGACAGCTGAGGAGCTTCGTGCGAAGACAATCCTGGAGACAACTACGAGGCGAGTAGGCGAAGCTTATGAATGCGGACTGCTGTGGCGCTACGATGACATCAGTATGCCAGAAAGCTATCATATGGCATTAAAGCGGTTGCGTTGTTTGGAGAAAAGGGTATCTGCAGATCCTATAGCTATAACGGACATCAGCGCCCAGATGACAAATTTAGTAAAGAAGGGCTACGCTAGGAAGTGTGACCAACGAGAGGTAGACGAACATCATTCGAGGACCTGGTATCTGCCCACGTTCCTCGTCACAAATCCGAACAAACCAGGCAAACAGAGATTGGTGTGGGATGCGGCGGCTACGACACGCGGAATCTCCCTAAATAGCATGTTACACAAAGGTCCTGATCAATTGACGGCGCTTCCCGAAATTCTTCATGGCTTCCGATCCAACAAAATAGGCATTGCAGGGGACATCCAGGAGATGTTCCACCAGATCCGCGTCAGAAAAGAGGATCAGTGTTCGCAGAGATTTTTGTGGCGCGAAGGCCAAACCGATCGTCAACCAGATGTCTTCGAGATGCAGGTACTTACGTTTGGAGCATCATGTTCACCAAGCATTGCCCAATATGTAAAAACATTAATGCAAAGGAGTTCACAACCGAGTATCCTCGAGCTGTTGAAGCCATCCTAGAACATCATTACGTTGACGATCTGTTGAACAGCGGTGGAACAACCGAAGAGGCAATTCATCTTGCGAAAGACATCCGGTACATACACTTGAAGGCTGGATTCAACATACGGAACTGGTTATCAAATTTAATGGAGGTGCTACAAGCCTTGGATCAGACTGCAAGCAGTGAAGGACTGACTCTAGACAGCCTGAATAGTAGAAGCAACGCTGCTAAGGTGCTAGGACTTTGGTGAAAGCCAGGTAAGGATGTATTTACCTTTTCTTTAAGTCTCCTACAGACCCAAAGGGATATCCTATCCGGAACAAAAGCCCCAACGAAGCGTGAATTATTGAGAACGCTGATGTCTATATTTGATCCTTTGGGCTTCTTGGTCTTTTATATGGTAAGGCTTAAGGTCCTCTTGCAAGAAGTTTGGCGAAAGGGGATAGAATGGGATGAGGTGATCTCTGGATATCTGGAACAAAAGTGGGAGAGCTGGCGGCGACTACTTTTGAAGGTGGAAGATGTCTGCATTCCGAGGTGTTACTCAGCGTTGATTTCTGGTGAAGAAACTACAATCCAGCTCCATATCTTTGTGGATGCCAGCGAAGATGCGATGGCCGCTGTGGCATATCTACGGTTCTGTGACGGAGTGTCCACGGAATGTGCAATCGTTGGAGCTAGAAGCAAAGTGTCCCCGTTGCTACCAATGTCTATACCAAGAATGTAATTGCAGGCAGCCCTCATCGGTTCTCGAATGGCAGGCATGATCTTACTTGTGATGTTTCGCGTTGGAGAAATCCTAGAGAACACCAAGAGCAACGAGTGGAAATGGGTGCCGTCTAAATTTAATGCGGCGGACGATGCGACCAAATGGAGCAAGGTACCAAGCTTCGAAAAGGACAGCAAGTGGTTTAAGGGACCAAGTTTTTTGTACGAGACTGAAGAAAGATGGCCTGTGGAAGCAGTGTGCTAGCCAGAAGTGACTTCACCGTTCAGCAGCGTGGGTTATCAGATATGTCCAAAATCTTCGCAGACACGTAAGAAAAGAACGTTTGGTTTCTGGTCCAGTTGCGGCAGAAGAACTTAGATTGGCTGAGGTCTTCATATGGAAAATGGTTCAACAGTTCGAGTACGGAGATGAGTTGGTGATGATAAGAAGAGGCAAGTGTTTGCCAAAGTCCAGTCAACTTTTCAAATATTCACCATACTTTGATCAGGAAGGAGTACTTCGCCTAAGAGGACGTATCGATTGCGCTGAGTACGTCGAGGAGTCTGTGAGACGTCCGGTGTTGTTGCCTAGGCAGAATAGGGTGAGTTTCCTTCTTGCTGAATTTTACCATCGAAAATACAAACATGCGTGTAACGAGACAGTTATTAATGAAATTAAGCAAAGGTATTGTATTCCGGGCTTGAGGTCTTTGGTTAAAGCTGTTCGCCACAAGTGCCCCATGTGTCGGCTAAGGAATGCTTCTCCGGGATGTCCTGAAATGGCGCCATTACCACGCGCAAGGCTCGCAGAGTACCATAGACCCTTTACCTTTGTAGGGGTGGACTATTTCGGCCCCATCATGGTAACTCAAGGCAGAAGCTTAGTTAAGCAATGGGCGTTCTATTTACCTGCTTGACGGTTCGAGCAATTCACATCGAGGTGGATCACTCTTTTACAGCGGATTCCTGCATACTCTGCATCCACAATTTTATGGCTAGAACAGAAACTCCGAGAGAAATCTATTCAGATAACGGTACCAACTTTGTGGGAGCTGACAAGGAACTGAGGGAAGCCTTTCAAGCAGTCAACAAGAACAGAATTCTGGAAGAGTTCACAACATCAGGAACAAAATGGTTTTTCAATCCACCGGCCGCGCCACATATGGGTGGTAGCTGGGAGCGGCTGGTTGGATCCGTAAAGAAGATTCTCAAGGAAGTGGTCGCAAATTAACGCATCAACGACGAAACGCTGCAATCCACGCTGATTGAAGTTGAAGGCATATTAAATTCTCGTCCGCTAACGTATGTACCATTGGAGAATGAAAGTGACGACGCACTGACACCAAACCATTTTCTTCTGGGGTCGTCGAGCGGAACTAACGTATTTGGGAAGTTTGACGAACGAGAGCTGATGTCACGAAAAAACTGGAGAAGATGTCAACGAATGTCAAACCTGCTCTGGAAGAGATAGATAAAAGAATATTTACCTACCATCACAAGGCGAACCAGTAAAGCAAGGAGACATCGTGGTCATAGTGGATGACAACTTACCAAAAAACTCTTGGCCAAAGGGAGTTGTTATCAGCACTGTAATCTCTAAGGATGGGCAAGTTAGGAGAGCGACGGTTAGAACATCAAGTGGCATTTACGAACGTCCGGTTGTGAAGTTAGCGGTGCTTGATGTCAGCAGGCAGACGGAAACTGAGGCAGTTGGAGAAGGAGACTCGCTCACTGGGGGGGGAGAATGTTGCTGACAACCGCACCTAGAATGTAAACAGACCTTTAGAATGATCGTCGGATACATCCGTTCAACTCGAAGTCAACAACCAATCAAATTTGAGCTTTAAATAAGCCAATAGGCGATCAGCTTTCTATTGAAGGATCAGAGGAAAAAAGAAGCAGTCAAAGGCAGCAGAATTTTTTAGTGGCTCTGATAATTTTTATTCCTTTTTAACAAATATTTTAACTTTAAAATCAATAAATAATATTAAATCAAAGTTTCTAAAAAACTGCCTTTCTTTGGAATCAACAGCCCCCACACTTGCACCTAGAGGATCAGTTGCAAAGTTACTGCAAAGTATTCCCGAGGACAAACAACGCAACTGTAGGCAATTTGAATTTTCACTTTTTAGAACTTTATGTATTCTTTAGTATTTTTTTTTAGATATACAACAAAAATAACTACACGTCTGATTACTATAAAGGCTTACAATCGACTGCCTTTTCTCTATCCACACACACTTTCCTTTCCTTCTTTTTCTTGTTATGTTTCTTTTTAAGTGTTGCCACACAACCATGATACCCTGGTGAAAGCCATTAAGATGGGATTTGGGTCGACCAGCAAGTATACAGAGTCGAATTGCGCAGAAGGGTTCAGGTGAACGAAGGAACACTTCAGCAGTTACAGGCAGATCGGCTGGCATATTTGTCCCATCATAACTCATTTACGCTCGCAAAAAATAAATAAATATTGAAGTTGTAACAAAATAGCACACGCACAACGACAATCTAGAAGCCAACCTAAGTGCGGAAACTGTCCACATTATGGGAATAGACGACTCAGTGAAGATCTATACAACAGAGATAACATCCATCCTTTTGACTCGGCTTCTCAAAAGTAGTAGTCAGGAAACGCTCAGGGTCTAGCTTCTCAGGGCAGAAGTTGGCTGTTGGGATCGACGGCCCCAAGAACACCATCCTGGTCCCCCCAACTAAACGATGTAATAACAGCTTAACAGTAGCAGCATTCATCGGCATTAACAAGTGCGTATCTACTATCGATACCAGCGCCACGGCTTGCATCGTAAGAACAGATCTCGTCCGAAAGTCATGGCTGCACAACACCAGCAGCTTCTGTCTAAAGACTTTGACAGGTGAATCGACGAAAGTATGTGTAGAAGTTCGCCTTACGTTACAACCAGCAGACTTCATGAAAGTCTTGACACCATCTTCTTAGCCTATAATTTGGACAAGACTAGAGGGTGCTTGATTCGGAAATGAATTTCCCAAACTTCATCGTGGGACAAGTTTTAGTGGAGCCAAAGAACAGTTTAGTTCCAGTAAGACTCGTAAACTTAAGGAACTCTACCATCAAACTAAGGTGAGCGGAAGTTACTGTTAAATATGCTCCTATTCCTTCGGTATCAAAAACAACCGAAAAGGGATTTGTTGAGACCGCTTCAGCAGCCAGGTTGGCGGAAGTAAGGGAGATGATCCTCAAGCACTGTGAACTGGATCAGGACCAGCGAACCATGGCAGAAAATCTAATCAGTGAGTGCGCTTATACGAGTATAAAAATCAAATAGAACCTTTATATGCTAGGCCAATTCACCAGTTCGCCATTCAACTACCATTGGCGTATCAGACGGGGTTTGCGCATATAGTGTCAACGATGGAAAAGCAAGGACTGATTGAAAGTTCTAAGAGTGCGTGGGCCTTACCTGTTGAACTTGTCAAGAAGAAAGACTTCATCACTCTATTCTGCGTGGACTATCGGTGACTTAAAGATGTCATCAAAAAGGATAGCTAGCATCCTCCAGTGTTCGACAGTCTTAGGAGCTCAGGAGTTGGAAGGTGCCATCGGGATAGAAAAAAACATTTGAGGCACATCGTGACAAGCTCAGGAATGTGCTGGAATGACTTCAAAGTGCGCACTTGAAGCTGAATCCGAGGAAATAAGCCCTCTTCAAATCAGAAGGCGAGTACCTGAGCTATGCTATCTGATCAGGGGAAGTCTGAACCAAGGAAGTCAAAGCTGTGAAAAACTGACCAGCTGCGAAAGACAAACACCAACTCAGGAGCTTTTTGGAGTTCGCCACGTACTGCAGACGATTCATGAATGACTTTGCCGGAATCGCCAAGAGGTCGCACCAGCTGACGGAAAAAGGAAGGCAATTCAAATTGTAAGGTGAGTACGATAAAACCTTTACAGATCTTAAGCGACAACTATGCGAGGCAACAATACTAACTTACCCTACTCCTGGAAATTTTTTTTTTTGTGGATGCAGATGCAAGTAACATTGGGATCGGAGCAGTCCCTTCACAGGTACTCAACGGTAAGGAAAAAGTAGTAGCCACTTCAGCAAAGAGCTCTCCAAGCCCGAAAGGAACTACTGTGTGACCAGATGGGAATTGCACACACACTTGTGTGTGACTAGAAGAGAAACGCATTATTTCCAGCTAATGGGTAAGAGCTGAACCCACCGCAGCGACGGTTGGGGTGCCGAAGAAATCCGGAACGCTCAGAAAAAAAGGCCAGGATTTCCAGCCGATATTAACTTGGAAGGAGTTCATGGAGAAACCAGGCGGAACAGGATAACTCGGCAAGAAGCCTTACTCTCAAAGCTTACTGAGCACAGTGGGGCTCCCTTCATGTTAAAGATAGCATGTTGAGAAGGAAATAAGAGAGGCCGGGCGAAAATGATTTCACAATGCAGCTGATCTTGCCGCGATCAAAAATACGTCGCTGATACGAAAAATCCATTAATGAGCATCCACTCATTTCGGTGCAAACAAGACATTGGAAAAGGTGCGAGAGCGTTTTTATTGACTCAGTGCAAGGGAAGACGTAGGAAGTGCGTCGTGTGTACAGCTAGCAAGGGACCTAGAACTAAGACGCGAAGCCAAGTGCATCAGTACAGCATGGACGAACCTTTCGAACGAATATCCGGCGACATAGCCGACGCATGTACCGGCTGACAATGGCAACCGTTACATCCTATCTGGCATGGACTACTTCAGCAAATGAACGAATGCATTCACTATCCCTAAAAAGCCATCATCGAGCAGATTTGGCGTACCTAGGCAGCTGGATTCCGTCCGAGGACGAAACTTTACCTCGAAATATTTGAAGAGATTTAAGAATTGGGAATACGCAGAAGGCAATTTTACTATCACAGTATCATGAATGACAATTCAAGATAATTTTCTACGCAATAGCGATATATATTTTTTTACCGATGAACTTTTTCCCTATTTCTAGGGCACCTAATTTTTGTTCGGTAACATAACAATAATCCTGTTAGCCATGAAATGCCCCAAAAACGATTCAATGGCGCAATATTTAATTATAATTCTAGGAACATGTAATGAGTACGGCTGATACTTCAATCGATAACCTACCATTCAATAGCCGAATTATCACTACATTTTGCCACTCGCCAATAGAACGTCGGGAAGAAAATGTATTTACAACAATTGTTGCATTTAATAACTATCCACTGAAAAACGAAAGTGCAATCTATTGATCTTATTAAAATTATTGTTTCCTAAGGTGATAAATGTATTCATCCTGTCTAGAGCCCTACACGAAAATTAAAGCAAAAAGATTAATAATATCTTTGTATATACACTTTAGGAAATCGACACTAAATATAATGATAAATGTATTCAACCTGTCTAGAGCCCTAAACGAAAATTAAAGCAAACAGATGAATAATATCATTGTATATACGAGTACATCTAATAGTAATATCACAAGGATATCGACACTACCGCTCCTAGCGAGAACTGATGTATACATTCAATGAATAAATCCATTTTTGGCAACAACCATCCATATGCACTTTTACACACTTTGAGAACAAAGAACAAAGTAAAAGAGATATACGTACATATATATTCCCTTTCTTTTCATGGTTCTGGTGGTTAAGACTTTTATTTTTAGTTTGCAATTCAGTCGCGTTAAAGTGGGTCGATTTTGCTTTTTTATTGTCGTTTTCCATTGGGCCAAAAGGAGTACTCTTTTTGTGTTCTGCACAGAAAAAGCACTCCCAATCATGTTCCATTGACTGTTTGGAGTGCTGTTCCGGGATTGTTTTTCTGTTCCGGATTTCATTTGGGAGTGCTTTCAAAATGCATTCACGCGTATAAACCCTTACATCGGACTACTTGTCAAAGTCATATGGTACAAGACGCGTTCCTTTGTTTATTTTATTTTCTCAGTTGGGGCAAGTTAATAGAAACAAATTTTACATAGATATAATTAACAAATTGATAATATTTTAATAAAAACATGATGGGATTGCTAATATCCTTTTCCATTGGGCCATTTTTTGCTGTGTTTGTCTGTAAAAAATCTAAACAAAAAAACAGACATTCCAACACACGCAGAAGTAAGCAAAGGGCGATTTCACATGTTCCATTGGAATCAAAAAGGAGTGAAATCAGGAGTGAAACCAATGGAAAACGACATATGTATTGGTTCGAGAGAGTAAAAATTTGCTCTCAGTGAAAAATCTTACGAATTCTTACTCAACAAATTTTTGCCGGTAAGAAGTGTACTTTCTGTCAAAGTCAGCTGCTACTTTGTTCTAATGTTTTTATTTTTCTTTTGTTTTGGGTTATTTTTCATTTCAAGTCAATTTGCTGCAAAAGGGCAAATAAAAAATGAAAAAAAAGGGACCCAAATGAAAGTTGAATATTTTCCTAGGACATTTCTGCGCATTTAAATATGTAAATTCATATTTAAAAGCAATAAAAACGAACTTCAAAGTGCAATGAAAATGCTTTACATAGATGTGGAGTATCGAAGAAACAGCTGAAAACGTTTACGTTTAATTATAGGCAACGCGTCGTTTTTGCGTCTAACGCGTTCCTTTACTTTTTTGTAGCATCTCTCTGTGAGAGAGAATTTTACTCTTAAGGTCCATTCACAGCTCAGCGACCTGCGATTGCCCAAACTGCGAACAAACCACTTTTAGCATATTTGTAAACACGCCATGGGCAATTTTACTATTCCAAAAGAACGGAGCTAAGGTTGATAAATTCTCTTTTACTATTTTTTGCCCAAAAAGTAAAGAAACAGATCTATTGTATTGTATATACATCTAATAGTATTCTCATCAGACGACATTTATTCTTACCGTCAGTATTCGCTAGGTGGCGTATGCTGCTTCTTACAGAAAAGTATACATCGAAACCGTAATGATAAAGCACAAAAAAAGCGAGAAAATAAACAAAAAATTCTTCCGTAGCGCGGACGAAGATTTCTTGTTAGAAAGTTAGAAATTAAAGAAAGTGAATATGAATCAGAGAAAAGTAAATGAAATTGAATGAAGTTAGAAATTTTAAAAGTGAATCAAAGAAAAATATATGAAAAATTAAATTAGAAGTTTTGAAAAGAAAAAGCGAATATAAATCAAAAGAAATGTATATGAAAAATTAAATAAAGTTAGAAATTTTAAGTGAATACAAATCGAAGAAAAATAAATGAAAAATTGAATAAAGTCGGAAATTTTAAAGTATGAATTAAAGGAAATTTTTTGAAGCTAAAAGTGTTAAACCAAAAGTTTAAGAATTTAAAAATTAAAGAGAATAATTTAATTTGTTCTCTAAAAGTGAAACTAAATTAAAAATTGAGCATTAAAAGTTTAAATAAAAGAAAAAATATATGAACAAGTTATTAAGAAATTAAAAGCCAAAGTTAACAATTAAAAATCAAATATAAGAAAAAGAATCATAAATTAAAACAATCAGAAATTAGTAATAGGAAAATTTAAAAATTAGGAACATTACATTCAGAGTATAACCATTCCTTTTCTCCCTCCTTTTATTAATTTCTATTTTTAATTGGTAGAAGTTATATTCCAACCATGCCAGAACTCCGATCACGAGCCTCTACTAGTAATGCTAGCGAACAATCTTATGATCTGATTCCGCCAAATCCCCCAAATCCTCCCAGTAGGAACTCTCCCGTGGATGTTGATAATCCACCTAGGGCACAGAGTAGGAGTACCACGGAACAAAACCAGAATAGCTCATTTTTATCCAGTGCTTCCCATGTGGATTCGCACCAAGAAGTCAGAACTACTCCAGCACTGGATTCCCTCATCTCTTCAATAGTATGTCGGATTCTCGATCAACAAGGTCCGAGCATCGTTCAAAGCGTTTTAAATCCCAACGCTCAACGGTTTCCTGGTATAGATCAAACTATTGAGGCGGAGCATAGGGACAAATTAGACGATTTAGACAAAGTGCCCGATGTTGTGAGATGTCTGAGGAATTTCTCAGGAGACAGAAGCGAATTTTCTTCTTGGAAGAAAAGCGTTGATCTTGTCCTGCACATCTACGAACACATCAAGGGAACACCCAAATATTATGGGATTCTTAATGTCGTTAGGAATAAAATCACCGGTCAAACTGATGCAGCTCTCGAATCGTACAACACCCCGCTAAATTGGGAAAGCATTTCCCAATGTCTAGCAATGCATTACGCTGACAAGCGTGATGTTAGTACCTTGGAATATCAGCTAACTGCCTTGGTCCAAGGAAACAATACCGTTCAAGGTTTTTATCAGATCGTTTACTCTCACCTTACCCTCATACTCAATAAAATATCTTGCATGAATATTAGCCCAGAGTCTATGAAATTGCTTACTCAGACATATAGGGATAAAGCCTAAGACACCTTCATAAGGGGTTTAAGGGGTGACCGGCCAAGGTTACTAGGGATAAGGGAACCCGTAGATTTGCCCCAAGCATTGCATCTCTCTTTGAAGCTAGAAAATCAAAATTTCAGAACAAGCTATGCCCATAGTGGCCAAGGGTCATTCAGGAAACCCCACATCCCACAAAAATATAATACCGTACCAGTACAACCAGTGAATCAGTGACCGCATTTCTATCCTCAACCTTCTAACGCACCTAAATTTCCACACCATGGTGCTTATCGTCCGAGTTATAATACCCCACCGCAAAACCCGGCGTACTATGACCGAAGTACCAACCAGCCAAGGGCAAATAACCCTAATCAGTTTCAGATAAAAACAGAACCAGCAAGTCAAGGCCCTAGTAAGCATGCTGGAGCAATAAACTACCAGAACCGGCAACAATTCAATCCGAGATCAGGAAAATACTGGCCACCTAATCAACAATCTGCGACGGCTTACAAGCCCAAGCAGCCTAATTTCCATATAGACCCAGAGCCCGAAAATCACTCTGGTGAACTAGATGAATATGTTGAAGCTCAGAGAACGAGTGACCAGCTCTATGATCAAACGTTAGAAGAATACTCAGAGGATAATTCTTCGGAATATCAATATCCTATGGAATAAGAGTACAGCGACATACATTTTTTAAGCTAAGTGACTCTTCCTTGCCTTATTTCGAGTGCAAGACGAAGAGTAGCGAAATTTTAAAATTCCTAATAGATACCGGTTCCAGTAAAAACTATATACAGCCAAGTCTAGTGCAAAAACCTATTCCTAATGATCAATGCTTCTACGCAAAATCCATAGCCGGAGACATAAAAATAACACACCACACAGTGGTAAATCTTTTCGGTCTTAATAACGTTAATATTCAATTTTTCCTTCTACCAACTCTGAAAACATTTCATGGCATACTAGGGAACTATAGTTTGAAGGAATTTTCTGCTGTTATCCATACCAAGGATAGTTTCAAGACAATCTTGAACAGAGCGAGAATTAGAGTCAAGCAACTCGAGTCCCAATCCGTACACTCATTAGCCTTTAGGGCGGATCAGTTAGCATACTCACAAAAGAACTTACTTGACGTAGCCATAAGACAATATCCAGGCTTATTCTCGGAGCCAGACGAAAAGCTTACCTACACAACTAAGGTCATGGGAGAAATCCGAACCTCAACTAATAATCCCGTTTACACCAGGTACTACCCTTTCCCAATGTCTCTCAAAAGCGAAGTTGAAAGACAAATACAGAAATTGCTCGACGACGATATAATGTGGATGTGGATTGTCCCTAAAAAAGCCGATTCTACAGGAGCTAAGCAATATAGATTAGTGATAGATTACAGGAAATTGAACAGTGTAACAATATCCGATCGCTATCCAATTCCAGATATAAATGAGGTACTCGCACAATTGGGGAAAAATAAGTTATTCACCGTCTTAGACCTTAAAAGCGGATTCCACCAGATCCCATTAAAGGAATCTGACATCGAAAAGACCGAAAAGGACTATGCAAAGCTGGCAAAACCCCTGACAACACTTCTAAGAGGGGAAGGGGGACGCGTGTC
Organism: Brachypalpus laphriformis; assembly: GCA_945910035.1. Taxonomy (NCBI): domain Eukaryota; kingdom Metazoa; phylum Arthropoda; class Insecta; order Diptera; family Syrphidae; genus Brachypalpus; species Brachypalpus laphriformis. Next base: position 104,317,254 of record OX246754.1, on the reverse strand, counting down.
GAAAAACCAATCCTCCAAGATATCCATAGATTTCAACACGGAAGCTATTGAATCTTTCAACAAAATCAAAACTTCCCTTATTTCCAGAGACGTAATACTAGCCTATCCCGACTTCAGCAAACCTTTCGAACTAACGACCGACACTTCGAATTTTGCAATCGGCGCTGTTCTTGAGCAAGACAATAAACCCATAACATTTATATCTAGAACGCTGAGCAAAGCCGAAGAAAATTATGCAGCCAATGAGAAAGAAATGTTGGCCATAGTTTGGGCTTTAGGATCGCTAAGAAATTCCCTATACGGTTCAGCCAAGGTAAAAATATTTACTGACCATCAACCACTGACATTCGCTCTTAGTAGCCCAAACCACAATAGTAAGATGAAGAGATGAAAGTCCATCCTTGAGGAATACAATCACGAAATAAAATACAAACCTGGTAAAAACAATGTTGTGGCGGACGCCTTATCGCGGTCACCACAATTATCTAACATTAATTCTTTAACTGTAACACAACATAGCGACGAAAGTTCTTCCCAAGGACTTATACCAAGCGTCGAAGCACCCATCAGCGCCTTCAAAAATCAAATTTTCCTTAACATTGGTGAACCAATGTCAAACAAGAATTCAAGATCGTTTTCCCTGGGTATCATAGACATATCATTACCGAAAAAGTTTATAGCCAAGAAAATCTTCAGAAATTTTTAAAGAAAGCCCTAAATCCGTCTGTCATAAATTGCATTAAAACCCAAGAATCTGTAATGGGGCTAATACAGGAGTTGTTCCACAACACTTTAAAACGTATAAGGTTAGATTTACACAAGTACAGATAGAGGATATCTTTAGCCAACAAGATCAAGAAATTATAATAATAGAAACTCACAACCGCGCACATAGAAACGCGAAAGAAAACAGGCTCCAAATTCTTGAAAAATACTATTTTCCTTCTATGATGAGCAAAATAAAACGAATCACAAATATCTGTTCAGTGTGTAAGCAAAGTAAATACGAAAGACCAATCAACCGAAACTTGGGGAAACAACTCTCCCGACATATCCAGGACATACCGTCCACTTTGATATCTTCCTAACCGATAAGAGAATTGTATTAACTTCATTAGATAAGTTCACAAAATATGCACAGTTCAAAATACTAAAAAGTAGAGCTTCAGAAGATATGAGACAACCTCTGCGAGAGTTAATCTTTGCCTTTGGTGTACCAAACTCAATCGTTATCAACAACGAACCGTCGTTGAATTCAGCCTCGACACTCTTTATGATGAGAGATGAACTTGGCATAAATGTCTTTACGACGCCGCCGTATAAAAGCGAGGTAAACGGACAAGTTGAGCGCTTTCATTCAACCTTAACGGAAATAATGAGGTGCCTCAAAGGGAACGGAACCGAGCGTAACTTCGAAGAACTACTTCAACGAGCGGTGAACGAATACAATCATAGTACTCATTCAACTACGAACAAAAAGCCGGTAGACCTCTTTTTCGGACGTAACGTCAATTTTACCCCCGACGATTACGAAAAGACTAAGGAAGCTAATCTGGAGAAATTGCGTCAAAAGCAGAAAAAGGATATCAGCTACCATAATAGGAAAAAGCAAGATGCCAAACAGTATTTACCGGGACAGATAATTTACGTGAAAATAAACAAAAGATTAGGAACCAAACTTTCCTACAGGTTTAAAGAAGAAAAAGTAAAGGAAGATAGGAACTCCACGGTTTTAACGGAAAGCGGAAAAATTGTGCATAAAAGCCATATCCGCAATTAAAATCATCATCATTCATTTTCTTTCTCTCCCTAGGCTTCGTGTTATAGACTGCATAGCCGAAGTGCAAATTTTAGACTACTCATTAAGTGAACTAGTTGCCATAGAGACAGGAATGGCAAAGATTCAAACTGGAAACTTCAAGATAGTCCATATTATAGACCTGCAACCATGTGAACATCTGATAACCAACATAAAAGAAACAATAGAACATAGCATAAACGAAAATCATCCTTCCTATCCTTTCCTACTCCACGAATTAACACAAATAAATAACTTAATAGATAGACTTAAACCAAAATATGTATAAGAGTAAGAGATCACTAAATTTCATAGGAACCGCATGGAAGTGGATCGCAGGCAATCCTAACCATGACGATTTCCGAATTGTCAAAAACAAAATCAATAACGTATTAAGGAATAACAATAAGCAAGTTTTAGAAAATAGAGATATAATTAACGATATAAACAAAATAACTAATGTCACTAATGAAATTCTGAAGAAAATGTCAACCCATGATATATTTAAGAATAATATTGTAATAATTACGCAACAGAATATTAAGTTACTCAAGGAGGAACTTATAAATATAGAATACGCCATACATTGGGCAAAACGAGGAGTCATTAACTCGTATATACTATCTATAGCAGAAATAAATATAGCTAAAGATGTACTTAAGAATGAAAACATTCCTTATGAAACAATCGATAAAGCATTAAATCTTGCTGAAATCAAAGTAGCCACAAACTCAAGTTCAATAATTTACATTGTAAGCATACCAAGCGTGGCATTAAACACTTGTAGTAAAATTTTAATTAAACCCGTAAAGAAAACAAATTTTATAAATAAACTTAAGTATGAAAACATACTAAAATGTCAAAATACAATATATGGAATAAAACTATATTGTAAGTCATTTAATAATTTAGCAATTTGTCCTAATCATAATCTTGTAGACCTAAGCGGCACATCCTGTATCCCTAACCTTCTCCAAAGCATGAAAGCGAACTATACCAAAATCAACAACCAACATGTTTCAACAGTCGACGAAATTTCTCCGGGTGTAATTCTACTCAACCAATTTAACCGCACACTGCTATAGGACAACAATAATACTTTGGAACTAAGCGGCACATTCATTTTGAGATTCCAAAATTCCACAATAAAAATTGAGAATAAAACCTTCGCATCCGATGTTATAGTTTCTACACTGAAACCACTACCCGCCATAGTACAACTTTCCACAGCCGAAGATATAGAACAATTGTTATCATTGGAAATGCTAAAGAAACTACATGTTAACAACACTGAGAGTATCAAACTATTAGAATCGAAACACCGTACTACCATGATAACAAACCTCGTAATAACAATAGCCATACTTATGTTTGTCTCGGGTCTCATAGCGAGATTCATCAGGAGAAGAAGATCAACACAAATCCAAATCACCAACGTGCTTGAGGAAAAGAACAATGAGCCGAAGCAACTACCATAAAGACAAGCCCAAGTTACCAATACTCTTGACAAAGAAAACAAAAAGACAACAGAAGAAACATCGGCAACGGCAACACATACTACATCTTACCAAATTACAACCCAAGCCCAGGACGAAATATCACCGCCAAGACCAGTCAGGATCCATCAGATTCCGTTCTTCTAAAAACTGTCAAGCGAGGACGCTTGAATTTAAGCGGGGAGGAGTTAACACCCCATCTTACGCCACATCGTAATCACGCTCCGCATTCATGTTCCTATTCTATTTTTCCTACCTTTTCTCATCTACCTCAGAATCACGCTTGTGGTTCGTGTTTCCCAACATACGTTATCCCATCATATCCGCACCTTAGCACATTCCCACACTCCAACAGAATCACGCTCTAGTTTCAAGTTGCTGACTCGACGTCTGGAGCAATATCCCATTGCACATATTTTCCCATATCTTTCATTTTCCCATATTCCCCAACGTGCCCGTAGTTTTAGTTAGGTGTTAAGTTTATTTTGATTTGTTGTTAAGTTTAGTTTGTAATTTTTTGCCATGGAATAAAGAGGCTTCTCCTCAGTAAAATTTTTTTTTTTAAAGTTTTTAATTTATAAAAATTTAATTAATTAATTAATAGTGTGGGTATAATTGTAAGGGGTGAGGAGTCATGTTGGTTTGTCAGATTATGTCTGGTTGTACCTTTCGTTTTTTTTATGTTTAAATTAGTTATCAATGAATTTATTTTGCAATATGCACAGACTCAAACGTTACTAAATTTCATTTTTTTTATGCGGTAATATAATAAGCAACGTTGCTATATTTCGGTTTTTGATGCATAAAGATTTTTCTTTGCATTAATATATTTGTATCTGGGAATATGTATGTACAAGTATATGAATATACATTTGCAAAAAAATATTTAATACATAGTCTAATATTTTATACCCCAATTACTCCTCTATTATTTACAAACACTGAATTAAATATCGGTTGTAACGACAGATTTATTAAAACGACACTTTCTTTCACTTTTTGGGATAAAATACCGGTTACCAATACTGATAATGCTTAATATATTGTAGCATTGACTGCAGGATGGTTTGTGTACCAAAAACTGAAACACTGTATCTCAAACTGTAGCAACTATTGCAAAACATTCTAGCAGTAAATATCCCAACATGATGTGCTTACGTTCCACAATTGTTCCACACAATATCCCAATATTCCATGATCCTCAATTCACCCGGAGAAACATCAAGTATGTTCTAGAACCCCTAGCGATTTCCTATAAATACCCATACCACAACCATCGTCGAGACAGTTGTTCATAAGAAAATACGGCGATTACAAGAGATATTCGACCAGTAGTGAAAGCAAGCGACATTGTGAAAATAAGTCTGTAGCGACCGTTTGATTTGAAATAATAAAGTGATTGAATATTGTGTTAAAGTGAAGTTGGTATTTGATAATAAATAAACGATTAAAATACACAAAAGACGGTTTTATTTAAAACGAACCCCAGAAAGAATACTACATTGGTGTCAGAAAAGTGGAATAAAACAAATTTTGTGTATTGCGTTTTGTGTAAGTGAAAAATAAAAATGGTTCGGAAATTGCTAGAAGATTTGTCATTGCCGCAACTAAAGGAAGTACTGAGCCAGCGGGAGCAACCTACGACTGGTACAAAAAGAGAATTGATTATTAAGTTGCGGAAAATAGTGACGGACGAGGGTGCAGATCTTGAAACAGCTTTGTTTGACGTCGAAGAAGAACAAGTAAGTACGACGAGTGACATGTCGGCTTTAATGAAATTGCTATCTGAGAAATTCGACGAACAAAAGAATTCTCAAAATGAAAAATTCGAGAAGCTAGAAAATTCTTTGGCTGAGCAGAAGAATTCTCTAGATGCTAAGCTTGACGAACAAAAGAACTCTCTGGAACATCAGCTATTCGATCAAAGGAGTGTTCTCGAAAGCAAATTCGATGAACAAAATAAAAGTTTGGAAACCAGATTCGGGACAATCGACGAGAAAATTGGAAATGTAGAGACCCAAATTGAGACATTTGAAACAAAATTCGAGAACGTCCAAACAAAATTCGAGGCTGTTGAAAGAAGATTCGAGAATTTGGCAAAGGAACTCGAATGCGTGAAGAAACAGAAAGTTCGGGAGTATTCAACCGACTGCCCGAGAAGAAAAGAGATGCAGCCTCCCGTCTTCGATGGACAGACATCATGGCCAATATATAAGAGGCAGTTCGAAGCTGCGGCAATGACGAACAACTGGGACGATGAAGAGAGGTCCATTGCCCTCACGCTTGCGCTTAGAGGATCAGCTGCAGAGCTACTACAAACTATTCCCGAGGACAAACAACGCAACTACGACAGTCTGGTGAAAGCCATTGAGATGCGATTTGGGGACGACCACATGCAGCAAGTATATAGGGTCCAGTTGCGCAGAAGGTCCCAGATGAGGGGTGAGACGCTCCAGCAGTTGCAAGCAGACATCGAGCGACTGGCACATTTGTCCTATCCAAACGCCGGCGAGGAGATCATTAACGAGATGGCAACCGAAGCGTTCACCCATGCCATAGCTGATTCGAAACTACAAATGGCGGTAAGAATGGCTGGAAGGAAAACGCTCGCCGAAGCTTTGGCGTTTGCTCTGATGATGGAGGCGGCAGACCAGGCGTGTCAGGGAATCCACCGTGAAAGGGAAGTAGCCGCCGTCGAATGCTCTTGCCAGAGGATGGACGTCGAAGTCCGAAACAGCGCTCGCCGAGGACAAATTCGTTGCTGGAACTGCAACAAAAGAGGGCACCTACAACGGCAATGCAGAATTCTACCCAGCCACGGAAACTATCCACACTATGGTAATTGGCGACGTAATGAAATACCATCCAACATGTATAACATCCATCCTGTTGGTCAGGCTTCCCGAAACCAGGAGTGGGGAGACCGCTCAAGAACCAGTTTCGCGGGGCGGAAGTCGGATGTCGGAGTCGACGCCCCCAATACCACCATCCAGGATCCTCAAACCAAACTCCATTCTTATGCAGATGCCTTATCCCGGCAACCATGCGAAATCGACGGCAAGCATTGTGTGCGACAGGAAGAGAAGAACCTTCCTTCCATCCAAAGGGTAAGAGCTGAGCCTATCGGCGGTTGGAGTACAGAAGAAATCCGCAACGCTCAAAAAGAAGACCCAGACATCGAGCCAATATTAGCGTGGAAGGAGTTTATGGAGAAGCCAACCGGACAAGATATCTCGGACAGGAGCCCCACTCTCAAGGCATACTGGGCTCAGTGGGACTCCCTTCATGTGCAAGATGGTGTACTGAAAAGGAAATGGGAAAGGCCGGACGGGAAAGATTTCATAGTGCAGCTTGTCTTGCCGCGATCAAAAGTACACGAGGTGCTACGGGAGATGCATGATGGAGCATCCGGAGGTCATTTGGGTGCAAACAAGACCCTGGAGAAGGTGCGAGAACGTTTCTATTGGCTCAGCGCAAGGGTAGACGTAGAGAGTTGGTGCCGAAAATGCGTCGTGTGTGCCGCCAGCAAGGGACCCAGAACGAAAACGCGAGGCAAGATGCAACAGTACAACGTGGGCGCACCCTTTGAACGGATTGCCGCTGACATCGCTGGTCCATTTCCCGAAACCGACAATGGTAACCGTTACATCCTAGTCGTCATGGACTACTTCAGCAAATGGCCGGAAGCGTTCGCCATCCCTAACTAGGAAGCGAAGACCATCGTGGAACAGATCGTCAACAACTGGGTGAGCAGATTCGGCGTGCCTATGGAACTGCATTCTGACCAGGGACGAAACTTCGAATCAAAGATATTCCAAGAGGTATGCCAACAACTAGGAATTAAAAAGACGAGGACGACTCCGCTTCATCCGCAATCCGACGGGATGGTAGAGCGCTTCAACAGAACCTTAAACGAACATCTCTCCAAGGTCGTAGAAGACCACCAGCGCGATTGGGATCGACAAATTCCTCTTTTCTTGATGGCCTACCGAAATGCAGTGCACAGTACTACTGGACATACTCCATCCGAAGTCTTGTTTGGTCGAGCAGTTCGGCTACCTAGTGAGGTGAAGTTTGGATCCCCTAACGATGAGCCCAAGAGTGAAGATTATTACGTGGCAGACCTCAGGGAAAGGATCCGAGACATACATCAGAGGACCAGGACGAGGATAAGGGTAGCGAGTGACCGCATGAAAACCAGGTACGACACAAAGGCAACAACGTCCAGCTTCCACGAGGGAGACCTAGTATGGCTGTACAACCCAAGCTGCAGCAAGACTGGGAGGGCCCTTATAAAGTGGTCACACGCATCAATGACGTCGTCTTCCGGATCCAGCGTGGAGTAAGGGGCAAGATGAAAATTGTCCACCTGGATCGTCTTCATCGTTACCATGGCAGTAATCCAGATGATCTTGTTCGGGACGAACAAGTTTAAGAGGGGGGCAGTGTAGCATTGACTGCAGGATGGTTTGTGTACCAAAAACTGAAACACTGTATCTCAAACTGTAGCAACTATTGCAAAACATTCTAGCAGTAAATATCCCAACCTGATGTGCTTACGTTCCACAATTGTTCCACACAATATCCCAATATTCCATGATCCTCAATTCACCCGAAGAAACATCAAGTATGTTCTAGAACCCCTAGCGATTTCCTATAAATACCCATACCACAACCATCGTCGAGACAGTTGTTCATAAGAAAATACGGCGATTACAAGAGATATTCGACCAGTGGTGAAAGCAAGCGACATTGTGAAAATAAGTCTGTAGCGACCGTTTGATTTGAAATAATAAAGTGATTGAATATTGTGTTAAAGTGAAGTTGGTATTTGATAATAAATAAACGAAAAATAAATAAAATACACAAAAGACGGTTTTATTTAAAACGAACCCCAGAAAGAATACTACAATATTAATGAGTGCTTAATATATTTAGGTGTCCCCGGTAGGCCTATTTTTCGTTCTATTACTACATACTTCATAAATTATATTATTGCAATGACTAGATGTTCTACACAATATGTATTTAGGAAATAAATCATAATTATACTATTGCTATATATTATGCTTATATAACATATATTCGTAAGTTGTGATTAAATGTTTTATAAGTGTTTCATGCTTTTCACTCCACTAAGATCTTTATTCATTTTCTTTATTGAAAACTGTTTCCTGTAGCTTTTTCGAGCAACCTTTACTTTCTTACTTACTTAGGTGACGCTACAGTCCGGGGTGGACCTGGGCCTCAACCAACAAACCTCTCCAGCCAGCACGGTTACGAGCCAGCTGCCTCCAGTTGCGCACGCCAAGTTGGTTGAGGTCCCTCTCAGCCACCTACCGCGAGGTCGTCCTATGCTGCGCCGTCCATCCGTGGTGGATTCGATGACTTTCTCGGCGGTAACGTTGGTTTCCATCCGCTCTAAATGACCTCGCTGTATGTGAACTTTTCTGCCTAAGTCGATGTCCTTATATAGGCGTATAGTTTGGCATTGTTCCTTCTCCTCCACTCACCGCCTATGCAGACGGGACCAATCGATCGCTCGAGGAACTTTTCTCTCAAAAGAACCAAGGGCATCCTCATCCGGTTTTGACAAAGCCCATGCATCTGCGCCATACAGCAGGACTGGGATGATTTGTGTCCTATAAAGAGTTACCTTATTAGTTCGTGATAGGGCTTTGCTACTCAATTGCCTCCTTAGCCCATAGAAACCACGGTTGCATGATAGCGCGTCACCTTGTCTAAAGCGTTTCCTGAGACCGAACGAAATTAATATCCACTGCCACTCTCTGGCATATTTAATATTCCGTAATGTGTCACTAAAGTGGCTTAATTGTTGTCGATGAGGGTTACTTGAAGTCAAAGTATAGCTATTTAAGTTATCAAATAAACAATTTATATTGCTTATGAAAGTCGCCGTTGATATAACTACTTTTCGATCAACATCCGTTTTATAGCAGTTTGTTGCAATAGCATTAAAAATTCCAGTCGAAACATTTCCACTTAAAACTTGCGTGGCCAACTTAACCGACAATTTCTCAAAGGCATTTGGGCTTTTATGGTTTTTCGTTAGTTTGAAATAAGCATGAGATATATTCTTTGAATCCTCTTCCAACAATTTTGCAATGATTCTCCTTGAAGCCAAGTCCTCAGAAATTTTAATATTATTTTTCAATAAACAATTTCTTATGGTCTTAAATAGGTGAGGATGATCGTATTAAAGAAAACCTCTCTTGTCTTCAATTTAAAAAAAATGGCTTATTCTCATTTGCTCCAAGTATTTTGTATGTATTTCTATTATTACTACCTAGATCAAAGCATACAGAATAATAACAGGTATGTAGGTATGACAACTTGTATCTCCCACAAAATAAAAACTATCAGAGCTAAGAAAAACGCTTAATATGACTCGAGCTGTAAAGAAGCTATTAGGTCAAACGGATAAGGTTTAAACTGGAATAGTTTAAACGAGCCAGAAATGACAGCATTGTCCACATTACTCGTGTTAAATTCTCTCACCACCAAAAGTACACCTGGTTTAGTTCCTTCTTACAAGTTTTCACATTAATAAAATTACTGTTACATTTGATTATTACTTTACTTAAAATGTATTTCCCATCTGCCTGGCTTATGGCCCTACTTTCGTATAATTTCCATTTTCCATAAATAATGGGGTATTTAATATAAATTGCAACGATTCCATCTTTCTGTAAAATCTTAAAATTCGAAATATTAATTAAGTCACTTATGGTAAAGGTTTTAATTAGCTCATTTTTCTCAATTTAATTAATATCATTGATATTTAAAATGGGTGGATTTAAAATTCTTAGTTTTACTAAAGTTAAGGTATTGATCATATTTTGTAATTCAAAGATTATTATTTTGCTTTTTTCAGCAATAAGTTCATCTTTAATGGTATGTTTAAGTGATTTAATGGATTCAAATAATTTGGAATTGGTTACAAATTGTTCATTGTTATTTGCAATTAGATCGTTAATTTTATTTTCTATGGAAAGTTCGTCATCATGGTCCTGCTATCCATTTCCAGATAGTCCCTATTGTTTCTATTGCACGTTTAGAGCGTGAGACCATGCGTTGATCTAAAAGAGTTTGTATGATGTTAAAATTATTGTCATCTCTGTTATCTCTTGGTGAGTCAGCATAACTTGTTTCGTAATAGTCTCCTTCTAGTTCTCGTTTAGTTTTGTCTAGAAAATCTTGAACGTGTGTTAAATTTGTCATGTGTATCTAACATTTTGTCTTGTGCAATTGCTAATTTGAGAGGGAGTTCGTTGAGGTGTTTTGTTAAATAATACCTCGATGGGTTTCTTTCCAGTTACGGAGTGTATAGTTTTGTTGTATTCCTTAGCTGCTCTGATAAATACCAAGGAGTTTAAATTCCTTCTTTAAGCATCTGGCAATTTCTTGCAGGGTGCTGTGAACGCGTTCCACTTGACCGTTGGTCGTACTGTGGTGGGCTGGAGCGTAATAAAATGTAATTTTGGATCTTTGCAACAATGTTACAAAGAAAGCTGAAGTGAATGTTGGATCTTGATCACAAATTAAATTTTTACATTTAGAAAAGGTTTGTAAAATTTCATAGACTTTGTCTATATATTGGCGGTTATCGAATATTTTGATTACCAAGAATTTAGAATATACGTCTAAGCAAGTTAGAATTTTAGTTTTTTCAACGTACATAATATCGATATGCAAGTACTCCCCCTCTTTTACGGGATTTGGCGCCTTGCCAATTGGTTATTTATTGCGATGTTTGTCATACTTACTGACATTACATACCTCGCAATTTCGGCCAAATTTCTGGAATTCATCTGACATTCCAGGCCAATAATACTTATCAACTACTTTGTTCATATTCTCACGAAAGTTTTTGTGAGCTCTAGTATGTGCATCTTTGGTAATGGATAAGGTCGTCTTTATTGCTTATGTCATTAGCAAAATACTTCGCTTGAATAAATTTATTTTAAAATTTTCTTTTAATGTATTTCTAATTTCATAGATATCTTCTGGGGTTGCAAATATTGCTACTAATCTTTCTTTAATGTATTCTTTGAATATTGGTACTAAATCATTAACATTATTGTAAAAAATAATATGCCTCGTTTCAGAAGGAAATGGTTTAAAATGTTCACGTATAGTTTCAAAACCTTTCGCTATGATAATTTTTTCATTATATTAGTTAACTGGGCGATCAATTAGTTCGATCTGATATTCATCACTGCTTTCCGCAGAGTGTTGCGTGGCTAAATAGGATTTGTCAGAAATTTGGTTCAGATTTTGTCTGGATAGGGCGTCAACCACTACGTTTGTAGCTCCAGGTTTATAAACTATCTTAGGTGCAAGTTCCTCAATTAACGCGTGCCATCGTTTCATTTTAGCAATTGGGTTTCTGGGAGAACTGCGAACGTTAGTGGTTGGTGATCTGTATGGATCTCCAAATTAGTTACTCGATATAAGTAATTTCTTAAGTCCTTTAATGCAAAAACTATGGCATAGAGTTCCCTCTCATTTGCCGCATAGTTTCTTCTGTTTTCGCTGCGCGTTTTGAATATAAACGTTATGGGTTTGCCGTCCTGTAATAAGACAGCGCCTATTGCATCGTCGGATGCGTCCGTAGTCAACACAAACTTCTTCGAGAAGTCGAGTTGGGTTAATTCAGTTTCTACCACTAGATGACTTTTAACCCTTTCGCCCCGCAATTCGACTTTGCTGGTACATTTATGTACCATGCGGAGCGAAAGGGTTAAGTAATTCAAAAGATTTGACTGCGTCTGGATCTAATGTAATGTTTGCCTATTTTGCCATGTCGGCAGACGCTTGCCCACTTTCACTTTGGATATATTTGGTTAATGGTTTGGCAATGTTTGCATAATTTCTTATAAATTTACGATAGCAGCCGATCATTCGATCATTCAAACTTCTGAGTTGACGTAAAGTGGTAGGCTCAGTATATTCCCTGATCGTTACCACTTTATCTGGGTTGGTTTTGATGACGTGGTGTCTTACAACATAGCCTATACAATTTTTTCTTTTTCTTGATACAAAATAGATTTCTCAATAGAAATTTTCATGTTTGCATTCCTAAGAACTTGAATTATTTTATTCAAGTGTTCAGTGCGTTCCTACAAACTGTGAGAATATATAATAATATCATCTATGTATGTAGACGTGGCATATTTTTCCTACATAAGCTCTAAGGATATTGTCCATGGCACTCTGCAAGATGCTTGGGGCATTTTTTAATCCGAATGGCATTCTCAGGAACTCGTATTTGCCATTATTTACTGAGAAACTTGTTTTTCTATATCTTCCGGTTCAATCTTGATTTGGTGAAATCCAGATTCAAGATCAATTGTGGAAAAGAACTTTGCTTTTCCAAAATTGGATAATATGACATTCGTGCCGGGTACCGGGTATTTATCCGATACAGTATTCTCATTGAGCCTTTTGTAGTCAATGACTAACCTATTTTTGAGACTACCGTCCTTTTTTGGCTTTCGCAATTATGTCATTAACTGTTTGCTTGCTTAAGCCCGTACCTATACCGAGAGTCATTTCAAGTTTATTCTCAGATTCTGACTCTGATTGTATTGGATTTTATTTATAATCTATTTGATATGACTCAGGGTTCCTGTTCTTTAATTTATTTATAATTCTCTCTTTCCATAAATATCACTTTTTCACTTTTTCTTACTACACATTTTTCCTCCGCGTTGAAATCTGGATACTTTATAAGTTTTCAAAGCTGGTTCTCTGAATCGTTGATCTTGATAAATTTTTACTGCTTTTACTTCTTTAACTGCTCCTTTCACCTATCTTTGTAAGATACTTTGGCTTGCTGATATTTGGCGGATGCACTGAGTCGAATGTTTACTTTTTATTTTCAACCTTTACTTTAAACTTGGCATCCCGGTTGAGCCCCCAATTAAAATGTTTAAATCATTTTGATTATAGAAAAAAACTTTTATTTACTTAAAATACTAATATACACTTGAAGATAAACTACTTTACAGGATAACGATCTACGAACAGCGTAGGAATGAGCGTAGCAATCGGAAGGTAGGGTCTTGGTGGCTTCCTCTTTTATATTTGTTTTCGATGCAGATTTGTATCGTATCATCGCAGCTGTGTTTGTTCACGATAATGAGGATGCTTGTTTTTTATGCACATTTGTATCGTGTCATCGCAGCTGACGATAGCGGGGTTGGTAGAAAAGGTCCTTCGTTTGTTGTCACCAGCATATTGCCTTGGATTTTGTGTTGAAGTAGCACAATGTTGCTTCGTTTGTCAGATAAGATATGATTCTTAAGTGGTCGTTATTGATACAGTTTATTTATTTGCCTGCTAGATGAATTAGTGTGATAACTTATACATATATCAGTCGATTTGTCGTGAGAAGAGGTATAATTTAGAAATAATTTTAGTATCCTGAATACGTAATTGGGCTTTTAAAACCCTTTTGTAGGTTTTTTAACTGACAAAATTCATTTTCCTATGTTTTACACACATGCGACTACAAAATGGCTTAACTGATTTGAATATGAGTTGATTCATCGATGAGTATAATTCCTGCTGAAGAGATTGAGGTATAAATCATTACGCTGTGATTCTTATATCGGAAGTAATTAACAAAAATGCAATTATTTGAGATATAAAGATATCACAGATATGCGTGGGTCATTGCAATCAATGGCCCACCAGTGGAGTGCGCGCATATTCATGTTCATCAAACAAACATTTTTCTTCTCTTTTCCTTCTTTGCACTATTGTATGTAAGGTTTCTTATGTAATTATGTATATCGAGAACGACTCAAGGGATTTGGATGCGATTTTCACGGTTATGATCTGCATTTCCAGGGAAAGGTTCTTGTGCTCTACCACTTACAGAAACTGAGCATTCGAAGTCTAAGTGGCAGAAAGGGGGTCAAAATTAAATTCACATGGTCCTAACTTAGCAACGGCTTATTGGATTTAAACACAAAAGAAGGTTTTTAGTAAATTCATCTAAGATTCATTTTTCATCAGTAGAGACCGCAACCATGCAGCTGTGGGTGACGTCATAGTGTGTGTATGCGCGCTATCAACCAAATAATGTGAAGACAATTTTTTTTTTCGTTTTCCGAGGGTAGGTGAAAATCTTCCACAAGACACTATGAGGATCGACAGCGCTCGCCCATAGTAGTGTGAGATTCTTACCCACTGAAAAACATCCCTTCAAAACAGATTTGTTTTTATTTTTACTACAACTAAGTATTGTACTTATCAAGTAGCTTTCATTTCACGAAATAATGTCGTTTTGCAGGTACCTTCCCATTAGAAGTTCCTGCTAGCTCCGCAGTTTAGACGTGGTTATTTATCGCGCTAAGTCTAAAGGTTTGTTTCTTTGTAGACGGCGTAGTAAATTTCTTTCATCCCAAACTTGGAGGACTGTAATATTAGCGTGACTTATTTCCAAGTAACCAATACATTTCTCGATATTTATTATCTAGTTCTTTGCGTTTTTTCTTTACGTGCGTTTTCCATTTCAGCTTTGTATCCAGTGTCATTCCAAGATACTTAGCCTCGTTTGCAAACGGGATTTGAACCGAGTTTGAAAAGATCGGTAAATTATTTATTTTCTTATAAGTAAAATTTACATGAACAGATTTGGTCTCGTTGAGTGCGATTCGCCAAATCTTTGTCCATTCATTTACTCTATCCAAAGCTTCTTGCAGTTTCTCTGTAGTATCTTGGACCGTTTTACCTACTGTCAAGATAGCAGTGTCGTCGGCAAATATAGCTAGCTCAGTACCTTCTACTTGCGGTACATATATCATGAGTGTATAATAGATATAAGACTGGACCAAGTACGCTTCCTTGCGGCACCCCAGTCATTATTTCCTTAAAATCTGAATATTCGTTTCCACATTTGACGCGAAATAGTCTATTCGTAAGGTAGTTCTTCAAAATATTGTATAGGTGCTCTGGCAGAACTTGTCGTAATTTAAACTTTAAGCCTTCGTGCCAGACCTTGTCAAATGCTTGAGAGACGTCAAGGAATACGCTTGAACAAATCCTTTTTTTTCAAGAGATTTTTCGCTTACAAGTGTTATTCTATGCACTTGTTCAACTGTAGAATGCTTACTTCTGAATCCGAATTGATGATACGAAATGAGATACCTTTCTTCTATAACCGGCTGTATTCGCCTAATCAATATTCTCTCGAACACTTTGGATATAATTGGAAGAAAGGAAATCGGTCTATAAGACGTTTGTTCATTCGGCGATTTTCCGGGCTTAAGGACCATTATGACTTCGGCGACTTTCCATTGACTGGGAACATATTCTAGTCAAGCAAATGTTCTGCATGAATGAACATGATCAGTTTATAAGAGAAATTTTATTTTCTGTGTATGTGTATGTAATGTGCAAAATCGAAATCTACTGAACGGATTTGAGCGCTGGTATTTTTTTAGAGTCTGGCTACATTATCATGGCAATGAAGATCGTATCGCGCGAGACGGGCAGATTTTATGTCAGTCAAAAGTAGACTGTCATTAAAGTAAAGGACAACTCAGAAATGACGAGAACAGAAATATGCAATTTACTTATTAGTTTGGGAAAAACCATACAAAACCTAATTGCAGATGGGAAAACCGAAAGAGATACATAGTCATAAAAAAGGGTATATATCGAAATTTATCTTTTTAAAAAAATGTCCTCCGCAGCTGCACTAAACAGCATACCAGATGCCACTGCGAATAAATCGTCTTCATTATTTCTATTATTATTTATTTTTTATTTTTAACTACAAAGAATGTTATCCGTGTGAACCTACTACTTCAAGGATGTGTTATGTTCTAGATTTCAGCATACCCCATTTGTAAAAATCGCTTTCATTCCAATGAAGCCTTTTTCTGTGTGTAGCCACTTCGTTTATGGGAACGACGTTCATGGGTAGGCAAGTGGGCGACGCTCTTACTGCAACCAGGATTCGTGCAGAAGTGGCTAAAATTGCGATAGTGTGTGCGTGAATATGGCTTTGCGCGCCAGTGAGTGCATGGTATATGACCTGTTTAGATGTTAACTGATGAGTGTGCTATGTCGATAGTTTTTGGGTGAGAAGAGTGTGGGGTAAAGAGAGGGTGACAGTCATGAAGAAAATATAAAAATCTAGAGGTATATTGTATATTGGTATTGATTTTCTGTAGTTTATAATGGAGAGGAAAAATAGAGTTTGGATGAGCATTCCTCGTACGTACGTATACATATGTACGTGTTGTGCTTGTGCAGCTATTGAAATAGTCTCTAATTTCGTGGTACGTCCGATGATAGACTTTAGGGTAAACTGAATATTTCGATTGAGCACTTTCGGTGAATATACGAGTATCAACAAAACAGGGATAGGCAGGAGACATTACGGCGGTGTTCAAACGAAACAATACTGTTCGCAATATTCATGTCTCCTACTTAGGGTGAATAAACGCCTAGAAATGAAAGCCAAATTTGAAGTGGTGAAATATTGTTTACACCATTTTGGGAAACCTAAACATTTCGTGGCATTCTTGGCGATTTCGAATATACATATGGTCATTCTAATAGTGCATTGTTGCCACACAGCAACCGAGGCACGTATGTGCAATAGGTCGGTAGGTGGCGAGAGAGGAAGATTCGGCTCTTTAAGGTATGGGATCTGAAGAAGTATACCATCCATACCAGCGGATTTGTATTTGTTAAGATCATAAAATACTCCTGTTACTGTACGAGTGCGAATATGGATTGGTCCCATGGAGTGTTCTACGCTTTCAAATTCAGGTGTACTTTTGGTCGTGAGAGAAATTAACACGGTTAATGTGGCCAATGCTGTCATTTCTGGGTTTTTTAAACTATTTCGGTTTTTCTCAGTCAGACTGTAAGACCACAAACCTAATCTCTTTAGCCTAATAGCTTCTTTACAGCTCGAGTCATACTAAGAGTTTTCCTTAGGTCTAATAGTTTTTACTCTGTGATAGATGCAAGTTCTCATACTTGTCTGTTATTGCTGTATTCTGTGATTAAGGCAGTAATAGTAAAAAGGCATACAAAATGCTTGAAGGAAATGAGAATAAGCGATTTTTTTTTTAATTGAAGACAAGAGGATTTCTTCTATACAATTATCCTGATCTATTTAAGAGCGTAAGAAATTGTTTATTGAAAAATAATATTAAAATTTCTGAAGATTTGGTTTCACGGAGAATCATTGCAAATTTATATGATTTAGATGTATAAACAATGATAATACCAAGTTTATTAATAGAACTATACACGTAAATTCACTACAAATTCACAGCTGATAAAAAATGTTGATAAAATTTGTAACGATAATACCAATTTAACAAATTATTTGATAATTGTCAATTATCGTATTGATATTTGTCAACTGTAATAAGGGTGTATCTCTAGAAACCTACACAGTGACTTCGGAGATCGCGAAGCAAAGTCCTGGAGGCAAATCACGTAACTTTTCAGACGATTATCGTTTGGACGATAGTAATCGACTGATGAAAAAAATTGTTGCATATTGTAGGAGTTAACATTTCTCTACCACAGTTGGTTGCCCACTGTTGGCTGTATAACGCCTAAATGCATGTAAACTTGAAAAGAATATTCGAACAAAATGAAACGAACACTCATACAGTCACAGGAATATGAAGCATACTAATTTCAATACTCGCTTTTAAAGGTCATAAAGAGACTAAACCATGTCCCATGTTTGATACAAAACAGAGCAGCAGGCAAGCAGTTCCGACATATGTAGATGATTGCGATTGCCGGCAATTTGCTTAACCCGTACCCCTATCCCGGCAATCGCAGCTTGAATAGAGATGCAATGTTAAGCTGAACTATAGCTCACTCATGTTAAAAATGTTAAACATGTGCAGTGAAAGCATGACACCTTTAACCACAACTCACGTGTATATGTATATAAACTTAATATATAGCGATATAATAATTATCACTTATTTCTTAAATCCATCTGCAATACATCTAGTCATTGCAATAATATAATTTCTGAAGCGGTAATAGAATAAGGAATAGGTCTACCGGGAAAACTAAAAAAAAAAAAACGCACCTAGTATTCTGCCCCATTGGGTGATGTGTAAAAAAATACATGCATATACATAACTATAGGTTGTATCTATATATATACTAAGCCACATGAATACATTAAGTAGTATCAGTATTGCTAACCGATATTTTATTCGAAAAAGTAAAAAAAAAAAAAAATGAAAATGGGTCGTTGTAAGAAATATGTCGTCATAACCGATATTTAATTCAGTGTTTGTAAATAATAAAAATAAATACTAATTAGACATATATATATAAACATTAGAATATATATTAAATATTTTTTGCAAATGCGTATACGTACATGTACATAAATGTACCTAAATACAAATATATTAACACGAAGGAAAATCATTATGCTTCAAAACCCGAAATAAAGCAACGTTGCTTATTAATACCGCATAGATATAATGAAATGTGGCAGCGTTTGAGTGTGCGCGTATTGCAAAATAACTTAATTGATAACTTAGTTAAACACCACAAAATACGAAATGTACTCGTACAACCAGACATAACATCTCACAAAGCCTTCAGAACTAACCGTAGAGCCAAGAGTGGGTAAGTGGCGCATTTCCCACCATTCATTTATTTAAGCTCCGATTTTTGGAGTCGTTTAGCCGCTAAGCGAATGTCAACAACTGTCAGGTAGGCGCCTGGGGCTAAGTTTTTTAGAGCACAGTTTGTGCCGGCCAGCAGTGGGTAAGTTGTTCAAAATTAAATATGTATACGAAAATACTCAGAAAAATGCTGGCACTTACCCACCATTGGTGGTTGACGGTGATTAGCATTTCTAAAAAATTTAATTTCTAAGGATTCGAGTGCTTTTCGGAAGAATTGACTTGGTGACGAGTGGCTACATCATTGCCAGACAGAAGCAAACGCAATTGAACATGTCGGAAGACGCTGATTGGAAGTGCAAAGTATGCACAGAACTCTACGCAACTACGGGTATTTGCAGCGATGGTACAGTTGTCGAAAGGAGCAAGGATAATGCATTGGCACGTCAGAAGGATTAGATACCTCCAAATAGTGACAGGCTGAGTGTAGCGCCTACGAGCAAGAGTCAGCGGGCAGTGAGATTAGCAATGCGACGTCTGGAGGAACAAAAGGAATTGGATGACCAATTTTTCGAAGAGAGCAGAAGTTTTTCGAAGAAAAACAGAAAAAGGATCAAGAACACATCGTGAAAAAGTACGGTCTGTTGCCGCTGGAGCAGGATGACGAATGTTATGGTTGAGTAGATAGCCTTGCAAGAAGTCGAACTTCAGCGTGGGCGTCTAACAGCAAAAAGTATGAAGTCATGTACCATATATCGCCCAGGAAACCAAGGAGAAAGAGCAAGAACCATTTGTTGAAAAGACTAGTAAAAGATCTCCAGCTGTAGGTGAATAGTTTTCGCTTATCCAGCGTATTATCTCGACACGTCAAGTCTTAGCGAAAGAGCTTCCAGTGTTTTCAGGCTAGATAGAGGAGTGGCCGTTTTTTATATGCAGCTATGAGGAACAGAATTTGACAAGTTGCAGTAAATAGCTGTTTAAGATGGCAGCTATTTATTTTAGCTGTGTAGCTTATTTGCTACATAAGCACAGTAGTACCCTTTGGGGCAGTAGACAGTAGGAATGCGAAGCGAAATGTTTTCTTACATGCCCGCTCCGAAGGGCAAAATCCAGGATGGGCAGCTCACCGAAACAACACAGGCAGTGGATGTTATATACGTCGAGAGGATCACAAACTGATAGAATGTGATCGGTTCAAGCAGCTCACGCTAGACAAGAGGTGGGAGCTGATTAGAGGTCACGGTATCTGCGTAGTATGTCTGGCGCATCTAAAAAGGTTTAGATATGGAGGTGGACGAGCCTGAAGAGCCAGCGGATGTACAAACCGCAATCATTCATTGCTTCACTGCCACTAGGAAGATGTCCAAAAGGTGTAACCAACTGTAGGAGAGAATTGTTATATGCATCGGCAAGCCAGTAGAAATAATACGTTCTTCAACATACTGCCAGTTGTCTTGTATGGAAATGATAGGTCTCTGGAAACGTTCCTTGATAATGGTTCGTCGTTAACTTTGGTGGAGGATGCCTTGGCAGACAGTCTGGGGCTAGATGAAGAGGATAAGCCAATGTGTCTCAAATGGACAGCGAATACAACTTGATTAAAAACTGAGGAATAAATGTTAACTAAGGCCACCTAACCACTGGTGGGGGGTGGTTATAATCAACAAATAAAAACACAGTTTTCGCTTGGAGTTGTCGTATTCAACTTCACCTTTAAATTTTATTTCACCCCTTTTTATACAAAATACTTAGTGTAAATTATGCTGACACTTAAATAATATTTTCCCTTATAACATACGAAATTCGTGGGAACTGCGTCGCTGACCAAAACTGGTATCAAATGATGAAAAGTTTCCCGCGGTGTCGGTTTCCAGTTAGGTGCATATGTACGCAATTGTACATTCTGCCGGGCCGAGCTGGCTTATATGTTGAAGTCCGAAGTTGTAAACCTCCTTGTAGCAGGTACTGGGCTTGCTGGGCCGTTATGGTTCTTCTTCTTTTACGTTGCCACACTATATATGCTACGATGGTGATGAATAAACCGCCAATCAGGCTGTAGGAAATGCTGTAGTGCACGTGGTGGCTCATTGAATTAACTGGCAGTTCCTCGCTGTTTTTAAGATCTACTATCCGTTTGTTTAGGGTGTCATACTCTTCATTGTTGCTCTGGAGACTGGGATGTGCAATCACCAAAGGTTTTGAAGTATTTGTTCGGTCGTTTACTAATATTTCTGTGATGTTTGTGGCAGGAATAAAGGCTGCATTAAGCCTGCTGGACATACCTTCGTAGGCTGTTATGCTCATCGTATCCTGTTTGAGGATGCAGTTTGACTCTAATGTTATAATACCATCGTCTTGTAGCGAAACTTCTAGGATTCGTCTTCCGCAGATTATGTTAAATATGTACTTCCTGTCCAACACGTATATCCAACTATTTGCACTATTTAACTGGATCCAGATAGGAGATGGTCTTATGCTTCGCAGCTTGCAAAACGGTGATAAGTCCGTGGTGTGAGTGAGTAGGTCCATTTCACATCTACTGACGTTGGATTGACGATTAAACATGGGATGTTGTTGTTGGCATAAGTATCTGTCGCTGATTATTGTACATTTACTGAGCTCCTCTCTTGTCAGTCTATAGTATGACTCTCAAAGTAAGTTGACTACTAAGTAGTCTAGTGATGGTTCAATGAAGATGAATTCATTTCTATGCGGTGTCGGTACTGGTATAACCTTAAACATTTCATAGTCTTCTGACTTGATTAGTGGAAGTCTGATGTCGAATATGACGTTCTGTTGCGTTCTTCGGGCCTTCGCTGATAGCAGCCTGTAGAGTGCTAGCAGATTTGAATCCATTCGGTCTTCTGCGACAGACAGCTGTGGGGGTAGGTGTTTTCTTATCCACTCAAGCTGTGCACGAAGTTGGTCTGGCGTTAATATAAGCGGATTAACTTTAGCGTGATGAAGATCTGTTAAGACGTTCAATAACGAATTTTGAACTTGTTGATAATTTACCATTGCTAAAGTGGTATATGTTGATATAGCTAAGAACTTCTGTTCTGCCGCCGTGTGGTTGCTAGTTTTCGTTATATAGCTTTTCAATTTTTCTATGTTGTTATGAAATACTTGGAGTTGCGCAGTCACGGCTTGTGTATTTTTCTGCAAGAAATCAGCATGAGTAAATGTTTCTCATTCAATCGTGTTTGTTGAATCTGCTCCTCGTAATGCTCCGCATATGACTCGTCTAAAACCCCAAACAGCTTGTTCGCTACCGTTCCAACGAAGTCAAATGGTGATCGTTTCATTCTAGTGATTGGGTCTCTTCCAGCTCCTTGTTTCAATAGGAGGTCGTTGTTGCCTTTTATAATTGTCAGTTGGTGATTGAATTGTTGAATTATGTCGTGTGTCAGTATATCACCGCCTTTCATTTTGCAGAATTCGTTCATCTCGTTAATCAATTTTTCGAACCCTGAAAGTTCTCGCCAGTAGCCCGTCATATCATAATATGCGATTATTCTCCAGTCATTCATAATGAGGTTAATGTTCCCAATTTTTTCAAAGTATATTCCCGGGCGATTTCTAAATGGTGTTATCTTGAAACCTTCAGGTTCTGCATCTGATGCTGTTGCGCACTGGACCCGTAAGCATTGTGTCGTTTAGGCTTACTCCTGAACTCATTCGTGACGACCCATCAAAGACAACGCGAACCTTGGTTGAAGAGCTGTCTGGTTTGATGACTGCATGGTGCGGTATGTAGTACACTTTTTTCGTTGATTCCACAATAGCCGTTGGGTTGACTTCTTCCATGTGTCCGAGCTCAATATATTCCCGTATGAATTGTACGTAGTCATCATGTAGTTGCTTATTTTTAGAAAACTTTTTCTCAATCTGGAGAAATCGAGCTAGCGCTCTGTCTCTTGATTCGCCCGACTTGCATGTGTCTTCTTTGAACGGTAATCGAACAATGTACCTTCCTTCTTCGTCCCTTTTGTGTGTTGTCCTGAATATTTCTTCGCATCGAGTTTCTTCTTCCGAGAGACCTATTTGTTCTTGTACTTCTTCTATTTCCCAAAATGATTTAATTTGACCATTTAGCTCTGTGTTGGATATTAAGCAAACTGTTGCTTCGTGTGTCTTGGACCGATGTTGAATATTTCCAGATAATATCCAGCCTAATTGAGTGTTTTGAGCGACTGGGGTTCCGTGGTTACCTTTAATCACACCCTCCAGAATTATGTCTTGGAATACATCAGCTCCTATTAGTACATCTATGGCCGCCTTTTAATTGTATGCTGGTTCCGCCAAGGGTAAATGTTTAATATGATCCCAACCCTTGGTTGTAAAGGATTCTTCCGGTAGTAGTCTTGTAAGATTGTTCAGTACCAAGAATTCTCCCCATGATTGAAATTCAGATGGGTATATGGACTGAATTTGTAGCTCAACCTTACTGTTTGCCGTTCCTGCATGCGTTGCTCCTAAACCAGTAATGGAAGCATTTGCTCGTTTCCGTTGTAGTTGCAGCCGTTGTACGGCATCTTCAGTGATGAAGGATGACTCTGAGCCCTGGTCGATTAAAGCTCCGAGGAAGTAATCACATCCCTTCCAATTCGTTTTTACCACTGCTGTTGCTAATAACGTTTGCACTGTTTGTTGGTAGAAAAATTTGTTTGCGGATGTTGAGATTGCCTATCCAAATAGGAAATGTGGAGTAGTGTGTGATGACGCTGGTGACATATTTGACAGTTCTTGGCCGATGAACATCTTGATGTATCATGGTTTGGCTTGAAACAGTTTTTGCACAGTTTTTCTTTTTGGATCACCTCATTTCTTTGCGTCACTGACATTTGAATAAATTTGCTGCATGTGTGAAGCCAGTGTGTGCCATTGCATGCCTTGCAAAACGGAGTTACAGTCGTGTAGAAATTCTTCAGGAATCCTTTCCTATTGTTGAATAGTTTTTTGTCCTTTGGGCTGTCCCCTCTTTTCTTCTAAATTGTCCAGGGCATGGAACTTGTTCTCAAGAAATGTAAAAAACTCGTTCAGTGGCTGCAAATCTTTGGGTTTTTTCAAAGACTGTTCGTACGCCTTTCTCGTTTCGTTGTCCAGTTTTTGTGAGATGATATACAGTACTATAGGGTCCCAGCTCTCCCTATCAATGTTCAGTCCCTTTAAAGCATTGACACACTCCATCGAAGTGTCGTGTAGTCTTTTTAAATTGTCTGCTGATTCGAATTGGCACTCCCTTTGGTTAATCAGTGCCTGAATTTGTGCATTCACTAACATTCGGGTGTTCTCGTATCTATTTATCATAGCTTCCCTTACCGTCTCATAGTTATTATCTGTTATTTGCAGATGCTGTATGATTTTAGCTGCTTCGCCCGTCACGTTTCTTTTTAGATAATGCATCTTCTGAGCTTTCCCAAGTTTGTCGTTTTTATGTATAGCTTGTTCGTATAGATCAAAAAATGACTTCCATTGCTTATAATCACCATTAAATGTTGGCAACTTTAACACGGGCAATTTCAGATCGTGGTTCATATTTTCTGTCGTGCCGTCTTGCCTCGTGTTGACTGCATGCTGGATCTCAAATGTGTCGATCTTCTTTTGTATGTTTACCATCACATCTTCGTAAATTTCCTCTAACTCTTCGTGCTCCTTCATGTAATCATCATCGGTTATTTCGCCTGCATGCTCTATGATGTCATTATGCGTTATTACTATATTCATCCATTGGCTTTGAATTGCCTGTTGTTTATGGACATGGCTTGTTTTTGTGCTTCTTGACGTTTCATTCTCCTTTCTTGCTATTTGTCTTGTTGGTCTTGAACGTTGTTCGGCGTTCTTCTATTTCCAGATGTTGAGGGTTAGTTATTGGTCGAGCTGTATCCGAGTTGTCAGCTAGTCCTATCTGTCTTGGTAGTGGAAGTGGATCTACGTTCTGAACCCTAGATTCTTCTTCCAATATCTTCTTCAGCTTGCCTTCTAACTTACTTCGTATTGTCGTCATCGTTGCTTCTACTTGTTGGTAGAAGTTTGCTTTGATGTATGGATGTTTTTCGCTGAAATGCTCGTGCTTTCGTATTTGTTCATCTCCATTCTGAAACTCCTTTCAGTGATGGTTGAGGTCGTCTAGTCGTTCTTTGACGAATTGCTTTGTTCGTCTTACCTTGGGCTCTTTCGTGTACTTTTCGGATATATTTTTTATCCATTCAGCCGTCTCTCTCTGCTGTTGAGCCAAATCGTCTACGCTCGCCATTTTTCGTATCTTTTTTTTTTTTTTTTCTCGTATATCGTTTACTCTGTACTATCACTATACACTTCACTACTTTCAAAACTTACTGGTATCTTAATAACTCGAAGGACCAAATGTTTAAAAAACTGAGGAATAAATGTTAACTAAGACCACCTTACCACTGGTGGGGGGTGGTTATAATCAACAAATAAAAACACAGTTTTCGCTTGGAGTTGTCGTATTCAACTTCACCTTTAAATTTTATTTCACCCCTTTTTATACAAAATACTTAGGGTAAATTATGCTGACACTTAAATAATATTTTCTCTTATAATATACAAAATTCGTGGGAACTGCTGCTAACTCAGCGTTGCTGACCAAAAATGGTATCAAATGATGAAAAGTTTCCCGCGGTGTTGTTTTCCAGTTAGGTGCATATGTACGCAATTGTACAAACTCGATTGGAGGAACATTCGAAGATCATTCCGATGCAGATCTTAGGTAGAAGTGACAGCCATCAGCCGAAGAAGTACTGACTTAAGGATGTGCGGACAGTTCAAAAGTTGTCCTTGCCCTTGGAATCTGTTTACATGAAGGAGATGCGGGAGATGATACCTGAGCGGTCCACCACTTCAATCACACAGTAATGTACAATGCGGTATTCTCATCGCGCTACATAATCAGCGACTCATACTTCTAAAAAGAGTCCGAGAAGAGAGTAAGAACGATCCACTCGCATTTAGGACCAGGCTGGGATGTAAAAAAAAGCAACACAAGCGGACTGTACCATACAGTGAAATCCTGAGGCTGCAAATACTTTCACGAGATGATGCGGCAACACTACATTTTGAAGCATCACGGACGGCATTGGTAAAGATTATATCGAATCGCCAAAGGAGTTCGTGCTAAAGGCATCCTGGAGGCGACTGTGAAGAGAGAAGGAAATGCGTTCAATAGCGGCTTGTTGTGGAAGTACGACGACACAGTTCTGCCGGATAGCTATCCCGGGGCTCTTGAGAGGTTTAGGTGCCTAGAAAAGAAGATGTCGTTCGACACTTCTCTGCTTCAAACAACTAAAGGGCAGATCAACGATTTGTTGGCAAAGGGCTATGCCAAAAAGCTCACTGAGCCAGAGATTCACGACCGGCAGTTTGTGTGGTATTTACCGACGTTTATCATGAGGAACCAGAATAAGGCGGAAAAGGTAGTGTGCGATGCAGCTGCCCAGACACAGGGTGTGTCACTGAACAGCATGCTGCTAATGGGTCCAGATAAGCTAAGAGTCCTGACAGAAGTTCTTCAGTCGTTCCGAATACATCGAACAGCTATAGCTGGGGACATAGAAAAAATGTTCACCGTGCATAAGAAGATCAACAGTCTTAGAGGTTCTTGTGGCGCTTTGGTAAATCGGATCGAGATCCAGATATTTACGTGACGCAAGTGCTGATATTTGGAGCAACGTGTTAGCCAAGCATTGCACAACATGTGAAAATATGAATGATAGGCAGTTCGCCAATACCTTTCCCCGAACAGAGGAAGCGATAATTCCAAAACGAAGCAAATGGTGATCAACAATAGGTAAGACTATAATTTAAGAATGTTAATTGCTGGGGATCAACAATAGGTAAGACTATAATTTAAGAATGTTAATTGCTGGTGAGATCGGTGAACAAATTGAGGAAATGAAATACCTAGTGGTAATTATTGATAACAAGCTTAATTTCAATAAACATGTAGATTATATGTGTAAAAACTTGAAAGGCGGCAGGCACATACGAACGACCAGTTGTGAGGCTGGCAGTGCTAGACGTCAGAAAGCTAGAGGAAGGTGAAGCAGCAGCGGAGGCGCCCGCTCCACTACGGAGGAAAAATGTTGCTGACAGCGCTGAAAGAGCTGAACGCAGCCGGTCGCATCCACCGGGCAGACACCTCGATGACATCGAAGTCCTTTGTCTGCCGAACAGGGGTTGATGCTATCGAATCCTAGTCGATGATGTGATTGTATTCTTCATGAGACCGTCGACTTACTTAGGTGACGCTACAGTTCGGGGAGAGACCGTCGACGTGCACACAGAAAAAAATTACTTGAATTTTACATGTAAAAAATTAAAGAAAATCAAACAAACAAGATTCCCTGAGAAAATCAAGTGGTACAATCTTGACAAAAAAAAGAACCGACTTTTGTTTTCGTAATGAAAAATTACCTCTCTAACACCACTAACGGAGATGAGGTTGAAGAGTGGAGCGCACAAAATATGTGGAATTCCCTACACCAAACTTGCTTAAAGAAGGCCAAGTCACTGCCAGGAGCTCCAAAGGTCACAACCAACACGTAAAAGAAACAAGGTGGTGAAGCTAAAGAAGTGATAAATAAGAAGCGGGTGTTAAAGCTTGGTCAAAGTCGTCCTACGTAGAGACGAAAAAGCACGCCTCGAAGTGCAATTCAGATGTTAGAAGGAAAAAGCGAAGAAGTGCGCCCAGATTCAAGCAGAGAGTATGGAGGACCTGTATCGGGAACTAGAGAAAATATCTTCCCCGATTGCTGATGCAAACCAGGCTATGCAGAAGCTGCGACGATACAATATGAACAAGAGCGCAACCATCTTCAAAAAAGCCGCCCAAAGAAGGAGGAATGCTCAGGAGATTCGATCGCCAAAGTTCATTAATAATGTTCATGGCCAGCTTCTTGTAGATGACGGCAAAACTATGCAGAGGTGGCGGCAGTGTGGCGAACGACTCTTGAATGAGCAGTTTCCCTGTGTACACTTTCTAGGAGCCACCCCTAACTGTTAAGAAATACCCGACATTACAGTCGAAGAAGTCAGTGAGGTGGTCAAATACTCAAAAAAACCAAAATTGGTTGGGCCAGGCAAGATGCCCTTCGAGTTCTGCAAAAAGATGGGATACATCAGATTCAGATGGCTCAGAATTCTCATCTCCAGATTTATGAGAAGTGATTCAATGCCGAATCAATGGTATACTTCTCCCTTTGAACATATGCAAAACTGTGATACTACCGTTCGAACAAGCTGCTGTCACACACCATGAAGATCATTGAGCGGGTAATAGGTGGCCGAGTGTGAAAAATAATACGGCTAAATCAACCGCAGATGCAATCCAAAGTATAAGAATAGTAATGGGAAAACATTGCGATTCCTTACATTATTTGCACATTGTATTGATCGACTTTGAACATGTATGAAAGAGCAAAGGCAAGAGTGATATGCTCCGCTGGACTAACCGAAGAATTCCCAATCAAAGTCGGGGTGGACAAGGGCAGTGTCTTAAGTCATTTGCTCTTTATTACAGTCCTTGACTATCTACTTGAAGGTAAAGTGACGGACCCCAAAATACATTAATTATTCCTCACTGACGATGGAGCCATCATAAGTGAAGATCCTTCGTCTCTGCAACGAGCGCTTGATGTGTGGGTGGACGTTTCGGAGGGAAATGGGTATCGCATTAGTTCAAAAAAGACAGAGCACTTGTACTGTCTGTTCTCTGATCCACTCAGGCCTGTTCCAGACATTTATTTGAATGGAACAGTGCTTCCGAAGTACGAAAAGTTCAAATATCTGGGATCTATGATCAATAGCAAAGCAACCTGTGATAACGACATCAATCATCGCGTAAGCGTAGAGTGAATGATGTGACTAGAAAACTTCGCTAATTTCTGTGACCGAAAACTACCCCCTAAGTTGAAAGGAAGGCTCTACACCGCAGTTGTGCGTCCAGCGCTCACATACGGTTGACAATGATAAACAATGTACAAAACTATGAGAGTAAATTAAAGGCAGCTGAGATGAAGATACTTCGCAAGACAACAGGAGTAACAAAGCTTAAATGAATAAGAAGTTCGAAGATCGGTGGAAGGAAACGATCTTGACAAAAAATAGAGCGCGACTGGCTCAGCTGGTATTGCCACGTTCAAAGAAAAGATTATTTGAACCCTGTTAAGAAAGCAATATCCAAAGACATTCCGAGGCAGGGGAGGCAGGCCCATAAACGCCTGAATCACACAAATGTAACGACACTGGCATTTCATTGGCCTCAGTAACCAGGTGATCCGAAATCGGGATGACTGCCGATATTTTCTGAGGTCGAATAGGCGAACCTCACAGGCAGATCAGTAGAAATGCTGTGAAGTGAAACGGATATGATCCTTTGTTTTCGGATCATAACCTCGCCGAAATGGGAAGAAGAAAAACTACAAGATATCTTATCTTCTAATTAAATATTTAAAATTATGATTACAAATACATACATACATATATTTTCAATGGGCTAATCCTTAATGAGGGTCCCGGCGGTAGGATGCTCAGATGTACCCTCTCCTTCTCCAACCATCTATTTATAGGCCTGTCGGGGAGTCGCCTACCTGATGGCACAGCAATCATGCCACGTCTTGGAAGCTGGTCTGGGGGCATACGCAATACGTGACCAAACCATCGAAGCATAGATAGTTCCGTTCGGAGAAGTAACTGCTCAACATTGAGCACCTCGTGTACTTTGGTGTTGCGCACTCGATCCCTACGAGTTATTCCAGCAACACCGTGAAGGAACCTCCTTTCGGTCACTACCCAAATTTCATGACCATATGTGAGAGATGGAATATACACCGAGTTAAAAACCGATAATTTAGCTAGTTCGGCATTCCTTATAACAGATTGGCCAAGCTCTCTCAAAATTTATCCAGCCTGACCAATTCTACAGGATAACTTAGCATTGCTCTTCTCATCACTCGTGAATAAAACCTCGAGTTACGTAAACTTTTCCATCTGCTTCAGTCGGAATCCACCAACATGCATAGTGCACTGAAGGGGTGTTTCGGAAATGACCATTACTTCGGACTTGTCCACGTTGATCTTCATCCCTATCATCACAAACGGCTACAAACCTTTCGAGTGTGCGCTGAAGTTCGGTTTGAGATGACCCAAGGATGACCAAATCATTCACAAAAAGCAAATGAGTAATCCTTAAATCTTAAGGAGTCCAAAGTTCGGTTTGAGAGGACCCAAGGGTGAAGTTAGCACACTGGATTCTGCACGCGCACCGAATAAATGCAATGTAAGCATACGCGCTGCAAAATGCAGACATTCATCGGGTGCATCGGCTGGGATAGTATTTCGTCCGAAATACTTTCCCATGCACACTTAGTGCTGACAGAAATATTTTCCCATGCATATTAAAAGCTGAGGTTGCAGGTTGAATTTATAAATAGTACTGTAAGGCAAAATTGTATTTAGCTTTTTAAGTGGTGTTTAATAAAGAGGTTCTGACCTCCGAAAAAATATTTTTTTCCTTTTATTTGCGATAGAATCGTTAACTGTGGCCCGAGCAGGGACACGCGGTAATTTAGTAAAAATAATATTAATCCACGAAAAAAAAGGACATAAAAGTGCAAACGTGATAGTGAAAGTGTACCGCAGTAGGCCGCTACAAAAGAGTCAGAAACTCTACGAAGCGGTCAAAAAGGATCCATACACCCCTTCCATTGTACATTGGCGTTGAAGGTGCGAACGAGAGTAAGCCGCTACAACAGAGGATATCTACGAAGCAGCTAAAGTGCTAAAGAAGAAGATAATCACCAAATCAACCAGTCCAGCGTCCGAAGAACCCGAAGACATGTTCAGAATTATAATCCTCATGTAAGTGCACCACTTTAAACTCGAATAGTTAACCGAAAAAATTGTTAAAATTGTCAACTTGTACAATATTTAAATAACTTTAATGTGATACTGAAACCATTTAAAAGAGAAGAATAGTGTATGTTGTTAAATTTGCCAAAATTTTACTGAAATATTTTTAACGCGAATTTGCAACCACCTAAATGTCAAAAAGAACAAATTCTAACCTGTGTATAATAAAATTAAATATATAATAAAATATAATAGATTTAAGAATAAATAAATGTCACACAACACAATCTTTTAATATATTAAAGTAAAGAATTGATTAACGTATATCGGTCCTATAAAAATAAGAGTTTAACTCCATAAATTGGCAATATGGATAGGATCGAAAACGTAATCACACAGCTTTCCGGGGCCTGTAAATGCCCAGATAGAGAAATCAAAAGAATTGGAGCGAAGGCTAGCGTCCCTTGAAGTCGCAGCAACTACAAACAACCCAACACAACGTCGAAAGCATTTTGAGGGATTATGAAATACTAAAAGAGAAGCCCATCTATAGGGCAATATTGCAGAGCATCCGTCAAAGAATAAGAGGCGGAGCTGATGCTGCTCTTATTTCGTACAACATTTTCGATGACGACTGGTCGACCATCAAAATTTGCTTGTCTTTACATTACGCTGACAAAAGGGATGTGAGAACGCTCGAACATCAGCTCAGCACTCTTTCGCAAGGAAGTTTAAGCATCGACGAATACTATGCTAGCGTGAACTATCAGTTCTCGCTTATCATAAATAAGCTCAAAACGGAAGAGTATAGTGCCGAAACCGTAAGAGTATTAATAGACAATTACAGACACCGAGCTCTCGACGTCTTCATAAGAGGACTGAACGGGGAGCTGTCTAAAATTTTAATGATTCAAAAGCCAAAGACGCTACCTGAAGCATACGCATCTTGTCTAGAGATGCAAAATTTAAACTTCAGAAACGTGGCAATACGCACGAAGAGCAATTACCACATAACTGCTCCATTAAACCAGATAGCAATGCCACCCAGACAGGAGCGACAACGGTCGCTCCCACCTCAACATCCACATAGACCTCTGCCACCGCAACAAAGGAACTAAGCATATAATGCGCAGCACCAGCAGCAACAAAAAAATCGCTACCAGCCCCCACGGCCTCAGAAAAGCTATCTACCACCGCGACCAGCCGGATCTAAGCCTCCAATGCCCATGTCCGTAAACCAGTCTGTTCAATCAAGACAGGTTGATTACTTAAATAGACCAGTCCCCAATCGTCCCGCAAAATCTGGCCCCTACCAGTCTTATAATCAAAACAGCCCATTCAGGAATCATTCGGACAACCACCCTCAAAAACAGCAGAGGTTGTATAATACAGAAACTCAGGAAGAAGAACAGTACCAAGATGAATACGAACAAGAATTCGATGAGGGGTGCACGAATCTCAGCTACGACGCAGAAGATCCAGAGAAAGAAGCAACTGGAACCGACGTAAATTTTATGACAAATGCCTCTCTAGCATACCCTACATAAGGTATGTTAACAGGGATGGCTCCATTCTCAGATTCCTTGTCGACACTGGGGCCAATAAAAATTTTATAAGACCTGAACTAGGTGTCAATGCAAAACCGGTACAAAAACCCTTTAAGATCCAGTCAGCTGGAGGTGATATACGAATAGACAGGAAGGTGTCTGGGAAATTCTTTGAGAAGGCGGGGAACAACACTATTCTGGATTTCATCGTACTGCCCGTCTTGAAAACATTCGACGGTATCATCGGCGATGATACACTCAAGCAATTGGAAGCTATCATTGACAGAAAAAACAACATCTTGACTATCAACCCAGGCATAAAAATTCGCCTAGAGGAGAAGAAGTCAGTCCAAGTCAATAATATAGAAGTTAGGGATGAGCATTTACCCGACAAGACCAAAATAACCTGAAGTGCATTATCGACAGACATAACAAGGTTTTTGGGCCAATCAGTGATACCGAATTCATCGATACAAATATAAGAGCTGAAATCAGGACCTCAACAGAAGAAGCCATTTATACGAAATCTTACCCGTATCCAGTCAATCTAAGATCCGAAGTGGAATCCCTAATACAAAAATTGCTGCAAGATAGTATCATAAGGCGGTCGAAAAGCCCGTACAATTCCCCTTGTGGATAGTCCCGAAAAAACCTGACGCCTTAGGAGAAAGGAAGTATAGAGTCGTGATAGACTACAAAAGGCTCAATGCAGTCACAATATCCGACACCTAGCCGATTCCAGACATCAACAGCACCATCGCCAGTCTGGGAAATTCGGAGTTCTTTACTACCCTAGACCTAACCTCAGGGTTTCACCAAATTCGGATGAGAGAGGCAGACATTCCCAAAACTGCCTTTTCTGCCATGAATGGGAAGTAATAATTCACTAGACTCCCATTCGGACTTAAGAACGCACCAGCGATTTTTCAAAGGACCATAGATAATGTCCTGAAAGCCCACATAGGTAAAATATGTTATGTCTACATTGATGACATTATCATATTCGGTGGGAATGAGGAAGAACACCTTAGGAATGTTGAAATTGTGCTATCTGTATTAGAACAGGCAAATCTCAAGGTAAATTTAGATAAGCCACAATTTTTAAAACGAGAAACCGAATTTTTAGGATACCTTATAACAAATAAGGGTATACGACCCGATAGGAAAAAGGTTGACGCAATTCATAAGGTTGACGCAATTCAATAATTCGAGCTTTCAAAAATCTCAAAGAGCTTTTAACATCATCCGTGATTCTAATATTTCCCGACTTTGAGAAGCCCTTCATCTTAACAACAGATGCCTCGAATACTGCGATAGGCGCTGTACTTTCTCAGGGAGAACTCGGAAAAGACAGGCCAATTACCTACATCTCTAGATCGCTCAGCGGGGCAGAGGTGAACTACGCCACCAATGAGAAGGAGATGCTGGCGACCGTCTGGGTTCTTGACAATCTGAGAAACTACCTTTACGGAGCAAAGAAGATACGGATTTTGACCGACCATCAGCCGCTGACTTTTGCACTGAGCAACCGCAATACGAATGCGAAACTGAAAAGGTGGAAAGCGCGAATCGAAGAATACAACTATGAGCTAACCTACAAGCCGGGAAAAACAAATCTTGTGGCCAACGCGTTGTCTAAATTGAAAACAGAAGCCAACAGCTTAACATCGGATTCACAAACTATGCACAGCGCCGAAGAAGATAACTCGGACTTGATCCCTCACTGTGAAGTTCCACTGAATGTGTTCAGGAATCAGTTAATCATCTCAGAAGGACGTGAAATGTCTGTGTATGAAGAACCGCATCCGACGTTCCATAGACATTATATTCGACTGGAAAAAGTCACGAGAGAAAACCTGACATAGACCTTGAAGAAAAAATTAAACCCAAACATTATCAATGGGATTAAGATACTGGAAACACACATTCCACTCCTTCGGGACATCTATAAGGAAAACTTTAGTAAGTTTAAGATTCGTATTACACAAAGAATAGTGGAAGATCTGCGCAACGAAGAAAACAAGATGAGAATCATTCAAGAGGAGCATAACAGAGCTCATCGCAACGACCGAGAGAACAAAGAAATCCTGGAAAGATACTACTTCCCGAAAATGAGCAGTTTGATAAGGAAATTCACGAGGAACTGCGAAATATGTAAAACGAATAAGTACGACAGGCACCCTTCAAAACTGGATTTCCAAGAAACACCTATTCCTACCTATCCGACAGAAATGGTTCATGTAGACATTTTCGAAATGGACAGAGAGAAATTTATAACGTGTGTCGACAAGCTGTCAAAATTCGCAAAGTTCTTTCATATCAAAGAAAAATCGGCGCTCTATCTACGAAAAAAGATAATTAAGATCCTGCACTATTTCACGGTACCCCGATCCATAGTAACTGACAACGAAAGGAGTTTCGTAAGTCCGATCATTTCAAACTACATTAAATCTCTTGGTATTAAAATCTACTTGACTCCACCCCAAAAGAGTGAAGTAAATGGAACGGTGGAAAGGGTCCACTCAACCATCATAGAAATCACCAGATGTCTTCGGAAGGAGTATCCTGATTTGACCCTAAAGGAGATTATAGATATTGCTGTCGATCGCTATAATAACACCATACATACTGTTACAAAAAGGAAACCGAGCGACATATTCCTCGGAAGAAGCCAACGGATCAAATACCGTAATCTCGTCGACTTCCAATTCAAAGTAAACGAAGATCTCTCCGAACTAATTAAAAGAAATCAGAAGAGGAAAAATATCAGAGAAAACCGTAAGAGGAATGCACCAAAGACTTACCAACCCGGAGAGGTAATCTACGCAGCGGTAAAACGTCGAGACGGTAAAGAGAAACCTCTATATACAAAAGAAAAGGTTCTACGTGACAATAAGGTTACAATTATTACGGAAACCGGGAAAAAGATCCATAAATCCCACATTAAAAACATTACTGAGTAGAACAACTTTTCTTCTCGTTCCAGGCTAATCCAAGGAGTGGCATTTGGGGCGGTCAATGTATTTGAACATAATACACCTATAGTGACAGTAAAATTAGGAAATGGCAGAATCATCAGCGGAACATTTAAAATAGTACACATTATCAATTTGAAGGAATATGAGGATATAATCAACACACTCGCACCCACAATAAAAAACCAAATAAACAAAGCCAGTATTCTACGACCGCAGCTAATCCACCAGCTCGAACGCATCGAAGAATCATTAGTAAAGTTACACGGCAGACGATTAAGAGAAACAAGATCGATCAATTGGATTGGTTCCGCCTGGAAATGAATAGCTTGCACACCCGACGCGACGGATTGGGACAATCTATTGAAAAGTCAAAATACAATAATAGAGAATAATAATGACCAATATAAAATAAACGAACGCCTGATGATGGTTACTCGAAGGTTAGTAGACGATTACAACAAAGTAGTCGGAAGAATAAAGAGTAGCAGCATCGACAAATACGAGCAAATGCTCTACAACAAGCTTACAATAATCAAAAAGGAACTCAATCAAGTGGCATCAGCGGTGCAATTAGCAAAGAGAGGAATCGTCAACACCAATCTCTTGGACAAGCAAGAAATCCAAGACGTGCTTTCTTAAATAGGAACTCTTCCGTCTGAAACTGAAGTAGAGGCCGTCGAGTATGCGGAACCGATTATGCTACAAAGGGAATCACTTTTGCTTTATGTCATATCTCTACCAAAAACCAGAGCAAAAGAATCAATCACGTGATGATCAAATCGACTGTCCACAATAATAGGAGAATCCACCTTGACACCAGCGAACTTCTTTTGGCTCGTGATGAAATGTACGGTATTAAGGAAGCATGTGCAAAAATGCGAGGCACAATAATCTGCAATGAATATCGAGTCCAGATGCTGTCCACTGAACATTGCATTAATCAACTAATAAGAGGGAAAAATGCGATGTGTGATTATCAGTTCCAGAAAAAACATGTCATTGAACTCCTTACTCAAAACACAGTTTTCCTAATGAATTTTAACGGAACTCTTAAACATTCTAATGAAACCAAGGTGCTTAACGGGACATTCCTAGTACAATTTGATAATGATACCATAACCATCAATGAAAACAACTATACCAACAAGGAAATAACGACCTTCCATATTTTGCCACCTATAATCCAACAAAACATAACCGTAAAAGACATAGAATTGGACCTAGAATTTTTGCATGGTTTACATTTAAATAATATTAAAAAGCTAAACGAATTTTCCATTGTAACCAAATCAGTTATATTCATATACTTGTTAATCATAATTATTTTCTTCATAGTATATAAGCATAAATGTAAAAAAATAAAACAACCTGTACAAGTTCAACTATCTCCAGTAATACCACAAGCAAATGATTTTTACCCCCCGCCAATCCTAAGTATTTGACCTGCGGGTCGCAGTTTTAAGGTGGGAGGAGTTAGCACACTGCATTCTGCACGCGCACCGAATAAATGCAATGTCAGCACACGCGCTGCAAAATGCAGACATTGATCGGGTGCATCGGCTGGGATAATATTTCGTCCGAAATACTTTCCCATGCACACTTAGTGCTGACAGAAATATTTTCCCATGCATATTAAAAGCTGAGGTTGCAGGTTGAATTTATGAATAGTACTGTAAGGCAAAATTGTATTAAGTTTTTTAAGTGGTGTTTAATAAAGAGGTTCTGACCTCCGAAAAAATATTTTTTTCCTTTTATTTGCGATAGAATCGTTAACTGTGACCAAATCATTCGCAAAAAGCAAATGACTAAACCTTGCTTTTTGGGTCCTCTCAAACCGAACTTCACCGCGCACTTTGAAACATTCTCCGCCATAGCTGCGCTGCAATTTCCAGTCCATACATACAAAGAAAAGAAGAGGTGACAAGACGCACCCTTGGCGGAGTCCAACGCCCAAAGTGAAAGGTATTGATTTAACACCGTTTATTCGAACACAGCTTCTACAGTTTGTATATAACGACTGAACCGCCCTTAACAGCGAACCATCAATCCCATACTCCTGCAGAACACGCCTGAGTTTGCCTCGAAGAACCCTATCATATGCTTTTTCGAAATCCACAAAACAAGTGTGGACAAATAACAAATATTATATTAAATTAAAAAAAACCTAAACAATTTTGGATTAAATAAAAATTAATTAAATTAAATTTACGCTTCACAAACATAGCATTTATGCGGTTGTTAGGTCTGATTTGACAATGCTAAAAATAATTTTCTGCGAAATGTGCCTGGTGATGTAGTGCTTTTTAATTTCTGTGGAAGGTAATTCCACAGCCGAATTGTTTGGACAAAGAAGGACCGCTGTCCAATAGTGTGTTCAAAACCCGGTACATATTATTAACTTCAACCCTCTGCGTGACTGAGCAAAAAATAGCATTTCACGGAAGTAATTATACTCTGTCCAACATAAATTGGCAGTACAGGGAAGATAGGGATGTTTGTCTCTCATTCGCACTCTTTTGTTTTCCGTAAGGTGCTATTCTAACAAAAGCTCTTACAGGGTTTCCGTAGTAAGCATTTCACATTAGCAAAAATGTTCGTTTAATTTATTTTATTTATAAAAAACTAGCTGGTTGTACCCACTTCGCTGGGTCTTTAAATGTGCGATTTCAAGTACACTTCTTTAGAGCACTCTCCGTTTTGTCATTAAAATAGTTCACCCTCTAATCCTTTATGAAGGTCGCGAGGGTAGGATAATTAGGTGCACTCTCCATTATTTTTGAACCTCCGCCGTCGACTCCAACTCATCTCTCTTACACTATAGGTAAGTTTGACCTTCCTTATAACAGATTCACCAAACTCTCTCAAAATTGATCCAGTTTGACCATTTCTACTGGGTAACTCGGCATTGCTTTTTCCATCACTCGTGAATAAGACCCCGAGATACTTAAACGTATCCACCTGCTTCATTGAGACTCTACAAGCATGCAGAGTGTACTGAATAGGCGTTAGGGAAACAATCAATACTTCCGTCAAACGACCAAGGATGACCAAATCATCCCCAAAGAGAGGATGACTAATCCTTAAGTCCCCCACTTTGCAACATTCTCTGCCACAGCTGCACTGCAGCATCCAGTCCATATATACAATGAAGAGGCGAGGTGACAAAAGGCACCCTTGGCACCCTGCCCAACCCCCACAATGAATGGTATTGATTTACCGCCATTTACCCGATCACAGCTTCTATAATTTGTATATATGTATATGCCGAATCGCCTTTATCATAGCCTAACACATGATTTCGCCAAATACACAAAACATGTGTATACACGTTCAGCATGCTCCCAGGCCTTTTCAAGAATCATTCTGAGTGTATAACTGGTCGGTCCTGCTTCTACCGGGACGAAAAACGCATTGTTCATCCTCTGAACTATCCTCAACCAAAGCTCTGGCACGTGTCTCTAACACTTTAGCAAAGACTTCCAAGGATACTTAAAATAAATATACCCTTGCAGTTGGCGCAATTTCTTGTCCCCTTGTTTACAAAGAAGGACAATCACTCCCATTTGCCAATCACCAGGTGTTTCACCGCATTCCTATGCCACTTTAATGGCACGTGAGAGTCATTGCACTCACTCTTTACCAAAAGCCTTTAGCATTTCTCGCCGGATTTCATCCAAACCGGTAGATTCGCCAACTTTTAGCGATTTGATCGCCAAAATCTCGACCATGGGTCTATCATCTTCCTGATGACATGGCTTGTTCGGGATTGAGCAATTCTGAAAAGTGCTCGCTTCATCTCCATCACTCATTGGAAAGCAGTGTACCGTCTTGAAGCACTTCTTCTTACGCGTTGATTTCGATTTTCACGTTTTGAGTTGTTTGATTTGCTCGACGATTTCTCATTGTTAACTGAGCCGTTTCATTTGCCGCCTGTCTTTCTTCTTGTGTTTGTGATGCACGAATGTCTAAAAACTGCTAAATAAATGTTAACTAAGACCACCTTACCACTGGTGGGGGGTGGTTATAATCAACAAATAAAAACACAGTTTTCGCTTGGAGTTGTCGTATTCAACTTCACCTTTAAATTTTATTTCACCCCTTTTTATACAAAATACTTAGGGTAAATTATGCTGACACTTAAATAATATTTTCTCTTATAATATACAAAATTCGTGGGAACTGCTGCTAACTCAGCGTCGCTGACCAAAACTGGTATCAAATGATGAAAAGTTTCCCGCGGTGTCGGTTTCCAGTTAGGTGCATATGTACGCAATTGTACATTCTGCCGGGCCGAGCTGGCTTATATGTTGAAGTCCGAAGTTGTAAACCTCCTTGTAGCAGGTACTGGGCTTGCTGGGCCGTTATGGTTCTTCTTCTTTTACGTTGCCACACTATATATGCTACGATGGTGATGAATAAACCGCCAATCAGGCTGTAGGAAATGCTGTAGTGCACGTGGTGGCTCATTGAATTAACTGGCAGTTCCTCGCTGTTTTTAAGATCTACTATCCGTTTGTTTAGGGTGTCATACTCTTCATTGTTGCTCTGGAGACTGGGATGTGCAATCACCAAAGGTTTTGAAGTATTTGTTCGGTCGTTTACTAATATTTCTGTGATGTTTGTGGCAGGAATAAAGGCTGTATTAAGCCTGCTGGACATACCTTCGTAGGCTGTTATGCTCATCGTATCCTGTTTGAGGATGCAGTTTGACTCTAATGTTATAATACCATCGTCTTGTAGCGAAACTTCTAGGATTCGTCTTCCGCAGATTATGTTAAAGATGTACTTCCTGTCCAACACGTATATCCAACTATTTGCACTATTTAACTGGATCCAGATAGGAGATGGTTTTATGCTTCGCAGCTTGCAAAACGGTGATAAGTCCGTGGTGTGAGTGAGTAGGTCCATTTCACATCTACTGACGTTGGATTGACGATTAAACATGGGATGTTGTTGTTGGCATAAGTATCTGTCGCTGATTATTGTACATTTACTGAGCTCATCTCTTGTCAGTCTATAGTATGACTCTCTCAGTAAGTTGACTACTAAGTAGTCTAGTGATGGTTCAATGAAGATGAATTCATTTCTATGCGGTGTCGGTACTGGTATAACCTTGAACATTTCATAGTCTTCTGACTTGATTAGTGGAAGTCTGATGTCGAATATGACGTTCTGTTGCGTTCTTCGGGCCTTCGCTGATAGCAGCCTGTAGAGTGCTAGCAGATTTGAATCCATTCGGTCTTCTGCGACAGACAGCTGTGGGGGTAGGTGTTTTCTTATCCACTCAAGCTGTGCACGAAGTTGGTCTGGCGTTAATATAAGCGGATTAACTTTAGCGTGATGAAGATCTGTTAAGACGTTCAATAACGAATTTTGAACTTGTTGATAATTTACCATTGCTAAAGTGGTATATGTTGATATAGCTAAGAACTTCTGTTCTGCCGCCGTGTGGTTGCTAGTTTTCGTTATATAGCTTTTCAAGTTTTCTATGTTGTTATGAAATACTTGGAGTTGCGCAGTCACGGCTTGTGTATTTTTCTGCAAGAAATCAGCATGAGTAAATGTTTCTCATTCAATCGTGTTTGTTGAATCTGCTCCTCGTAATGCTCCGCATATGACTCGTCTAAAACCCCAAACAGCTTGTTCGCTACCGTTCCAACGAAGTCAAATGGTGATCGTTTCATTCTAGTGATTGGGTCTCTTCCAGCTCCTTGTTTTAATAGGAGGTCGTTGTTGCCTTTTATAATTGTCAGTTGGTGATTGAATTGTTGAATTATGTCGTGTGTCAGTATATCACCGCCTTTCATTTTGCAGAATTTGTTCATCTCGTTAATCAATTTTTCGAACCCTGAAAGTTCTCGCCAGTAGTCCGTCATATCATAATATGCGATTATTCTCCAGTCATTCATAATGAGGTTAATGTTCCCAATTTTTTCAAAGTATATTCCCGGGCGATTTCTAAATGGTGTTATCTTGAAACCTTCAGGTTCTGCATCTGATGCTGTTGCGCACTGGACCCGTAAGCATTGTGTCGTTTAGGCTTACTCCTGAACTCATTCGTGACGACCCATCAAAGACAACGCGAACCTTGGTTGAAGAGCTGTCTGGTTTGATGACTGCATGGTGCGGTATGTAGTACACTTTTTTCGTTGATTCCACAATAGCCGTTGGGTTGACTTCTTCCATGTGTCCGAGCTCAATATATTCCCGTATGAATTGTACGTAGTCATCATGTAGTTGCTTATTTTTAGAAAACTTTTTCTCAATCTGGAGAAATCGAGCTAGCGCTCTGTCTCTTGATTCGCCCGACTTGCATGTGTCTTCTTTGAACGGTAATCGAACAATGTACCTTCCTTCTTCGTCCCTTTTGTGTGTTGTCCTGAATATTTCTTCGCATCGAGTTTCTTCTTCCGAGAAACCTATTTGTTCTTGTACTTCTTCTATTTCCCAAAATGATTTAAGTTGATCATTTAGCTCTGTGTTGGATATTAAGCAAACTGTTGCTTCGTGTGTCTTGGAGCGATGTTGAATATTTCCAGATAATATCCAGCCTAATTGAGTATTTTGTGCGACTGGGGTTCCGTGGTTGCCTTTAATCACACCCTCCAGAATTATGTCTTGGAATACATCAGCTCCTATTAGTACATCTATGGCCGCCTTTTTGTTGTATGCTGGATCCGCCAAGGG
Organism: Brachypalpus laphriformis; assembly: GCA_945910035.1. Taxonomy (NCBI): domain Eukaryota; kingdom Metazoa; phylum Arthropoda; class Insecta; order Diptera; family Syrphidae; genus Brachypalpus; species Brachypalpus laphriformis. Next base: position 104,275,212 of record OX246754.1, on the reverse strand, counting down.
TAAATGTTTAATATGATCCCAATCCTTGGTTGTAAAGGATTCTTCCGGTAGTAGTCTTGTAAGATTGTTCAGTACCAAGAATTCTCCCCATGATTGAAATTCAGATGGGTATATGGACTGAATTTGTAGCTCAACCTTACTGTTTGCCGTTCCTGCATGCGTTGCTCCTAAACCAGTAATGGAAGCATTTGCTCGTTTCCGTTGTAGTTGCAGCCGTTGTACGGCATCTTCAGTGATGAAGGATGACTGCGAGCCCTGGTCGATTAGAGCTCTGAGGAAGTAATCACATCCCTTCCAATTAGTTTTTACCACTGCTGTTGCCAATAACGTTTTCTTGCACTGTTTGTTAGTAGACAAATTTGTTTGCGGATGTTGAGATTGCCTATCCAAATAGGAAATGTGGAGTAGTGTGTGATGACGCTGGTGACATATTTGACAGTTCTTGGCCGATGGACATCTTGATGTATCATGGTTTGGCTTGAAACAATTTTTGCACAGTTTTTCTTTTTGGATCACCTCATTTCTTTGCGTCACTGACATTTGAATAAATTTGCTGCATGTGTGAAGCCAGTGTGTGCCATTGCATGCCTTGCAAAACGGAGTTACAGTCGTGTAGAAATTCTTCAGGAATCCTTTCCTATTGTTGAATGGTTTTTTGTCCTTTGGGCTGTCCCCTCTTTTCCTCTTTTCTTCTAAATTGTCCAGGGCATGGAACTTGTTCTCAAGAAATGTAAAAAACTCGTTCAGTGGTTGCAAATCTTTGGGTTTTTTCAAAGACTGTTCGTACGCCTTTCTCGTTTCGTTGTCCAGTTTCTGTGAGATGATATACAGTATTATAGGGTCCCAGCTCTTCGTATCAATGTTCAGTCCCTTTAAAGCATTGACACACTACATCGAAGTGTCGTGTAGTCTTTCTAAATTGTCTGCTGATTCGAATTGGCACTCCTTTTGGTTAATTAGTGCCTGAATTTGTGCATTCACTAACATTCGAATGTTCTCGTATATATTTATCATAGCTTCCCTTGCCGTCTCATAGTTATTATCCGTTATCTGCAGATGCTGTATGATCTTAGCTGCTTCGCCCGTCACGTTTGTTTTTAGATAATGCATCTTCTGAGCTTTCCCAAGTTTGTCGTTTTTATGTATAGCTTGCTCAAATAGATCAAAAAATGACTTCCATTGCTTATAGTCACCATTGAATGTTGGCAACTTTAACACGGGCAATTTCAGATCGTGAGTCATATTTTCTGTCGTGCCGTCTTGCCTCGTACTGACTGCATGTTGGATCTCAAATGTGTCGATCTTCTTTTGTATGTTCACCATCACATCTTCGTAAATTTCCTCTAACTCTTCGTGCTCGTTCATGTACTCATCATTGGTCATTTCGCCTGCATGCTCTATGATGTCATTATGCGTTTTTACTATATTCATCCATTGGCTTTGAATTGCCTGTTGTTTATGGACATAGTATGCTTTTGACGTCTGCGATGTTTTCTCCATCCTATCCATTGATCTGAAGAATGCTTGTTGTTTTGCTTTTTGACGTTCCATTCTTCTTTCTTGCTCTTTGTCTTGCTGGTCTTGAACGTTGTTCGGCGATCTTCTATTTCCAGATATTGAAGGCGTAGTTATTGGTCTAGCTGTGTCCGAGTTGTCAGCTAGTCCTACTTGTCTTGGTAGTGGAAGTGGGTCTACGTTCTGAACCTTAGATTCTTCTTCTAATATCTCCTTCAGCTTGCCTTCTAACTTACTTCGTATTGTCGTCATCGTTGCTTCTACTTGTTTGTAGAAGTTTGCTTTGATGTATGGATGTTTTTCGCTGAAATGCTCGTGCTTTCGTATTTGTTCATCTCCATTCTGAAACTCCTTTCAGTGATGGTTGAGGTCGTCTAGTCGTTCTTTGACGAATTGCTTTGTTCGTCTTACCTTGGGCTCCTTCGTGTACTTTTCGGATATCTTTTTTATCCATTCAGCCGTCTCTCTCTGCTGTTGAGCCAAATCGCCTACGCTTGCCATTTTTCTTCTCTCTTTTTCTCTTATCTCATTTACTCTTTACTATCACTGTTCACTTCACTACTTTCAAAACTTACTGGTATCTTAATAACTCGAAGGACCAAATGTCTAAAAACTGCTAAATAAATGTTAACTAAGACCACCTTACCACTGGTGGGGGGTGGTTATAATCAACAAATAAAAACACAGTTTTCGCTTGGAGTTGTCGTATTCAACTTCACCTTTAAATTTTATTTCACCCCTTTTTATACAAAATACTTAGGGTAAATTATGCTGACACTTAAATAATATTTTCTCTTATAATATACAAAATTCGTGGGAACTGCTGCTAACTCAGCGTCGCTGACCAAAACTGGTATCAAATGATGAAAAGTTTCCCGCGGTGTCGGTTTCCAGTTAGGTGCATATGTACGCAATTGTACACTAACACGGCGCTGTTCTCGTTCGATTTCTTGTTCATCCGTGTTCAATTGATTGGCGATATTCCGAACTCTACTTGCATTACGGGTTCGATGCGAAAGGTTAGATCTTCTGGCTCGCGGCATTGTTAATAACACTGAGAAATGAATGTCACAAAAGCAATTAAGCAATTATCGATACATACATGTGCACAAATGTCATAACCTCACAAAATCTTCGTTGCCAACTTACCGTTTGAAAATAGAATTCCACACCAAAATGATCAATCAGAATGAAATGAACAGCGAATTCGAATTGATTTTAAAAGTAACCTACCTAAAAATTAATAGCACAATCCGAAATTAACGTTTGGATTTATTGTCGATGCGCACGCAATCACAAAGAAAAAAATTGTCACAACGTAACGTAAACATAAACGTCATCTATCATGAAGATGGCGTCGTAAAACGCTCCATACAAAATGTATGGGAAAATGAATTTTCTTTATAATTTTTTTTTTCGGGGATTTTTCGGGAATTTTCTTGGGTATTTTTCTTGTTTGGCCGGAGACCAGTCCGAATTGGTGCGAATCATCGAAATCGGTCCAGGCGTTCTTGAGTTATAAGCGTAGTAACTAACGTCACTCTGTTTTATATATATAGATAAAACAAATTTATCTTTTTCCACACCACCAAGAGGTAAGTTAAAAGGCGCGTTTGTAAAGGGTATCCCCATTAGGCCTAATCCCTTTTAAATAAAAAACAAACAAAAATAAAAAACACATAGTATCACAATCCAAATTTAGAAAAATACACTTAACATCAAAAAACTAACCGCGCGCTATGAAAACCTACGCAAATAAACATTTTCGTTAAAGAAAACAGCTTACAATTTTGTAACTGCATTTTAACGTATTTTCCACACATTAAAAGAAATGCAAAAGATCAAAACAAAATCTCCACGATAACACTTATCATTAAGAACTTTTTTCAAAGCTCTAAAACCAAAAGCTCCTTAACAGAAACCCAAGGAAAAAAAAACTTAACGAGTTACCAAACGGACACCGGTAACTCTGAATGCACATCAATTTAATGGGGGTTGAATAGCAGTAGCCACAGGCCACAGCCAATCAGTGCACACTCAAATGTGCGCTGAATAAAATGCGTTCGGTATACGTCAGATGTAGTTGGAAATTCACTGGCGGGTAAACACTTTCTATGGGGGGTTTCTTTCAATTTAGTATGGTGCAAAAATATGGCACGCTACTGATTTTGAAAAAGCTTCCCCATAAGACGTGTACTGGCAATTTATGTTGGACAGAGTATAGGACATTTACCGTGAATAATGTTAAAAAGCTTTAAAATATTTATAAAGTTAATACTTTAACAATTATATGCGAAAAGGAGAGGAGTAACAATCTTTTAACTAAACGGGATTTTAATTGTTATAGGCAGTGAGTACGATGAAGACCTTATCCCGCGTAGACTAAAATGTATCCTTTTTACAGTATCAGAAACGGCATCACAGCAGATCCTAGATACGTGACTTTGTCGACATATTGAATAATGTTGCCGTTTACAACAAGGGCGGGATAATCACATAATTCTGTACCATGAGCAAATCATTCCCAAGGTCTTTAAAAGATGTATGTATGTATACGCTCAATTGACTTGATTCAATGCAACACATAACAAAACAGCGCATACAAAAAAAAAAGAAAAACTACCACAACTATGTGAAAAAAAGCCAACAATGAGAGAAAACAGGACCAAGTAGTTCAGGTGCTACCGTCTGATGAAAAACCGAACCGAAATCGAATCCCAAATATGTATCGGTTTGCATAAAAACAATAGACTGCTTTATAATTCTACGATTTTATATACGAATAAATTCACGTGTTAGTGCATTGTGTTTACTTATACTAACCAACTGAAACTGAATCGTGTGCTCAACTCGGCTTAATGTAGTTTTGGCATTCAGTTCGTTCTATCGTTTTCGCGAATTCGGTTTGACATAAATGTAACTTGGCTTAGGTGTAACTCGGTTTGAACCGGTTTATGAACTCGGGTTGACACATCATAGTTTAAGGTAACTGACTTAGGGCCGGTTTTTTAGTGCGAGATCACCCGAGTTTCGGGATTAAACTAGAGTTACCCTCAGAAACATGTTTTTCATTCAATTTAAATAATGAGTTAACTCTGAGCTAAACCTGCAAAATTAGTGAGTTAACACTGGACTAAATAAACCGATGTTTTTGACAGATGCCGAAATAGCAAACGAAGAGATTAATTTAATTTGCATTTGTGTAAAGAAAATGAACACGCTTTCGCTATATCTAGATTCTGAATCAGATGTCAGCGAGGCGGAATTGTTCGAAATATTTAGTTTAACTGTTTTAAGAAGAAAAAGTCATGTACAATAGCGACCAAATCATATTTATTTGTTTGGAGAAAATAATTTTTTCGGCTGATTTCGCCTTTCGATAGTTTTTTGACAGCTGAATCGATAAATCATGCAGTGATACCAAATTAAACTACCACTCATGAGTCACAATTAATCCTGCACTGAAAAACTGTTTTATGAGTTAACTCTAGATTAATTTTAATTAAGGGCTAGTTAACTCTGGTTTAACCCATGAAAATTTCATTTTGCAGTACATCGATGTAAATGCAGTGACTTTCCACAGCAACAATACTGCTTTGGCAACTTAAAACTGCATTTCTAATTAAAAACACCCGCAAGCAATTTTAATTTTATGTTGAAGTCGCTTTCCATCGCAGTCATACGCTCCAAAACGGTGGTGAACATAGAGTCAAATTCCGTTTTCAGTCGAGAAACTATTGACGCAGTTGCGCACTCCAAGTTGGTCGAGGTCCCCTTGAACTTGTGCCAGCCACCTACGGCGAGAAGGTCCTCTACTGCGTCGTCCCTCCAAGTTAGATTCGAAGACTCTGTGGGCCGGAGTGTTGGTGTCCACTCGATCTACATGTTCCAGCTATCTCAGACCCCCAATACGCAGTTTTTTTTGACTAGGTCGATGTCGATGTATAGCTCGTATAGTTCGTTATTGAATCTTCTCCTCCAAAACCCGTCAACGCAAATGGTACCGAATATCTTACGAAGAATTTTTCTCTCGAAGCGACCAAGGATATCTTCATCCTCTTTTAATAAATTCCATGTTTCAGCGCCGTAAAGCAGGACTGTGATGATCAGGGTCTTATACAGAGTCCTTAGTTGTTCGAGATAGGGCTTTTCTGTTGAATTGCCTTATAAGCCCCAAAAAACTGCGATTGGCAAGAGTTACTCTTCGCTTGATTTCTTCGCTGATCTTGTTTTTAGAATTTATAGCAGAGCCAAGGTAGACAAAGTCCCTTACTACCTCGAAGTTATAGTTTCCCACTGTGACGTTCTGTCCAATTCGTCGATGTTGGTTGTCCCTTCTTGTTGACAGCATATACCTGGTTTTGCCTTCGTTTATCGCTAAACCCTTTTTGGCCGCAGTAAGCAGAAAAAAACAGACTTCGATGCGATGTACGAAGAAAATATTTCAAAGATATTCTCCTTCACGGCAAGCGACGTTAGTGCTTCCTTCGATTCAAGTGTGTTGAAGTCCTCAACATTTTTGATGACCAAGATATGACAGGGTCTTCTGGCTATTCTGAACCATCCCCTTCTCATTGAACGAAAACCTGACTGAGATAAGTTAAGTTTATTTTCGTACAACAATAAACTTAACACCAGTACAACCAAAGCCTTCGCGCAAAACCAGTGAAGAATTCTATAATTGATGCAATTATAGCCAAAGTCGCGCACGATCAAATTAAAACAATCATTATAAAAAGAGTGGGAGAGTTTTGATAGCAATAAGTTTGTACATGTGAATGAAAGCCCGCCGAAGTATAACCATCCACTCTTTCGGAGAGCTCATGAACTTCAACGCAAAATATGCCTATTTGTTAGCGCCATCAACGCACAAATAGCTGAATCAATTTTGTATCACCACCTTAACGACGTGAAGTTGCCACTGTGATTTTAGACAGCACTCGCATAGCCTAAGTATGTAAATCTTTCCGTTTCTTTTTTAACTTTGGCGCCGATCTGATTTATATATATATATATCTTTGTCCACTAAGGTAAAAAAATATTATTATTCTTATGTATTCATAATACTAACTTAATGAAATTTACAGCGACCAAATATACCTGCAAAATAAATATTAGATTTTGGCAGACGCAGCTGATTCCGAGGATGAAGAAGATATCTCAGGTAAGTCGGTAGTAATAGATCGCAGCTAATGTGTAAATCAATGGGTAGAGAAAACAAATTCCGCCACTGCAACCAGTACTGTGATAAGTACACAGCCGAACCAAAAGCAAACTGTACCCCGCAACCAAGCTCAATATACACCCCGGCAACCCCAGTCACCTGCAACATGAGCAACATCCTCCCCCCAAGCTCAAATGGCATACCGTCAACCCGCAAATGTGCACCATGAGACTGTGTTTAGCTCCGTAAGGGAAATCAATGATCTCTCTGCCACTTGCTTAGCGACCAGACAGGCAATTCCTAAAGAGCTGCCCTTGTTCAACGGTTCCCCAGAAGAGTGAGCTGCTTTTTTTTCGTGCTTTGAGCAAAGCACTCTGCTTGCAGGTTTCTCGGACGCGGTGATAAGGTTGCAGAAATGCCTTCGTGGCCGAGCCTTGGATGCTGTGAAGAACCGCCTTCTACTCCCAACGATGATTTCTGATGTCATCAAGACTCTACGTATGCTGTTTGGGCGACCAGAACATATTCTTCACGCGGTGATTACCAAGGCTAGGAAACCAGCCACCTCCCAAGGCCAACAAGATGGAAACGCTAATTGAACATGCATTGGCCATCAACAACGATTGTGCGACAATGAAGGCATCCAGCATGACCGCCCATCTTAATAACCCCATTCTTCTTAAGGAATCTGTCGACAAACTCATTCCTCACCTTTTGCTGAACTGGGCAATATATTCGAAGAATTTACAGCCAGCTACCTTACGTGATTTCGCGAGTTGGCTGTACGAAATAGTAGAAGCAGCCTGTACTGTTACAACTTTACCAGTAACCAATTCTTCCAGGAGGCGAGCCAGCAGACGAGGTGGTCAGCTGTGCACACACACCGGAGCTACTACAGTTATGCAAAACAACTCTTGCACAAATCAAATTTCCAAAATGTGTTTTGTGTGTCAGGGCAAGCATTTAGTGAATGTGTATGTGTAGGAAGTTTGGAATTACCAGCGCAATCCATATGAAGCAAGATGTTAAATGTTCGACATCCGTAATTAGTAGACTTACCTATCCCGTCGTATCAAAACGCACAGCCAAAAATCCTGATTGGCATGGATAATTGGAAGCTAGGATCACCGCTAAAAGTTTTTGAAGGTAGTTGGTTTGACCCAATTGCTACTAAAACGCGTTTAGGCTGGGTGATACTTGGGGCAGAGAGAGTGAGCAGCAGCAATCCCGGCATCCAGAATTTCGGTCTTCATATTTGTGAAACCAGCGATGATAAAAATCTTCTCCAGCTCGTTGAAAAGTTTTTTTCCATCGAAAATATGGGCGTTCGAACTCCAACTCATCAAATGGTTTCAGCAGAAGAAAGAAGAGCGATTAATATTCTGGAAAAACTTGCATGCGTGTTGAAGGACGTTTTGAGGTTGGACTTCTTTGGAAGTTTGATGAGCTTGTCTTACCTAACAGTTATCTAATGGCACTCCGGCGGTTCCATTACCTGGAAAGAAAAATATTAAAAGACGAACAGCTTCGAAAAAGCTTAGATGAGCAGATAAACAACTTATTGGAAAAAGGGTACGCAAAAAGGCTCTCTCCTGACGAGATGAATACCCATCAAAGTCGTGCGTGGTATCTCCCAATTTGTATTGTGAAGAACCCAAATAAGCCCTCAAAGGTCAGCTTGGTCTGGAATGCGGCTGCCAAATCTAATGGTGCTTCGCTTAACGACTTTCTTTTAAAAGGCGCTGATCAGTTAATACCACTTACGGCCGTATTGTACGGATTCCATCGTGGAAAGGTGGCTCTTTGTGGAGACATCCCAGAAATGTTCCACCAAGTGCAAGTCAGCGAAAAGTACAGGCAAGCACAACGATTTTTATGGGGAGATAGGTATGGTTCAATTCCCCCAGGAGTTTTTGGGATGCAGGTTTTAACATTTGGAGCAACGTGCTCTCACTCGATTGCTCACTTTGTCAAAAATCAAAATGGTATGAGTTTTATTGGCAGCAAACCAAGGGCTGTTGGCGTAGACACCATAGAGGAAGCCATCCAACTTGCAAAAGACGTGAAGCATATTCATCGAAGTGCAGGATTTTATTTTAGAAATTGGATGTCGAATTCAAAGCAGTCTTATTGGACCTGCAAGGAAATACTGATCTACCTTTTGTTGCCAATAAAATATTTAGAGCGAACGATATGGATCTAGTGCCAACGGAAAAGGTGTTGGGCGTACATCCACAGATATACTTACTTACGTTTTAAAGTTCAATCGCCGAAATCGGAATGCTCTTGCCGGTCGAAAGAATCCTACTAAGAGAGAGGTCCTCAAAATATTAATGGCAATATTTGATCCGTTGGGATTTCTTTCAAACTTTTTGGTGTTCATTAAAATTCTTTTGCAAGACATTTGGAGGACTGAGATAGGATGGGATGAGGAGCTTCCTCCAGCTTTATTTGACATATGGCTTCAGTGGCAGACACTTCTGCCTAGAGTAACCGAGGTGAGGATACTAAGATGTTATTCCGAGCTCTTAAGTCAACCAACAGCTTGCGTACAGGTGCATACTTTTGTTGACGCCAGTGAAAACACTTACGCGCCGGTTTCTTATTTTCGCATCGAATGTCGAATTCCATTTGCAGCGCACACAATTTTGCCATTAGTTCACGGTTTCTGTGGTCTGACTCAAAAATGGTACCACTATGGCTTCGAACCGACCCACGTTAATTTCAGCTGATCGTCATTTATAGAGTAGGAGAAATACTAGAACTTCAAATATTTCAGAGTGGAGGTGGGTCCCTTCAAAGCAAAACGTTGCTGACAAAGCAACTAAATAGACAGCAAAATCAAACTGGGATGGAACGGACGAGTGGTTGAGAGGGCCTCCATTTCTTCTATTTTTATTATTTATTTTTATATAAGTATTTATATATAAAATCTAATATATGAAAATGCTACTTTTCATTTCAGTATACTACTTTTTGATGACCTGGGCTTGGGTGGCTACGCTGGAATGGTATCTTATATGGGTTCTTGCAGGACAGTGATTGTAAATGAGGAGTGAGTTCAAGCTTCAAGCCAAAGCTTCGGTCCATATGCTATGCTACAGCAGGCTGGATTATTATCTATGTGATATAAGCTATTTCAACGACGACTATGATGTAGAGTTTATTTCAACAGTCTTTGAAGCCAGGGTGAAACTGTCGAACCTAAACTACATTCTACATCGAGCCTACCTTCCGATACTTTACTCTCTATCCAACTTTCAAGTTCGAGAAGGTATTTTACGAACTTGGCTTAATACAAATCAAATCCAGATACACCAACTGATTGATATTCTTAACGGATCATATGGCTGGCGTAATCTTTTCTACTACTGTAAAACAGTTACAACCTATACTCGTAGAAAGCAAATTTGCGATGAAGCCTTGAAATTTAAGAATTACTTTTTTTTGAATATGTGGGCGCCGTGGCGCAAGTGGTAAGTGTGTCGGACCACTGCACGTGAGGTTCCAAATTCGAATCCCACAAAACACCAAAAAGGTTTTTCACGGTCCCACCTCTCGCGACCGTCTGAGAAACATCCGAGAGTATTGCTGTTGTGGTTGCGAGAAGATAGGCTGTGGCACTTAAAGAGCTGTTGCGCCAAATATATGTATATACATATATGTATATTTTTTTAATATTTGGGCATCTTTCTATACACAATGTGTAGTATAGCTTATCTTTTTTCTTTTCTTGTTTGTTTCTTAATTTTTAAATTTGAAATATTGTATAAATATACTTTACTAATTACGAGCTACATTATGTTTACCATCATTATTGGAATCTGTTACTCAGTGGTAATCTACTATGACTTAATAAATCCATTTACCTAATTTATCTATCTATCCGTATTTTTAGTTGCCAGTTTCCAGAGCAATGGATAACATTTAGTTTTGCACTTAAGTCTTGATTGTACCTCATGAGAGCCGCTGAGTAGACGCTTTTCCCCCTTTGGCAATTATTCTCAAATTATCTGATCGAAAAGCGTTCAGCTGAGACAATTTGACTAGTTATAGTTAAAATAAGCGTCGCTTATCCCTTTCATAACCGGTTTTGTAGCCAAATAATCAATCAGCTTTTTACAAGTTATTAGCAAGTAATTGAAAAAAAGTCTTAAAATCTTAGTGTACCAATTATAATTTGTTTTTTCTTGCTGTACACATCATCTTCCTTACCACCACACCCACATATCTCTAACAAATAAAAAAACCGTATTAGGCTGATATTCGAAGTTCGGCACAGTAACAGATTCGCCCCAAAATTCTTTGCACACTCGGAACGAAAATTCTGCATAAAAATATATGGAGGGTAACATTAGGTACATGTGTGTAAGAAGATGGCTGAACTATTACGTATACAGGGTGAATTTATAATTCCCCTATTGTCCACCAAATTATCGGAAACCGAAAATAATATTAAATTGAAAGTCATGGAATCAGTGATATCAAAAGATTATTAGTGATACGACCACTCGAATAATGCAAATTGAATTCTCCCTTTCTCGATTTAGTAAGAAATAGTGGATGAAAAGTAAGCAACTCTAATTTTGCATACCGTACGCGGAGCAGTGTACGTTAAGAGTCATCTGCAAGAAGCAGCTGTACTTGTCAACTGCATCGATAGTCTTGAGGGAATTGTCGAGTCAACAGAAAGTAATTAGACCAACTAAAGCTTTCAAATTCCATACCTACTACTATAAGTGTACCATTACTATTATCATTCTTCTTCTGCTTCCGATTTCGGCGAGGTTATGATCCGAAAACAAGAGATCATACCCCTCCCACTTCACTGCATTTCTACTGATTCGCCTGTTGGGTTCGCCTACTTGAACTCAGAAATTATCGGCAGGCCTCCCTATTTTGGATCGTTAAGTCCAGCGGGACATCTAACTCCTGTCTTTGCTCTTTTGTACATATGCATGGTCATCTGTACATAGGTTTTTGGAACCCCTCGATGTTTTAAAATTATCATTACCATATATTATAATGTTTTTTTCATTTTTCTTTCCATTTATATTTTATTTTTTTCTTTCTTGTTTAAATCGTGTTGTGCTCTTATTTTCCTTGATAATTAAGATGACTAATAATGGAACATTGTGTTCCATGATACAGGCTTTGATTGAACTAAAAAGCGGCGTTCGGATCTTTCACATTATTGGCCAAAGTTTGTTACCAAAGGTTGGTGAATTTCGTGATCTGTGAATATCGACGTCATCTGTGTCTCTGAAACATGGTTTATGGATAATCTCAACGATGAGATGTATCGCCTGAGGGGATATAAGGTTTTTCGGGCTGATAGGTGTGGTCGTATTGGTTGAGCTGTGGCAGTTTATATTAGGAAAAGTATTGATAGTGAGTTAGAATACTTGTTCGTCGACCTCGCCGGTGATGAAAGTAAACTTGGTTGCCGTCTACCGTCCCAATCGAGACACAAACATTTCTATTATAATATTGGATGCGGTTTTCAACATGGGAAATACGCAAAAAAAAATTTTCTTTACACAACAGGAAAATAATATTTGAGAAGAAGTTAATAAAACTGCACAAATTCCACTATAGGAAATTCGCTAATTAGCTAATTAGTGTAAAAAAGTAAAAATACATTTTAGGAAAAAGTTAATAATACTATAAAACAAACAAATTTTCTTTTTTCGAAATTCTAACCTTAACTCATGTTGCTGTTGCTTAATAGCTATAAACAAATCAAAAACAATATAAATTCATTAGAATAGAATGAACAAAAAAGGTTTTTTTTCCAATTATTTATTAGATAGATAGATAGATAGATCTTTATTTCGCATATGAATATGTACAAAGGATTGTTACCACACGTTTTACATTACAGAGATATGACATTATATATATCTTTCTACTGAAACATTATTTTATTTTTGTTTAACTGTGGATTACATTAGGAAACATAATTTGAATTTGGAGGAAAATGCGACAAAAACCTCCAATGAAACAAAAAAAAAATAAATAAATAAATAAATAAATAAAAATAACAGCACGTTGTTATTCTACAAATAAATATATCAACAATAAATTAAATAAGAGAAATAAATGACTCTTTATATAATAGAGTAAATTAAATAAAAAGATGGGTGACTATGTTTATAAATAAATAATAACATAAATAATAAAATAAATAAAGAAATAGTATAAACGAAGAAATAAAACAATAAATAAATAAATAAGTAAATATATAAACAAATAAATAAATAATTAAATAAATGAATTAAAAAAAATATATATATATAAATAAATAAGTATGTAAATAAATAAAAGAATAAATAAATAAAGAGTAAATAATTAAATAAATAAATAAATAGATAAATAGACAAATAAATAATAAATAAATAAATAAGGGAATAAATAAATAAATAAATAGACAAATGAATAAATGTCAGATAGAAAATTAAATAAGGAAATTAATAAATAGACATAATCTGATACATATGAGTATTGAAACATACATTTTGATAATTAACATACATACGAGTCTAACGAGTTTAAGTAAATAAATCGCTTACTAAGCGATTATCAGCAAAAATACATTTATTTTTAAGTTTCTTCATAAGTTTTTGAATTTTCGCAGATATCAATTCAACATTCGCTCTTTTATGAAGATTCAAAGTTGAGTGATGCTGTGAAAGGTCAAGCATCATTTTAAGCAGTTTATTTTGCGACACTTGTAGTTTTTTAATATGGCGATGTGAACAGTTTCCCTATACCGGAGATCCATACAGGAGTAACGCTTGGAAAACCACTTTGTATATGATAAGTTTGTTTTGGTTTGAAAGGGCAGATTTCTGTTTATGAAGGGGTATAACATCTTTATTGCTATATTAATTTTTTGTAAAGTTCTGGATATATGTTCATTGAATGTTAACCTGGTGTCTAAATATATACCTAGGTACTTAACACAATTCCTCCAGTTTATTAACGATCCATTAATTTGCAATTAGCTGCTCGGAAAATAGCAAAGTTTTCTGTTTCGAGTAAAAAAGATGGCCTGCGATTTGTCGCCGTTCAGCTTAATTTTCCACTTATTGTAATAATTCTCTAATACTTCTATCGCATTACGAAGATTTGTCTCAATGTTGAGAGAAAATTCATGAGCTGAAAGTATTGCAGTATCGTCTGCGAAAATGGCTGCTTCACAGTTAACCAAAATTGGAAAATCGGACGTAAATTAACTGTACAAAACGGGACTAAGAACAGAACCTTGCGGGACACCTAACTGGAAATAAATTATACTTGAGACGCTACTATTGACAAGAACTTTAAAAGAACGACCTGACAAAAAACTTTGCACTAACCTGCATAGAAACGGAGGAAAGTTGTATCTTATCATTTTATATAACAGACCATTGTGCCAAACGGAGTGGAATACTTTTTCATTGTCCAAAAGGACCATTCCTGTAGACTTACCCACCTGACAATTTTTTTTTACAAAATTGCAAATACGCAGTACTTGGTGGGGGATGCTATGTTGTGGTCTGAAACCAAACTGCACGTCGGGATACCATATATGGTATGTTATAATCGTTAATTATTTTTGTTATTTTTTTCTTTAAGAATACGTTCGCATAATTTACTTATATTGCTCCGCAAGCTTATAGGTCTGTAGCTGTTGGGGTTATCAGGGGCACTAAACTGTTGTCTAATGTGGTTTTCCGTTGGGCAAAAAAGAGTACAGTCGACTCCGCTTAACTGAAACACCAATTTGCCACAATTATTTTTTCACTTAAGCGGTATTTTCTCTTAAGCGAACTTCGGATAACTGAAAAAAAAATTTAATTTAACCGGAGTTCGGACAAGTGAAAAACAATTTCACTTATCGAACCTGAAAATCAAAAAAATGCCACAAACATAATTTTTAATATGTCAATATTTTGTCAAAAAAAACTCGGAAAAAAACAAAACTTCGATAACGTGTAGTTAAAGAAAAACAAAAATAGAAAAAATAAATATTTTTATGTTAATTTACAGGTCACTTTTAGGGATGGGCGCATTCAGTTATTTGATTTCAGTTATGTGGACTAGTTTGAGTATATGGTAAATTAATAATTGCTGTTGTAAAAGTTTTTTTCAGTTAAGCGGAGTAATTTGTATGAAAATTGTGAAAATATGCTCCGTGTCAAATTTTGTGTTTCAGTTAACCGATTTTTTCAGTAAAGCGTAGTTCAGATAAGCGGAGTTGACTGTACTCTTTTTGTGTTCCGAACAGGAAAAGCACTTTTAATCACTTTTCATTGGTTGTTGTTGTTCTGGGAGTGTTTTTCCGTTTGGAATTTCATTTAGGAGTGCTCGCAAAATGCACATACACATATAAACTCTTAAATCGGACTACTTGTCAAAGCCATATGGTACAAGGGGCATTTTTTTTTTTGTTTAGTTTATTATATCAGTTAAGAGAAGTCGGTAGAAAACTGTTTTAGATATGTAGATATACATAATAATTAATAAGATAATTATAAAAACGTTTTGGAATTGCTTATGTCATTTTCCATTGGACAAAAGGAGCAATTTTTTGTTTTGTTTGTAAGATAAACAGGAAATCTGAGCTTTCACCAACATACACACAACTAAGAAGAGGACGATTTCTCATGTTCCATTGGAATGAAAAAGGAGTGAAATCGGGAGTGAAACCAATGGAAAACGACATAATAGACGTAGACCCAGGCGCTTGACTGACAATTGTTGACATACCCTTAGCGGACCGATGAAGATGCGTGAGCGGAAAGCGGAGTGCAAATTAATGAATCACAGGCCGCTTACCCGTCGTTTGCGGGACGATTCGAGCTAATACCAAAGTCACAAATGTAATTGTAGAGATACACAACAAGGCCGATGTCAGCCGTGTTGTTACGGGAGCTATGAAATTAAAATGCACTGGCATTACGATGCATTTTGATTATCAGGCAGCAGCTCGAGAACGAAGAAGGCGACTGATAGAATGGAAAAATAAAATCACAAAGAAAGAGCCCGGCATAAAAACACAAATTCGCGGACAAACATTGCAAGTAGTCCAAGTGATCGAAACAACAATGTGCAAACCGAGACCGACGAGGGAATGACGTTTCTACAACAGTTGATGGATGATTTGGCTGCGTTGATAGTGTCAGTTGGTACAAGCATCTTAAGGTAGCAACACAAGACGAGCTAATATCAGGGATGTCATAGACAAGAAATCTAAATTTTTAGTTGTACAGTACAGAGTACGGGACAGGACAGTTGTACAGTACAGAGTACAGGATATTATCGTATAAAGTGGGAAATGCACGATACAACTGTTGTGCCAACGGTTTGACAGCTTTGGTGTTGTATTCGATAGTTGTATCTTGTGTATCCACACAACCGACCGTTGTGCCAATATCGTATGCTCGTATGATCTTGACTGTACAGCCGCTGTCACATGCACAGATTGTATGGAAATCATATGGTGTGTATGTGTAAAATGGCTAAATAAAATTTCTGGTTGTACATAAATCGAACGCAGATTGTATAATGTTGTGACGGTGCTTTTAGTCGAAGGCTGAGGTAAGCACTCCGGGTCCGGGGTTTGTCCAAAGAAACACCCTAAAACCTCGGAAAAGAGTTGTCTTTGACCGAGACTGATTTTATACAATAAATGCAATATATATACATAATATAATTTATTGGCTGGTTGATCGGCTCGCTGAATGTTTCTTCTTATGGCTCCTGGATCGCTAGGTCTGCCGAAGGTCAGCTTCCGTTCGGTGGACTCGCCCTGGGGTTGATTCGTCGGTTGTCCTGGCCCACTTTAAGGGCGGGCGTGAAGTTCTCGTCCCTTTAAGGGCGGGCGTGAATGTCGCGTTCCACTTTAAGAGCGACCATTAATGTCTCTCCCCACTTTAAGGGCGGGTGAGAGTGTCTCGTCCCACTTTAAGGGCGGGCGTGAATGTCGCGTCCCACTTTAAGAGCGAGCGTGAATGTCTCGTCCCTCTTTAAGGGTGGGCGAGAGTGTCGCGTCCCACTTTAAGGGCGGGCGTGAATGTCGCGTCTCACTTTGAGGGCGAGCGTGAGTCTCTCCGCTCTTAAAGTGCGGTTGAGAGTGTCTCGTCCCATTTTAAGGCGAGCGCTGGAATAAAACGAGGCTCCCAAACAGAAAACGCAGTTGCCAACGAACCGCAAAATTATCACCGAAACCACAATTGCCAGGAAGATCACCAATCGCGTATAACAAGTGAATTTGACGATGAAATTTGTCGATGAAATTCCTCCAACAGCTGTGTTTGACAACTGCTCCATGGCGATGTCGGCTGTGTCCGAGACGAATAAATGCAACAGTCTGATTACACCTTTTAAGGTCTTGGGAACATATCGCATTTTAAATCGAAGGGAAAATTGCGAGGAAGTTGGAAAGTGCCTACGGAATTTTCTGGAATGATGATGATGGAGACTGGAAGGCCGTTGGAAGTTAGCGATGGGCCTATGAAAACCCACCAGGAGGTAGAAGAAGAAGTTCATCGTGGAGCTCAGAGTAACGAGCAATTGGAAACAAATTGTTGTTTCTTTCAAATAAAAAAAAATAAAAAAAAAAACAAATCAAACCATCTCGGAAACTAGCAAAACCAGTGTTTGAATTTGTATCTCCTCTCCTTCTCAGATCAGATTCAACGACGCATCGCCCCTGCAATTTTGCAACACGCTCTTAGAGGAAACTTACTACCTAAACCTTAAATTGAACTACGACCATTTCTGGATAATACCAACGTATATAAATTGCAAACATTGGGAAGATGACGTTCTGAGTCTTTAAGGGATAATAGAGAGTAGCAGAAATCAAAACATAATGCTTCTGGGTGATTTCAACGCACGGATCGACAAAGAAGCAGGAAACGAAAACATCTCAGCTGGTGTAAATTGGAAATCCAAGGATACAGTTTGCAATGCGAGAGGCACTCAATTGCTCGAAATGTGTAACTCCTTCGGACTAAGAATATTAAACGGAATAAGTGTATCAGATAAAACGGATTACTTTCCTTTTTTGGGGCGGGTTTCCAATATAAGAAATTGGCAAAATTTTATTTTTTTTGTGATAAAATGCCTAAAAAGCATAAAGAAAATTTTGTTCGAGAGGAAGTTAATAATACTATAAAAAAAAAAACAGTTTTCTTTCGAAATTCCACTAAGTAGACGAAATTCGCTAAACAATTTTTTTTTTTTAATTTTTTTTAATTTGGTTTTTCAATTATTTATTAAAATTTCAATAAACATGGAAAACGGTTTTCAATAACTATTTTCAACTCTTGCACCCGTTGATGATCTGCCTTAACACAAAATGTGCACCGATAAGATCGTGCCACCATCATCCGATACCACTGCTACCGCTTTACCCAAACAATTGTTGAATATCACAAGTTTCTGCCCACGCACCATCGCGGACGATGATTTTTGTTTAGATGCCATCCACCTTTTGATCCAAAACCGAATTTTTGTCGAATTAAATTTGGATAATTTATGGTAATTATTTCGGAAAAGTCCCTGTCAGGGGGGCGCCTGGTGCTAAGTCTATTCGAGAACAGCTTTGTGCCGGTCAACAGTGGGTAAATGGCGTGCTTCGCGCGATTCATTTCTTTATACTCCGATTTCCGGAGTGGTTTAGCCACTGACGCAACATCGTCGCTCCGCTAAGGGTATGTCAGCAACTGTCAGGCAGGAGCCTGGGGCTAAGCATATTTGAGAACAGTGAATATAGTGAAATTTGAAAGAAAAAAGAATTTTTATTTTATAGTATTACGAGTATTAACTTCCTCTCAAATTTTTTCTTATACTTTTTAGGCCTTTTAACACTTTAAAAAAAATCTTTTTTGCGAATTTCCAATGTTGGAAACCTCAGCCCGTTTTTGGAACATCGAGCGGTTTTCGGTTATTAATTTAAGTCTTATTCTGAATATTTGCCAAATAAAGTTGACGTTTGAACTGTCGAGCAATGAAACTATCCTAAGCTTCCTAAACTATCTTGGAATGAGGTTTATGCCCCATATATAGAATAAATCTCGGCAGGGAAATTTCACCTCTCTAAGGAATCGATATTGGCGAAATTGTGAATCTAATCAAAACTGCTAACCCTGTGACGGAGTGCCGCACGAGCAAAAAGAAACAGAAATGTGAACCCTGATTCGACAGTGAATGTATACGAGTGAAAGAAATTTCATTTGCGTGGCTAAACTTATTTCGTGGTTCCAGTTAGGTTAGGTTAGGTATGTGGGCTGGCAGGGAGCAACGCTCTCTGCCACACTCAGGTCAGCGTTGACCCATTGTGGTACCCATGAGGGAAAAAGTAATCCCTTACCCAATGAAACTAAAAACTACTCAGTCACTTACTTCATTTCTGCATACAAACCACCCTGATGATTTGATGAAGTTCAACATCTTTTCCGTTGAAACGCCGGAGAGTTCCTCGAGATCCTGGAAGAAACATTTTCCAAGGAACTTTTTCCTGGAGTGTTGAAGACTCGGGCAGTGGCATAGGAAGTGAGCTGTGTCCTCAAAAACTTCCTCGTCACCACAGCCTCTGCAGAGTTCCTCCTCCGTCAGGCGTAGTTTCTTCAAGTGGTACCGCAGAGTGTTGTGCCCCGTGATGATGCCCACGAGGGTGGAAAGGAATTTCCTATCTTTACGGATGATTCTCTCGGTCTTTGCTTTGTCGAAAGATAGCGATAGCTTCCTAGTGATGGCGCAAGTTTCCATGGAGTTCCATCTTGTGTTCGCCCCCTCAGTGACTTTCTTCCCTGCAGCGAGCTTGAGTGTGCAAGGCGGGATACACACAGGGGGGTCAACTTGTTCTGTTGGGGCTGCTGAGCCGATTCTCGCCAGCTCGTCGGCTTTCTCATTGTCTGGGATACCCTCGTGTCCAGGGACCCAACAGAGCGATACCTTGTGCTGTGTTCCAAGAACCCTGAGCTCTTCTCGACAAAACTTCACAAGCTTCGATTTAATTTCTATGGCAGTAATCGCTTTTATTGCTGCCTGGCTGTCGATAAAGATGGTGATACCTTCTGGCGGTATTGCCCTTATCGCAGACTCACGGGCGGCTGTTGCCACTGCTAAGACCTCTGCTTGGAAAACACTGCTGTGGTCTGGAAGTCGTATGGATTTTGATACACCTAGAGGGTCGGAGAAGATACCTGATCCTACACCAGTGCTCATTTTTGAACCATCCGTGTAGATGGCTATAGATTCGGCATTAGGTATATGACCGCTTTTCTAATCTTCTCTGCTAGGGTAAGCGGTAGAGAAAGGCCTTGTAAAGTCTAAATATGGCGTCATGTAATCCATTACGGGTATGAGGCCAAAGTTATCGAGTAGGATCATCGAGTGACCTGTTCTGCTTGGTTTCCAGTTCGCTGACTGACTTATTCTCATAGCATTAATGGCTGCTGAGGTTCGTATAAAGATGTCTAGCGGTAGCAGGTTGAGAATAGCCTCGAGTCCTGCGGTTGGGGTTGTACTCATTGCACTGGTGATGCCAATGCACGCTAGTCTTTGAACTTTGGTGATTGCCTTTAAGTTGGTGGATTTGTTGACAGCTGGCCACCATACTAGATTGCCGTAAGTCAGTATGGGTCTAACTATAGTCGTATACATAAATAGTATGATTTTGGGGGAGGGTCCCCAGGTTCTACCAAAAATTCTACTACATGAGTAAAAGGCTATTGTTGCTTTCTTAATTCTTTCCTCTATATTTAATCTCCAGTTGAGCTTTTTGTCAAGTACAAGGCCCAGGTATTTTGCGCTATCGGACAATCTGAGTGGGATACCATCAACAGAAGGTGTACTAAACTCCGGTATTTTCCTCTTATTCATAAAAAGTACGAGTTCGGTTTTTTGGGGATTAACCTTTAGACCGCAGCTCCTGGCCCATATGCTAAGAATATTTAGGGCTCCGTCAAGTTGTTCGCTCAGGGTAGGCAGGAATTTACCTGTTGCAAGCAGCACGACGTCATCCGCGTACGCTTAGCTCTGACCCCACTGTACCTTAGTTGTTGCAGTACCTCATTAAGAACAATGACCCAGAGTAGTGGGGAGATTACCCCGCCTTGAGGGGTATTGAGGGGTACCCCTCGAGGCGTATGCTTCTAGCTTTGAACCCTTAAGTTCGGTGGTTATATGTCGTTCCTCAAGCATGCTAACAATCCAGTTAATTAGACTGATGTCGATGTCTAGGTTTCTTAGGGTTCTTTTAACCGCTTCGGTATTTACATTATTGAAGGCTCCTTCAATGTCCAAAAAAGCAGCTAGTGTGAACTCTTTATCCTTAAGTGATCTTTCTATAGAGCCGACAACATGATGTAGGGCAGTTTCCACACATTTGGTTCCAGTTAAGAACACTTTAAAACGCAGTATCTACAGGCAAACAAGGAGTATAAAGCGCTGTGTAGAAGAAAAAGGAGTACCTATCATGAATTGGAGGCGGTAAGATTGTCAAGTTGTAGGAATTCGGCAAATTTTTGGAAGGCTATTAAGAAACTTAACGCAAGACCGTTTATCATCAGTCAAGACCTTAGCGCAGCAGTTTCGTATGGATATTGAAAAGGACTGAAATCCAAAAATTAAGGCCTGCTCTTTCCAGTATTCTGCACCGGGGTACTCCAACCTCATTCTAGATGCCCCGATTATCCAGTCCGAATTCATTGAGTCTTAACATGAACTCCAAGATGGAAAATAACTGATTTCGGTTAGGATACCGGTGGAGTTGTATAAATGTGGAACTGCGGATTTGATAAGGAATATCACCCTTGTTTTGAATAAAACTTTTGAGCACGGAATTATTCCTCAACAGTTCAATGAGAGGGCACGTAAACATCCGTATATTTTGCCAATAACTATTTGAATATGATGGTCCCATGTGAGTAACGAATTGAACCAAATACCTAGATTTTTCGCAGTTTCGACATATTCCAAAATATTGTTACCTAGATATAGAGGTGGGTAATAGCTACTGTCAAGCTTGTTCTTGTAGACTACCAAGCATTTTGACTTCGTTGGGTTTAATTTTAGGTGATTTTTTGCGGACCAAAGCGAGATTTGCTTAAGGTCGTTATTGAATTTGTCTACTCCATCTTCTAACATTCCCAGTTTGCAGCTCAACCGAATCTGCACATCATCAGCATATAGATGTATTGATGAGTGTTGGACTACTTGCGGGAGATCATTAATAAACATGGCAAACAGCAATGGCCCAAGAATTGATCCCTGTGGTACACCTGACATTAGCTGTAAATACCCGGAGGTGTTTTCTCCAACTGATACGGCTTGACTTCTTTCACTTAAATAAGAAAGAATCAAGTTAGCAGCAGAGTTAGGTTATGTTAGGTTAGGTTATGTTGGCTATCCACACGGGAGTGTAGACACACTTAGACCAGCGAAGGTCCTTTGTGATAACGGCAGCAGAGTTACTAAAACGGAAATTCCTCTTCAACTTTGAGAGAAGTATTCCGTGATTGACAGTGTCAAATGCCTTTGAGAAGTCTAGGAGCCCAAGGAAAGATATTAAGTCGTGATCCATCGCACTTCTCAGATCATCTGTTATTTTCAAAATAGCAGAGACACAACTATGGCTTTCCCTGAAACCTGACTGTTGGACATTCAGCAGCTTATTACTTTTAACAAAAACTGTCATTTGCTTATGAAGAAGTTTCTCGAAGACTTTGGATAAAAATGGGAGAATAGAAATAGGTCGAAACTCAGGCGGTGACAAACGAGTAGCCGGCTTTTTTACTATTGGTATAACCTTAGCAACCTTCCAGGCAGGAGGAAATGAACATGTTGTGATTATAGAATTAAAAATGTGTGTAAGTGTAGGAAGAATGTGAGGCAAGATTATTTTAATAAAGTGTGGATGTATTTCATCAAAGCTCACAGCCTTGGACTTTATTTGTAGAAGGGCGCTCAAAACATCGTTTTCATTTACTCTGGTGAATTGGAAGCAATGACTACTTTCAAGATTAGTGGAAGAATCATCGATACAGGATTCGCCAACGTCAGGCAAAGTACTTTGAACTTTCGCAAATTCAGAATTTAGGAAGTCAGGGTTTGTATTTTCAGGCATTATCACCTTTTGTCGATCAACACCAAGTTCTTTGATATTTTTCCACAAAGTTTTCGCCGGTAGAATTTTACTAAGTCGCTCTGAAAACACCCGCTTCTTAGCTTCCTTTATTTTTAAAGAAACACTATTTCTTAAAGCCCGGAAAACTGCGTGAAACTCAGGAAGTTTAAAACGTTTCCTCCGCTTGTAAGCCAGGTTTCGTTGTTTTATGGCTTCTCGTATTTCAGGTGTAAACCATGTGACAGTATTAGTTCGCATATATTTTGTTTTTGTCGGAACGTGTGAGCTATAGAGATAACGCATGGCATTTTGCATGAAATCAATTTGATCACCAGCAGAAGTCATAAAATAAACTTCTTGCCAATTTACCTGAAGTACGTCCTCTTCCAGCTGATTTAAGTTAATTCCCCTAAAATCCCTATACTTATACACACAGGATGTTGAGTGCGGCAGAGAGTATTTGAAAGTTGCAAAAATCAAGTCGTGCTTTGAGAACGCAGACGCTGACAACTGGGTGTATAGAAGGGTGTTTTCAGGGTTACTTGTAAGAAAAAGGTCCAACAGGGTTGATGAAGTACTTGTAAAATGCGTTGGATTGGAAGTGTTGATGGACCCTAGGCCCAGAGTACCGATTTTGTTTGTAAATGTTTGCGAAGTATTCTCAAGCAGGTCACAATTAAAGTCTCCGCACAGGATGATGTCGGTGTAAAGGGATGACAAGTCTTCTAAGACTGTGTAAAGTTCGGAAAAATCCACACTTTTATTATAGCGGTAAGCTACTCCTAACAAAAATTTGCCTGACCCGTCATTAGTTATCTCAACAAAGTAGTGATCAATTAAAGAGGTAGCTTCTGATTTAGTAACAAACTTAACCTTTATACAGTCGCGGATGTACAATGCCACTCCACCGCCGCCACGGCTTCTCCTATCAGCTCGATATAGCTTGTAGCCACTGATATCATACATAATATTAAGAATGTTGGCTTGAAACCATGTTTCGGATACGCACACTATGTCAACTTTTGACCCTACAAACACATCACGAAATTCGTCGATTTTGGGATAGAGGCTTTGTGCATTAATATGACATACCTGCAACCCTCTACACTGCTTGCAAAGGACCTCAAGCATAACACGCAAATTATTGTTTATGCTGTCAGCTGTAGAAACATTGGAACCACTAGTCATTTTCAAAGAAGAACAAATCTTTCACCCTAGGACATGAGAAAATCATAACGCAAAAAAGAAATATAGAAACAGATATTTGACTAAAGTACTTAAAAGAGTTCAACATAAAGTAAAAGAAAGCAAAGAAAAGAGAGTTTACAATGACATGAAAAATATACCAAAAATAACACTGTTTACGAAATACCAGCATGATCATCTCCATCGCCATCGGCAATTGAGTTTAAGCTTTCCAGTGAACTAATTAAAAGTGTTTTATGTAGACTCTCCCACCTCTGGTAAAAACACTCGTAAGCTTCTTTCGTCGCTTCAGCACAAGAGCTTTCCGAAGAATGTGGCTGTGGAGGAAAGAAGTCCCATGCAATGAAGCTAATTATCCGCCGGAAATAAAAGAACTTATTCGAGAAAAGAGGAGAGCAGACAAAATATGGCAACAAACTCGCGCTCCCCAGCATAAAACCCACTCGAATTTCCTATGCAATAAGCTTAAAAAAGCGATCCAAAACCTAAAAAACCGAGAGACTTCAGCTTATCTTGAAGGTTTAACCGCCGAAAAAACCACTAATTACTCGCTCTGGAAAGCTGTCAAAAGAATTAAAAAACCCCAAATACATTCGCCACCGAGAAGAATGTATAGAAGAAGATACTGTGGCTCTTTGCAAGTTAAAATGTTATTTAGTGTTTTAAGAGCGCAAAATTTAAAATAAGTGTGCAGGTCACAACCCAGAATCCTGTTAGTGTAACCAGAAACATGATCGAATCGTTTAAGATTGTACACATATCGTGTAATGTTGTTAAAAGCCACTGTAAGATTCCGTCGTGTTTCTGATTTATGACAACAAAAAATTTGACATCCGTAGGTGATGATTGGTAAAACCAAGGTTTTTGCTAATCTAAGCCTTATATGCTGAGGTATGAAGTGCTTTGTCAATGAGAGGGCACGTAAACATCCGTATATTTTGCCAATAACTATTTGAATATGATGGTCCCATGTGAGTAACGAATTGAACCAAATACCTAGATTTTTCGCAGTTTCGACATATTCCAAAATATTGTTACCTAGATATAGAGGTGGGTAATAGCTACTGTCAAGCTTGTTCTTGTAGACTACCAAGCATTTTGACTTCGTTGGGTTTAATTTTAGGTGATTTTTTGCGGACCAAAGCGAGATTTGCTTAAGGTCGTTATTGAATTTGTCTACTCCATCTTCTAACATTCCCAGTTTGCAGCTCAACCGAATCTGCACATCATCAGCATATAGATGTATTGATGAGTGTTGGACTACTTGCGGGAGATCATTAATAAACATGGCAAACAGCAATGGCCCAAGAATTGATCCCTGTGGTACACCTGACATTAGCTGTAAATACCCGGAGGTGTTTTCTCCAACTGATACGGCTTGACTTCTTTCACTTAAATAAGAAAGAATCAAGTTAGCAGCAGAGTTAGGTTATGTTAGGTTAGGTTATGTTGGCTATCCACACGGGAGTGTAGACACACTTAGACCAGCGAAGGTCCTTTGTGATAACGGCAGCAGAGTTACTAAAACGGAAATTCCTCTTCAACTTTGAGAGAAGTATTCCGTGATTGACAGTGTCAAATGCCTTTGAGAAGTCTAGGAGCCCAAGGAAAGATATTAAGTCGTGATCCATCGCACTTCTCAGATCATCTGTTATTTTCAAAATAGCAGAGACACAACTATGGCTTTCCCTGAAACCTGACTGTTGGACATTCAGCAGCTTATTACTTTTAACAAAAACTGTCATTTGCTTATGAAGAAGTTTCTCGAAGACTTTGGATAAAAATGGGAGAATAGAAATAGGTCGAAACTCAGGCGGTGACAAACGAGTAGCCGGCTTTTTTACTATTGGTATAACCTTAGCAACCTTCCAGGCAGGAGGAAATGAACATGTTGTGATTATAGAATTAAAAATGTGTGTAAGTGTAGGAAGAATGTGAGGCAAGATTATTTTAATAAAGTGTGGATGTATTTCATCAAAGCTCACAGCCTTGGACTTTATTTGTAGAAGGGCGCTCAAAACATCGTTTTCATTTACTCTGGTGAATTGGAAGCAATGACTACTTTCAAGATTAGTGGAAGAATCATCGATACAGGATTCGCCAACGTCAGGCAAAGTACTTTGAACTTTCGCAAATTCAGAATTTAGGAAGTCAGGGTTTGTATTTTCAGGCATTATCACCTTTTGTCGATCAACACCAAGTTCTTTGATATTTTTCCACAAAGTTTTCGCCGGTAGAATTTTACTAAGTCGCTCTGAAAACACCCGCTTCTTAGCTTCCTTTATTTTTAAAGAAACACTATTTCTTAAAGCCCGGAAAACTGCGTGAAACTCAGGAAGTTTAAAACGTTTCCTCCGCTTGTAAGCCAGGTTTCGTTGTTTTATGGCTTCTCGTATTTCAGGTGTAAACCATGTGACAGTATTAGTTCGCATATATTTTGTTTTTGTCGGAACGTGTGAGCTATAGAGATAACGCATGGCATTTTGCATGAAATCAATTTGATCACCAGCAGAAGTCATAAAATAAACTTCTTGCCAATTTACCTGAAGTACGTCCTCTTCCAGCTGATTTAAGTTAATTCCCCTAAAATCCCTATACTTATACACAGAGGATGTTGAGTGCGGCAGAGAGTATTTGAAAGTTGCAAAAATCAAGTCGTGCTTTGAGAACGCAGACGCTGACAACTGGGTGTATAGAAGGGTGTTTTCAGGGTTACTTGTAAGAAAAAGGTCCAACAGGGTTGATGAAGTACTTGTAAAATGCGTTGGATTGGAAGTGTTGATGGACCCTAGGCCCAGAGTACCGATTTTGTTTGTAAATGTTTGCGAAGTATTCTCAAGCAGGTCACAATTAAAGTCTCCGCACAGGATGATGTCGGTGTAAAGGGATGACAAGTCTTCTAAGACTGTGTAAAGTTCGGAAAAATCCACACTTTTATTATAGCGGTAAGCTACTCCTAACAAAAATTTGCCTGACCCGTCATTAGTTATCTCAACAAAGTAGTGATCAATTAAAGAGGTAGCTTCTGATTTAGTAACAAACTTAACCTTTATACAGTCGCGGATGTACAATGCCACTCCACCGCCGCCACGGCTTCTCCTATCAGCTCGATATAGCTTGTAGCCACTGATATCATACATAATATTAAGAATGTTGGCTTGAAACCATGTTTCGGATACGCACACTATGTCAACTTTTGACCCTACAAACACATCACGAAATTCGTCGATTTTGGGATAGAGGCTTTGTGCATTAATATGACATACCTGCAACCCTCTACACTGCTTGCAAAGGACCTCAAGCATAACACGCAAATTATTGTTTATGCTGTCAGCTGTAGAAACATTGGAACCACTAGTCATTTTCAAAGAAGAACAAATCTTTCACCCTAGGACATGAGAAAATCATAACGCAAAAAAGAAATATAGAAACAGATATTTGACTAAAGTACTTAAAAGAGTTCAACATAAAGTAAAAGAAAGCAAAGAAAAGAGAGTTTACAATGACATGAAAAATATACCAAAAATAACACTGTTTACGAAATACCAGCATGATCATCTCCATCGCCATCGGCAATTGAGTTTAAGCTTTCCAGTGAACTAATTAAAAGTGTTTTATGTAGACTCTCCCACCTCTGGTAAAAACACTCGTAAGCTTCTTTCGTCGCTTCAGCACAAGAGCTTTCCGAAGAATGTGGCTGTGGAGGAAAGAAGTCCCATGCAATGAAGCTAATTATCCGCCGGAAATAAAAGAACTTATTCGAGAAAAGAGGAGAGCAGACAAAATATGGCAACAAACTCGCGCTCCCCAGCATAAAACCCACTCGAATTTCCTATGCAATAAGCTTAAAAAAGCGATCCAAAACCTAAAAAACCGAGAGACTTCAGCTTATCTTGAAGGTTTAACCGCCGAAAAAACCACTAATTACTCGCTCTGGAAAGCTGTCAAAAGAATTAAAAAACCCCAAATACATTCGCCACCGATAAGAAAAAACAACGACGAATGGGCAAAAGGTGACAACGAAAAAGCGGATCTATTTGCCGAGCCCTTAGAAGAGACTTTTAAGCCATTTGATGGAGAAACATTGGTAGATGATTTTACCGGTACGACTACGACATTTGACAACCTTAGAATACAAAGTGTGTCATTTATAGAACTTTGCCAGGCAATAAAAAACCTGAAAAATAATAAAGCTCCTGGCTATGATTTAATAACCGGACAAATCCTCAAGGAATTACCAATAAAGGCACTATTAAAATTGCTTGATTTAATAAATGCTTCTATTAGATTATTATACGTTCCAAATCAACGGAAAGTCGCAGAAGTCATAATGGTTCCGAAATCGGGGAAATCTCCAAATGACAAAAAATCGTACAGGCCGATATCGCTACTACCAATAATATCGAAGGTATTTGAAAAAGTCCTACTGAAGCGGATTCTTCTGGTCATTGAAGAGAGACGCCTAATACCTGACCACCAATTCGGGTTCAGAATCAAGCATTCCACAATTGACCCAGTTTATAGAATAACCGACGAAATTGAAAAAGCCATTGAGGGGAAAAAGATTTGTTCTAGCGCATTTCTTGACGTATCTCAAGCCTTCGACAGGGTTTGGCACGATGGATTGAATTATAAGCTAAGACGAATCCTTCCGGAGCAACTTCATAAGATCTTAGAATCATACCTTAAAAACAGACTTTTTCGTGTCAAGCACGGAACTGAATATTCTGATTTTAAAGAAATTGCCGCCGGAGTTCCACAAGGAAGTGTCCTTGGGCCTATCTTATTCTTGCTGTACACTCGGGATATACCACAAACTGAAGGCACTATTGTAGCTACGTTCGCGGACGATACGGCTATTCTGGCAACGGAAAGTTCAATCGAGTCAGCAACCATAAAATTCCAACGAGCCTTGGATAAAATCTGTGAGTGAACAAAAACTTGGCGCATTGTTCTTAACGAGACCAAATCGACGCATGTTAACTTCACTTACAAGAAAATAATCAACCTTCCCGTTTTCATTAACTCGGTACAAATACCGCATGCAAACGAAGCTAAATAAATGGGAATGACACTAGACGCGAAACTTAAATGGAAACCTCACGTTAAAAAGAAACGTGACGAAGTCGAAAATCGACTTAGAGAGATGTATTGGCTAATTGGAAGATATTCCAAACTAAGCGTATATAACAAACTGCTTCTGTATAAGCAAGTGCTTAAACCCGTGTGGACGTACGGTATACAACTCTGGGGTTGTACCAAACCGAGCAATAGGAATCTCATACAATCATTCCAAAATAAAATTATAAGAATAATCATGAACGCTCCCTGGTATATCAGAAACAATGATATCCACAGAGACTTAGGGATAGCTACCGTGGAGGACGAAATAAAAAAACTTCACTCGCAAGCTTCGTATTCGTCTTCATGGCCATTGCAATCGTGCCATACTCCAAACTTTGGATGTGACAAATCTTACGCGCCGACTTCAAAGAACGAAACCGTTCGAATTAGCGCAATAAGACAAAAAGCCGCATGTCATGGCGGTTTCAGCAGGTGCTTTTATTGAAAATCTACCTGCCTCACGCGAATATTCTCTTCTGAAGCTTAAACTATTGTACTTGATAAGGTCTAACTTAGTCGTAGTAAACAAAACGAAGGGAAGGGTGTTTTTAGTCAGTAGACATCTGACACTACTATGAGTACACGGTCTCATAGTGTTTCATGAAGATTTTCACCTACACACGAAAAAAAAAATTGACTATAAGCGCATTCTTCCATCAGCATATCTTTCCGTGAATCTCATGAAAATTTATGATAATAAATTAAATTAAAGATAAAATTTATGTAATTTATGAAACAAACATTTAATCTCGTAATTGAAAAGCACCGTGAGTTTGAATCATAACAAATTATTGCTAAGAGTTTATCTGGAGACGAATGCACAATTGACAAATATACGCATGCCGAATTATTAGTATTTAAATACGTACCGATACCCGTAAATATTGAACGGAGTTTTTCTATGTATAAAAATGTATTCCGTTCAAACAGACAATGTTTTATATTTTAAAATGTAAGCGAAATAATCGTTATCTATTGCAATAATAGCTTAAATACATTTTTTTAATTATTATATTCGTTAATTCAATTCAATTTTCTTTATTCATACTTACTTACTTACTTAGATGGCGCTACAGTCCGGGGTGGACCTGGGCCTCAACCAACAAACCTCTCCAGCCAGCACGGTTACGAGCCAGCTGCCTCCAGTTGCGCACGCCAAGTTGGTTGAGGTCCCCCTCCACTTGTTTGCGCCACCTACCGCGAGGTCGTCCTCTACTGCGCCGTCCGTCCGGGTTGGATTCAAAGACTTTCTTAGCGGGAAGGTTGGGCTCCATCCGCTCTAAATGACCCAGCCATCTTAGTCGCTGTATGTGAACTCTTCTGGCTAAGTCGATGTCCTTGTACAGGCCGTATAGCTCGGCATTGTACCTTCTCCTCCACTCACCGTCTATGCAGACGGGACCAAAGATCGCTCGAAGAACTTTTCTCTCGAAATAACCAAGGGCATCCTCATCCGGTTTTTTCAAAGCCCATGCCTCTGCGCCATACAGCAGGACTGGGATGATTAATGTCTTATAAAGAGTTACCTTAGTAGTTCGAGATAGGGCTTTGCTACTCAATTGCCGTTTTAGCCCATAGAAACAACGATTGGCAAGAGTAATTCTCCGTGTGATCTCTCCACTCATGTCATTTGCGGAGCTGACCATAGAGCCTAGGTAGACAAAATCCTTTACTACCTCAAAATTGTATCTGTCTATTGTGGCGTTCTGCCCAAGACGCCGATGTTGGGTGTCCTTTTTTGTAGACAGCATATATCTCAATACTGCATCGATCTCAATACTCGTAAATGCCCCATTAACGGCCCGCTGAGTTCTTCCGATTATGTCAATGTCATCGACATAAGTGAGTAGTTGTACAGACTTGAAGAAGATTGTACCTCCGGAGTTGGCTTGTGAGTTTCGTACAATTCTCTCAAGTACTATGTTAAAGAGATCGCATGATAGCGCGTCGCCTTGTCTAAGACCTTTCCTGACATCGAACGGTTCGGTGATGTTCTTACCGACTTCGATGGAGCAGCGAGAGTTCTCCATCGTCATTCTGCACAAACGGACGAGCTTGGCAGGGATGCCAAGACTAGACACGGCTCTGTATAACTCGTCTCTATACACGCTATCATAGGCAACTTTGAAATCGATGAAAAGGTGGTGCGTATCGATTTTATATTCATGGGTTTTTTCCAAGATCTGCCGTAGTGTGAATATTTGGTCAATGGGTGACTTTCCAGGCCTGAAACCGCATTGATAAGGACCTTTCAGGTTGTTGACGATCGGTTTTAGGCGTTCACATAGTACGGCAGACAGGATCTTATATGCGATATTTAGGAGACTTATACCTCTGTAGTTGGCGCAGTTCAGAGGGTCTCCTTTCTTCAGGATCGGGCAAACGATGCTGAGGTTCCATTCATCGGGCATACTTTCGTCCGACCAGATTTTACAGATGAGCTGGTGCATGCTCCTTACCAACTCATCTCCTCCTGCCTTGAAAAGTTCAGCGGCAAGGCCGTCGGCTCCAGCAGCTTTGTTGGATTTGAGTTTAGATATCGCTATCCTCACTTCATTATGATCAGGTTGACGGGAATTTTGACTGCCATCGTCACTGTTGAATGGCTCATTCTGTCTGACAGCGGCATATTGATCATCATCGCCGTTTAACAGTCTGCAGAAGTGTTCCTTCCATATCCTCAGCACCGACTCCGATTCTACGACTATGTTGCCATTTTCGTCCCTGCAGGCTTCTGTTCTGGCTTTGAAACCCTAGCATGTTCTTTTTACCCTTTGGTAAAATTTTCGAACATTATTCCTGCAATAAAGTCTCTCAATCTCCTCGATCGAGCGCTTCTCATGCTCTTTTTTCTTCTTTCCGAGAAGTCGATGTTCCTCTTTTCTCCTGCGCACGTAGAGCTCGTAAGCAGCTCTAGTCCTTCTATGCAGCGCCGCTTTGTACGCCTCTTGTTTTGCTGCATGTGCTTGCCGGCATTCCTCATCAAACCAGGGGTTTCGTTGTGGTGGGCGAGAGAAACCCAGTACATCAGAGGCGGCATCTCTGATGGCTTTTTGGCAACGCTGCCACTGGTCTTCCGCATTTGCTGCTGGCGGCATAGGACTAAGATTGAGATAAGAAGAAACACGATCGGCAAAGGTTCTGGCGGTCTCTTGCGATTGTAGCTTTTCGACGTCAAATTTCCTCACAGCATTTCGTTGATTTCGCATCCGTACCTTGGCTACAACTAGGTAGTGATCCGAGTCCACGTTGGCTCCTCGGAAAGTCCGGACACCCAGAATACTGGAAGAGTGCCTTGCGTCGATCGCAATGTGATCGATTTGGTTGACGATTTTTCGATCAAAGGAGAGCCATGTTCCTTTGTGAATATCGAGACGTGGGAACCGCGTAGTAGCTACAACAAAGTTTCGCCCCGCCGCAAGTCGATTAGCCTGAGTCCGTTGCCGGAAGTGTTGTCGTGCAGGCTGTGCTTTCCGACCACGCTACTAAAGACTTCCTCTCTTCCTAGCTTTGCGTTAAAGTCGCCTAGGATAATTTTAACGTCGTGGCTAGGGCATTGCTCATACGTCTTGTCCAAGAGCTGGTAGAAGTCATCCTTTGTCGCGTCGTCCTTCTCCTCGTGAGGGGCGTGAACGCATATTGGGCTAATGTTGGCAAATTTAGCCTTGATACGGATAGTCATGAGGCGCTCGTTCACATGCCGGAAACTCAAGACTTCTTGCCTAAGTCTGTCTCCAATGACAAATCCGCACCCGAATAGACGCTGTCCTTTTTGTCTGTAGCAATCGCCGTAGAAGATGTCGCAGTTTTTCATACTCCTTTTGCCCGGCCCATCCCATCGCACTTCTTGGATGGCGGTAATGTCTGCTTTGAGACACTCTAGGGCCTCCGCAAGTTGTTCGGCTGCACGTGGTTTGTAGAGGGACCTAACATTCCATGTGCAGACACGAAGATCGTTGTCCTTTTTACGTTTGCATGGGTCGTCAACAGTAAGATCATCCGTATCCGAGGCTGTTAGTTGCTTCGTAACCAAAGGTTTTTTACGTGGTAGGGAAGTTAACACGACGGCACAACCCCCAACCTGGAGGGCCAGATCCTTTTTTTTTTTTGTACCCCTAGGACAAGAGGCCGGATACACCGATGTCAGTAACCCACTTCGGGGATATGAGCGCTGCCGTTGGCCCATTAAGGGTTCATCCGCCACCATCTCTTTTTCAATACCCTGACGTAGTATTGAAAATCCTTACAGACCTCAGCTCCAAATATGTTGAAGTAGCTCCAGTAAGGTATCCGCTGGTCTGTAGACGTCACCGTTGATTCCATCGAGAGAATTCGTCCGCCGCACGTCCTCCTTCTGAGGACCTCTTGCTAGACTTCTGAGACGCATATTTCAGCCGATCAGGTCAACAAGAGATGCCTCGTCCGGTTAGACATATGCGCGCTGAAGTTCACCCAGATGTGCTTAAGCAGGTCTGAGTGTTCAGCTGCACATATATCGTCAGACTCAGCATACGCTCATCGTTAGTTCACTATCAGATAGCTATCCAGCTATTTATTCATATGTATACAAAAAAAAGGTTTACAATTTAACATCAAATTTGTATGCATTAATACATATAGAATAGTTAGTGACATCTTTATTTAAAAAAAAAATAGAGATGTGTACAAAAATAGACTTTATGTGGGGTGTACAAAGGTATAAAAACAGAAATTATATATTTTTTTAATTCCAGTAAGTGAGAAGTGATACAATCAAAAACTATTATATGGTAAATAGCAGAAATAGCTACATACTTAGTTAAGCAAATGAGTTTTTCTTTTAAACTCAATAACGCAACAGGGTTTCAATTTCATGATGATTAAAACCAAGAAGCCATGATTTAATTACATTTGTAAACACGAACACATTTCTTATGGACCGAATTTCCAAGGGCAGAGTGTTAAATAGTTTGCATGAAACAGTGGAGTAAAAGTTTCTGTAACTTGTAGTGCGAAAAATAGGAACATTTACAACAAAGTTTGAGTGGCTACGTAAGCTGTGTAAGTCAGAAATTAGACTTTCCAGATACCCGCCTCTAATGAAAAAGGATTTCAGAACTTTAAAATAAAATAAATGACGCAAAGGAAGAATTTTCAAGGTCCTGAATAGGTCCATTGTATGTGCTGAACGGTGAGAATTACAAACATTTCGAATTGCAGATTTTTTAGAGACCGTTAATTGCTTTAGTTTACTAAGGTAAGCACCACCCCAACTATAGAGTCCATATTGCAATCTTGATTGGAATACACCATAAGAAACCCTTTTCATAGTGTTAAGAGACCAATGCTTTCTCAGGCGGAAGAGACAACGAGTAGAAGAGGAAACATATTTTTTCAAAGAAAGAATGTGTTTGGACCAGTTCAATTTAGTTTTACCCAAGTACGGAATAGAAAATATGGAATTTATGTATACAAAAAATAAAATTGGGCCAAGTACAGAAACTTGGGCCACCCCCTAGTTATTCGTTTTTGAACTGCTTATGCTACCAACTTTAACGTATTGCATTCTGTCTTTAAGATAAGACTCAAAACAATTATATATGAATCCTCAAAATCCAGTCTTATATAATTTATCTAAGAGAATTACATGGTCAACCATGTCAAACGCCTTAGTTATATCCACAAAAAGGCCAGCGCAAAAATGTTTATTATCTAACCCCTTATATAAAATGTAGCAAAAATCCAACAGAGAATCCTCAGTGGAGAGGCCAGTCCTAAAACCAAACTGCATTGGATTAAGAAAATTTGTTGATTAAGATAAGCTAAAATTCTCGTTTTCATAAATTTTTAAACACTTTTGAAATTGAAGACAACAGAGAAATTGGTCTATAATTTGATTTGTGTGTCCTGTTACTTTTCTTAAATAAAGGAATCACTACAGCGCATTTAAGTGCAGAGGGAAAAGTACCAGACAGAATGCTTAAATTAAAAAGGTAAGACAAAATATTTACTAAATTGGGCCCAATGTTCCTTAGAACCAAATTCGAAATTTCATCATTTCCATATGAATTGGAATTAAGAAGAGAAATAATGGTGTTTAGTAATTCAAATCCCGTAATAGACTCAAAAACGAAGCTTTTTCTACAATCCTTGCCTTCAGTATTAGGCTTAGTGCAACAGATACAAGAAGTTTGTGTACTACCTGAAAAAGAAGTTTGTCCGATGGAAGCAAAGTAATTACTGAATTCGTTGGATATTTCCAAAGTATTTGAAATGTTAATACTACCATTTTTAAGTACGATGGGATCTGTGCTAGTAGCAACTTTTCGACTAACAATACTGTTTACAACTTGCCGCTCTTTCTTGAGACTCCCACTTGCCGCTTGTATTTTGGAATGATAATACGAGTAGCTATCCCGAGCGTTTTTAACATTCTCATTCACTTTTTTGTACAGCTTGTTAAAGCGACTTTTTAAGTTATTATTGTAACGAAGCGTTACACTTTTTATCGCCTCCACTGTGGTTCACTTACACGGCCGCTACTGTCCATAGCTGGGGTAGTATAAACAAAGAACATCTGGCGATAATCACGCCATGTGAACATGACCACTTCTATCAATCTCATTGGCCAAGTGGTTTGCAGAAGCGAATTGCATCCGTTTTTACAATTCGCATTCGCTTCTTGCAAGAAATTTCATAAGGCGGAGATTGAGAGATGTGGTCGGGAGAGTTCCTCACTCAGTGGTTTGGTACCAATTTAGCGTACTTGTGAGTCAACTCTCCGACGTGGTAATACCACAGGAATTTTTTCATCGTTTGTCTCCGGACTTGGACGATTTTTAAATCGGACCTGCTGCTGACCACAGCCGATCCGATCATAAGCTTTTGGGCTCATCTTCCTCAAGAATAAGCCATTGCCGGTCCTGTATTTAATCCTCGAGTTAGAGGATCCGATCCGTGCTCCTAGGAGTATACCGCGCTGTTGAAAGATAAGTGCCTGCCTTAAGCAAGTGCTGCCAAGTGACGGCCTTAAGCCGTTGCTGCCAAGTGACTGCCACAAGCAGTTGCTGCCCAAGTGACTGCCACAAGCAGTTGCTGCCAAGTGACGCCGCAAGGTGTTGCTGCCCAAGTGACGGCCCCGAAGCCGTTGCTGCCAAGTGACTGCCACGAGCAGCTGCTGCCCAAGTGACATCGCAAGACGTTGCTGCCCAAGTGACGGCCCCTAAGCCGTTGCTGCCAAGTGACTGCCACGAGCAGTTGCTGTCAAGTGACGTTGCAAGACGTTGCTGCCAAGTGACGCCGCAAGGTGTTGCTGCCCAAGTGACGGCTCCTAAGCCGTTGCTGCCAAGTGACTGCCACGAGCAGTTGCTGCCCAAGTGACGTAGCAAGACGTTGCTGCCAAGTGACTGCCACAAGCAGTTGCTGCCAAGTGACGCCGCAAGGTGTTGCTGCCCAAGTGACGGCCCCTAAGCCATTGCTGCCAAGTGACTGCCACAAGCAGTTGCTGCCTAAGTGACGGCCCTAAGCCGTTGCTGCTCAAGTGTCCAGCACCAGCGGACGCTTACCAGTAGAGTAGTCAGTAAGTTACAAATAAGAAAGAAAGGCCAACGTAGGTATCCAATAATTGTTAAGAAGAACAAAATTGTTAAGGTTAGCTTACACTGGGCCTCATAAGAACATAAATTAAAATAAGAATCAACTCATTGTTAAGTAGCTCGATATTGTTAAGGCCAGCTAAATAAGCGGTGTTAAATAAATAAGTTACCTCTTTACCTAAAGTTTCGGGTGTTTCTTTGGGAGACCCTGGGTCCGACGAGCGAAACCTCAGCCTTCGGAAAACACCCTCACAATTGGCGCCCGAGCAGGGACCTCTGCAAGAGGTACATCACCGTGACAACCGAACCAGCATCGAGGGAACCCGCAACATGTCCGATAATGAAGAGAACCCGAATACTCTGCGACCAACAGTAGCCGACCAGAACGCCGGAATGAACATTGGGTGGATATACCTGCTTAGCAAGGCTGAATTGACCGCTGCCATGAGCGAGCGACAGCTGGACACAACGGGGACCGTAGCCGACCTCCGAAAACGGTTAAGCCGCTATCTGAAAGACGCCCGGACCCGGAAATCCATTCAAAATCTGTGCCAAGCATGAGAGGAGCTGGTAGAAAACCGGGAATACTCAGACACCAGCGTTCCTAAAGACAAAGAGCAGAGCCCACAGTACGAGGAGACCCAAGTAGATGTGCCAAAGATGATAGCAGCTGCGCAGAATGACCAGCAGCACCAAAAGTGGGGCCTTCCAGATCCTGCCACAATCGCCCCTCGGCATAATGTCGTCTCGGAGTCCACCTCCCAAACGCTAAATCAGGACAGCACCAGCCAGGGCCCATCTCCGACGAGAACGCTTACCAGGCCAGTCCTCAGCTACGAGGCTGAGATAATGAACACCGTTAGGAAGTGCGGACTCCGTTTCGACGCCAACGGCTCGGCGCTAGAATTTTTGGAGCGGCTTGAAGAGTTGACCCGATGCTACGACATCCCGCGGGACCATATACCGCGCACCCTTCCGGAAATATTTCGGGGGACCGCACTTGAGTGGCTCCGAATTAACCGGGATTCCTGGAGGTCATGGGAGCACTTCCGTCAGGCCTTCCTGCGACGTTTTCTCCCGACCCGATTTGTCCACAAGTTGGAGGACGAAATAAGGAGGAAACGACAAGGCCCGCGAGAAAAGGCCAAAGAATA
Organism: Brachypalpus laphriformis; assembly: GCA_945910035.1. Taxonomy (NCBI): domain Eukaryota; kingdom Metazoa; phylum Arthropoda; class Insecta; order Diptera; family Syrphidae; genus Brachypalpus; species Brachypalpus laphriformis. The sequence continues at coordinate 104,237,352 of OX246754.1, read as the reverse complement.
CATCAATGCCTATTTATATCTCCTCTGGCAACATCCCCGAATGGAGGTCACGGAAAGTGTGGACCGGATATATAACAGTCTCCGTCCCGAGTACCGACTGTACATCAGGCGTAGAGATTTTGAAAGTTTGGAGGAGCTAATGGATCTCGCAGACGAATATGAGTTTGTGAGGAGCGAAGAAAGAGCCGGTAGACCGCCGACCGTTCCAAACCATACCCCGAGATTACTAGCCATCAAGTCGCTACCCATCCGGACCATCTACGACCGTAACACGCACTGCTGGAAGTGCAAACAGCATGGGCATCGCCAACAAGAATGCAGCCAACCGTTTCGCCTCTTCTGTTCCCATTGTGGAGAGGATGGAAGAATGACGAAGGACTGTCCGTGCCATCATACGCCGAGTGCACCTCCGAGAGAGCAGCGTGTAGCGACAACGCGACCAATTAAGCCGCTGCACCGACTCCCTCCCGTACTGAAGCCGTCACCGTCACAACCACCGTCGCCACCTTTACCGATGACATCAGGGACGTCAGAGGTGCCAAACTCCAAATTGTCGCACCCACCATATGTCATACCGTCGCCGTCACCGTTGCCAGACCTATCATCACCGATACCAGAACCGTCATTACCATCGACATCAGTGCCGCCAGAGTTGCGAAACTACAACTTGTCGCCACCGTCAGATGTCATACCGCCGCCGTCACCGCTGTCACCATCATCACAGTTACCAGAACCATCATCCCCGATACCAGAACCGTCATTACCGTCGACATCAGTGCCGCCAGAGTTGCGAAAGTACAACTTGTCGCCGCAATCAGATGTCATACCGCCGCCGTCACCGTCATTACCGTTACCAGAACCGTCATCCCCGATACCAGAACCGTCAGTACCGTCGACATCAGTGCCGCCAGAGTTGCGAAACCACAACTCGTCGCTACAGTCAGATGTCATACCGCCGCCGTCATCACCGTCACCGCCATCACCGTTACCAGAACCATCATCACCGATGTCAAAACTGTCATTACCGTCGACATCAGTGACTTCACAGTTGAGAGATGCCAACTTGTCGTCACCGTCAGATGCCATACCACTGCCGTCAGTACGAAGTGTTACACCAGAACCGCCTGACGAAGAAACCATACCGTCACCGTTTTCAACACCGCCGGACGATGAAACAATGCTGCTGCCATTTTCACCAGACAGTATACCGTTACTCTTACGCCGAATACACCGGGGCCATTGATACCATTGCCGACACAAAGGAACGAGCCTTCATCATCAATAGGCGCAACGTTCACCAAGGCCACACCATCCCGGTCAAAACCTCCGCCATCGTCTAAGTTCGAGGTATTTCTCTCACCGTCAACACCAAAACCAACACCATCACCAATATACATCACATCACGATGGTCGCAGCCCCGACCGCCTGAAGTTCTGCAGTCACCGTCATCATAATTAGTGCTATGATTAGTCTTTCTATTATTATTTTAGTCCTATTGTATTGAAACTTAATCGAGTAATATTTAAGTTCATTATAAGCCGTCCTTTTTAGGTTAAGTAGATCTAAGAGTCTTGAATTCTGGAATGAAATAAAAATATTTTACGACGAGAAGGTTCTCGTCTGAGAAAGTGGAGGGGGAATGTAACGAAGCGTTACACTTTTTATCGCCTCCACTGTGGTTCACTTACACGGCCGCTACTGTCCATAGCTGGGGTAGTATAAACAAAGAACATCTGGCGATAATCACGCCATGTGAACATGACCATATCATGACATGACCTATCAATCTCATTGGCCAAGTGGTTTGCAGAAGCGAATTGCATCCGCTTTTACAATTCGCATTCGCTTCTTGCAAGAAATTTCATAAGGCGGAGATTGAGAGATGTGGTCGGGAGAGTTCCTCACTCAGTGGTTTGGTACCAATTTAGCGTACTTGTGAGTCAACTCTCCGACGTGGTAATACCACAGGAATTTTTTCATCGTTTGTCTCCGGACTTGGACGATTTTTAAATCGGACCTGCTGCTGACCACAGCCGATCCGATCATAAGCTTTTGGGCTCATCTTCCTCAAGAATAAGCCATTGCCGGTCCTGTATTTAATCCTCGAGTTAGAGGATCCGATCCGTGCTCCTAGGAGTATACCGCGCTGTTGAAAGATAAGTGCCTGCCTTAAGCAAGTGCTGCCAAGTGACGGCCTTAAGCCGTTGCTGCCAAGTGACTGCCACAAGCAGTTGCTGCCCAAGTGACTGCCACAAGCAGTTGCTGCCAAGTGACGCCGCAAGGTGTTGCTGCCCAAGTGACGGCCCCGAAGCCGTTGCTGCCAAGTGACTGCCACGAGCAGCTGCTGCCCAAGTGACATCGCAAGACGTTGCTGCCCAAGTGACGGCCCCTAAGCCGTTGCTGCCAAGTGACTGCCACGAGCAGTTGCTGCCCAAGTGACGTTGCAAGACGTTGCTGCCAAGTGACGCCGCAAGGTGTTGCTGCCCAAGTGACGGCCCCTAAGCCGTTGCTGCCAAGTGACTGCCACGAGCAGTTGCTGCCCAAGTGACGTTGCAAGACGTTGCTGCCAAGTGACTGCCACAAGCAGTTGCTGCCAAGTGACGCCGCAAGGTGTTGCTGCCCAAGTGACGGCCCCTAAGCCATTGCTGCCAAGTGACTGCCACAAGCAGTTGCTGCCTAAGTGACGGCCCTAAGCCGTTGCTGCTCAAGTGTCCAGCACCAGCGGACGCTTACCAGTAGAGTAGTCAGTAAGTTACAAATAAGAAAGAAAGGCCAACGTAGGTATCCAATAATTGTTAAGAAGAACAAATATGTTAAGGTTAGCTTACACTGGGCCTCATAAGAACATAAATTAAAATAAGAATCAACTCATTGTTAAGTAGCTCGATATTGTTAAGGCCAGCTAAATAAGCGGTGTTAAATAAATAAGTTACCTCTTTACCTAAAGTTTCGGGTGTTTCTTTGGGAGACCCTGGGTCCGACGAGCGAAACCTCAGCCTTCGGAAAACACCCTCACAAAAACAAAACACCCTCAAAAACGAAGCTTTTTCTATAATCCTTGCCTTCAGTATTAGGCTTAGTGCAACAGATACAAGAAGTTTGTGTACTACCTGAAAAAGAAGTTTGTCCGATGGAAGCAAAGTAATTACTGAATTCGTTGGCTATTTCCAAAGTATTTGAAATGTTAATACTACCATTTTTAAGTACGATGGGATCTGTGCTAGTAGCAACTTTTCGACTAACAATACTGTTTACAACTTGCCACTCTTTCTTGAGACTCCCACTTGCCGCTTGTATTTTGGAATGATAATACGAGTAGCTATCCCGAGCGTTTTTAACATTCTCATTCACTTTTTTGTACAGCTTGTTAAAACGACTTTTTAAGTTATTATTCAGTGGATGTTTCAAAATTTGTTTTTTTAATTTGTGCCTTAGATTTATTTCTTTGATAAGGGTACGAGTTATCCAAGGCTTTTCCTCAGCGATGACTATCCACCTTGTCGTGGTGCTGGGGCTTGAGTAGGGCCGAAGGTTTTCTGCGGAGATGTGTCGGCGAGTGCTGGACTCCTAGACTACCTGAGGTCCAAAAAACCAAGAGATAGTCTCCCTAATTCTACCGGTGGTGTGAGCATTTTAAAACCGTGCCGAAAGATGAAAGGTTGGGGGGATACACAAAACCAACCACTAACGAGCTCTCACAGATGCCCTGGCGAGATCTGTGTATAATAAATGCCTTACTTCGGCATGGCGGCTCTGGCGGGGCGAATTATACTTTCCGGCCATACTCGTGGGAACAAAAATGATGAACAACAATGAGAAAAAACAAATAACAGACGACAACACCAGTTCAGAAGCTGACAAGCTACCCGTGGGCGTACCGGTACAGGCCGAGCTGCAGCCACCATCTGCAGCTAGCTCGGATGAGGAGGAGATCTCTATGAAGATGGGGGAGCGGCTTCTAGCAGATCTATCCGAGGGTCCCCGGAAACCGAAGGGAAGGAAGGAGGTCTCTCCAGGCCAGATGAGACGGCGGTTGTTCTGTAGAGCAACGCATGTCAAGTCGGTGCTGGATGCAAAAGATCCCTCTTCCCTCTTCGAAAAGGAAAAGAACTCCCTGGCCTGAGCTATTGATACAATAGCAAAGGACGCTCTGACGAGGCCTGCGCCTAAACAGAGCGTTACTGTAACAAAAGCCAGCCGTAAGGTCGCTGCCCCTAAGGCAAACCTTGGCGGAAAAGGAGCAGACGTAAAGATGAAAACCAGTAAGACCGCTGCCGCTAAGGCAGGTCCTGCTGGGGTTCAGCCAGAAACCTCGAGGACCGCTGAACATCGTCGTAGGATGGCCGAGACCAAGCGGGAGGAGTTTGTGTCAAAGAGGCTTAGGTCTTCGGAGGACACAAAAAATCCCCCCAAAAGGCTGAAGGCTGATACGGGGATGCTCTTCAGCGGGGCGATTGGAAGTTCACTGCAGCTAGCTGTGGTGGACTTCGGAAAACCTAGTGGCCAGTATTCCAAAGAATGCGGTCAGATGATTGAGAAGACCTTAGTTGGAGCAATCTTCGACCGTATTCGAAAGAATGCCGGCGGAACTGCACCCACATTCGGGAGAGCGAAGTGGCATTGTGGGGTCATTATGATAGACTGCAAGGATCAGTTATCGCTTGACTTCGCGAAGGCCACGGTTCGCGGTTTTAAACTCTGGGAGGAGGCTGAATTGCGAGCGGTACCCCCAGAGGAGATACCCACCATGCCCAAGGGAAGGCTCTGTGTTCCTGACTGGGGTGTGGATAAAACGGAGATCCTCGGCTTCCTAAAAGCCCAGAACCCTTCTACTGATATGAAGAGCTGGGAGGTCGTCGGGGAGGAAGAGGCGAAGAATGGGACCAAGGGATTCATCATTCTTCTAGCCTTCTATTACCAGAATGTTAGAGGGCTAAGAACTAAATGTACTCGGTTCTTATTAAATATGCTTTGCTCTTCTTCAGACATTATTATACTCACTGAAACGGGCTTAGATGACTCTTTCACCAATGCCGTTATTTTTCCCCAAAATTTCAATGTTAATCGTTGCGATAGGTCACCAGATAATAGTGATTACAAAAGATTTGGTGGTGTTCTAATTGCAATCAAAAATGCCTTTCAGTCTTTTGAAGTAGATCTCAATGATTTTTCAGATATTGAAATTTGTTGTAGTAAAATTGTCTTGTCAACCTCGACTAACATTTTTATAGTATGTGTATATATTCCGCCTAAGTCCTTGTTACCTGTTGTAACAAGGTACCTAGAAGCATTTCGCTTTATTGAAGGTCTCATATCCACGTCGGATTTATTTTATATTTTCGGGGACTTCAATCAAACTAAAATTGATTGGGCCTCAGGAGATGCAGATTGCACTTTTCTTAATCCTGTAAATGCCTTATCTGTGATTGGGTCGGAAATCATTGATACTGTCCAATCCCTCGGTCTTCTTCAACTAAATCCGGTTAAGAATCATCAAAATCGTACGTTAGATCTTATCTTCTCTAATAACAACGATGAAAGTTTTGTTACTAGAAGTTTCTCACCTCTCGTTTCCGAAGATATTTATCATCCTTCCCTAATCCTTTTTTGCAACTTGAATATTAATGAAGCTAAATCCTTTAACTTTTATAAATTCGATTTCAAAAATGGTAATTACATTGATATAAGTGAGAAGTTGGACAATTATAACTGGGTCCACATCTATCGTTAGATATTGATGATTTATGTTCAGAATTCTATCGGGTTATTACTAAAATAATTTTTAGTTTTATTCCTGTAGTTTTAGTCAAAAACTCTACTCTGGGGTCTTGTCCATGGGACAATGAGATAACCCGCAATTTAAAAGTACTTAAAAATAGAGCTTATAGGATATGGCGCTGTAGCATGGAGGATGAGGACTTTGTGTTATACAGAAAACTAAAATCCGAATTTAAAATTTCTTTACACAATTCGTATTTGATTTATTTAAATGAAATGCAAAACTCTTTTAAATCGAGTCCTAAAAAATTGTGGCAATTCATAAATACTAAAAATAAAAGTGACGGTTACCCTGCCTCATTTTCATTTAATGGACAGGCAATGGATACACCTATTTCTATCTGCAACTCGTTTGCATCCTTTTTCCAGTCAGTCTATTCAAAAGTGGACTCAAATATTGACAATTCATTTTTTAGTTACCTTGGGAATGCACCTCTTTCCGCGTTCCATAACATTGAGATTTCTCCCGATAGTACTTTAAAAAGCCTAGTCGAAATGGAACTCAACTTTAATCCTGGCCTTGATGGCCTGCCTTCTGGTTTCTTAAAAATGTGTGCTATCCCATTACATGGAATATTATGCCACATGTTCAATTTATCATTAAAATCAGGTATTTTCCCATCTGTATGGAAAAACTCTTTTATTATACCACTTTTTAAAAATGGTAGGAAAAACAAAGTTGAGAACTACAGGGGTATATGTAAACAATCGTCAATCCCTAAATTGTTCGACAAATTAGTTTCTGAAAATTTGAATTTTTATTGCAAATCTTTATTGTCCAACAACCAGCATGGTTTTGTAAAGAAAAGATCCACAGTGACCAATCTGCTTGAGTTCACAAATTTCGTGATATCGGAAATTAGTAAAGGAAATCAAGTTGACGCAATCTACACTGATTTCAGTAAAGCGTTTGACCGTGTTGACCACAAAATTCTGCTTTATAAACTGGACAAACTAGGATTTCCATGTTCCTTTTTACGCTGGTTATCATCCTTTTTATCGGAAAGATGCCAATTTGTCAACTTTCGAAATCACATTTCTAGTAAAATTTGTGTGACATCTGGGGTTCCCCAAGGTAGTCACATTGGTCCTATTTTGTTTATCCTCTTTGTAAATGATGTAGTCTCATTTTTGCCGGAATGCAACATTCTAATGTTTGCTGATGATTTTAAAATTACTCACTTGGTGGTGAAGCCGTGTCTCGTGTTACCTTAATAAAAGATCTAGGTGTATTGTTAGATACTAAGTTATCATTTAACAATCATATAGACCACATTATAAATATGGCTAATCGATCTTGGGGAAGAATAAGGCGTTATGCCGGTGAATTCTCCGACCCTTATGTTATTAAATCACTATACCAAGCATTTGTTAGGTCTCTGTTGGAATATGCATCAGTTATTTGGTGTCCGTATTACAAGTTCCATATAACCAGAATCGAAGCTGTCCAGAAAAGATTCTTGAGATTTGCTTTACGTGGGCTTCCATGGTCTGACATTTACAACCTCCCGTCCTATCAATCAAGGCTAAAGTTAATTAACCTTGACTCGCTTGAGGATAGGAGGATGGTTGCTAAAGTGGTTTTTGTTCACAGAGTGCTTACAAATGATATTGATTCCTCCGGAATTTTGAACTGTATTAACATTAATGTCCCATCGACCAATCTACGTAATAATAGATTTTTTACTATTACACATTCGCGCACTAACTACGGTCGCTCATCCTCTATTAATGGATTATTGATAACTTACAACGCTAATGCTATTTTGATTGATTTTAATATATCTTTGGTATCTCTTAAAAAGAGATTGATAGGTAATATTCAGTCATGATTGCTAACTCTACGGATATGCTTCAAAATGTTCTTGTATTTATAACATATCTTATTTGATTCGTTTTGTATATCACTTTATTATTTTTCTTTTTTTTTATTCATACTTTTGTAACTAAGTCTAAGAAAGAAATTGCTCTTTGTTGACAAAATAAATAAATAATAATTCTTATAAATGAACCCCCAGCCTCACTTCTGGCAGACAAGCAGTTGAGGTTGTGCTATGGAGCGGGAGAGGTAACTCTAAAGCTCCTAAAACGGACTCAACGTGCAGAGAACGATGCGGCGACTGACGCTATGGAAGTTGAGATTGCGACAACCGATGCAGGTAGTGCAAATCAATCTTCATCATAGTGCAGTCGCCTCCGACAACCTGAAGCTGCTCCTCGTGGAGCTAGAGGCGAAGTTTTGTTTAATTATATTCTTGAAACCAATCTTATTATTTGTAATAGAGGCAATGACCCCACCTTTGTGACGTCTAATAGAAGGGAAGTCTTGGATATAAATTTTATTTCTGACCAGAGCTCTGTTTAAGTTGTTAACTGGAGAGTCTCAAACAAGGCGTCACTATCTGATCATTGTTGGATACTCTTCAAGCTACAACTTTCTACTCATGGGAGGGGGACTTTTGGAAATCCGCGTAGGGCTAACTGGTCAAAATTCAAGCGAGAATTGAGGAAATCAGTGAATCACTTCACTGAGGACCTCGACTCGACTAAAGCAGTTGACAATGCAGTCGATGCATTGACTGGTTCTCTTACGCAATCCTTCGAGAAGTCCTGTCCGGTTAGTAGGCTCAGCGGTAAAAGGCGTCCACCATGGTAGAGCGATAAAATAGCGGAACTCATTCGTATTTCAAGAGTAGGGTGGAACCTCGCTAAGGAGGGGGTCGTCGAGTGGTCCACCTATAAAGAAAGCCTGAAGCTCCTCAAGAAAGAGATTAGGTTCGCAAAGAGGAACTCTTGGAGGTCTTTTTGCGCATCTATAGAATCAACAAACGAAGCGTCCCGCCTAAGGAAGGTCCTGGCCAAGACACCAACGCCGGAATCCAATATTAGGAAAAGCGATGGCACCTGGGCAGAATCACACGAGGAAATGCTGGGCATGCTGCTGAGTACTCACTTTCCCGGATGTACATCAATCTCCGGAGATGATCTGACCATTGCAGAGACGACATCGGGAATAAGCGCGGAAGAGGTGGGTTATATAATAGCTTATGCAATTAAATCATTTGCTCCATATAAGGCACCAGGAATGGATAACATTCGACCTGTGATGCTGCAAGAGTCAGTGGATATTGCTATTCCATGGCTCAAGCGTATCTTCACAGGATTTATGCGATGACGGAGTGGTTCTCAAGAGGAACTGGCTTATGGCCGAATGTTATGCGAACCGTTTTTGGCATCGCTGTGTCAACGAGTATCTTCCGGACTTGACCAGAAGGACAAAATGGTTCTTTACGTCTAAATCTATAGTCGAAGGAGATATCGTCGTAATGGTGGATCCAAAGGGCCCCCGAAATACTTGGCCTAAAGGAAAAGTAATAAAGACCGTAAAAGGGATGGATGGCAAAGTGCGAAGCGCAGTCGTGCAGACACAAACAGGGGTTTACACAAGGCCAGTTGTTAAATTATCAGTGCTGGACGTACTCACCCCTTCCAAGTTTGGTGAAAGTAGTAAACAGTAGGCAAGGGTCCTCCAGTTTACTGGGGGGAGTGTTGTCAAACCTGGCAGCACTCGCACATGTTCGGAATACCAACCGAACACAACCACAAAAAATCAGATCGGCCATCTTTTGTTTCCTTCACTTTCGTACAGCCATCTTTTGAGTCCTTTTCAATCGTACGGCCATCTTTGGGTTCCATTTTTATTTGATATTCTGGAGAAGCAGGAAGGCGATCAACAAGGAGAAAAAACTAAATTCATTTGAATCGAAATATACGTTAGCTTAAAAATTGTTAAATTAGTCCAATAATAATATAAACATTATTTGGGAAAATTTAGCATACTTATTTTTAAGAATAAATGCTGAAAGATAAATGCGTTTTTTCATTCGTCGTCGCAACAATTACGATCAATTTTGTCTTTGCAAATCGGACAGTTATTTTTAAAAGAGTTAACTGACTATTTGGAAGATTAAAAGGAGATTAAAGGTTCGCACCCCACGGCAGTTTAAGAAACACGTCTGTTCTTGACCAAAGTCGAACCCAATCATCATTAGGTGTACATAAGTACTAATTTAAATATGTATTAACTTGAAGTACATATCTTTTTTTTAGGGAAAACAAATTAATTTGAATAATTGAAGATTGCAATGAAAAAGGTATTTTATTGTATTTATTTTACTTCGTATGACTTGACTCGACGTACATATATCAAATTCATCTGTACATGTGTAGCTGAACACTCGGAGATGTTTGTTAGCACGGCTGGGTAAACATCAGCACACGCGGAACCGGTTGAACCATCTCTTGTTGACCTGAGTGCCCAAAATGTATCTAAAGAAGAGGAAGGACGGCGGAAGAATTCTCTCGACGGAATCAACGGCGGAATGCATAGATGGTTTTGACAGACACCTTGCACGAGCTACTTCGACATATTCGAAGCTCAGGTCTGTAAGGATTTCCATAACATCATCAGGCTTATGGAAGAGAAATGTTGACGGATGGACCCTAAATGGGCCAACGGCAGTGCTCTTATCCCCAAAGCAGAATACTGATGTCGGTTCTCAAACCGGCTCCTGTTCCAAGGGGCTATAACTCATGGATCTGCCCCTCCAGGTTGTGGGTTGTGGCGTCGGGGTAACTTCCAACTGGCAAATCGACCCGGAACGTCCTCGGACTACGATTTACGGGTATGCATCTGGAAAACTGGAATTTGTCCTCACGCAGTACAAGGCAGATATTACTGTGATTCAGGAGATACGATGGATAGGATCTGGAATGCAAAAAAGACCCAGTGACGACATTTACTACAACTCTAACAAAAGTAACGAAAGACTGCACAGGCTGGGATGCGGATTCGTCGTGGAAAATCAGCTATGATTAGGAGTTATCGACTTCAAGACTATAAATGACTGCCTGGCTGTAATTCGCATCAGAGCAATATTCTACAATACCAGCCTGATATGTGCACCACCCTATCGAAGACGCTGAAAACCCTGTCAAGGAAGAAGTCTATGACCTCCTGGATGGTGCCTACGGAGCCTGTCCGGAGTATCACGTAAAAATGGTACTCGGGGACTTAAGTGCGAAAATCGGTAAAGGAACCATCTTTGGTGGACTAGCCGCTAAGAACAGCCTTCACGACACGACAACAGACAACTGTTTCCGACTAATTGATTTGGCAGGAGCTCGTAATGCGGTTATAGGTTAAGTTAAGTTTAAGTGGCTGCCAGCTGAGAAACGCCAACACACTTAGACCAATACCAAGATACCACGTGGATCATGCGAGAAAATTTCTTAACCTACTTGCTAAAACCGTTTTGAGCTTCTTATGAAGCGTAGGATGCTCTTATATCAATATATATCAGGTCGCCTAAATCGTTGTAATAGGGGGCTCCTTAGTGAAGCTTCCTTGTACGGGTGAGGTCTTGGTCAGAAACAAAGAAGGTGAAGAATAGTTTCTTCCTATTCTTCATCCATGCATCTTCTACAAAAGTCGTTCGCGAAAAGGCCTAGCCCTGTGGCATGCTTGCCTATTAGACAGTGTCCAGTGATGACATCTATTGTAGAGCCGATATGCAATCTGTTGAAGGAAATCAAATTCTTACAACGTTTTAGATGCAGCTTCCACCAAATCTGTTTTGTCGCTAGACATGTTGATCCACTTGTCCGCCTAAAATGTTTACTCTCGACAACAGGAGAGGCAGGAGCCTTTATCCGGCAGGATGGGTATAGTTGTTCCTATTCTGGCGAGTTAATCGGCCTTACAATTCCCTGGAATGTCCCTGTGCCCCGGCACCCAACACATGTGAATATTGAACTGCCCAGCTATCTCCGCAAGAGACAATCGGCAGTCTAGAGCTACTAACAAATTTATAGAGGCCGATTGCAGGGATTTGATTACTGTTTGGCTGTCTGAAAAGATGCGGATATCTCTATCAGATATCACGTTATTCTTAAGCCAAGGTAAGACTTCTTCAATCGCCATTATTTCCGCCTGGAACACGCTACAATGATTTGGAAGACGGAAGGAGAGCTTAAGATTAAGCCTGTTCGAGAAAACACCTGCACCAACTCCGTCTTTGGATTTTGACCCGTCAGTGTAGAAGTGAATCATCTTCTTAAGATACATCACCCTCCCAGAGTGATCTAGAAAGGATGGTGATGAGGAAGTTCTTATAAAAATTTAGACGTGGAATGGTGTAGTCCGTGTTTTCGGGAGAGATTATGAATTTATTCAGAATGGAGGCGTTGCCAAATTCTTTCCTTGACCACTGTTGGGTCGCTTCAAGGCGAACGGCTGCATTCGCCGCCATTTACTTGCTAAATATATCGAGGGGTATCAGATGAAACATAATATTAAGTGCAGCAGATGGAGTTGTACGTATTGGTCCGCTTATGCATAGACAAGATGTACGCTGGACCTTACTTAGAAAACCGCGATTTATAGCTTTTTCTAAGGCTGTCCACCAGACAATCACCCCGTACGAGTATGTAAGTATCAGTCTAATGACTGAAATGTAGAGCCAGTGAGTGATTCTAGGTTGTAAACCCCATTTATTCCCAATAGCTTTTTTGGGAGAGAAAAGTGCTACCGTAGCTTTCTTTACTCTTTCTTGAATATTAGGTTTCCAGCTTAATTTCTTTTCCAGGATAAGATCCAAATATTGTGCTGTGTTAGAGAAAGTTAAGCTGATATCATTGAGAAAGAGATGGTCAACTAACGGATTTTCATATTTCCTGGAGAAGAGTACTAGTTCGGTTTCGTGGTGGTTTACACCCAAACCACACCGAACCGCTCACCTAGTGAGCTTGTTTAAAGCGTTTTGTAGATGTTTTTTTTAGAGTATTTAGGGGCTTTCCCAAGACAGCCAAAGCAATATCATCTGCATAAGCGATCGCCCTGCGCCCTGCACGTAGGCTCTCTACCTTCGTAGCACAAAACAAGTAGTTTTTGACAGAAAAGAACGCTCTCGAGAGAGTAAGAAATTTCCCCATGCTGCGAATTTTAGTGCAAGAAATTTCTGTGGGCTAGTTTGTGAAAACTGTCAAATCACTGCATATGTATGTGATTTTTTGTTGGTTTGTCCCTTCTCTTTCTTACTTTCGTATACAATTAAGTTTGAAGTTTGACGTTCAAAAAGTGGGCAACTTTTGTGGTTCAACGCGTTCGCTTACTTTCTCGTAATTTTACTTCTCTCTAAGAGAATTTTACCCCCACTCATTGAAGTTTGACAAACTGCGAATTTTGGCGTAGAAAGTACGCGAACAGACCTAATAATACAAGAATATTTTTGAAGAAAAGGGGTGTGTTAGTATACGAGTATTGGTGTATTTCGAACTGATCTCATATTTTTATTAAGCTAGTACATAAATATATACTGTTAAAATCCAGTTGTCAATCGGCAGACGGCAAAGCCATGACGTTGATTTGTTTTAAGTTTTAAGTTAATTATGAAAGAAATGAAAATAAAAACATTTATCACATTCAAATTAAAAACTGTTCTTGAATAGACTTAGCCCCAGGCGCCGGCCTGACAGTTATTGACATACCCTTAGCGGAGTGAAGAAGTCTCGTGAGCGGCTAAACCAGTCCGGAAATCGGAGGTTAAATAGATGAATCGCGCGAACGCCCCACTTACCCGTTGTAAGCCGGCACAAAACTGTTCTCGAATAGCCTTAGCCCCAGCGCCTGCCTGATAGTTGTTGATATACCCTTAGCGGAGCGACGAAGTCGCGTGAGCGGCTAAACGACTTCGGAAAGTGGAGTTTGAATATATGAATGGCCACTTACCCACTGTTGGCTGTATGGTTATACCGGGCAAAATATAAGCGTGATAAGTGCTTATGCCACCAAAGATTGTTTCTACGGGCTCCTGGACAAAACGTATGAGAAATATCCAGCATAAGTCGTTAAAATCGTATTGGGCGATTTTAACGAAAAAGTTGGTGAGAAGGGCATCTTTGGTAGGGCAGTCAGTAAACATAGCTTACACGACATCACGTCTGACGACGAACTGAGGCTAATTGATTTCGCAGTGGAGCGAATGGTCACTATAGCAAGCGCATGGTTTCTTCATCTCAATATTCACAAGTAGATATGTCGGTGCAATGTTCATGTAATGATCAACCAAATTGATCATATTGCGATCGACGCAAGACATTCCTCCAGTATTTCTCAAGATTGCATACAAGATCTTTTCTGCGATATTGTGGGAAAGCCTGAAACTCCTCATCAACAGCGTGATTGGGCCCTATCAGTCCTTTTCAAGCCAGGAAAGTCCACTACCTACCAAATTTTCACACTTCGGCAGATCTTGGAGAAAACAAGAGAGCTCCAAATCGATACTCACTATCTCTTTATCGATTTTAAGGCCATCTATGACTTCATCAATAGGTAGAAGCACTGCGTGTAAACACTTTAAGGGTATTCATAATCCCTTGAGTGCACGCAAATCATAAAAAAAATAACACATAAAGTTCTATATACCATGAGTATCCGCTTCATAATGTATCTACAAATTTATATATCGACATTTGTATTCTCTTAGCGGCGCGCGTTGGTAGCTCTCGTGATCTTGGTCATACTCTATGTGTCATTTTTAGTTCTCGTATTTTATAAATGAAGTAAAAACTAAAAAGTAGCCCGCACCCCCAGTGTGTTATGGCTGGATAAGTTGTTCGCTCTCTTGATGTTGATGAACTCGCTCTGAGAGTTACCTATGACCTCGGTTATCGGAAAAAAATACTGTGAATCAGAAGCAAATGCCAAAAATAACAGAAATCTCCCCAGTTATCTGGACGCCACCCCCGGAGATTTTCTGTAGCATAAACAACCACTACACCAAATCTTTCTCTCTCTCTATCTATCCTTTCCAACGCCCGCACTATGTGTAAACATGATAAGGGTATTCGTAATATCTTGTGTGCGCACAAATTATAAAAAAATAAAAAAAAGGTAGGAAAGGTTACGCGTTGTCATTTGACTTCTTAAATATTGTAACTGAACGGATTGCGCGAAGTTGACAAGTTGACGCCAGAGGTACAATCTATCAAAAGTCTGTACAACTGCATGCATACTCCGACGATATTGACATGATTGGTGGAACTCAGAGGACTGTCACCGGTGCGTTTGCAAGCATTGAAGCAGAGGCGGAAAATTTGGTTTAGCGGTAAGCAAGGGCGAAATCAAGTACATGCTGTCAACAAGAAGGGACAATCAATACCTATTACAGTATTAGCCATACGTGCATATTTAACACTACTATGCTCATTATATGTATAGTGCTTCGCTGCTAATGTAGTTGCTTTGTACTTAGTTCTAGCACTTAGGTTTAAGTATAATTTGTATATGAATTAAAGCAATAAATCAGTCTTGAGCTTAACTTCAAACATATAACCTGTTTTTTTTTTTTGTTTTTTTTTTTATAATTTGCGCGCACTCAAAGGGTTAAGGTTGTCGACTGGTATCATTGTCTAGTCTGTCTTTTAAACTTGTCGCTATGAAACGCGAATTCTTGGATCTCTCAGCGAATTTCGCTGTTATGGCAGACCGGCTTGAGAAAGTAAATGGTCTTTTTGCATCGCTTTCTCAATATCCATCAATGTGCAGCGTATCAACATCCACCGATCTTCCGACCTCTCGTTCTGAATCAATTACTGAAGAGCTAATAAGGAACAAGCCGATACCACCGTCTGGTGATACGAACCAACTTTCTGCACCTAAGAGAAAGCGTTCGCAATCCTCTAGTCCGAGCAAGAATTTAACTAAAAAGCGTTTGGCTAAGAAAAAGGCGACGGAGAAAATCGACTGTGGAATAACAGCACCAAGTATTTCTTCCAATACTGAACTATCTACCGATATTTCTACCACCAGCGTGAATTTGGGAACAAATATACTCAATGTTGATATTCCAACCACTAGGTTACCAAACACTCATATAGCCCCAATCAAAAATCGTCTGTCAGCGTTGCCTAAGCCGAAGGAAATCTTCGTTTCTAGACTACTTCCTGGCACGTCTTGTGACGACATACTTAACAATTAAAGGACGATTCTGTTGACGTGTCTAAAACTAAATGTCAAAAAATTAATAAAAAGACTAGTCCCTTCGCTTCATTAAAACTGAGGACGGAGTTATGTCTCTTTGAAAAACTATTGAACAAAGAGATGTGGCCTCAGGATACATTCATTAGAGAGTTTGTTGTTAAGCCTCAGAATAACAACACTCGCCCTGTTCTTAATTCTCCAAAAAACTAAACCGTTTATCCCTTTACTACCAAAATGTAGGGAGACTCCGCACAAAACCGAGAAATTTATTATTGGCATCTCATGCATAGATTCATGATGTGATTGCACTGACGGAAACATGGCTTAATTTTACATTTCTGAACACGGAATTATTCTCCTCAGACTTTGAGGTATATCGTAAAGATATATACTTAGATATTGAGCATCTAAGGGGTGGTGGAGTCCTAATTGCTGTTCGAAATTCTTTGGAAAGTTGTATCTTTCCAATTCCTAACACAGACTCGCTAGACGTTATCTGTGTGAAATTAAATCTAGGATATAAGTTCGTTATAATTATTAACATTTATATTCCTCCTGAAAGCTCGATCGAGGTATATAAGCATGCTACTGATGCCATCAATTATGTATCGGAAGATTGTAATCCTCTAGACGACATTTTATTGGTGGGTGATTTTAATCTACCCAACTTAAAGTGGACCCTTTCTGACGACGAACTTAGTTTTGTGGTAGCTCATGCGTCTTTACCTCAAGAAACAATTTTGGTGGACAATGTAATGTCCACAATGTTCGACAACGGCATCGACTTAGGATAGGCACATTGAACGTCTCATCGCTCACAGGGAAGGATCTTGAGCTTGTTGGGGAGGCTGTTAAAAGTCGACTAGATATAGTTGTCGTCTCTTCAACAAAGCAGAGAGGTTCTAAAACTGTGGACCTTTCGGGTGGGTGGAAGCTCTTCCTGTCAGGAGTCGCACCTTCAATGTCTGCTCGGGCGGGAGTGGGGATACTCACAAGTCCCAGGTTGACAGACAGAGTATTGGAGTGGATACCATTAGGAGGGAGAGTTGCGATCTTAAAGCTCAAGCTTGAAAGATCAACTCTGGCATTGGTGCAGGTGTATACACCGAACCTTCTGTCAGAGTACGCAGCTTTCTTAGATGAAGTTGATGTTGCCCTTGAAAAGGTTGCAGATATGGATTCTTTTGTCCTGATGGGTGACTTCAATGCTCATGTGGGTGTAGATGTTATGATATGGGGGAGTGATCGGTTTCGGTTGCACCGTTAAGTTTAGAAAAAAGTTTTTAGCCGCACGACACTATTGTGCAAGCCTTCGTCAATATGTCCGAATAATATAATCTGCAAAAATTCAAGGCTAACGCGCCTCTCTTATTCCTTTACCTATCAATCTTTAATTCTTTCCAATACCCTTTCCTTTCTCTTCATCACTGGGTTTTTAGCGATTCAAAGAACCGTGTTCTAAGTAATGGTGTGCATGTGTATATATTGGGGTGTCCAAAAAATTCAAAGTAAATTTTTTTTTACGGTCTTATATCAAAACACTCACAAATCAAATTTTATAAGCACGGGATTGAAACATATCAGGGGCCTCACTCTGTATTGCTACTCTAAAGTCAAATCATTCGAATTCGCAGAATTGTCACTCTGTAATTCGAATCGCAAATCCAAATTTATGACAATCGAACAAACTTTTGTTGCCAACTTCAATGTCAATTTCTTATCGCAAATCTGGCACTCAGTATTGCTAAATGAAATGTCAAAGTAACTCGAATTCGCATCATTTCGTTCTATTGCTATTTGGTTTGCGGATGTTGAGGTAAGCAATTGTGTTTCTTTTAAAATGTAAGTATTTTTTGACATAAAATGTTATTTTTAACTTAAAATACAATGAAAGTGATATACATAAAATAGTTTTGTGAAATTA
Source organism: Brachypalpus laphriformis (assembly GCA_945910035.1). NCBI lineage: Eukaryota > Metazoa > Arthropoda > Insecta > Diptera > Syrphidae > Brachypalpus > Brachypalpus laphriformis. Next base: position 104,219,607 of record OX246754.1, on the reverse strand, counting down.
CTTGATTAAAATGTGTTTTAGAACATGAGGGCAGTCCACCAAAAATCAAATGTAAATGCTCCACCTTAACTTCTTTTGAAGGTAGCAGTGGATAGAATGAGTAAAGTGGGAAATACACGATACAACTGTTCTACGAACGGTTTCACAGCTTTGGTGTTGTATACGATAGTTGTGTTGTGTGTATTCACACAACCGACCGTTGTGCCGATATCGTATGGTCGCATGGTCTTGACTGTACAACCGCTGTAACATACACAAACTGTATAGAAATTATATGGTGTGTATGTGTAAAATGGTTGAATAAAATGTCTGGTTGTACGTAAGTCGTATGCAAATTGTATGTGTGCTGATGCCGGTACGACGGTTGTATCGTGTATTTCCCACCTAATACTCTCAGTTTCGGGTTGAACCAACCACTGCTATATTTTCCTTCTACTTTTTATTACTTAGCTCCATAATATTCGACCTATTTCTAATTCGACTGCGTTCTAGTCTTTCTTCTTGTGTGTCATCTTGATGAAACCACAATTCGACAGCATCCATTTCCATTTCTTAACATATATTTAAGTTTCTTTCTCAAATATAAATAAAACACAAAATTCTTTGGAACGAAATTTGCTTCAAAGTGACATTTCAGCGTTCGATACTCGAAGCTAGATTCGCACATTTCATAGCCTCAGTTGGCAATACCTCCATAAGATTCTGTTTTCCTACAGAGTGCCGGCTAAGATTAGAATCGCAAAGCACTTTCGCAAAAATTAGACTTTCGAGTAGCAATACAGAGTGAGGCCCCAGTAGGTACTTGCATACTTAGGCGAACGCACGCTTATGCGTCGAAATGCATGTAATTTCCAGTTGCATTGTTAGTACGAGTAGATGTATTGCTTTTGAGTCAATAAACATGTCAGTAGAATTGCGCGATTCTAAAAATGGTATATTTTTGGTAGGGGATGTAAAACTTAAAATAACTGGCCCTCCAATGGATAACTACTCACAGTTTTGTTTTATAACATCCGTGACGTTAACTATTAGTGAAAGCGCAAATCTCACGTTGCAGTGCAAAACTGCAATATATTCCGCCAAAATTTCCAACTTTTTATTAGTAAGCAGTCCCAGGCATTAGTCCTATATTTCGCTGGACTTATTCAAAAGGCGCGGGACAATTCGAGAAAATTTATCGTACCTCCGAGAATCTCAGTAGTATCTTATACTTTCTTAAATTTTTTTGATAGTTTTTATTTTAATTATTAAATATTTGTTTACTTATTTTTTGTTTTTAATAAAAAGGAAACCCAAATCCCAGAGCACTCAGACTCGGTCCATTGTACTACCAGGCAGGAACCTTTCTTTGGCGCAGTGGTTGGAAAAAACGATGTAATTGGTTTTCCTTTATACTCGGGTGGCACACATCGATGCACACCTGCATACCCACCCGCGGTGGACATGGCTTAATCGACTGGGCTGTTGGCACTGATCATTTACGGATGTACATACATACATAGGTATCCCCATTATTTCCCCATTTTACAAACTATCACACTTGTAAAATCAAGACTTCTACTAGAATGTCGCTATTTTCTCTGACTTTCTTTACTGATTCGACCTCTCACCAGCCCATTTACTAAATTTCATCCTCTTTGCTCAAAATTATTTTTTGCAAAAAGTGTGATATGGTTAGTATGGACGAACTATAGACGAAGCCAGTTTTATTAAATTTGTATGTTTTTTCTTCAGTTTCCAGCAGAAACATGGAAAAAAACATATTTTTTTTAAAAATTGGTCGTCAGTGGTGAATTTCAAATTTGTTTACACTTGTACTGCTTTGGACTCTTTGAAACCTATATAGATATGTATACGCCACCCTGTTTTTGTAGCTAAATAACAGATATTTTGCCATAAAAATTGCAACAAAATGACATTTCATGAATGAACTGCTGTCCCCGTTGCATTAACGCCAATCTTATTTAAAAATTGAGCTTATTCTGTTGAGCGGTTCATTGATTTGTGTTGCAATACAAATTTGTGTGCTCTGGAAGTTGGCCATAAAAATGGGTGTGCTTAAATATTCCATATATTGCAATTTATACAAATATTGTTTCATAGAAGGTATTTACTTTTAACGTCAGTTGTTTCTAACCATTTTATTATTATCATTTTATTATTATATTTTATTATTATTATTTATTATTTTATTATAGTCGTTTAATATTGGACGAAAAGTCCACTGCTCGGCGGAAGAAAGAAGGTCAGTTCTACGGCTAAAAAATGGGGATAAAACCTATAAATTTAAGAGGAGGCCCTAGGAAGGTCCCAAAACTTCGTCAAAAATGCCCTTAAGCCAACAAAAGTGCGCGGAAAAAACTTCAGCGATTACTGACCGCCGCGTTTTGTTTTTAGCGAAATTTGATTTCGCTAAAAGCAAAACGCTTTTGCCTCGTTAGGGGCTATAGGTGCACAAATTGACAACGAAATAAGTGCAGACACAATCCAAAAAAGACTACAGAATTTTAATCTCCCGAGAAGAGTCGTCAGGAAGGTTCCACTGTTAAAAGCTAATAACTTAAGTGAACAATAGTTCAAGGGCTAGTGGACTGTAACTATACTTATGTTGGGAAACTCTTCTAATAAAACACTAATAAATCCTTTTATTGTGCCACGCACTGGAGCACGTCTTCTTTATTTGAAAGTTCGTTGCGAAGTCATAACAAATGGTCTGAGAGAGAGCACATGCACACACGCAGGACAGAAAGATGGTGCACAGTCGCGTCGACCTCTCATGTAGAATTGTGCGTGTGTACGTGTGCAGATCCTTTCTCTCGATATCTACAATATCGAACATTAAGGTCCTGAAAAGAGTTTGCCAAAAGCCATGAAATTTGGAACGGACTTGAAGGAGTGAAAAATTGACATAGCAACATTTGGAGTGACGAGACGAAAATCCATTTGCCGAGGAAAATATGCCCCTCCGATGGCACTTTCAACAGGATAACGATCCAAAACATACGGCGGGTCTTGTGAAATATTGGTTTCGTAATCAAGAGGCGTCTATAATTCCATGGCCCAGTCAACCCCCAGATCTCTATCCCATTGAGAACTTATGGGATGAACTTAAGAGAAAATTAGGGGGTCAGTATTTTACAAATGGGAACCAATCATGGGAAGCAGTTCAAAAAGAGTGGCATTCCATACCTTTGGCAACATGTCAAAAATGTATGCACGTAATGGCATACCGTATCCAAAAAGGTTTGGATAATAATGGAGGATACTCAGGTTTTTAGAGTAAGGCAAACGATAAACTGATTGTTTTTTAAACACTGATAAGAAACCATAATTATTCATACCATCAGCAGTTTTTGCAACTTAATTATTTTATTTCTTTATTTTACCATTTAGTTTAACAAATTTGCTGAGTTAATTTCATTTTATTAATATCCCTGTACAAAACTACAACGTGTCTAAAAAAATTATTAAACAATTTTAGTTTATAAAAAGAAATGTTTCACACCTATTTTTTTGACCAGCTGTGGTATATGTACTTTATGGGGTCTACTGCACTATTTCTCTCTTACGAGCTACGTCTCTGCCAAACTTAATAAACCGGTTTGTGATGTGGTATATTTCTTTAAAATACAAAATATTCCGTCAGATTACGATGACTTACGAAATTGAATATATAACATGTAAGATGTTTGTAGCTACTAACAAACATAAAGTATTCATTCGGAACCGAAATGGAAAGTAAAGTCTAAGTTTTCGCCAGAATATCAGAACTTTTACGCCTCTAAAATTACCGTGTACCAACTTATGTATGTATCTATGTAGCACTAATTTTCATTTTATCGATGAAATAAAGTTAACAATTGGTTAAAGGCCGGAGCACTATGGATCGAGCCGCAACTCGCACTTGACAAATTTATTTTTCTTAACATCTTATTCGCCTCTAGATGCACACATGCATGTGCGTATGTGCACGTACATATGTTTATACGATTCAATCCATTCATTCTTTTTGCATTGAATACTTTTATTACTACATAGGTATATACCTACGATATGTTTTAGGAATTATTCTTCGTAAAAAGATATTATTTGTAAAATGATTTTCTGCGTGTATAATTTGTCTTATTTCTTACTGAACACAAAACTTGTTTCGCATATTGGGCTTTTTCTGTGGATATTAATAACTTCGCATTTCTTTTGGTTCCACATTTATAGCGTCTTCTTCTCACACAGGCAGACATAAAATCACTTTCTTTTCGTTTTAAACTTAGCATTCCATGTGCACACTCAGTTATAATCCACATTTTACAGATTCACTTCTCAACGCTGTGTTAAAGACGCCCTTCGTATCCTACAAACAAATGTGGGTAAAATTTCTCTTTTGACCTATATTTCGTCTGGTACTCGCACACTATAACAGTCAGACCAAATCAATAATGAGAAACTATTCAGTTTTCATTGCACTAATAATGAATAGGTACTAACTAATTTTAATAAAAATTATATGCAATTATAACAAATATAAAAAACAAAAGATGTGGGTGTATTCAAACAAACTTAAATTGTTACGAAAATGAAAGAACTTATAGACTATGAAATTAGATGAACTATCGCATTTTCATCTTTACTTTCTCTTCGATCATAGAAATGTTAGTTCGCGCAATGAAGCAGCTATGTAACTATATACGCATTAAACGGACCACTTTCGTAGACTGCTTGACTGTGATAATATCAAATTACACTCTTTCTGCAATTTTGATAACTGAATATTTTTGCAATGCTCTATAAATATGTACATAGATAGTACGTTTACGTCGATGTACTTCTATTATATGATTTGGATAAAAGAACGCGTAGATACATACATATGTGTGTATAAGGGCACATTACATTTATGCATATATACTTGAGCACATATGTATGTATCGCATAATGCGCCTGGTATATATGTATATACACATGTATGTACATATACATGTAATATTACATAAAATATATAAATATGTACCTGCATGCATATACATATGTATCCATATATCTACATATGTATATGTACATATATGCATATGCACATAAATATGCATACTATGTGCATGTATATTTATATACATGTATATATTAATGTATATATACATATATAAATATATATGTATATATATATATATATATATATATACATATATGTATATATACATATACATTAGACGCATATATGTATATAGTATAAATAAATATGTACACATATATACTATATATACACATAAATATTATATATATATATTATATATGTACTATATATACATATAAATATTATATATATATATATTATATATATATATTATATATATATATATTATATATATATATATTATATATATATATATTATATATATACATATATACTATATACATATGTATGTATATACTATATATACATATATATATACTATATATTCAATATATGTATATATATAATATGTATGTATATAAGTATATACCTATATACATGCACATAGTATATATTAAGATTACATTATGCATGTATATAATTATATGTTCCTAGGCAAATGTATATATATATATATATATAACTATATGTAGTGTGTGTGTGTGTGTGTACATACATATGGATATGCATAATGTGCATATATCGCATGCAAATATGTGTGCACGTGTATATACATACATATATATGTATATGAGAATAGTACAATGCCGCATCAAATTGTACGTGTGTACTTATGTACTATGTATGTCTGTATACAAGCAATGTACAAGTATGTCTATGGATGCATGCATGAATACGTATGTATACATACGTATCTACACATATCAATTCATCTGTATTATATAAATATGCATATATGCGTATATTTGTAGATCTGCATATGCATAATGTATGTTTATATAGATGTATATATTTGGTATATGCATGTATATATATGTATGTATATATGTTCATATATATATAATGTGAACATGCATATTATACATGTATATGCACATACGTACATGCAGATATTTTCTACATCTGCAAGTATATATTTATACTATATAAACTCGTGTTTTTATATGCATGTATACATGTGTTTAGGTGTATCCAGACATATAGATATATACCTCTTCACGGTATATTTATGTATGCACGGGAATTTTAAATGTATCCTAGTATGGGTAAAATTATTGTGTTGTATACTTTTTATCTAGTACCTATATATTTACATAAGAGTATGTTTGGGCTAATTTGTATATGATTATGTCTCATATAGAATAGAACTTTCACTTTATAAGTAACCAGTTAACAACACATAACTTTGTTTGAAAGTTTCCTCTTTATAGTTCTGATATAAAAATGTTATCGTAAGAATAAACTGATCTTTCTTAGCATGACATTTATGCATCGAGTAGTTACTAATTAATAAAATTGGAAATCAAATCATTTCTTAAAATTTCACTTTTAATATGCCACTTCTATTTCATTATTAGGTATTAAACTTACTTCTATTAAATAATTTAGTGATTATTAAAATATGCATATATAGGTACTAATGGGTATATTTCAATTTTCAAAATTCGATCGCTTTTGTTATTTTAATATCTATAAACTTGTTTTCGTCTTATGAATTAAAAGCAATATAATTTAAAATGTATTTTCATAATATTAATTAAATTGAATTTGCTACTTACAACAATACCTAGTTGAATATTGACAATTGTTTGCCATTATATACTTCTTAAGTATCCGCAGAGTGTTTAAATACCACAAGAAATCAGAAAAATATCTTAAAAGTGAAAACTAGCACAAGAAACACACTTTCACTTTTTGCAAAAAAAAAGTCGTTTGAATGAAAAACCGTCATTAACAATATAATTTTGATAAAGAGTATACTTTCATATTTGTTTACTGATATGTTATTGACTAATTACATTTTGGCAACGCATGGTTTATAACAACTTGTCCACTATATGCACAAATTAATATACAATTTTCATATAAAAATCACTTTTTTCTTTTGTAGAAAGTAACTCTTCATCCAGTTCGTAACGATTTCTTCGACTTACTTTAACCGTCTGTTGCTAGATCATCAATGGAACCTCCGCTTATCCTATGTTTTTGGTATTTTCTCTTTCTTTCGTTCTTTACTTTAGCGGTTACGTTTGCAGTTGTGTTAAGTATATTTTGTTTTGCAGAGTGAAATTGAGATAATGTACTATGCTTAAATTATATAAATGTTAGACATCTTGCGTACGAGTAGTTTATTTAATACTTGATGTACAATTCAAACCATTTGGTACATCAAGCAACTGTTAACTGATTTTTAAGAGCGACTCCTCTACTATTTAATATCCCTTAGTGCATTAATACGAGTTTGAAGGGCAATTTAACTTGAACTGAAATACTTAAAATTGCTGTGTGTACTTTCTTTACCTTCAACATAATGTTTTCTAGCACTTCTAGCATTAAAACAAAGCAAATAATTTTTTTTTTCTATGTACATACATATACTTTATTTAACATATGAATATGTGCAGGAATAGTGAGATACTCATAATACGCAAAATTTATATTTTGTTCCGTACAAGACTCGGAATATAAAATATGTGCTCGCTTGTTACCTAATGGAAGCATCGAAAAAGAAATATATTGCTCATGCTATTGTTCTTAAAGAACAGATGTATAAGCACAATCTAATAAAATATTTATACTAAAATATAAACTGAATATTTTTTTCGTCGTTGTCGTCTTGGTGTGGCTTAGAGCTGATCTGTATATTTAAGCTATTATATACATATATTATTGGTTGTCTCCTCGCGAAGCAAAGTTCAATTCTAAACTCTACCAATAACTTATGTATTTGATGTCTCGAAATCACAGATACAATCCTTACCTTTCCTATGCAGTGGTGTAACAATAGGGTTTTTTTTTTATATAATTTGCGCGCACTTAAGGGGTTATGAATACCCTTAACATGTATTTGCACAGTGCGGGCGTTGGAAAGAATAGATAGAGAGAGAGAAAAGGTTTGGTGTAGTATTTTGAAGCTTAGTTTTTGCCTTAGAGAAGCTCCAAGGGTGGCGTCCAGATAACTGAGGAGATTTTTGTTAATTTTTGTCTTTGCTTCTGATTCACAGTATTTTTTCCCGATAACCGAGGTCATAGGCAAATCAAGATCACTTGAGCGAACACTTTTTCCAGCCATGTGACCAGGCTACTGCTAGTGTTATGCATTCGCAGTAGTGTTCACGCAAGCTTTCGCAATTGATCGGACTGGTTTGTTACATATTTCATGAGAAATAAGTAAATGCTTGCTAACATCAAGATTTGAACCATTAGCGTGACAATTGACTACGTTACCGCCACACTATTGTCACCCACAATGGTTGCACAACTAACAAAATGCCAAGGGTGTCCCGAGTGCCTCGTCCCATGGTTATATTTCTTTTATTTTATTTTTTCAATAAATATGTTGGTATGCATTTAGGATTTAATTTTTGTAAATCCTATTTTAAGATATCTTAAACTCACTTAACGTCTTTTGTAATGCATAAAATTGTAAATATTCTACCAGTGATGTGGAGTCCATATAGACATAGACTTAAGTGCACTGCCTATCCTAAGTCCAGTAGATTGGGAGTTGAAAGCAATTGACAATTTTGGGAAAATGAAAGCTCAAAAAAGAAAAACAATTTGAAATATTGTTAAGCATTTTCGTATGACTGTAACAATTAAAAGTCAATAAAATTATAAAAGGTATGTCCGTAAAGTAAGGTATGCCAGTCGTAAAAGACAGTTAAAATCCAAACGCTTTGTAAATTATAGAAATAAGCAAAGAAAAAAATGTAAAGCCTTGACTTTCCGCCACAATACTATACCAGGCTTACATTTTTGGGAACCGTAGTAAACTTGTGACAGCACAGAGCCGAACCAACTTCAACAGGGAAAAGTGAACCACCATCTTTTTTTGAGTGTGTGTGGTGGGAGATGCAATATTTCCAACCAAGCAATTAAACAATTTGCGTTCACTTGCAAAGTCTTGTCCGATGCTAGAACTACTGCCAACGAAAAGGAAACGTATCCAATGCAACCTTATGATGAGCGGAATCAACGAAACAACCGTGATCTTCTATAGTACCTTACAACCTGTTTTATTCATTAGCATTAACTTATATAACATTTAGTTTTGGAGATTTATACTACAGTTAAGCAAAACATCGTCAGCAACACCGTCTCCTACTATCAGAATTTTTTATGAAGACACCAAAGAAAACCAAACAAACCTCCCTGAGTAAGTCAAGTGGTACAATCTGGACAAAAAAAAAAGGCGATGTCTTTGTTTTCGTGATAAAAAAAATACCTCTCTCACACCATCAACGCTGTGGATAAAGAGTGCAGAGCACAAATTCTACAGCGAACTTGCTTAAAGAAGGCCAAATTACTGTATCGGGAGCCGGAGAAATTATCTTTCCCGGTTGCTGATGCTAACCAGGCTATCCAGGAGCGGCGACAATATGAACAAGAGCGCAGCCACCTTCAAAATAGCCGCCCAAAGAAGAAAGAATGCTCAGGAGATTCGTTCCCCAAAGTTAATATACAATACTCATGGCCAGCTTCTTGTGGATGACGACAAAATTCTGCAGAGCTGGTGGCAGTATTGTGAAGAACTTTTGAATGAACAGTTTCTGTAATGGTCAAATTCCACCATAGGGCTTTTGGCTATCTTCCTAAGCCGAACTGGCAAGTGTAGTTTCTAATAAATCAGGCGATTATCTGATCTTCGTTTATCTTGTTGGGGTCTGCACTTGCCTTTTTGGTGCACGTGTCCCTTAATCTGGTTTCTCCCCACCACCCACCGGTTTTCTCCTAATGATAGCATCGCCAGGTAACACAGCGCCCATACCATAAGGTCCCTACGAGTATGCACATAAAGATGATCGGACGATAGATCAGTAAAACCGGTCTGATATATGGTCGATAGGGTTCCAAGCCTGGGGTTGTTGTCTCTGGAGAGAGGAATCATGCGACGGGATAAGGAGGGACCATGAGACCACAGCTCATTACCGCTGATAACGCAATAGATCCCTAAGCCACACTCACCTCATATTTCTAACACCGCGAATGAGTGGCAACATAGCAGAAAATCCACGAACCGATTTTGGGACAGTGCCACAAGCTAGAAATAAAGCCAAGAGTCGTAGGGTGGAAGTCAGTCTAGTGCGGAAAGTGATCGTGTGCGGAAGGCCGGCTCGGGGTTTTAACTTTAATCGAGATGGCGACGAAAAGAAGATCGTACAGCGTTAAGTTAAAGTTAAATTAATTACAAAAAAAAAAATTCATTTAGTGGTAGTAGTAATCGTTTTTACTTCAATTTAAAAAAAGTAAAAAAATTTTAATTTAATCTAAAAGGCTTGGATTAAGTCCGTCGGCCATACATAGATAGGGTTTTCCTAGTAGAAAATAGTAACTTATTACATTATTCCTTGATTTTGCAATAAAATCTTTTTTAAAAACGTTCGCTTAAAACAAAAACAAAATTGATCTAAACTATTTCAGTTCGATCCGTTTAGAATTTCTACGATTTCGTTCTCAGTGAGTATGTTTTTATTGAAGAAAGCTCTTCTATGCTCCTTAAAAATTGGACATATTCCCATGAAGTGCATTATATCCTCTCTCTGGGAAAGATTGCAGACAGAGCACAGTGCTGGTAGACCATACCTATGGGGGATATAGTTTAGCTGTAATAGCTCCCCTCTTGCTTTGAATATCGTCGCTATTTGTTCTGCATTATAATCGTTTCTGAAATAGTTTCGTTGCTGCAAGTTATAATTCAGTTGAGTGGATGTTTGTCTGTGGGTTGATGCTCTCGCGTTTTCAATGTAGTCCTCTCGGATGCTTTCGTCCAATTTTTGTAGTAGACGGTACAGTTGTGGTTTCTAACTTTGTAGGTTATTCGCTGAGATATCGACTGTTATACGAGCTTGTTCTGCTAACTCACCCCGTCTTTCTCTGTAGAGCATGTATAGCTATGCGTTTTGGAATTCGAGTATCTTCCATTGCCATTACCTTCAGTATATAGTCTACATGCTGCTTCAACGCGGTGATAAATAATGGTGGTAGTCCTGTCTTTAAGTGATACATGTAGTTTGGAGTGTTATGTGGTAGCCGGAAGAGTCTTTTTAGATAGAACCGTAACAGCTTTTCCACCGTATCGCACCTTCTCCACTCCCACACCTGCGCCACGTAGCATATGATATTTTGCGCCGTTGCCAGAAATAGTTTATTTGGTAATGTCATCTAAGAATATTGCAAAGATGGATGGGCTTAAATTACAGCCCTGTTTCAATCCCATCTCTATTGCAAATCGACAGTTGTTTTCCATCCCACACAGTAGCTTGTGTATCTCTGTACAGATCTTCCAGTATTTTCCCGAATTTAAATGATAGCCCCGCTTTATACAACTTGTAGAACATTGCATTTCGATCAATAGTATCAAAAGCAGCCTTGAAATCTATGAAAAAAGTATATAATTTCTTTCTTCGTCTGCTGTGGATTTCCGCGATTGATGTCAGTGTAAAAATATGATCCACTGTGGAGTAACTGGGTCGAAATCCGCCTTGGTATTCATTTATAAGATTCCGTGATTGAATCCAATGTTCCAAACGTTTTTGGAGTATGCTTGTAAATAGTTTCATGGAGGTGTTTAAAAACGAAATACCGCGGTAGTTCCCTTGTTCACTGATACTTCCTTTTATGTGAATTGAAAAAATAATTGCCTGTCTGAAGATATTCGGTACCTTTCCAGTTTCGTATATGCGGTTAAATTCGTCCGTCAAAAGCGCTACATGCTCCGAGGTGCAGTTTTTATAGAACTCGAAAGGTATCCTGTCCGTTCCTGCTGCTTTATTATTTTTCGAGTGTTTTATGGCCTTCTCCAGTTCAAAGATGGATATTGGTCGATCGAGCGCGACATTCGTAACATGTGGTCTGGCATATTGCATGGATCCTGATACAACCTGTGGATTAAGCAAGCTATTGAAGTGCTCTTGCAAAACGGGTATTAAGATAGTTGTACTGATCCGATGCTCCCCTACTTTGAGTCTGTGGATTCCTTTCCAGAAGTCGGCTGGTGTTCTGCTGTTAGCTATTTTGATTGCAACCCCTTCACAGTAGCTTTTCTTCTTCGTTTCGCACAGTGTTTTATAAAGCCAGTTATTTCTTAAGTACAATTCCTTGGAAACCGTATCATTTTTCTTTCTGTACCTGTTTAGGAATGCAAAAGATCTATTACGTGCTTCTGCGCAGACTCTGTCAAACCATTTGTTATGCCCTATTGCCTTTTTACTCGCAGATCTCCTCACCACAGCTGACCATTTGGGTGCAGTTCCGAATAGTACTCATCTCCGATTTACCTCAATTTTTTTGTACGTATAGTCTTATACGTCAGAAGTAAGGTGACCATACGTCCCGCTTTCGAGCTTTGTGTCCCGCTGTCCCCAATGAATGCAAAATGTCCCGCTTTGAAAAAGGCCACCCCATATTAAACTTGTTTCGTTCATTAAACTCATTCTCAGTTTTTTTTTTATAATTTGCGCGTGCCAAAGGGATTATTAATACCCTTATACTGGTTCTCAGAAGTAAATGTATATACTAAAAATAATATTGCTCACAGACAGACTTCAAGAGACAGCACAAAAAAACAAAAACAGCAAAAAAAACAGACTTGAAATTGAAATACATAACTGGGTAGTTAATAGGTACTTTGTGCTCTGTCGCTCCGTGTACCGTGTCTGTATCTACTATGTATCCATACAGGGTTGCCAAATCAGTGCTTTCAGCGTTAAATTCACTGCTTAAAATCTCATTTTAGTGCCGAAAGGATCGATTTGGTGCTTGGGCGTTATTTTAGTGCTCAGAAAAATATTTTAGTGCTTTTTTCTTTGAATGCAACCATCCTATTATACTAGTTAAGTATATGTATTCCAGCTCTTTTTGAAGTTTAATGACGATTCATACTACGCTTCGATTTACTATATTATTCCTGAAAACGTAATTTCCACAATTGTTACTAAAGGGTTTTTCAATAAGAGGCTTCACTTTGCTTTATCAAGAAAACCCGTAGTTTTTATGAAATAAGATTTGATTTTAATTTAAATCGATAGAAGAAGGGGTTGCCATTTATAATGAAAAACAATATCAGTCAAATGACCTCCACGACCTCAGTTACTCATCCAGGCGCTTTTGATAAAAATGTTCATCAAATTTTTGCATATTAGCGGCTCTATGTCATCGAAAACGGCACGGATGTTGGCTTTGAACGTTGGGGAGCGTTGGCATAAATCTTCTCTTCATACATATGGTCCCAAAGAGTCGTACGGTTTTAAGTCGCACGATTTCGGCGGTCAATTTCGATCACCATTTTGTGAAATGACTGCCAGGAAACTTTTCTTGCAAAGGACAAATGATTTCGCCACTTGTGTGGCACGTAGTGGCGTCTTATTGGAAATATACATCGCCCGCATCCATGCCTTCAATATTCAGCTATAAAAAAAAAAACTTTTCAAACAAATAAGCCCCAATGATACCTCCTGCTCCTTCTTGGATTTTCAAAGCCCCAAATGCGGAAATTCTGCTAATTAACAAAATCAAGAAGATGAAAATGTGCCTTATCGGTCAGAATAATTTTTTGCCGAAATTCTTGATCAATTTTATGCATTTCCAATGCCAAATTGGCAAAGTTACGGCGCTGCTGATAATCGGCAGGCTTAAGTTCATGCGTCAACTGAACCTTTTAGGCTTTATGATCCAAGTCTTTATGCAAAATTCGGTGGAGTGTTGTTCGTGACATGTCCAATTCCTAAGATCGATGTGGAATCGACAAACCTAGGTTTCCGGCCACATTCCGAGCTGCAGAAGCAATATTCTCAGTTGTTCTTGCGCGTTTGGCACGATTCTGGTTCTTTACATCATAAACTTGTTCCATTCGCTCTAATTTCCGAACCAATTTAGTAATTGCTGAACGAGAAGGTGCTTCACGTTGACCGAGTAAACTTTTAACTTTTCGAACTATTTCAGCGAAATTTTCGCCATTTTTGTACCGAATTTTAAGAACTTTAATGCGTCGTTTGTGTATCGTTCCATGTTTATTAATGGCGTAGTTTTTACTTGTCATCTGTCGGATGGCAGAATAGCATACTATCCCAAATGAAACCTCTTATTGGAAACTCCTAAATTTATTGTACTTTGAAGATGTTTTTGAGAAAATGACAGTTTTGGTGCCCAAGAGGTCAAAATTACCGCTGACCATTTTAAGAACGGTGCTCAAGCGAAAGAATGACTTGGCGACACTGTATCTATAATGTATCTTTTGTTTGAGAATGAGAAAAATGATGAAGCATACTTTGATCGTTTTAAAACTGAAACGGTCTGAAAATTCGGTTTGAGAGAGTTCATAGGGCGTTTTAAGTGATACGCTTGGTCAATATTTGCTTTCAATATTGACAGATTTTTTATCTTTCGCTGCTTCTTTCGTAGCTATTTTGGATCTATTTTTAATTAGTATCGGATTCGGACACATGGAATTTTTAAGCGTATCGCATCTTTTTTGGAGCTCTTTCGCAACTTCGCAACCGCGATAGTGACTGGGGCTTGCTTATTTAGGTGACACTCTTCCGAGTGATGTTTACCTGCACATTTAACGCATCGCGGCTCTTTCTGGCAGTAAGTCTGCGTATGATTGAAGCCTTGACAGCGCTTACACTTTGGGATCGATCTGGAGCTGTGGCTCTATTTTGACCACGATGTTTAGAATAGTCTTAATACCATATATTACATCTTTATTTTCGTCTTTATCAAAACTTAGCATAAATAGTGGAAATCTACGCTTTGCGACTGTTGCTTCTTCTTCTTGATAATATTGACGGCATCAAGAACTTTAAAGCCTTTGTCTTGAAGGTCGCTTATAACATCTTCTTTAGTGCACGAGGGGTGCAGTCCCCTTGCTACAACACGCAATGGTCTTTCTAACTTATCTCCTCGGAATTCAATTTTTGAGACAGTGCTCGGTAACCGTCAGCATCATCGATATTGATTTTCCACGTATTGTTTGGGAGAGATGCCACCTTAAACTTCGATGCCAGTATTCCTTTAAGGAGGCAATGTAACTTATTATAGCCGTAATTCGTAATTTTATTTGTTGCGTCTTTCCTTGCAACTCCTTGTGCTTTACATCTTTTTATGGATCGACTTCAGGGGAGGAACCAGCTTTGCGTTTTTTGATAGGCCGTTTTTTTTTTTTTGTTTCACGTGTTAGCTCTTGTTCATCCGTCTGGTACTAAGTGATCGATGTGGGCTAACAGTATTTTCTTTTTGTAGATACGTGGCGTAAGCAAGATGGTCCCGAGTATCGACACGTGGAATAAAATATCTTGATTCATTGAGACGGTACTCAGATCGAAAAAGAGAGGGGAGGAAGTAAATATACCCTCAGTAAGTCTACCAAATCGATGAAAGCCTTACGGGCAATATATTATAAACCCGCGCCAGGAGAAAAATGTGAAAAAGCCGGTCCCCAGAAGGAAAAGAAAACGACACCACTCTGAAGTAATGCATCCGGTTCTGGAGTGGATGGTGTTATGTTGAAAAGAGGTTAAAGTTGGTTTATTAGAGAGTAGAGGTCTCCCACTTCTCGTGCGCATTACCGTTTTTCCACTACCCCTAAGGCAAAGAAAAAAAAAATTATACCTTAATTTAAAATAATAAAAAAAAAATGTGTGTTTGCCGAAAGAAATGTACAGGTGTCCCGCTTTGAGAGGAACAAATTATGGTCACCTTAGTCAGAAGCGAAAATCCAAAGCGATTTTTGGCGCAAACTACTGGAAGGGACTAAAAGGACATACAAAGTTTGAAAATCCTGGAGAAAAAAACCTCAAATATCTTCAAAACTATAATATGTATATATATAAATGATACCGCAAATTAAAGCTACAATTAAGGACTTCCAACTGAAATAAAAAGCTTTATAATCCAGGTAAAACTTTTCAAGATATAATCAAAATTTGTAAAATGTGCTCTTATTTTAGGGGAAAAAGCTTTTATTTTTCAAAATCAATTGTATCAAGGTACCTTTTTGTCACTGAATTACGAAATTACATTTTAAAACCTTTTCAACAGTACCAAACATGCTATATTTTTGCAGCATATTACTTAATACGAACAGTTCATTTCCTTCGAAATGACATTCATTCACTGTTGAGAGAGCGCTGGGAGTCGCATTTGTATAAACAAAAGTTTTTCCGTTACTATTAGTAACGGACGTGGTTCCAAGTCACTTTGTGTTGTTGTACTCCGTATTAAATCTTACTTCACTGAGAAGCGAAGTTTCACCAAAACGCACCCATTGTAACAAACATAAAATGTATATGGTGTTAAAAAAACTGAAATTAACGTGTGGATTATTTGAGTGTCGTAACATGAACAAATATTATCATTGTTGGTGCGTTTTGGTGAAACGTCGCTTCTCAGTGAAGTAAGATTTAATACGGAGTACAACAACACAAAGTGACTTGGAACCACTTTAACTTTTTTTCTCAGTCGAAAATGAGTTGGGATGGACGGGAAGAGCTTTTTCGCTGCGAAAAGCTTTTTTCATTCAACTGGAATGATTCAGTAGTATTTCACACATTTAAGCATAACTTTTTCATACTTTTTACTTCAATTTCAATTCAATCACCAATCTTCAAACAATTAAAAAAATTTTTTCCCAGATTGACTTGGAATCGTTTTGTGGAGAAGCTTTCACTTTGCTTTGCATAGTTCTCACGTAAACACACCATGTGTTACAGTTGCAAAAAATACGTGGTTTGAAACATGTCATACTTCTCCTGAAGTATTTGTAACACATTGTTTTTCTGTAAATATGACATTCGAACAAACAATCAGAGAAAGTTCTATTATCGATGAAAGAGAAGTTTCCCGTGAGACGGTTTCGGATCGATTTTCATTTTGTAGAGAAGTTTGCATGTTGGCATTAGATGAACAATTCGAGGAAGATGGTCAAATAGGAGGTGATGGTTAAATTGTAGAAATTGACGAATGCAAAATTGGTCGTCGTAAATACCACCGGGGACATGTTGTTGAGGGTTCTTGGATCTTAGGCATTATGGTTCGTGGGAAACCTTCTCAATACCGGTAAGAGATTTGCCCCGAAAATAAAAGAATTAAAAATACTTTGATCGGTTAAGTTCAAAAACATGTAAAACCTGGAACAATAATTCATACAGATTGTTGGAAGGGATACATGGATTTAGAATTTTTTGGATATCAACATTTCACTGTGAATCATTCGAAGGAGTTTGTAGATTAGGAAACAGAAGCTCATACCGTGGCGGTGGATGCGTCGTCAATTATCTCGTGGTGATGTACACACAAATTGTATGGACAAACATTTATGTGAATTTCTGTGGCACCGTCGTGTAAAAAAGCTAAACCGAGATCCTTTTAACCAGTTGTTGATAGATATTAAGCGATTTTATACCAGTCCATGATTTGTTCAAATAATTAATTATATTAAATTGAATAAACTATGCATGAATAAAGAACTGTGAACCAAAAGTTAATTTGAATTCCGATTTTAAAATTTAAATTTTGAAAGTTTTACTCATGGCTAAGTCTGCGAAGAGGGGGTTGAAATATTGCGGGCCACCAACTCCTTTCTATTTCTTTCGAGAAAAAAATATGTTATTTAGTCTAAGGCGCTTAGAGATACTTGGGTTCAATCACAGTAATCATTAAGGTACCTTGCACATAGGCGCCTGCCTGACAGTTGTTAACATACCCTAAACGGAGCGACGAAGTCGCGTGAGCGGCTAAACCCCTCCGGAAAGCGGAGTTGAAATAGATGAATCGCGCGAAGCGCGCCACTTACCCACTGTTGGTCCGCACAAAACTGTCCTCGAATAGACTTAGCTCCAGGCGCCTGCCTGACAGTTGTTGTCATACCCTTAGCGGAGCGACGAAACCTCCGGAAAGCGGAGTTTAAATAAATGAATCGCGTTATCATTTGTATATATACGTATTATAGTTTTGAAGATATTTGAGGTTTTTTTCTCCAGGATTTCCAAACCCTCCGGAAAGCGGAGTTTAAATAAATGAATCGTGCGATGCGCTCCACTTACCCACTGTTGGTCCGCACAAAACTGTCCTCGAATAGACTTAGCTCCAGGCGCCTGCCTGACAGTTGTTGACATACCCTTAGCGGAGCGACGAAACCTCCGGAAAGCGGAGTTTAAATAAATGAATCGCGTTATCATTTGTATATATACGTATTATAGTTTTGAAGATATTTGAGGTTTTTTTCTCCAGGATTTCCAAACTTTGTATGTCCTTTTAGTCCTTTCCAGTAGTTTGCGCCAAAAATCGCTTTGGATTTTCACTTCTGACGTATAAGACTATACGTATAAAAAAATTGAAGAAAATCGGAGATGAATACTTTTCGGAATTTTATCCGACCATTTTATTATTTGCTCTAGTTTTTGAAGGTCGGGCTCATTCGTCTGAATGTTGGTAGTACTCACATGATGGTCAATATTTTCCCTGAATCTGTTTCTATTTGCATCTCGCCAAATTAGCTTTGGCAATAGCTTCAAATATTCCAGTTCTACTGTTATGGGGCTAGATAATTGAAAGGTGATGACTATCGGGAGGTGATCTGAGAAGCATTGTGGTTCCACTTTAAAATTGGTGATGATTTCTCGCCAGTCTTCTGATGCTTAACAGTAATCTATTACTAATGATTCTTGGTGGTGTGCCATTTAAAATGCTGAAACAGAAGGAGTTGCAAAATTCCACTAGTTTTCTACCCTTCTGGTCGCATATTTTATCTTTTGATTCCCTATTATTTTGTAATCCCTGTGAACTTTGTTGGTTTCTTGTTCTCGCATTGAAATCTCCGAGTGCTGGTAGATAGCATTGCATCATTGAGCTTTGTAAAGTCTGTGATCCATTTATTGCAATTGACGTAAACGGGAAGGATTTAAGGATTTATCTATTCATATGTATTCTCATATCCCTTTCTGCCGAGCCCATCCACCCTTTAAATCTGCCACTCTTTCCGCGAAAAGAAAAAGAGAACGAAAAAGAAATGACAAAAGCACCCGCCGCGATCCCTAGGTCAAAACGAAAAAGAAAAGAATGAAAATAAAATTCCATCTCGCTGTTTTTAAAACCTGTGGCCAAAATAACTGCCAAACCTCAGTAAAACCCAAAAAACAAAAACGCTTAGTGCGCTCACTTCTACCGGTGAAACGGTGAAATTGAACCAACGCGTACAAATGCGATCAAACCCCAATCACCGAGATCAAGCCAAGGACGGCTTAATCACTAAAGAGCTGTAAATCTACGGCTTAGCAGACGTGGCAGTCGAACTTTACCAGCCGACAGCATAGATATCGACGGGACATGGACTTAGTATCCAGCAGCAGTAGCAGTTATGAATAGTTATATTTTTGTATTGTCTATTTTACTCTTATTGTTTTCTTCCCATTAGAAGTAGGATAACATTAATTTCCAGAGTCTCTATAGGAAGTGTGTCTTTGCGGTTTTTTTTGCTCTGGGCATTTTAAAACCCTCCCCAATTACCTTTGTGTGCGAAAGAATTTCCGTAACCACTCATGTGGTTAAAATTTAATAATTAGTGACAAAAAAAATATGCAAACAATTTTAAATAAAAGTATATATGTATATACCACCTGCACCAGCGATTCCCTTCGACAGGCCTGACGAAGGGGATGCCCAGATAAGCAAGTATTTTCGTATACTATTTTATAACATACATCCCTACGCACACTATGTCCAATTTCACCGAAAATTAATTGGGTGGGCTACCCAAAGTTCGCCAAAGTTCATTAGCAATGCTCATGGCCAGCTTCTTGTGGATGACGACAAAATTCTGCAGAGGTGGCGGCAGTATTGTGAAGAGCTTTTAAATGAACAGTTTTCCAGGCTATACTTTCCAAGAGCCACCCCTAACTGTGAAGAAATACCCGACATTACAGTCGAAGAAGTTAGTGAGGCGGTCAAATACTCCAAAAAACGAAAAGCGGTTGGGCCAAACGAGATACCCTCTGAGTTCTGGAAAAAGATGGGAGACATCGGGTTCAGATGGCTCAGAATTCTCATCTCCAAATTCGTGAGAGGTGATCCAATGCCAAATCAATGGAGGGAAAGTTACCTTCTCCTGTATACAAAGGGAAGGGTGATACACGAAACTGTGATAACTACCGTTCGATCAAGCTGATGTCACACACCATGAAGATCGTTGAGCGGGTATTAGGTGGCCGACTGCGAAAAGTAATACGGCTATCTGATGATCAGTACGGGTTTGTCTCGGGTAAATCAACCACAGATGTAATCCAAAGTGTAAGGATCATAATGGAAAAACATCGTGATTCCTTAAGGGATTTGCATATTGTATTGGTTGACTTTGAAAAGGCATTCGACAGACAACCACGAGATCTGATATGGGTGGCGCTAAGACATCGAGGGGTTCCAGAAACCTATGTACAGATGATCATGAACATGTACGAAGGAGCAAAGACAAGAGTAAGATGCCCCGCTGGAGTAACCGAAGAGTTACCAATCAAAGTCGGGGTGCACCAGTGAAGCGTTTTAAGTCCTTTGCTCTTTATTACAGTCCTTGATTATCTGCTTGAAGGTAAAGTGATGGACCCCAAGGTACATCAGTTGTTCTTTGCTGACGATGGAGCCATCATAAGTGAGGATCCTACATCCCTGCAACGAGCACTTGATGTGTGGGTGGACGTTTTGGAGGGAAATGGGTATCGCATTAGTTCAAAAAAGACAGAGTACTTGTGCTGCCCGTTCTCTGATCCACTCAGGCCTATTCCAGACATTTATTTGAATGAAACAGTGCTTCCCAAGTGCAAAAAGTTCAAATATCTGGGATCTACGATCAATAGCAAAGTAACTAGTGATGACGACATCAATCATCGTGTAAGCGTACGGTGGATGAAGTGGCGAGAAAATTCCGCTATCTTCTGTGACAGAAAAATGTCCCCTAAGTTGAAAGGAAGGCTCTACATCGCAGTTGTACGTCCAGCGCTCACATACGGTTCACAATGTTGGACGATGTACAAAAAGTATGATAGTAAATTAACGGCAGCTGAGATGAAGATGCTTCGCATGACAGCAGGAGTGACAAAGCTTGATCGAATAAGAAGTTCGAAGATCCGTGGAAGCTTTCACATCAAGGAAATCATCGTACAAAAAATAGACCGCGACCGGCTCAGTTGGTATTGCCACGTTCAAAGAAGAGATCATTTGAACCCTGTTAAAAAGGCAATATCAATGCACGTTCCAAAGACATCGCGATGTAGGAAAGGCAGGCCTATAAACGCCTGGATCAGGCAAATGCGACGACATCGGCATTTCATTGGCCTCAGTAAACCAGTGATCCAAAATCGCAAGCCTGCCGATATTTTCTGAGGTCAAATAGGCGAACCCCACAGGCGGATCAGTAGAAATGCGGTGAAGTGGGAGGGTTGTGATCCCATGTTTTCAGATCATAGCCTCGCTGATAAAAGGAAGAAGAAGATTAATTGGGTGGGCTACCATGTCTGCGTAGATACGACCTCCCCCAGAAATAATATATACATTTTCTCGCGGATTCTAGGTGTTAGTTCTTTCATTTCCATTCTCTAGCTTATATCTAAATATGTTAATTAATATGAAAGATTTTAGTTATATTTCTTGAAAATTTCACTCGATATTTTACCTAGTTTAAATTGGAAAAAATATTAATAAAATGGTTATCATGTTTGCGTAAGGCTATTTAAATCGAGCATCTCATTTCGATGGCAAGGTTAGAGGGTCCGCTCGGCAAGAAAAGGGGCGTACCATTTTCTTGTAGGGTGTTGTCCACAAGCGTTTTTGGGACTTCAACAACTATATAAAATTTCTAGAAGTTAGAAATATTATAAAGACCACGAATCGAGAGCGAATTAGAAGACGATGTTTAACCGATGGCGGTCGACCAGAAAAGAGAGCGAAAGATCACATTTTTATTAACAATTGAAATTACTACAGTAAATTCTTGCAGTTTTGTTGTAAGGGAAGTACATTGGCAATTGGCAAATTATTATTCAAGATTTAAATGTACTAGATTATAGTGTTGGATGGCAAACGACTAACAAAGGCATCGTAGGGGCAGCATCTCCCGATAGGTGCTGGTCCGCTAAGTAACGAGTAGGAGCCACTGCAGCCGAAAACCTAGCAGCTCTGTTAGTAAGCCCTACTCCCACCTCCTCGTGGTGCCATCTGGGAATTTCTTCGGAAATTGCTAACGGGAGAGGACGAATGGCGAGCTTCCTGCGCCAAAAAACAGGATAAGTGTCGGTTGGTCTGTGGCCCAGCGAGCCGCAACCGTAAAACAAACTATTGCTCCGAAATGGAAAAATACGCCTCGGATACGGACTGATCATTTGTTGACGACCTTTGGCTATCGGACACGGACAACGATCGGATTCTGGAACGTTAAGACCCTCCTGGACTCACTCAAGGAAGGGCCTTATAACGCCAGATTCCTCCAATTGGAGCGCGAATTCGCACGGTATAAAATCGACATCTTAGGGCTGAGCGAGATAAGATGGTACGATGCTGGGGAATACATCTCCCCAACAAAAAGCACTGTCATGCTCTACTCTGGTAAACCAGCTGGAAGTGCACGGAGTTCTGGCGTAGGACTCATGCTAACTCCAGCAGCACGTAGTAGCCTCATATCCTGGAAACCCCATAGTGACCGGATATTGACGGCTAGGTTCCAGAGTAGAGTTAGAAAAATTACCATCATACAGTGTTATGCTCCGACTCTAGACGCGACTGAGGATGAAAAGGATAATTTTTATAGCCACTTAGGTGCCGCCTACAACCAAACGCCTAATGGGGACATCGTAATGGTAATGGGAGATCTCAATGCCAAGGTGGGTAGCGACAACACCATGCTTAAGCACGTGATGGGAGGTCACGGCGTGGGAGACCGTAATGACAATGGTGAGCGGTTTGTGGACCTCTGCAATACCAACCGCCTAGTCATCGGAGGTACGCTGTTTAAGCATAACACCTGCCATAAGATCAGTTGGGTCTCTACTGATAGGCAACGAACATCCAACCAGATCGACCACATTGCGATCAGTCGCCGCTTTAGAAATTGTTTCCTGGACGTCCGAAACAGACGTGGAGCTGACGTCGGACAAGAACGAGATCACCATCTTATGGTAGCTCATTTACGCCTTCGTACTGCATCCGTCAACAGCAACCGCTCAAACCTGCTTAACATCACCAGGTTTAATATCGACAGGCATAGAGAACATGGATGACCACTGGAGTGCTGTGAAAAATGCTTTTGCGACTGGGGCACGCACTTATGTCGGTAAAAAGCAGAAACACCACCGCACATGGCTTTCTACAGACACCTGGAGACGGATCGATGAGCGTACAGCAATCAAGGCTCGGATCGCAGCGGCCTCAGCAGTAGAGAGAACCGAGCTTGAAGCCCAATACCGTGCGAAGAAGAAAGAAGTGCAGCGTAGTGTGAGACGTGACAAGCGTCAACATGTCAACTCACTGGCCTCAAGGGCTGAAGAAGCAGCGAGTAGGCGCGACAGTAGGACTGTTTACAACATCACTAAGGAGCTCATTGGTGGTCGAAACTCCAAACAACATCCAGTGAAGAGTCTAGACGGTGACCTTCTGATTTCGGATGAGGATCAGCTCACTAGATGGAGAGAACATTTTGCTGCAGTGCTAAATCACTTAGACGACGGCGGTATGATCTTGAATTCGAATGAGCAGTTCGAAGCAACAAATTCCCGAATTCGCACCGTACCTCCCAGTAAAGCTGAAATAATAACAGCAATCAAGTCCCTCAAGAAAAACAAAGCGGTGGGTATTGATGGCATCCCTGCCGAGCTATTTCAAACGGCGCCAAATACATCGGCAGATTTGCTGCATCCGCTAATACGGAGAGCTTGGGATAGTGAACAATTTCCACAGGAGTGGAAAAGGGGGATGATCATTAAGCTTACAAAGAAGGGTAACTTGATGGAGTGCGGTAACTGGAGAGGTATATGTGTTCTTCCAGCTGTAGCCAAAATAATAGCTAGAATAATTCTAGAACGAATTAAAGATCATTTAGATTCAACTCTCGATGTCGAACAGGCAGGCTTTCGCGCTGGATCCTCCTGCATCGACCACATAAACACCTTACGGATCATAATCGAACAATGCGTTGAGTATAGGTCTCCGCTACATTTACTGTTTATCGACTTCGAGAAGGCTTTCGACAGCTTGAATCGAGATGCTATCTGGCTGGCCTTGCGCAGGAGAGGCATTCCAGAAAAGCTTATAGCTATTATCAAGGCTACATATGAGGGCGGCAAGTGTCACGTCGTGCACAATGGTAAGGTGTCGGAGGACTTTGAAGTCCAAAGTGGAGTACGTCAACGGTGCATACTGTCCCCACTATTGTTCTTGGTGGTTATCAGCGATGTACTCCGTGCAGCATTGACGGAAGCTAATTCTGGAATTCGTTGGACTATGACATCTTACCTTAAACACCTAGATTACGCTGACGATGTTTGTCTACTTTCACATCGGATAATGGATCTTCATTTGATGGCCCAAAATCTAGAAGCTGAGGC
Source organism: Brachypalpus laphriformis (assembly GCA_945910035.1). Lineage (NCBI taxonomy): Eukaryota > Metazoa > Arthropoda > Insecta > Diptera > Syrphidae > Brachypalpus > Brachypalpus laphriformis. Next base: position 104,194,896 of record OX246754.1, on the reverse strand, counting down.
AAACAAAGTGGGGCTAAAAATAAACACAGCCAAAACAAAAGCCCTGAGTACTTCCAATACCCGCGCTCAACTTAACATTGCCGGAAAGCAAGTCGAGAAAGTTGATAACTTTCTATATTTAGGAAGTGTCGTCTCGGCTAATCGCGGTGGCACCGAACTGGATGTGTGCAGCAGAATCGGGAAGGCTAAAGCTGCGTTCGGAATGCTGTCCAAAATCTGGAGAAGCAATGTTATTAGCTTAAGAACCAAGCTACGACTGTTCCGTTCCAACGTAGAATCAGTGCTGCTTTATGGGTGCAGTACCTGGAAGGTGGACACCATTAACACACGAAAGCTGCAAGTCTTCGTAAACAAATGCTTAAGAATCATCTTGAGGATTTTTTGGCCGAACCGCATCTCCAACGAACAACTTTATCTGAGAACGGGCCAAGAACCTATAAGCATTACTATACGAAGAAGAAAGTGGCAATGGATTGGACACACCCTACGGCGCGAAGACAACTCCATTGCGAAATACGCTATGCAGTGGAATCCGCTCACCCAGGCAGGCAGAATAGCGGGACGCCCTAGGCAAACGTGGCGCAGAACAGTTGAGGAGGAATCGAGCTCTTTAGGAATGAGTTGGAGGCAGCTCAAACGCGTTGCAGAACTCCGAACACGATGGCGCGCAGGCGTGGTTGACGCCCTATGCCCCCCGAGGGGTTAAAGGACATAAGTGATAAAGTGAGATTATAGTGTTAAGTATTATTAAGTATTAAAATTAAGTATTGAACTAATTTAAGTTAAATATGCATTAAAGCAATTACTAGCATTTCAATTCATAGGTATTTATTTAAATTGAATATAAAGATTATTTTTAATAGCAGTTAATAATAATTCAAATGATAAGTTATAGTAAGTATTAATATTAATAAGAAGTATGAACATACTGCCCGCCTTGAAGGGTCTTATTTGAAGAAGAGACTCTTCAATCTCAAATAATAAAAAAAAAATGTGTGTTTGCCGAAAGAAATGTACAGGTGTCCCGCTTTGAGAGGAACAAATTATGGTCACCTTAGTCAGAAGCGAAAATCCAAAGCGATTTTTGGCGCAAACTACTGGAAGGGACTAAAAGGACATACAAAGTTTGAAAATCCTGGAGAAAAAAACCTCAAATATCTTCAAAACTATAATATGTATATATATAAATGATACCGCAAATTAAAGCTACAATTAAGGACTTCCAACTGAAATAAAAAGCTTTATAATCCAGGTAAAACTTTTCAAGATATAATCAAAATTTGTAAAATGTGCTCTTATTTTAGGGGAAAAAGCTTTTATTTTTCAAAATCAATTGTATCAAGGTACCTTTTTGTCACTGAATTACGAAATTACATTTTAAAACCTTTTCAACAGTACCAAACATGCTATATTTTTGCAGCATATTACTTAATACGAACAGTTCATTTCCTTCGAAATGACATTCATTCACTGTTGAGAGAGCGCTGGGAGTCGCATTTGTATAAACAAAAGTTTTTCCGTTACTATTAGTAACGGACCCAAGTAAAGATAACCGATGATGGAAGAGCTTCTCATCTCTTGTTGAGTAGAAACTTTCCACAAAGTAGAGTTCGATCACTAGGGTGGGTTTTTTTCGATCTGGTTTTTTTTTTTTTTTTTTTCTTTTCAAATATTTTCACATCTTGTATTTTGAAATGGATACAACATATAATTTGTTTAGATTAGCAAGTATTTTAAATACTCGTTCGAACACTTTACAGTGGTTCAGAGGTCGTGAACTAATTCCAGTGACCAAGTATTAGGTGTGTTTTGGTGAGAATTATGCAAAGTAGAGTGAAAGCTTCTCCATAAAACGATTCTTAGTCAATCTGGAAAAAAACTTTTTTAATTGTTTGAAGATTGGTGATTGAATTAAAATTGAAGTAAAAAGTATGAAAAAGTTGTGCTTAAATGTATGAAATACTACTGAATCATTCCAGTTGAACGAAATAGCTTTTCTCAGGGAAAAAGCTCTTCCCATCCATCCCAACTCATGTTCCACTGAGAAGAAAAGTTAAAGTGGTTCCAAGTCACTTTGTGTTGTTGTACTCCGTATTAAATCTTACTTCACTGAGAAGCGAAGTTTCACCAAAACTTAGTTTTCTCTTTTAGAGTTTAAAAGAGTATCGGTTAAATTCAAAAACATGTAAAACCTGGAACAATAATTCATACAGATTGTTGGAAGGGATACATGGATTTAGAATTTTTTGGATATCAACATTTCACTGTGAATCATTCGAAGGAGTTTGTTGATTCGGAAACAGAAGCTCATACCGTGGCGGTGGATGCGTCGTCAATTATCTCGTGGTGATGTACACATAAATTGTATGGACAAATTATATAATAATAAATAATAAACCGAGATCCTTTTAACCAGTTGTTGATAGATATTAAGCGATTTTATACCAGTCCATGATTTGTTCAAATAATTAATTATATTAAATTGAATAAACTATGCATGAATAAAGAACTGTGAACTAAAAGTTAATTTGAATTCCGATTTTAAAATTCAAATTTTGAAAGTTTTACTCATGGCTAAGTCTGCGAAGAGGGGGTTGAAATATTGCGGGCCACCAACTCCTTTCTATTTCTTTCGAGAAAAAAATATGTTATTTAGTCTAAGGCGCTTAGAGATACTTGGGTTCAATCACAGCAATCATAAAGGTACCTTGCACATAGGCGCCTGCCTGACAGTTATTAACATACCCTAAGCGGAGCGACGAAGTCGCGTGAGCGGCTAAACCCCTCCGGAAAGCGGAGTTGAAATAGATGAATCGCGCGAAGCGCGCCACTTACCCACTGTTGGTCCGCACAAAACTGTCCTCGAATAGACTTAGCTCCAGGCGCCTGCCTGACAGTTGTTGTCATACCCTTAGCGGAGCGACGAAACCTCCGGAAAGCGGAGTTTAAATAAATGAATCGCGTTATCATTTGTATATATACGTATTATAGTTTTGAAGATATTTGAGGTTTTTTTCTCCAGGATTTCCAAACCCTCCGGAAAGCGGAGTTTAAATAAATGAATCGTGCGATGCGCTCCACTTACCCACTGTTGGTCCGCACAAAACTGTCCTCGAATAGACTTAGCTCCAGGAGCCTGCCTGACAGTTTTTGACATACCCTTAGCGGAGCGACGAAACCTCAGGAAAGCGGAGTTTAAATAAATGAATCGCGTTATCATTTGTATATATACGTATTATAGTTTTGAAGATATTTGAGGTTTTTTTCTCCAGGATTTCCAAACTTTGTATGTCCTTTTAGTCCTTTCCAGTAGTTTGCGCCAAAAATCGCTTTGGATTTTCACTTCTGACGTATAAGACTATACGTATAAAAAAATTGAAGAAAATCGGAGATGAATACTTTTCGGAATTTTATCCGACCATTTTATTATTTGCTCTAGTTTTTGAAGGTCGGGCTCATTCGTCTGAATGTTGGTAGTACTCACATGATGGTCAATATTTTCCCTGAATCTGTTTCTATTTGCATCTCGCCAAATTAGCTTTGGCAATAGCTTCAAATATTCCAGTTCTACTGTTATGGGGCTAGATAATTGAAAGGTGATGACTATCGGGAGGTGATCTGAGAAGCATTGTGGTTCCACTTTAAAATTGGTAATGATTTCTCGCCAGTCTTCTGATGCTTAACAGTAATCTATTACTAATGATTCTTGGTGGTGTGCCATTTAAAATGCTGAAACAGAAGGAGTTGCAAAATCCCACTAGTTTTCTACCCTTCTGGTCGCATATTTTATCTTTTGATTCCCTATTATTTTGTAATCCCTGTGAACTTTGTTGGTTTCTTGTTCTCGCATTGAAATCTCCGAGTGCTGGTAGATAGCATTGCATCATTGAGCTTCGTAAAGTCTGTGATCCATTTATTGCAATTGACGTAAACGGGAAGGATTTAAGGATTTATCTATTCATATGTATTCTCATATCCCTTTCTGCCGAGCCCATCCACCCTTTAAATCTGCCACTCTTTCCGCGAAAAAAAAAAGAGAACGAAAAAGAAATGACAAAAGCGCCCGCCGCGATCCCTAGGTCAAAACGAAAAAGAAAAGAATGAAAATAAAATTCCATCTCGCTGTTTTTAAAACCTGTGGCCAAAATAACTGCCAAACCTCAGTAAAACCCAAAAAACAAAAACGCTTAGTGCGCTCACTTCTACCGGTGAAACGGTGAAATTGAACCAACGCGTACAAATGCGATCAAACCCCAATCACCGAGATCAAGCCAAGGACGGCTTAATCACTAAAGAGCTGTAAATCTACGGCTTAGCAGACGTGGCAGTCGAACTTTACCAGCCGACAGCATAGATATCGACGGGACATGGACTTAGTATCCAGCAGCAGTAGCAGTTATGAATAGTTATATTTTTGTATTGTCTATTTTACTCTTATTGTTTTCTTCCCATTAGAAGTAGGATAACATTAATTTCCCGAGTCTCTATAGGAAGTGTGTCTTTGCGGTTTTTTTTGATCTGGGTATTTTAAAACCCTCCCCAATTACCTTTGTGTGCGAAAGAATTTCCGTAACCACTCATGTGGTTAAAATTTAATAATTAGTGACAAAAAAAATATACAAACAATTTTAAATAAAAGTATATATGTATATACCACCTGCACCAGCGATTCCCTTCGACAGGCCTGACGAAGGCGATGCCCAGATAAGCAAGTATTTCCGTATTCTATTTTATAACATACATCCCTACGCACACTATGTCCAATTTCACCGAAAATTAATTGGGTGGGCTACCCAAAGTTCGCCAAAGTTCATTAGCAATGCTCATAGCCAGCTTCTTGTGGATGACGACAAAATTCTGCAGAGGTGGCGGCAGTATTGTGAAGAGCTTTTAAATGAACAGTTTCCCAGGCTATACTTTCCAAGAGCCGCCCCTACCTGTGAAGAAATACCCGACATTACAGTCGAAGAAGTTAGTGAGGCGGTCAAATACTCCAAAAAACGAAAAGCGGTTGGGCCAAACGAGATACCCTCTGAGTTCTGGAAAAAGATGGGAGACATCGGGTTCAGATGGCTCAGAATTCTCATCTCCAAATTCGTGAGAGGTGATCCAATGCCAAATCAATGGAGGGAAAGTTACCTTCTCCTGTATACAAAGGGAAGGGTGATACACGAAACTGTGATAACTACCGTTCGATCAAGCTGATGTCACACACCATGAAGATCGTTGAGCGGGTATTAGGTGGCCGACTGCGAAAAGTAATACGGCTATCTGATGATCAGTACGGGTTTGTCTCGGGTAAATCAACCACAGATGTAATCCAAAGTGTAAGGATCATAATGGAAAAACATCGTGATTCCTTAAGGGATTTGCATATTGTATTGGTTGACTTTGAAAAGGCATTCGACAGACAACCACGAGATCTGATATGGGTGGCGCTAAGACATCGAGGGGTTCCAGAAACCTATGTACAGATGATCATGAACATGTACGAAGGAGCAAAGACAAGAGTAAGATGCCCCGCTGGAGTAACCGAAGAGTTACCAATCAAAGTCGGGGTGCACCAGTGAAGCGTTTTAAGTCCTTTGCTCTTTATTACAGTCCTTGATTATCTGCTTGAAGGTAAAGTGATGGACCCCAAGGTACATCAGTTGTTCTTTGCTGACGATGGAGGCATCATAAGTGAGGATCCTACATCCCTGCAACGAGCACTTGATGTGTGGGTGGACGTTTTGGAGGGAAATGGGTATCGCATTAGTTCAAAAAAGACAGAGTACTTGTGCTGCCCGTTCTCTGATCCACTCAGGCCTATTCCAGACATTTATTTGAATGAAACAGTGCTTCCCAAGTGCAAAAAGTTCAAATATCTGGGATCTACGATCAATAGCAAAGTAACTAGTGATGACGACATCAATCATCGTGTAAGCGTACGGTGGATGAAGTGGCGAGAAAATTCCGCTATCTTCTGTGACAGAAAAATGTCCCCTAAGTTGAAAGGAAGGCTCTACATCGCAGTTGTACGTCCAGCGCTCACATACGGTTCACAATGTTGGACGATGTACAAAAAGTATGAGAGTAAATTAACGGCAGCTGAGATGAAGATGCTTCGCATGACAGCAGGAGTGACAAAGCTTGATCGAATAAGAAGTTCGAAGATCCGTGGAAGCTTTCACATCAAGGAAATCATCGTACAAAAAATAGACCGCGACCGGCTCAGTTGGTATTGCCACGTTCAAAGAAGAGATCATTTGAACCCTGTTAAAAAGGCAATATCAATGCACGTTCCAAAGACATCGCGATGTAGGAAAGGCAGGCCTATAAACGCCTGGATCAGGCAAATGCGACGACATCGGCATTTCATTGGCCTCAGTAAACCAGTGATCCAAAATCGCAAGCCTGCCGATATTTTCTGAGGTCAAATAGGCGAACCCCACAGGCGGATCAGTAGAAATGCGGTGAAGTGGGAGGGTTGTGATCCCATGTTTTCAGATCATAGCCTCGCTGATAAAAGGAAGAAGAAGATTAATTGGGTGGGCTACCATGTCTGCGTAGATACGACCTCCCCCAGAAATAATATATACATTTTCTCGCGGATTCTAGGTGTTAGTTCTTTCATTTCCATTCTCTAGCTTATATCTAAATATGTTAATTAATATGAAAGATTTTAGTTATATTTCTTGAAAATTTCACTCGATATTTTACCTAGTTTAAATTGGAAAAAATATTAATAAAATGGTTATCATGTTTGCGTAAGGCTATTTAAATCGAGCATCTCATTTCGATGGCAAGGTTAGAGGGTCCGCTCGGCAAGAAAAGGGGCGTACCATTTTCTTGTAGGGTGTTGTCCACAAGCGTTTTTGGGACTTCAACAACTATATAAAATTTCTAGAAGTTAGAAATATTATAAAGACCACGAATCGAGAGCGAATTAGAAGACGATGTTTAACCGATGGCGGTCGACCAGAAAAGAGAGCGAAAGATCACATTTTTATTAACAATTGAAATTACTACAGTAAATTCTTGCAGTTTTGTTGTAAGGGAAGTACATTGGCAATTGGCAAATTATTATTCAAGATTTAAATGTACTAGATTATAGTGTTGGATGGCAAACGACTAACAAAGGCATCGTAGGGGCAGCATCTCCCGATAGGTGCTGGTCCGCTAAGTAACGAGTAGGAGCCACTGCAGCCGAAAACCTAGCAGCTCTGTTAGTAAGCCCTACTCCCACCTCCTCGTGGTGCCATCTGGGAATTTCTTCGGAAATTGCTAACGGGAGAGGACGAATGGCGAGCTTCCTGCGCCAAAAAACAGGATAAGTGTCGGTTGGTCTGTGGCCCAGCGAGCCGCAACCGTAAAACAAACTATTGCTCCGAAATGGAAAAATACGCCTCGGATACGGACTGATCATTTGTTGACGACCTTTGGCTATCGGACACGGACAACGATCGGATTCTGGAACGTTAAGACCCTCCTGGACTCACTCAAGGAAGGGCCTTATAACGCCAGATTCCTCCAATTGGAGCGCGAATTCGCACGGTATAAAATCGACATCTTAGGGCTGAGCGAGATAAGATGGTACGATGCTGGGGAATACATCTCCCCAACAAAAAGCACTGTCATGCTCTACTCTGGTAAACCAGCTGGAAGTGCACGGAGTTCTGGCGTAGGACTCATGCTAACTCCAGCAGCACGTAGTAGCCTCATATCCTGGAAACCCCATAGTGACCGGATATTGACGGCTAGGTTCCAGAGTAGAGTTAGAAAAATTACCATCATACAGTGTTATGCTCCGACTCTAGACGCGACTGAGGATGAAAAGGATAATTTTTATAGCCACTTAGGTGCCGCCTACAACCAAACGCCTAATGGGGACATCGTAATGGTAATGGGAGATCTCAATGCCAAGGTGGGTAGCGACAACACCATGCTTAAGCACGTGATGGGAGGTCACGGCGTGGGAGACCGTAATGACAATGGTGAGCGGTTTGTGGACCTCTGCAATACCAACCGCCTAGTCATCGGAGGTACGCTGTTTAAGCATAACACCTGCCATAAGATCAGTTGGGTCTCTACTGATAGGCAACGAACATCCAACCAGATCGACCACATTGCGATCAGTCGCCGCTTTAGAAATTGTTTCCTGGACGTCCGAAACAGACGTGGAGCTGACGTCGGACAAGAACGAGATCACCATCTTATGGTAGCTCATTTACGCCTTCGTACTGCATCCGTCAACAGCAACCGCTCAAACCTGCTTAACATCACCAGGTTTAATATCGACAGGCTCAAGGTTCCCCAAGTGCGCCAACAGTTCAGGGACCATCTTGCCTTAGAAGCAGAAGCAATCAGCAGCATAGAGAACATGGATGACCACTGGAGTGCTGTGAAAAATGCTTTTGCGACTGGGGCACGCACTTATGTCGGTAAAAAGCAGAAACACCACCGCACATGGCTTTCTACAGACACCTGGAGACGGATCGATGAGCGTACAGCAATCAAGGCTCGGATCGCAGCGGCCTCAGCAGTAGAGAGAACCGAGCTTGAAGCCCAATACCGTGCGAAGAAGAAAGAAGTGCAGCGTAGTGTGAGACGTGACAAGCGTCAACATGTCAACTCACTGGCCTCAAGGGCTGAAGAAGCAGCGAGTAGGCGCGACAGTAGGACTGTTTACAACATCACTAAGGAGCTCATTGGTGGTCGAAACTCCAAACAACATCCAGTGAAGAGTCTAGACGGTGACCTTCTGATTTCGGATGAGGATCAGCTCACTAGATGGAGAGAACATTTTGCTGCAGTGCTAAATCACTTAGACGACGGCGGTATGATCTTGAATTCGAATGAGCAGTTCGAAGCAACAAATTCCCGAATTCGCACCGTACCTCCCAGTAAAGCTGAAATAATAACAGCAATCAAGTCCCTCAAGAAAAACAAAGCGGTGGGTATTGATGGCATCCCTGCCGAGCTATTTCAAACGGCGCCAAATACATCGGCAGATTTGCTGCATCCGCTAATACGGAGAGCTTGGGATAGTGAACAATTTCCACAGGAGTGGAAAAGGGGGATGATCATTAAGCTTACAAAGAAGGGTAACTTGATGGAGTGCGGTAACTGGAGAGGTATATGTGTTCTTCCAGCTGTAGCCAAAATAATAGCTAGAATAATTCTAGAACGAATTAAAGATCATTTAGATTCAACTCTCGATGTCGAACAGGCAGGCTTTCGCGCTGGATCCTCCTGCATCGACCACATAAACACCTTACGGATCATAATCGAACAATGCGTTGAGTATAGGTCTCCGCTACATTTACTGTTTATCGACTTCGAGAAGGCTTTCGACAGCTTGAATCGAGATGCTATCTGGCTGGCCTTGCGCAGGAGAGGCATTCCAGAAAAGCTTATAGCTATTATCAAGGCTACATATGAGGGCGGCAAGTGTCACGTCGTGCACAATGGTAAGGTGTCGGAGGACTTTGAAGTCCAAAGTGGAGTACGTCAACGGTGCATACTGTCCCCACTATTGTTCTTGGTGGTTATCAGCGATGTACTCCGTGCAGCATTGACGGAAGCTAATTCTGGAATTCGTTGGACTATGACATCTTACCTTAAACACCTAGATTACGCTGACGATGTTTGTCTACTTTCACATCGGATAATGGATCTTCATTTGATGGCCCAAAATCTAGAAGCTGAGGCAAACAAAGTGGGGCTAAAAATAAACACAGCCAAAACAAAAGCCCTGAGTACTTCCAATACCCGCGCTCAACTTAACATTGCCGGAAAGCAAGTCGAGAAAGTTGATAACTTTCTATATTTAGGAAGTGTCGTCTCGGCTAATCGCGGTGGCACCGAACTGGATGTGTGCAGCAGAATCGGGAAGGCTAAAGCTGCGTTCGGAATGCTGTCCAAAATCTGGAGAAGCAATGTTATTAGCTTAAGAACCAAGCTACGACTGTTCCGTTCCAACGTAGAATCAGTGCTGCTTTATGGGTGCAGTACCTGGAAGGTGGACACCATTAACACACGAAAGCTGCAAGTCTTCGTAAACAAATGCTTAAGAATCATCTTGAGGATTTTTTGGCCGAACCGCATCTCCAACGAACAACTTTATCTGAGAACGGGCCAAGAACCTATAAGCATTACTATACGAAGAAGAAAGTGGCAATGGATTGGACACACCCTACGGCGCGAAGACAACTCCATTGCGAAATACGCTATGCAGTGGAATCCGCTCACCCAGGCAGGCAGAATAGCGGGACGCCCTAGGCAAACGTGGCGCAGAACAGTTGAGGAGGAATCGAGCTCTTTAGGAATGAGTTGGAGGCAGCTCAAACGCGTTGCAGAACTCCGAACACGATGGCGCGCAGGCGTGGTTGACGCCCTATGCCCCCCGAGGGGTTAAAGGACATAAGTGATAAAGTGAGATTATAGTGTTAAGTATTATTAAGTATTAAAATTAAGTATTGAACTAATTTAAGTTAAATATGCATTAAAGCAATTACTAGCATTTCAATTCATAGGTATTTATTTAAATTGAATATAAAGATTATTTTTAATAGCAGTTAATAATAATTCAAATGATAAGTTATAGTAAGTATTAATATTAATAAGAAGTATGAACATACTGCCCGCCTTGAAGGGTCTTATTTGAAGAAGAGACTCTTCAATCTCAAATAATAAAAAAAAAATGTGTGTTTGCCGAAAGAAATGTACAGGTGTCCCGCTTTGAGAGGAACAAATTATGGTCACCTTAGTCAGAAGCGAAAATCCAAAGCGATTTTTGGCGCAAACTACTGGAAGGGACTAAAAGGACATACAAAGTTTGAAAATCCTGGAGAAAAAAACCTCAAATATCTTCAAAACTATAATATGTATATATATAAATGATACCGCAAATTAAAGCTACAATTAAGGACTTCCAACTGAAATAAAAAGCTTTATAATCCAGGTAAAACTTTTCAAGATATAATCAAAATTTGTAAAATGTGCTCTTATTTTAGGGGAAAAAGCTTTTATTTTTCAAAATCAATTGTATCAAGGTACCTTTTTGTCACTGAATTACGAAATTACATTTTAAAACCTTTTCAACAGTACCAAACATGCTATATTTTTGCAGCATATTACTTAATACGAACAGTTCATTTCCTTCGAAATGACATTCATTCACTGTTGAGAGAGCGCTGGGAGTCGCATTTGTATAAACAAAAGTTTTTCCGTTACTATTAGTAACGGACCCAAGTAAAGATAACCGATGATGGAAGAGCTTCTCATCTCTTGTTGAGTAGAAACTTTCCACAAAGTAGAGTTCGATCACTAGGGTGGGTTTTTTTCGATCTGGTTTTTTTTTTTTTTTTTTTCTTTTCAAATATTTTCACATCTTGTATTTTGAAATGGATACAACATATAATTTGTTTAGATTAGCAAGTATTTTAAATACTCGTTCGAACACTTTACAGTGGTTCAGAGGTCGTGAACTAATTCCAGTGACCAAGTATTAGGTGTGTTTTGGTGAGAATTATGCAAAGTAGAGTGAAAGCTTCTCCATAAAACGATTCTTAGTCAATCTGGAAAAAAAACTTTTTTAATTGTTTGAAGATTGGTGATTGAATTAAAATTGAAGTAAAAAGTATGAAAAAGTTGTGCTTAAATGTATGAAATACTACTGAATCATTCCAGTTGAACGAAATAGCTTTTCTCAGGGAAAAAGCTCTTCCCATCCATCCCAACTCATGTTCCACTGAGAAGAAAAGTTAAAGTGGTTCCAAGTCACTTTGTGTTGTTGTACTCCGTATTAAATCTTACTTCACTGAGAAGCGAAGTTTCACCAAAACTTAGTTTTCTCTTTTAGAGTTTAAAAGAGTATCGGTTAAATTCAAAAACATGTAAAACCTGGAACAATAATTCATACAGATTGTTGGAAGGGATACATGGATTTAGAATTTTTTGGATATCAACATTTCACTGTGAATCATTCGAAGGAGTTTGTTGATTCGGAAACAGAAGCTCATACCGTGGCGGTGGATGCGTCGTCAATTATCTCGTGGTGATGTACACACAAATTGTATGGACAAATTATATAATAATAAATAATAAACCGAGATCCTTTTAACCAGTTGTTGATAGATATTAAGCGATTTTATACCAGTCCATGATTTGTTCAAATAATTAATTATATTAAATTGAATAAACTATGCATGAATAAAGAACTGTGAACTAAAAGTTAATTTGAATTCCGATTTTAAAATTTAAATTTTGAAAGTTTTACTCATGGCTAAGTCTGCGAAGAGGGGGTTGAAATATTGCGGGCCACCAACTCCTTTCTATTTCTTTCGAGAAAAAAATATGTTATTTAGTCTAAGGCGCTTAGAGATACTTGGGTTCAATCACAGTAATCATTAAGGTACCTTGCACATAGGCGCCTGCCTGACAGTTGTTAACATACCCTAAGCGGAGCGACGAAGTCGCGTGAGCGGCTAAACCCCTCCGGAAAGCGGAGTTGAAATAGATGAATCGCGCGAAGCGCGCCACTTACCCACTGTTGGTCCGCACAAAACTGTCCTCGAATAGACTTAGCTCCAGGCGCCTGCCTGACAGTTGTTGTCATACCCTTAGCGGAGCGACGAAACCTCCGGAAAGCGGAGTTTAAATAAATGAATCGCGTTATCATTTGTATATATACGTATTATAGTTTTGAAGATATTTGAGGTTTTTTTCTCCAGGATTTCCAAACCCTCCGGAAAGCGGAGTTTAAATAAATGAATCGTGCGATGCGCTCCACTTACCCACTGTTGGTCCGCACAAAACTGTCCTCGAATAGACTTAGCTCCAGGAGCCTGCCTGACAGTTTTTGACATACCCTTAGCGGAGCGACGAAACCTCAGGAAAGCGGAGTTTAAATAAATGAATCGCGTTATCATTTGTATATATACGTATTATAGTTTTGAAGATATTTGAGGTTTTTTTCTCCAGGATTTCCAAACTTTGTATGTCCTTTTAGTCCTTTCCAGTAGTTTGCGCCAAAAATCGCTTTGGATTTTCACTTCTGACGTATAAGACTATACGTATAAAAAAATTGAAGAAAATCGGAGATGAATACTTTTCGGAATTTTATCCGACCATTTTATTATTTGCTCTAGTTTTTGAAGGTCGGGCTCATTCGTCTGAATGTTGGTAGTACTCACATGATGGTCAATATTTTCCCTGAATCTGTTTCTATTTGCATCTCGCCAAATTAGCTTTGGCAATAGCTTCAAATATTCCAGTTCTACTGTTATGGGGCTAGATAATTGAAAGGTGATGACTATCGGGAGGTGATCTGAGAAGCATTGTGGTTCCACTTTAAAATTGGTAATGATTTCTCGCCAGTCTTCTGATGCTTAACAGTAATCTATTACTAATGATTCTTGGTGGTGTGCCATTTAAAATGCTGAAACAGAAGGAGTTGCAAAATCCCACTAGTTTTCTACCCTTTTGGTCGCATATTTTATCTTTTGATTCCCTATTATTTTGTAATCCCTGTGAACTTTGTTGGTTTCTTGTTCTCGCATTGAAATCTCCGAGTGCTGGTAGATAGCATTGCATCATTGAGCTTCGTAAAGTCTGTGATCCATTTATTGCAATTGACGTAAACGGGAAGGATTTAAGGATTTATCTATTCATATGTATTCTCATATCCCTTTCTGCCGAGCCCATCCACCCTTTAAATCTGCCACTCTTTCCGCGAAAAAAAAAGAGAACGAAAAAGAAATGACAAAAGCGCCCGCCGCGATCCCTAGGTCAAAACGAAAAAGAAAAGAATGAAAATAAAATTCCATCTCGCTGTTTTTAAAACCTGTGGCCAAAATAACTGCCAAACCTCAGTAAAACCCAAAAAACAAAAACGCTTAGTGCGCTCACTTCTACCGGTGAAACGGTGAAATTGAACCAACGCGTACAAATGCGATCAAACCCCAATCACCGAGATCAAGCCAAGGACGGCTTAATCACTAAAGAGCTGTAAATCTACGGCTTAGCAGACGTGGCAGTCGAACTTTACCAGCCGACAGCATAGATATCGACGGGACATGGACTTAGTATCCAGCAGCAGTAGCAGTTATGAATAGTTATATTTTTGTATTGTCTATTTTACTCTTATTGTTTTCTTCCCATTAGAAGTAGGATAACATTAATTTCCCGAGTCTCTATAGGAAGTGTGTCTTTGCGGTTTTTTTTGATCTGGGTATTTTAAAACCCTCCCCAATTACCTTTGTGTGCGAAAGAATTTCCGTAACCACTCATGTGGTTAAAATTTAATAATTAGTGACAAAAAAAATATACAAACAATTTTAAATAAAAGTATATATGTATATACCACCTGCACCAGCGATTCCCTTCGACAGGCCTGACGAAGGCGATGCCCAGATAAGCAAGTATTTCCGTATTCTATTTTATAACATACATCCCTACGCACACTATGTCCAATTTCACCGAAAATTAATTGGGTGGGCTACCCAAAGTTCGCCAAAGTTCATTAGCAATGCTCATGGCCAGCTTCTTGTGGATGACGACAAAATTCTGCAGAGGTGGCGGCAGTATTGTGAAGAGCTTTTAAATGAACAGTTTCCCAGGCTATACTTTCCAAGAGCCGCCCCTACCTGTGAAGAAATACCCGACATTACAGTCGAAGAAGTTAGTGAGGCGGTCAAATACTCCAAAAAACGAAAAGCGGTTGGGCCAAACGAGATACCCTCTGAGTTCTGGAAAAAGATGGGAGACATCGGGTTCAGATGGCTCAGAATTCTCATCTCCAAATTCGTGAGAGGTGATCCAATGCCAAATCAATGGAGGGAAAGTTACCTTCTCCTGTATACAAAGGGAAGGGTGATACACGAAACTGTGATAACTACCGTTCGATCAAGCTGATGTCACACACCATGAAGATCGTTGAGCGGGTATTAGGTGGCCGACTGCGAAAAGTAATACGGCTATCTGATGATCAGTACGGGTTTGTCTCGGGTAAATCAACCACAGATGTAATCCAAAGTGTAAGGATCATAATGGAAAAACATCGTGATTCCTTAAGGGATTTGCATATTGTATTGGTTGACTTTGAAAAGGCATTCGACAGACAACCACGAGATCTGATATGGGTGGCGCTAAGACATCGAGGGGTTCCAGAAACCTATGTACAGATGATCATGAACATGTACGAAGGAGCAAAGACAAGAGTAAGATGCCCCGCTGGAGTAACCGAAGAGTTACCAATCAAAGTCGGGGTGCACCAGTGAAGCGTTTTAAGTCCTTTGCTCTTTATTACAGTCCTTGATTATCTGCTTGAAGGTAAAGTGATGGACCCCAAGGTACATCAGTTGTTCTTTGCTGACGATGGAGCCATCATAAGTGAGGATCCTACATCCCTGCAACGAGCACTTGATGTGTGGGTGGACGTTTTGGAGGGAAATGGGTATCGCATTAGTTCAAAAAAGACAGAGTACTTGTGCTGCCCGTTCTCTGATCCACTCAGGCCTATTCCAGACATTTATTTGAATGAAACAGTGCTTCCCAAGTGCAAAAAGTTCAAATATCTGGGATCTACGATCAATAGCAAAGTAACTAGTGATGACGACATCAATCATCGTGTAAGCGTACGGTGGATGAAGTGGCGAGAAAATTCCGCTATCTTCTGTGACAGAAAAATGTCCCCTAAGTTGAAAGGAAGGCTCTACATCGCAGTTGTACGTCCAGCGCTCACATACGGTTCACAATGTTGGACGATGTACAAAAAGTATGAGAGTAAATTAACGGCAGCTGAGATGAAGATGCTTCGCATGACAGCAGGAGTGACAAAGCTTGATCGAATAAGAAGTTCGAAGATCCGTGGAAGCTTTCACATCAAGGAAATCATCGTACAAAAAATAGACCGCGACCGGCTCAGTTGGTATTGCCACGATCAAAGAAGAGATCATTTGAACCCTGTTAAAAAGGCAATATCAATGCACGTTCCAAAGACATCGCGATGTAGGAAAGGCAGGCCTATAAACGCCTGGATCAGGCAAATGCGACGACATCGGCATTTCATTGGCCTCAGTAAACCAGTGATCCAAAATCGGCAAGCCTGCCGATATTTTCTGAGGTCAAATAGGCGAACCCCACAGGCGGATCAGTAGAAATGCGGTGAAGTGGGAGGGTTGTGATCCCATGTTTTCAGATCATAGCCTCGCTGATAAAAGGAAGAAGAAGATTAATTGGGTGGGCTACCATGTCTGCGTAGATACGACCTCCCCCAGAAATAATATATACATTTTCTCGCGGATTCTAGGTGTTAGTTCTTTCATTTCCATTCACTAAAAACGTTTAATTAGCTTACCTTAGTAACTCTAGCTTATATCTAAATATGTTAATTAATATGAAAGATTTTAGTTATATTTCTTGAAAATTTCACTCGATATTTTACCTTGTTTAAATTGGAAAAAATATTAATAAAATGGTTATCATGTTTGCGTAAGGCCATTTAAATCGAGCATCTCATTTCGATGGCAAGGTTAGAGGGTCCGCTCGGCAAGAAAAGGGGCGTACCATTTTCTTGTAGGGTGTTGTCCACAAGCGTTTTTGGGACTTCAACAACTATATAAAATTTCTAGAAGTTAGAAATATTATAAAGACCACGAATCGAGAGCGAATTAGAAGACGATGTTTAACCGATGGCGGTCGACCAGAAAAGAGAGCGAAAGATCACATTTTTATTAATAATTGAAATTACTACAGTAAATTCTTGCAGTTTTGTTATAAGGGAAGTACATTGGCAATTGGCAAATTATTATTCAAGATTTAAATGTACTAGATTATAGTGTTAAGTATTATTAAGTATTAAAATTAAGTATTGAACTAATTTAAGTTAAATATCCATTAAAGCAATTACTAGCATTTCAATTCATAGGTATTTAGTTAGATTGAATATAAAGATTATTTTTAATAGCAGTTAATAATAATTCAAATGATAAGTTATAGTAAGTATTAATATTAATAAGAAGTATGAACATACTGCCCGCCTTGAAGGGTCTTATTTGAAGAAGAGACTCTTCAATCTTTCGGAAGGGGGGCCAATCGATGAATTGGTCTTCGCATGCCAGCTCCTTTAGTCCTTACATCGACGACTCTTATCTTGGAATCGGCTCCCGGAATGACTTTTTCTATTCTTCCTAATAGCCATTGTGAAGGGGGTAGATTGTCATCTGCAACAAGCACTAGCGTTCCGACTTCGATATTTTCCGACGTTTGCTGCCATCTTGTGCGCCTTTGGAGTTCAAGCAAGTACTCCTTTGACCATCTTGTCCAAAAATGCTGCTTGATCTGCGATAGTCTTCTCCAACGGTTAAGTAAGGGAACTTTCTCCTGAATTGAGGGTTCTGGAATAGAGTTCAAAGGTACACCGATTAAAAAATGACTCCAGGTCAAACTGCTTCATCGTTCGGGTCAGGACTTAGAACACATAGTGGACGAGAGTTCATTATACTCTCTATTTCAGCTACCACGGTGGAAAACTCTTCGTATGTTAGGTAAGCCTGCTTGACAGTGCGATATAAATGAAACTTCGCCGACTTTACCGCCGCTTCCCATAGGCCTCCGAAATGCGGAGATCTTGGTGGTATATGAATGAATCGAATACGCTGGGCAGCGCACCATGATGATATGTCTTGCTGCATCTGCTGTTGTATAAACATATTATGAAGCTCGTTTAATTCGTTGCGAGCGCCAACGAAGTTAGTCCCATTGTCACAGTGGATTTCTTCACATAAACCTCTTCGTGCAACGAATCGCTTTAATGCTGCTATGAAACCCTGCGTTGACAAGTCGGATACGACCTCTAAGTGGGATGCCTTCGTCACAAAACAAATGAAAACCGCAACATACGCCTTGTGAGTGCAGTAGCCTCGACGCTTCTGTGATATGTGGAACGGACCACAAAAGTCCACACCAGCTTTCGCAAAGGGCCTGGAAATAGTCACTCGACTAGCTGGTAGATTACCCATTATCTGCTGCATCAACTTTGGCTTGTATTTAAAGCAGTGAAGACATCCATCTACCACCTTTTTTGCAAGAATTCGTGCATTGATAATCCAGAAGCGTTGCCTTATTATTCCTACCAAGGCCTGGGGACCTGCATGAAAATTCTTTTTGTGTAAATGGACAACAAAATATTTAACAAAAAGGGAGTTTTTAGGAAGGAGTATAGGACATTTTGAACTATAGGGTATGTCTGCATTCTGCAGACGCCCACCAACTCTTAGGAGCTCTATATTGTGTTCATCAACGAGGAAGGGATTGAGAGAACTGATGACACTTTTCGGGCTGATCTTCTGGGTTTTTCTCAAATCCTCAATTTCCTCCAGGAAATGGTTCTGTTGAATGTTCCAAATGATTCGAAGAAAGGCATTTTCAAGTTCATCTGACGTCAGAGTTAAAAAGCGAGAGTTATTGCTTTCAGAGGGGTTAGATACTTTAGACACTCGCCGTTTCAAATTATTGTAAAAGCGAATTATATATGCCAAAATCCTATTTGTTTTTTGAATATCGCTGAAATGTACAAAGTGTGCGGCAATTCCATCTAGCAAATCTGTATTCGTAACTAATGATGTTGGTACACTAATTTTATTATCAACGAGAGATAGAAGTCTTTTCTGTCTTGGCCATTTTTCCTCTGGCAAGTACAAATATGGTGGACCTCGGAACCATATACTCTTAACGAGTTCTGTGCTGGTAGCACCACGAGAAATAACGTCAGCGGGGTTGGTTTTAGTATTTACATACCTCCAAATCGCCGAAGGTAATTCAGATTGGATCTTTGAGACCCGATTAGCTACGAACATCTCCCACGATGACGGATATGCAGAGATCCAATGAAGAACTATTTCGGAATCCGTCCAAAGGTAAATATTCTCAACATGGCGATCTAAATTCGGTAGAACTTTCAAAACTAAGTCGACGAGCAAGGTGGCGGCGCAAAGCTCCAATCGCGGGAGAGATGTGGTTTTAATTGGCGCTACTTTAGATTTTGAGCTGAGTAAGTTGCATCTGATCTTTCCAAAGATCTCTATCGTACGCAAGTACACACAACAACCATATGCTCGAATAGACGCGTCTGCGAATCCATGAATTTCAGTCCTGTAATCGGTTGAGTTTGACGGAAAAATTAATCTGGGAACTTTTATCTGGCCTATCTGCGAAATTTCTTTACGAAACTCTTCCCATCGCGAATGAACCTCGACCTCGACCTCGAACTGACTCATCCCACCTACTTTTGGCTATCCAAAGATCCTGCATAATCATTTTTCCCTTGACAACTATGGGATTTATTAGGCCTAGGGGATCGAAAATTTGCGACAACTCAGACAGTATGAGTCTCTTAGTGATGACTTTAGAAGCATTAATTGATGGGCTTATATACTGGAATTCGTCAATTGTGGGATTCCATATAATGCCTAAGGTTTTTATAATATCTTTATCATTAATGCGTAATGGCTCATTTTCTGTCTCTTGGCATGAAATCTTTTCCAGGACTAGTTTATCATTACTGCACCATTTCCTTAAATCAAATCCTGCCTCAGAAAGAATATGTTTCACCTCACTGTAAATCCTGAAAATATCCTCCAGGGTATCTCCTCCGGTGATCAAATCATCCATATAAAAGTCTTCTGCGATTACCTTGGCACCCAAAGGATACCTAGACGTATTTTCTTCAGCCAAATATTTCAAACACCTTGTTGCAAGGAAGGGAGCAGAAGTGGTGCCATAGGTTACAGTCCGTAAACGAAAAGCTTTCAATTCCTCCTGTTCGGAAGTTCTCCATAAAATGCATTGGTAATTGCGATCTTCTTCTTGTACTACTATTTGCCGATACATTTTGGATATGTCAGCGGTTATGACAAATTTATAAGATCGAAATCGTAAAATTATATCATACAATTCATCCTGAATAACCGGTCCTTTCCGTAAAAGCTCATTCAAGGATAAGTTTGAGGTAGTCTTAGCGCTACAATCAAAGACAACCCTTAACTTTGTGGTCAACGAATCTGGCCTGAGAACAAACTGATGAGGTGCAAAGTATTTAATTTTTGGGATCTCACTTTTAGGTACTTCTTCCATGTGGCCCAACCGAATGTACTCCGTCATAAACTCAATATACTGATCCTTCACCTCTTTATTCTTTAGGAGTCTCTTCTCTAAACTATAAAACCTTCTTTTTGCCTGGCCCAACGAATCGCCTAGCTCTCCTGCGTTAGGCTTAAGCAACAAATTGACGACAAATCGTCCATCTTCTTGTCTATGTACGCCTTTCAAGAATGCTTCCTCGCACTCTTTTTCCTCTCTTGAGAGAAATCTTGATCCAAGATTTACTTCCTCCATTTCCCAAAACTTTCTAACTATTTCATTTAGGGAGGAATCTTCAAAATCAGAACACCCAACCAATGTACAAGCCGCTCGAGGGATAGTAGATAGTTCGTACCTTCCGGACACTATCCACCCAAGCAAGGTTTTCTGAAAAATCGGTAGGTTTTGGTTAAGCCTTATTTGGCCGACGCAAAGCAGCTGAAAGAACATATCTGCACCTATAAGCAAATCAATGCGACTGGGTCGATGAAAACTTGGATCAGCCAGAGATATGTTTGCGGGTATATTCCAAAATGATATACCCATTTCCTGTTCAGGATGAACATTGGTAATGCCTTTTAAAATTAATAGGTCCAAGTTTATCTCATAATCCGAGATTCGGGATTTACAACTAGCATTCGTTTTGTAGTTAATGACAGCATTTGACTTTCCTATTCCCGAAACAGATGTGTGTGTTTGGACTTTCTTTAGCTTTAATTTTTGTACCATATCTTCCGTGATAAAGTTTAGTTGAGACGCAGAGTCAAGAAGCGCTCGAACGGGATGAAATTTACCCAACGAATCTCTCATGTATACTAGAGCAGTGGCCAAGATTACCTGAGAAGGACTTTTCGAAAATTTGCTCGAGACAAGAGACATATTATTTCCAGAAACAGTAGGATGTGGATTGCTACTATTAAGTGCTCTGTCTGACGATTGATTTGAGGTGAATCTATGCAACAACCGGTGATGCGGCAATGAACATATATTACATTTCGGTCCTTGGCATCTTCGAACAGAATGACCTTTAGCCAAGCAGTTTATACAAAGAACGCGCTGCTTAACTTCTTGAAAACGACTACCAACTGGCAATTTATTGAACTCTGGGCACTCAGCTATGGTATGTGTACCTGACGAACAAAATTCGCAATGCTCTTTTTGTGCAACGAGCGTGGAGTGTGAGTGAGCATTCTTACTATTGTTTCGAAAACGAGAACGACTTGCTTGATGATTCGGAGTCGAATCCGATCTAGACATTTTGGATTCTTTCGATTCAAGTGTTTGGCACCGACGATCCAACACCTTTGCAAAATCTTCCCACGATGGAAGTGTGGAGTGGTCAACAGACTCATCCTACTTCGCCCTAGTTTCAGCATCAACTTTGTCTAAAGCAAAAGAAATTAACATGGCATCAGTGATCTCCTTGTGGTTACCAATTGAAAGCATCGCAGCAATATGTGTGTTAAAACTGTCTTCTAGATTGCGAAGATGAAATGCAGAACACTTAGAGATCTTATCTATGTCCATTATTCCCTTGAGATGCTCTTGAAACATCATCGTCTTGCTATCAAAACGTTTCCTCAAGCGCTCCAGCGCTTTGGGATAATTCAAGTCTGTCAAATCGAACTCCCTAATAGCATTATAAGCTGCTCCTGATAGACACTTGCGTAAGTAATTGAATTTCTGCAAAGCATCTAATGAGTCGTCTTTGTGCACCAGACTTGTGAAAATCCCTATAAAGTCCGGAAATTCAGAGAATTTGCCTGAAAATGTAGGCAATTTTATACGTTCCAACTTTGAACGTGACGTAGGTTGTTGTGGGAAAAACGATGTGTTGAAACTATCACCTAATGTGACATTGGTCTTCTGGGCGGGTAACAAGGACATTATCTAGGCTTTCGTAGCCACATAAAGTTCTTCAATTTCTGCTCTATTTGTCATGTTCGTTTTCATTTCATCAGCAATGTTAAGCTTTTCCAAGGAAGTCTGCACATTTAAGGCTTGTTTGAAGTATGATTCAAGGACTCCTAATCGACACTCTAACTCTGTGTCCGAGATTGAAGAGCCTTTGTTAAAAATATGCTTTTTTATTCTTGTTATACTGCCTTTTGTAGAGGATCTTAAGATCTTCAGTTCAGCTAACGTTTTTAAAACCTCACTATCTAACCCCTTTTCCCTAGAAAGCTCTTTCCCTACATCATCACCAACCTCCTCGTCTTTACGCTCCGAATCCGACATGGTATATATATTCACCAACAACTATGTATATACTTTCTCGACCTCCAACTAATATCTTCTAGTTAACTGCAGAACCACTAATGAGTCTTCCACTAACCAATGATTTTCCAACGAAAGATAAGCAAATTACCTTGGAAATTCCCGTAGCACCAACAATCAACAACCTTAGTGACCAATCACCTGAGCAGCAACAGAAGCGAGGGCTTGAAACGACGAGATTTATGCTCTTAAGCCACGAGGAAAAGTAAATCACTTATACCGAGATGAACGGTAGTCGTGGCGATTAATTAACGATTCTCAGAGCTGATAAAACATGCACTTATTTCCTACCGGCTACACTTTATCAAACTATGTTATACATATGTACAGATTGCACCTTTTATGTTTCCTAAGAATGTGTATTCCTAGTCCAAGTCCGATTAATTTCCAGCATTCGCACATACGAGTACATACATAATACATATAAGGAGATTTTTATTCTTTACTTTTACCAAGTATCCTCTCGATGATTTGTGTCCCACGTTGATTTCCGCACGCGATCACGATCAATGAGTTATGTAATGTATATGTATGTACAATTTTAAAATTACTTTAAATTAATTTACTAATTGGGAATTATTGTTTTTTCCCGGGTTTCGGCACCAAAAAATGTCCACAAGCGTTTTTGGGACTTCAACAACTATATAAAATTTCTAGAAGTTAGAAATATTATAAAGACCACGAATCGAGAGCGAATTAGAAGACGATGTTTAACCGATGGCGGTCGACCAGAAAAGAGAGCGAAAGATCACATTTTTATTAACAATTGAAATTACTACAGTAAATTCTTGCAGTTTTGTTGTAAGGGAAGTACATTGGCAATTGGCAAATTATTATTCAAGATTTAAATGTACTAGATTATAGTGTTAAGTATTATTAAGTATTAAAATTAAGTATTGAACTAATTTAAGTTAAATATGCATTAAAGCAATTACTAGCATTTCAATTCATAGGTATTTATTTAAATTGAATATAAAGATTATTTTTAATAGCAGTTAATAATAATTCAAATGATAAGTTATAGTAAGTATTAATATTAATAAGAAGTATGAACAGGTGTCATGAAAAAATCTGCGAACGATGGCACATGGGTGGGTCGGTGTAGACCCGCTAGGAGGACAACCGCCTGTTCCTCCCGTAGCAGTGCTAGCTACTCCCTTTCTTCTCGGCATTTCTTTTTAGTTATCTAATCTTTATCTTTTTGTACTTCTTATCTTCGCATGCAGTTTTATTTTTTTTTGTGTAGTGGGTACACTCGCATGTTCCGTTGTAGGAATCCACCCTCCGGAGAGCTCAAGCTGCGACCAGCAAGGCATACACCCGCTCTAAAGTTAGCCTAAGATCCTATTCCACTTTCTTTCCTCTGATCCAAAACATATACATAAAACAAAACATATATCCCCTTTGCCCCAAGTTTCTTTTTCTCCTTACGTCATTTCCCCCATCCTACCTATTTCTCCATAAACCTACAATTACATAAATAGCGCCGAACGTGGACATTTCGCGGGTCAAAAAAAAATAATTTATATTGTTTTTTTGTTTTCATAAATCATCATCCTGTTTTTTTTTTATTTATTCGAAATCTGTCCAAAATGTTAATAGTTTCCGTGCATCTACATGCAAGTTCGATAATTTGGTCAAACTCTTGGAATAGCGTACGATGGTTTATAACGACCAGGGTCATTAATCTTATACTTCGTATTTGCATTTATTTTTTTTCAGTCAGTTCGTCGTGAAAGTGCGTTACACTGAGAACATAATGCTTTATGTAGCGACGTCGACAGCAAAAGGGCAATAAACCAATTTATTCAAGTCACAATTAGACTTATAGTTTCAGATTTGTTTACATGACCTAGCACTACTCCAAAACTGTACGGACCACATGAAACCTAGCTTTCGAAATGAGCCCTCACATTGTGTATGAACTTTTATATATTATATTATAAAACATAGCACAAATAAACACTATAATACACCCTATCTTATCGTATCCTACCTTATTATCTTATCTATTATGTTATATCTTTTTTAAATTTTATTATCTAACGGGACCTTATCTTATGTATGAATTACAGCTTCCGTAAAAATCCTAATAAAGTCTTAATATAATAAAAATCTTATCTTACATTATATTATAATATTATATCTGATCTTACGAGTATCTACAATACATTTGATATACCTTATCTTAGCTAATAATTTTGTCTTACAATGGCAGTACGGCATAGCAATGAAAACCTAACAGAGCGCGCGAATGAGCAAGTAGAAGTAGTCTATGCCATACGTCAAATTCTATTTGTTGCCGGTTGTGCAATAGAGAAGACAGCTTGCGGTCCTGGCCCAAAGATTCTAGCTCTTGCCCGATATGTCGCAAGATCATAAAAATGTACATCCTGACTTAAAGGACATTTCAAATGATCCACCACATCGAAGCAGTCATCGCAGCAGATGGGCGGTTCCTAAGGATCATCGTCCGGATACGCGATCAACTACGCAACCTAACGCTGTGAACTGGAGCCCGCACGATGCAAGCATCATCAACAGCAGGGCAAACAGAAGTCATACGACGCAACCGGACGTTTCCTTTCTTCCAAACCAATATCAGAATCTATCTAATTTGTCTCTCCCACTCGACTATTCTTTCCAACTCTCTGACGTTAGTATTCGTAAAGTTGGACTATATTAAGGAGTCTAAAGCAAACATGTTGCACAAATATCTGAAAATTCAGTCAGCAACTATAGCGAATGCCAATACCCCTATGACAATCCCAACCCAATTTGCTCCACCTCCACCTCAATCTGTTCAACCCAATCCTATGAAAAATCAAGCAAGTTCGCAGAATGTGCAACCACCACCTCAAATTTCAAGGCCGAATCCGAATAGGACCTTTAACAATCCTGGTTACCAGGGTATCTCTTTTAATCCTGGATATCCAGTATTATCCTGAACTGGAACGTTAGATTCGACGGGTCTAGCGATAGTATCACTCTCGAAGAATACATTTACAGGATTCAAGCGTAGACCAACCATGGTTAGGTTAGGTTAGGATCGGCCCTCGATGAGGATGTACTTAGACCAAAAAGTAGGTCCATTGTACTGCCGATGTGTAAGGCGGGTGGATCACCCTCTTACTCTTGGAACCATTTGCTTAGTTGAATGAAGTTGAGAATTTTAGCCATGCAGGCGTTGCCGAGATCATTAAGATCATTGTAGAAGTATTCACCCAGAGTGGCCTTCCTGATGTTGGCGAGCGCAGGACAGGCGCACAGGAGATGACTGATGGTCTCTTCTTCCTCTTCATCTCTGCAGCTTCTGCAGAAGTCGTTGTGAGGGATACCTAATCTCTGGGCATGTCTTCCTATGACGCAGTGTCCGGTGAGGACATTTGTTATTTTTGAGAGGGTTCCTCTCTTGTGCTTCAAGAGTCCGATGGACCTGGATTTATTGAGTATCGGCCAGAGCTGTCTGGCGGTATGACATTGGTCTAGATGTTGCCATCGATGATTGGCTACTTTCTTGGCATCAATTTGAATGAGGTACTTAACATAAGACGTTGGCGCTTCGATGTCGGTGATGCTTATGCTTTCTGTACCAGAGGAGCCTTGTCGTGCTAGTTCGTCGGCTGCACAATTCCCCGGTATGTCACAGTGACCTGGTACCCAGCAAAGGGTGAGGTTGTACTGACCAGCTATCTCGTTAAGAGATATGCGACAGTCTTTCACTGCCTTAGATCTCGTAGTGCTGGATGCGAGGGATTTGATGGCTGCCTGACTGTCGACATAAATAACAATATCAGGTGTTGATAGTGTGCTAGCCGCCAGCCAGTCAGCAGCTTTGCGAACTGCGGTGATTTCGGCTTGAAAAACGCTGCAGTAGTCTGGAAGGTTAAAGGAGAGGTGTATGTCCAGATCTTCGGAGAAAATTCCGGCACCGACTCCGTCCTTGGTTTTTTACCCGTCCGTGAAGATTGACAGTGATTCGTTGTAAAGGACATTGCGTTGCGTCCACTCACTTCTGTCCGGTATCGAGTGCGTGTAGCACTGATTGTCAAAATCATATTCAGTGGGCAGATGGTCAGTGGAATTGGGAAGATGACGGTGCATCGAAAGTATATTGGCATGTCCCGGGTGTTGCTCTTTCCACTGCCTGGAGCCTCTCAGTCTTATTGCCGAGCTGACAGTCAATTGCTTACTGACGATGTCAATCGGAAGCAGATGGAGCATGGTTTGGAGCGCCGCTGTGGGAGAAGTTCTCAGTGCACCGGTAATACTGAGACATGCAACTCGCTGAGTTTTTTCCATTATGGATAGATTGGATTTCTTCTCCAAGGCGGGCCACCATACCAATACTCCATACATGAGAATCGGTTTAATGACCGACGTGTATAGCCAGTGCATGATGCTTGGTTTAAGGCCCCAGGTGAAGCCTACTGCTTTCTTGCAGATGTATAGAGCGGCCAGCGATTTCCTGGCCCGTTCGACGACATTCTCCTTCCAAATTAGCTTGCGGTCAAGCTTTAGGCCTAAATAGCTAGCACTATTTGAGAGCTTGAGGGTGGATCCCCTTATCTTGGGCGGAGTGAAGCCAGGTAGCTTGTGTTTTCTTGTGAATAGAACTAGCTCGGTCTTCGTCGAGTTAACGGAGAGGCCGCATTTATCGGTCCATCTGAGCAGTTCATTAAGAGCAGAAGCCTACTGCTTTCTTGCAGATGTATAGAGCGGCCAGCGATTTCCTGGCCCGTTCGACGACATTCTCCTTCCAAATTAGCTTGCGGTCAAGCTTTAGGCCTAAATAGCTAGCACAATTTGAAAGCTTGAGGGTGGATCCCCTTATCTTGGGCGGAGTGAAGTCAGGTCGCATTTATCAGTCCATCTGAGCAGTTCATTAAGAGCAGACTGCATGACATCGGCCAGCGTCTGCGGGTATTTGCCTGTTGTTAGAATTTATTTTTTTTTTTTTTACGCTGGGAGGTGGTAATCTTCAAAAGACGAAACCGAGCCCGTACTCAGTAACAGTGTGGGATTTTTACCCACTAACCCCTTCTCCCTTCTTCCCGTTTTCCCTGCGGGAACGCCATCTTAGCTTTTTATCGCAGGGCGGGGAGGAGCCAGCCTAATTGCGATCTAGTCACTTGGACTAATAACGTCTTTGAATGAGATCCACCATCTGGTGTATCTTTTTTTTTTTTGGATGTGCTATGTTATGCATCTATATATGTATACTTCTTTCTTTTTTCTTATACTTCTAAAGTTAAGTTAAATCGAGAGGTTTTATTCTTTTGAGCCTTCGTAATTGATTTTCATTATTCAAAAGTTTTCTCGCATCTATGTTTATATGCTCCTCTAGCTTTTCTTCGTGTTTTTTTGCATGTTTAAGGTTTTCCGAACTTACACTTTCTATCTTCAAGTCTCGATGAAGGTCAGTGTTCCTTATGAACCAAGGTGCATTTACTATATTTCTAAGCACCTTATTTTGGAATCGTTGTATTATGTCTACGTTTGTCTTTTTGGCGCAACCCCATAGTTGGATTCCATATGTCCATGTTGGTTTCAGAATTTGATTGTATATAAGCACTTTATTTCCAATTGATACGGTTGAGTTTCTTCCTATCAGCCAGTGCAATTTTCTATATTTCATCTCTAACTCTTCTTTTTTCTTTTTTATGTGCTCTTTCCATCGCAGCTTAGCATCTAGTGTCATACCTAAATATTTCGCTGTATTAGCGTATGGAACTATTTTTTCGTTGATAATGATTGGTATATGTTCAACCTTTTTATTTGTAAAATCAATATGGACTGACTTGGACTCATTTAATTTGATTCTCCACTTTTTAGTCCATTCACAGATTTTGTTTATTCCTATTTGGAATTTTTCTGTGGATTTTTCATTAGTTCTCCCTTCTGCTAGTATTGCAGTATCATCTGCAAATGTTGCCATAGTGTGGTTTTCTAGTTCCGGACTATCACTAGTATATAATAGGTATAATATAGGGCCCAGTACACTACCTTGCGGTACGCCGGCCTTTATTTCTCTTAGTTTTGAATAAGTATTCTGTTGTTTTATTCTAAAATGTCTTCCACCTAGGTAAGATTTAAGAATGGAAGCATACTGATTTGGCAGCATACATCTCAGTTTATAGATAAGTCCTTCGTGCCATACTTTATCAAAGGCCTGCGCTACATCCAAGAATACAGCCGAACAGACCTTCCTTTCTTCTAATGCTTCTTCGATCTTATCCGTAATTCTGTGTACCTATTGTATCGTAGAGTGCTGC
Source organism: Brachypalpus laphriformis (assembly GCA_945910035.1). Lineage (NCBI taxonomy): Eukaryota > Metazoa > Arthropoda > Insecta > Diptera > Syrphidae > Brachypalpus > Brachypalpus laphriformis. The sequence continues at coordinate 104,166,220 of OX246754.1, read as the reverse complement.
CTTCGAAAACCAAATTGATGGTTCGGAATCAGCTTTTTTCTTTCAATTATTTTATTTATACGTTTAGCGAGCACTTTCTCAAACACTTTTGATATCATCGGCAGAAGCGATATAGGCCTGTAAGATGATACCTCATTTGGCGGTTTATCTGGTTTGGGAATCATTAGGACATCAGCAATCTTCCACAAACTAGGGACAAATTTTAGCTTAAATGAGGCATTTATTAAATTTTTTATTTTAATTATTGCCTTCATGGGTAAGTTCTTTAATACGTCACCAGATATAAGGTCATATCCAGGACTTTTCTTTGCATTTATCTCATGCTTGATTAGGTTGCGTATTTCGTTAGGATTTGTGGGTAGAATTTCTTCGGTTTCCTCTTCAGATGGTTCTAATAGCATAGGTTGTCTGTTTCCATTTTCATCTGGGGGTTTAAATATGTTTTCTAGGTAGTCTGCGAAAAGAATGGCTTTATCCTCATCGCTTCTTGCCCAGTTTCCATCAGGTGCTTTGATTGGAGGTATTTGCACAATAGGTTGTTTTAGTCCTTTTGTAGCTTTCCATAGAGAGTAATTTGTAGCGTATTCAGCTGTTAATCCTCCGAGGTACCTGTTCAATGAGTCCTCTTTAAATTTTCTAATTTCTCTTTTCAGTTGCTGGCTAAGATTGTTTAGCTTCCTTTTATGTTGTGGAGCTCTTGCTTTCTGCCATGTTCTTCTTGCTCGTCTTTTATCTGCTATTAAATCCTTTATTTCTTTCGGGTATTTTCTTCTCATGTTCTTTCTATCTATACCGGGAGTGCTTTCCCAGGCCGATTTCTGAATATCGCTGACCAACCTATGTGTTTCTTTTTCTATATCATTTTTGGATATAAGAGGTGTCAGTGAATCTATTCTATTTGTTAGGTTCAACTTGAAGGCTTGCCAATCTGTTCTTTTGTTTGTTAAGGTTTTAGCATTTGTATTTTGAATTACATATTCACTAATTTGGAGAATTATAGGTGAATGGTCAGAGCTTAGATACTCAAATTCATCTATGTGTATGTAGTTGCTCGACAAATTTTTGATTATGTAAAAATCTATTAGATCTGGTATCTTATTTTTGTCTGTAGGCCAGCACGTGGGCCTTCCTGTCGAGAGAGTTTCACACTGATGTTTTTGAATTGCAGCATTAAGTTCTCTCCCTCTCGTTGAAGTTAATCTAGAACCCCAGTTTAAGTTTTTTGCATTAAAATCACCACCAATTATGTATCTGTTTCCTAGTTTTTCAAAAAAATCAGAATATTCTTCTTTTTTGATTGAAAGTTTTGGAGGACAGTAAATGGCGGCAATATTAATTTTTTTATGTTTAGTTTTTATGCCTACTGCTGTAGCTTGTATTTTCTCTGTAGTGTATTTCAACTCGTCATATTGTTGTATATTGTTTTTTACTATCCCTTAGCTGAGTTTTCAGGGTGAGCGGTGTGGTAGATGTTATAGTTTTTTTAATTTTATTTCCGTATGTTTTGTAAAATGGGTTTCTGAAATAAGACAAATGTCTATGTTATTTCTTTCAAGAATCACCTGCAATTCCTGTTCGTGTTGCAGGAGACCATTTGCATTCCAACATATAACTTTAAGATTTTGATCCATGATTATGCTTAAATGTTTTGTCGTTTATGTTTTCTAACTTTTTAAGTCGCATGTCTAGAGAATTAAGTTTCGTTAGTATCAGTTGTAGTGTTTGATTTATGTCACTGCTTGGTTGATTTTTATGTTGGTTTCCCTCAGGTTTGTCCTTCTTCTGTATAGGATGCTGTTTTTTTTATGTGCTAGTATTTGGGCATATGACACTATACTCGCGCTGGTTTCTTTGACGTTCGGTTTTTTGCTCTCTTTTGGAGTGGGTTTTTAAGTATCTAATTTTGTTTGATCCACATCTACTTTGATATTTTCTGGTGCTTTTTGTTTTTTATCTATAGCTTGGTTTTTAGTATTTTTAGTACTCAGTTTTTTATTTATGATGTTCTGCAGTTCAATGGAAACAATACACCCTCGGTAGCTTGCGGGGTGGGGCTTCCCGCAGTGCACGCACTTGGGCTGCTCATTTTGGGGCTTTGTACATTGTGTAGTGAGGTGTTTTCCAGCGCATTTCACACATCTTGCCTGTCTATTGCAATATTTTTGCGTATGGCCATATGCCTGGCATTTCTTACACTGGGGTACCAGTTTTGATTTTTTAAGAGGTTCTATTTCAACTCTGCATTCCAAAATACTTTTAAGTTGATAAATTTTTTTCAATTTCTTCTTCTGCACTGAATGTTAATATAAACATGTTTAAAGGTTCCTTGTTTTCCCGCTTGAGCTTAATTGAAGCATCAATAATCTTGAAACCTTTAGATTTGAGATTTGCTGTTATATTTTCAGGCTTGCATGAGTGGTGCAGATTTTTAGCCATTACTCTGATGGGCCTGGATTGCTTATTTTCGTAGAAGTGTTGTTAGTTGTTAGAATGGCGACATCATCTGCATAGGCAATAACATTGCATCCAGTTTTTTCGATCTTTAGAAGGGCCTCGTTGAGCACCAAATTCCACATTAGTGGAGACAGTACACCCCCTTGAGGGGTGCCTCGATGTGCATGTCGCTTGACAGTACTACTTCCGAAGGATGCTGTTATCACCCTGTTTTTTAGAATGTGTTCTACGAAACAACAGATGTGTTCGCAGATGTTGAGCCTGCGTAAGGCACTGGTAATCGAATTTGTTTCAACGTTGTTGAAGGCTCCCTCTATGTCTAGAAATGACACTAGGGTGAACTCTTTGGTTGAGAGTGATTTTTCGATAGGGTGGATGATGGAGTGCAAAGCCGTTTCCACAGACTTACCTTTTTGGTAGGCGTGCTGTGACATGGATAGTAGGGTGCTATCAATAGCGGCCTTGATGTGTAGGTCCAGGATTCTTTCCAGAATCTTGAGAAGGAAGGACGTTAGACTAATAGGTCTTAGGTCCTTTGGGAGGGTGTGCGATGTCTTGCCTGCTTTGGGTATAAAGACCACTCTTACCTCGGTCCAGGCAGTTGGTGTTGTTCCGAGCTCAAGACAAGCCTTCAGAATGCAGGAAAGATACTGCCATACTATATTGAAGGCCGTCTGAATCTAGGCCGGAAAAACACCATCCGGTCCCGGTGATTTGAATGGTTCGAAACTGTTTACTGCCCATTTCAGCTTACTTACTTACTTAGATGGCGCTACAGTCCGGGGTGGACCTGGGCCTCAACCAACAAACCTCTCCAGCCAGCACGGTTACGAGCCAGCTGCCTCCAGTTGCGCACGCCAAGTTGGTTGAGGTCCCCCTCCACTTGTTTGCGCCACCTACCGCGAGGTCGTCCTCTACTGCGCCGTCCGTCCGGGTTGGATTCAAAGACTTTCTTAGCGGGAAGGTTGGGCTCCATCCGCTCTAAATGACCCAGCCATCTTAGTCGCTGTATGTGAACTCTTCTGGCTAAGTCGATGTCCTTGTACAGGCCGTATAGCTCGGCATTGTACCTTCTCCTCCACTCACCGTCTATGCAGACGGGACCAAAGATCGCTCGAAGAACTTTTCTCTCGAAATAACCAAGGGCATCCTCATCCGGTTTTTTCAAAGCCCATGCCTCTGCGCCATACAGCAGGACTGGGATGATTAATGTCTTATAAAGAGTTACCTTAGTAGTTCGAGATAGGGCTTTGCTACTCAATTGCCGTTTTAGCCCATAGAAACAACGATTGGCAAGAGTAATTCTCCGTGTGATCTCTCCACTCATGTCATTTGTGGAGCTGACCATAGAGCCTAGGTAGACAAAATCCTTTACTACCTCAAAATTGTATCTGTCTATTGTGGCGTTCTGCCCAAGACGCCGATGTTGGGTGTCCTTTTTTGTAGACAGCATATATTTTGTTTTGCTTTCATTGACCGCTAGACCCATCTTTGCTGCCTCGATCTCAATACTCGTAAATGCCCCATTGACGGCCCGCTGAGTTCTTCCGATTATGTCAATGTCATCGGCATAAGCGAGTAGTTGTACAGACTTGAAGAAGATTGTACCTCCGGGGTTGGCTTGTGAGTTTCGTACAATTCTCTCAAGTATTATGTTAAAGAGATCGCATGATAGCGCGTCGCCTTGTCTAAGACCTTTCCTGACATCGAACGGTTCGGTGATGTTCTTACCGACTTTGATGGAGCAGCGAGAGTTCTCCATCGTCATTCTGCACAAACGGACGAGCTTGGCAGGGATGCCAAGACTAGACATGGCTCTGTATAACTCGTCTCTATACACGCTATCATAGGCAACTTTGAAATCGATGAAAAGGTGGTGCGTATCGATTTTATATTCATGGGTTTTTTCCAAGATCTGCCGTAGTGTGAATATTTGGTCAATGGTGGACTTTCCAGGCCTGAAACCGCACTGATAAGGACCTATCAGGTTGTTGACGATCGGTTTTAGGCGTTCACATAGTACGGCAGACAGGATCTTATATGCGATATTTAGGAGACTTATACCTCTGTAGTTGGCGCAGTTCAGAGGGTCTCCTTTCTTCAGGATCGGGCAAACGATGCTGAGGTTCCATTCATCGGGCATACTTTCGTCCGACCAGATTTTACAGATGAGCTGGTGCATGCTCCTTACCAACTCATCTCCTCCTGCCTTGAAAAGTTCAGCGGCAAGGCCGTCGGCTCCAGCAGCTTTGTTGGATTTGAGTTTAGATATCGCTATCCTCACTTCATTCTGATCGGGTTGACGGAAATTTTGACTGCCATCGTCACTGTTGAATGGCTCATTCTGCCTGACAGCGGAATATTGGTCATCATCGCCGTTTAACAGTCTGCAGAAGTATTCCTTCCATATCCTCAGCACCGACTGCGATTCTACTACTATGTTGCCATTTTCGTCCCTGCAGGCTTCTGTTCTGGCTTTGAAACCCTGGCATGTTCTTTTTACCCTTTGGTAAAATTTTCGAACATTATTCCTGCAATAAAGTCTCTCAATCTCCTCGATCGAGAGCTTCTCATGCTCTTTTTTCTTCTTTCTGAGAAGTCGATGTTCCTCTTTTCTCCTGCGCACGTAGAGCTCGTAAGCAGCTCTAGTCCTTCTATGCAGCGCCGCTTTGTACGCCTCTTGTTTTGCTGCATGTGCTTGCCGGCATTCCTCATCAAACCAGGGGTTTCGTTGTGGTGGGCGAGAGAAACCCAGTACATCAGAGGCGGCATCTCTGATGGCTTTTTGGCAACGCTGCCACTGGTCTTCCGCATTTGCTGCTGGCGGCATAGGACTAAGATTGAGATTAGAAGAAACACGATCGGCAAAGGTTCTGGCGGTCTCTTGCGATTGTAGCTTTTCGACGTCAAATTTCCTCACAGCATTTCGTTGATTTCGCTCCATTGTGGATATCCGCATCCGTACCTTGGCTACAACTAGGTAGTGATCCGAGTCCACGTTGGCTCCTCGGAAAGTCCGGACACCCAGAATACTGGAAGAGTGCTTTGCGTCGATCGCAATGTGATCGATTTGGTTGACGATTTTTCGATCAAAGGAGAGCCATGTTCCTTTGTGAATATCGAGACGTGGGAACCGCGTAGTAGCTACAACAAAGTTTCGCCCCGCCGCAAGTCGATTAGCCTGAGTCCGTTGCAGGAAGTGTTGTCGTGCAGGCTGTGCTTTCCGACCACGCTACTAAAGACTTCCTCTCTTCCTAGCTTTGCGTTAAAGTCGCCTAGGATAATTTTAACGTCGTGGCTAGGGCATTGCTCATACGTCTTGTCCAAGAGCTGGTAGAAGTCATCCTTTGTCGCGTCGTCCTTCTCCTCGTGAGGGGCGTGAACGCATATTAGGCTAATGTTGGCAAATTTAGCCTTGATATTGATATGATTCTTGCCTAAGTCTGTCTCCAATGACAAATCCGCACCCGAATAGACGCTGTCCTTTTTGTCTGTAGCAATCGCCGTAGTAGATGTCGCAGTTTTTCATACTCCTTTTGCCTGGCCCATCCCATCGCACTTCTTGGATGGCGGTAATGTCTGCTTTGAGACACTCTAGGGCCTCCGCAAGTTGTTCGGCTGCACGTGGTTTGTAGAGGGACCTAACATTCCATGTGCAGACACGAAGATCGTTGTCCTTTTTACGTTTGCATGGGTCGTCAACAGTAAGATCATCCGTATCCGAGGCTGTTGGTTGCTTCGTAACCAAAGGTTTTTTACGTGGCAGGGAAGTTAACCCGATGTCACAACCCCCAACCTGGAGGGCCAGATCCTTTTTTTTTACCCCTAGGACAAGAGGCCGGATACACCAATGTCAGTAACCCACTTCGGGGATATGAGCGCTGCCGTTGGCCCATTAAGGGTTCATCCGCCACCATCTCTTTTTCAATACCCTGACGTAGTATTGAAAATCCTTACAGACCTCAGCTCCAAATATGTTGAAGTAGCTCCAGTAAGGTATCCGCTGGTCTGTAGACGTCACCGTTGATTCCATCGAGAGAATTCGTCCGCCGCACGTCCTCCTTCTGAGGACCTCTTGCTAGACTTCTGAGACGCATATTTCAGCCGATCAGGTCAACAAGAGTGCCTCGTCCGGTTAGACATATGCGCGCTGAAGTTCACCCAGATGTGCTTAAGCAGGTCTGAGTGTTCAGCTGCACATATATCGTCAGACTCAGCATACGCTCATCGTTAGTTCACTATCAGATAGCTATCCAGCGGGCACCGCGTGGAGGTGGTGATGCGATTTTGCCCATTTCAGCTTATCTTCGCTGATAAGATGAGGAGGTGCCTGTGGGCGTGCAGCATTTACCAGGGCGCGATCATCGTTGGGGGTAGGCGTGCAGCCGGGGAAGTGAGTGTCCATGAGCAGGTTGAGCGATGCTTCGTCCGATTCAGCCCAGGATCCATTGGGATTCATGAGGACACTAGGTATAGTTGGTGTTTTGGAGAGGACTTTTCGCAGTCTAGAGGATTGAGACGTGTTGTCAATACTCTGACAAAAACCTCGCCAGGATCTGCGTCTAGCTTTCCGAACCTCTATTTTGAAGTTCTTCAGACTTTCTTTGTAGATCTCCCAGTCCAGTGGTAGCCTTGTTTGTTTGGCTTTATTGAATTGCTTCCTGCTTGTGCAGCGAAGGCTGTTAAGTTCTGCATTCCACCATGGGGGACGATTGCCCACCTTTCGTCTTGTGGTCGGACAGGATTCGATGAAAGCTGTATTAAGTGCAGAAGTTAGAACGGTGTTTAGCTTGTCTAATTCCAATTGTGTAGTCGGTGTAGTGTACACTGGATTGGATAGTTTAGCAGAGAGGGATTTATTGTGTAAGCACCAGTCGGTTTTCCGTCGATTGCGGAAGACCAAGGGTGCGGTACTGTGACAGATTTCCAGTTTGTACTCCAGATAGCGGTGATCGGAAAACGAATGACTGTCAGATACAGTCCAGTTGGAAATTGCAGGATAGATACTTAGGGAAGCAAAGGTGACGTCAAGCACCTCTTGCCGGGTCGTGGTAATAAAAGTAGGACTATTTCCTCTGTTACAAACTACTAGGTCGGTGCCTACTAAATACTCGAAAATAGACCTGCCTCGAGGGTTAGTGTCGGTACTTCCCCATAGATCATGGTGCGCGTTGGTGTCGCGCCCCAATAAGATGGCTTCTCTTCTCCTCCTTGCTTCATCTACCACTTCTTCCACTTCCTTGGATGGAGCAGACTCGGGGTCTTCATAGGGTAGGTATCCTGACGCCAGCCAGATGGTGGTGTTTTTTGATTTAAGCAGCGTTACTGCTAGGTCTCTTGTGCTATGGTGGGGAAGAAAAGTTAGGTTTAAGGAGATTTTAGCAAGAATGCAAGCTCGGGTTCTACTTACATTCTTCGCGTGGTATAGCGTATATCCTGGGGCCCTTAATCCTATGACGGTGTCATCTCTTATCCAAGGTTCTTGGATCAGGGCGATGTCAAAGCCTCGTTCACTGAGGCGAAGTAACAGGTTAGCGGATGCTAAGGAAGAATGGTGGAGATTAATCTGTATCAGTTTTAGCATCATTATGAGCTGATACGGACCTCTCCACGACGGTAGCGTTTAGGTCATCGGGGGATGATGGTTCATCATCAAGATTACAACGCGGGGGAGGGCGGGAGTCGCCGAGTTAGAGGGACCTGCGATGCTATTACGGTCCGCCTTGAAAAGCCTTACATCAATTACCTTCAGACCACAACGGATCTTAAACTCCTTCGCGCGGAGTAGAGGTATTGATTCGGCAGTTAGAGAGATGACTAGCGAGCGGCCAGATCTCTTGGTGTCGTTATCCGTTTTTTTAGAGCTCGGTGGCTCCTCAAATGCCTTCCAGTCTTTGACTGGTAGGTCCGGATTTTGATAGGCAATCAGGCTAAGGACTTTTGCTGGCTCGGGCGGTTCGAGTGGAACCCAGATCCTCGCTTTCGGCCTGTGGGGGATTTGGCTCCGTTCCACCGCCTTGAGCTTGGCTCCTGGCCAGATTTCACCTATGCTGCTAATGGCAGCAGCGATGAAGTCGACCGAGTTCTGATCGTCGCATGCGATCAGCTTAACAAAGCCTTGATGCCAGCCAGTGTCTTGAAAGGTGGGTGGAGAGTTGGGATGAGTTAGTATACGCTCGTAAAGGCAGTTCATCACTCTGCCTTCAATGAGCCTCCACTTATCGTAGGAGATCCTCCCCTCTTAGTCAGACAGGTCCACTATCGCGACGACGAGGCTGTCCTTGACCGTCTCGGAGAAGGGTTTGGAGCTCACTGAGCTCTTTGTCTTCTTCGAGGCGTTGGACTCCTCGTCTACGGACCTGCGTCTCTTGGGCGCAGAGTCTATCGCGACTACGGACTGGCCCCCAGCTTGGTTTGGTAAACCACATCGACTCGGTGTGTGGGAGCGATACTTTCGAGGAGAGGGATTCACTCTCTGATTCGTGGGTTGGCGAGTGCCCTGGGTGGACCAACCATACTCTAGATAGAGATTTCCTGACACTCTGTAGGAATCTCCAGATTCTCTTTACAGGACAAGCGAAGGATTGAACTGGCGATATCACAGGCGTGAACGGTCCATCGAGTGCGATGCCTTGTGTGACGCCTTGCGGGTTCAGTACGCTGATCCTCGCACCGATTTTGATATCATCGAGTTGATCCGAAATAGAAAGCAGAGAGAACGGGAGACATTCGATGATTGCCTTGATGCTGTTTCCTCTATAGCTGATCGGCTGGCTGAACCCTTATCCGATAGTCCATTCTTGGAGCTTCTAATGCGAAATCTTAAGCCAGACCAACTACATGAGTTACTTCATCTCAACATTCCTTCTATAGCAGAGAGAAAGCATGTCATAGACATGAAACCCTTATGCAGGAGTTGTACAGAGGAAGTTGTAGTCGAAACGTTCCGCCGCGGAAGTTTGTACCGGAAGTTGTCTCCGAGCTGGTTGTAGAAGAAGAGATATCAGAATTAATCCGTCCCAAGAAATTTCTGGAATGTTGGAATTGTAAAGCATCAGGGCACTCATACCTGGATTGCATAAAACCGGGGAAAGTGTTCTGCTACGGCTGTGGTGCCCAAAACCATTAGAAGCCCCAGGGCCCCAAATGTTCAAGTTCGGTAAACTCAAAAGTGTATGTGGATACTCGCGAATAAGAGGTACAGTCTTTCGACCTTCTCACGCTATCTGATCTAAATCAACAGCCTATGAAAGAACCTGAAAGCATTGATCTATCAGAGCCGTTTCGCCAAAGATTGCGTGAATACAATCGTTCGAAGATCTTTGCGATTCATAGTAGCACGAGCGCTACACATATAACCGAAAAGATCAACGATGCATTTGTGTAATTTTTGGAGAAACGTGGGAAAAAATTTAAAACTTATGTTATCAGCTGTTCTCAGGAAAGATAATGCAGATGTAAGACCAGACGCTACAATGGAAGTCGTTGGGAATCATTGAATGAGTTGCTAGACTCTGAGGCCACCGTTAGTTCCTTTGGAGCCAATACGGCTGCGGAGACTCTGTCATCGGGGGTAAGACTTCGCAAATATTACTTACTTACTTAGGTGACGCTACAGTTCGGGGTGAACCTGGGCCTCAACCAACAAGCCTCTCCATTTAGCTCGGTCTTTAGCTAATTGCCTCCAGTTGCGCACTTCAAGTTGGTTGAGGTCCCCTTGAACTTGTACGCGCCACCTACGGCAATGATTCCCTCTACTGCGTCGTCCCTCAGGGTTAGATTCGAAGAATCTGCGGGCCGGATCGTTGGTGTCCATTCGCTCTACATGTTCTAGCCATCTCAGACGTCCAATACGCAGTTTTTTGACTAGGTCGATGTCGCTGTACAGCTCGTATAGTTCGTGATTGAATTTTCTCCTCCAAAACCCGTCAACGCAAATAGGACCGAAAGTCTTACGAAGAATTTTTCTCTCAAAGCGACCAAGGATATCTTCATCCTCTTTTAATAAAGACCATGTTTCAGCGCCATAAAACAGGACTGGGATGATCAGGGTCTTATACAGAGTCTCCTTAGTTGTTCGAGATAGGGCTTTACTGTTGAATTGCCTTATAAGCCCAAAAAAACAGCGATTGGCAAGAGTTATTCTTCGCTTGATTTCTGCGCTGATGTTGTTCTCAGAGTTTACAGCAGAGCCAAGGTAGACAAATTCCCTTACTACCTCGAAGTTATAGCTGATCACTGTGACGTTCTGTCCAATTCGTCGATGTTGGCTGTCCCTTCTTGTTGACAGCATATACTTGGTTTTGCCCTCGTTTATTGCTAAACCCATTTTGGGCGCTTTCGCATCAATGCTTGCAAACGCATCGGTGACAGCCCGCTGAGTTCTTCCGATAATGTCGATATCGTCGGCGTATGCAAGCAGTTGTACAGACTTGTAATAGATTGGCCTCCGGTATTGGCTTGTGAGTTCCGCACAATCCGTTCAAGTACAATGTTAAAGAAGTCACATGACAGCTCGTTACCTTGTCTAAAACTTTTTTTGACACCAAAGGTCTCGGTGAGATCATTACCGACCTTGATAGAGCAGCGAGCGTTCTCCATCGTCAGCCTGCACAGACGGACAAGTTTGACAGGGATGTCAAAACTAGACATGGCTCTAAAAGCTCTTCTCTATAGATGCTGTCATAGGCGGCCTTGAAATCGATAAAGAGGTGGTGAGTATCGATTTGGAATTCTTGGGTTTTCTCCAGGATCTGCCGAAGTGTGAAGATTTGATCGATAGTGGACTTTCCCGGACTGAAACCGCACTGATAGGGTCCGTTCACACAATATCGCAGAAAAGATCTTGTATGCGATGTTGAGGAGACTGATGCCTCTATAATTGGCGCAGTTGAGGGGGTCTCCTTTCTTGTGGATCGGGCAAACGATGCTGAGGTTCCATTCATCAGGCATACACTCGTCTGACCAAATCTTAGAGATGAGTTGGTGTATGCACTCTACTAATTCATCCACAGCTGCCTTGAAAAGTTCGGCCGGTAAGCCGCTAGGCCCAGCAGCCTTCTTCGATTTTAGCTTGGATATTGCTATTTTCACTTCGTTTTGGTCAGGTGGACGGAAATTTTGACTATAATCTTCCTAGTTGAATAGTGCATTCTCCCTGACAGCGGGATGTTGGTTTTCGTCGCTGTTATACAGTCTGCAGAAGTATATTCTCAGCACCGACTGTGATTCTACTACGAGGTTTCCATTTTCATCTCTACAGGTTTCTGTATGGGTATTGCTTCTCTGACACGTAAGACTTCCGTACATTGTTCCTGGAGTATAAACTCTCGATATTCTCACATGCTCTTTCTTCTTCTTTTGGAGAAGCCGATGTTCTTCCCGTCTCTTTTGCTCGTAGACCTCACGAGCAGCTCTCGTCTTCCTTTGCAGCGCCGCTTTGTATGCCTCTTGTTTTGCTGTATGCCCTCGCCTGCATTCTTCGTCAAACCAGGGGTTTCGCGGTGGTGGGCGAGTGAGACCCAGCACATCAGTCGCGGCGTTTCTGATGGCATGTTGGCAGCGTTGCCACTGGTCTTCGGTACTTGATGCTGGCGGCATAGGGGTGATTGAGAGATTTCGGGATACGCGTTCAGCGAAGAGTCTGGCGGTCTCTTGCGATTGTAGCTTTTCGACGTTAAATTTTCTCACAGTAATTCTTCTTTGTTGCTCAGATTGGGATATCCGCATTCGTACCTTGGCTACAACAAGGTAATGATCCGAGTCTATGTTGGCCGCTCGGAAGGTCCGGACATCCAGAATACTGGAGGCATGCCTTGCGTCGATCGCAATAGGATCAATTTGGTTGATCGTTACATGATCATTGGACCGCCATGTCTGCTTATGAAATCGCACAATACGATTTTAACGTCTTGTTTAAGTCATTGCTCATATGTTTTGTTGAGGAGCTCATAGAAATGCTCTTTGGTAGCAGGGTACTTTTCTTCCGTGGGGGCATGAACACATATTAGGCTAATGTTGGTGAATTTAGCCTTGATCCGGATAGTCATAATACGCTCGCTAACATGTCGGGAGCTTAAGACTTCTTGCCTAAGTCTGCCGCGTATAACAAATCCGCATCCGAATAAGCGTTGCCTGTTGCCTCTGTAGCAATCACCATAATAGATGTCACAGTTTTTCAACCTCTTTTTGGCCGGCCCATCCCATCGCACTTCGTGGATGGCGGTAATATCTGCTTTATAGCAGTCTATGGCCTCTGCTAGTTGTTCGGTTGCACGTGGTCTGTAAAGGGACAGAGCATTCCACGTACAGATCCGAAGGTCGTTGTCCTTATTTCGTTTGCTGGGGTCGTCATCAGTTGCGTCGTCCTTGTCCGATGTTTTTGGTTGTTTCGGCACCATCGATTTTTTACGTGGTAGGGAAGTTACCCCGACGGCACAACCCCCAACCTGGAGGGCCAGTTCCTTAATTATTCCCCTAGAACGAGTTGCCGGGTACTCCGGTGCCAGTAGTCCACTACGGGAGTATGAGCGCTGCCGTTGGCCCATTAAGGGCTCCTCCGCCACCATCTCTATTCCAAGGTCCTGGCCAACATTGGAAATTCCTTACCGACCTGTGATCCGAATACGTCGAAGCAGCTCGCGGAAGATATTCACTAAGTTCAACCTAACTGGAACTATAGACGCCACCGTTGACTCCGTCTAGGGATTTCTCCGCTGCCACCTGTACTACTCTTAGGCAGTGCTATTGAAGGCCTCAACGAATGTCTGCCACTCTTCTGGTGCTCCAGTAAACGTAGGCAGTGGACAGATTTTCCTATGAAGTGGTTGTCTTTGACTACCATCACTGAAGGAGAATTCTCGGGCAAATTTTGCATTGGTTGTTGTGGTGGTCTCAGCAACGGCTGATATGTTATTTGTTCCATGGGCTGCGGTATAAATTGTTGTTCTGGCTAAAGTGATGCTTGTTGTTGTATCGGCTGCTGCGGCAATTATACGTGATGTGTCAGCTGTGACGACTGTTGCGACGAAAACGGACGTGGCGCTTCCCTTACCTCATTTCTCAATTCGGACACGCTATTCTGAATCAATCGGTTATTTGACAAGATCAATACCTGCATAGCTTGCATCTGGCGGCATTTTTGCATTTCTACTATTTTAATTTCAAACTCATGTGACAGGGATTCAGCACCTTTTTGGCAATTTTTAAAAAGAGCGTTACTTAGGGTTTTCGTGGCGGAAGCTGTTCTGGATGTAAGTGACTGCATAGTAATCTGCGGCGCTTGTGCGGAAGGCTGTGGTGACGGCGTAGAAATCTGCGGCGGCTGTGCAGACGGCCATGACGGTGGGGTATAAATCTGTGGCGGGTCTGCAGTATAAATCTGCGGCGACTGTGCAGAAGGCTGTGGCAGCTGCCTGCGGCACTGCGGTACTGCGGCACTGCGGCGGGTGTGCAGTTGGCTGTGATGATGGCATACAAATCTGCGGCGGCTGTGCAGAAGTCTGCAGCGGTAGCGTGGAAGTCTGCGGCAGCTGTGCAGAAGACTTTGGCAGCATAGACGACTGCGGCGGGTGTGCAGTAGGCTGTGATGATGGCATATTAATCTGCGGCGGCTGGACAGAAGGCTGTGGCAGATGCGCAGTAGGCTGTGATGATGGCATACAAATCTGCGGCAGCTGTGCAGAAGGCTGTGGCAGCATAGAAGTCTGCGGTGGCTGTGCAGAAGGCTGTGACGGCTACTTAGGCGTAATGGGCGGTAATCTGTTAACTGGCATCTCAGCTTGGAAATAAAGTGGTGATACGTTCTTGTTCTTCCGTTGGCTCGTCCTCTTTGGCAAGTCTCGGGAAAGTGGCATGTGTCATGGGCTATGAAACAGTTAGGCAATAAAGGGCTTCCGGTTTATGCGACTTTAAAGAAATAACTGAAGAAAAAGTGCCGTAACAAACGGGCTCCAAATAAATCCAAGCTGAAGAGCGTTAACGTCAAGAAGAAGAATAAAGTTGTTGCTCTTTTTCACCGAAGCGTTGAATCAAACTTTAGCTAACAATAAAAGATCTTCTGACAACGAAAATCGCGTATTGTGCGTGGAGTTTATTCTCTGCAAGTTTTAGCACATTTATAATATAGTTTTACAATTTTGGTTTAATTTACTCTTGCCTTGCTTCTACGAACTAATGAGGCAATAAAGGAGAACTACTGTCATACTCAACTTCTATTTAAAGGAAATTATGGGATCATTTTTAGGCTGGGATGTGCGCTGTGTTGCTTTACCGAGTACCGGGTGATCCCCAATTCTCAACATTTATCTTTTAGCAATTTCTAATTTTTATTAATACCACGCAGTGTAAAATGCTTAAATTTTATTCCAGTCTGTTTATTTGCTTTTTCCCATTAAACAATTATAGAAAAACTTTTATTTTATTGTTTACTTCTATTCTTATATGCTTTCTATACATTTGTGCCTGATCTGTCAAATTCTTAAAGTGCCTGGCCGCAGGTTCATGGGAATGAAAGTCATGTCCAGCGAGACAGGTAGATTTTAAGTAAGTAGAGAAGATAAAGGTTGCTCTTATCAAATCTCCACCATTATCTTATCAAAGAAAATACTTTCGCTTTTGACAAAAATCTTCATTTAAAATTTCCGTTGAACGAGAGAAGACGTAAACATACCCGGATGCGAAAATATTTTCTATTTTTTTATTTTTTTTTTCCGCCAAATTTCATATCAGAAGTGTTTTTTTTAAACCTAGCCAGCCAGCAGTTGTTAGTAAAGTAAAATTTTACACATAAAACAAATACAACAACCGGCTAGCTACTACTCTTGATTTTATCCCCAGCAAAAACTTACTGGCTGGGAATTTCGTGATGCCTAATTTCAGGCGGCGCAAAAACGAATGTTTTTTAGTTATTTGTTGTCGCTGTCACTGCGAGGTTGCTTGGTTCCTAGAGATATGTTCGTATAAAATCGGCTGGCTTTGGCTGGCTGGCAAATCGTTTAAATGAACGACTGGCTGGATAGGTTTAAAAAAAAACACGCCAATTACATGTCTGTCTTAACGACACCCAGTAATAGACCTTTTTGCCTGCTTGTCAAAATTATGACGTATGAAATGTCACTTCTGTAGGCCAGTTGGTTTTTTTTTTTGTTGTCTTGCGCGCGAAATAAGCTGACAGTGAGAAAATTCTTCCAAAACACGAGATTTTAAGAACATTTTTGCATTTGGTGCGTGTAAATATTAATAGCACATCAAATTACTATTTTTCCATACGAAAATGAGTACGTTAAGTGTAAAATGCCAGCAAAGTGTTGTGTTCTGAGCTGTAGCAATCGACATGATAGGGATGGAAACAGAGTACGGTTCTTTAGATTCCCAAGAGACCGGAGGTCTAAGGAACTTGCGGAGATCACCAATACAAGGCAAGTTGCCTGGATAAATGCTGTTAAAAGGGGGGATCTGAAGGAGTCCTCTTTGAAGTATACCCGTATTTGCTCTGAACATTTTATCACAGGTTTGTCAAATAAAATGGTAATCATACAATATCTTAAGTAATGTGTTTATTTTTACAGGACGTACTGCACTTCCTAAGGACAAACTGAATCGGGATTGGGTTCCTAACAAGAATATGGGATACAAAACTATAACACTGATAACTGATAACACACTAATAACTCCGTGCTCATTAGCAAAGATCAGAATGTCTTCGCCTCGAAGAAGAAAATTCGTTTGGCTATGGCTGATGCTTGCGAGCATAAGTTGACTTCGCGTCAGAAGAAGGCGATTGCCTTGGACTACTGCCTCTTGGCACTATACACCAACGGCAACGCTGGCAGTCGTTTTGTGCAACAAATTGGTCCAGGCCTATGCCGAAGCTGAATTCCAAGATATACTCATAAAATGCAGTCAACTGGCCAAGGATAAGAAGTCTTGAACCAAGTTTGCCATCGTCCAATTGCTTCTGTTGCATTTTGGTTCTGCTATTGCTTGCACCGAATTTCCTCTTAATTTTGAGTGTTTGTAGGGCAACCGTAAAGAAGCTATTGAAGTTTTCCTGTTCCTTGGAGATTTCAAGTACAAGCCAGGCAGCCTTAGTGGCCCTCTATCTGGGCACCGACAATAATCAAGCCGCCTCGGCTCTACTCAAATCCGCAGTGGACTGGTACAAGAAGAACCACGTAAGTTGGATCTATTGCTGACTTCCTCGACTGCTTACACTCGTTAATTCCAAGTCAGCTGCGCCGATTTATCAGACATGTGGCGCCAAGCTGCTGAATTTCATTTGCGAGGCGGTGCCACAGACATTGCTGCAAGTTCTCTGGAGGAGCTCCTTAAGTTGAAACTGCATGCCATGAATATTCCTGCTCAGCTGGTCATCGCTTATGCTCATATCAATCCGAAGAAGGCCCTCGAAGTAAGCAAGAAGCTACCGGCACTTGAAACACTGAGTACATCTCCCGAAATCGACGACTTGGAGGTAGCAAACTGGGTCATGAGTATCAAGGCGGCTAAGAGTCTACCGATGCCAAGATCGAACAATCACGAAGCACGCCAGGAGATGCGCAGAAGAAAAAGAAAACCAATCCCAAGAAGAAGGGTAAGTTGCCGAAGAATTACAACGCTGAAGTGCCACCAGATCCAGAACGCAGGCTGCCCTAGTATGAGAGAAGTGGTTTCGGAAAGAAGAGGGATCGTAGGGCGAAGGATATCATCAAGGGTTCACAGGAAATGTCCACTGGAGCTGCAGATCAATAGTTAGTTGGTGTTTTCATAAACCCATCGTTCAGATTCGTTAACTTATTTCTCCTTTCAGTGAAATGCGAAGGCTCAGAATCTGAATAAGAACCCTCCGGTTACTCCGGTGTACCAAGAGGTTACACCTGGACCGCGTCAGCAGCACCGTAACGGCGGACACAACAAAAAGAAGAAGGGAAGGCACTAAATCATCTTTTATACAAAAAAAAAAAAAAAACATTAAAGTTGACTTTAATTGACTTTTTAGAAAGTCTGAGTTTTACTGTTACCAACCGTTTGGATAGTCTCCTCCTCTTTGGTTGAGTTTATGTAAAAAAAAAAATAAAAATGCAGTGGATCTGTATTCTTTGATAAAACTACTTTTATTGGGCTTTCTGTTTAATAATAACCGGTGATGTTTGAGTTGTCACATCCTTGTTTTCCCTTGCATCGTACGAATGCTTCTTGAGAGTGTCTAACCACTCCAACATTGACTTGTCCTTCTGTTCCGTCGCATAGATGTTGGAATAGATGTACTTCTCGACGAATTCCTCAATCTTCGGTTCCAATTCTTCCCAAGTGAGTGGATACCATCCTTACCATAACGATCATAGTGCACCTGATCGAGTACCAAACCCAATCAGGGCGCCATCGGCAGATCCAACTCCTCTGTAAACGCTCAAGCAATTGTCGCCTCCTCTGTGTTACCCCTGACCACGGCAATGGCTACGCCGACCATTTTTCTAATCTGATGGAGCATGAAACTCTGGCCTTTCACCTTGAGCGTGAGAAATTCAATGCAGTGCGGGCAGAGGAACGGTTCACCGCTTGTGAAGCGCTTCGCCGAGGGATCCAAGAAGTTTCTGTAATGGAGAGGGAGTTAAGTTTACCAGAAATTGCTGCCAATTCCTAGTTAACTCACTTCTTACTCGTGAAGTTGTGATAGTTCTTTGTGCCCTCCTCCTCGAAGAATCCACATCCCCTTCTTAAATCTCTCTCAGGGGCGACGGACAGCTCGGCTTCGAGCTTGCGGAACGTCGCTCCCTCCTAGATCTCTTACCAAGATCGACGGCTAGCCTACAAGCTAATTCGCCGCATTCAGGCTATCCCTGAACGGGAGAGAACTCAAAAACACAAAACATCCTTGAGCTGGGCAACTAATCGTGTCCAGCTCCCCTCCGACTCATCCAACAAGGACTTATCGTCCAAACGTCAAAGATCTCAGGATCAGTCTCCCACCTTAGCAAAGAAGACCAAGGTAGTACTTGCCAGCACTACCTCCAAGCCCTTCAACCAGTTTTGGCCAGGTGCACAGTTAGAGGTCGTGGAAAAAGATCAAATTCCTAACCGATCTAGGACACGTGCTACCATTGGACGATTGCCAAAATGGACGAGCCGTGAGGTGACATTAGAAGCGTCATCATTGTCATCAATGAAGAGTTTCTGCCCCCCTTGGCATCTTTAAAAGGAGTGATAAATTACGGCTTCAGCTCTATCACTCTAAAAATCTATAAATGCGATGACAAAGAGCCCGAGAGAGTCCTTCCCAAACTGGACGCCGCTTCCGAACCAGTCGCGAGTTTTTCTCTTTTCGAGCCCATTCCCTCGCTCCCTTCGGAGCCCATTCCCTCGCTTCCCTCCGCCGCTCCACCCCTCTTGGGGTCGACTCTTCGTCGACGGACACGGAAATGGTCGACGCTCTTCTCAAACTGGACTTTTACGGTCCCCCTTCTCCCTCACCATCTATCCGTGGGTCTGTCTGACTTCGGTTTGACGGACACGGAGATGGATATTGATCCTAATGGCCTTTCTCTTGAGGACGACCTAATGTCATCAGATTCAGATGACGGCAACAATACCGTGATAATGGTATTTGAACAGAGAAGTAGCTCCAATGCTGCGGATCCTTCAGATTAACCTGCATCACTCCATCTCGGCTTCGACCTCCTTTATTCTCCGGCTTACTAGAAACGGGGAAGACTTCGTCTTGATCCAGGAACCATGGTTTGTTGGAAACCGGGTTTGTGGCCTCAAGACTCCAAACTACAAACTAATCTACGCAAGGATGGAAGGCAAACCGAGATCTTGTATCCTTGCGAAGACCCACCTTAACAACTTTTCACTCTCTAATTTCAGCAATCCAGACATAGTCGCTACAAACCTGGAATTGCATTCAAAAAATTACTGGCTGGTTTCGGCCTATTTGGGTCACGATCAAGTGAGCCCACTCCCTCCGGACATCTTGGGGAGCTTGAGTGCGAAACAGAGAGCCTTAAGACTTAGGAAAGACAGCAGACTCCTCTTTAATATTGTTAAAAGCTCTCGGGAGGCGGCCGATTGGGGCACCTAAAAACTGCCTCTCAGGAAATATAAAATCTCACGTAGGAAAGAGCAACGACGCTCCTGGAGACTTTTCTGCGACAGCATTGAAGAAACTTAGGAAGCCTCTTGGTTGCGAAAAATCCTCTCAAAAAGCCCTTCAACACCTAGCTACCTCTTACATCCAGATGGTCATTAGACCACCTCTGCTAAGGAATCCATTGACATCTTACTGGATACTCACTTTCCTGGTAGCTTCCCTGTTGCTGTTTCATTCTCGGGTATTACCCGTAATTGCTCTCTACCATGCAGCAACTCCCTGGTTATAGTAACTACAAAAAAGATCCGCTGGGCCATGCGCAGCTTCAAGCCCTCTCAAGTCCCCAGGACCTGACGGCATTATTCCAGCTGAATTTAAAAAATGTGAGGACATTGTGTTTCCATGGCTCAAGGTCATATTATCGAGTTGTCTTAATCTGGACTACATCCCCAAGACGTGGACCGAGGTTGAAGTTGTCTTCATTCCTAAGGCAGGTAGGAGCTCGCATGTGGAACCAAAGGATCTCCGACCTATCAGTCTATCGTCCTTTCTACTGAAAACGCTGGAAAGGCTGACCTGTCCAGGTCCACCAGTAGCTCATTCACTACAAGATTCCACAGGAGGGGGGACAAAACTCCACCTTGGGATGTTCCGCAACAGGCAAGTCTTCTGGCTGATGCTCCACCCAGCTGTGTGTTGATAATCCTGCGTGTTAGCAATTGATTGACCAACACTCCGAGCGAAGTATCCACTTTCCAAAGGATATCCGACCTATCAGTCTATCGTTCTCTCTACTAAAAACGCTGGAAAGGTTGATTGATATTCACCTCCGTCAGAGCATTAGCCCGTCTTTGCTCTCGCCGTCCCAACATGCGTACTGCAAAGGCAAACCCGTTGAGACAGCCTTACACTCGCTTGTGCGCATCATTGAAAAATCTCTGAGCATTAAAGAATATACCATGGTGGCTTTCCTTGACATTGAGGGAGCTTTTAACAATGTCAAACCAAAGGCAATCACAGACGCACTTGCAAATCTGAAAGTGGATACTTCACTCGGAGTGTTTATCTATCAATTGCTAACACGCAGGATTATCAACACACAGCTTGGTGAACCATCAGCCAGAAGACTTGCCTGTTGCGGAACACCCCAAGGTGGAGTGTTGTCCCCCTCCTGTGGAATCTTGTAGTGAATGAGCTACTGGTGGACCTGGAGAGGTCGGGCTGTAGAGTGATTGCCTATGCTGACGACATTGCGATTGCTGCGTGTGGCAAGCATTTAGACACTCTCAAGGAAATCCTCCAATATGCTCTCCTTCGGCTCACTAGGTGGGCCTCCAACTGTGGTTTGGGGGTTAACCCCCATAAAACAGAACTTGTTCTCTTCACAAGGAAATATAAAGTTCCCCTCGTAGACCCTCCTATGATTAATGGCACCAGTCTCACCTTCACTGTTAATGCAAAATACCTGGATCTTATTCTGGACAGAAAATTGAACTGGAAAGCCAATCTACTAGAACGCGTAAGGAAAGCCAATGTAGCTCTCTATTCCTGTAAAAAGGCTATAGGTAGGAGCTGGGTATGAAACCTGAAATCACTCGCTGGCTTTACGTGTCTGTTATCAGGCCTATACTACTCTATGGCGTGATCGTTTCGTGGGTTGCTCTTGACAGGGCTGTTCACCTCTCTCAGGTAGCTAAAGTGCAAAGATTTGCTTGCATGTGCATCAGTGGTGCACTAAGAACTACCTCGTCTGCGGCACTGAACATTATATTCAACCTGTTACTCCTGGATATCCTCGGCAGACAGGCTGCAGCCAGTGCGGCAATTCGTCTTAAAGCCTCCTCTCAGTGGTTTAGTTATCACATTGGCCACTCCTCCATCCTTGATCTTCTCAACTTCACACACGAAATGAAAACACGGACTACACCCCACCGAAACTGAGATTTGACCGACACTTCCGTACAAGTGGGCGCCGTGGCATAAGTGGTTAGTGTGTCGAATCACTACGCATGAGGTTCCAAGTTCGAATCCCAGAAAATACCAAAAAGTTTTTTCACGGTCCCACCTCTCGCGAACGTCTGACAAACATCCGAGAGTATTGTTGTCACGAAAATTCGTTCCATTCGTGTAAAAAATATAACGCACACAAAATGAGTGGTTGCGAGAAGCTAGGCCCTGGCACTTTAAAGAGCTGTTGCGCCAAATATTTGTATTTTTGTACAAGTATCCCTGAACGGGATGAGTGGGATGGCTCTCCCCTGATGATGGAAATTCGGTACACTTCTACACAGATGGCTCTAAGACCGAAGGTGGGGTGGGCTGTGGTGTTTTCTCTGATAAGCTCAACCTGAGCATCTCGTTCTGCCTCCCTGATCATTGTAGCGTTTTTCACCAGGTCACAGAGACATTCCAGGAAACTGTAGGGTGGACGAACTCGCTAGACAGGGTACTACTCTAAGGATTCTGCCAGATAGGCAAGCCCTTGGTATGCCCCTCGCTACATGTAAGCATCTGCTGAAGCTGAACGCTATTAGCAAGACCAACCTTAGGTGGGATATTGGCTCTACGTGTCACATTTCGAGGCAGATCTGGCCTAAGCTGGACCAGAAACGTAGTGCCGAGTTGGTTAAACTAGAGCGATTACAGATCAGCTGCGCTATCGGTGTCATCACCGGACACTGCCTAATCGACCAACATGCCAAAAGACTTGGCCTCTTTTCCAATGACTTCTGCACGAGCTGTAGGGACGAGGAGGAGGAGGAAACCATTCTTCACTTCCTATACACATGTCCTGTTCTATCACGCAAAAGAATGCTCCATCTAGGAGCTCCCATCCTTGACGACCTTAGCGATTTGGCGTCCTTAGGCGTCATGAACATCCATCGCTTCATCAAAAGCTCCGGTTTATTTTATTAGTCCCTGAGTGGTCTAATGGTAGATCATTGGCATCACAATGGGTCTTTACTGGTCTTAGTGTGTCTGCATCGTGGCGCAGACAGCCAATCTAACCTAACCTAACCTTGTGCCCTCGTAGAGTTTCAAAGTCAAGTTGACCTTCTCCAGTATATCGGCGGGTATACGATAGGTCTCCATGTTCAGCTCCTTGCAATGATCCTCAAATTCCGCCGAAGGCACAGTGTATGTGTATATCCTAGCATTACACTTGCCCTTTGCATTGAAGGATTGCATGCCATGGATTGTTCGTCAGCCTACAGAACACTTTGACAGCATAGACGTCAAACCGAGAAAATGTCTGTAGACCTTTTCGTGGTTTGACGTCTATGCTGTTAAAATGTTCTGGTGGCCAGCAGACATACGATTAGTGCCGAGAATTGCGGGAAAATTATTTTTTTTGAATTAAATATGTACTATTTTAAAGTAAATTTGTTGATATATTGTTCTTTTCTTTACAATTTCATGTGAATTATGGAAATTTCTAAGTATGCGCAGCAGCTAACTCAAGTAAATCGAATATGGAAAATTGCACACAAGGATCCTTTTATCCTCACATACCAGGGTAAGTATTTGCTTTTGAATGTTACATATTTAAAAGTAAAAAATTATTTATTGCCTTCCAGGAATACGAGGACGAAGACTCCTTTTAATACCACCAAGGGTTTGTAAGGTGAGAAGCTGTACGATGGAGGCTGGCTGCAATCCATGGCGGGCTGTCCTTCGGAAAATTCCTTCCTTTCCTTTTATATACCAACTTTTGTATTTATTATTACCGTGTTTCAATAAAATATATGTATAATATTATCCGCTAACAAAATAAAACATTGAATTCATTTACAAAACCACTCGCCCCCCCTGGCAGCTGACCTCCTCGTGGTGGGGGGGCCGGCAACGTGATTGGAATGTGCGGATGGGGTAACTTAAAAAGTTATTCCCATCCATACAATCCAGTCACGGCTAACAAAGCGCATACCCCATGATGACAAGACGACGTAAACTGGCCTCGGATATTGCCAAACCTGGTAAGCCAGGGCATCCTTTGGAGCCAGGCCTGGTGTCAGTATGCGAGCATCTGGTGGTCGGCCTGCCCCACTCGGCAGCCGGCCGGGTCAAACCCGAAATGGCTACGAGCTTCCTGTCAATGGTCTCGTGAACCATTACGGGGGTTCAGATGGACTCTCTGAGTTTCGACAACGGCATCGACTTAGGATAGGCAAATGGAACGTATCATCGCTCACAGGGAAGGACCTTGAGCTTGTTGGGGAGGCTGTTAAAAGTCGACTAGATATAGTTGGCGTCTCTTCAACAAAGCAGAGAGGTTCTAAAACTGTGGACCTTTCGGATGGGTGGAAGCTCTTCCTGTCAGGAGTCGCACCCTCAATGTCTGCTCGGGCGGGAGTGGGGATACTCACAAGTCCCAGGTTGACAGACAGAGTATTGGAGTGGATACCATTAGGAGGGAGAGTTGCGATCTTAAAGCTCAAGCTTGAAAGATCAACTCTGGCATTGGTGCAGGTGTATGCACCGAACCTTCTGTCAGAGTAGGCAGCTTTCTTAGATGAAGTTGATGTTGCCCTGGAAAAGGTTGCAGATATGGATTCTTTTGTCCTGATGGGTGACTTCAATGCTCATGTGGGTGTAGATGTTATGACATGGGGGAGTGTGATTGGGAGGAACGGTGATCCTGATCAAAACGCGAACGGAGAGAGGTTGTTGGATTTTTGTTGTGAAAATGGCTTATCCGTCATGAACACCATCTTTCCACACAAAGACATTCACAAATACACGTGGTACCGTCAGAGTCTTCAGCAGAAGTCGCTGATCGATTTCTTTGTGGTACCATCGTGTCTGAAGAGAATGGTTTGTGATGTTCGCTTATTGAGAGGGGCCGAACTGTCAACTGATCATCACTTAGTGCTGTGCAAATTGTATCTTAGCGAAAGAGTGCCTCCCCTACCAAAGCGTAAACCAAGGATGGTTACACGCATACGATGGGAGAGGTTACAGGACGATGAGATACGGGAGACATTTGCGCGGCAAATATCTGAGAGGTTTGAACGAATTCCAACTGTTCCATCAAATGTAGAGGAAGAATGGCAACTGTTTTCAACAGCGGTAATTGCCTCTGCGGGAGATGTTTGTGGAGTGAAGCGGCTTGTTGTGGCGGCTGGTGGTGAGAAAAGAACTGCTTGGCTTAAAACGCCCGGAGTTCAAGAAGCCATCAGATAGAAGAAGAGAGCCTTTATGGTGTGGATTCACTTGGGGAATTCCGATTCTCGAAATCGATACACTGAGGCGCGAAGAACTTCCAAATTAGCTGTGAAAACAGCGAAAGAACAGTCTTGGAAGGAGTTTGCCGAGAAATTGGAACGTGCCCACAGATCTGCAAATAAGATGTTCTGGCAGACCGTCCGCCGACTCAGAGGAAAAAAGTTGAATATCGTTGAAGGAGTCAAATCCAAAGACGGTACACTTCTTTCCAATGAGGAGGACATCTTACGCAGATGGAGCGAGCACTTTTCAGAATTGCTCAATCCCGAACAGGGCACTGAAGATGACAGACCTATGGTCGAGAGTTGGGCGGAAAATAGTCCTACGGTAGAGGAAGTAACTTTAGCGATCGAAGCGCTAAAAGTTGGCAAATCTACTGGTGTGGATGTAATTCGGCCAGAAATGCTCAAGGCTTTAGGTAAAGAGGGAGTGCAATGGCTCTCGCGTGTCATTAAAGTGGCCTGGGAATGCGGTGAAACACCTGGTGATTGGCAAATGGGGCTGATAGTTCCTCTTTTTAAAAAAGGGGACAAAAGAGATTGCGCTAACTATAGGGGTATATCTCTTTTAAGTCTCCCTGCAAAAGTCTTCGCTAAGGTGCTAGAAACGCGTTCCAGAGCTGTGGTTGAGGACAGTTCGTCCCGGTAGAAGCACAACCGACCAGTTGTTCACTCTCAGAATGGTTCTTGAGAAGGCCTGGGAATATGCCAAACCTGCCTACACTTGTTTTGTGGATTTGGAAAAGGCATATGATAGGGTTCCTTGAGGGAAAATCTGGAGTGTTCTGCGGGAGTATGGGATTGCTGGTTCCCTGTTAAGTAGGATGTCCATCGTATCTCTTTAAAAGAGAACATGTTCTCTTTTTTTGTTTCGATCTTCTTTACACTATCTTTTTCTTTAAGGATCTTTTTTTGCTCTCTTTTTTTCGGAAAAGGTCACTATTATTTTATTCCGATTATTTGTATTTCATTTTCCAATAAATTAAATAATTCACGACATTTATAACCAGGCTTTTCGCTTCGTTCTACTACAAAAAATTGAAAAGAATCTGCTTCCCGTTCCTTGTAGGAAATCTGAGTTTAATTTATATTCAGGAATTTCAGGTGTATATATAAGCTTATAAAATATCGCTTTTTATAGAAAATCAATGTAATGAATACGTCGTCAGTTGCAAAAAAGAGAAAACACGTGTTTGCCGAAGATCTGCAAACGAAATATTCATGCTTTATAAAAGATACAAGATCGAAATAGGATGCACAGTGTAATGTTTGCCAAATTAACGTAGGTGTTTCTTATAAAGGCCTATATGACTTAAAGCCGCATGTCCAAACAAAAAAGCACGTCTAATCTTAAATCTAGGAGTGGGTCGAAAAACCTTCAACAGCTTTTCCTTCAAAATCGAATACGCTTGAGGACAAAGTTGCAGCTGCTTTTATTACATCCTGCAGTTAATCGAGTGCTTGAGATGTTTCCTGCATTGAAATCGTATTTTGTGACTTTTCCTAACTGCCCCAAAATGCTGAATACATTTTTTCAATCGGATTTGAGTGAAGCATTTTTGTATTTTGTCCATTCAGTAACCTATGAAAAATCAAAAGAGATGGCGGTAGAAAAAATGTCGATATTAAATTAATTGAAACTAATACCTAAAAATGCCTTCTTTTTTCTTATTTTGAAATTTTTTATTTTCATTCTTTTTTTTAAGTTTCATTTTTGTTTCTTGCATAATGAATTGAAAAATTGAAATTTCAAAAACGTTGAGTTGTTGCGTTTTTTTTGAGTGGTCTCTTTTTTGGTCTCTATTTTTTTTCTTGAGAGTTCTCTTTTTTATAGTTTTGAGAGTAAAATGTCCTCTTTTAGTGAAGATCCTATATGGACACCCTACTGTTAAGGGCGATTCAGTCGTTATATACAAACTGTAGAAGCTGTGTTCGGATAAACGGTGTTAAATCAATACCTTTCACTGCGGGCGTTGGACTCCGTCAAGGGTGCGTTTTGTCACCTCTCCTCTTCATTGTATATATGGATTGGATGTTGCAGCGCAGCCGTGGCGGGGAATGTTTCAAAGTGGGAGACCTAAGGATTAGTCATCTGCTCTTTGCGGATGATTTGGTCATCCTTGGGTCCTCTCAAACCGAACTTCAGTGCGCACTCGAAAGGTTTGTAGCCGTTTGTGATGATGCTGGAATGAAGATCAACGTGAACAAATCGGAAGTAATGGTCATATCCAAAAAACCCATTCAGTGCACTCTGCATGTTAGTGGAGTCCCACTGAAGCAGGTGGATAAGTTTAAGTACCTCGGGGTCTTATTCACGAGTGATGGGAGGAGCAATGCCGAGTTATCCTGTAGAATTGGTCAGGCTGGATCAATTTTGAGAGAGCTTGGCCAATCTGTTATAAGGAAGGCCGAACTTAGTGTTCAAGCTAAGCTATCGGTTTTTAACTCGGTGTATGTTCCAACTCTCACCTATGGTCATGAAATTTGGGTAGTGACCGTAAGAATAAGATCGCGAATACAAGCTGCCGAAATGAGATTCCTTCGCGGTGTTGTTGGAATAACTTGTAGGGATCGTGTGCGCAACACCAGAGTACGCGAGGCGCTCAATGTTGAGCAGCTACTTCTCCGAACGGAACGATCTATGCTTCGATGGTTTGGTCACGTAGTGCGTATGCCCCCAGACCGGCTTCCAAGACGCGCCATGGTTGTCGTGCCATCAGGTAGGCGACTTCGCGGAAGGCCTAGAAATAGATGGTTGGACCAAGTCCGACATCTCTCCTGGAGCCGCTTAGGGATTCCTCCTGATGAATTGGAGTCAATGGCGGAGGATCGAGAAGGATGGAGAGTCCACCTGAGCATCCTACCCCCGCGACCCTCATGATGGATTACCGGGCCATTGAAAATGTATGTATGTATGTATGTAACCACTTTTTATTTGTTACTGGCCGGTGGTTATAATTGAAGGGCAAACATTGGCTTAGTCAATGAAAAAGAAAAGTTTTACTATGCAATCGAAATATATTTTTCTCTATAACAACTTGGTTGATGAGTATTTCGCGGTCGAATAGAATGGTGTCCCCACACCTGATATTCTCGAGCATTCCGCATCCACTCTCAATGGTGCCATCTTTCTGCTTTAATTTTCCTCCATAACAATTCAACATCTAGGACAGAGTTACGTGATTTGTTAAATACATACATTTTATATAAAAATAAAAACCCTTACTTTTACATGGTATTCTTTATATTTAAGTATAAGCAGGTCTCTTCCGCCAGCTCTTGCCTAAATTTATCTATCAGCTTCGACTGATGTGCCCGGCATATTTGTATCATTTGAGTTGCAAGCATTTGCAACTCCCGATTCTTAAGCCTTTGATACCTCGTTGTATTCTTGGTCCTAGTTTTGTATCGCATATTTTTGTTAGGAACCCAATCTCGATTCAGTTTGTCCTTAGGATGTGCAGAACGTCCTGTAAAAATAAGCACGTTACTGAAGATATTGTATGATCATCATTTTATTTGACAAACCTGTGATAAAATGTTCAGAGCAATACGGGTATACTTCAAAGATGACTCCTTCAGATCCACCCTTTTAATAGCATTTATCCAGGCAACTTGCCTTGTATTGGTGATCTCCGCAAGTTCCTTAGACCTCCGGTCTCTTGGGAATCTAAAGAACCGTACTCTGTTTCCATCCCTATCATGCCGATTGCTACAGCTCAGAACACAACACTTTGGCGGCATTTTACACTTAACGTATTAATTTTTCGTTTGGAAAAATAGTAAGTTGATGTGCTATTAATATTTACACGCACCAAATGCAAAAATATTCTTGAAATCTCGTGTTTTGGAAGAATTTTCTCACTTTCAACTTATTTCGCGCGCCAAAAAACTCAAAACAAAAAATCAATTGGCCACCAGAAGTGGTTTGACACTTAAACGTCATCATTTTGATAAGCAGGTGGGATATACTTTAAATCTTGAGGCCATTGCCTTGATAGATTCTTGTTGAAGGATATATGTACAATACAATAATTATTTTCCAATAATGTTTTGTATAGTTACCTTACAAATTAAAACGTTAATTAGTTACTTAGCTTTTCTTTATTATACTTATAAATATTGAAGGTCTTCGTCTTTTTAATCGTCTTCTTGCATTTGTTTCTTATGCTGGTAATCTTTGTATTTGATAATTTGTGTGGTTACAAAACGCGATTTGATGTTGTCTAATTTTTATTTTTAATTCGTCTTTTACCGTGAGATTGTTAAGATCACGTTATAGGTCTTCATTTGTTATGTAGGTATCATGGTGCATTTACTATCGTAAAAAAAATAAAATTTTTGTTTGTAGTCTTTGAATAATATTAATATTAGTCATACAGGCAGTTCCCCAAATTTGAATTCCATAAGTCCATATTGGTTTTATTATATATACAGTCACCGACTACCTTTCGTGCTGTAAGCATTGTTGTCAATCGGCTGCTTTCTCTCGTGTGTTAACTAATCTATCACTCCTCACCAGTTCGTCATCTCTTTCTATCTACTGAGTTTGTGTCTTTCATTCAAGTGCGTCGGTCTCCCTTCCTCACGTGCATAGTTTAGCCCCACCAAACCGCATGGCCCCAGGGCCAAAAATGAAACCGGGAAATCGCTTTAGCGAACTTTCCGAAGTCTCGCTATCCGAACCCGGCGCAAAACGAAACAAAACGACATTCAACCCCTTTGAAGAATTTCCCGAACTGCCCAAAAAGACAAACTACAAAAATCTCAGATTTGTCATTATCGCACCCGCAAGTGAAAATAAACCTCTTACATCAGTGAGTATTTTTGCGTTAAGAAAAGCAATTGACGCTATATGTAAGGAGTATGAACAAATCACACAACTGAGAGACGGTAAAATTCTCGTTCTTATCAAAAATCAAAAAATAGCTGTTCGATTTGTAGCAACAAAAAATCTTTCAAACCTTTGCCCAGTCTCTATCACAATGCACAACCAGCTGAACGCATCTAAAGTGATAGTTTATGCTCCATGGCTTATAAACGTACAGGAAGAAGAAATTGTATCGGAGATGAAAGCACAAAATGTGACCGAAGTCTATAAGTTTACCAAGCTTTTCGACGGAAAACAAAGGGCAACGGGATTAATGCTTTTTACCTTTGAGTCATTCCAACCTCCAGACATAGTGGAAATTGGCTGATACAATGCTAAAGTTACCGAGTACTTTCCGAATCCCATGCGGTGCCGATCGTGCCAATTGCTTGGCCATACCACAAAAAAATGCGGAAACAACCCTATGTGTCACACATGCAATCTTCCACCCCACTCCAACTCAGAATGTAGCAGAACTATGTGTGCCAACTGCCTTGGCCCCCACCCACCCACTTCTAAAGACTGTCCCAAATTTTTTCAAATGAAAGAAATCCCGAAAATAAAAACACAAAAAAAATGCAGTATCGTTGATGCCAGACGCATTTATAAATACCTAAACCCATCACAATCCAACTCAAACGAACTCTTCGTAGAAATGGCAAAACTAGTTACAGCTATACATAAGAACCCGAACACGCCTAAGATTTTGTTCATACCCAGTACATCTAATTCAATACAAAACAATAACAAATCCGCCTCCCCTCTCCCGCCTGTACACTAACAACTCCAACTCCTCCATCAGCTCCAAAACTACCTGCAAGATCTTCCGTAACTCTCAACTCCAAAGAAAAACAACCACCTTTAAATCACAAACAAAACCTAAAAAATAGTTCTCGCCCGCACCCCCGTTAGCCGCTGCTAACAACACGCCATCAACTTCTACAAAAATAATTCCCGAATCAGAAGACTTCTCTTCCTCTATATCGCTAGATAATTCTCCCCACACACACAAACAATACGACAGAAACACCACAGATCATGAAAAAGCAACAACGCAAAATGTAAATACAACATCCAACTCCCCCCTAAACAATATCACAACCACCTTAATCAACAACAACAGCTATTACATGCACACATCAGACAACGAGTCTGATTCTAACATATAAGTAATTCCAGTACTCCCACACCGCTGGTGTCTTCATCGGCGACGGATCACATGTTATGACGATGCACCCGTGGCTTATGTCGCCAGACAGCACCATGAGGCTGATAACCGTCTGGCATGTGATCCGCTGCCGATGAAGGCACCAATATATGTATGTTACCACAGTTCATCCCCTTTACTCAATATATTAAATTATATTGTCTTAAAGACAAATTATGTTATTTATGACGGTCAACGTTCTACAATGGAACATGAATGGCTATTACAATAACCTCCATGAACTGCAACTATTGATCAATCAAATAAAACCTTTAGTAATCTCCCTCCAAGAAACACATTTCATTAAAAATACAACTCCATACATACCTAAGCAATACTCAGCTTGCTTTCATAATATCGACTCTAACACCCGAGCAAAGCAAGGCTCTGGTTTATTAGTACACAAATCCTTACCCCATAAATTCAAAGTCATCAACTCACATATATCAGCGATAGCAGCTGAAATAACCCTTAAAATAAAAATAACAATTATAGCCATGTACATTCACCCATCTCAAACATTCTCCGCAACCGATCTGGATAATATTATTAGCACTTTCAACAAGCCTATCTTGATAACTGGTGACTTCAACTCGTGGAATCCTCTTTGGGGATCACCAGTAATTAGTAATAGAGGTAAGATAATTGAAGACTTCCTAGCTAACACGGATTTAATCATTTTAAATAATGGGAGTCCCACTCATTTTTCTACCCATAACACGTTTACCCATGTCGACTCGACCTGTCTCTAATATCCACACAACTGGGAAATTTTACCAGATCTACACGGCAGTGACCACTATCCCATAATCGTCTCAATATCACTCGGCACCAATACCATACACTCTAAACTCTTTCCTAAATTTCAAAGTAATAAAGCTAACTGGTCATTGTTTCAAGACAAGACCTTAAACTTCCTAGCATCAAACGAACCCTCCACCAATATCAACAAAGAGGCCGCTATACTCACCAAATCCATCCGTTACGCAGTTAACATAGCCATACCCAAAAAAAAAAAAAAAAATATACAGAACGGTAGTTCCTTGGTGGAGCCCGGAGCTTGATAAACTCCGAAGGCAAAAACAAACTGCCTGGAAAATCGTTAAGAAACATCCAAACGACCTGAACTTGATAAGTTATCGAAAATCAAATGCGCCCTTTCGTAAAAATGCAAAAATCGCAAAGAAAAACTGTTTCGAAAACTTCACATCAAACATAAATCCGAACTCTACCCCAAGAAAATTATGGGCTGATATTAAAACCCTCACGGGCCAATACAGTCCCCTCTGCATTAGGACAATCATATCTTGCCGTCAGATATTATCATGCCCCTTTCAAATAGCTGAACACTTTGCTAGAGGCTACAAAGATCTCCGCCTCAAAAGACTTCTCCTAAAGCGCAATATGAAAGTCTCGCAAACCCGGATGTGTTAATTCGGGAAACGCAAACCTTGGAAGAGAGTACTCTGAAAAAGGAAAACGCCGTGCTCCGTAAAAGGCTCGACGAAATGGAGCTGTTGTGTCGGGAGCTCAAAAGCAAAGTTGAGGAACTTGAATCAGAGAATAAAGTTTCTTTGCTTCAAAATGAGTCTTCAAAAACTCATACGCTTACTCATAGTGAGCCTTCTCCGGGTAGCCATCACTACAGTACGGACGAAGAAGAACTCGCTCGCGAAACGAATTGGACACTTAAACGAAGACCATCTAAAAAACGCAAGGCCGGCTCATCGCCCGAGATTGTTCCACAACACGAACCTAATCGGAAAGCGCAGCCAAAATCTGATAAGAAATTTGAAAGCAAACGCGCATCTCCACCAATAAATATTACAGGCGTTGCGGACTACAATTCTTTGAGGAAAATTTTAAAAACAACGATCGCTACTGAATTTAAAATAACTTCCTTGCGAAACGATGCATGGAAAATCAAGGTTAATGACGCTGAGGGCTATCGGGCTGTATCTCAAAAGCTTAACAACGAAAAAATTCAATGGCATACTTACGAATACAAGTCTGAGAGACCCTTGAGGGTCGTAGCTAGAGGACTTCATCCATCATGCGCTAAAGAAGACGTTATAGGTGATTTACGCGATAGAGGTTATAACATTCTCGACGCCGTGAATTGTTCAAACTACTAAGCCGACTGAAAGGACGCTTGAATCAGCAGGGCAGACTCTTACAACAGTCAACCAGCCTTCTGAGCCGATTAAACGTACGTCAAAGTCGCCCACTAAAAAGGCTCAACGAAAAATAACCTCGGATAAGTCAGCGAACCCCGTACGCCTGACGTATTCTCAGGCTACAGTCAAAGCAACCAAACGAAACGACGGCCCACCCTCTGATCCGTTGAATGAAATTCTGAACTGCATCTACGCTAAGTTCAAGGAACAATGTGAAGTTAACAAAAGGATTCTCGAACGTCTTAGTAACGTCGAAAGCTTTTGTATGGCTAACCTTATATCCAAATCTAAGTAAATATGGACGCTTTGCTTAAAATAGTAACATGGAATGCAAATGGACTCTTACAAAAATCTAACGAATTAGAAATGTTTCTAATAAGAGAAAATATCGACATATGTTTGATCTCCGAAACCCATCTAACAAGGGAGTCGCAAATAAAGATAATAGGCTACGCTGGTTATCACGCCTATCATCCTTCTGATAAAGCGCGGGGCGGTTCGTCCTTATTCATTAACACTAACATCGAACATTCGGCCGATGTAAGCATAGAGCTGGAAAAACTGCAGTTGTGCGCGGTAAGGGATAAAAATAAACACCTGAGCTACAATATAGCATCTGTTTACTGTCCGCCGCGATGCTTACTAGAAAAAGACGACTACTTTCGTGTCTTCAATGACCTTGGTTCAAATTTCCTTATTGGTGGAGATTTCAACGCGAAGCACACCTTCTGGGGTTCAAGATGTACATCTTCTAAAGGAAAAATTCTCTACGAAGTGGCATATGAATTCGGTTGTTGTTTTTATTCGACAGGAAAACCGACCTATTGGCCAACTGACTCACAAAAAATTCCCGATCTTATCGATTTTTTTTTGTTACAAAAGGCATTTACGAGAAGTTTATTACAGTCAAAGAATGTTTTGATCTCTCTTCTGACCACTCGCCGGTAATTTTATTACTTGGAGAAGCGCTGATCAAGAAAAAAGGACCTCCAAGACTCACTAGCAATAGAACAAACTTAGAAACACCTTGTGAACTAGAGGGCGAAATTGATCGTTTCGTGGAAGCAATTCAAAGAGCGGCGTGGAGAAACACTCCTTCTAGAAACTATAAGATCAACCGCAACGAAAAGTATCCCAGAGAAATCGTTGAACTGGTGAGAGAGAAACGAAAAGCACGAAAGAAATGGCAAAGCACTCGCGCACCGCAGCATAAAACGGTCCTTAACCGACTATGCAATCGCCTTAAAGATAGTATTCGCGAATTTAAAAGCAAA
The DNA here is from genome assembly GCA_945910035.1 of Brachypalpus laphriformis. Taxonomy (NCBI): domain Eukaryota; kingdom Metazoa; phylum Arthropoda; class Insecta; order Diptera; family Syrphidae; genus Brachypalpus; species Brachypalpus laphriformis. The sequence continues at coordinate 104,131,924 of OX246754.1, read as the reverse complement.
AAGATAGCGACCTACCTTGAAAATCTCTCCAGTGAAAGAGAATCAAATTATTCGCTTTGGAAAGCGCTAAAAGGCATCAGGAAACCTCAAATGCAAGCACCACCAATTTGGAAAATCGATGGAAACTGGGCCAAGAGCGACAAAGAAAAGGCAGAACTTTTTGCCTTGCACTTAGAAGAAACGTTTAAGCCGTTCGACGGCCCTTCGTTAACGCCCGACTCCCCAGTCACGACATCTGAAAACTTTGAAGTAAAAAAAGTTGCATTGATTGAACTGGGGAAGTGATTAAAAATTTAAAGACAAAAAAAGCTCCGGGTTACGACTTGATAACGGCGCAGGTAGTCAAGGAATTGCCGAATAAAGCTATTATCAAACTGCTCTATTTGATCAACACTTCGTTCAGATTGTTTTATGTTCCGAGGCAATGGAAAGTCGCCGAGATTATAATGGTCCCGAAACCAGGCAAACCGCTAAATGAGAAGAAATCATATCGTCCTATTTCCCTATTGCCGGTTATCTCAAAAATATTCGAAAAACTTCTTTCCAAACGTCTACAGCCCGTAATCGACGAAAGACGTCTCATTCCTGACCATCAGTTTGGATTTAGAATTAAACATTCTAAAATTGACCAAGTCCATAAAATAACTGACGTGATTGAGAAAGCTCTGGAAGAAAAAAAGATTTGTTGTGGTGTATTTCTTGACGTCTCACAAGCTTTCGATAAGGTTTGGCACGAAGGCTTGGAGTATAAATTGCAACGACTACTGCCACGGCAACTCTTTCTAATCTTACTATCATATCTCACCGAGAGACTCTTTCGTGTTAAGCACGGAAACGATTACTCTGACTTCAAGGAGATTGCGGCCGGAGTTCCACAAGGAAGTGTCCTTGGCCCGCTTCTATATGTACTCTACACGCGTGATATCCCGCAGGGGAAAAACTGTGTCGTCGCCACGTTTGCGGACGATACGGCGATATTGACAACGGGCGAAACTATTGAAGCAGCAACTGGAAAGCTGCAACATGCTATTAATAAAGTCCACGCTTGGACGAATTCTTGGCGTATTGTGCTGAACGAAAGCAAATCTACTCACGTTAACTTTACCTATAAAAAAGTGGATAGATTACCTCTATATCTTAACTCGGCTCAAATACTATACGCAAACGAAGCAAAATATCTAGGAATGACTCTAGATGTTAAGCTCAAATGGAAATCACACGTAAAAAAGAACCGCGACGAGCTAGAAAACAAATACCGACAATTGTACTGGCTACTCGGAAAACATTCGAAGTTGAGCCTACATAACAAACTGCTTATATATAAGCAAGTGCTAAAGCCTGTGTGGACGTATGGTATACAACTATGGGGTTGTACCAAGAAAAGCAATAGAAACATCATACAGACTTTTGAAAATAAAGTTCTTAGAACGATCGTTAACGCACCGTGGTATGTACGTAACGGCGATATTCATCGAGATCTGGGAATTCCCAGCGTCGTCGAAGAGACGTGTTCACGGCCATTGTAACCGTACCGTCATTCAACTACTTGACGCGAATGCGAATAATTCAATTCGTCGTCTGCAAAGGATAAAACCTTTTGACCTCGCGTCATAGTATATGCCGGCCGCGAAAAAGGCAGGAACTTCCATTGGAATTTAACCTACCTAAAGTTATACATTTCTTTTTACTTCGTACGAAATTGATTTTTTTTTTTTCCAAAAATCACGTGTATCGTAAGCGAAAATAAAACTGCTGGATAAGCGTCGGCTTAGTTGTAGCATTACTTTTGAGAAGAGGTGTTTTTTTAGTGAGTAAAAATCTCACACTACCATAAGCACGGTCGGTCGGGTCTTATGGTGTCTTTAGAAGATTTTTCACCTACTCTCGGCAAAAAAAAAAAAAAAAACTTTGCTAGAATATGGTCGGCATACTCCGAAGATACAAATTTCCACCCTAACTATACCCGTGCGAAATTCCTATTAGTGGATAACGAACCTCCACCATATACCATTAGTAATTCAGCTAAGTTAATTGATCTACCTATTAACCTAATGGAACTAGTAGCGACTCTTAAATGCGTAAAAGGCAAAACACCCGGATTTGATCGGTTTGATTATTCCATGCTTAAAAACTCTCCTCTCACTTTCAAACATCGTATACTTTGTCTATACAACCAAATTTTAAACACTGGAATCATCCCACAAATATGAAAAGTTGCCAACGTCATACCTATCCCTAAACCAAACAAACAATACACTGAGGTCAACGGCTACAGACCAATATCTCTCCTACTATGTGCTGGAAAAGTATTAGAGAAGATTATTGCAAAAAGATTAATGTGGTTTTTGGAAAAAAACAATAATGTCGATGTTAATCAAGTTGCGTTCAAACAAGGTCGAGGCACAATTGATGCCCTCTTGTATATTGACAATTACGTGACATCTGCATTATCCACCAAAAACCACGTCTCAATACTATCAATTGACTTTGAAAAAGCTTTCGATCGTATTGGAATCCATATAATATTGAACAAGCTCATTAAATGGAAAATCGGTCCAAAGATTTTCAAATACATCAAATCCTTTCTATCAAAGAGAAAATTTCGAATAAACCTGAATGGCATCTTTTCTAACGTTCATAACCTTTGCAACGGAATCCCAAAAGGGTCTCCCCTCTCGGTCACATTATTTATGGTGGCGTTTAACGAGCTCAGCGAAATCCTCTCAAAATATAAATTAATAAAATATAGCCTTTACGCCGATGATCTGATCATATTTACAAAATGTAAGGACATAACAGTCGTTACATCAACATTATCTAATATCCTGGAAGATCTTACAGATTGGTGTAACACCTCAGGTTCTAAGATCTCAGCAGATAAAAGTAAAATTTTACACATTTGTAATAAAACAAGTTGTTCAAAGCACGTTTCTCTCTCCTTTAATGGTACTAACATCACCAATGTAAATTGCTTAAAAATACTCGGTGTAACATTTGACTGTAAATATAATTTTAAGGATCATTGTTTAGCACTTAAGAAAAGCCTAGCTACTAGGGTGAACATTATAAAATATTTAGCATCAAATAACAGCTCTGCACATGTCAACTCGCTGATTAGGGTAACTAAAGCAATAGTACTGTCGAAAATCGACTACGGACTTGTTATCTATGGGAAATGCTCCAAAATAACTCTGCAAATAATAAAGCCTTCATACCATACCGCCGTTTGGATAAGCCTTAACGCATTCAGGACAACACCCATAAAAAACATCTTAATGGAAGCAGGTCTCCTCTCGATCGAAAACAGAGTTGAATATCTCACATCGCTCTGATTCCCAAGATCTCCAGATCGTACAAATCACCAATCTCCCAGGAAGTTAGCAAATTATTTTTACGAAAAAATATACCAAAATGTCCCTCGGCCGTATACAACGCCATTACATTCTCGAAAAATGAGGACATGCCCCTGACAACCCAAGCTATACGAAGCGAAACTCATCCACCTTGGTTACTCCCCCAAGATGCCATCATAAGAGATCTTGCAAGTCTCCCCAAAAACTCGACAAATACCGAAGTCTACAAGCAAAGGTTCACAGAAATTGCCCATGGATTCAAAGAAACAAGCTGGAATCTAGTATTTACGGATGGATCCAAAAGCGAAGCTGAAACTGCATTTGCGGTTGTTGACGACAAAGGCAAGACCATATCCAAAGGACATATTCATCAGTACTAACAGCAGAAGCTCTAGCGATTCTCATCGCTACAGAAACAACAGCCAATAGAACACTAATCTGCACAGATAGTTTGTCAACAATCGAAGCTATAAGAAACATGAACAACAACATACCAGTCATCGCCAAAATTCGCGACAACCTTATCACAAGATCTGGAAAGCTAAAGATTATCTGGATTCCAGGACACACTGGCATTCAAGGTAACGAACAAGCAGATACCGCAGCAAAGCTCGCAGTGAAGGAACCGCTCATCACCTTTCACGTCAACACCAAAAAGGACTTACGTAGACAAATAAAAAACGCTTGGGACGAAAAAAGAAGAGATACCTGGAGGCATTATACCCACCACTACTCCACTATTAACCCCCGAGGTGAACATCCACTCTATCCTACTAATATAACAAGACGGATGACCAAATGCTTCCTGCGACTACATCTAGGACACACAAACATCACACATATTCATCTGCTTAAAAAAAAACGATCCACCTAATTGCCATATTTGCCAAAGGAATGAAATTTTATCCATCAGACACCTAATCTACGACTGCGCGAAAATCAAAATTCTTTCAAAAAACTTGTTCCGTAATAGTAATTTACATGAAATTTTGTCAGTTCCTTCAGAAAAAAACATTGTAAATGTATTCAAACTACTAACACTTCTCAAATTAGAAAATAATTTATAATCAAACTACTAACACTTCTTAAATTAGAAAATAATTTTTAATCAAAATCCTTTAAAATTAACTTTACCACATTAAAATAGAAAACTAGCCGAAAGCCCCGGTAGCTAGCGCTGTAGTTTCTAAGTTAAAATTGTAATTCATTTACATTTTAATAAATAATAATAATAATAATAATATTGTATATAAAAATAAAAATCACGTGTCACTATGTTCGTACACGCTCTTCTCCAAAACCACTCAACCGATTTCAATGAAATTTTGCTAGTGTATATGGTTGGTTCCAGCTTGAAAGATGGAATAGTCTTGGAGTCGTTAGATGGCGCTGTTGTCGATATATTTTTATTTATTATTTTTCAGATTTGTCATCCAAAAATACATACAACCACAAATTTCATTCTGTTGCCACGTATCCCAATGATACCGTCGGAGACTACAATCCCATTCAAACGGCTTAAATTTCCGATTCGTTTTGCATTTGTAATGACCATCAACAAACGAAAAAGACAGACAAGTCCATTTGTGGCCTGGACTTAAAAAATCCATGTTTCTCCCATGGCCAATTATACGTTGCATGCTCACCTGTGGGTAAGCAATCTAATCTATTCATATTGGCAAAAGTCGGATTGACAAAAATATTGTTTAGCAAATCGCACTACGAGTACAACATTGTTTAAACTTAAGAATCTACCTCTATTTTCCTCACTTATAACATTTAATTTTTATCCATTATCAATTAAGAATTTTCAATTTAATAATTACACTTGAATATGAGAAGAATAAAAAATTAAATAAAAAATGTATAGAACAGTACCGATCGGATTTTTATTTATTTTCTATCGTACAAATACATAACATATCCGACAACAGCGCCAAAAGATAAAAGGCAGTATGTGGCAGGACAACGTCTGCCCGGGGCAGCTAGTTGTTTTATAGATTAAAAGCTTATTTTCTATTGATAACCTTGAGTTCCTCCCTAAGTTCTCTGAATTAGTTTTTTATTTGGTTTAGTTTATAGACCGCATATAGGTTTCCAAGCCAATTTTTTTTTCTATTAGTACACCCAGATACTTAGCTTCAGAAGAATTCGATTATTGTTCAAACGTATGATCTCAGGATTATAATTCGTTTTTGTAATGTTTTGTCCTCGCTTATCTTGATTCCCCATTTTCGGAACCAATCTACTGTCCTGTCCAATACTATTCTGACTTGTTCTGTAGCTAACTTTATGCATTTGTTTGAAGGTAGGATTACAGTGTCGTCTACAAATGTAGCTAACATGGCATTTTTAGGTTTCCGTATGTCCGCTGCATAGAGAAGTTAGAGTGTTGGTCCTAGTTTGTTTACCAAACACTATCGAAAGCTGTTCCAATATCTGGATAGACTGACACACAATATTTTTCCTCGTCCAAGTCATTTAATATTTGATTGGTAACTTGATGTACTTCTTGTATAGTTGAATGTTTTTGTCGAGAAAGGAATTGATGGTCTGGGATAAGATTTTGTTGTTTTATAGCTTTGTCAATGCGTTAATAGGAGCCTGCGCAAAAGGTGTCTGCGGAATATCTTAACTATTTTCTGGCCCAATCGTATCTCTAACGAACACCTTTACGAGAGAACGGGTCAGGAATTAATAGGCACAACTATCCAACGGCGGAAGTAGCAGTGGATTGGTCACACGTTCCGAAAGAGTGACAGTCCATAGCGAACCATGCTATGCAATGAAACCCTTTAACTCAGGATGGCAGAAGACCTGGCAGTCCGAGGAGAACATGGCGCAGAACAGTCGAGAAAGAGGCATGGCCGTTGGGGAGAGCTCAGACACATTGCCAGAATACACAATGGCGCGTAGGTGTAGTAGTTACCCTAGGACCCACAAGGGGATACAGGGCATAAGTAAGTTTGTCAATACGGTTGTTGGGGATACGTGAGAACAACGAGGAAAAACGATTTGACAAATAAAATCGCGTCTTAAACGTTTCGCAGTCGAGAACCAACTCCACTCTTTATTTCATGCTTTTCCTTATTATGCTTAACAATTTCTTATAATTATGCTTATTTTATTGACCCACTTACTCATATTACGCAAGTTATTCGCAACATGCAGAACTGCTGCGCCAGTGTATTGCACAACCTGCACAACCTGCAAACAATTAAGCAAAATGCTTACATTGCAATTTAAACTCCAATTTGGGTTCAGCGCGAGCAATCACCTGAAGGGCAATACACTTACAATGCTAATTCCGCATTTCGCAAATACCGCGCAATACAAGAGTGCGTGAACGGGAGGCACAACACTGTCAAGTAGCATCTTTTCGAATATCTTAGATATAATTGGTAATTGACTTATCGACCTGTATGAGGTAGCCTTCGTAGGATCTTAACCAGGTTTAGAATTGACAAATATTTTGGATACCTTCCAGACTTTTGAATATTATAATTCCTATATAATTCCTAAGGTATATAGTGGCACTGTCAGCTAAATGTTTTAGTTGTTTTCCAGTTATCATATCATATCCCCACTATTTTTTTTTTATTAAGTCTATGTTTCAAGTGATTTTTTATTTCTTTGGTGGTTACTCTTTTAATACTTGTGTTTGTAGTTGTATTATTTAGTGAGAATGAGGTATTCTGTCCGTCATTTTCATTGATGAATGTTGTTCTGAAGTAGTCAGCTACCATTTTCGTTCTATCAATGGATGTTCTGGACCAGGAACCACCAGTGTTTACGTATATGAGAGGTGGTTGAAGGGTGGTGCCGTTCTTAAACCTTTTGTTTAATTTCCTTAGCGAAAAGTTGGTAGTTTGGGTTGGGGTGAAATTTGTCGAATATGTGTTTATCCTGTGATTATTGTGTTCTTTGAGAATGAATTTTAGTTCTTTCGCCGATTTGGTGATCTGGTAGCGTGCTAAATTTTCCTTAGTTTTAGTTTTTCCCTGAACTTTTGTCTAATTTTTTTCGACTTGAACATAGAAGTGTTTTTTGGTTGTTATAGGTCCGGTGTTGATTTTAATGGTGCGGAGTAAAGAAGGTTGTTGACATGAATTATTGTACTCTCAAGGTCTTGATGTGTTTTTAGTAGAATTTGAACTTCAATATTTTCGTCCACAAAATGTTGAAGAATTCTACTTTTTTTGTTAGTTAGTCGCGAATCCCAGTTCTCATTCTTTAAATTAATTTAACCACCTGCGATAAAACGTGATCCCAAGTCTTTGATATATTCAGCATATTCTAAGGGACTAGTTTTGAACTTTGGTGGGTAGTATAATGCAGTTATTATAAGTGGTCCTTGTGTGGCCTCGATTTGTATGGGTGTCGCTTGTACATAGTCTTTTTGTACGAATATCCTTCTAGCTCGTGGCACTTCATATTTTGTCTGATTATAATTGCTGTGCCACCGCGAGCATGTCCACTAGGGTGGTATGTGTCGAAGATTCTAAAACTGGGAATATTTAAGAAACTTTTGCTTGTGAAATGTGTTTCTGACATTAAGAGAATGTCAATTGAGTTATTTTCAATAAACTGTTTTACATCTGAAGCATCTAGGATTAGTCCTTAATTCCAAGTGTCAATTCTTAAGTTCATTATTTATTTTAGTCATTAATAAGGTTAGTATTTTCATCATATTAGAGATCTGTGTTATTAGTGTTTTTATCATTTCTTTGATTTCCGATAGGTTATCTGGGGGCTTTGTTCCAATTTCTTGTTCATTGTTTAAGGCAGGAGTACACGAAGATATGAATCGTTGTTTTTCAGTTGTAGAATTTTTGCCGAAAACGCATGTGCAGCTGTTAGACATGCAGTACAACGTGCATATTTGCAAATAAAATTCGACATGCATTTATTTTTTTGTCGGAATAGAAAACGCTCGACTGGAGCACTCAGACGCAACTATTCGATTGTACTACCAGAGAGCAAACCCTGATTTACCTATTATATTGTAATTCCCTTTTCTTTCTAAGAAAGCTAAGCAAGCACTTCAGTGATGGGGGGCTTATAGTACCAGCACTCACCACATCCGCACCGAGGATCTGCCACCTAATACGAGCAAAGGCCGGACACTCACAGAGATAATATTCCGCGGTGTGTTACTTAAGCCCAGCACATTAAGGTACTTGGCAAAAGCAAAGTGGCCTGTTAAGACGCCAATAAGTTGTCTACAGTCTTTTCTACTAAGAGACAGCAAAAATACCGTTGATTTCCTACAGACGTCCGGGAGCATACATTTAGTCAACCTGCATCCTGGAGTTTCATGCCATACACAATTGTGCTCGTGAGAGACCCAATTGTTAATGGAAACCCTAACCGAGGACGCTGGGAGACCCAACGCGGGTTCGGGACCTGAGAAAGCTTCGAATGAGCCTTCTCTATCAATCTCATTGGAGATATTGTTCCCCAGGATCCCAGTGTGACCTGGAACTCAGATAATAGACAGAGAATTCAGTCTTGCGATTGAGTTCAAAGAGTTTTTGGTTTCTCAAACTATTTTGGAAGTGGTTAAAGGGTTAAGCAAGGCCTTAATCTCACTGACTGTCACTACGGACACAAATGCTACGGCCCTTCCACCTGTTCTTCACAACATAGTTCATGGCCATTAGGATTGCATAAGTTTCCGCTTGGAAAACAGACGCATATTTGCCTAATGAGAAAAGAAGTCCAGTGTTGTCGACTTCCACGAAGACACCATCACCAGACCCTTGACTGGTTTTGGAACCATCCGTGAAAATACGACTGCATTCCATTCCTGGCTCATACTCTGGCCGAAGCCAGTCCTGAACAGGAGGAAAGTCGACTCTGAATTTGCGCATCAGCTGAAGTTCTGGTGTCATTGCGTCAGACGGCATATCCATAAGACCGGAGTCGTAAGATAAGTGTCGAGCAAGTTCATCAAGTATAGCAAAAACCGCCCGCCTAAGACGATGGATGGCTTTGATAGTGCAACCTCTGATATGAGTATCGAGGGAAGGTAAGTTCAGCAAAGCATCTAGAGAAGAGCCAGCCGTACTCGGAAAAGCTCCCGTGCAGCGGAGACAAGCCGTTCTTTGAAGTACGTAATCTAGAATACGTACGAATAGACGCGTTTAAATCTTTGTCCAGCTACAGTGAGTAATTGCAGTTTGGTTTCCCGCCAAATATAATCAGACCCTGCGCGAAACTCATATAATCATAGTTCCTAGTTAATCGGCCGGTTAATACACTTAATCTCCGTGCAGCGGAGACAAGCCGTTCTTTGGAGTTTGGCGCGAACAACGTAATGTAGAATACGTACGAATAGACGCGTTTAAATCTTTGTCGAGCTACAGTGAGTAATTGCAGTTTGTTTTCCCGCCAAATATAATCAGACCCTACGCGAAACTCGTATAATCATAGTTCCTAGTTAATCAGTCGGTTAATATTCTTAATATACTGCCTATAAAGCTAAAAGATATCATTTTTTATGACCAGAGATTGCTTTTCTGTTTTTTGCTTCGCCTTTGTTTTCGGCTACATCCACCAAGTGGCTTTTACGCTTTACATACAATGTCGTTTCCTAGTACACGCTCAATACCTGTTCCTACAATGGGCCCACATTCGACACCCACCCAGCTGAATTCTCCGGCACCTAGACCTCATATAACGCAACACTCATTTTGAAAATCTAAGAACACCTTACTAAACATACCGAATTATTGCGGCAGAGTCTTATGCAAGAAATAAGCAAGATTCGGAACGAAATCGTTCTTAAAATTGAGGAATTCAAAGATGCATGGATGCAGCGATTAAATGCTAATATGTCCACCTTGACTGAGCGTATCACCAAATTCGAGGAACACACACAATGCAGATGTTCTTGCACTTAACCAACAAATTAACGCACTGGAGAGGAGGAAAGTGGCAGGAGATGCGGTTCTCTTAGGGATACCCGAGCTCCCTGACAAGAATTGGAAGCATTTGTTTAACCGACTTTGCCACACGATCGACTGCAAGCCGCCTTCAGTTAAAGATATTTTTCGAGCTAAAAAGCCCATCAACAGCAACACTACTGCTAAAACAACACAATCGTCGATCGTCTTCAAATTCAACAGCTTCCAAGACAGAAACACCGTCCTCAAACCAGATTGGAATTGCCGCAAACTGAACAACAGAGAGCTTAGTCTCCGCGATCTTGGCTTTGAATTAGACAACAGCTGTTACCAATCCCTCCAGGTTGGGGGTTGTGCCGTCGGGGTAACTTCCCTACCACGTAAAAAATCTATGGTTCCGAAACAACCAAAAGCCTCGGATAAGGATGACTCAACTAATGACGACCCCAGCAAACGAAATAAGGACAACGACCTTCGGATCTGTACGTGGAATGTTCTGTCCCTTTACAGACCACGTGCAGCCGAACAACTAGCAGAGGCCCTAGACTGCTATAAAGCAGATATTACCGCCATCCAGGAAGTGCGATGGGATGGGCCGGGCAAAAAGAGGATGAAAAACTGTGACATCTACTACGGTGATTTCCACAGAGGCAACAGGCAATGCTTATTCGGATGCGGATTTGTCATACGCGGCAGACTTAGGCAAGAAGTCTTAAGCTTCCGACACGTGAGCGAGCGTATTATGACTATCCGGATCAAGGCTAAATTCACTAACATAAGCCTAATATGTGTTCATGCCTCCACGGAAGAAAAGGACCATGCCACAAAAGAGTGTTTCTACGAGCTGATCGACAAAACATATGAGCAATGTCCTAAATACTACGTTAAAATCGTATTGTGCGATTTTAACGCCAAAATAGGAAAGGAGGACGTCTTTGGTAGGGCAGTCGGTAAGCATAGCCTACACGACACCACGTCTGATAACTGACTAAGGCTAATTGAATTCGCTGTCGAGCGAAATGTCATCATAGCAACCACATAATTTCCTCATCTCGATATTCATAAGCAGACATGGCGGTCCAATGATCATGTAGCGTTCAACCAAATTGATCATATTGCGATCGACGCAAGGCATGCCTCCAGTATTCTGGATGTCCGGACCTTCCGAGCGGCCAACATAGACTCGGATCATTACCTGGTTGTAGCCAAGGTACGAATGCGGATATCCCAATCTGAGCAACAAAGAAGAATCACTGTGAGAAAATTTAACGTCGAAGATCTACAATCGCAAGACACCGCTAGACTCTTCGCTGAACGCGTATCCCGAAATCTCTCAATCACCCCTATGCCGCCAGCATCAAGTGCCGAAGACCAGTGGCAACGCTGCCAACATGCCATCAGAAACGCCGCGACTGATGTGCTGGGTCTCGCTCGCCCACCACCGCGAAACCCCTGGTTTGACGAAGAATGCCGGCGAGTGCATGCAGCAAAACAAGAGGCATACAAAGCGGCGCTGCAAAGGAAAACGAGAGCTGCTCATGAGCTCTACGAGCAAAAGAGACGGGAAGAATATCGGCTTCTCCAAAAGAAGAAGAAAGAGCACGAGAAGCGCGCGTTTGAGAATATCGAGAGTTTATACTCCAGGAACAATGTACGGAATTTTACCAAAAGGTGAAAAGAACATGTCAGAGGAGCAATACCCATACAGAAACCTGTAGAGATGAAAATGGAAACCTCGTAGTAGAATCACAGTCGGTGCTGAGAGTATGGAAAAACTACTTCTCCAGACTGTATAACGGATAACGGCGACGAAGACCAACATCCCGCTGTCAGGCAGAATGAACCATTCAACATAGACGATGATAGTCAAAATTTCCGTCCACCTGACCAAAACGAAGTGAGGATAGCAATATCCAAGCTAAAATCCAACAAGGCTTCTGGACCTGCTTACCGGCCGAACTGTTCAAGGCAGTTGGGGATGCATTGGTAGAGTGCATAAACCAACTCATCTCTAAGATTTGGTCAGACGAGTGTATGCCTGATGAATGGAACCTCAGCATCGTTTGCCCGATCCACAAGAAAGGAGACCCCCTCAACTGCGCCAATTATAGAGGCATCAGTCTCCTCAACATCGCATATAAGATCTTTTCTGCGATATTGTGTGAACGCCTGAAACCTTATATCAACAGCCTGATTGGACCCTATCAGTGCGGTTTCAGTCCGGGAAAGTCCACTATCGATCAAATCTTCACACTTCGGCAGATCCTGGAGAAAACCCAAGAATTCCAAATCGATACTCACCACCTCTTTATCGATTTCAAGGCCGCCTATGACAGCATCTATAGAGAAGAGCTTTATAGAGCCATGTCTAGTTTTGACATCCCTGTCAAACTTGTCCGTCTGTGCAGGCTGACGATGGAGAACGCTCGCTGCTCCATCAAGATCGGTAATGACCTCACCGAGACCTTTGATGTCAAAAAAGGTTTTAGACAAGGTGACGCGCTGTCATGTGACTTCTTTAACATTGTACTTGAACTGATTGTGCGGAACTCACAAGCCAACACCGGAGGCACAATCTATTACAAGTCTGTACAACTGCTTGTATACGCCGACGATATAGACATTATCGGAAGAACTCAGCGGGCTGTCACCGGTGCGTTTGCAAGCATTGAGGCGGAAACGGCCAAAATGGGTTTAGCGATAAATGAGGGCAAAACCAAGTATATGCTGTCAACAAGAAGGGAAAGCCAACACCGACGAATTGGACAAAACGTCACAGTGGGCAGCTAAAACTTCGAGGTAGTAAGGGACTTTGTCTACCTTGGCTCTGCTATAAACTCTGAGAACAACATGAGCGCAGAAATCAAGCGAAGAATAACTCTTGCCAATCGCTGTTTTTTTGAGCTTATAAGGCAATTCAACAGTAAAGCCATATCTCGAACTACTAAGGAGACTATATAAGACCTTGATCATCCCAGTCCTGCTTTATGGCGCTGAAACATGGACTTTATTAAAAGAGGATGAAGATATCTGGTCGCTTCGAGAGAAAAATTCTTCGTAAGATTTTCGGTCCCGTTTGCGTTGACGGGTTTTGGAGGAGAAGATTCAATCACGAACTATACGAGCTGTACAGCGACATCGACCTAGCCAAAAAACTGCGTATTGGACGTTTGAAATGGCTAGGATATGTAGAGCGAATGGACACCAACGCTCCGGCCCGCAGAGTCTTCGAATCTAATCCCGAGGGACGACGCAGTAGAGGGAATCATCGCCGTAGGTGGCGCGCACAAGTTCAAGGGGACCTCGACCAACTTGGAGTGCGCAACTGGAGGCAATTAGCTAAAGACCGAGCTAAATGGAGAGGCTTGCTGGTTGAGGCCCAGGTTCACCCCGAACTGTAACGCCACCTAAGTAAGTAAGTATGTGTTACCTACATGAAAGTGTAATTAAACATACTCGCCTTCTCTTGCAAAGTGCAATTACGCTAAAGCGAAGAAAACAGCTGTTTTCTGCATACACGAAGTTTGGGTCGCTCTATGTGAAAAAATTCGCTGGGTGAAAAAGCTTTCTAGTCGAAAGCGCCGACCATCTGCATGCTGCTGTTGCCTTACATTAATGATGACATCATCGAATCCCTTCTTTTATTATAATACCTGAAGATTACTCACTGTTGCTGCGACACAACAATGAAACTCATTCGTACCTATTTGAATTATTACTATTTTATTACTTGAATTACTTTATTTATACTTGTTTTACTTCACAAATACGTTCTTGTTTTAATTAGCTTTCTTCTTCTTGTATATGTATGTAAACACACATCTAATTTTTTCATCTACATATCTGTTATTCACCTACTTTTAAAATGTTGTTTCTATGTTTTTCTACCCTTCTAATGTCAATTCTATCTGTTTCGTTTTTACTCTCTAATTATTGTCTTTTAGGAATGCATTTATTTGTTTGTGGCCTTGCTGTTGATAATGATTATGGATAGCAATATTTCATTAAATAGTCGAAGTAGTATGAATGAATACTCTTATAATACTCGTACTTATCCTGTACTGAAAATAGTAACACACGTGGTGGTTGTGGGTCATTTTTGCCCAATACATTTTTTTCTGATTATCGCAATTTTGACATTTTATTTTTGTTTCAGAGTGTCTTTTACATATAAATTTAGAGCAGTTCGAGCACTTTGTCGAATATTTTGTGCTATTGGACAGATTTGGACAGATGTAGCAACGTGCGCGCTTCAAATTAGACACTGCTGCTTGTTGAACATTTGAATTTTGTTGTTGAAGATTTTGAACCACCGCTTTAGCTGGTATACTTTGCAGAATTGCAGAAAAGAGGTTCGACGAGATACTTCTCCTTCAATCACGGCTTCTTCCAATTCCTCCAAAAAAATTTTCCGCTTGAAATGCTTTTTCTTATTCCACTGTGGATTTATAGAAACATAAATCACAAAAGCATTGTAAGACGAAAAATATATCCAGCATATTATATTGGTATATAACTTAATTCGTGCGGTTTTTTTTTTGAAAATTTGAACGCTTATTTAAGAAAAACATGTACAACAGTATTATTGAAAGTATTTCACGTTTTGAAATGGCTGCTTGAGTGACACCCAAAGATTCTGCGAGCTCTTCTTGTGTTTGGCAACAATCTTCATAGAGTAATGCTTCCAGTTCTTCATCTTCAAACTTTTTTGGCTGCCCAAGACGTTCATCGTCTTCCAAGCCAAAATCACCACTTTTAAATCGTGCAAACCACTTTTGGCACGTTCGCTCAGCTAGCGCATGTTCACCATAAACTTCCACCAAACTACGATGACTTTCGGCAGCAATTTTCTTCACATTAAAGTAATGAAGAAGAACTCCCCGTAAAAACACTTTTTCAGGCACAAAGTTCGACATATTTGAGTGAAAAAAAATTATTGTTGTTTACGCTTCAAATGAATGACATGTACTGAAATGACGTACAATGACAGTAGCTTTCCAACGCATGTTCCAATGGAATAATTACAATGGAATAATACAATTTACGCCATCTCTTAGCAAACCGCACGAATTAAGTTATAGACCCAATAAAAAAGCGCCTGTGGCCACCTGTTTGTTCTGCGCTTACAGGTGAAAGAGCGAACTACTTGGTCAAGTGTATCTACTCCAGACTTTTTAGCATTATAATATTTTATAATATCTGGTTTTTGTGCATCCTGAGTTATTTCCTTAGAATGATGAAAGGTACTGAGCAATAAAACTACGCGGTTTTTCTTTGAAATATATGTAACCACTGTTGTGTTATTATTGTTGTCAAAAAAAAAGTGGGAAAATTGTTCGGGTTTACCTTTCAAGTCCAAAACTTGAGGCAGTAAAAATGTTTTGTTTTTACGCACTGTTCCAACTAGCGTTAGTTTCTTTACCAACAATTATAGCCCCAACTCATGCGAAGTAAAGAAGTTGTCACATGTTATATTGCGGCCTTTTAGGTCTTTTATCAAATCTAAGACGACACGACAGCCTTGATTTTTCTCTGGCTTGCAGTTTCTATTTTTACCGGTGTATATTTGTAAGGACGAGGCAAAACTTGTTTCACTATCGCACAGAGCCCAAACTTTGATTCCATATTTCCCTGGTTTAGAAGGAATGAATTGTTTGAACGGGCATCGTCCGCGATATGTTATAACTGTTCATCTATAGTAACGCATTCACCTGGGTTGAACATTTTTCGTAAATTGCGCTCCCATTTATCCCAAAAATCTCTAATTGGAGCTTGTTTATCGCGAGCTCGCCGTTCATTCCTGTCACTTTTCTTATCGAACCGAATAACTCTGGATACATTCTGAAACCTTCGATGACTCATAGTTGACTTAAAAATCGGCCTTCCATTGCGGTCATCCCACTAAGGCCTCTCCACGTGAGCGGTAAACGCACGCCAGCAAAAGTAATCCAATATAGGCTTGAATAGCAGTGTTGTCAACAATAATCCAGCCTTCACCAAATATATTTTTTCCTAAGAAACTAAACATTCAAAAGCTGAATGAAAATACGTTACCTTCTTTATTGGTCATCTTTACAATGATATCGACGACATCAAGTGGTAAAACCAATGCAAACGCCGAGTTTACGTCAGTAACTCGAGAGACAGCATACTGAGTTGGGCCTGGAGTAGTGTTCATAACGTTTTCTGTTCCTTGACGACCTGCAGCGGAATCCCTTACTGGGCATCTAGACCATGAATATTTTGTATATTTCGATAGAAATATTCTCGGAGCTGGAAGTGCTTCGTCATCCGAACTGCCACTATACTCAAGGTCAGGTAAACTTTCCCCATCTGATCAGTCATCTCGTAGTTAGAACCAATACCGGAAATATTTTCCTCCTCGCCCTTACTTGCAGTATCAATTGCCTCATTGTCACTCAAATCACTCTCATTATTCAGCACTGCTTCAATATCATTTCGATTCAATCTTGCCATATTGATCTATGTATGCCAAATTATAGATGCATCAATCAATACCTAATACATACTTGTGCAACGCGTAAATAATTTACTTACTTTTGTATTCCTTATTAGTCCACCAGTAATCGTAGATCCCACGGAAAAGAATGACTATCTGTTTTGACATTCCCTTCTAGCACACTATTGTTTTATTCAGTTTTTACCTTGTGCGGAAATAACTAACTAGCTATGTAAAAAGTATGTGCAAATAAGCTGCTAAGTTAGTTAATACGTGAGGTGGACTTCACATTAATCTTATAAGCTTTATTCCCTTTATTTATACAAACGAACTTTCAGAGAAATGAAGCATTATTATGAAAAAACTACATTGGCAATTTTGGCCCCTGCATACAACGTAAGTTACATTTTTTAAAAGGACTCAATATATCAGCATAAGAGACCGTTGATGTCAAAAATGTATCATATATGTATTCATCTACTAAAATAAATAATTGACAATGAATTAAAAAAAAAAATAAGAAATTTACTAAATATGCTTAATCAAAGGTGCAAGTGGGCAATTTTGACCCATGTGTACAGGATAAGGGTTAATGTTAGGTCCAGGTTTCGGGAGCGATTTAAAGTTTGTCACCTAAATGCACGAAGTTTAAACCTCCATAAATTGGATTATCTGCGTGATATTTTTGCCAATTCACCAGTTGATGTTACCTGTGTAAGCTGATAGCTTTTACTCTATATATAATTACAACTTATACAGGAACGATAGAGTAGGAGGACGAGTTTATATCAAATCAATTCTGAAGTGCAAAGTGGTTGATGCCTCTGACTTGTTTGGTATGGAGTACCGTATTGTTGTTGCTTACAGCCCAAATAAGAATTGCTCGCCTGAACCTTTTTCACTGCTCTCTCTGAATACTCTGTTTCGTATGATCATGTTATCAATTGTGGGGATTTCAATGGAGATTTGCTGAAAAGTAACTTGCGTGCTTTCCAAATTAACGATTTGACCTCTTTCTTAGGACTCTAAATAGTTAATAACGAAGAACTCCACTCCAAGTCTTCTTGATCTCATAATCGTTTCTAATCCCCTATCTGTACTTCTCTTTGACCAAATCTCGTTGGACTACATCTGTGACCATGATCTTGTTTTCTGTACGTATGATGCCAATTTTTCTCATTCTGTCATCCTATAAAGATTTAAGTGCTGTAAATGCTCTTGCGTTACAAACCGCTCTTAGCTCAGCTCCTTCGTATCTCTGTAGACTTAGTGCCAATTCAGGTGAGAAATTGAACATCTTTCAAGATTTGGTGTGCAATTTGTTTGACCAATTTGTTCCCTCTAAAACTGTCAATGTTTGTAACAAAAGCTGTCCTTGGACTACGTCGGAAGTCATTGTCAGAATAAAAACATGTAACAAGTTATACACCAAATGGAAACACAACTCTTCTCATACGAACTGGGCTGCTTCCTCCTAAGCAACTTTGGAGTAATCTACATCGTCTTGGTGTTTCTGCTAGTTCCAATAGCGGCAAATGCCATCTTGATCCTGGCGTTCTCAACGATTTTTCCTGGGGAATAGTTTAGATGTAACTACTTTTAATCTGGATGCAAATGCTGAACTATCAGCTCATAGATTGTCCGATTTTAATGTGGTGACAGAGGGTGATGTCATTGACTGTGTGTTAGATATTAAGTCGAACTCTGCTGGTGTGGACGGGGTTCCTTTTCGCTTCATTAAGCTTATACTACCCGATATCATAAGCCACCTTACCCACATAATTAACCACTGCATTGTAACATCTATGTACTTTCTCTCAGTCCTGGAAAATCGTTAAAATCATAGCAATTGCCAAAAAAGCGAATACTACCTCTGTTTGTGATTTTGGACCCACCCGCATTTTACCGTGTTTATCTAAAGCCTTTGAGAAACTCATAGCTAAGCGAGTAATCAGTTATCTATCCTCAAATCCTCTGCTGAATACTTTTCAGTCCGGATAGAGAACTATTCATAGCTGCTCCCCGGCCATGATTAATATCCTAGACGATAGGTTAGGTTAGGTTAGGTTGGCTGTCCGCACGAGAGTGCACACACACTTAGACCAGTGAAGGTTCTCTGTGATACCAACCATTAGGCCACTCAGGGACAAACAAAACCAACGGGAGCTTTTGATAAAGCCATGGATGCACATGACGTCTAAGGACGCCAGATCGCCAAGGTCGCCAAGGAAGGGGGACTCTTGATGGGTCCAAGACGAAGTCTTTTGCCATGCTGGCCTATAAGACAGTGTCTGTGATCTGTGTTCGCTTTAGCTTAACCACCTCGGCACTGCGTTTTTGGTCCAGCTTAGGCCAGATCTGTCTCAAAATGTGACACATTGAGCCGTTTTCCCACCCGAGGTTGGCCGTGCTAATAGCGTTCAGGGGGTCGATTCGCGTTCTGTGAAGCAGTGAAGTGATAAATGTTATCACAGCTTCACGCTGAATTCGATTCTCGATGTGTGAAAAAGTGAAATCAAATGTCAAAATTTCTTCACGTGATAAGTTTTTTATCACAGCCAACTCATTCTGTGAAAAGTCGTTAAAAAGGATGGACAACAGAAATAAAAACGGACAAAGGGCATCGGAGACCCAAAAAGAATATTTAATTCAGTATTTGGAGGAGGCCGGATTTGGCCAACGACAAGTTAGTAACCTCACGATAACATAAATATACATAACATATATTGAAATATAATCATTTTGTAAATATATATTTAAAAAAAAAATTAATTTACAGATTTACAACAGCTGACGGTGCCCATTCACGGGATAATGAATAGAAGAAATTATGCAATAAGCTAAACAGCTTAGGCGGAGCTATAAAAGATAGGAACAAATGGAGGATGTATTGGAAGGATCTAGCTTAACCGGAAACCTATAGAGTTGAATAAACTGCTCCTGAGTAGCTACTTCGAATGGATTCTGCACATCTCGAAGGGAACGCCGCAACATCCTCAGTTTCTTCCCACGAAGAAAATGAAATATAATTTTTCTTCAAAACAAAGCACCGAGCTATAATAAATGAATACCTTTGTTCAACACGGCGTCTATTATTAATAATTAATCGAGTAATTACTTCCGACATTTTAGTAGCACAACACAAATAAAATTTTCAGCAAAGAAAACGCCAAAATGTCACAAAAGTGACAGGATTTATCATTTAGTACTTTTTAGTACACACTCTGACAGGCATTTATCACAATGTGTTCGAGAACCGCATTAAGTGTGTTCGTGAAGTGATAAAATGAAAAGTTGCTGTGAAAACTGAAATGATAAATTATTTATCACTTTACAGTTTCACAGATCGGGAATTGACCCCCAGCTTTAGTAGATGCTTACATGTAGCATGAGTAGAGTGGTCCCTGTGGCCCGATATCCAGCATAGGTGAATGTTGAACTGCTCTGTTATCTCCATAAGAGATAAACTACAGTTTAAGGCGGCCTTTGAAATGAAGGAGCACGATTCCAGGAACTTGATTGCCGCTTGGCTGCCAGTGAAAATGCTAATATCCCTGACAGGAAGGCGTTGGTGGAATTATAAGCGTTTTATGTAGCTTCAGTCTAGTTCCTTGAGGAGTAAATGTCGCCGACTGCCATAATTTGCGAAGACCACCACAGATTCGGCTAACAATGTAATTTATGTGGTTACTGCAGGATAAGTTACGATTTAACTTAAAGCCAAGCTTTCCCAAGCTTAGTGGTGCATACAAATAATAGCCTGTTGTTTGATAAGAAAATCGGAAGTATAGTTTCGGTATCAAAGCTGCTACTAGAGATTGCTATTAGTTGAGTTTTTACTGCATTTAATATAAGTCTATTAGCAATGGACCAGTCATATATAGCCGAAGGATCCTCGTTGATTCTGCACACTAGATCCTCAATAAGACCAGGTGACCGCGACAAATAAAACTGTACGTCATCAGCATATAAATGAATAGGAACATTCGTGCATATTTTTGGCAGATCATTAACATACATACAAAAAAGTATGGGGCCCAAAATAGATCCTTGCGGTACGCCCGATCGGACATCTTTAAGACATGATTGATTACTTCCAACAACCACTCTCTGCAATCTATTACTCAAGTAATCTTTTATTAGATTAACAGCTCTCTGGCTGAGGCCGAAATAATATCGCAGTTGAATGTGATGGTCAACTCTATCAAAAGCCTTTGAGAAGTCTAGCAAACAAAGTATAGTCAAATCACCCTTGTCAAAATTAAGCCTAATATCGTCCATAATCTTTACCATAGCCGTAGAACGGCTGTGATTTGTACGAAAACCGGACTGGAGCGGATACAGTAGGTTTCTTCGATCAATATGACCAACAACCTGTTCTGCCATGACTTTCTCAAAGACCTTCGATAAACACGGTAAAATACTAATCGCACGGAAATCACCAGGTTATGAGGCTCCTGGCTTTTTCGCTACAGGTGTAATTTTTGCGACTTTCCAATTGTCAGGGAAAGAGGATGAGGTAATACAAAAGTTAATGACATGTGTAAGAGAACTCAGAAAATATGGAGCTATTATTTTTAAAAAACGAAGTGACAAACCGTCCTCGCCGATAGCATTTGACTTTGAAGTGCAAATAATTCTCGCAATGTCACTGTCATTAACTGTTTCAAAGTCAAACTCATAGATATTGAAGAGTTCTGGATTAGGATGAAAATTTATGTTAGTCATTGAACATTGGGATCTATCGTACAATTGAAATTATTTGCCTTGCCTATCCCAATTTTGCGTAAGTTATTCCACAAGTGCTGGGAACCGAGACGCGGATTGAGCTTAGACAAATAATGGTCTTTCTTAGCTCTTCTTGTAGCCCAAGTAGCAAAATTGCGGGCTTGACAATATATTTTCCAATTTCTGTCACTACGCAGCCGTTTCCATATTAAATACTTTTTCCTTTGAGATTTAATTGCATCAATGACTTCCGTTGTATACCAAGGGCATTTCTTATCACGCACTCGAACAGTTTTCAGACGAACATGTTTATTAAAAAGATCAAGCATTAGCGATTGCACGAAATTTAACTTTTCATTAGCAGAGGATAAGTACCTACAATGTTCCCAACTAACCATACTTGCTTCAAGAGCAAGGGCAGGAATATTAATTGAATTGTAATCTCTGTATTGAAAACTCAATGGGCTACAAATACGAGAAAATTCAACATTGTATGTGCAAAAAATTAAATCATGGTCTGAGAAACCATCCAGCGAAAGCTGATCAAAAAGGAGAACGTCAGAGTAGTCGGACACTATTAAAAGATCGAGTAAACTTGGGATGGAGTTAGGAGCATACCGAGTAGGGTAAGAGTTAGTTACGCATAATCCAGATAGAGAAACTGGATTAAGTAGTTGATCTGACCTACAATTATTTTTTAAAAGATCAGTATTAAAATCTCCACATAGGATAATATGCTCATAGGTCGAAGTCAACTCAGCAATATCAGAGAAAAACGGTTCATGTGAGTACCTTTCGTGTGGATTATATGCACACGACACAATGCATTTTGTGGCACCTTCAGACAATTCTAAGATAAGATACTCAATCCCCTCTTCATCTGATTTCTTAACGACTCTGCAATCAAGCCGTATTCTACAGTAAACAGCAATACCACCACCAATTGTGTCAGTCTTCCGATCGTTGCGATATAAATTGTAGCCAGTTATTTCATAACGACTGTCTGGAGTACCTATCCATCTGAAACCAGGATTCAGCTACCCAAATAATATCCACAATTGAGTTATCAATAATATGACGCATAAAATTTAATTTCGATGTATTAAAACCGTGGGCGCCGTGGCGTAAGTGGTTAGTGTGTCGGATCACTACGCGTGAGGTTCCGAGTTCGAATCCTACAAAACACCAAAAAGTTTTTTCACGGTCCCACCTCTCGCGAGCGTCTGACAAACATCCGAGAGTATTGTTGTCTCGAAAAAGCTTCTCAAATCGCCGTTCGGATTCGGCATTAAAACTGTAGGTCCCTTCCATTCGTATGAAAAATATAACGCACACAACATGAGTGGTTGCGAGAAGCTAGGCCCTGGCACTTAAAGAGCTGTTGCGCCAAATATTTATTTTTTTATTTTTTTATTTTATGTATTAAAACTGCGCGCATTAAAATAACATACCAAGCCCTTCATAAGGATTCTATAGAACTTTAAGCATAACGCACGTTGATACATTGCTTGCACCACCAGATGCCATAATCTACTTACGAGTATATATGTAAATTAAAGAGCGCTTAACGATATTAATAGGAAGAGAAGAAAGATTTATGTAGAAAAAAGAAGGAATAAAGATTAAGAAGTTTTAAAAAATTTTAAAAGAGGAAAGAAAGAAAAGAAAAAATAACGATGAAAAATAATAATAATAAACAGGGATAGGATTTTGCTAACTTTGCCTCTTTTTTTTGCTTAATCGGAAGATAGTATCGACTTTACACAAACACGTTTCATGTCCTCTTGATTCCAAATATATGTATTTTAATTTGGCTTTTTTTTGGCTTTTTTTTCCTTTTTATATCATTATTGCCTTTTTTTGCCTTTTTTTGTCGTTGTTGCCTTTTTCTGCCTTTTTTGCCTATTTTGCTTTTTTCTCAAAGTTTGTTCGCTAAAAAAATTGTAGAAAACGCGCCTTTGCATGCATGTATATCTGTGCAAACATGCTTCTTACTCACACTACGTAATACGCATATCTAAATTCCTAGACGCGTTAAAATTTAAAACGCCTAGTCCGTGGGGAGAGTCAACATGGAAATATGTACATGACCACAGACGGTTTACACTTGTATGTGACCGCAGACGTTACTGTGTATAACTCTATTACATATTTCTTGTTTGTATGCAATACATAATATGCGGATTATTTTGCTCGGATTAAAAAAATCGTCAGGGTTCTTGAAGACGATGCAAGCTGTGTTGTATTTGCAAAGGAATTGATTGAAGATGAAGCAGTACAAGCGCAGCTGGCGTACATCAAAGTCAATTTTAGGTTTTTAGTCGACCAAATAAAACGAATTTTCGAAAACTTACAAAAAACAGGTATTTATGAGAGTCTGTACTTATAATTTTAACTAGCATTATTCTGATCAAGGAACATCAATTGGCGAAGTGTTGCCGGTTTTAAAGAACATTCAGCAAAACTTGAAAAAAGCAAAAGGCCCGATTGTAAAGGAAGTCGTGAAGAAGTTTACTGCCGTTTTCAATGCAAATACGGGACTGAAAACTATTGAGCAGATAAATTCTGTAATGAACGGCGACTTGGATTCCAAACTTCCACAAAATATTGATGTTAATAATGTCGAAAACGGGGGGCGCCATGGCGTAAGTGGTTAGTGTGTTGGATCACTACGCATGAGGTTCCAAGTTCGAATCCCAGAAAACACCAAAACGTTTTTTCACGGTCCCACCTCTCGCGAACGTCTGACAAACATCCGAGAGTATTGTTGTCACGAAAAAGCTTCTTAAATCGCCGTTCGGATTCGGCATTAAATTGTAGGTCCCTTCCATTCGTGTGAAAAATATAACGCACACAACATGGGTGGTTGCGAGAAACTAGGCCCTGGCACTTTAAAAGAGCTGTTGCGCCAAATATTTGTATTTGTAATGTCGAAAACTTTAAATGGGCTCCACTCGTTTCAGCTGAAGTAGAAAGGTCATTTAGCTGTCTAAAGGCACTTCTAAGAAAGAACCGGAGAAGATTATTACCAGAAATTTCAAAAAGCTCTTGGTAGTTCAATGTACAATAACTAAGTAAATGCACATACTTTCCTTTTCTTATTTTTGATAAATGCTTTTTTTTTGCCTTTTTTTACTTTTTTATGTCAACAAAATCCTAACCCTGATAATAAAGTATATATGTATATATTTGACTATAGTATTTAGATTTATTATGGTGCTGCTTCGAATCTGGTGTTTCTGTGGTGATTTGTGGGCTGCCAGCGCCTATGTAGAGCTTTCATACAAGCCCGTTGCATGATGTATGGTATGTTCGAAGGTGAAACTTTTCTGTCATCAGCGGTTGGTGTCCCCGAAGAGCTTTGGATGTTGCCAGACGAATGTTGATGTTACGTTCCCATGATGTTGGAATTTGAATCAGCATTCACGATGTCAGCAAAACATTGAAGAGAGATTACACGCAAAGCTTCCGATTTTAGGTGTCTCCTCACATAAACATTTCCACGGTATGAGAACACTGAGGCAATTTTTGCTTTCTTCTTTAGAACCAATGCATGTTTCATTAATGCGTGGTTTCGTAAGAGACTCATGGATGTATATAGAGGTATCAGAGTCTATACCCATGTCATGTAAGCAGAGCTGAGACTCATTCTTCTTGCAATACAGTGCAAGTGTTGTTTTTAGAGGGTATGCGGTAAATATTTTTCAATGGTGAAGCTTTTATATTTAGTAAAAGGTAAAGGTTATTAAACATAGCTTTGAGGTTTTCTTCAGAAGAGTATGAAACCTTATGGATTAATGCATCAGCTGCGACGGCTCTGTTCTCTTGAGCATAAACAATTTTTTTAACTGGGATATTTCACATTTAAGAGCATCAAAAGCAACAGCAGTTTGACTAGTTTCAAGTGTTTCAATTTTAGCAATATCGGATTTCATGGAAGTTATTTCTTGATCAATATGTTCGATTCGGTTTAAAATTCTCTGTTCGGATTCAGCTATTTTTGACGACAGGAGACTAACAATCAACTCACTTTGTTTAGAGCACTGATCAATTGGACTTTCCATCTTGTCAATGGTGATCTTTTTGGCAGCGTTTATGAAGGCCAGCCGAGGTGAAGAGCGAGATGAACAGGGAGAGAGTTCCTTGTTACGAGAGTTCGATCGTATCTTTTTATTTGACATTTGAGTAAATTATTTATTTTTATTGTCCAAATCGAAAAGTTTACAAAACAATTTTTAAAGACAGCGAAAAATGCCTTTGTTTTTACCAATAGTTGTAATTGATTTTCAATCCTTTAACACCAAAGAACTATTTGCAAAATGCACTTGGAAAAAGACTGAACTGTTTATTTGAAGAAACTAAGAAACACCGGGAGTTGAAAAAAAAACCACGTCTACTCGATAGCTAACATCTTATATGGACTCTTGAAGGGTTTAACACGCATGGCCCATCGGATCTTTTCTGTAGTTACCAAAACCAAGGAGTTGCTGCAAGGTTGAAGGGAGGTATTTACCAATTGCGAGATAGCATCAGGGAAGCTACCAGGAAAGTGAGTATCCAGTAAGATGTCAATGGATTCCTCAGCAGAGGAGGTCCAGTGACCATCCGGATGCAAAAGGTAGCTGAGTATAGAAGGGCTTTTAGAGAGGATTTTCCGCAACCTGAAAGCTTCCGACGACTCTTCAATACTGCCGCAGAAGAGTCTCCAGGATCGTCGTTGCTTTTTCCTCAGTAAGATTTTGCACTTCCTGAGAGACAGTTTAGATGAGCCCCAATCGGCCGTCTCGCGGAAGCTTTTAGCAATATTAAAAAGGAGTCGTTCTTAAGAGTACTGAGATTTGCATTCCACCAAGGTGGTTTCTTTTTACCTCGAGGTTTGCGGAGTAGGCAGGCCGCAGACATGGAACCATTGAGTGCCGATGTTAGGGTATTGACCAGACGGTCAAGGTCCTCAGTGCTAGTAGGTTCAGTAGGCAGGTGCGAGGGAATCAGCGTTAATAAACGTTTCATATGCAGAGACCAGTTGGATTTTTTATAATTTCTAGAAACCTTCTGATCAGGCAGATGGTCGTCAAGTCTAAATTGGAGGTAACGATGGTCTGAAATGAAGTGCTCTTCAATGACTTTCCAGTCCTTAAACAAGTTAGATAGAGTGATGCAGGTTAATCTGAAGGATCCGCAGCATTGGAGCTACTTCTCGGTTCAGATACAATTATCACGGTATTGTTGACTTCCTCTAAGTCTGATGGCAAAAGGTCATCCTCGAGAGAGAGGCCACTAGGGTCACTGCCCACCTCCGTGTCCGTCAACCCGAAGCTGACCCCCAGGGGAGATGGTGAGTGAGAAGGAGGACCAGGAAAGTCTGGTTTTAAAAGAGCGTCACTATCTTTGTGTCCATCGACCAGGAGTCGACCGCCAAGAGAGACGGAACGGCGCAAGAGAGCAAGGCAAGGGGAGATGCTCTTAGCTGGTGCAAAAGGGACTGTACCCTGTTTGGAAGGTACTTTCTCCGGCTCCTTCTCGTCGAATTTTTAAACTTTAAGGGTGATGGAGCTAAATCCATAATTAACTACCCCTTTAGATGATGCCAAGGGGGCCAGAGGCTCTTCATTGATAACAATGATGACACTTTTGACGTCTTCTCTCGGCTCGTTCACTTTGGCAATCTTCCAATTATGGGTAGGAAGGGAGCTATTGTTTGCCTTAAGGATATCTAGTATTATCTTGGGATCAGAGGGTTCAGCCGGAATGGTGGCACGTGTTCTAGGTCGGTTTGGAATCTGGTCTTTTTCCACGACCTCCAGCTGTGCACCTGGCCAAACCTCTGCCAATCTTTAGACAGCAATTTTGTAGAGATCATTCGATCTCCGGTCAGCGCAGGCAATTAATTTGACATTCCCTTGATGCCAGCCACCATCCCTGCAGGAAACATCAGCGATGGTCACGTAAGATTTGGAAACAATTGGTGCGAGTTCACCTTCCTCCGTTTGACCGCCGTAATGCTGCCATCCGGGTCGCTATGGCCAACGACCGCGATCTCCAAGCATGCCTTAAGTACTTGGTTGAAGGGCTTGGTAGTAACGATGGAATTTACTACATTTGACTTTTTGGTTAGGGTGGGAGACTCATCCTGAGACCTCTGGTGTTTGGACGATAAGTCTTTGTTGGATGAGTCGAGGGGGAGCTGGACACGTTTGAGTGCCCAGCTTAGAGAAGTCTTGTGCTTCGAGTCCTATCCCGCTCAGGAATATCCTGAATGCGAATTGGCTTATAGGCTAGCCGGCGATCTTGGTAGGAGATCTTGGAGAGAGTGACATTCTGCAAGATCGAAGCTGAGCAGTCCGTCTCTCCTGAAAGGGATTTGAGAAGGAACAGCGTGCTGTAAGCTCGAGGCCGAACAGCTAGCTGCCCTGGAAGGTGCAGAGGTGATTTGGGGGTTGACCCCTAGCGTCACATGGCCTGGATTACCACTAGGACCAGGTACTGATACCAATGTCCTAGATGACGGCGCGCGTTCCAGACGCGTGTTCAGCAACCCTGGAAGCGACCACTTGCTCGCAACTGCTCTCAACTGCTCGCAATGCTAGTGCTAGGCCTCAAGGCCAATGCGCTAGCACGGATTGCCTTAGCAGAGCTTGCGGGTATGCTTTCCAAGAGGCTGGAAGACGGTTTTTCAAGAGAACCGTACTCTTTTTTTTACTTTATTTTTTATTTTTCTTATTTGGGTTTTTTGTTTTTATGTTTTTATTTTACTTCATTTTTGGATCCACGAGTGGCGGAGTGAAAGGTGGACCTGCACAGAGATTCGCATTGTGCAGGCAAGGCAGGCTAATCTGGAAGTCGCCAGGTATCCCGATACTCAGTTAGCCACTGGGCTATTATTTAAAGTGGGCCTCCAGCCGGGCTGATCCTCGGCACGGGTCGTGTAACACCCTGATCTGCCCCACCGGATAGGAATGGATAGGATATGGTGGGGAGGGATTAGGACGACTACATTTTGGCTTCTTGTCTCATCTGGGGAACAGTACCCGAAAATCCTTGGGCTTTACTAGGCCCCTACATCACGGCGAGGTGTGTAGTCATGTAGGGGTTCTTAGACGATATTGTGCATGATTTTGATTTAGGTAATGTAACACTGCTTTGCCTGCTTGATTTCTTAAAGGCCTTTGACAGTGTCAGTCATGAAATTCTATGCTGGGAGCTTAAGAATTTGTTTTATTTTAATGACCATGTTGTTCAGCTTTTGAAAGCTCTCTGCTATAGATCACAACAAGTTGTCATTGGTTACAAATAATTGCCTCTAAGAAACGTCATGCAAGGTGTACCTCAGGGATCAATTCTAGGTCCTATTTTGTTTTATGTATTCATCAATGACTTGTCTTTAGTTTACTAACGTGCTTCAGTCCATCTTTACGCTGACGACGTCCAGGTGTATTTGTCCCATCCTATGAAATACAGACACTAGAAGCCGATGTTAATCAAAAACAAATGGCACTCAATGACTCTGTGCTTATCTGTCAAGAAAAATTGGAGAACTACTGTTCTCGTATTGACACACTTCATAGTGAGCTTACGTTACTCAAATCACAAATGTTTGACACTGAAAACAACAATGTGCAACTAAAACTTGAAATTGATGCACTCGCGCGGAAGAATATTTCGAGTGATGTTGTCCTCCATGAAATCCCCATTACCACAAGCGAAGACCTCACCGATATTTTTCAAAGGTTTTGCACAAAGATCAGCTTTCCACCAGTAACACCAAACCATATCACTCGCACAATAGCCACGAAAAACTCATCCAACAGTGCAATTGTTGTTAAACTACCGCACACACAAATAAAAACAAACCTATGTATGTGTTGAGGAAGATCGCCGAATATTACAAAGCTAATTCCAGATCAGTATGCCTAAGTGATCTTGGCTTTGAAAGCAACAAATTTGTGAGAGAGCTAATGAACTGCGACGCAACAACTGTCTGCACTCTGTGTTTACACGGAGCGGGAGAGTATTTATCAAAGTAGTAGCTGAGAACAGACCGACCTGCGTTACACACATACATTCCTTGGAATCGATATGCTCTTCTGTGAGAAATGTAGCGGTAATCACCAACTCATCTGGTGCAGCAGCTGATAGACAAGCTCTCTGATTGAATATCATCAATAACAACAGTATCAATCATTGTTTACCTTCCTTTTTATTTTTTTATTTATTTTATGTCTCTTTGTCAAACAACTTTTTAACTGTTTTTGATCTTACTCGTATCTTATTGTACAATCGATTGCTTACGTGTAATGTTTTCACGAAATAATGAATTTTTGGCGCAGCTGAATATGATACTACGAAATTAATTATGCAAGGACTTATAAATACAAATGAATCAAAATGTCTAAGAGCTGTAGATGCTGTTTTAAATAATTTTAAACACTTTTCTTTAAAATATGCAAAAATATATTCCTCTGAGCGGCTGATCTTTACTGCTAATGTTGATTGTTATGGTTTTTGGTCCGGATCCTGATAATGTCAGGATCGTTCTCAATGTGTTGCGTCGCGCTTATGACGGGCTTAATATATGTCACTTGAATGCAGGAAGTATTCATTCTAAATTCACTGTTTTTCACCAACTGCACGGTACCTCAAAGTTGGATGTTGATATGGTTTCAGAGTCGCGGCTAAATTGTAGTTTGTCGTCCCAACGCGTAAGTCTTACTACTTACTTATTTAGGTGGCGCTACAGTTCTGGGTGAACCTGGGCCTCAACCAACAAGCCTCTCAATTTAGCTCGGTCTTTAGCTAACTGCCTCCAGTTGCGCACTCCAAGTTGGTCGAGGTCCCCTTGAACTTGTGCTCGCCACCTACGGCGTTGATTCCCCTCTACTGCGTCGTTCCTCGGAATTAGATTCGAAGACTCTGCGGGCCGGAGCGTTGGTGTCCATTCGCTCTACATGTCCCAGCCATCTCAGACGTCCAATACTCAGTCTAGTGAGTAGGTCGATGTCACTGCACAGCTCGTATAGTTCGTGATTGAATCTTATAATCCAAAACCCGTCAACGCAAACGGGACCGAAAATCTTACGAAGAATTTTTCTCTCGAAGCGACCAAGGATATCTTCGTCCTCTTTTAATAAAGTCCATGTTTCAACGCCATAAAGCAGGACTGGGATGATCAAGGTCTTATATAGTCTCCTTAGTTGTTCGAGATATGGCTTTACTGTTGAATTGCCTTATAAGCCCAAAAAAAACAGCGATTGGCAAGAGTTATTCTTCGATTGATTTCTGCGCTGATTTTGTTTGTACAATTTATAGCAGAGCCAAGGTAGACAAAGTCCCTTACTACCTTGAAGTTATAGCTGCCCACTGTGACGTTTTGTCCAATTCGTCGGTGTTGGCTTTCCCTTCTTGTTGATAGCATATACTTGGTTTTGCCCTCGTTTTTCGCTCAATGCTTGCAAACGCACCGGTGACAGCCCGCTGAGTTCTTCCGATAATGTCTATATCGTCGGCGTATGCAAGCAGTTGTACAGACTTGTAAAAGATTGTGCCTCCGGTATTGGCTTGTGAGTTCCGCACAATCCGTTGAAGTACAATAATAAAAAAGGCACATTACAGCGCGTCACCTTGTCTAAAGCTTTTTTGACATCAAAGGCCTCGGTGAGCCGTCAAGTCCAGCAGCCTTGTTAGATTTTAACTTGGATATTGCTATCCTCACTTCGTTTTTGTCAGGTGGACGGAAATTTTGACTATCGTCGTCCATGTTGAATGGTTCATTCTGCCTGACAGCGGGATGTTGGTATTTGTCGCAGTTATACAGTCTGCAGAAGTAGTTTTTCCATATTCTCAGCACCGACTGTGATTCTACTACGAGGTTTCCATTTTCATCTCTACATGTTTCTGTACGGGCATTGCTCCTCTGACACGTTCTTTTCACCTTTTGGTAAAACTTCCGTACATTGTTCCTGGAGTATAAACTCTCGATATTCTCAAACGCTCGCTTCTCATGCTCTTTCTTCTTCTTTTGGAGAAGCTGATGTTCTTCCCGTCTCTTTTGCTCGTAGAGCTCACGAGCAGCTCTCGTTTTCCTTTGCAGCGCCGCTTTGTATGCCTCTTGTTTTGCTGCATGCACTCGCCGGCATTCTCCATCACACCAGGGGTTTCGCGGTGGTAGGCGAGCGAGACCCAGCACATCAGTCGCGGCGTTTCTGATGGCATGTTGACAGCGTTGCCACTGGTCTTCGGCACTTGATGCTGGCGGCGTAGGGGTGATTGAGAGATTTTGGGATAGGCGTTCAGCGATTGGGATATCCGCATTCGTACCTTCGCTACAACAAGGTAATGATCCGAGTCTATGTTGGCCGCTCGGATGGTCCGGACATCCAGAATACTGGAGGCATGCCTTGCGTCGATCGCAATATGATCAATTTGGTTGATCGTTAAATGACCATTGGACCGCCATGTTTGCTTATGAATATCGAGATGAGCAAATCATGTGCTTGCTATGGTGACATTTCGCTCCACAGCGAAATCAATTAGCCTTAGACCGTTATCAGATGTGATGTCATGCTTACCGACTGCCCTACCAAAGACGCCCTCCTTTCCTATTTTGGCGTTAAAATCACCCAATACGATTTTAACGTCGTATTTAGGACATTGCTCGTAGAAACGCTCTTTGGTGGAAAGGTCCTTTTCTTCCGGGGGGGCATGAACACATATTAGGCTTATGTTAGCGAATTTAGCCTTTATCCGGATAGTCATAATACGCTCGCTTACGTGTCGGAAGCTTAAGACTTCTTGCCTAAGTCTGCCGCGTATGACAAATCCGCGTCCAAATAAGCGTTGCCTGTTGCCTCTGTAGCAATCACCGTAGTAGATGTCACAGTTTTTCATCCTCTTTTTGCCCGGCCCATCCCATCGCACTTCCCGGATGGCGATAATATCTGCTTTATAGCAGTCTAGGGCCTCTGCTAGTTGTTTGGCTGCACGTGGTCTGTAAAGGGACAGAACATTCCACGTACAGATCCGAAGGTCGTTGTCCTTATTTCGTTTGCTGGGGTCGTCATTAGTTCAGTCATCCTTATCCGAGGCTTTTGGTTGTTTCGGAACCATAGATTTTTTACGTGGTAGGGAAGTTACCCCGACGGCACAACCCCCAACCTGGAGGGCCAGTTCCTTAATTATTCCCCGAGGACGAGGGGCCGGGTACAGCGGTGTCAGTAGTCCGCTGCGGGAGTATGAGCGCTGCGGTTGGCCCATTAAGGGCTCCTACGGCACCATCTCTATTCCAAGCCCCTGACCAACATTGGAAATTTCTTACCGACCTGTGATCCGAATACGTCGAAGCAGCTCGCGCAAGGTATTCACTAAGTTCAACCTAACTGGAACTACAGACGCCACCGTTGACTTCGTCTAGGGAATTCGTCCGCAGCCGCCTGGAACAGGAAGAAGTGCTCTAGTGAAAAAACACTCTTCCCCCCTCTCTCATCTGCTGCCGCCAAGAATCCGGCAAACGGGTTTGGTTACCCATTTTTTGGATTAATGTACTAGGCACCCGGCTGTCACCGCGTGGAGGTTGAGAGTAGGAGTTGGTAGGCCTCAGCTGAGTGAGAACGCTTTTGTTTTCGTATGATCGCTTGCACTACTGTTTGACCACCTTTCAATTGTACTCACCTCTGTAAGAGTTCATCTTCTCTTACTCAGCTCAAAAAAAGGTAGAATGCTCTATGGGGCAGGTAAGGACTACAGTTGTGTTTTCCATTCGACGGGTAAACCGACTTACTGGCCAACTGATACTTCGAAAATTCCTGACCTGATAGATTTTTTCGTTGTGAAAGGAATATCTTCCAACCACATAAAAGTCAAAGAGAGCTTTGATCTGTCGTCTGCTCATTCCCCGGTTATTTTAACAGTCAGCGAAAAACAAATCTACAACCTAGAGCGAGCGAGATTAACTGATCGAACAACTAACTGGGAAAGCTTTAGGAACGAAATCGAAGATAATGTTGAACTGAGCGTTCCACTTACGACACCCTATGAGCTTGAGGTTGAAGTTGATCGCTTCATTGAGATCGTACAGCTCGCCTCTTGGAATAATACGCCCAATTCAAGGAAAATTCCGGATAGTTACGGTTTACGATATCCTCCGGAAATAAAAGAATTGGTCAAGGAAAAAAGAAAGGCGCGTAAAAAATGGCAACAGAGTCGTGCTCCGAGCATAAAGCACACTTGAATCGTCTGTGCAATTTGTTGAAGAAGACTATTAAGGATTTTAAGAATCATGCAATAGGCTCTTACCTTCAAAGTTTAACAGCGAAAAAAGATTCCAATCATTCACTTTGGAAAGCTGTAAAAGGCACCAAAAAGCCCAAAGTCCCCGCGCCGCCAAACAAATTAAATCAAAATGAATGGGCGAGGGAAGATAAAGAAAAAGCGGACGTCTTTGCGGCTCACCTGGAAGAAACCTTTAAACCGTACGATGGTCAAGTGGTTTACGATAACATCAGTTGACCGGATTTACCATCTGACGATTTAACACTCACAAGTGCAACGTTAAGGGAACTCACGCATGAAATCGACAATCTAAAACCTAAGAAATCTCCTGGTTGTGATTTGATTTACGCAGAAATTCTCAAAGTTCTACCTAGAAAAGCATTGATTAAGCTTCTCCATATTGTAAATGCTGCACTCAGATTAAAACACGTGCCGAGCCAATGGAAAGTTGCGGAAGTCATAATGGTTTTAAAATCAGGAAAACCGCCAAATGAAGTAAAATCGTATAGACCAATTTCGCTTCTTCCAATCATATCGAAAATTTTCGAAAGGATATTATTAAGGCGTCTCCAACCGGTTATAGAAGAAAATAATCTAATCCCTGACTACCAGTTTAGGTTCAGAAGTAAGCATTCGACGATTGACCAGGTGCATAGAATTACTGACGTAATCGAGAAAGCACTTGAAGAAAAAAAGATTTGCTCAAGCGTATTTCTTGACGTCTCGCAAGCCTTTGATAAGGTGTGGCATGATGGCTTGAAACGCAAACTACGACAAGTTCTCCCTGTATGCTTACACGAAATTCTAGAATCATATCTCGGGAATAGACTCTTTCGTGTTAGACATGGGGTCGAATACTCCGAGCTCAAGGAAATTTCGGCCGACGTACCACAAGGAAGCGTTCTTGGCCCGCTTCTCTATCAGTTATATACTCGAGATATACCGAAAGAAGATGG
This sequence comes from Brachypalpus laphriformis, assembly GCA_945910035.1. Taxonomy (NCBI): domain Eukaryota; kingdom Metazoa; phylum Arthropoda; class Insecta; order Diptera; family Syrphidae; genus Brachypalpus; species Brachypalpus laphriformis. The sequence goes on along the minus strand of OX246754.1, from coordinate 104,097,255 downwards.
CACTATCCTAGCTACGTTTGCCGATGACACCGCTATCCTAGCAGTAGGTAAAACAATCGAAGAAACGACCGCAAAATTGCAAAACGCACTGAATAATATAAATGAATGGACGAGGGACTGGCAGATCGCCCTCAACGAATCTAAATCTGTTCACGTGAATTTCACTTACAAGAAAACTAATAACTTGCCAATTTTCCTAAACTCGGCCCGAATACCTTTTGCAAACGAGGCCAAATACCTGGGAATGACACTCGACGCAAGGCTGAAATGGAATTCGCACGTGAAAATGAAACGAAAAGAACTCGAAATCAAATATAGAGAAATCTACTAGTTACTCGGAAAACATTCCCAGCTCAGTACTGAGAACAAACTGCTTTTATACAAGCAAGTGCTAAAGGCGGTGTGGACCTACGGTATACAACTTTAGGGTTGTACCAAGAAAACAAATGGAAATATTTTACAAGCTTTTCAAAATAAAGTGCTAAGAGAAATAGTCCAAGCACTGTGGTATAGTAGAAACGACGATATCCACAGGGATCTCGGAATTCCGACAATCGAAGCTGAAACTAGAAGCTTCGCGAGAAAGTATAGAAACCGACTAATCGGACATGTCAACAATACAGTCCTACAAATTTTGGATGAGAGCAATTTATTGCGCCGACTACAAAGGACGAAATCTTTCGACTTGGCGAGATAAGGTTTAACCGCGTCTAGATTGCGGAACATGCCGGATCTTTTAGTGGAAAGCAGCCTGCCAAACGTTTTTATTTCATGATAGAAAAATTGCTTGATAAGTTAATACTTAGTTGCGATATCTAACAAATTTATATCGAAGGGTGGTGTTTTTTTAGTCAGTAAGAATCTGACACTACTATGAGCACGCGCTTGCTATTCTCATAGTGTCTATGGAAGATTTTTCACCCACCTACGGAAAAAAAAAAAATAATAATAAAAATTCTTCTCTTACCGGCGTTCGCAGAATTCCTAGTCTTTGAGCTCGTGTATAACTTCCAAGGCATTTGCTGATACAATTTTCCAAAGCAAAACTCTCCTTGTCAGATGTTCGGTACAATGTGACGTCATCGTTCAACGAAAAAGGCGGATTGAGCGTGTTCAGTTGGCATACGTTATTGGCTGCATTCACGTGTACTCAACAGTAGTAATTTTTTAACTGCATGGCACCGCTCTCAACATGTTGACTGAGCGGTCGGAATTTTATGTATCGGAAAATTTGTACGCTACTTTTACTCAACTTCTTTTTCTGCTTGACTTATCGACGTAGAGGTGAAATCTTAAAAATGGAAACAATTGAGTGCCGCTATCACATAGACGGCACCGACAAAAGTAGCAATCCGTTCATGGAAATAAAGCGATGATTTGACATCTGTTGTGTACTCAGGAATGCAACCATTATTCTGTTTATCTTGAGCGCTCCACATCTGTCAAAGTTGCTTTCAATAACTCACTTACAAGCATCGCCACTTCGGGCTACCTCCATTCGTCAATGGAATAAACATATTGATCACAGCAATAGCAACGTTAAGGCTTAGTTCCTTATCCGACGTTGTTATTCAGTTCATTTCAAATGTCAAACACGAATATTTTCCTTTCTATAATTGTTTTCAGGGCCGTTAAAAAAAATAGATTAAGTTCGACAAACAAGATCAGTTTCTGTACAAGGAATATTTTTTTTGTTTTTTTTTTTTTTTTCTGCACAAAGAATGAAAAAAATATTATTAACAACATTCCATCGACGAATAACAATTAGGAATGTTGCATGTTGCTGCCCTGTCAATGAGATCCACATCACATTGACTGTTGTTTTGCTGCTGCTGCGCTTATGTGTTTTTATTAATTGCGCTCACCTAATGAGAACCCGTCCGTATTGTAGAAAATTTTGAACCCGTACATTTGTTCGCCTTGCTTAAAGAACTCAACTTCTGGGTATTTATTTGTTTTCGTTTCAACTCTTCAGAAATGGTTACGCTAGTTAATACAGTGGAAACGTGTCATGATGATATGATTCATGCAATCGAGTTGGATTATTACGGATTGTATTTGGCTACATGTTCATCGGATAACTCTGTAAAAGTATTCGATGTAAAAAATGAGTCTCATGTCCTCATTGCTGATCTTAGGGGTCATCAAGGTCCAGTTTGGGAAGTGGCATGGGCCCACCCAAGATTTGGAAATGTACTAGCTTCATGTTCATATGACCGAAAAGTTATAGTTTGGAAGAGGAGTGGATCGAGCTGGCATAAATCGTAAGTTACTAAGTGCCTTTTCAGTCTAGTGTCTGTATGTATTACTCATTTTCTTCAAGGTATGAATATAACTGCGAATCGTCTGTAAATTCAATTGTCTGGGCGCCGCATGAATTTGGTATGATCCTGGCATGTGCCAGTTCAGACGGGTCCATTTCGTTTTTGGCTTTTAATACGGAATTCAACAGTTGGGATACCGAGAAAATTTCAAATGCGCACGCTATTGGGTGCAATAGTGTATCTTGGTGTCCTGCGTCTGTATCTGCTTCGATATCTGTTAAATCTATGGGAAAAGATCTGTTCAAGCGATTGGCGAGCGGAGGCTGTGACAACTGTGTAAAAATTTGGGTAGAGAGAAATGGGCGATGGGTTGAAGAAACTCGTTTAGAAGCTCATTCCGACTGGGTTAGACACGTGGAGTGGGCTCCAAGCTATGGGGGGTGTAAAACGCAAATCGCTTCGGCGTCCCAGGATCGGCATGTTATTGTTTGGAACAGTGATAATATGGTTTCATGGTCATCCGTAACACTTAACATTTTTGACGATGTTGTTTGGAGCGTCAGTTGGTCGTTTACTGGCAAAATGTTAGCCGTAGCAGGAGCTGACAGCAGAGTTACTTTATGGAGAGAAAACAACGATCACCAGTGGTCTCCCATTAATGACGATTATATCCCGAGTTAAGTATGTGCTGTAATAAATAAATAACAAGTTTATAATTACTGATTTTGTTATAAGTGGCCTTTTTACACTGATTTTAATGATAGTTATGTTTAACTCAAGTGTGCTGGAAATCATACTAACATCTGATTCGAACGAAAATTCCAGCTACCTATTGTGGTCTGCTCATCGAATAGCTTCCATTTGCCCAAATTCTGGCAACAAAAAAGTGTTCACGTTCCGTCGAAAATTGCATCGTGAAGTATCGAAGGAAGCACTCACTCATATACTGCATTCCACTTTTGTGAATTCAACCAACCACCAAAAGTGGAATTTGCGTTCCGAACGAAATTATGAACTGGATAGTACGTTCGAAAGTAAAAGTGTTGGTGTTCTGGATTCCATCCGGCTTTTTTCGCAGTTTTCACCGATAATATATCTGTGGCAATATGACATAATAGCTTATGTCGATTTGTACGATTTTTCAGGAGAAGGGTTTAAAGTTGTGGCTTACGCGAAAATCGTATGAAATTTTTGAATTGCCCTTCTACTCTTACAGCCATAACTCAGCCGTCTTAACAGGTATGCAACTAAAAAATTGAGGGAAAATACTTTATCTAATTATGAACATTTTGCTATAATTAACTCAATTTGGACTTAAGTCGACTTATGTCGTATTGCCGCAGATATATACACCCCTATTATCGTTAGCGAATCGAACGTTCGACTCAAGTCGAACTGTCAGCGAATTGCTTCTGTCGTGGTATTGCTGTCAGCAAACATTTTCATTCAAATAAAGAATAGGTGCTGACAAAAGAAAAACAATTAAATGTCATCTGTGGAGTGTATAAAGGGACAGACGTAATTCGCCGGGGGGTTCGACTTGTGTCGAACATTCGATTTGCTAACCATAATAGGGGTGTAAATGTCATCTGTGAAGTGTATAAAGAAACAGAAGTAATTCGGCGGGAGGTTTGACTTGAGTTGAACGTTATAGCATGCCCCCACCAAAACTAAATACGAGATTTAGCAAGAATTTAGCTAAATCCACCTAAATCTTCACTAAATCCCGAGGATTTACCATACGATTTGACGTCTATAAATCCTGTCTAAATTCGAGATTTATAATAAATCTCACTTAAATCCTCACGCGACACAAATCAAACAATCCTTTTTTATGTTAGCACATGCCATTTTCGTATGCTGACAAGGAAAAAATTGAAGTCTGTCGGAAAGTTTCAAACTTCAAATAAAATAAAATATTGAGCATTTGGGATTATTTTTTTGGTAGGTATTTTAAAATTGTTGTACATAATTCGTACATAATACAAATCATTTGCTTTGCTTGCAGACAATGGAACAATCAAAACAGGTGAAAAGCCGCAAAGCATGGTGCAAACGTCAATATAAATCCTGAATTCCGGTGGGGACATGCTATTAGACTCGCTAACCATAATAGGGGTGATAAAATGATAACATATAATAAAAAAACGTCTTCCTATTTCGGTGAGGTTATGATCCGAAAACGAGAGATCATAGCTCTCCCACTTTAATTAATTTCTACTAATTTGCCTGTGGGGTTCGCCTATTTAACCTCAGAATATATTAGCATGCCACCCGAATTTTGGAAGGGGGTTACTGAGGCCATTCGCATGCTGGTCTTGGGCCTGACTCGGTATTGCTACTCTAAAGTCAAATCATTCGAATTCGCAGAATTGTCACTGTAATTCGAATCGCAAATACAAATTTATGACAATCGAACAAACTTTTGTTGCCAACTTCAATGTCAATTTCTTATCGCAAATCTGGCACTATGTATTGCTAAACGAAAGGTCAAAGTAACTCGAATTCGCATCATTTTGTTCTTTTGCTATTTGGTTTGCGGATGTTGAGGTAAGCAATTGTGTTTCTTTTAAAATGTAAGTATTTTATAACATAAAATGCTATTTTTAACTTAAAATACAATGAAAGTGATATACATAAAGTAGTTTTGTAAAATTACTTGATTAAAACGTGTTTTAGAACATAAGGGCAGTCCATCAAAAATCAAATGTAAATGCTCCACAATTACTTCTCTTGAAGGTATCAGTGGATAGAATGAGTAAAGCGGGAAATACACGATACAACTGTTCTACGGACGGTTTCACAGCTTTGGTATTGTATGCGATAATTGTGTCGTGTGTATTCACACAACCGACCGTTGTACGGATATCGTATGTTCGCGTGGTTTTAACTGTACAACCGCTGTAACATACACAAACTATGTATGATGTGTGTGTGTAAAATGGCTGAATAAAATCTCTGGTTGTATGTAAGTCGTATGCAAATTGTATGTGTGTGCTGCGAACAATAGTATGCCGATGCCGGTACGACGGTTGCATCGTGTATTTCCTACTTAATACTCTCAGTTTCGGGTTGAACCAACCACTGCTATATTTTTCTTCTATTTTCTATCACTTAGCTCCATTATATTCGATCTATTTCTAATTCGCTTGCGTTCTATTCTTTCTCCTTGTGTGTCGTGTGTCATCTTGATGAAACCACAATTCGACAGCATCCAGTTCCATTTCTATAACATATATTTAACTTTCTTTCTCAAATATAAATAAAACACAAAATTCTTTGGAACGAAATTTGTCTCAAAGTGACATTTCAGCGTTCGATACTCGAAGCTAGGAGCTCACTCTGTATTGCTACTCTAAAGTCAAATCATTCGAATTCGCAGAACTGTCACTCTGTAATTCGAATCGCAGATTCAACTTTATGACAATCGAACGAACTTTTGTTGCCAACTTCAATGTCAATTTCTTATCGCAAATCTGGAACCCTGTATTGCTAAACGAAATGTCAAAGTAACTCGAATTCGCATCATTTTGTTCTATTGCTATTTGGTTTGCGGATGTTGAGGTAAGCAATTGTGTTTCTTTTAAAATATAAGTATTTTATGACATAAAATGTTATTTTAACTTAAAATACAATGAAAGTGATATACATAAAATAGTTTTGTGAAATTACTTGATTAAAACGTGTTTTAGAACATTAGGGCAGTCCACCAAAAATCAAATGTAAATGCTCCACCTTAACTTCTCTTGAAGGTAGCAGTGGATAGAATGAGTAAAGTGGGAAATACACGATACAACTGTTCTAAGATCGGTTTCACAACTTTGGTGTTGTATACGATAATTGTGTCGTGTGTATTCACACAACCGACCGTTGTACCGATATCGTATGGTCGCATGGTCTTGACTGTACAACCGCTGTAACATACACAAACTGTCTTCTTCTTCTTCCTTTTATCAGCGAGGTTATGATCCGAAAACAAGCGATCACAACCCTCCCACTTCACCGCATTTCTACTGATCCGCCTGTGGGGCTCGCCTTATGTATGTAACATACACAAACTGTATGGAAATCATATAATGTGTATGTGTAAAATGGCTGAATAAAATGTCTGGTTGTACGTAAGTCGTATGCAAATTGTATGCGTGTGCTGCATACAACAGTATGCCGATGCCGGTACGACGGTTGTATCGTGTATTTCCCACCTAATACTCTCAGTTTCGGGTTCAACCAACCACTGCTATATTTTTCTTCTACTTTTTATCACTTAGGTCCATTATATTCGACCTATTTCTAATTCGCCTGCATTCTATTCTTTCTCCTTTTGTGTCATCTTGATGAAACCACAGTTCGACAGCATCCATTTCCATTTCTTAACATATATTTAACTTTCTTTCTCAAATATAAATAAAACATAAAATTCTTTGGAACAAAATTTGCTTCAAAGTGACATTTCAGCGTTCGATACTCGAAGCTAGATTCGTACATTTCATAGCCCCAGTTGGCAATACTTCCATTCGAGTGCCGGCTAAGATTAGAATCGCAAAGCACTTTCGCAAAAATTTAACTTTCGAGTAGCAATACAGAGTGAGGCCCCTAGATTCGCACATTTTATAGCTCTAGTTGGCAATACTTCCATTCGATCCTGTTTTCTTACAGAGTGCCGGCTAAGATTAGAATCGCAAAGCACTTTCGCAAAAATTTGACTTTCGAGTAGCAATACAGACTGAGGCCCTGGTGTCGTTGCATTTGTTTGATCCAGGCGGTTATGGCCGTGCCTCTCTTGCCTCGCGATGTCTTTGAAACGTTCATTGATACTGCCATTTTGAAAGGGTTCGAATGGGCCATTTTCGAATACGTTAAATCAAAGTCAATTCGACCGGCAATTGATCGTCATTTTATGACGCAAAAGTTGCAATCGTCTCGCTTGCGCAAATGGTTTTTAATGAACGTCAAAAAAATTGTTTAGCAAGCGCATTCGACCTTTTCGAACAAATAGTAAAACAAAACAAAATGGATCCCGCATTATCGAACACCATGCTAATGCATGGGCCTCACTCCGGATTGCTACTCTAAAGTCAAATCATTCGAATAGACCTTTTGCGGTTTGACGTCTATGCTGTCAAAGTGTTTTGGCGGCCAACTGACGTACAATCCATGGCGTGCAATCCTTCAATGCAAAGGACAAGTGTAGTGCTAGGACATACATACACTCTGCCTTCGGTGGAATTTGAGGATCATTGCAAGGAGCTGGACATGGAGACCTATCGTATACCCGCCGATATACTGGAGAAGGTCAACTTGACTTTGAAACTCTACGAGGGCACAAAGAACTATCACAACTTCACGAGAAAGAAGTGAGTTAAGTAGGAATTAGCAGCAATTTATGGTAAACTTAACTCCATTACAGAAATTTTTTGGATCCCTCGGCGAAGCGCTTCATAATGTCCTTCACAAGCAGTGAACCAATCCTCAGCCCGCAGGGCATTGAATTTCTCACGCTCAAGGTGAAAGGCCAGAGTTTCATGCTCCATCAAATTAGAAAAATTGTCGGTGTAGCCATTGCCGTGGTCAGGGGTAACACAGAGGAGGCAACAATTGCCCGAGCGTTTACAGAGGAACAGTTGCATCTGCCGATGGCGCCCGGATTGGGTTTTTTTTACTCGATCAGGTGCACTATGATCGTTATGGTGAGGATGGTATCGACAAACCACTCACTTGGGAAGAATTGGAACCGAAGATTGAGGAATTCGTCGAGAAGTACATCTATTCCAAAATCTATGCGATAGAACAGAAGGGCAAGTCAATGTTGGAGTGGTTAGACACTCTCAAGAAGCATTCGTACGATGCAAGGTTTGATGGAGAATGCCGGCGAGTGCATGCAGCAAAACAAGAGGCATACAAAGCGGCGCTGCAAAGGAAAACGAGAGCTGCTCGTGAGCTCTACGAGCAAAAGAGACGGGAAGAACATCGGCTTCTCCAAAAGAAGAAGAAAGAGCATGAGAAGCGCGCGTTTGAGAATATCGAGAGTTTATACTCCAGGAACAATGTACGGAAGTTTTACCAAAAGGCAAAAAGAACGTGTCAGAGGAGCAATGCCCGTACAGAAACCTGTAGAGATGAAAATGGAAACCTCGTAGTAGAGTCACAGTCGGTGCTGAGAATATGGAAAAACTACTTCTGCAGACTGTATAATGGCGACGAAGACCAACATCCCGCTGTCAGGCAGAATGAACCATTCAACATGGACGATGATAGTCAAAATGTCCGTCCACTGACCAAAACGAAGTGAGGATAGCAATATCCAAGCTAAAATCCAACAAAGTTGCTGGACCTGACGGCTTACCGGCCGAACTTTTCAAGGCAGCTGGGGATGAATTGGTAGAGTGCATACACCTACTCATCTCTAAGATTTGGTCAGTCGATTGTATACCTGATGAATGGAATCTCAGCATCGTTTGCCCGATCCACAAGAGACGAGACCCCCTCAACTGCACCAATTATAGAGGCATCAGTCTCCTCAACATCGCATACAAGATCTTTTCTGCGATATTAGGTAAACGCCTGAAACCTTTTATAAACAGCCTGATTGGACCCTATCAGTGCGGTTTCAGGCCAGGAAAGTCCACTATCGATCAAATCTTCACACTTCGGCAGATCCTGGAGAAAACCCAAGAATTCCAAATCGATACTCACCACCTCTTTATCGATTTTAAGGCCGCCTATGACAGCATCTATAGAGAAGAGCTTTATAGAGCCATGTCTAGTTTTGACATCCCTGCCAAACTTGTCCGTCTGTGCAGGCTGACGATGGAGAACGCTCGCTGCTCCATCAAGGTCGGTAATGACCTCACCGAGACCTTTGATGTCAAAAAAGGTTTTAAACAAGGTGACGCGCTGTCATGTGACTTCTTTAACATTGTACTTGAACGGATTGTGCGGAACTCACAAGCCAACACCGGAGGCACAATCTATTACAAGTCTGTACAAGTGCTTGTATACGCCGATGATATAGACATTATCGGAAGAACTCAGCGGGCTGTCACCGGTGCGTTTGCAAGCATTGAGGCGGAAGCGCCCAAAATGGGTTTAGCGATAAACGAGGGCAAAACCAAGTACAGTTATCCACAAAACTCTGCGTACAGCGATGAAACTTTGGAAAACAGATTCGTTGGACACAACGCAAACTTTTGTGGAATGTATTTAATGACTTTTTTTTGTTTTTGTTAATTTTTTCTTAAGAAAATAAAAAAAATATGAAAATATTGTTCAAAATGAATAGGTTTAATGCTCTTTTACTGAAATATTGCAATTTGAAAGATATATTATTTACTATTTGGCCACAACGCCTCTGTTTTCCAAAGTTTTGGCGCTGTACGCAGACTTTTGTGGATGACTGTATATGCTGTCAACAAGAAGGGAAAGCCAACACCGACGAATTGGACAAAACGTCACAGTGGGCAGCTATAACTTCAAGGTAGTAAGGGACTTTGTCTACCTTGGCTCTGCTATAAACTCTGAGAATAACATCTGCGCAAAAATCAAGCGAAGAATAACTCTTGCCAATCGCTGTTTTTTTGGGCTTATAAGGCAATTCAACAGTAAAGCCCTATCTCGAACAACTAAGGAGACTGTATAAGACCTTGATCATCCCAGTCCTGCTTTACGGCGCTGAAACATGGACTTTATTAAAAGAGGATGAAGATATCCTTGGTCGCTTCGAGAGAAAAATTCTTCGTAAGATTTTCGGTCCCGTTTGCGTTGACGGGTTTTGGATTATAAGATTCAATCACGAACTATACGAGCTGTGCAGTGACATCGACCTACTCACTAGACTGAGCATTGGACGTCTGAGATGGCTGGGACATGTAGAGCGAATGGACACCAACGCCCCGGCCCGCAGAGTCTTTGAATCTAATCCCCAGGGACGACGCAGTAGAGGGAATCATCGCCGTAGGAAGCGCGCTCAAGTTCAAGGGGATCTCGACCGACTTGGAGTGCGCAACTGGAGACCGCTAAATGGAGAGGCCGAGCTAAATGGAGAGGCTTGTTGTTTGAGGCCCAGGTTCACCCCGAACTGTAGCGCCACCTAAGTAAGTAAGTAAGTAAGTAACAGATCCACTTGCATTTTTTTTTTCACCCAAACTCAACCAAAGAGGAGGAGACTGTCCAAACGGTTGGTAACAATAAAACTCAGACTTTCTAAGAATGCAAGTCAACTTTACTGTTTTTTTTTTTTTGTATAAAAGACGATTTAGTGTCTTCCCTTCCTTTTTTATTGTGTCCGCCGTTACGGTGCTGCTGACGGGGTCCAGGTGTAACCTTTTGGTACAGCGGAGTAACCGGAGAGTTCTAACTCAGATTCTGAGCCTTCGACATGTCACTGAAAGGAGAAATAAGTTAACGAATCTGAATGATGGATTTATGAAAAAAAAAACTAACTATTGATCTGCAGCTCCAGTGGACATTTCCTGTAAACCCTTGATGATATCCTTAGCCCTGCGACCACTACTCTTTCTGAAACCAGTTCTCTCATACTTGGGCAGCCAGTGTTCTGGATCTGGTGGCAGTTCAGCGTTGTAATTCTTCTGCAACTTACCCTTCCTCTTGCGATTGGTTTTCTTTTTCTCCTGCACATCTCCTGGCGTGCTTGGTGATCGTTCGATCTTGGCATCGGCAGACTTCTTAGCCGCCTTGTCGCCTCCTCTGTGTTACCCCTGACCACGGCAATGGCTACACCGACAATTTTCTAATTTGATGGAGCAGAAACTCTGGCCTTTCACCTTGAGCGTGAGAAATTCAATGCACTGTGGACTGAGGAGTGGTTCACCGCTTGTGAAGCGCTTCGCCGTGGGATCCAAAAAGTTTCTGTAATGGAGAGGGAGTTAAGTTTACCATAAATTGCTGCTAATTCCTAGTTAACTCACTTCTTGCTCGTGAAGTTGTGATAGTTCTTTGTGCCCTCGTAGAGTTTCAAAGTCGAGTTGACCTTCTCCAGTATACCGGCGGTGTATTTTTAACTATTATTTTCTAAAATTCTTAATGGAACAGCCGAAAGCATTTACTATAACGAATTTTAGAAAGTAATACTTAAAAATTGGCGGGAATTTTGAACTATTATTTTCTAAAATTCTAAATGGAACAGCCGTAAGCTTTTGCAATAAAGAACTTTAGAAAGTGATGGTTCTTAATGAAACAGCCGAGATCTATTACTATAAAGGTTTTTAGAAAATAATAGTTCAAAATTCGCGCGAATTTTTAACCATTATTTTCTAAAATACTTAATGGAACAGCCGAAAGCTTTTACTATAAAGAATTTTAGAACATAATAGTTCAAAATTCGCCCGAATTTTTAACTATTATTTTCTAAAATTCTTAAAGGAATAGTCCAAAGCTTCTACTAAAAAGAATTTTGGATGATAATAGTTAAAAATTGGCGGGAATTTTGAACTATTATTTTCTAAAATTCTAAACGGAACAGCCGTAAGCTTTTACTATAAAGAACTGTAGAAAATGATAGATCTTAATGAAACAGCCGATATCTATTACTATAAAGGTTTTTAGAAAATAATGGCTCAAAATTCGCGCTAATTTTTAACTATTATTTTCTAAAATACTTAATGGAACAGCCGAAAGCTTTTACTATAAAGAATTTTAGAAAATAATAGTTCAAAATTCGCGCGAATTTTTAACTATTAAGACCAACTGTTGAAATTTGGCTTTATTACACTTTTCGAAAGGGAAATAAGGCCAATTTTTGAAAGTTGGCCTTATTTCACTTGGCCTTATTTCTCGGCACCGTTACAAAACTCATCTCTGCTATTGTGTGTTGAGTAAACTATGTGGTGACCAAAAGAACCGCAACATATTTTTACATAGCGTTTTTTGTTTTTGTTTTTTTAAGAAAGTTAATGCTAATTAATTAATTATTTATCATTTGAAAGAAAATATTGAATTCAAGTACAAAGTGTAAGTAGAAAGAAAATTATAATTAAAGAACAAAATGAAATGGATGCTGCTATTGGTCTGAGTTGAAACGGATTCTCTTCTGACATCCAGTTGCATTCGTCGTAGGCTCAGGCTCTGTTTCGCGGCGTTGAGTTCGATCCTCTTCTTGAGCTTGCAAATCCTCCTGGAGAATGAAAGCAGGCTTTAATCTGTTAATCGAGATTGGTGCTCTTCTTCCTCTGATTAGGACCACAAAGTACTTGTCCTGTCTCTGCAGTACTTTATATAGTCCATCGTAGGGTGAAGCGAAAGACTGGCGTATGTGGTCGTGGCGGACGAAGACGTCAGACGTTTCTCTTTTGAAAACAAATGTAGAACGGTGTCCGTGGCGAGACATTTGTTGTGGTGCCAATTCGTTGAAGTGCTTCTGAAGGATTTGCACTAATTCTGACGCCGGAGTGCTTCGATTTGACGGGTGAAGAAACTCGCCTGGCAGCCGAATAGATTCGCCATAAACGAGTTCAGCTGGCGTTGCTTGGAGATCCTCTTTAAAAGTAGCACGGAGTCGAAGAAGCACAACAGGAAGAGCAGAAGACCAGGTATCTCCATGGCACAGTAGCGCAGCTTTCAACTGCCGATGGAAGCGTTCGACTAATCCATTTGATTGCGGATGGTAGGGTGTTGTTCGAAGATGTTTGCAGCCGTGAAGTTTGGTTAGGCTTCTGAATAGGTCGGATTCGAACTGCCTCCCCAAGTCCGAAGTAAGTCGTAATGGAACGCCGAAGCGTGAAATCCAAGATGAGAGCAGCGGATCCGTTCGGCAAAGGAACGGCTTCTGCGAACCGCGTAAACCTGTTAACGATAGTTAGGCACTGGTTAAATCCTTTTGATGGCGCAAAGGTGACGAGATCGATATGGATGTGCCCGAAGCGCTCCGTGGGTGGTTGGAAATTGGCGATTGGCGAGGCAGCATTTTACCCACCTGAAACAATCTCTGTTCATAGAAGGCCAGATAAAACGCTGAGGTATGAGTTTTCTAGTAGCTAGCGAGTGCAGAGAGTCAAAAACCTTTTTTCGACACGGTTGTGGGACGTACGGGCGAATGCTACCAGTAGAGATGTCGCAGTAGAGCTCGACTTGGGGATTGCTAAATACCAAACGAGGAAGTTGAACGCTGGAGTCTTGGTTGTTCAAAAGCTCTTGAAGCTCGGTGTCATGGGATTGTGCGTCGGCTAACTCACTTGGGGATACTGCTTCCTCGACGGCGTCGACGCGAGACAGCGTATCGGCGACTATGTTTTCGGGTCCAGAAACATACCTGATTTCGGTGCTGAACTGCCCGATAAAGTCGAGCCTTCTAAACTGCCATGGTGAAGCACGTTCCGGTCGCTGTTTGAACGCATGAGTCAGTGGTTTGTGGTCCGTATAAATAACCACTTTCAAAAATGTGACGGAAATATCGTACCGCTTCGTAGATTGCGTTCAGTTCCCTGTCATACGTTGAGTGTTTTTGCGCTGATGGGGAAAGCTTGCGGCTGATGAAGGCAAGAGGTTGCCATGCATTGTTACATCGTTGCTGGAGCACCGCTCCGATGGCGTGTTCCGAGGCATCAGTGAAAATCGACCATTCCGCGTTGAGATTTGGATGTGCCAATAACGCGGTCGAAGCGAGGACGTGTTTGCTGTTCCTAAAGGCGTCTTCCAGCGTAGGTGTCCAATTTATGGGTTGGGAGTTGGCTACTTTTGGTCCTTCCAGCTGCTCGTTGAGTGGTGCAAGTATTTCGGCGGCATTTTTAATAAACTTCCTGTAGAAGTTGACGGTGCCAATGAACGCACGAAGCTTTTTTACGATGGTCGGTTTAGAGAAATTCAGGTTAGCGTCAACTTTTTCTGGGAGTGGAAGAATGTCGTTGGAAGATACACGATGTCCCAAAAAAGCCACTCCATTTTTTCCAAAGACCGATTTTGCTAAGTTGATGACAAGTCCTGCGTCCTGTAGTCGTTGAAATAATGTTTTGAGGTGCTCGATGTGCTCTCGCTCGTCCTCAGATGCCACAAGTAGATCATCCATGTAGGCGAATACAAACGTCATAAAAGGGAACTCGAAGAGGCCGAAGGGGGTTATGATGGCCGTCTTCTTGATGTCTGATGGAGCGACGGGGATCTGATTAAATGCCCGAATCAAGTCGATTGTAGAGAACACCTGCTTCCCATGCAAGTTAGCAGTGAAGTCTTCAAGGCAGCGAACAGGGTACGCGTCTGGAATCGTCCTGTCATTGACGCGCCAGTAATCGCCACAAGGACGCCACTCGCCAGACTTCTTGAGGGCGAGGTGCAGAGGTGAGGACCAAGGACTGTCTGAGCGACGTGCAATGCCCAGTTGGATCATTTTGTCGAACTCTGATTTAGCAATCCGAAGTCGATCCGGAGCTAGCCGCCGCGCTTTGCTGGAAACTGGGGGGCCGTTTGTAGTTTTGATGTGGTGGAGAGTGGTATACTGTCCCTTCCTGGTGGCAGCACCCGGTTGTGTGACAGCATGGAACTCTTGAAGTAATGCAGCGTATGGCTGTTCAACGCAGGTTTGGATTGTGCGTACGGATGAAAATTGCGTCTTCCATACTACACCTGCTGTCGAGCGTCCGGTATGTTCGTCGATGATCCGCTGTTGTTTGACGTCCACAAGCAACCCAAAATGGCACAAAAAGTCCGCGCCTATTATCGCTCGGCTGACATTGGCTACGACGAACTGCCACGTGATGGTTTTATGAAGTCCCAGGTCCAGGGGCCTCACTCTGTATTGCTACTCTAAAGTCAAATCATTCGAATTCGCAGAATTGTCACTCTGTAATTCGAATCGCAAATCCAAATTTATGACAATCGAACAAACTTTTGTTGCCAACTTCAATGTCAATTTCTTATCGCAAATCTGGCACTCTATATTGCTAAACGAAATGTCAAAGTAACTCGAATTCGCATCATTTTGTTCTATTGCTATTTGGTTTGCGGATGTTGAGGTAAGCAATTGTGTTTCTTTTAAAATGTAAGTATTTTATGACATAAAAAGTTATCTTTAACTTAAAATACAATGAAAGTAATATACATAAAATAGTTATGTGAAATTACTTGATTAAAACGTGTTTTAGAACATGAGGGCAGTCCACCAAAAATCAAATGTAAATGCTCCACCTTAACTTCTCTTGAAGGTAGCAGTGGATAGAATGAGTAAAGTGGGAAATACACGATACAACTGTTCTACGAACGGTTTCACAGCTTTGGTGTTGTATACGATAATTGTGGCGTATGTATTCATACAACCGACCGTTGTACGGATATCGTACGGTCGCATGGTCTTGACGGTACAATCGCTGTAACATACATAAGCTGTATGGAAATTATATGATGTGTATGTGTAAAATGGCTGAAGAAAATGTCTGGTTGTACGTAAGCCGCATGCAAATTGTATGTGTGTGCTGCATACAACAGTATGCCGATGCCGATACGACGGTTGTATCGTGTATTTCCCACCGAATACTCTCAGTTTCGGGTTAAACCAACCACTGCTATATTTTTCTTTTACTTTTTATCACTTAGCTCCATTATATTCGACCTATTTCTAATTCCCCTAATTCTTTCTCCTTGTGTGTCATCTTGATGAAACCACAATTCGACAGCATCCAGTTCCATTTCTATAACATATATTTAACTTTTTTCGACAAATATAAATAAAACACAAAATTCTTTGGAAGGAAATTTGCTGCAAAGTGACATTTCGGCGTTCGATACTCGAAGCAAGATTCGCACATTTCATAGCCCCAGTTGGCAATACTTCCATTCGATTCTGTTTTCTTACAGAGTGCCGGCTAAGATTAGAATCGCAAAGCACTTTCGCAAAAGTTTGATTTTCGAGTAGCAATACAGAGTGAGGCCCCAGGTGGAGCGCAACTGTACCGTAGGTGTTGATGAGTGAACCGTTGGCAGCAAACAGCTGATACGTAGACGGCGTTCGCGGTTGTTCTGTCTGCCGAAGTTGGTAGATGGAGACCTCGGAACCGGTGTCAATAAGGAACTGATTTTTAAATGTTTTATCGGTGAGAAATAGGCGGGTGTGGAATGCGTGAGAGTCGTGTACCGCCATTAACGGCTCTCGGCGGAGTTTTTCTGAAATTGACAGCCCGGACGGCACGAGCGTGCCTCGGCACCGAATTTATTGTGGTACCAACAAGTATTTAATTGATGTGATACTTGCCTTGGTCGGGATCCGCTTCTGGAAGCAGTGTTGCTTTTGGTACCACGCTGATGACGTCTTGATCGGCCGATAGTTGAGAGAGACGTAGAAACTGCAGCTACTTCAACAGCTAGATCGGAAATTTGCCGATGAATGTCACTCGTTGCCTCCGTAGCCGCAACGCTGGTTTTCGAAAATACCTCTTGGAGCTTGTCAGCAATTTCACCTAAGTCCGCTGTGCACAACGATTTTTGAGCTACTAGACATGCCTGCGTTTGTGCTGGCAAGTGAGATAGCCAACGTGCTTTTGAGACCTCTTCATCGATGTCAGGGACCAGACTCCTCAGGTGACGGAGGTGCTGCGACGGTGTGCGATCTCCCAAGCTCTCTTTGCCAGGAGTTGGATAATTTTTGCTTCCTTAGACTTCGAGAAACGGGAAATTATAGTGCATTTTAGCGTCTGGTACGGGGTTTCAAGCGGCGGGTTTATTATGATGTCTTCTACTTCAGCGGCGGACCGCGTGTCAATCAAGGGAATGGTACGAAAAAATTTGTCGCGCTGATTTATAATGCCACAGTTTGTAAACTGCGCTTCTAGTTGAGCAAACCATAACGCAGGTATTCCGGCACTAAATGGGGGTGCTTTAATGTCGTACGGTAAAGATCGAGTGGTATGATTAGACGACACACGTGGAGCGGGATCAGGCGACACATGTGGAGCGGCATCGTTCGACTGTACCGTTGTGTCTGGCATCTATGCCTCAAAACAAAAGGTGAATGCGGGACGAAAGAAAAAAAAAGGAAAAGAATAAAATGGTCTCGTGAATTGCGCGCAAAAAAAGATATTGCTATCGGGGTCAACTGTATCGGGGTCACCAATTTTAGTGGGTTAATAAGCGATGATTGGTTTCAATCGAATAAATTCTTTATTAAAAAAAACTAAATTAAATTAAAGTTATTACAGCTGCCGAACCGTGGTGCGTTGATGGCGGATAATGACTAACTGACTATCGTCAGTTAATAAGTTACAAAACTCATCTCTGCTATTGTGTGTTGAGTAAATTATGTGGTGACCAAAAGAACCGTAACATATTTTTACATAGCGTTTTTTGTGTGTGGTCACTACATATATGTACTTTCGGGCATCTCTACAAAGACGACCAACTCATAAGGAAGTATGGTATACCCTAAGGCACGCCAAGATAAAATAAAGCCAGAAAGTCAACGCGACACAAACAACAACAAAACACGAATGAGTTTTAAAAAGTCACACTTCCTTCTTACGAGAAAATCCCATAAGTAAGAGAACGTAAGTGGCAGTTGACAGAGTCTGCTCAGTGGTGATAAGTGTACCAATCAAACGTACCTGGAACACACTCTCCTCCGAATTCGGTCACCAAAGTTTTTAGTTTTGGTTTTCGTGCCTTCACCCCAGTGAGTGGGCAACCTGATAAGGGTCCGTTTTGACCACAGCCGGCCCGTCCCTTGATAAGTGTCCCCATTCCTTTGGGACAAATCTTCCAGACCGGCATTTAGCGGAGTTTTACCGCCAACCTTTCCCGCTCCAAGCTTACGCTTGGCTCCCCTTCCTGAGAAGCAGACCGGACCCTGTCCGGACTCGCCGGTCAGCCCGTGCCTTGCACGGACTGATAGTCGGCCCGTGCCTTACACGGACCAGCAGCCGGCCCGGGCCTTGCACGGACACCCAGCCTGCCCGTGCCCTGCACGGACATAGCCAGTCAGCCCGTGCCTTGCACGGACCACCCAGGGGGCCCATGCCTTGCACGGATACCCAGCCTGCCCGTGCCCTGCACGGACATAGCCAGTCAGCCCGTGCCTTGCACGGACACCCACCCTGCACGTGCCCTGCACGGACATAGCCAGTCAGCCCGCGCTTTGCACGGACCAGCAGCCGGGGGGCCCATGCCTTGCACGGACACCCAGCCTGCCCGTGCCCTGCAGGGACATAGCCAGTCAGCCCGTGCCTTGCACGGACACCCAGCCTGCCCGTGCCCTACACGGACAAGCCCCTCCCAGTACCGCGTGTGGACCGCACGCCCTGTCAAGCCGTTCTAAGACACCGCAACCCCAGAGATTGCTGGATCTCACCGTAGCAGTGGATAGAATGAGTAAAGAGGGAAATACACGATACAACTGTTGTACCAACGGTTTGATAGCTTTGGTGTTGTATACAATAGTTGTGTCGTGTGTATCCACACAACCGACCGTTGTACCGATATCG
The DNA here is from genome assembly GCA_945910035.1 of Brachypalpus laphriformis. NCBI lineage: Eukaryota > Metazoa > Arthropoda > Insecta > Diptera > Syrphidae > Brachypalpus > Brachypalpus laphriformis. Next base: position 104,078,579 of record OX246754.1, on the reverse strand, counting down.
TATGGTCGCGTGGTGTTGACTGTACAACCGCTGTCGCATACACAAACTGTATGGAAATTATGTGGTGTGCATGTGTAAAATGGCTAAATGAAATATCTGGTTGTACGTAAGTCGTATGCAAACTGTATGTGTGCGCTGTTTACAACAGTATGCCGATGTCGGTACAACACAAGTCGATACGACGGTTGTATCGTGTATTTCCCACTTAATACTCTCAGTTTCGGGTTGAACCAACCACTGCGATATTTTTGTTCTACCTTTTATCACTTAGCTCCATTATATTCGACCTATCTCTAATTCGTCTTTCTCCTTGTATGTGCTTCAAAGTGACATTTCAACGTTCGATACTCGAAGCCAGATTCGCATATTTCATAGCCCCAGTTGGCAATACAGTCAACTCCGCTTATCTGAACTACGTTTTACTGAAAAAAACGTTTAACTGAAATACAAAAGTTATCACGGAGCATTTTTTCACAATCTTCATACAAATTACTCCGCTTAACTAAAATCCGCTTAACTGAAAGACCTGGTTAACTGAAAAAAACTTTTACAACAGAAACTATTAATGTATACTCAAACTACTCCGCATAACTGAAATCAAATAACTGAATGCGCCCATTCCTAAAATGGTTTCGTTTTTCCTTTCTTTAGCGTATAAACCAAATTTTCCACCAAATTTATCTTTCAGTTTTGACACCACAATATCAGTTCGTAGTCGGCTTTGGAGGAAAAAATTATGTTAAATGTTTTTTTTTTTAATAAAATATTGACATTATTAAAAATGATGTTGGTATTTGCTCCGGTTAAATGACTTTTTTTTTCAGTTATCCGAAGTTCGCTTAAGAGAAAGTAATTGTGGCAAATGGTGTTTCAGTTAAGCAGAGTCGGCTGTACTTCCATTCGATTCTGTTTTCTTACAGAGTGCCGGCTAAGATTAGAATCGTAAAGCACTTTCGCAAAAATTAGACTTTCGCGAAGCAATACAGAGTGAGGCCCCAGTTAAAACTCATATTTGCGTTTTCGACTAGTTGACTTTTGCAGTTTGCGTTTAAGATCATACTGCAATTGCATTTTTGTGGCGATGACGTTTTGGAAAATGGTCATGATCTCTTCTTTGAACATGGCAATATGCAATAAAATAACATCCGTTATTAATTAATAACAAATATATTTTATTAAACTTTAAATTTACTTTCACAAGAAAAAAATTAAATTGAAATTCGATTTCAATCCAATTTCACTCGAAATGCAGAAGCGGGGCGAATAACGTTGTTAAAATAATGCAGAAAAAACTGCTTAGCAAGTACGAGATAGACAACAGTTACTGGTAGAAGACAATGGTGTTGTTGTCGTAGGTGTCGGTGACATCGTGTTCTTTTATTTATATCCTCAAATCCGCTCCATAGGACGAATAAGGGCCGTTGTGTTCTTGGGAAGATACTCAAATCTTACATTTTCAGACAGCTCACCTAAATTAACAACATGCCCGGAGCATTATCCAAAATGAATGTTTTAGAAAATAGGAAGCCCAGAACGAAAATTTGTTTCATTTCAGAAAAATTGGAGGCGGAAGTCTTTCTTGTTTGAAAAAACAAAATGACGTATTAAAAAATGCCGAAATAGAAGTTAAAGCTATGTGGAAAAATAAAAACAAAAAAGTCGACTCTTATAGTGCTGTAGTCGAACTGGATGTTATCAGTTTTAATGAAATTGTGAAGGTCGGTAAGCTGAGTGTGGGGATAAGTGTGAGGTATCAGAATCAATTTATGTTAAAAGGTTAACCCCTTGCATTAGGTTGAATCCTAGACCAAGTGTCTAGGCTTTTAGAACTGCAGTGTATAGTAACGCGGAGCCAAATTGGAAAAAAGTATAAAATGGTTCGTAACATGTTTAAGAGGAAAATTATGGAAGCGAAGAATAAATATATAGTCTCCCAAATTGAAGTTAATAGTTGTAATCAAGAAAAAGTGTGGACAGTACTTAAATCTTTGATAATACTCGTAAAAATGAAAAAAGGTAGTGAAATTCCATGTGTAAAATTTGGTCAGCATTCGTTAAATGATCCAACACAGATAGCAAATGGTTTAAATTCATACTTTGTAGACAATGTTCGAGATATTAATAGATCAAATACCATATGTGCATTACATCCAACCAAATATAAATGTGTCTTGTACGTTAAAATTTCGATATTATTATAAAAGGACCTTATGTGAGACTATTTGGAAGTGTAATAAGAAATATGATTTACAACTCAATAGAGATTAAAGGTCTTATACAGATGAAAATATTCAATGCATCCTTACAATCTAGAATTTTCCCTTATAATTGGAAGGAGTCAACTGTTATACCAGTTGTGAAAGTAGTCAACACAGACAATTTTGACGAGTTTCGACCTGTTAATATGCTACCAACACCAAGAATATTGGTTTCTTGTGAAGGACAAGAATAAATACAGAAACAAGAAAAGTATTAACATTCCGAAGTGCAATTTAATTTACAATACCATCGTGTTGCCACATTTTAGTTACTGTTCCACTCTGTTATATGCTAGTCAACAACGAACGAAAGATAGGCTTCAATTGTTGCAAAACAAGGCTATGCGTGTAATCTTGAAGTGCAGTATTTATACTCCAATTCGAATAATGCTCGATACTCTCAAATGGATGAATATTGAGCAGAGGCTATTACTCAGTGCTATGATGTTCATCTATAAAATGAGAAATAATATGCTGCCCGAATATTTAGAATCAAATCTCGTAGGCGTCAGTGATGTTCAGCCGTATAACTTGAGGAATTCGCGCAACTTTAGGCCGAACAGATGTAACAGCAGCAGCGCACACTGTTCATTGAAGGATATGTGATTGATCGCATTTAACAGCTTACCAAATGAAATAAAGTCAGAGACAAGATTTTTAGTATTTAAACAGAAACTTATTTTATTTATTAAAAGCACTTATTAGAGTGCCAAGTGTTAGTGGTTGGTGTTTAATTGGTTATATGCTGTAGAAAATTTAGATATTTATGTGGGATTGAGCCAAACTTACCAAACGACATACTATAGACAAACAACTAGTTACTTAGACACGATAACATACGACGGGAACAATCCGCTAACGAACGGACGAACGACAGCACAGGATACTTAATTAACGGGACGTGTTAGCTTTAGCATATAGTACATAATAACTACATAACAAATAGCAAGATCACCCCATGAGACGACGGACGCCACGAACACACACACACAAGCTGAGCTTCCCTCCCTATTCATTCTTTATTCTTCTTTAGTGCCTTTGATGTAAACGAGCTGGTAGGGTGTTGTTCGAAGATGTTTGCAGCCGTGAAGTTTGGTTAGGCTTCTGAATAGGTCGGATTCGAACTGCCTCCCCAAGTCCGAAGTAAGTCGTAATGGAACGCCGAAGCGTGAAATCCAAGATGAGAGCAGCGCTTCCGCTACCGTTTCGGCGGATCCGTTCGGCAAAGGAACGGCTTCTGCGAACCGCGTAAACCTGTTAACGATAGTTAGGCACTGGTTAAATCCTTTTGATGGCGCAAAGGTGACGAGATCGATATGGATGTGCCCGAAGCGCTCCGTGGGTGGTTGGAAATTGGCGATTGGCGAGGCAGCATTTTACCCACCTGAAACAATCTCTGTTCATAGAAGGCCAGATAAAACGCTGAGGTATGAGTTTTCTAGTAGCTAGCGAGTGCAGAGAGTCAAAAACCTTTTTTCGACACGGTTGTGGGACGTACGGGCGAATGCTACCAGTAGAGATGTCGCAGTAGAGCTCGACTTGGGGATTGCTAAATACCAAACGAGGAAGTTGAATGCTGGAGTCTTGGTTGTTCAAAAGCTCTTGAAGCTCGGTGTCATGGGATTGTGCGTCGGCTAACTCACTTGGGGATACTGCTTCCTCGACGGCGTCGACGCGAGACAGCGTATCGGCGACTATGTTTTCGGGTCCAGAAACATACCTGATTTCGGTGCTGAACTGCCCGATAAAGTCGAGCCTTCTAAACTGCCATGGTGAAGCACGTTCCGGTCGCTGTTTGAACGCATGAGTCAGTGGTTTGTGGTCCGTATAAATAACCACTTTCAAAAATGTGACGGAAATATCGTACCGCTTCGTAGATTGCGTTCAGTTCCCTGTCATACGTTGAGTGTTTTTGCGCTGATGGGGAAAGCTTGCGGCTGATGAAGGCAAGAGGTTGCCATGCATTGTTACATCGTTGCTGGAGCACCGCTCCGATGGCGTGTTCCGAGGCATCAGTGAAAATCGACCATTCCGCGTTGAGATTTGGATGTGCCAATAACGCGGTCGAAGCGAGGACGTGTTTGCTGTTCCTAAAGGCGTCTTCCAGCGTAGGTGTCCAATTTATGGGTTGGGAGTTGGCTACTTTTGGTCCTTCCAGCTGCTCGTTGAGTGGTGCAAGTATTTCGGCGGCATTTTTAATAAACTTCCTGTAGAAGTTGACGGTGCCAATGAACGCACGAAGCTTTTTTACGATGGTCGGTTTAGAGAAATTCAGGTTAGCGTCAACTTTTTCTGGGAGTGGAAGAATGTCGTTGGAAGATACACGATGTCCCAAAAAAGCCACTCCATTTTTTCCAAAGACCGATTTTGCTAAGTTGATGACAAGTCCTGCGTCCTGTAGTCGTTGAAATAATGTTTTGAGGTGCTCGATGTGCTCTCGCTCGTCCTCAGATGCCACAAGTAGATCATCCATGTAGGCGAATACAAACGTCATAAAAGGGAACTCGAAGAGGCCGAAGGGGGTTATGATGGCCGTCTTCTTGATGTCTGATGGAGCGACGGGGATCTGATTAAATGCCCGAATCAAGTCGATTGTAGAGAACACCTGCTTCCCATGCAAGTTAGCAGTGAAGTCTTCAAGGCAGCGAACAGGGTACGCGTCTGGAATCGTCCTGTCATTGACGCGCCAGTAATCGCCACAAGGACGCCACTCGCCAGACTTCTTGAGGGCGAGGTGCAGAGGTGAGGACCAAGGACTGTCTGAGCGACGTGCAATGCCCAGTTGGATCATTTTGTCGAACTCTGATTTAGCAATCCGAAGTCGATCCGGAGCTAGCCGCCGCGCTTTGCTGGAAACTGGGGGGCCGTTTGTAGTTTTGATGTGGTGGAGAGTGGTATACTGTCCCTTCCTGGTGGCAGCACCCGGTTGTGTGACAGCATGGAACTCTTGAAGTAATGCAGCGTATGGCTGTTCAACGCAGGTTTGGATTGTGCGTACGGATGAAAATTGCGTCTTCCATACTACACCTGCTGTCGAGCGTCCGGTATGTTCGTCGATGATCCGCTGTTGTTTGACGTCCACAAGCAACCCAAAATGGCACAAAAAGTCCGCGCCTATTATCGCTCGGCTGACATTGGCTACGACGAACTGCCACGTGATGGTTTTATGAAGTCCCAGGTCCAGGGGCCTCACTCTGTATTGCTACTCTAAAGTCAAATCATTCGAATTCGCAGAATTGTCACTCTGTAATTCGAATCGCAAATCCAAATTTATGACAATCGAACAAACTTTTGTTGCCAACTTCAATGTCAATTTCTTATCGCAAATCTGGCACTCTATATTGCTAAACGAAATGTCAAAGTAACTCGAATTCGCATCATTTTGTTCTATTGCTATTTGGTTTGCGGATGTTGAGGTAAGCAATTGTGTTTCTTTTAAAATGTAAGTATTTTATGACATAAAAAGTTATCTTTAACTTAAAATACAATGAAAGTAATATACATAAAATAGTTATGTGAAATTACTTGATTAAAACGTGTTTTAGAACATGAGGGCAGTCCACCAAAAATCAAATGTAAATGCTCCACCTTAACTTCTCTTGAAGGTAGCAGTGGATAGAATGAGTAAAGTGGGAAATACACGATACAACTGTTCTACGAACGGTTTCACAGCTTTGGTGTTGTATACGATAATTGTGGCGTATGTATTCATACAACCGACCGTTGTACGGATATCGTACGGTCGCATGGTCTTGACGGTACAATCGCTGTAACATACATAAGCTGTATGGAAATTATATGATGTGTATGTGTAAAATGGCTGAAGAAAATGTCTGGTTGTACGTAAGCCGCATGCAAATTGTATGTGTGTGCTGCATACAACAGTATGCCGATGCCGATACGACGGTTGTATCGTGTATTTCCCACCGAATACTCTCAGTTTCGGGTTAAACCAACCACTGCTATATTTTTCTTTTACTTTTTATCACTTAGCTCCATTATATTCGACCTATTTCTAATTCCCCTAATTCTTTCTCCTTGTGTGTCATCTTGATGAAACCACAATTCGACAGCATCCAGTTCCATTTCTATAACATATATTTAACTTTTTTCGACAAATATAAATAAAACACAAAATTCTTTGGAAGGAAATTTGCTGCAAAGTGACATTTCGGCGTTCGATACTCGAAGCAAGATTCGCACATTTCATAGCCCCAGTTGGCAATACTTCCATTCGATTCTGTTTTCTTACAGAGTGCCGGCTAAGATTAGAATCGCAAAGCACTTTCGCAAAAATTTGATTTTCGAGTAGCAATACAGAGTGAGGCCCCAGGTGGAGCGCAACTGTACCGTAGGTGTTGATGAGGGAACCGTTGGCAGCAAACAGCTGATACGTAGACGGCGTTCGCGGTTGTTCTGTCTGCCGAAGTGGGTAGATGGAGACCTCGGAACCGGTGTCAATAAGGAACTGATTTTTAAATGTTTTATCGGTGAGAAATAGGCGGGTGTGGAATGCGTGAGAGTCGTGTACCGCCATTAACGGCTCTCGGCGGAGTTTTTCTGAAATTGACAGCCCGGACGGCACGAGCGTGCCTCGGCACCGAATTTATTGTGGTACCAACAAGTATTTAATTGATGTGATACTTGCCTTGGTCGGGATCCGCTTCTGGAAGCAGTGTTGCTTTTGGTACCACGCTGATGACGTCTTGATCGGCCGATAGTTGAGAGAGACGTAGAAACTGCAGCTACTTCAACAGCTAGATCGGAAATTTGCCGATGAATGTCACTCGTTGCCTCCGTAGCCGCAACGCTGGTTTTCGAAAATACCTCGTGGAGCTTGTCAGCAATTTCACCTAAGTCCGCTGTGCACAACGATTTTTGAGCTACTAGACATGCCTGCGTTTGTGCTGGCAAGTGAGATAGCCAACGTGCTTTTGAGACCTCTTCATCGATGTCAGGGACCAGACTCCTCAGGTGACGGAGGTGCTGCGACGGTGTGCGATCTCCCAAGCTCTCTTTGCCAGGAGTTGGATAATTTTTGCTTCCTTAGACTTCGAGAAACGGGAAATTATAGTGCATTTTAGCGTCTGATACGGGGTTTCAAGCGGCGGGTTTATTATGATGTCTTCTACTTCAGCGGCGGACCGCGTGTCAATCAAGGGAATGGTACGAAAAAATTTGTCGCGCTGATTTATAATGCCACAGTTTGTAAACTGCGCTTCTAGTTGAGCAAACCATAACGCAGGTATTCCGGCACTAAATGGGGGTGCTTTAATGTCGTACGGTAAAGATCGAGTGGTATGATTAGACGACACACGTGGAGCGGGATCAGGCGACACATGTGGAGCGGGATCGTTCGACTGTACCGTTGTGTCTGGCATCTATGCCTCAAAACAAAAGGTGAATGCGGGACGAAAGAAAAAAAAAGGAAAAGAATAAAATGGTCTCGTGAATTGCGCGCAAAAAAAGATATTGCTATCGGGGTCAACTGTATCGGGGTCACCAATTTTAGTGGGTTAATAAGCGATGATTGGTTTCAATCGAATAAATTCTTTATTAAAAAAAACTAAATTAAATTAAAGTTATTACAGCTGCCGAACCGTGGTGCGTTGATGGCGGATAATGACTAACTGACTATCGTCAGTTAATAAGTTACAAAACTCATCTCTGCTATTGTGTGTTGAGTAAATTATGTGGTGACCAAAAGAACCGTAACATATTTTTACATAGCGTTTTTTGTGTGTGGTCACTACATATATGTACTTTCGGGCATCTCTACAAAGACGACCAACTCATAAGGAAGTATGGTATACCCTAAGGCACGCCAAGATAAAATAAAGCCAGAAAGTCAACGCGACACAAACAACAACAAAACACGAATGAGTTTTAAAAAGTCACACTTCCTTCTTACGAGAAAATCCCATAAGTAAGAGAACGTAAGTGGCAGTTGACAGAGTCTGCTCAGTGGTGATAAGTGTACCAATCAAACGTACCTGGAACACACTCTCCTCCGAATTCGGTCACCAAAGTTTTTAGTTTTGGTTTTCGTGCCTTCACCCCAGTGAGTGGGCAACCTGATAAGGGTCCGTTTTGACCACAGCCGGCCCGTCCCTTGATAAGTGTCCCCATTCCTTTGGGACAAATCTTCCAGACCGGCATTTAGCGGAGTTTTACCGCCAACCTTTCCCGCTCCAAGCTTACGCTTGGCTCCCCTTCCTGAGAAGCAGACCGGACCCTGTCCGGACTCGCCGGTCAGCCCGTGCCTTGCACGGACTGATAGTCGGCCCGTGCCTTACACGGACCAGCAGCCGGCCCGGGCCTTGCACGGACACCCAGCCTGCCCGTGCCCTGCACGGACATAGCCAGTCAGCCCGTGCCTTGCACGGACCACCCAGGGGGCCCATGCCTTGCACGGATACCCAGCCTGCCCGTGCCCTGCACGGACATAGCCAGTCAGCCCGTGCCTTGCACGGACACCCACCCTGCACGTGCCCTGCACGGACATAGCCAGTCAGCCCGCGCTTTGCACGGACCAGCAGCCGGGGGGCCCATGCCTTGCACGGACACCCAGCCTGCCCGTGCCCTGCAGGGACATAGCCAGTCAGCCCGTGCCTTGCACGGACACCCAGCCTGCCCGTGCCCTACACGGACAAGCCCCTCCCAGTACCGCGTGTGGACCGCACGCCCTGTCAAGCCGTTCTAAGACACCGCAACCCCAGAGATTGCTGGATCTCACCGTAGCAGTGGATAGAATGAGTAAAGAGGGAAATACACGATACAACTGTTGTACCAACGGTTTGATAGCTTTGGTGTTGTATACAATAGTTGTGTCGTGTGTATCCACACAACCGACCGTTGTACCGATATCGTATGGTCGCGTGGTGTTGACTGTACAACCGCTGTCGCATACACAAACTGTATGGAAATTATGTGGTGTGCATGTGTAAAATGGCTAAATGAAATATCTGGTTGTACGTAAGTCGTATGCAAACTGTATGTGTGCGCTGTTTACAACAGTATGCCGATGTCGGTACAACACAAGTCGATACGACGGTTGTATCGTGTATTTCCCACTTAATACTCTCAGTTTCGGGTTGAACCAACCACTGCGATATTTTTGTTCTACCTTTTATCACTTAGCTCCATTATATTCGACCTATCTCTAATTCGTCTTTCTCCTTGTATGTGCTTCAAAGTGACATTTCAACGTTCGATACTCGAAGCCAGATTCGCATATTTCATAGCCCCAGTTGGCAATACAGTCAACTCCGCTTATCTGAACTACGTTTTACTGAAAAAAACGTTTAACTGAAATACAAAAGTTATCACGGAGCATTTTTTCACAATCTTCATACAAATTACTCCGCTTAACTAAAATCCGCTTAACTGAAAGACCTGGTTAACTGAAAAAAACTTTTACAACAGAAACTATTAATGTATACTCAAACTACTCCGCATAACTGAAATCAAATAACTGAATGCGCCCATTCCTAAAATGGTTTCGTTTTTCCTTTCTTTAGCGTATAAACCAAATTTTCCACCAAATTTATCTTTCAGTTTTGACACCACAATATCAGTTCGTAGTCGGCTTTGGAGGAAAAAATTATGTTAAATGTTTTTTTTTTTAATAAAATATTGACATTATTAAAAATGATGTTGGTATTTGCTCCGGTTAAATGACTTTTTTTTTCAGTTATCCGAAGTTCGCTTAAGAGAAAGTAATTGTGGCAAATGGTGTTTCAGTTAAGCAGAGTCGGCTGTACTTCCATTCGATTCTGTTTTCTTACAGAGTGCCGGCTAAGATTAGAATCGTAAAGCACTTTCGCAAAAATTAGACTTTCGCGAAGCAATACAGAGTGAGGCCCCAGTTAAAACTCATATTTGCGTTTTCGACTAGTTGACTTTTGCAGTTTGCGTTTAAGATCATGCTGCAATTGCATTTTTGTGGCGATGACGTTTTGGAAAATGGTCATGATCTTTTCTTTGAACATGGCAATATGCAATAAAATAACATCCGTTATTAATTAATAACAAATATATTTTATTAAACTTTAAATTTACTTTCACAAGAAAAAAATTAAATTGAAATTCGATTTCAATCCAATTTCACTCGAAATGCAGAAGCGGGGCGAATAACGTTGTTAAAATAATGCAGAAAAAACTGCTTAGCAAGTACGAGATAGACAACAGTTACTGGTAGAAGACAATGGTGTTGTTGTCGTAGGTGTCGGTGACATCGTGTTCTTTTATTTATATCCTCAAATCCGCTCCATAGGACGAATAAGGGCCGTTGTGTTCTTGGGAAGATACTCAAATCTTACATTTTCAGACAGCTCACCTAAATTAACAGCATGCCCGGAGCATTATCCAAAATGAATGTTTTAGAAAATAGGAAGCCCAGAACGAAAATTTGTTTCATTTCAGAAAAATTGGAGGCGGAAGTCTTTCTTGTTTGAAAAAACAAAATGACGTATTAAAAAATGCCGAAATAGAAGTTAAAGCTATGTGGAAAAATAAAAACAAAAAAGTCGACTCTTATAGTGCTGTAGTCGAACTGGATGTTATCAGTTTTAATGAAATTGTGAAGGTCGGTAAGCTGAGTGTGGGGATAAGTGTGAGGTATCAGAATCAATTTATGTTAAAAGGTTAACCCCTTGCATTAGGTTGAATCCTAGACCAAGTGTCTAGGCTTTTAGAACTGCAGTGTATAGTAACGCGGAGCCAAATTGGAAAAAAGTATAAAATGGTTCGTAACATGTTTAAGAGGAAAATTATGGAAGCGAAGAATAAATATATAGTCTCCCAAATTGAAGTTAATAGTTGTAATCAAGAAAAAGTGTGGACAGTACTTAAATCTTTGATAATACTCGTAAAAATGAAAAAAGGTAGTGAAATTCCATGTGTAAAATTTGGTCAGCATTCGTTAAATGATCCAACACAGATAGCAAATGGTTTAAATTCATACTTTGTAGACAATGTTCGAGATATTAATAGATCAAATACCATATGTGCATTACATCCAACCAAATATAAATGTGTCTTGTACGTTAAAATTTCGATATTATTATAAAAGGACCTTATGTGAGACTATTTGGAAGTGTAATAAGAAATATGATTTACAACTCAATAGAGATTAAAGGTCTTATACAGATGAAAATATTCAATGCATCCTTACAATCTAGAATTTTCCCTTATAATTGGAAGGAGTCAACTGTTATACCAGTTGTGAAAGTAGTCAACACAGACAATTTTGACGAGTTTCGACCTGTTAATATGCTACCAACACCAAGAATATTGGTTTCTTGTGAAGGACAAGAATAAATACAGAAACAAGAAAAGTATTAACATTCCGAAGTGCAATTTAATTTACAATACCATCGTGTTGCCACATTTTAGTTACTGTTCCACTCTGTTATATGCTAGTCAACAACGAACGAAAGATAGGCTTCAATTGTTGCAAAACAAGGCTATGCGTGTAATCTTGAAGTGCAGTATTTATACTCCAATTCGAATAATGCTCGATACTCTCAAATGGATGAATATTGAGCAGAGGCTATTACTCAGTGCTATGATGTTCATCTATAAAATGAGAAATAATATGCTGCCCGAATATTTAGAATCAAATCTCGTAGGCGTCAGTGATGTTCAGCCGTATAACTTGAGGAATTCGCGCAACCTTAGGCCGAACAGATGTAACAGCAGCAGCGCACACTGTTCATTGAAGGATATGTGATTGATCGCATTTAACAGCTTACCAAATGAAATAAAGTCAGAGACAAGATTTTTAGTATTTAAACAGAAACTTATTTTATTTATTAAAAGCACTTATTAGAGTGCCAAGTGTTAGTGGTTGGTGTTTAATTGATTATATGCTGTAGAAAATTTAGATATTTATGTGGGATTGAGCCAAACTTACCAAACGACATACTATAGACAAACAACTAGTTACTTAGACACGATAACATACGACGGGAACAATCCGCTAACGAACGGACGAACGACAGCACAGGATACTTAATTAACGGGACGTGTTAGCTTTAGCATATAGTACATAATAACTACATAACAAATAGCAAGATCACCCCATGAGACGACGGACGCCACGAACACACACACACAAGCTGAGCTTCCCTCCCTATTCATTCTTTATTCTTCTTTAGTGCCTTTGATGTAAACGAGCAGTCGTAAGGAAGTTTAGTTTATTCCTGGCCACCGACGCAAGGGCATCAACGCACGCGATCATCATTAATTAAATTAATTTAAATATACAATAAATCGCTTAGTATCGGAAGTTATACCGCCTTTTTATTTGAAAGTCGGGGAAAATCAAATCCCACATCTGGGGGCTCATCCGGGATTTAGTTTACTTTCGCAGTTAAAAAGTTAGACAACACCTGAAGTGAGAAAAAAAGTATCTGGGACAAGAAAAAGGAGATTAAACACTGAGTTTAAGAACTGAAAAAAAAAAAAAAAAAAAAAATAATAAAGGGCATCAAATAATAAGCGGTCGACACACCAAAAAAAAAAAACAACAAACATAGAAAGTGTTCCAGTGAGTGTTTTTTTTAAGTTTTGTTCTCTGTATGCGCAACCACTAAGTTCGCTGCAGAAGGAAAAAGAAAAAAGAAAAAAAGAAGAAGTTTGTGGTGAAAAGTCGTCGTATTTGCATGCTCCATCGTTAAGGAAAAGCAACGCTGACTTGGAAACTAGAATTGCCGTGACCAGTTGAAGCGGAGTAGCAGTAGCAGAATAGGATAAAGCGCGTCGGTTGGCCAAGTAGGTACATATTAAATTGTTTTTTCTTGACTGCTTTGCTAGTAGGTTAGTTTTTTATTATAAATTTTCTTGCGTTTAATTGATAAAATTAAAGAACAGTAATATAGTAAATGGTGGGCAAAATCGCATCATCACCTCCTCGCGGTGCCCGCTGGATAGCTATCTGATAGTCAACTAACGATGAGCGTGCTGAGTCTGACGATATATGTGCAGCTGAATACTCAGACCTGCGTCAGCACATCTGGATGAACTTCAGCGCGCATATGTCTAACCGGACGAGGCATCTCTTGTTGACCTGATTGGCTGAAATATGCGTCTCAGAAGTCTAGCAAGAGCTCCTCAGAAGGAGGACGTGCGGCAGATGAATTCTCTCGATGGAATCAACGGTGACGTCTACAGACCAGCGGATACCTTACCGGAGCTACTTCAACATACTTGGAGCTGAGGTCTGTAAGGATTTTCAATATTACGTCAGGGCAATGAAAAAGAGATAGTGGCGGATGAACCCTTAATGGGCCAACGGCAGCGCTCATATCCCCGAAGTGGGTTACTGACATCCGTGTATCCGGCCTCTTGTCCTTCTTCCTTTTTTTGGACCGGCCTCTTGTCCTAGGGGTACAAAAAAAAAAGGATCTGGCCCTCCAGGTTGGGGGTTGTGCCGTCGGGTTAACTTCCCTACCACGTAAAAAACCTTTGGTTACGAAGCAACCAAAACAGCCTGTAATACGGGTGATTTTACTGTTCACGACCCATGCAAACGTAAAAAGGACAACGATCTTCGTGTCTGCACGAGGAATGTTAGATCCCTCTGCAAACCACGTGCAGCCGAACAACTTGCGGAGGCCTTAGAGTGTTTCAAAGCAGACATTACCGCCATCATAGAAGTGCGATGGGATGGGCCGGGCAAAAGGAAGATGAAAAACTGCGACATCTACTACGGCGACTGCTACAGACAACAAGGACGCCCCTCACGAGGAGAAGGATGACGCGTCAAAGGATGACTTCTACCAGCTCTTGGACAGAACGTATGAGCAATGCCCTAGCCACGACGTTAAAATTATCCTAGGCGACTTTAACGCAAAGCTAGGAAGAGAGGACGTCTTTAATAGCGTGGTCGGAAAGCACAGCCTGCACGACATCACATCCGGCAACGGACTCAGGCTAATCGACTTTGCGGCGGGGCGAAACTTTATCGTAGCTAGTACGCACAAAGTACGTTCACAAAGGAACATGACTCTCCTTTGATCGAAAAATCGTCAACCAAATCGATCACATCGACGCAAGGCACTCTTCCAGTATTCTGAGTGTCCGGACTTTCCGAGGAGCCAACGTGGACTCGGATTACTACCTAGTTGTAGCCAAGGTACGGATGCGGATATCCGCAACGGAGCGAAATCAACGAAATACTGTGAGGAAATTTGATGTCGGGCGGCTACAATCGCAAGAGACCGCCAGAACCTTTGCCAATCGAGTTTCTTCTAATCTTAATCTAACTCCTATGCCGTCAGCAGCAAATGCGGAAGACCAGTGGCAGCGTTGCCAACAAGCCACCAGAGATGCCGCCTCTGATGTGCTGGGTTTTTTCGGCCACCACAACGAAACCCCTGGTTTGATGAGGAATGCCGGCAAGCACATGCAGCTAAACTCCGCCCTCCGTATACCGAGTATGGCGTATACAAAAAACATGCAACGAACAAAACAAAAGATTTTAATACCCCAGGTGGCAGTCCAGGTAAACTGGAAAATCCACCCTTTTCGGAGGTCGGCTCTACGGATTCTGGGAAGAGCCATTTATTGCACCTGATAAATCCCTTCTCAAGAAGTACAAGGGTATCTCGATCTCCACCAACAAGATCGAACGTCTCCGGAAAAAGAAGTCCGTCGGAAGCGCAAACGCGTGAAAAACGGGACTCAGCGAAATCTAAAAGCATTGAGGAGAAAAACGACGTACTCCGCATCAAGCTTAGCGAAATGGAGCTACTCTATCGTGAGCTTAAGAAAGAGGAAGATTTACTCAGGCAAGAAAATAATGCCTTAAAAAACACGTACATACAAAAAGAAAATACAGTTAGCCCACATCGCTCACCTAGCCGCGAATACCAGACGGATGAAGAAGAGCTAACACGGGAAACGAATTGGGTCGAAAAGAAACGACCTAGCAAAAAACGCAAAGCTGGTTCCTCACCGGAAGTCGAGCCACAAATAGATGAAAAGCGCAAGGAGATGCAAGAAAAGAAACAACAACCAAAATTACGTCCTCTGCCACCGATAAACGTCGTTGGAATTACGGACTATAATAAGTTGCATTGCCTCCTTAAAGGAACTCTGGCATCGAACTTTAACGTGACATCTCTGCGAAACAATACGTGGAAAATCAATGTCGATGATGCCGACGGTTACCGATCAGTATCTAAAAAAATTAATGCTGAAAAGATTCAGTGGTATACTTATGAAAATAAGTTAGAAAGACCACTGCGTGTTGTGGCAAGGGGACTCCACCCCTTGTGCACTAAAGAAGATGTAATGCACGACCTTCAAGATAAAGGCTTTAAAATTCTTGATGCCGTCAATATTATCAAGAAGGAGAAGCAACAGTCGGAGGGAGATCATGAAAAATTGGTAAAGCGCGGACTTCCACTATTCATGCTTAGTTTTGATAAAGACGAAAATAAAGATTTATATATGGTATCAAGACTATTCTAAACATCGTGGTCAAAATCGAACCTATGCGTAAGAGCTCCAGATCGATCCCGCAGTGTAGGCGCTGTCAAGGCTTCAATCATACGCAGACTTACTGCCAGAAAGAGCCGCGATGCGTTAAATGCACAGGCAAACATCTCTCGGAAGAGTGTCACCTAAATAAGCAAACACCAGCCACCTGTACAAACTGCAAAGGAAAACATCCTGCGAACTATCGAGGTTGCGAAGTGGCGAAAGAGCTTTAAAAACGCCGCGATACGCTAAACAATTCGATGCGTCCGAATATGAAACCAATCAAGAACAGACCCAACAGCTACGAAAAAAGCAGCGAAAGATAGAAAGTCCGTTAATATTGACTTAAGATCGGTTAATGATAAAAAATCCGAAAGTAACAGAGATAAGGTGACAGAAGCAAAATCTCCGTATATTGGCGTGCAGTCTTATGCTCAAGCGGCGAAGACAGTTAAGGATACGTACACGACCGACAACTCACGGGAGATCAAAGCAAGAAACCGTCCAAACTTTAATGTAAAGACTCCTACTCAAGTTGCGACATTGAAAAATGGTGATAGAAGTAGTTCAGAAGATCATGTAGCCAATGTTTTTGCCCTAATTCTTGCGAAACTTGAAGAGCAATGCAAAACAAATAAACTAATTTTCGAGAGACTAGTTGCACTAGAAAACAACATTTATAACACGCGCACTTCAACCAGAATATGAAAAAAACGCTTAAAATTCTTACTTGGAACGCTAACGGGCTCATACAAAGACTCGACGAGCTAGAAATATTTATACGAGAAAAAGATATATATATGGTATATGCTTAGTCTGTGAAACTTATCTGACAAAGCAATCTAATATTAAGATAAGGGGATATAGCGTGTATCACGCCTTTCACCCATCGGAAAGAGCCATAGGCGGATCATCTTTGTTTATAAAAGAATCTATCGAACACTCAGCGGAAGTAAATATTGAATTAGAAGCAATGCAAGTGAGCACGGTACGCGTTAGAAATAGACATTTTGCCTTCAACATTTCGTCTATATATTGTCCACTGCGATGTAAACTTGGAGAAAGTGATTTCACAAACATCTTCAACTTCCTTAAACCAAATTTTATTATTGGTGGTGACTTCAACGCGAAACACCCCTTCTGGGGCTCAAGGTACGAAAGGTAGAAAGCTTTATAATGCGGGTATGCAATTCAGTTGTGATTTTTACTCGACGGGTAAACCAACATATTGGCCGACTGATAGAAATAAGATACCAGATCTGATTGATTTCTTTGTTGCTAAAGGAATATCTGGCAACTGTATAAAAGTTGAGGAAAGCTTTGATCTCTCCTCTGATAATTCTCCAATCATTATGACGATAAGCGAAGCTCTGATTAAAGTACTACCGGCCAGATTAACCGGCGCGAAAACTAATTGGGATGGCTTTAAAAAATATATTGAAGCAAATATTGAGCTCAGCGTATCACTTGAAACACCCTATGAACTTGAAGTTTATGTTGATCGCTTCGTCGAAATCCTACAGGATGCCGCGTGGAAGAATACTCTCAAACCAAAGAGAACCCCGGCCAGTTACATTCAAACTTATCCACAGGAAATAAAAGAGATGATTAAGGAGAAGAGAAAAGCGCGTAAAAGATGGCAACAAACTCGGGCACCGCAACATAAAGCACATCTTAACCGTTTGTGCAACTCACTAAAAAGATCTATTAAAGACCATAAGAATAATGAAATACAAACTTACCTAGAAAGCTTAACGGCAGAAAAAGATTCTTACTATTCGCTTTGGAAGGCTATAAAAGGTATTAAAAAACCTCAAATTCAAGCCGTGCCAATTAGGAAAAATCAAGACGAATGGGCCAGGCATGATAAAGAGAAAGCGCAAGTTTTTGCCGCCCACCTGGAAGAAACTTCAAACCGTTTGATGGACAAGCTCTTATTGAAAATATAAATACGTCATATATAGACAATAGCGTAATAAGAAATGCAACACTTACCGAACTTAAGGAAGAAATAAAGAAACTTAAACCTAAAAAAGCTCCTGGATACGACCTAATTACGGGAGTGGTTCTTAAAGCACTACCAAGAAAAGCTCTAATTAAGCTTCTGTTCATTATAAACGCCGCGATTAGACTAGAATATGTTCCCAGTCAATGGAAAGTCGCCGAAGTTATAATGGTCCTTAAGCCTGGAAAACCGCCGAATGAAAAAAAGTCTTATAGACCGATTTCGCTTCTTCCAATTATATCCAAAGTGTTCGAGAGAATATTGGTTAGGCGAATACAGCCGGTAATAGAAGAAGGGCATCTCATCCCAGATCATCAATTCGGATTCAGAAGTAAGCATTCTACAGTTGAACAAGTACATCGAATAACACATGTAATCGAAAAATCACTTGAAGAATAAAAGATTTGTTCAAGCGTATTCCTTGACGTTTCTCAAGCCTTTGACAAGGTCTGGCATGAAGGCTTAAAGTTTAAATTACGACAAGTTCTGCCAGAGCACCTATATAATATTTTGAAGAACTACCTTACGAATAGGCTATTCCGCGTCAAATGTCGAAACGAATATTCTGATTTTAAGGAAATAATGGCTGGGGTGCCGCAAGGAAGCGTTCTTGTTCCAGTCTTATATCTATTATATACTCGTGATATACCGCAAGTAGAAGACACTGAGCTAGCTACATTTGCCGACGACACTGCTATCTTGACAGTAGGTAAAACGGTCTAAGATACTACAGAAAAACTGCAAGAAGCTTTGGATAGAGTAAATGAATGGACAAAGGTTTGGCGAATAGCACTTAGCGAGACCAAATCTGTTCATGTAAATTTTACTTATAAGAAAATAAATAATTTGCCGATTTTTTCAAACTCGGTTCAAATTTGGTTTGCAAACGAGGCTAAGTATCTTGGAATGACACTTGATACAAAGCTGAAATGGAAAACGCACGTAAAGAAAAAACGCAAAGAATTAGATAATAAATATAGAGAAATGTATTGGTTACTTGGAAAATATTCCAAGCTTAATATATATAATAAACTGCTTTTATATAAGCAGGTGCTAAAGCCTGTATGGACATATGGTATACAACTCTGGGGTTGTACCAAAATAAGTAATATTAAAATTTTACAAACTTTTGAGAACAAAGTGCTAAGAGGTATTGTTAATGCGCCATGGTATATCCGAAATAGCGATATCCACAGAGATCTTTGCATTAAAACAATCGAAGACGAAATCAAAAACTACGCGAGGAAGCATAAAAGTCGACTAGAAAGTCACGCTAATATAACAGTCCTCCAAATTTTGGATGAAAGAAATTTACTTCGCCGTCTACAAAGAATCAAACCTTTAGACTTAGCGCGTTAAGTAACCGCGTCTGAACTGCGGAGCTAACAGGAACTTCTAATAGGAAGGTACCTGCAAAATGTCATTATTTCGCGAAACGAAAACTACTTGATAAGTCGAATAGGTACTCAGTTGTAGTAAAAATAAAAAGCAAGTCTGTTTTGAAGGGAGGTTTTTTAGTGGATAAGAATCCCACACTACTATGAGCACGCGCTGTCGATCCTCATAGTGTCTTGTTGAAGATTTTCACCTACCCTCCAAAAAAAAAAAAAAAAAAAACAGCTAAACAAGAGGCGTACAAAGCGGCGCTGCATAGAAGGACTAGAGCTGCTTGCGAGCTTTACGTGAGCAGAAGAAAAGAGGAACATCGACTTCTCAGAAAGACGAAAAAAGAGCATGAGAAGCGCTCGATCGAGGAGATTGAGAGACTTTATTGCAGGAATGATGTTCGAAAATTTTACCAAAAGGTAAAAAGAACATGCCAGGGCTTCAAAGCCAGAACAGAAGCCCGCAGGGACGAAAATGGTAACATAGTAGTAGAATCGCAGTCGGTGCTGAGGATATGGAAGGAACACTCCTGCAGACTGTTAAATGGCGATTATGACCAATATTCCGCTGTCAGGTAGAATGAGCCATTCAACAGTGACGATGACAGTCAAGATTACCGTCAACCCGATCACAATGATGCGAGGATAGCGATATCTAAACTCAAATCCAACAAAGCTGCTGGAGCCGACGGCCTTGCCGCTGAACAGGAGGAGATGATATGGAAAGGAGCATGCACCAGCTCATCTGTAAAATCTGGTCGGGCGAAAGTACGCCCGTTGAATGGAACCTCAGCATCGTTTGCCCGATCCTGAAGAAAGGAGACCCTCTGAACTGCGCCAATTACAGAGGTATAGGTCTCCTAAATATCGCATATAACATCCTGTCTGGCGTACTATGTGAACGCCTAGAACCGATCGTCAACAACCTGATAGGTCTTTATCAGTGCGGTTTCAGGCCTGGAAAGTCCACCATTGACCAAATATTCACACTACGGCAGATCTTGGAAAAAACCCATGAATATAAAATCGATACGCACCACCTTTTCATCGATTTCAAAGTTACCTATGATAGCGTGCATAGAGACGAGTTATACAGAGCCATGTCTAGTCTTGGCATCCCTGCCAATCTCGTCCGTTTGTGCAGAATGACGATGGAGAACTCTCGCTGCTCCATCAACGTCGGTAAGAACATCACCGAACCATTCGAGGTCAGGAAAGGTCTTAGACAAGGCGGCGCGCTATCATGCGATCTCTTTAACAAAGTACTTGAGAGAATTGTACGAAACTCACAAGCCAACACCGGAGGTACAATCTTCTTCAAGTCTGTGCAACTACTCGCTTATGCCGATGACATTGACATAATCGGAAGAACTCAGCGGGCCGTCAATGGGGCATTTACGAGTATTGAGACCGACGCAGCAAAGATGGGTCTAGCGGTCAATGAAAGCAAAACAAAATATATTCTGCCTACACCCAACATCGGCGTCTTGGACAGAACGCCACAATAGACAGATACAACTTTGAGGTAGTAAAGGATTTTGTCTACCTAGGCTCTATGGTCAGCTCCGCAAATGACATCAGTAGGGAGATCACACGGAGAATTAATCTTGCCAATCGTTGTTTCTATGGGCTAAAACGACAATTGAGTAGCAAAGCCCTATCTCGAACTACTAAGGCAACTCTTTATAAGACTCTAATCATCCCAGTCCTGCTGCATGGCGGAGAGGCATGGGCTTTGACAAAACCGGATGAGGATGCCCTTGGTTATTTCGAGAGAAAAGTTCTTCGAGCGATCTTTGGTCCCGTCTGCATAGACGGTGAGTGGAGGAGAAGGTACAATGCCGAACTATATGGCCTGTACAAGGACATCGACTTAGTCAGAAGAGTTCACATACAGCGACTAAGATGGCTGGATCATTTAGAGCGGATGGAGCCCAACCTTCCCGCTAAGAAAGTCTTCGAATCCACCCCGGACGGACGGCGCAGTAGAGGACGAGCTCGCGGTAGTTGGCGCAAACAAGTGGAGGGGGACCTCAACCAACTTGGCGTGCGGAACGGGAGGAAGCTGGCTCGTTACCGTGCTGGCTGGAGAGGTTTGTTGGTTGAGGCCCAGGTCCACCCCGGACTGTAGCGCCATCTAAGTAAGTAATAAAGTAAATGAGATCAGCAATAAAATCAAAAAAAAAAAAAAAACTGTAACATGGATAGGGAGGAGATTTTTGCGTTAACTGTTGATGGACTGAGAGACAGACTTACGGAACTAGGGCTTGCGACGTCGGGGTTGAAGAACATTCTTCAGGATAGGCTCCTCCAACACTTCGGGCTGTCCAGAGATGTCGAAAACGCGGAGGATAGTAGCGATGATGATACGGTAGTTAGTTCCGCACATGTGCAAGAGCAGAGGGGAGGAATATTTACGCTTCGGGACATTAAGGACTCTTTGCTATCTTTTAATGGTACGGGTTATCCGGATATAGCGACATGGATGCAGGAATTTCAAGCGAACGCCCTGACGGTACGGTGGGATGGCCTCCAAAAGCTGATTTACGGTAAACAACTGTTAACGGGTGCCGCCAAACTTTTTGTTCGCAGTCAGTCGGAACTGACAAGTTGGAAATCGTTGAAAAGGGCACTCATTAGGGAGTTTGGTGCGAAGTTGTTCTCTGCCGAAGTCCACCGTTCGCTAAAGAATCGCAGGAAGAATCCAGCTGAGTCCTTGAGGGAATACCTCTATTCGATGATGGAGATAGGGAAAGCTGTAGCGTTAGACGATGAGAGCCTCATCGAAAACTTTATTGAGGGGATCCCTGACAGTAGGCAAAACAAGACCTCGCTCTACCTAGCAAAAACCGTTAGCGAATTGAAGGACCAGATCAAGGTGTACGAGAGGGTGCGTGGTCCTACTCAGAAGTCACCATACTCAGGAGGGGATCACCAGCCATCACCGAGTAGCCAAATAACGATAGAGCCGGAGAAGAGAATAAGAAGTTGCTTTAAATGTGGAGACGCGTCACATTTAGCCAGAGATTGCCAAAACGAAACATCCACATGTTTCAAATGCGGGAGACCATGCCATCGGGCATTCGAATGTAGAACGAATACACAGGTCAGGGCGGAGAGAAGCAATGTTCAAATGGCAACATCGGGCAACGTTTCTCCTCCTATGTCGGAGGCTAGGATATGTTTCGCCAGCGGGTCTAACCGAGTCTTTAAGACAATTCAGTTAAAGGGTCTCGCGGTGTCAGCACTTCTAGATACCGGTAGTGACTTGTGCCTACTTCGGTATGATCTGTTAATACTGTTGTACTATGCACAGTTAAGTCCAGTAAAGAAAAGAATTTCTGGAAACGGTCTTAACCAGGTGATCACAATGGGAAGCTTTTCGGTAGGAGTAGATGTAGATGGGCTGGAGTTGGAAATGTCTTTCCACGTTTTAGCGAAAAGGATATGCAATACTCCGCAAAAATTGGGAATGATATCCTTAGCCAGGTAGACTTAGCCGTCACAGCAGGTGGAGCAGAGTTCAGGCGGAAACCTAGCGACGAAGAACGAGAGAGCGAGAAAGTCGGGCTTGACGAAAAGGGTAAAGTTGATGGGGGCGAAAGCCTTGCTGGCACTGGTAAAGCCAGTGTAGGATTGGACAACCAGAGGGTGGCAGTAAGTGTAAGTGTAAGTGTTGGTGATGACGACCAGACGGTACTAGCGAAAGTTGAATTCATGTGTAAACAAGACAGGCAGGATTCGGCAGAAGATGTTGCGTTCCAGGACGGAGTTAAAGTGGATGCCGTTGGCGGCGCAGTAGCAGACGAAGGAGTTAAGGGGGACAAGAGTGTCCTTGCGGAACACGCAGTCCGCATTGAGTTGGGCAGAAGCCGTGAGTACACTGCTGGTTGTGGCAAAAGTGGCCGTGAATCAGAAGTACTCGAAGTAGTCGGAAGCAAATTGGGCGAAAGCCGTGGGTACACTGCTGGTTGTGATGAAGATGATCATGAACCAGAAGTACTCGAGTTGGTCGAAGAATTTGGTAGAATATGCTTGTCTGCGGTAGAGGAACCGTTCAGCATGGAGCCAGGCCTGGAGTTAAGTCATCTGGATATAGGCACCAGAGAGAGGTTGCTGCGTATCACCAGAGAGTACACTCCGGTCGGTGGGGTGCCATCGCCTGTTGTTATGAACTCAATCCTTAAGGATAATGTCCCAGTCCTTCAAAGACCAAGAAGGATGGCGTCCGCTTATCAAGTTATAGTGCGTGAACAAGTGAGACAATGGCTGGGAGAAAGGATCATACAACCAAGTTGTTCCGAGTATGTGTCGCCAGTTGTTCTGGTTGCGAAGAAGAACGGATTCAAGAGGTTGTGCCTATTAGCAGTGGACGATTTAGTCATTCCATCGAAGGATGAAGAGGAGGGCATCGGGAGATTAATGATGGTACTTGAAGTAGCAGCAAGATATGGTACACGTACAAAAGGCAAGAAATTGAAAGCTATGGATAAATTACTGGTTCCAGTTGACAAGAAAACGCTTCAACGTTTCTAAGGCTTAACATTCGGTAATCCAAGGGGAATGATCTCGGACAGAAAAACGGCTTTCACATCGAAAGAATTTAGAGACTACTATACGGAAGAAGGCATACAACACCCGGTCATCGCCACAGGAGTGCCCAGGGGCAACGGGCAAGTTGAAAGGATCCACAGGATAGTCATCCCACTGCTCACTAAAGCTTGTGTAGGTGACTTGCGAAGCTGGTACAAGCATGTCGACAAGGTGCAACAAATCCTGAACAACACTCCTCCAAGAAGCACCAAGAAAACTCCATTTCGAATTCTAACAGAGACAGAAATGCGCGTCCCGGACTGTCCAGATCTCCGTGAATTGCTCGATGAAGAAGCCGTAAATGAAGTCGACGATGAGCGAGACAAGATGCGAGAAGAGGTATGTGAAAACATCTTGAGGATTCAGCAAGAGAACAAAAGGACCTATGATAAAGCAAGAGTTCCCGAATAGGAGTACCATGTTAACGAACTAGTAGCCATCAAACGAACGCAATTCGGTACAGGCATGAAATTGAGGCCAAGGTTCTTGGGGCCTTATAAAGTTGTTATAAGGCTACACCATGGTCGGTACGAGGTGGAAAATGTAGGCAATACCTAGAGCCCGACTAACACCAACACTGTAGCAGAACATATGAAAAAGTGGAATCACTCATCCGAGGGCGTATGAGGCGTCAGGACAGCCGAATGTGGGATTGAGCCAAACTAACCAAACGACATACTATAGACAACCAACTAGTTACTTAGACACGATAACATACGACGGGAACAATCCGCTAACGAACGGACGAACGACAGCACACGATACTTAACCAACGGGACGTGTTAGCTTTAGCACATAGTACATAATAACCACATGACAAACAGCAAGATCACCCCATGAGACGACGGACGCCACGAGCTTCCCTCCCTATTCATTCTTTATTCTTCTTTAGTGCCTTTGATGTAAACGAGCGGTCGTTAGGAAGTTTAGTTTTTTCCTGGCCACCGACGCAAGGGCATCAACGCACGCGATCATCATTAATTTAATTAATTTAAATATACAATAAATCGCCTAGTATCGGAAGTAATACCGCATTCGCCTTTTTATTTGAAAGTCGGGGAAAATCAAATCCCACATTTATGTATTGCATATTGAACTAATTTTTTAATTGTATCTTTTTACTTATTTTTGTTCATCCGTTTTTTTGTTTACCATTTGTATTTATATTGTAGCATGTACTCACAGTACTGCATGGTTTGTGTACCAAACTAAAACACTGTGTTCTAAACTGTAGCAACGCGAAACCTGCTAGCAGCAAATATTCCCACCTAACTGGATGTGCTAATGTTTCACAATTGTTCCACACAATATCCCAATTGTTCCACGATCATCAATTCACCCCGAGAAATACCTAGCATGCTCTAGAACCTCTTGCAATTTTGTATAAATACACCGACCACAACCACTGTCGGTACAATTGGTAATAAGGTGAATACAGCGATTAAAAGGAGAAACTCGACTAGCGGTGAAAATAAGCGACATTGTGATTGAAAGTAAATCTGTGTAAACAGTTTAATTTGGAAATAAATAAAGAATAAAGTGATTGAATATTGTGTCAAAGCAAAGTTGGTGATTGATAATAAAAAAATGCTTAAAATACACAAAAGACTGTTTTGTTTAAACGAATCCCAGCAAGAATATCACAATATTATCAAAATTGTTATTTGGGAAGATCGTAAAACTAATAAAATTATTCATGTGAGCTATAGAACCAGGACTATGCTCCATCAGAGCCTAATCCACTGGTTGAGAAATTTACCTTGGATAGGTGAAGATAGCTGAGATTTAAGCTCTCTGCCGAGATGTGAATAACTCTCTATGCAAAATAAGCAAGACTTTATTGCTGACATTATTCTTTTCCAGGAAGTGCAAATTTTTGCACTTATCCGTAAGTCCACATTTTTTCACTTATATGTACTTACTTAGTGAGGTGCACCGTATTTACTAAGGGTGGGTATAAATAAAACGAACTAGTTAAAAAAAACAGTTTTTCACCTCGCAATGACGTTACCGCTTTTTTTCCAAAAAAACAGTTCGTATAGTAACTGCATTTATCTCCTATGCGCATTTAAAATTCAATAAAAAAAAAAACGAAAAGCAAACTGAAAAAATAACCAAACAAAGAATACACAAAATTCAACACAGTCATGCGAACGGATATTTCTGTTGCCCACACAAGAAAAACGCATAAAGGAGAAAACGAATAACATGATCCCACCCCTGATACATACGAGTATACAATAATTACGAGTAATTATAAAAATAACTTCTTCACCATCTCGTTATCGTTTTTTTACGTTTTCTCCGTTTTTCGTTTCTACTTCCACCTCTCGTTATCGTTTTTTTCGTTTTTTAACGTTTTCTCCGTTTTTTGTTTAACTACTTCACCCACCCGCTATCGTTTTTTCGTTTTTTGTTTGTTTGCACTAAATGATATGAAAACGCGTTTTCGTTCGTTTTGTGAAAGCAGTTATTTTTTTAACTAGTTATATTTTTTTTAATAACTGTTTCGTTTCGTTAACACAAAAAACAAAAACGACCTACCTACACTCAAAAAAAGAAACTGCATATATTTATATTATTTGGAATTCTTTTATTAAAAAAAAAGTGAAAATTAAAAAAATTAACAAAAACAACTCAACGACAAAAGAATCAGATTACATTTTGAGTCAATTATATAATTGCACATATATATGTATGTACATTTGTACATACGTCCATGTAGATATTATATCCAAAATAACATTCTTAATACATACTACAACTAGTGGGACGCCGCCGCCGTGGCGTAATTGTTTAGTGTGTCGGATCACTGCGCGTGAGGTTCCAAGTTCGAATCCCAGAAAACACCAACAAGTTTTTTCACGGTCCCACCTCTTGCGAACGTCTGACAAATATTCGAGACTATTGTTGTATCGAGAAAGCTTCTCAAAACAAATTGCCCTAAACTGTGAGTCCCTTCCATTCGTGTCAAAAATATAACGTACACAACATGAGTGGTTGCGGGAAGCTATTCCCTGGCACTTAAAAAGCTGTTGCGCCAAATAGGTAGGCAACTCCGCGGTGGGCCTAGAAATAGATGATTGGACCAAGTCCGACATCTCTCCTGGAGCCGTCTAGGTATTCCTCCTGATCAGTTGGAGTCAGTGGCGGAGGATCGAGAAGGATGGAGGCTCCACTTGAGCATCCTATCCCCGCGACCCCCATGAAGGATTACCGGGCAATTGAAAATGTATATAATGTATGTCCTATGTATGTGGTTTTAGGTGTTGCCACTTAATTTTTTATTAATGTAAAAAAATTAAAAATTTGCATTTGCACTTATCCATTTTAAAAACAGTGGAAACCTTTATTCGGGGTTTTGAAAAGTTGTTCACTTATGAGGAATTTGCACTTAAACGTTTTGCACCTATACGAACAAATTTGTATAGAAATCGCGTGAAATGGCTAGGGGCATCTAAAGTTCTTGCTCTTGTGCGGTTTTTCGGGGATATTACGATTTCCGTCGTAACATGTTTTGAAAACGCAGTTTTGTAGATCTCGATGATATAAGAACAAAATATAAAGTACCAAAATTCTCGTTTTTGCCTAGTTTACGATTATGGGTTTGCATAATTATGGGTATGAACAATTTTTGCAATAACAAAATTATTTTTTATTTTTTTTTCCGAGGGTTGGTGAAAAATCTTCCATAGGCACTATGAGAATAGCAAGCGCGTGCTCATAGTAGTGTCAGATTCTTACTGACTAAAAAAACACCACCCTTCGATATAAATTTGTTAGATATCGCAACTAAGTAATAACTTATCAAGCAATTTTTCTATCACGAAATAAAAACGTTAGGCACGTTACTTTCTACTGAAAGATCCGGCATGTTCCGCAATCTAGACGCGGTTTATCATTATCTCGCCAAGTCGAAGGGTTTCGTCCTTTGTAGTCGGCGCAATAAATTGCTCTCATCCAAAATTTGTAGGACTGTATTGTTGACATGCCCGATTAGTCGGTTTCTATGCTTTCTCGCGAAGCTTCTAGTTTCAGCTTCGATTGTCGGAATTCCGAGATCCCTGTGGATATCGTCATTTCTAATATACCACGGTGCTTGGACAATTTCTCTTAGCACTTTATTTTGAAAAGTTTGTAAAATATTGGCATTTGTTCTCTTGGTACAACCCCAAAGTTGTATACCGTAGGTCTACACCGGCTTTAGCAGTTGCTTGTATAAAAGCAGTTTGTTCTCAGTACTGAGCTGGGAATGTTTTCCGAGTAACCAGTACATTTCGCTATATTTGATTTCGAGTCCTTAACGTTTCATTTTCACGTGCGAATTCCATTTCAGTCTTGCGTCGAGTGTCATTTGGCCTCGTTTGCAAAAGGTATTCGGGCCGAGTTTAGGAAAATTGGCAAGTTATTAGTTTTATTGTAAGTGAAATTCACGTGAACAGATTTAGATTCGTTGAGGGCAATCCGCCAGTCCCTCGTCCATTCATTTACTTTATTTACCGCGTTTTGCAGTTTTTCAGTCGGTCCTTCGATTGTTTTACCTACTGCTAGGATAGCAGTGTCATCAGCAAACGTAGCAAGGATAGCGCCATCTTCTTTCGGTATATAACAGATAGAGAAGCGGCCCAAGAACGCTTCCTTGTGGTACGCCAGCTAAAATTTCTGCGAGTATTCGTTTCCATGTCTAACACGGAAGAGTCTATTCCCCAGATATGATACTAAAATATCGTATAAGCATACAGGGAGAACTTGTCGTAGTTTAGATTTCAAGCCATCATGCCACACCTTATCAAAGGCCTGCGAGACGTCAAGAAATACGCTTGAGCAAATCTTTCTTTCTTTAAGTGCTTTCTCGATTACGTTAGTAATTCTATGCACCTGGTCAATCGTCGAATGCTTACTTCTGAATCCAAACCGGTGGTCAGGGATAAGATTATTTTCGTCTATAACCGGTTGGAGACGCCTTAGTAATATCCTCTCGAAAATTTTCGATATGACTGGAAGAGGCGAAATTGGTCTATACGATTTTACCTCATTTGACGGTTGTCCTGGTTTTAAGACCATTATTACTTCCGCAACTTTCCATTGGCTCGGAACGTGTTTTAATCTGAGCGCAGCATTTACAATATAGAGAAGCTTAATCAATGCTTTTCTAGGTAAAACTTTGAGAATTTCTCCGGTGATTAAATCATAGCCAGGAGCTTTCTTAGGTTTTAGAATCTCGATCTCATTTTTGAGTTCCCTTAGCGTTGCACTTGTGGGTTTAAATTGCCAGATGGTTAATCCGGCCTATTGATGTTATCGTAAACCACTTGACTATCTTACGGTTTAAAGGTTTCTTCCAGGTGGGCCGCAAAGACGTCCGCTTTTTCTTTATCTTCCCTTGCCCATTCATTTTGATTTAATTTAATTGGCGGCGCGGGGACTTTGGGCCTTTTGGTGCCTTTTATGGCTTTCCAAAGTGAATAATTGGAATCTTTTTCGCTGTTAAACTTTCAAGGTAAGAGCCTATTGCACGATTCTTAAAATCCTTAATAGTTTTCTTCAACGAATTGCACAGACGATTCAAGTGTGCTTTATGCTGCGGAGCACGACTCTGTTGCCATTTTTTACGCGCTTTTTGTTTTTCCTTGACCAATTCCTTTATTTCCGGAGGATATCGTAAACCGTATTTGTCCGGCGTTTTCCCTGGAATGGGAGTATTATTCCAAGAGGCGAGCTGTACGATCTCGACGACGCGATCAACTTCAACCTCAAGTTCATAGGGTGTCGTAAGTGGAACGCTCAGTTCAACATTATTTTCAATTTCGTTCCTAAAACCTTCCCAGTTAGTTACTTCCCAGTTACTTACCAGTTAATCTCGCTCGCTCTAGGTTATAGACTAGTTTTTCGCTCAATGTCAAAATAATTGGGGAATGATCAGACGACAGATCAAAACTCTCTTTGACCTTTATGTGGTTGGTAGATATTCCTTTCACAACGAAAAAATCTATCAGATCAGGTATTTTTGAAGTATCAGTTGGCCAGTAAGTTGGTTTACCCGACGAATGGAAATCGCAACTGTACTCCATACCTGCCCCATAGAGCATTCTATCTTTTTTCGAACTGTATCTTGAGCCCCAGAACATGTGTTTCGCATTAAAATCGCGGCCAATAATGAAATTAGGTTTTAGCAATTCAAACATGTTAGTAAAATCACTTTTTTCAAGCGCGGAACGCGGTGGACAGTAGATAGACGAAATTTTAAGAGTACGCTGACTATTTTCAACTCGAATCGTGCAAAGTTGCAAAGTTTCAAGCTCTATCTTTAGGTCTTCCGATTGCTCGATACAGTCTTTAATAAGCAAGGATGATCCGCCTCTCGCTTTTCCCGAAGGGTGACAAGCGTGGTAATCATTATAGCCTTTTATTTTTAAATGCGATTCCGTTTTGATGTGG
The DNA here is from genome assembly GCA_945910035.1 of Brachypalpus laphriformis. NCBI lineage: Eukaryota > Metazoa > Arthropoda > Insecta > Diptera > Syrphidae > Brachypalpus > Brachypalpus laphriformis. The sequence continues at coordinate 104,048,412 of OX246754.1, read as the reverse complement.
GCTTCAGAAATCAAGCAAATATCAATATCTTTTTGGCGCATAAATATTTCCAATTCGTCAAGTTTTTGCAAAAGTCCGTTTGCATTCCAAGTACATATTTTCAACATTCGTTTGTCATTCATATTCTAGTTGAAGTGCGCGTTTTCTGTGAATTATTTTCAAGCTTAACCAGCCTATCGAGAATAATTTTATTTATTTTGCCTTGTTCTTTAAGTTTCGCGAAAATAACTGAGAAAACATGAGAAAAGGGGTCTGTCGAAATTTCAAGGTTTTTTGGTTTTTCGGAAGCTACGGCCTGAGCATAAGACTGCATTGCTGCTGTCCGAGGATCATTACCCGGTGGCTTTTCTAATCTTTGCTTTTCAGTACCGTTTCTTTTAAGAGCAGAGGTCAAGGGCTTTTCTGTTGTCAATCTTTCCCTCACCTTTTTGTGCTCTGAACCCGGTAGTTTTAGTTTGCCTACTTTCTCCGGCGCAATCTTAGGCTTTGGTTTAGTTTGCAATTTTGATTTTATATTTAGTGGCTTAAGGAGCGCATCTCTCCGTTTTTGCAACTCCTTAGCTACTTCACAGCCTCTATAATTTGCCGGGTGCTTTCCCTTACAATTAACACATGTTGCAGAGGTTTCTTTGTTTACTCCACAAACTTGGGAGATGTGATTTCCGGCGCATTTCACACATCGTGGTTCTTTTCGACAATACGTTTGCGTATGATTGAATCCTTGGCATCGTTTGCACTGAGGTATCAATCTTGTATTCTTGCGCATGGGTTCGATTTTGACTACGACATTCAGAATTGTTCTTATTTCGTAAATCTTATCCAAACTCTCAGCTTTATCAAAAGTTAGCATAAAAAGAGGAAGCCCGCGCTTTACCGTCGTTTCCTCGTCTTCCAATTTTTGTTTTTCCCGTTTAATTAAATTTACTGCATCGACGATTTTAAAGTTTTTGTTTTTTCAAATCGTGAACAACATCTTCCTTTAAGCATGAGGCATGAAATCCTCTAGCTACGACTCGTATCGGTCTTTCAGATTTATTTTCGAAAGTATACCACTGAATTTTTTCAGTATTCAGTTCATTAGATATTAAGTGGTAACTGTCTGAGTCCTTTACGTTTACTTTCCATTTGTTGTTGTTGAGCGATGTTACTTCAAACTCGGATAGCAACAGAGGTTCGAGAATAGAATGCAGTTTATTATAGTCCGCAATTCCGATTACGTTTATTGGCGGCGGTGATCGTACCTTAGTTCGTTGATTTTCTTTTACACATGTGTTTATTTTGTCACGCTGTTCGTTATCTTTTCGCTCATTTTGCGTGTTTTCTTGCCTCGTTACCATTTCGGGTGAAGAACCAGCTTTTCGTTTCTTAACTGGTCGTTTTTTAGAATCCAGTTAGTTTCCCGAGCTAGTTCTTCTTCATCCGTTTGATAATCAGTGTTATCGGGGACGTTTGAACTCGCAGCAGACTCATTACGAGGTTTCTTTATATCCTTAAAGGCTTTATTTTCTGCTTTAAGTACATTTAATTCTTGTCTTAGTTCTTCGCAGAGAAGTTCCATTTTACTTAGCCCGGTCCGGAGTTCCATATTTTCGTCCGTAAGGCTTTGAACTTTCGTTGAAGTCCGTTGTTCGTGCGCCGACACTATCGATGTCGCCGGACTTCTAGTTCCGCACGTTTTTATTGTAGATCTTGATGGTGGAGTTCTAACTACCCTGGTACCTTTTTTAAAAGGGTCAGATTAACGCAATAAATGGCTCTCCTCAGAATCCGTAGAGCCGACCTCCGAAGAGGATGGATTTTCCAGTGTACCTGGACTGCCACCTGGGGTATTTATATTTATCTTCTGTTTTGTTCATTGCATACTTTGTATACGCCATACTCGGTATACGGAGGGTGGATTTTAGTCGCCTCTTACGACAGGCATGTCTACCTTGGGTATATTCTAACCCCTACCCGAAGGGGGTAACAAAATGTTGCATAGTTAAAGTAGCACAAAGACACTATTTCTGCGATAAAAGAATGTTGCATAATTTTACGAGTTGTTTTATTTTTATGTACACATGTGCAGCTTTTATGTAAATATGTACATACTGTTTCGCTAGGAAACAGCAATTCTTAAGAGGACTGTATTCGGGCTAAATATTAAAAAAAAAAAACATCGCGACTAAATCCTCAGAGGGGATATTACGGTATTCGGTGGTGTTTTGATGTTTTCTAATAGATCTCGACCCACTGAACAAAAAATAATAAGTAACATTTTTGTTTGTTTTCGAGATATCGAAGTTGGAAAATTGACTTTTGACAACCGATATTTCAATAGCCTTAATACCCGGTGCATTTCGGGTATTAAGTGAATAAAAAAAACGAATTTCAGTGTTGCCAGCCATTGACGATATTTTCTAATAGATCTGTTACAAAAAAGGGGATATAAGACACTTAGACTTAGCCCCAGGCGCCTGCCTGACAGTTGTTGTCATACCCTTAGCGGAGCGACGAAGTCCGCCCTCCGGAAAGCGGAGTTTAAATAAATAAATCGCGCAAAGCGCGCCACTTACCCACTGTTGGCAACACTGGACGTAGTTTCTACTGAAATATTGCAGTTGAGGATGTGTAGACATTTTTCTATAATAATTTGTAACAGAAATTGTTTTGGTACCAAAAGTGCACTCGCTTTAACCGACTTTGTAGTTATCAATCAATATGCAAACAAATAAATGTTAGATATGTACCCGGATTACTGATTACTCCTAAAAGTATGCCTTCATTTTCATTCAGATTTATGCATGTAGGTTTCATATTGACACTTCTAAAGTTATGCAACATCATGTTATCGTAAAAACTTTCATACATGAAACTATGCAAAAAAAAATTCTGTCCCACATGCTAAAAAAATAATATTCTATGAGAAATTCCATAGGAAAAAATAAAGTTTTAAACCTTAATATCTCCTAAACTAGGCGGAAACGAGAATTTTGGTACTTTATATTTTGTGCTTATTTCATCGAGAAAAAAAATTGCGTCTTCAAAACGCGTGTCCGCGGAAATCGTAATCGTGCCAAAATTTACAACAGAAATGTATGTGAATTTATCACGGATTTTAGTGGAATTTAAAATTTCCTTTTTTTACTTCAAAATTCAATAGAAAAGTGTAGAAAAGAGATTTACTATGTATTTTATTGAAACGCAACCTTTGTTCGACTATCTATGTTTAATTGGGTTATGTCGTTTTTATCCAAAAATTTTGGCACCAATGTATTTACTTTTATATAATAATTATAAATGATCTTAGTGTTAAATATTACATTATAGTAAGTAAGTATTAGTAATTGATTGTATAACACTTTAGTATTAGAATTACTTTATGTTTTGTGTACATTATTTGGTGTATTCTTTAAGAGATGTCAAATAATGGTGAAGTCACTGGGTGCGGTTATTGTAGTTGCCAACAGTATGTATGTGTGCTTAAGATTCCATTAATTTTAATACATTGATTGATTTATTGAAAGAAAAAATAAAGGGAAGAAACAAAAGATTGGATTACCAAATTACTGGGATCAGAAAAAAACCTCAGAGAGGAAAAAAAGATCCCAACGCAACAGAAAATTATCGCCATAGGAGTGGCCCGTTACGGCAAGTCCCGAACAACTCAAAACGAAAAGAAGTTACGGGTCGCGAGTCCCGCTGTCACCGAGAAATTTAAACGGAACCGAATCCTACCGGGTTACGCAAAATTCAAAATGTTTCCTAGCCGAAACGCGCGCAAATTTTAACGAAGAAAAAAAACAATCTAAAATTAAACTCAAACTTATCTGTTTATCCTGCGTTCCTCCTTGTTTTAGGCTCTTCCTAATCGGTGCCCCGCTCTGGCTACCGATCTTCTTCCGTAAAGAAATAACTCCTCTTGTCCTCGTCCCGTTCCTCCTGGTCACTTCCTTCACTCCTTCACTCCTTGTTCTTAAATTTTCCTTTCTTTTCCAACTACTTCACCAACTAACACTATCTCGAATTCCACTCTTTGTTCGCTTTCTTTTCTAACCAGAAAAAAAAATCCTCTCTCAGAAAACCTCTGCTACTTTTGATGGTCAACCAAGAAGTGGTCTCCCGCTGAATACTAGGCCTAGTCGAGCTTCGAGCCTTTCACGTACACATACATGAATTCCCGTACATTCAGCTATTGGTCTCAAGAGCAGCTTGCTGTGCATTACTCCGCTTATTTGCGTAAGTATGCAACCGCTCTTGAACCACCGCTATTCCGCTCTCAATTCTCCTCCACATTCCGCTGGCTCGAATTCGCCCGACTTTGGCTTTTCTTCCCCATCCGCTCTGTTTCTTTAAACAATTTGTGAAAATCGACATAGTGAAAGAAGATTAGCAATTCAAATTTACTACCGTGGGTTTCCTCCCACCAATACTAAAAGAAGGAAAGAAGTGACTTAGCTAGCTACAGGACAGGCCCTAAAACGCCATTCTGCGCTCAACAAAATTATACTACTGGAAGAAGATAAAACAAGGAGTACGATTTTAATTACGCGATTAATCTAATCTACCCGGTAGAATTCCGCGCAGATTTGGGGACTAGGGACGAGCCCTGAACGTGCCACTCCACACATAGACTCAAGGGTTAGGGTGGGCTCTCGGCCATTGATGGGTTCCATCCGAACCATCCGTTGTTCGTGGGCTGCCGCTTGTCTTGTTTTAATGTGTTTGATGTGTTCATGTTGTCGATGTTGTTGTTGATGTTGTGTTACAGTACGCATTGGGTGTTATGGTGTTGGTGTTGTATGTGTGTAGAATTGTTGATGATCTGGGCCCCTCACCCTCTCCGATGATACGTGTTGTTGATTCGTCCGTTGTTGGTGTCCAATGCGTTTTGGTCATGTTGGTGATGTGTGATGTGTACACGCTGTTGTTGGGTTTAAGTCTGGGACACCACGTCCCCTCCTCTCGCAGGTGTATCGCGGTTGTGATGTCTTGTATCTCGTGTTTAGTATGTTGTGCTCGTAATGTGACTATCTTGTGACCTCCGTCTAGGTCGATGATTGTATTTGTGTATCTCGTGACCTCTGTCTAGGTCGATGATTGTATTTGTGTTGCATCTCGTACCGGTTCGTCTCTTTACGTGTGTGCGTGTGTGTGTGGGGAATATTCGTCCGGGCGGTCCGCTCACTCTTTCCGCTCATCATACGCTGGTCACTCGCCTCCTTCCCGCTAGAAGGACCGTCCGTTTCTTCGGGTCATACCTAAATAGCTGTTCTTGCAAGATGCTGGGGAAATGGGCCTATGGCTGATGGACCCATGGCTGCCCTCCACTTTCCCAGAATGTTGCAGGAACAAGGTAAAAAAGAGGGAGTAAAGGATGCACAGGGCGTTTCTTGTTGCGGTAAAAATTTACCGTAGCACTATTAGTTGGAGTGAATAAAACATAGTTCTTTGTGGAGCCTTTGGATACATGCTTTCTCCTTCATCAAGTCGGCCATCATTAAATTCTAACAATAATGTTCGACACTATGGCTTATATGGTAATTTTGACTGCTGTTTTTTATAATTTTGTTGGGAACCAACATAAACAGTGTCCATCACCGCTGTCCTGTAGTCGATGTAAGTCTCCAAGATATCATCATAGGCTTGCGCTAACAGCTTTTTGTCACAACCCTTCTCAATCTTTCCGGTGCCTATAATTTCTTGATTAAATTTTCTGGCAAGCTGCATGGACTTCTCCAGCATGTTCAAACGCGTTTGAGAATAATTGATTTTCTTCACCCTACCTGCATCAACCTTAAAGAAATTCTCAAAGTCTTGCTTAAAACGTAAGTTTAGCTGCAGATTCCCACATCCCATTATGATTCTATTCTACATATATATATTTAATGATTTTTTTGTGCTTGATCAGAATCTAAACTAAAAGACTTACTTGTTGTCCTGTACGTTGGCGCTCCTCAAGATGCTGATAGATGAACGGGGTGCTCCTTCGACTTCCTTGGCTACTTCCTTCCTGCTGCACTTTCTGATGTAAATTTTCGGATTCCGATTTCATCAATTTGCACATGTTTTTTTTTTTTTTTTATTATTATTAGAATTATGTGTTACATGTATTACTAGCTGACTCGTGCTCACCTTGCTTTTCCCGCCTGCTACTTTTAAGACAAAAGAACTTTCTTCTAAGACCATTGGATGATATTTTACTCACCTTTCAATTGCTAACTACATACGCACTGTAAATGTGTAAACTCAATTCCCCACCAGAGAACACACAAACACACACTCAACCTGTCAAGCAGGTCAGAAAAGGAAGCGGCTAAAGAAAAGAATAATTAATTTAATTTTGAATTTAGTAAAATATAATTTTGTTGTTGCTCAGCTTCTAGACAACGTAGAACCATGAGTTCAGGCTTAAGGTCTGCATCTTAAAAAGTTCTAAGCGCCAACACTAATTTAATTAAAATCCACAAAGCCGAAGTTGAAGCTTTGTGTGTATTTCTTACTTCTTCGTTTCTTTTGAAACTCAAAACCGAATAAAGAGTTTTATACGAACCTGCTTCAAGATATTTCCCAATAAATAAAAAAATTATTATAATCCGTTCAGCCGTTTTATAATAGCAGGAATAAAAACCGACACACACTTTTGTAAAATTAAAAAAAAGGTTTTAAAGTCACACTGTTAAAATTTAAGTCTTGTTTAAGAAAGTTGTAAATTCATTTTTCTTTTCAGAGTGTATTGCGCCACACACTATTGTTACTTTTTGTTCTATTGTTCTCAAATACTTTCACGGCTAGAAGAACCAAAATGTTTAACACTATGGTGAACCCCAAAAATTCACAAAGAAAAAACAGCAAGAAAACTAACGTACTTTCCTTTTACGTTATAGAAAGCGAATGTGTTACTTTATTTCTGTTTTACGTCTTTTATATACAGCAAATTGGCTTTTAAATTAATTAATATGACCTATATACAAAAAATTAAATTGAATTTATATTCAAATAATTTAAGGTGTTGCCATATCATCTCAAACAGGGGCTTTTGTATAGTTTTTGACTGAGGCGGTAAGCTGTTTGAAAGCTTTGGAGCAACAGTACTGCCAAATATAATGATGCAGCAGTGTTTTCTGATATATATTTATAATAATTTCGTAGCCATTTTATTTCTTTGATTTGCGTTTCGTGAAAACAAATCTGCAAATATTTCCTAATTCCGTGCTGTAGTCCGTTTTCACTGAAGCTGTATTCAGTTTCTATAAAGCATGCATTTTCCTTTTCCATATAGCATCTGTACATGTAAAGATGGCTAAATTTTTTTTCCATACTGTATTTCCTAATTTTTTATTTTTCTGTACAGCACAAAAATAAAGAAAACTTTGCAGACGGTGCTCGTAGCTGCAGCCAATTACTTTGGTTAGAGACAAACATTTCTGATGGAAGCCTGGTTTCTTGCGATGATTCTGTAAGAAAAAACTTTCGAATAAGATAAAATAACGTGAAAGAACAATGTATTGTAGTTACTTTCAAATGACGACTTGATACATATAGGTGAATGCGATATAGATATCATTTCCTTAGGTTTACGCAGAAGGACTTTTCCCACGCCTTCGCACATCCGTAGCACATCATGTTTACTTAATTGTTCAAAATAGTTTGTTGATAGAAAGGGAACATTAGAAAACCACTCCTTTACTTCATCAAAATCATTAAGTAATGCTAAAGCACCACATGCAGAAAATTTTATTCCTTTAGAATAAATGTAATCTATCCAAGCTTCGCATATAAGCTTAAGAATTAATTCCAATATATTTATGTCGCTGGTTGCCTTCATTGCAGGTAGAAATATTTCATCCATGATGAAAGAAACATACGCACTCTTCGATTCCTTTACAAAGGTTCTTTGCCAGTGTTGTTGAGGAGGAAAACATAGGGAAAAATTTGCAAGACTAAGTGTTCGACAAACTGAAGACAACAAGTATATACATTCATCGCTTGCATTCTGAAACATATTAACAGTTAACTTTTATAGCATCGTAATAGGCCTCAAGCCTTTACTTTTAGTTTTAAAGTATTTGCAGTTATTTCGACAACAAGCTTTCCTCTTAAAGATATACAAACTGTCATGAAAACGTCTGCCTGCTCCATCGTGAGTTCTCTCAAGTCAATCTGTGAAAGATTCCCCAAACACTCTCTAACGTCATAGTTTAGTATCTGAAATACAACATCTATAACCCATTGAGAACATTGGAGTTTCGATTGTTCGTGCACCCAAATGCGCATTGTATGAATCGAGTGATCTGTAATATAATTGCACAATGTTTAAATGAAAATACAGCGATAGGTATGAAATAAAATCAATCATTTCACATACATATGTATGTATATATTTGTGTTCCGCCCTTCGGAACCGGTATAAATCAAAGGCAAAAAAACTCAAAATTTAACAGCTAATAGAGCATTTTAAAGCGCACTTAAAAATGGATACAAAGAAAAGGATGATGTCAAATCAATGATGTCAGATATATCAATAAAAAAAAAAAAAAGATAGGGGGCCGAAGCCACACAGGCGCGCTGATGACGTACCAGCTGACGAAATGACAGCTGTCAGTTTAGGTTTGTTGGCTTGGTACCACTGATGTGAGTTTAAGGTGGCTACATCATTGGTATCCCTCGAAGTGCCAGCAACAATTTGCTTGCAAAAAAGTTCTTCGGGGCCAAAAGTCGTCGTTTTCTTAACCATGCTTTTTTTTTTCTTTTTGCATCCTCCCACAGAAAAGTTAAAACACAACGAAAATCTGTTAGACGGTTGTATACGCGAAAACACACTATATGGTTTCCATACATTTTGTCGCATGCAATACAGGTTGTATGCTGAAGAGCATACGACCGTACGATATCGGTACAACCATCGGTAGGGTGGATACACACGATACAATTTTCGTATACAACAGCAAAACTGTCCAACCGTTGCCACAATGGTTGTATCGTGTATTTCCCACTATACCCCGGATTTTTCGCAGACAACAAATATATTAAATAAATCATATTAGCAGCAGATGTTTCAATACATATGTATGAGTGCAGAGTATTTCGCTAGGTCGGGCCACTACTTCAAAGTTTGGTAGAGCATGAAATTTCGAGCTAAAAAAAAATTATTTGCTTGCACATCCAATAAAAATGCACAATGCTAGTCGCAGAACAACATGCGAAGATTATGCATGAACTAGAGTAGTTCTATATTTCACCTTTTGACGTAAGTTTTTGAAAAAAAAATTCGTTGGTGCTTAAGTTTTTGCTTCACAATTTAAAGTGTAATTAGAAATGATTAAAATTACAGACACAAACAACAGTTTTACTGTAGGATACATACTGTATTATCAAGTACATCGTCAGGTACTGCGTACAATGACATCTATTGCCAAAACTTGCTAGCAGTAAATATTCCCACCTGATGTGCTTAAGTTCCACACAATATCCAAATTATTCCAGGATCATCAATTCATCCCGAGCGACACCTAGCATTTTCTAGAAGGACTTGTATTTTATATAAATACCCATACCACAACCATCGTGGACACAGTTGTTTATAAGTGCATACAGCGATTACAAGAGGGAGATTAGACCAGTGGTGAAAATAAGCGACGTATTGAAAGTAAATCTGTAGCGACAGTTTAATTTGAAATAAATAAAGAATAAAGTGATTGAATATTGTGTTGAAGTAAAGTTAGTAATTGACAATAAATAAACAGTTGAAATACACAAAAGACAGTTTGATTTAAACGAACCCCAGCAAGAATATTACATTGGTGTCAGAAGTGGGATGTGATAAATTATCCTTTTCACTCAGTCCACATGCTGCCCCATTTTGCGCAGAAGGTCCCAGATGAAGGGTGAGACGCTCCAGCAGTTACAAGCCGATATCGAGCGGCTGGCACATTTGTCGTATCCGAACGCCGGTGAGGAGATCATTAACGAAATGGCAACAGAAGCATTTACCGATGCCATAGCCAATGCAAAACTGCAAATGGCTGTAAGAATGGCTGGAAAGAAAACGCTCGCCGAAGCTTTGGCGTTTGCTCTGACAATGGAGGCCGCAGACCAGGCCTGTCAGGGAATCCACCGTGTGAGGGAAGTAGCCGCCATCGAATGCTCTTGGCAGAGGATGGACGTCGAAGACCGAAACAACGCTCGTGGAGGACAAATTCGTTGCTGGAACTGCAACCAAATAGGACACCTATAACGGCAATGCAGAAATCCACCCAGACGCGGAAAACTGTCCACATTGTGCGAATAGGCGACACAACGAAGAACCATCCTACGGGGACAACATCCATCGCGTTGGCCAGGCTTCTCGAAACCAGGAGTCGGGAAACGCCTAAGAGCCAGCTTCGCGGGGCAGAAGTTGGCTAATGGAATCGACCCCCCCAAGACCATCATCCAGGTCTCCCAAACCAAACGATGCAACAAGAGTCTAACAGTGAAAGCATTCATTGGCAAAAAGAAGTGCGTAGCTACTATCGATACCGGCGCCACGGCTTCCATTGTAAGAAGAGATCTCGTCCGGAAGTCTTGGCTGCACAACACCAGCTGCTACTGTCTTGGGACTGCGACAGGGGAAGCGGCGGAAGTATACGTAGAAGTTCGCCTTACGTTACAACTAGCAGGGTTGGCCTTTTCTCATGCGTTCCTGGTGGCCGACATATGTGATGACTGCATCATCGGAGTGAACTTTATGAAAGAACATGACGTAATTATCGACATCGGGATGCAAGTTCTGCGGTATCGGAACGTAGAGATTCCAATGGTGTACGGGAACGAGAATGCAGCACATTTAAGGACAATACTCAGCAATATTCTGTGAGGGTGTTTTCCGAAGGCTGAGGTTTCGCTCGTCGGACCCAGGGTCTCCCAAAGAAACACCCGAAACTTTAGGTAAAGAGGTAACTTATTTATTTAACACCGCTTATTTAGCTGGCCTTAACAATATCGAGCTACTTAACAATGAGTTGATTGCTATTTTAATTTATGTTCTTATGAGGCCCAGTGTAAGCTAACCTTAACAATTTTGTTCTTCTTAACAATTATTGGATACCTACGTTGGCCTTTCTTTCTTATTTGTAACTTACTGACTACTCTACTGGTAAGCGTCCGCTGGTGCTGGACACTTGAGCAGCAACGGCTTAGGGCCGTCACTTAGGCAGCAACTGCTTGTGGCAGTCACTTGGCAGCAACGTCTTGCAACGTCACTTGGGCAGCAACTGCTCGTGGCAGTCACTTGGCAGCAATGGCTTAGGGGCTGTCACTTGGGCAGCAACACCTTGCGGCGTCACTTGGCAGCAACTGCTTGTGGCAGTCACTTGGCAGCAACGTCTTGCAACGTCACTTGGGCAGCAACTGCTCGTGGCAGTCACTTGGCAGCAACGGCTTAGGGGCCGTCACTTGGGCAGCAACACCTTGCGGCGTCACTTGGGCAGCAACTGCTTGTGGCCGTCACTTGGCAGCAACGTCTTGCAACGTCACTTGGGCAGCAACTGCTCGTGGCAGTCACTTGGCAGCAACGGCTTAGGGGCCGTCACTTGGGCAGCAACGTCTTGCGATGTCACTTGGGCAGCAGCTGCTCGTGGCAGTCACTTGGCAGCAACGGCTTAGGGGCCGTCACTTGGGCAGCAACACCTTGCGGCGTCACTTGCAGCAACTGCTTGTGGCAGTCACTTGGGCAGCAACTGCTTGTGGCAGTCACTTGGCAGCAACGGCTTAAGGCCGTCACTTGGCAGCACTTGCTTAAGGCAGGCACTTATCTTTCAACAGCGCGGTATACTCCTAGGAGCACGGATCGGATCCTCCAACTCGAGGATTAAATACAGGACCGGCAATGGCTTATTCTTCAGGAGGATGAGCCCAAAAGCTTATGATCAGATCGGCTGTGGTCAGCAGCAGGTCCGATTTAAAAATCGTCCAAGTCCGGAGACAAACGATGAAAAAATTCCTGTGGTATTACCACGTCGGAGAGTTGACTCACAAGTACGCTAAATTGGTACCAAACCACTGAGTGAGGAACTCTCCCGACCACATCTCCCAATCTCCGCCTTATACCATTTTCTGCAAAAAGAGAATGCGAATTATAAAAATGGATGCAATTCACATTTGCAAACCACTTGGCCAATGGATTGGGAGAAGTGGTCATGTTCGCATGGCGTGATCATCGCCAGATGTTCTTTGCTTATACTGCACCAGCTATGGACAGCAGCGGCCGTGGAAGTGAACCACAGTGGAGGCGATAAAAAGTGTAACGCTTCGTTACAATTCCGAGACTATCATTTGGACAAAACTAGAGGGTGATCCTGGGAGCCACCGATTCTACCTATTGGAGCCGGATTTAGGAAGGAATTCCCCAAACTACATAGTGGGAAAAGTTTTGGTGGAGCCAAAGAACAATCTGGTCCCAGTAAGGCTCATGAACTTAAAGAGCCACAGCGTCAAACTAAAACACGGGGAGGTTATTGGTATCTAATCGGTGAGTACGCTGATATATTTGTCTCACAGGATGGAGAGTATGGCCGAACACATCTGGTGCAACATCGCATAGACACTGGGGATGCCAGACCAATTCGCCAGCCTCTTAGACGACTACCATTGGCAAAACAGACAGAGGTTGCGGATATGGTGTCAACGATGGAGAAGGAAGGGCTCATCGAAAGTTCTAAGAGTCCGTGGGCCTCACCTGTTGTACTGGTCAAGAAGAAAGACGGTAGCACTCGATTCTGCGTGGACTATCGGAGACTTAATGACCTCACCAAAAAGAATAGCTACCCTCTGCCAATACAGTAATGCCACTTGGATTGTGCAACGCTCCGGCAACTTTTGAGCGCCTAATGGAACACGTCCTGCGTGGATTGACCTGGAAAACTTGCTTGGTGTATCTAGATGGGGTGATCGTGATAGGAAAACCATTCGAGGAACATCGCGACAACCTGAAGAATGTGCTAGAACGGCTTCGAAGCGCTCACCTGAAGCTCAACCCAAAGAAATGTGCCCTCTTCAGATCCGAAGTCAAGTACCTGGGCCACGTTATCTCGTCAGAAGGAGGGCAAACCGATCCAGACAAGGTGGAAGCTGTGAAAAACTGGCCAGTTCCAAAAGACAAACACCAACTCAGGAGCTTTTTGGGCCTTGCCACGTACTACCGACGATTCGCAAGGGACTTTGCCGGAATCGCGAAGAGCTTGCACCAACTGACAGAAAAAGGAAGGCAATTCAAGTGGTCAGGTGAGTGCGACAAAAGCTTCATGAACCTTAAGCAACAACTAGGCGAAGCACCAACATTAGCGTATTCCATTCCCGGAGAAATGTTCATCGTGGATGCAGATGCAAGTAACGTCGGTGTCGGAGCTGTTCTTTCGCAGGTACTTGTGTACCTGGCCAAGAGAAGGTAGTAGCATACTTCAGCAAAGTACTCTCCAAGCCGGAAAGGAACTGCTGCGTGACCAGGCGAGAACTTCTGGTGCTGCTTCTGGCGACAAAACACTTCCATAAATACCTCTATGACCAAAAGTTCCTTTTGCGCACAGACCACGCGGCTCTAAAATGGCTGCTGCAGTTCAAGAATCCGGAGGGCCAGGTCACAAGATGGATTGAACGGCTGCAGATGTACGATTATTAAATACAGCATCGTAAAGGGAAACTTCATTCTAATGCAGACGCCTTATCCCGGCGACCATGTAAGAGCGACTGCAAGCATTGTGTGCGGCAGGAAGAGAAGAACCTTCTTTCCGTCCAAAGGGCAAAAGCAGAGCCTATCGCCGGTTGGAATGCAGAGGAAATCCGCAACGCTCAAAAAGAAGACCCAGACATCGAGCCGATATTAGCGTGGAAGGAGTTTATGGAAAAGCCAAATGGACAAGATATCTCGGACAGGAGCCCCACTCTCAAGGCATACTGGGCTCAGTGGGACTCCCTTCATGTGCAAGATGGTGTACTGAAAAGGAAATGGGAAAGGCCGAACGGGAAAGATTTCATAATACAGCTTGTCTTGCCGCGATCAAAAGTACACGAGGTGCTACCGGAGATGCATGATGGAGCATCCGGAGGTCATTTGGGTGCAAACAAGACGCTGGAGAAGGTGCGAGAACGTTTCTATTGGCTCAGCGCAAGGAACGACGTACAGAATTGGTGCCGAAAATGCGTCGTGTGTGCCGCTAGCAAGGGACCCAGAACGAAAACGCGAGGCAAGATGCACCAGTACAACGTGGGCGCACCGGATTGCCGCTGACATCGCTGGTCCATTTCCGGAAACCGACAATGGTAACCGTTACATCCTAGTCGTCATGGACTACTTCAGCAAATGGAAAGCGTTCGCCATCCCTAACCAGGAAGCGAAGACCATCGTAGAACAGATCGTCAACAACTGAGTGAACAAATTTGGCGTGCCCATGGAACTGAATTCCGACCAGGGACAAAACTTTGAATCGAAGATATTCCAAGAGGTATGTCAACAACTAGGAATCAAAAAGACGAGGACGACCCCGCTTCATCCGAAATCCGACGGGATGGTAGAGCGCTTCCACAGAACCTTAAACGAACATCTCTCCAAGGTCGTAGAAGACCACCAGCGCGATTGGGATCGACAAATTCCTCTTTTCTTGATGGCCTACCGAAATGCAGTGCACAGTACTACTGGACATACTCCATCTTCAGTCTTGTTTGGTCGAGCAGTTCGGCTACCTAGTGAGGTCAAGTTTGGATCCCCTAACGATGAGCCCAAATGTGAGGAGGGCTACGTGGCAGACCTCAGGGAAAGGATCCGAGACATACATCAGAGGACCAGGACGAGGATAAGGATAGCGAGTGACCACATCAATACCAGGTACGACACAAAGGCAACAACGTCCAGCTTCCACGAGGGAGACCTAGTATGGTTGTACAACCCATACCGGCAAAAGGGGAGGTCACCTAAGCTGCAGCAAGAGTGGGAGGGCCCTTATAAAGTGGCCACACGCATCAATGACGTCGTCTTACGGATCCAGCGTGGAGTAAGATGCAAGATGAAAATTGTCCACCTGGATCGCCTTCATCGTCATCATGGTAGTAATGCAGATGATCTTGTTCGGGACGAACAAGTTTAAGAGGGGGGCAGTGTATCAAGTACATCGTCAGGTACTGCGTACAACGACATCTATTGCCAAAACTTGCTAGCAGTAAATATTCCCACCTGATGTGCTTACGTTCCACACAATATCCAAGGTATTCCAGGATCATCAATTCATCCCGAGCGACATCTAGCATTTTCTAGAAGGACTTGTTCATTCATTCATTCATTCATTCATTCATTTTCAATGGCCCGCTAATCCTTCATGAGGGTCGCGGGGGTAGGATGCTCAGGTGGACTCTCCATCCTTATCGATCATCCGCCATTGACTCCAATTCATCAGGAGGAATCCCTAAGCGGCTCCAGGAGAGATGTCGGACTTGATCCAACCATCTATTTCTAGGCCTTCCGCGAAGTCGCCTACCTGATGGCACGGCAACCATGGCGCGTCTTGGAAGCCGGTCTGGGGGCATACGCACTACGTGACCAAACCATCGAAGCATAGATCGTTCCGTTTGGAAAAGTAGCTGCTCAACGTTGAGCGGGACGTTGAGAAGGACTTGTACTTTGTATAAATACCCATACCACAACTATCGTGGACACAGCTGTTTACCAGTGCATACAGCGATTACAAGAGGGAGATTAGACCAGTGGTGAAAACGAGCGACGTATTGAAAGTAAATCTGTAGCGACAGTTTAATTTGAAATAAATGAAGAATAAAGTGATTGAATATTGTGTTGAAGTAAAGTTAGTAATTGACAATAAATAAACAGTTGAAATACACAAAAGACAGTTTTATTTAAACGAACCCCAGCAAGAATATTACATTGGTGTCAGAAGTGGGATGTGATAAATTATCCTTTTCACTCAGTCCACATGCTGCCCCATTTTGCGCAGAAGGTCCCAGATGAAGGGTGAGACGCTCCAGCAGTTACAAGCCGATATCGAGCGGCTGGCACATTTGTCGTATCCGAACGCCGGTGAGGAGATCATTAACGAAATGGCAACAGAAGCATTTACCGATGCCATAGCCAATGCAAAACTGCAAATGGCTGTAAGAATGGCTGGAAAGAAAACGCTCGCCGAAGCTTTGGCGTTTGCTCTGACAATGGAGGCCGCAGACCAGGCCTGTCAGGGAATCCACCGTGTGAGGGAAGTAGCCGCCATCGAATGCTCTTGGCAGAGGATGGACGTCGAAGACCGAAACAACGCTCGTGGAGGACAAATTCGTTGCTGGAACTGCAACCAAATAGGACACCTATAACGGCAATGCAGAAATCCACCCAGACGCGGAAAACTGTCCACATTGTGCGAATAGGCGACACAACGAAGAACCATCCTACGGGGACAACATCCATCGCGTTGGCCAGGCTTCTCGAAACCAGGAGTCGGGAAACGCCTAAGAGCCAGCTTCGCGGGGCAGAAGTTGGCTAATGGAACCGACCCCCCCAAGACCATCATCCAGGTCTCCCAAACCAAACGATGCAACAAGAGTCTAACAGTGAAAGCATTCATTGGCAAAAAGAAGTGCGTAGCTACTATCGATACCGGCGCCACGGCTTCCATTGTAAGAAGAGATCTCGTCCGGAAGTCTTGGCTGCACAACACCAGCTGCTACTGTCTTGGGACTGCGACAGGGGAAGCGGCGAAAGTATACGTAGAAGTTCGCCTTACGTTACAACTAGCAGGGTTGGCCTTTTCTCATGCGTTCCTGGTGGCCGACATATGTGATGACTGCATCATCGGAGTGAACTTTATGAAAGAACATGACGTAATTATCGACATCGGGATGCAAGTTCTGCGGTATCGGAACGTAGAGATTCCAATGGTGTACGGGAACGAGAATGCAGCACATTTAAGGACAATACTCAGCAATATTCTGTGAGGGTGTTTTCCGAAGGCTGAGGTTTCGCTCGTCGGACCCAGGGTCTCCCAAAGAAACACCCGAAACTTTAGGTAAAGAGGTAACTTATTTATTTAACACCGCTTATTTAGCTGGCCTTAACAATATCGAGCTACTTAACAATGAGTTGATTGCTATTTTAATTTATGTTCTTATGAGGCCCAGTGTAAGCTAACCTTAACAATTTTGTTCTTCTTAACAATTATTGGATACCTACGTTGGCCTTTCTTTCTTATTTGTAACTTACTGACTACTCTACTGGTAAGCGTCCGCTGGTGCTGGACACTTGAGCAGCAACGGCTTAGGGCCGTCACTTAGGCAGCAACTGCTTGTGGCAGTCACTTGGCAGCAACGTCTTGCAACGTCACTTGGGCAGCAACTGCTCGTGGCAGTCACTTGGCAGCAATGGCTTAGGGGCTGTCACTTGGGCAGCAACACCTTGCGGCGTCACTTGGCAGCAACTGCTTGTGGCAGTCACTTGGCAGCAACGTCTTGCAACGTCACTTGGGCAGCAACTGCTCGTGGCAGTCACTTGGCAGCAACGGCTTAGGGGCCGTCACTTGGGCAGCAACACCTTGCGGCGTCACTTGGGCAGCAACTGCTTGTGGCCGTCACTTGGCAGCAACGTCTTGCAACGTCACTTGGGCAGCAACTGCTCGTGGCAGTCACTTGGCAGCAACGGCTTAGGGGCCGTCACTTGGGCAGCAACGTCTTGCGATGTCACTTGGGCAGCAACTGCTCGTGGCAGTCACTTGGCAGCAACGGCTTAGGGGCCGTCACTTGGGCAGCAACACCTTGCGGCATCACTTGGCAGCAACTGCTTGTGGCAGTCACTTGGGCAGCAACTGCTTGTGGCAGTCACTTGGCAGCAACGGCTTAAGGCCGTCACTTGGCAGCACTTGCTTAAGGCAGGCACTTATCTTTCAACAGCGCGGTATACTCCTAGGAGCACGGATCGGATCCTCCAACTCGAGGATTAAATACAGGACCGGCAATGGCTTATTCTTCAGGAGGATGAGCCCAAAAGCTTATGATCAGATCGGCTGTGGTCAGCAGCAGGTCCGATTTAAAAATCGTCCAAGTCCGGAGACAAACGATGAAAAAATTCCTGTGGTATTACCACGTCGGAGAGTTGACTCACAAGTACGCTAAATTGGTACCAAACCACTGAGTGAGGAACTCTCCCGACCACATCTCCCAATCTCCGCCTTATACCATTTTCTGCAAAAAGAGAATGCGAATTATAAAAATGGATGCAATTCACATTTGCAAACCACTTGGCCAATGGATTGGGAGAAGTGGTCATGTTCGCATGGCGTGATCATCGCCAGATGTTCTTTGTTTATACTGCACCAGCTATGGACAGCAGCGGCCGTGGAAGTGAACCACAGTGGAGGCGATAAAAAGTGTAACGCTTCGTTACAATTCCGAGACTATCATTTGGACAAAACTAGAGGGTGATCCTGGGAGCCACCGATTCTACCTATTGGAGCCGGATTTAGGAAGGAATTCCCCAAACTACATAGTGGGAAAAGTTTTGGTGGAGCCAAAGAACAATCTGGTCCCAGTAAGGCTCATGAACTTAAAGAGCCACAGCGTCAAACTAAAACACGGGGAGGTTATTGGTATCTAATCGGTGAGTACGCTGATATATTTGTCTCACAGGATGGAGAGTATGGCCGAACACATCTGGTGCAACATCGCATAGACACTGGGGATGCCAGACCAATTCGCCAGCCTCTTAGACGACTACCATTGGCAAAACAGACAGAGGTTGCGGATATGGTGTCAACGATGGAGAAGGAAGGGCTCATCGAAAGTTCTAAGAGTCCGTGGGCCTCACCTGTTGTACTGGTCAAGAAGAAAGACGGTAGCACTCGATTCTGCGTGGACTATCGGAGACTTAATGACCTCACCAAAAAGAATAGCTACCCTCTGCCAATACAGTAATGCCACTTGGATTGTGCAACGCTCCGGCAACTTTTGAGCGCCTAATGGAACACGTCCTGCGTGGATTGACCTGGAAAACTTGCTTGGTGTATCTAGATGGGGTGATCGTGATAGGAAAACCATTCGAGGAACATCGCGACAACCTGAAGAATGTGCTAGAACGGCTTCGAAGCGCTCACCTGAAGCTCAACCCAAAGAAATGTGCCCTCTTCAGATCCGAAGTCAAGTACCTGGGCCACGTTATCTCGTCAGAAGGAGGGCAAACCGATCCAGACAAGGTGGAAGCTGTGAAAAACTGGCCAGTTCCAAAAGACAAACACCAACTCAGGACCTTTTTGGGCCTTGCCACGTACTACCGACGATTCGCAAGGGACTTTGCCGGAATCGCGAAGAGCTTGCACCAACTGACAGAAAAAGGAAGGCAATTCAAGTGGTCAGGTGAGTGCGACAAAAGCTTCATGAACCTTAAGCAACAACTAGGCGAAGCACCAACATTAGCGTATTCCATTCCCGGAGAAATGTTCATCGTGGATGCAGATGCAAGTAACGTCGGTGTCGGAGCTGTTCTTTCGCAGGTACTTGTGTACCTGGCCAAGAGAAGGTAGTAGCATACTTCAGCAAAGTACTCTCCAAGCCGGAAAGGAACTGCTGCGTGACCAGGCGAGAACTTCTGGTGCTGCTTCTGGCGACAAAACACTTCCATAAATACCTCTATGACCAAAAGTTCCTTTTGCGCACAGACCACGCGGCTCTAAAATGGCTGCTGCAGTTCAAGAATCCGGAGGGCCAGGTCACAAGATGGATTGAACGGCTGCAGATGTACGATTATTAAATACAGCATCGTAAAGGGAAACTTCATTCTAATGCAGACGCCTTATCCCGGCGACCATGTAAGAGCGACTGCAAGCATTGTGTGCGGCAGGAAGAGAAGAACCTTCTTTCCGTCCAAAGGGCAAAAGCAGAGCCTATCGCCGGTTGGAATGCAGAGGAAATCCGCAACGCTCAAAAAGAAGACCCAGACATCGAGCCGATATTAGCGTGGAAGGAGTTTATGGAAAAGCCAAATGGACAAGATATCTCGGACAGGAGCCCCACTCTCAAGGCATACTGGGCTCAGTGGGACTCCCTTCATGTGCAAGATGGTGTACTGAAAAGGAAATGGGAAAGGCCGAACGGGAAAGATTTCATAATACAGCTTGTCTTGCCGCGATCAAAAGTACACGAGGTGCTACCGGAGATGCATGATGGAGCATCCGGAGGTCATTTGGGTGCAAACAAGACGCTGGAGAAGGTGCGAGAACGTTTCTATTGGCTCAGCGCAAGGAACGACGTACAGAATTGGTGCCGAAAATGCGTCGTGTGTGCCGCTAGCAAGGGACCCAGAACGAAAACGCGAGGCAAGATGCACCAGTACAACGTGGGCGCACCGGATTGCCGCTGACATCGCTGGTCTATTTCCGGAAACCGACAATGGTAACCGTTACATCCTAGTCGTCATGGACTACTTCAGCAAATGGAAAGCGTTCGCCATCCCTAACCAGGAAGCGAAGACCATCGTAGAACAGATCGTCAACAACTGAGTGAACAAATTTGGCGTGCCCATGGAACTGCATTCCGACCAGGGACAAAACTTTGAATCGAAGATATTCCAAGAGGTATGTCAACAACTAGGAATCAAAAAGACGAGGACGACCCCGCTTCATCCGAAATCCGACGGGATGGTAGAGCGCTTCCACAGAACCTTAAACGAACATCTCTCCAAGGTCGTAGAAGACCACCAGCGCGATTGGGATCGACAAATTCCTCTTTTCTTGATGGCCTACCGAAATGCAGTGCACAGTACTACTGGACATACTCCATCTTCAGTCTTGTTTGGTCGAGCAGTTCGGCTACCTAGTGAGGTCAAGTTTGGATCCCCTAACGATGAGCCCAAATGTGAGGAGGGCTACGTGGCAGACCTCAGGGAAAGGATCCGAGACATACATCAGAGGACCAGGACGAGGATAAGGATAGCGAGTGACCACATCAATACCAGGTACGACACAAAGGCAACAACGTCCAGCTTCCACGAGGGAGACCTAGTATGGTTGTACAACCCACACCGGCAAAAGGGGAGGTCACCTAAGCTGCAGCAAGAGTGGGAGGGCCCTTATAAAGTGGCCACACGCATCAATGACGTCGTCTTACGGATCCAGCGTGGAGTAAGATGCAAGATGAAAATTGTCCACCTGGATCGCCTTCATCGTCATCATGGTAGTAATGCAGATGATCTTGTTCGGGACGAACAAGTTTAAGAGGGGGGCAGTGTATCAAGTACATCGTCAGGTACTGCGTACAACGACATCTATTGCCAAAACTTGCTAGCAGTAAATATTCCCACCTGATGTGCTTACGTTCCACACAATATCCAAGGTATTCCAGGATCATCAATTCATCCCGAGCGACATCTAGCATTTTCTAGAAGGACTTGTTCATTCATTCATTCATTCATTCATTTTCAATGGCCCGCTAATCCTTCATGAGGGTCGCGGGGGTAGGATGCTCAGGTGGACTCTCCATCCTTATCGATCATCCGCCATTGACTCCAATTCATCAGGAGGAATCCCTAAGCGGCTCCAGGAGAGATGTCGGACTTGATCCAGCCATCTATTTCTAGGCCTTCCGCGAAGTCGCCTACCTGATGGCACGGCAACCATGGCGCGTCTTGGAAGCCGGTCTGGGGGCATACGCACTACGTGACCAAACCATCGAAGCATAGATCGTTCCGTTTGGAAAAGTAGCTGCTCAACGTTGAGCGGGACGTTGAGAAGGACTTGTACTTTGTATAAATACCCATACCACAACTATCGTGGACACAGCTGTTTACCAGTGCATACAGCGATTACAAGAGGGAGATTAGACCAGTGGTGAAAACGAGCGACGTATTGAAAGTAAATCTGTAGCGACAGTTTAATTTGAAATAAATAAAGAATAAAGTGATTGAATATTGTGTTGAAGTAAAGTTAGTAATTGACAATAAATAAACAGTTGAAATACACAAAAGACAGTTTTATTTAAACGAACCCCAGCAAGGATATTACAATACATATCTTCCATCATAATACAATATAACAAAAGGAAGGGCCATGAAACAGGTATGAATTTGTATGAATATTTGTACTAAAACATATTATATGTATTTCATTCATATTTCTTATTATAGGCCCAAAACATGACATATATCTACTCGATAGAATCCACAAATGAACAGAACAATTAGATTTGACATTTGATGGCATTTAACACCCACCAGTAAGGCCACAAGGTTCCACGGTATCCGCATTCGACTCATAACTGCGCGACAAAATCTGTATCAAAATCAATTCTGCTAAATAACACGAAAACTGTGCAACCCACTGCCTGTGATAATACCAACTTAAAGAAATAAAGCAGTCTAATGTACAAATTTTCAGCTAAAAGAACAGTCGAATCATTTTTGTGATTTTCAGGGTAGATGGGTTCGCTTTACTCTCTTCATTGCTTTTTAACTCAGAGCCATGTACATCATATTGGAGAACAGGATTACAATCGGCTGAGAAACTACTGACCGATCGAAATATGGACCAGTAGCATAAAAATTAAGTTCGTGACCAGTGTGGTGCCCGGTCAATCCCAAGACAAGGCTTTATATATGTAGGCTAAACGATAGTTGCTCTTGCCTACAGTACCCGGTAAGATGTGATACTGTAATGCTTTATTCTGGAAATCATCAGAAAATCTAGGAGAGAGCGAGATTCCTGCAATAACAAACACTTTGTGACTGTGGCACTATGTCGGAGTAGAAGCAAGCAATGCACAACCAAATATATCTTCGGCGATCAGCCCACGTGTGAATATATGCGGCATCATCAGCTTCCCGTGGTGCCCCTGGAAAGCTGTTTGATAGTGAACTAACGGTGCTGAGTCTCACGATACAAGTGTCTCGCTGAAAACACGGACCCGCGCAAGCATACCTGAATGAACTTCAGCAAGCATGTATTAAATTAGATATCTATTGTTGAATTGACTGACTGAAATCCTTATCTAAGGAATCTAGCAAAAACCTCTCCGAAGGAGGATGTGTGGTGTATGAACTCCTTCCATGAAACCACATACTTACTTACTTATGTCCCGTACAGGGTGCCGTGTTGCCTGTCGTTGAGTGCGGACGCGTTTTTTTTTGGAAATCTCCACCAACAACCAACCACCAACAATAAACAGTCAAAAAAAAAATAAATAGTCTAAACCCATTTGCACCCACAGTTAAACAAAAAATTAAAAAACAATAAAAAAAAAAAAATAAAAAATAATAATAATAATTATCAATCTCATTCCACTATCAAATCAAATTTCCACTAAATTTCCACTAATCGCACGCGCCTAATCTCCACATCAGTGTAGTGCAGTGCAAAAAAAAAAAAAAAACCATCAGTGCCGGGTCTCTCCATCTCTCCCATCCCCACTCACTCGCTGTTGCGCTTCTTAGTCATCGCAATTGTCGCATGTTCTTTACATGCCTTCAGTTGCGATGATTGAGAGAGTGTAACAACTGATGTATAGCGGACCGTGAGTGTCTTTCTGAATAGCGGACCACAGCTGACTGTCGTTTGGGCATAACACCGGCGATAGTTTGTTGTGGAAAACTATATTTAGGATCTACACCTCACGGTTTCGCTTAGTAGCGTCAGTGTTGTGTCTTTTTGTGTTTTTATGTTGTAATGATGAGGGAATTTAGGGTTGATTATACGAACATTCGTGGGCTTCGAACGAATTTCTTTGATCTATACGCCCATGCTTATTCCCATAAACCAGCTGTTTTGGCACTGAGCGAAACACAGGTAGTCGAAGAATCTTCCGATATAAAGCTGCCTGGATATAACTTAGTGTCATTATTCTTTCCCCATCGCGGCCTCGCCATTTACGTCCGTAGTGATATAGCTTACCAAGTTCCACCACAGTATGGCCACTGTTCCAATCCGGAATTTAATTTCAAATGGCTCAAATTCACCGTCCGTAAGCAAATAATCCACTACTGTTTTATCTACAGAAGCCCTAGTGCGGATAGCAACTCGACTTTTAACGAATTTGATGCGTTGTCCGATTCCATCACACGAATTGTCTCCCTGTATCCTCATACTGAAATCGTCATTGCGGGCGATTTCAATATACACAATTCGGAGTGGCTTCGACATTCTGGCCAGACAACACCCGAAGGAAGGTATGTTGAACTTTTCGCTGAGATAAACAATCTGACTCAGCTTGTAAATGAGCCTACACGTATACCGGACATTGTGAGTCATTCTGCCAACACTCTGGACTTGTTTCTTACTTCACACCCTGATAAATACATCATTGATGTTTTAGCGCCTCTAGGCCGGTCCGACCACAACATCGTATCAGCTAAATTCTCGTATTCTGACCACACAGTTAAAGAAAAAACTCCCAAAAGAAAAGTATGGCGTTACGAGAAAGCCAATTGGGACGGCCTTAATAGTTTCTTTAGGAGTTTTAACTGGTCGCTGTGCTTCCTCGATAGCGACGTGGATGCCGCCGCTGATATGATTACTGACACCATCCTGTTAGGTATGGATGCCTTTATTCCTAACAGAACAAAAAGCATCAAACCTAAGGCAAAATCGTGGTTTGATCAGAGCTGCAAAGAGGCTATCAGGGTGAAGGAGGTAAGTTTTCGGTCTTATAAAGCCAACAAATCTGAGGAAAACCGAAAGAAGTTTAAACAAGCCAGAAATGACTGCAATGCTCATATTCGACGTGTAAAATTCCTATATGACCAAAAATTGAGGCAAAAAATTCTACAATGTCCCAAAGGTAGTAAACATTTTTGGTCATTCGTCAAAAATATTAAAAATTCTGCCTCGCCCGCCATCCCAACGCTCATTTATAATGACATTCCAGCTGTCAGCTCCTTAGACAAAGCCAATCTGCTTGCTGCTCACTTCGCAGCGAACTCCACCCTACCAGATAGTACTTTGTCTCCACCTGTACTTGAGAGCGTCGAATTTTCCATGGGAAAAGTCCACTTTCGCACTCGTACAGTTGCAGGAGTACTCAAAGGTCTCAACATACACAAATCCGCTGGTCCAGATGGAATCTCCCCCATATTTCTGAAGAGGTGTTCTTCCACGCTGGCAAAACCTCTGCGTAAGCTTTTCTGTCTGTCCTACTCTTCTGGGCTCTTTCCGAGAAGATGGAAAACAGCATTTGTCCAGCCCGTCCCTAAAAAAGGCGAATCTTCTTCCCCTTCCAATTACCGACCCATTGCACTAACGTCCCTTCTTTCCAAGGTCATGGAAACGCTGATAAATCGTCAGCTTATGAAATATCTTGATTCACGAAAACTTCTCAATGACCGGCAGTATGGTTTTCGTAGCAACAGGTCCACTGGTGATTTGATGGCATATCTCACCGAGAAGTGGAACCAATCTCTCCATCACTTCGGCGAAACAAAGATGGTTGCGCTCGATATTTCTAAGGCATTTGACAGAGTTTGGCATC
Source organism: Brachypalpus laphriformis (assembly GCA_945910035.1). Classification (NCBI taxonomy): domain Eukaryota; kingdom Metazoa; phylum Arthropoda; class Insecta; order Diptera; family Syrphidae; genus Brachypalpus; species Brachypalpus laphriformis. The sequence goes on along the minus strand of OX246754.1, from coordinate 104,022,963 downwards.
AGGCTCTTTTGTCGAAAATGCGTGCATATGGCATCGATGAGCCTCTTCTTCAATGGATTAGAAATTACCTTTCGGACCGTTCAATACAAGTTGTCTTGGACGGCTTCAAGTCTGCAATTCACCATATAAATGCTGGTGTTCCCCAGGGCTCCGTTTTGTCTCCGACTCTCTTTCTCATTTTTATAAATGACCTCTTGTCTGCTACTTCTAATCCAATCCATTCCTTCGCTGATGACAGTACCCTCAGTTTTTCATATTCGTTCCCTAGCTCACGTCCCTGCTCTTCGGCCGTAGAAGAGGAACGACATCGTATGTTAAACACATTAAATTCCGACCTGGACAGCATAACCAAATGGGGCTCAATCAATAGAGTGGAATTTAATGTATCCAAAACTCAATGCTGTCTCCTGTCTCTCAAGCGAAACCAAGACCCTCAACCATTATCCATGAATGGTACTTGTATCGCTGAATCCGAAAGACTTGCCATTCTCGGTATGTGCATCAATAACCGTCTTCGATGGAACGATCACATATTCGAAGTCGCCAAAAATGCTGCAAAATGTCTAGGATTCCTTAAGCGGTGCAAGAAATATTTTACCCCGTCTGATCTGGCCTCCATCTATAAGGCATTCATCCGCCCAAAGCTGGAATATAACGCCCACATCTGGTCTGGTGCACCCAAGACCGTTCTGCACATTCTAGATAGGGTACAGAACCGCGCGTTAAAACTAATAGGTGATAGAGACATTGTGAACTCAATAGTCTCACTTGAACATCGTAGAAATGTCTCATGTCTTTCCCTTTTTTATCGCTTCTTTTACAAAAAATGCTCCAGCGAAATAGCCAGCTGCATTCCTCTCCTTCAAAACTTCACCCGCAATACGCGTCATGCTTCGAATGCACATCAGTTCACCCTCAAGCCCAACTTCGGACGTACTGTCAAATATAGGGATTCGTTTATAAGCCGAACAACACGTTTGTGGAACGATCTACCAGCCTCTGTATTTCCTCATCATTACAGCTTACAAACATTTAAAGCCAACGCAAACCGGCATCTCCTCTGTCTCTTTCCCCCCTTTTCGCCACCGCCCGTGCCCTGAGAACCAGTATAAGGGTATTAATAATCCCTTTGGCACGCGCAAATTATAAAAAAAAAAAAAAAAAAAAAACTCTTGTGGGTCCTACTAAGCCTACGCGCAATCATGTATGGTTTTTGGCAATATGTCTCAGTTCTCCCCAACTTTCCCCAACTGCCGTGCTAGTCAAGAAGGACTGTTCTGCGCCATGTTCTCCTCGGCCCGCCAGGTCTTCTGCCACCCTGTGTTAAAGGGTTCCATTGCATAGCATGGTTCGCTATGGAACTGTCACCCTTACGGAACGTGTGACCAATCCACTGCCACTTCCGTCGTTGGATGGTTGTGCCTATTAATTCCTGACCCGTTCTCCCGTAAAGGTGTTCGTTAGAGATACGATTGGGCCAGAAAATCCTTAAGATATTGCGCAGGCACCTATTAACAAACGTTTGCAACTTTCTGGTGATAGTAGTGGTCACTCTCCACGTGCGGCAACCATATAACAGCACGGATTCAACGCTGGAGCGGAACAGTCTCATCTTGATGCTCAAACTCTTTGCATTGCTTCGCCATATTTTGGACAACATCCCGAACGCGGACTTTGCTTTGGCGATCCTGTTGGCTATATCCATCGGTCCCACCATCGGTCGAGACAATACTCCCAAGATACTGGAAATCTTCTACTCTCTCTACCCGTTGTCCAGCAATGCATATTTGAGCCGATGAGTTAGTTCCAATCCTGATAATTTTAGTTTTTGGCGTATTAATTTTCAGCCCGACGGCGCCTGCCTCCTTCTCCACATCTGCTGTCATTTGGTGGAGGTCCATAATTCTGTGGGAGAGTAATAATACATCGTCAGCGTAGTCAAGATGTAAGAGTCCATCGAATTCCTCCGTTTCCCGTCGACAAAGCTGCACGAAGCACATCGCTAATCACCAATAGGAATAATATTGGTGAAAGGATACAGCCTTGTCTTACCCCACTTGGGATCTCAAATTCCTCAGTCAACCTTCCTCTGTGCAGAACGCGACATTTGGAGCCTTCATATGTAGCTTTGATAATAGCAATTAGTTTATCGGGAATACCTCTCCTGCGTAAGGCACGCCAAATAAACTCCCTGTCGACACTATCGAACACCTTCTCAAAATCGATGAACAGCAGGTGCAGTGGCGATCGATATTCAACACACTGTTCGATGATAATCCGCAGGGTGTTAATGTGGTCGGCACAGGAGGATCCAGAGTGGAAACCTGCTTGTTCGACATCGAGTGTGTCTTCGAGATGTTGTTTGATTCGCTCCAGGATGTTTCTAGCTAGTATCTTAGCTACAGCAGGCAGCACGCAGATACCCCTCCAGTCTCCGCACTCCATTAAATTTCCTTTCTTCGGAAGCTTGACGATCATTTCCTTTTTCCACTCGTTAGGGAAGCCCTTAACTTTCCAAGCTCTCTCTATAAGTGGAAGTAGAAGCTCAGCCGATGTTGTTGGCGCTGCTCGTAAGAGCTCTGCTGGAATACCGTCAAGTATTCAAGTTTTGAGTGCTTTGATGGCGGTAACGATCTCATCGTTAGTGGGAGTCGTGGTGCGTATTTGGACATTTCTCACCTCGGGCACCTCTGTCTGATTTGGGAGCATATCGCTAGCGAATACATGGTTAGAAACCGTATCAAATTGCTCTTTCCATATCTTGAGCTGGTCCTCATCCGAAATGGAGCCGTCTAGGCTTTTCACTGGGTGTTGGCTGGAGCTGCGACCACCTGTCAGCTATTTAATGATTCTGTATTCGGTCCTGCTGTCCACCTCCGTGCAGCTTCTTCTGCTTCTGTAGCCAGCGTCGTCACGTCGCACGCTATGCTGAACTTCTCTCATCTTCATGCGATATAGGGACTCTAGCTCGCTTCTCTCTGCTGGGGAGTAGCTGCAACGCGAGCTTCAGCTGTTTTCGTTCATCAATCCGTGTCCAGGTATCCTCGGAAAGCCACGCCCTTTGTCTTCCCTGCGGTCGACCGACAATTCTTTCAGCACCAGATGTAAAAACATTTTTCACAGCACACCAATGATCTTGGATGATTGCGGGCATTGAGCTGCTGATTGCCTCCACACCTTGCGAAAAGTCTACATGACGCAGTTCCTATCAGGGCACGGATGCTTTCAAGACTAGCCGCGTTTTGTTTTCCTCGTGAACTGAACTAGTTCATCTCAAAATAAAAAAACTCCTGGTTCACCTAGAAATTTCATTTTCACAAGTTGGTAGCAGTAGTAGGATAGAGATTCTGGTTCACGAAAATTGAACATTGTTTTTGCATCCTGTGTAAAAATATGAACTGAACCAGTTCGCGGAGAAAAAAAAAACCGCGGCTAATATCTCTACAAATACAAACACGTAGATGACCCATACTGCCCGCACTGTGGAGGCAAAATCCAGAATGCGGAACATGTTTTGATCGAATGTCGGATGTATTCGACGGCAAAAAACATACTACAGAGAGAAATTGGCGGCCAAGTGACTCCGAGGAGACTTATAAAATTCATGCTGACGACGAATGAAGCCTGAAACACAGCGAACGAGATCATCACCAGCATGATGCAACGGAACGTCGGAGGAAAGAGCAGCAGCGAGAAATGAGAGTCCTACAAACACTGAAAAGTAGACAAAGTTACACAAAAACGCCCACATATGCAATGTAACGCAAGTGACATGTTAAAGGCACACAATGACAAGTGAACTCACACAGTAACAGAAATTTGAATGTGCAAATTGAGCTGCTTCAAAGCAGCAGAAGCATACTGGTCAGAAGCAGCAATGGCTCATGCGTGATGAATAGCATGAAATGCTAACCAGTCCCGCGAAGTAATACCTAACGGCAGTCCCGAGGGGAGAGTGGTAGAAGTATGCGGGGTGTGGATTAGTACGTATGCGCATTCCTGGCATCGATTATTCGGGTTTGCGAATCTAATAGCCCGGGCTACTAGTATCTTTAGAAGATTACCACACCTCTTGACGCAACTAAAAAAAAAAAAAAAACACTTTAACTAAGCGCGCCACCTACGGCGAGAAGGTCCTCTGCTGCGTCTTCCCTCCCATGGATTTGTGTCCACTCGCTCTAGCCATCGCAAACGTCCTATACGCAGTTTTTTTTGACTAGATCGATGTCGCTGTACAGCTCGAATAGTTCATAATTGTATCATCTCCTCCAAAACCCGTCAGCGCAAATGGAACCGAATATCTGACGAATAGTTTTTCTCTCGAAACGAGCAGGGATACTTCCGTCCACTTTCAATAAAGTCCTCTCTTGTCTATACATAAAACAGAAGAAAAGTCGCATATACTACGAAGAATTTTTCTCTCGAAGCGAGCAGGGATACTTTCATCCCCTTTCAATAAAGTCCTCTCTTGTCTGTACATAAAACAGAAGAAAAGTCGCATCTGCTATTTCTTTGGTGTTGACTGCGCCGATTCTCAGCGCAAGCAGATAAGTTTCGTGAATGGGATTACGCGATAAAATGTGAAATGTATAGAAAAGATAAGAAGCCTCTGTTGCTAATTGTGAAAAAAGAGTGTAAAGAGAAGGCGTGGAGTACGCATTCATTATTTTTTTTTGTGAGCTGGGTAATGTCAATGTCAGGGAAAAATGGTTAGGTCACAGTTGTTCTGCTAAAAAGAAAGAAGAATGTTTCGTTAATATAAATTTGACTTCAAAATATGGATATTTATTTTTACTTGTATTTTTATTTTTTTTAATTCAATATTTAATCATCATCGGAGGTATCATCTCCACCTCCGCCGTCGCTTTCCACTTTAGTTGATGAGCCTTCAGCGGGTTTTATGATAATTCTGTCGGTAAAGGTATTCCAAATCTGTTTATAGCTCAAAAATTGTCTTCCGTTCTATGGCCTTACCACTAGTATTTTTCAATTCCTCAACCGTAATATTTGCAAACTCCTCTCGCACTCAAGGGGTTATGAATGCCCTTAACATGTTTTTTACACAGTGCGGGCGTTAGAAAGGATAGATAAAGAGAGAGAGAGATCGATTTGGTGTAGTGGTTTGAGGCTTAGTTGTTTATGCTTTAGAGAAAAATCCGGACACAGCGTCCAGATAACTGGGGAGATTGTTTTTATTTTTTGTCTTTGCTTCTGATTCACTCTAGTTGTTTCGCGGGTTGAATGGTGGTAGCCTGAGGACTTAATGGCCTGCTAATCGGACCAAGTCTTTTATTTGATCATCAAACTGGATATCTCTGCGGATATCTATGGTATATTTTCAATTACCCAGTTTGCAAATATATTCATGAAAGTACTGAATTGGCTCTAATTTTTATGATTTTGGCTTATTTTATCTATATATATAAATCTAAGTGGCAAAATGTGTACGTGTCCCTCTACCGCCCGTAATTATCAACCAATTTAGTGGATTTTTTTTAAATGCAGATAACTACGGTACAAATGTGATAGGTAAAAAAAAATAAAAATTACGAAAACATTCAAAAACATTGAAAAAAAAATAAACATTTGCGATACCGTTGTGGTTTGTTTGTTTGTATTCTATGGACTCGGAAACCACTGAACCTGAAGTTTGGTCACAGGTATTCCCGTGAAGTTTGGTCGAAATCGGTTCAATACTTTAGTAGTAATTTGGTAGTAAAGTACTTTAGTGGGACCCCCATCGGGTAGGGGTCAGAATATGCCCGAGGTAGGCATGCCTGTCGTAAGAGGCGACTAAAATCCACCCTCCGTATACCGAGTATGGCGTATTCAAAAACATGCATTGAACAAAACATAAGATTTTAATACCCCAGGTGGCAGTCCGGGTACACTGGAAAATCCACGCTCTTCGGAGGTTGGCTCTACGGGTTCTGGGGACAGCTATTTATTGCACCTGATAAATCGCTTCACAAAAAGTAAAAGGGTATCTCGATCTCCACCAATAAGATCGAACGTCTCCGGAAAAGAAGTCCGCCGGAAGCGCAAACGCGAGAAAAACGGGACTCAGCGAAATCAAAAAGCATTGAGGAGGAAAACGACATACTTCGTACCAAGCTTACCGAAATGGAGCTACTCTATCGTTAGCTTAAGAAAGAAGTAGATTTACTCAGGCAAGAAAATAATGCCCTAAAAGACACGTATCTACAAAAAGAAAATACAGTTAGCCCACATCGCTCACCTAGTCGCGAATACCAGACGGACGAAGAAGACCTAACACGTGAAACGAATTGGATCGAAAAGAAACGACCTAGCAAAACACACAAAGCTGGTTCGCCACCGGAAGTCGAGCCACAAAAAGATGAGAAGCGCAAGGAGTTGCGAGAAAAGAAACAACAACAAAAATTACGTCCTCTGCCACCGATAAACGTCGTTGGAATTACGGACTATAATGAGTTGCATTGCCTCATTAAAGGAACTCTGCCATCGAAGTTTAAGGTGACATCTCTGCGAAACAATACGTGGAAAATCAATGTCGATGATGCCAACAGTTACCGATCATTATCCCAAAAATTGAATGCCGAAAAGATTCAGTGATATACTTACCAAAATAAGTTAGAAAGACCACTGCGTGTTGTAGCAAGGGGACTCCACCCCTCGTGTACTAACGAAGATGTAATGCACGACCTTCAAGATAAAGGCTTTAAAATTCTTGATGCCGTCAATATTATGAAGAAGGAGAAGCAACAGTCGGAGGGAGATCATGAAAAATTGGTAAAGCGTGGACTTCCACTATTCATGCTTAGTTTCGATAAAGCTGAAAATAAAGATGCTATATATGGTACTAAGACTATTCTAAGCATCGTGGTCAAAATCGAACCCATGCGTAAGAGTTCCAGATCGATCCCGCAGTGTAAACGCTGTCAAGGTTTCAGTCATACGCAGACTCACTGCCAGAAAGAGCCGCGATGCGTCAAATGCACAGGTAAACATCTCTCGGAAGAGTGTTGCCTAAATAAGCAAACCCCAGCCACTTGTATAAGCTGCAAAGGAAGACATCCAGCGAACTATCGACTTCGCGAAGTAGCGAAAGAGCTCCAAAAAAGGCGACGCTTAAAAATTGCATGCGCTTTAATCCGAAACCAATTAAGAACAGACCCAAAATACCTACAAAAAAAGCAGCGAAAGATAGGAAATCCGTCAATATTGACTAAAGATCGGATAATGAAGTAAAACCCAAACGTAGTAGAGAAAAGGTGACAGAAGCAAAATCTTCGAATATTGACGCACAGTCTTATGTTCAAGCAGCGATGGCAGTTAATGGCAAGTATATGACCGACAACCCACGAAAGATCAAGGCAAAAAACCGTCCAAACTCTAACGCAAAACTCCTGCTGAAGTTGCGACATTGGAAAACGGTGATAGAGGTAGCTCACAAAATCCTGTATCCAATGTTTTCTCCCTAATTCTTGCGAAACTTGAAGTGCAATGCAAAACAAACAAACTTATTTTCGAGATTCTAGTTGCACTACAAAACAACATTCATAACACGCGCTTCAACCAGAATATGAAAGAAATGCTAAAAATTCTTACATAGAACGCCAACAGGCTCATACGAAGACTCGACGAGTTAGAAATATTTATACGCGAAGAAGATAGTGATATATGCTTGGTCTGTGAAACTCAGATGACAAAACAAACACCTTCCACCCATCGGAAAGAGCAAGAGGCGGATCATCATGCATGTATCGAACACTCAGCGGAAGTAAAGATTGAATTAGAAGCAATGCAAGTAAGCACGGTACGTGTTAGAAATAGACATTTTGCTTTCAACATCATTCATCTATACATTGTCCACCATTTCGAATACCATCTCGAAGATGGTAAAGAATATGATTTTTTAATATACCTAAAAAATTATAGTATTAAGTGTATTCCCGCAACAAGAACTAATAGTCGTGGTAGTGCAAGTGGTGGTATTTTATGTGCAATCAAGAATAATTTTAATAGTTTTATAAATTTCAGATTTATGGGAACGAAGCTTGTTATAGAAATATGTTATAGGAATGACCGTTTATATATTTTACCAATTTATTTGAATTGCAATAATTAGTTACATGATTTTGAAGAAATCTACGGCTTTCTGAACGAATATTATTTACAAAATGATATGGTGCTTGGCGATCTGAACGGTATAATAGGTAACTTCCAGAATCCAACTTCTCTGGTTACATACTGCGTAAATAGCTTTTATAGTGCCAGACAGTCCTTGGATGATATTTTGAATGCGTGCGGTAAACATCTTATAGATTTTTTCGAAGATTTTGGCTTTGTTGTCTTAAACGGTGTGACTAAAAGCGACACTAGAGGCGAGCTTACCTTCGTATCTGGCCAGGGTTGCTCTATTATTGATTACTGTTTGGCCCAAGGAGAGTGGTTGAGTATTATAAACGATTTTTAAGTAGTTTCAGCTGTATTTTCATCACGTTTAAAAGTATTGAATTACCTGCCCCACGGAAAGTCAGGGATAGATTAAAATGGTTAGCCAATAAAGTTTATTTGTATAGGCGACGGCTCAATCATCAGGCAAATCATTTTCCAGAGATGAGTAATATCTGCTGTAATCAGTTGGTGCAAATACTCTCCCAAGCTATTAAAAACTCAGTTTAGGAAAACGAATGCTGAGTTATTCAGGTCTCTTTACTTGGAAGCGAATAGGAAGGACAAACAGTTATGCAAAATAAAACAAGGCAACTATTTTAGGGGTATAGCGGATAGTCTGGAAACGTCCAATGATTCGAAGTCGTTTTGGTGCAAAGTGCGCCTATTAGGTGGCTGTAAGCCGGTCCCTTCACACGCTATTTGCATCGAATCACTTGCTGCGTATTTTAAAAGACTTCTTACATCCGAATTGGATGAATAAAATTTTCAATATGTCTTGCCCAATGTTTATATTGCTGAGTTGGATGAACACATATCACTTTTAGAGTTGCAATCTTCTTCTTCCTTTTATCAGCGAGGCTATGATCCGAAAACAAGGCATCACAACCCTCCCACTTCACCGCATTTCTACTGATCCGCCTGTGGGGTTCGCCTATTTGACCCCAGAAAATATCGGCAGGCCTGCCGATTTTGGATTACTCGGTTACTGAGGCCAATGAAATGCCGATGTCGTCGCATTTGTCTGATCCAGGCGTTTATAGGCCTGCCTTTCCTACATCGCGATGTCTTTGGAACGTGCACTGATATTGCCTTTTTAACAGGGTTCAAATGATCTCTTCTTTGAACGTGGCAATACCAACTGAGCCGGTCGCGCTCTATTTTTTGTACGATGGTTTCCTTGATGTGAAAGCTTCCACGGATCTTCGAACTTCTTATTCGATCAAGCTTTGTCACTCCTGCTGTCATGCGAAGCATCTTCATCTCAGCTGCCGTTAATTTACTCTCATACTTTTTGTACATCGTCCAACATTGTGAACCGTATGTGAGCGCTGGACGTACAACTGCGGTGTAGAGCCTTCCTTTCAACTTAGGGGACATTTTTCTGTCACAGAAGATAGCGGAATTTTCTCGCCACTTCATCCACCGTACGCTTACACGATGATTGATGTCGTCATCACAAGTTGCTTTGCTATTGATCATAGATCCCAGATATTTAAACTTTTCGCACTTGGGAAGCACTGTTCCATTCAAATAAATGTCTGGAATAGGCCTGACTGGATCAGAGAACGGGCAGCACAAGTACTCTGTCTTTTTTAAACTAGTGCGATACCCATTTCCCTCCAAAACGTCCACCCACACATCAAGTGCTCGTTGCAGGGATGTAGGATCCTCACTTATGATGGCTCCATCGTCAGCAAAGAATAACTGATGTACCTTAGGGTCCATCACTTTACCTTAAAGCAGATAATCAAGGACTGTAATAAAGAGCAAAGGACTTAAAACGCTTCCCTGGTGCACCCCGACTTTGATTGGGAACTCTTCGGTTACTCCAGCGGGGCATCTTACTCTTGTCTTTGCTCCTTCGTACATGTTCATGATCATCTGTACATAGGTTTCTGGAACCTCTCGATGTCTTAGCGCCACCCATATCAGATCTCGTGGTTGTCTGTCGAATGCCTTTTCAAAGTCAACCAATACAATATGCAAATCCCTTAAGGAATCACGATGTTTTTCCATTATGATCCTTATACTTTGGATTGCATCTGTGGTTGATTTACCCGAGACAAACCCGTACTGATCATCAGATAGCCGTATTATTTTTCGCAGTCGGCCACCTAATACCCGATCAACGATCTTCATGGTGTGTGACATCAGCTTGATCGAACGGTAGTTATCACAGTTTCGTGTATCACCCTTCCCTTTGTATACAGGGAGAAGGTAACTTTCCCTCCATTGATTCGGCATTGGATCACCTCTCACGAATTTGGAGATGAGAATTCTGAGCCATCTGAACCCGATGTCTCCCATCTTTTTCCAGAACTCAGAGGGTATCTCGTCCGGCCCAACCGCTTTTCGTTTTTTGGAGTATTTGACCGCCTCACTAACTTCTTCGACTGTAATGTCGGGTATTTCTTCACAGTTAGGGGTGGCTCTTGGAAAGTATAGCCGGGGAAACTGTTCATTTAAAAGCTCTCCACAATACTGCCGCCACCTCTGCAGAATTTTGTCGTCATCCACAAGAAGCTGGCCATGAGCATTGCTAATGAACTTTGGCGAACGAATCTCCTGAGCATTCTTCCTTCTTTGGGCGGCTATTTTGAAGATAGTGGCGCTGTTGTTCATATTGTGTCTTCGCAGCTCCTGGATAGCCTGGTTTGCATCAGCAACCGGGGAAAATATTTTCTCCAGCTCCCGATACAGGCCCTTCGAACTCTCTGCTTGAAGCTGGGCGCACTTCTTCTTCGCTTTTTTCTTGCAGCATCTGTGTTCCATTTCGAGGCGAGCCTTTTCGTCACTATTATTAGAGGGGCACTTTGACCAAGCTTTAAAAGCCGCTTTCTTCTCATTTATCACTTTCCTAGCTTCATCACTCCACCACCATGTTTCTTTGGCGTGTTGATGGTGGCCTTTTGAAGCTCCTAGCAGTGATTTGGCCTTCTTTAAGCAAGTTCGCTGTAGGGAATCCCACATATTTTGTGCTCTGCACTCTTCATCCTCAGCTCTGTTGATGGTGTGAGAGAGGTAATTTTTCATTACGAAAACAAAAGCCTCGCCTTTTTCTTTGTCCAGATTGTACCACTTGATTTTCTCAGGGACCCTTGTTTGTTTGCTTTTCATCGGTGTTTTCATAAAAATTTCTGTTAGTAGGAGACGGTGTTGCCGAGCGATTGCCTCTCCCAGGATCACTTTGCAATCTTTTACCCGAGGCTTCATGAAACTGGCTACCAACTGGTAGTCAATCTGAGTTTCATCTCCACCACTGCTGTAAGTGATCAGGTGTCGGCTTTGTTTGATGAACATGTTATTTAACACGATAAGACCGTGTGATTTGCACATGCTTAGGATGTCTTCACCAGGAAGGTTCCTGGTGCCATATCCTAGTCCTCCATGACAGTCTTCATAGTCTTCGTTTGATTTCCCGACATGTCCATTCAAATCTCTTCCAACAAACAGAAATTCTTCCTTTGGGATGTTCTTAAGGAGATTGTGGAAATCTAGCCAAAATGCATCTTAATAATAAGATGATATTCTTAACCCGTCTCTGCACGGGTTACTTTTAGAGTAGCAATGTGCACTTAAAAGCATAAAAAATAATAAGGCTCCAGGAATTGATGGGATTCCAGTGGAATTTTTCAAAAACTCGACTCAAGCCTTTCAAGAAGCTCTCCTAGATCTATACAACAAAATTCTTGCCGAAGAGGTAGTTCCAGACCTGTTCCTTAAATTTTTAATCTTTGCGCCTTTTTAAGAAAAGTGACAGCAATGATCCGGGTAACTATAGGGGGATATCTATACTCAGTAGCCTTCGCAAAGTATTTACTCAGGTCTTATATACGAGATTAACCAGCTGGGTCGAAGCTAATCACTACCTCAGCATTTATCAAGCAGGCTTTCGTGCTGGTCTTTCAACAGTTGACCAAATATTTGTGTTGGAGAGCATTGTCAGCAGATATATCGGCAAGAAAAAAAAGCTTTATGCCTTTTTTGTCGATTTCAAGGCAGCAATCGACACCGTCAATAGAAACTCGCTTATATGGTATATAAACTGTCTAAGATCGGCTTATCATCAAAATTCTTACGGGTATATAAAAAGCTAATTACGAATACGTTAGCTGCAGTGTCAAATGGAGATGATGTGTCCTCTTTTTTCAAGACTGATACAGGCGTTCCTCAAGGATGCGTTCTCAGTCCTATATTGTTCGCACTTTTTATTATCAGCATTTGAAAAAAATATTCAAATAATTTTCAATAGTACAAAAATTATTTACAAAAATTCATCATCTCCATTATCTTCTTCATCATAATCTTCTGCTTCCTCTTCTTCTTCATCATCATCTTTTTCTTCCTCTTCTTTTTATTTAATTTAATTTAATTTATACGCTTAATACAAGCAGAACAATCTTAAGGGACTAATTAACTAACAATAATTTAATAACTTAAAACTATGTGAATTTGTGAATTCTTATTATAATTATTAATGTCATTTTTACTTTATTATTACTTAAAATTAATTAAACTACTACTAAGGCTAAAGTTAGGAGTGGGGAGGTAAGTTGCGTAGGTAAATTCGAAGGATGGATTTGCTACGGTGCATGTCGAAGACATTAGGGAACTTATTTGCATTACGTAGCATTCTGCTCATAGGTTCATATTGGCCGTATTCAGTGCGGTGGTAGGCAGGGCGGAATTGATGATGTGTCTGATTATTTGCCTGGTGGGGTCGCTTTCGGAGGTGTAGGTATTAAAGTTTTGCTTTACGCAGACGATCTCGTAGTTCTAGCTGAGAATCCGCCTAATTTGCAGCTACAGCTTAACAGGTTAAAGTGCTACTGTGAAACCTGGGGTTTGAAAATCAACACTGCCAAATCTAAAATCATGGTCTTTGAATCATCTTCGCGTACGGGGGTGTCACGGGAAAAGTGGTGTCTGGGGATTGAGCCTATTGAAGTAGTCAAACAATTTAAATATCTGCGATTCCTTATCACCCACAATCTAGACATGCGTCCTCACGTAAAAGAGAAAACGGTAGCACCTAAAACGGCTATCAATATTATGTGGAGGAGGTTTTTTTGTAACCAGTGCGTAGATATAACTTTTAAATTCAGAGTATTTGATGCTACAATTAACTCTTGTCTTTATTACGGCGCTTCAATGCCGCTCAACACCCTTTAAAGAATGGTATGATATAGCAAACGAACACGATGTTGTCTTCGACCTGGATGAGCTAAACCTTAACGATTGGCAAGATATGTTTTATAACAGCATAGCAAAGGTCGACTAGTATTTATACCATCAATGTCTGAGCAGAGCCCGGGAGTCAACAAGCAGGCTTATTTATAAGGAACATTGCCATTCTCTAGGTACAAGCAACTATTTTTGCAGGCAGCTAGCAGCCAGTCAGATAAGCTCAGTGTTTAAAATAAGAACGGAGGTCTTAGCTCTGAATTACATCCCGCAGAGGCAAAATCTGCCCCATACTGCAGGAGATACGCCGATTGTATTTCTCCAGGAATTGTCTCACACTTGAAGAAGCTAAGCCAGCTCTAAACGGTTCATATGGTTGGAAACGGCTCTCATCTTACTGTAATCATATCGCAATAGCTTCATAAATTTTTAAATTCTAGTAACTATATTTATTAATGAATGGAATTAATCAAACCTGTACTTTTAACTATTTATATATTGTAATCCACTATTTATTTATTTCTGAATTATATAACAAAGCTAATAATGAACTCAATTCTCGGCAGACGGCAATTTATGCCATGCTTATAAATTCTTTTGTCAATCAAAATATTATATTTAAATAAATTGCAATAAACAATATTAATAATAATAATAATAATATACTGCCCACTGCGATGTAAACTTGGAGAAAGTGATTTCGCAAACATTTTCAACTTCCTTAAACCAGATTTTATTATTGGTGGCGATTCAACGCGAAACACCCCGTCTGGGGTTCAAGGTACGTCTCTCAGAGAGGTAGAAAGCTTTATAATGCGGGTATGCAATACAGTTGTGATTTTCACTCGACGGGTAAACCAACATATTGGCGGACTGATAGAAATAGGATACCAGATCTGATCGATTTCTTTGTTGTTAAAGGAATATCTGGCAACTGTATGCAAGTTGAAAAAAGCTTTGATCTCTCCTGTGATCATTCTCCAATCATTATGACCTGTCAGATTAACCAGCGCGAAAACTAATTGGGATGGCTTTAAAAAAGATATTGAAGCAAATACTGAGCTGAGCGTATCACTTAAAAAGCTATATGAACTTGCAGTTGATCGCTTCGTCGAAATCCGACAGAATGCCGCGTGGAAGAATACTCCCAAAGCAAAGAAAACTACATTCAAACTTATCCGCAGGAAATAAAAGAGATGATTAAGGAGAAGAGAAAAGCACGCAAAAAATGGCAAAAAACTCGGGCACCGCAACATAAAGCACATCTTAACCGTTTGTGCAACTCACTAAAAAGATCTATTAAAAACCTTAAGAATAATGAAATACAAACTTACCTAGAAAGCTTAACGGCAGAAAAAGATTCTAATTACTCGCTTTGGAAGGCTATAAAAGGTATTAAAAACCCCCAAATTCAAGCCGCCCCAATTAGGAAAAATCAAGACGAATGGGACAGGCATGATAAAGAGAAAGCGCACATTTTTTGCCACCCACCTGGAAGAAACTTTCAAACCGTTTGATGGACAAGCTCTTATTCAAAATATAAATGCGTCTTATATAGCCAATAGCGAAATAAAAAATTGCAATACTTACCGAACTTAAGGAAGAAATAAAGAACCTTAAACCTAAGAAAGCTCCTGGATACGACCTAATTACGGGAGAGATTCTTAAAGCCCTACCAAGAAAAGCTCTAATTAAGCTTCTGTTCATTATAAACGCTGCACGTAGACTAGAATATGTTCCCAGTCAATGGACAGTCGCCGAAGTCATAATGGTCCTTAAGCCCGGAAAACCGCCAAAGTACTTTAGTACTACACTATTTTTTTCTTTTTGTTAGGTGCAGCAACGCATGCCGCCGGGTACCCTTCATTTAGCAGTCTGTCCACTACTTTCGTATTATAGTACTAAAGTACTAAACAAAATTGATATATGTATTTAGGGTCGGACCACTTACCCACAATTGCCCGGTACAAAACTGTTCTCTAACAGACTTAGCCTCAAGCGCCTGTCTGACAGTTTTGGCCCCATGCACCTGCCTGACAGTTGTTGGCCCAGACGCCTGCGTGACAGTTGTTGCCCCAAGCGCCTGCTTGACAGTGGTTTTATTGTTTTTTCTTTTTAGACGAAGCAACGCGCGCCGGGTGCCCGCTACTCTTATATATAAAACTAAGTGGCAAAATGCGTATGTCTCTCTCTACCGCCCGTAATTTTCAATTGATTTTTCATTTTAAATGTAGATAATCACGATACAAAGGGATAAAGGTAGATGGGACCGGCACATGATGGCAGATTACTGCTGGTCTTTAAGAAGAGGTTGCCCTCAAAAAAAATTATTAAAGAAAAGCTTATAAAAGGTGTTTCTTTAAAGTTTAACATAAGTTTTAAAAAATGTTCTGTCTTTTTACTTCTACGTACAGGGTGGGCCAACTACAAGTTTCTTTTTAAATATGCAATAAAATGAACAAAGTGAAATTCTGTCCACGTATTATGGCTTTATTAGTAAGAGCAAACAATGCCATTAATTATGGAATACAACGTCGTTCAAGTGGCTACCTCGGCTAGCCTCGCAGTAGCGCATTCTATCACTCCAATTTTCCAAGACCTTGTTGATGGTTTCGGGCTGTAGCTCACGGATTGCTTGGATGATATTGTCCTTAAGTGCTTGAATCATTTCCGGATTGTTGGCATAACATCGGCCCTTCACGGTTCCCTACCAAAAAATTTCCAAAGGGGTCAAATCGCAGCTCCGAGGCGGCCAATTGACATCGTCAAGACGGCTGATAACAAGATTTGGGAATTTGGTGCGCAAAAAAACCGATTGTGCGCGCCATCCTGCATGAACCAGAGGTCGTCCAAATCCATGTCTTCAATTTCAATAAAAAAACAAAGTCTTTAACATGGCTCTGTAATGCCCAACGTTGACCGAAACGTTGTTCCCTGCCTCATTTTCGAAGAAAAATGGTTGAGATCGATGACGAGTTGATGTTCGTGAATTGAGTCTCACACTCTCGGCTACAGCAGCCACATTCTCGTCTGTGCGCACCGTACGACGACGGGGACCATGAGTGTTGTCCACTAGCATACCAGTCTTACGAACTTTTTGCACAAACTTGCGTACAGCAGGCGCGGTGGGTGCTTCATTTCGGCTAAAACTTCTTTTCAAAAAACGCACTGTTTGGGCTACACAGCACTCACTTTGGAAAAAAGTTTTCAATATTTCCCAATATTGTTCAAGCGTAAGGCGACTCATTTCGTTACGCGGAGGTATGATACTGACTTTCTGTCAAGTTTTCGAGTGGGAAACAGCTGTCAGTGTCAAAATAACCTATGATTTAAAAAGAAACCACTAGATGGCCCACCCGTTACATTAACTAAATAGTAAAACTAAACAATTAGTAATATATTTCATTAAAAATTTGATATTAAAGAATATACTAGTTATTTAATTTTCTTTTTTCTAGTGTAATAGATGTAAAAAAAAAACTAGAGCCAATCTTCCAAAACCATTCATAGTTTCATAAATTATAGGCATCGAATTATTCGAAACCACTTTCATATGAAGGGCAACAAAACCGTTATTGTTAACCAGTGTTATGATAGCCAACATTTCCGTCCACCTGACCAAAGCGAAGTGAGAATAGAATGTCCAAACTGAAATCTAACAAGGCTAACCTGACAGCTTACCGGCCGAACTTTTCAATGCAGCTGGTAATGAATTAGTAAAGAGCATACACCAACTCATCTCTAAGATTTGGTCAAACGAGTGTATGCCTGATGAATGAAACCTCAGCATGGTTTGCCCGATCCACAAGAAAGGAGACCCCTCAACTACGACAATTATAGAGGCGTCGGTCTCTTCAACATCGCATTCAAGATATTTTCTGCGCATGTCAAGTGACTTCTTTAATATTGTACTTGAACGGATTGTGCGGAACTCGCAAGCCAATACCAAAGGCACAACTTATCAAAAATCCGTACAACTGGTTGCATACGCCGACGGTATTGTTATTATTGGAAAGAACTCAGCGAGCTGTTACCGAAGGGTTTGCAAGCATTAAAGCAGAAGCAGCCAAAATGGGTCTAGCGATAAACGAGGACAAAAGTAAGTATTTGCTGTAAACAAGAAGGGACAATCAACACGACCACTTGGACAGAACGTCACAGTGGGGAGCTACAACCTCGGCTCTGCAATTAACTCTGACAATGATATCAGCGCAGAAATCAAGCAAAGGATAACTCTTGCCAATCGCTCTTTCTTTTGGGCTAATAAAGCCCTGTGCACCTTCCTTTACTCCCTCTTTTGTTACCTTGTTCTTACAACATTCTGGGAAAGTGGAGGGCAGCCATGGGTCCATCAGCCATAGGTCCATTTCCCCAGCATCTGCAAGGACAACGATTTAGGTATCCCCAGACGATCTGAAGAAACGGACGGTTCTTCGAGCGGGAGGGAGGCGAGCGACCAGGGTTTGATGACCGGTAAAGAGTGGGTGGACCACCCAGACGAATTTCCCACACTAACATGGGCACACATACACACAAACACACACACGTAAAGAGACGAACCGGCACGAGATACAACACAAATACAATCATCGACCTAGACGAAGGTCACAAGATAGTCACATTACAAACACAACATACTCAACACGAGAAACAAAACATCTCAACTGCGATGCACCTGCGAGAGGAGGGGACGTGGTGTCCCAGATTTAAACTCAACAACAGTGCGTACGCATCACACATCACTAACATGACCAAAACGCATTGAACACCGACAACGGACAAATCAACAACACGTATCATCGGAGAGGGCGAGGGGCCCAGATAGTCTACAATTCTACACACTTACAACACCAACAACATAACACCCAATGCGTACTGTAACAACAACATCGACAACATTAACACATCAAACACACTAAAACATCGACAAGAGACGAGAAGCTGCCCATAGCCTGAGGAAGGTCCAGATCGGACCCATCAATGGCCGAGAGCCCACCCTAAGCCTTGAGTCTATGTGTGGAGTGGCACGTTCAGGGCTCGTCCCTAGTCCCCAAATCTGCGCGGAATTCTATTGGGTAGATTAGATTAATCGCGTAATTAAAATCGTACTCCTTGTATTATCTTCTTGCGCAGAATGGCGTTTTAGGGCCTGTCCTGTAGCTAGTCAGGTCACTTCTTCCCTTCTCTTAGCATTGGTGGGAGGAAGCCCATAGTGGTAAATTTGAATTGTTTATCTTCTTTCACTATATCGATTATCACAAATTGTTTAAAGAAACCGAGCGGATGGAGAAGGAAAGCCAAGGTCGGGCGAATTCGAGCCAGCGGAAAATGGGTGAGAGCTGAGAGAATAATAGCGGTGGTTCAAGAGCGGTTGCATACTTACGCAAATAAGCGGAGTAATGCAAGCTGCTCTTGAAACCAATAGCTGAATGTGCGGGAATTCATGTATGTGTACGTGAAAGGCTCGAAGCTCGACAAGGCCTAGTATTCAGGGGGAGACCACTTCTTGGTTGACCAGTAAAGTTAGCAGAAGTTTTTCTGAGAGAGAGGAATTTTAGAAAAGAAAGGAAACAAAGAGCCCCCCTAGCAGCTGACCTCCTCGTGGTGGGGGGCGGGCAACGTGACTGGGATGTGCGGATGGGGTAACTTAAATAGTTATTCCCATCCATACAATCCAGTCACGGCTAACAAAGCGCACACCCCATGATGACAAGAAGAAGACGACCGGCCTCGGATATTGCCAAGCCTGGTAAGCCAGGGCATCCTTTGGAGCCAGGCCTGAAGGGTGTCAGTATGCGAGCGTCTGGTGGTCGGCTTGTCCCGCTCGGCAGCCGGCCGGGTCAAACCCGAAATGGCTACGAGCTTCCTGTCAATGGTCCCGCGAACCATTACGGGGGTCAAGGGGTGAACGCGCTGTGCACCGATAGGGGCACAGATGGACTCTCTGAGATTTGACAACGGCATCGACTTAGGATAGGCACATGGAACGTCTCATCGCTCACAGGGAAGGATCTTAAGCTTGTTGGGGAGGCTGTTAAAAGTCGACTAGATATAGTTGGCGTCTCTTCAACAAAGCAGAGAGGTTCTAAAACTGTGGACCTTTCGGGTGGGTGGAAGCTCTTCCTGGCAGGAGTCGCACCCTCAGTGCGGGAGTGGGGATACTCACAAGTCCCAGGTTGACAGACAGAGTATTGGAGTGGATACCATTAGGAGGGAGAGTCGCGATCTTAAAGCTCAAGCTTGAAAGATCAACTCTGGCATTGGTGCAGGTGTATGCACCGAACCTTCTGTCAGAGTAGGCAGCTTTCTTAGATGAAGTTTATGTTGCCCTTGAAAAGGTTGCAGATATGGATTCTTTTGTCCTGATGGGTGACTTCAATGCTCATGTGGGTGTAGATGTTATGACATGGGGGAGTGTGATTGGGAGGAACGGTGATCCTGATCAAAACGCGAACGGAGAGAGGTTGTTGGATTTTTGTTGTGAAAATGGCTTATCCATCATGAACACCATCTTTCCACACAAAGACATTCACAAATACACAGGGTACCGTCAGAGTCTTCAGCAGAAGTCGCTGATCGATTTCTTTGTGGTACCATCGTATCTGAAGAGAATGGTTTGTGATGTTCGCGTATTGAGAGGGGCCGAACTGTCAACTGATCATCACTTAGTGCTGTGCAAATTGTATCTTAGCGAAAGAGTGCCTCCCCTACCAAAGCGTAAACCAAGATACGATGGGAGAGGTTACAGGACGATGAGATACGGCAGACATTTGCGCGGCAAATATCTGAGAGGTTTGAACGAATTCCAACTGTTCCATCAAATGTAGAGGAAGAATGGCAACTGTTTTCAACAGCGGTTATTTCCTCTGCGGTAGATGTTTGTGGAGTGAAGCGGCTTGGTGTGGCGGCTGGTGGTGGGAAAAGAACTGCTTGGTTTAAAACGCCCGGAGTTCAAGAAGCCATCAGAGAGAAGAAGAGAGCCTTTAAGGTGTGGATTCACTTGGGGAACTCCGATTCTCGAAATCGGTACACTGAGGCGCGAAGGACTTGCAAATTAGCTGTGAAAACAGCGAAAGAACAGTCTTGGAAGGAGTTTGCCGAGAAATTGGAACGTGACCACAGATCTGCAAATAAGATGTTCTAGCAGACCGTCCGCCGACTCAGAGGAAAAAAGTTGAATATAGTTGAAGGAGTCAAATCCAAAGACGGTAGACTTCTTTCCAATGAGGAGGACATCTTACGCAGATGGAGTGAGCACTTCTCAGAATTGCTCAATCCCGAACAGGGCACCGAAGATGACAGACCTATGGTCGAGAGTTGGGCGGAAAATAGTCCTGCGGTAGAGGAAGTAACTTTGGCGATCAAAGCGGTAAAAGTCGGTAAATCTGCGGGTGTGGATGAAATTCGGCCAGAAATGCTCAAGGCTTTAGGTAAAGAGGGAGTTCAATGGCTCTCGCGTGTCATTAAAGTGGCCTGGGAATACGGTGAAACACCTGGTGATTGGCAAATCGGGGTGATAGTTCCTCTTTTTAAAAAAGGGGACAAAAGAGATTGCGCCAACTATAGGGGTATATCTCTTTTAAGTCTCCCTGGAAAAGTCTTCGCTAAGGTGCTAGAAAAGCGTTCCAGAGCTGTGGTTGAGGACAGTTTGGGGGATGAGCAGTGCGGTTTTCGTCCCGGTAGAAGCACAACCGACCAGTTGTTTACTCTCAGAATGGTTCTTGAGAAGGCCTGGGAATATGCCAAACCTGTCTACACTTGTTTTGTGGATTTGGAAAAGGCATATGATAGGGTTCCTCGAGGCAAACTCTGGAGTGTTCTGCAGGAGTATGGGATTGCTGGTTCCCTGTTAAAGGCGATTCAGTCTTTATATATGAACTGTAGAAGCGGTGTTCGGATAAACGGTGTTGAATCAATACCTTTCACTGTGGGCGTTGGACTCCGCCAGGGGTGCGTTTGGTCACCTCTCCTCTTCATTGTATATGTGGATTGGATGTTGCAGCGCAGCCGTGGCGGGGAATGTTTCAAAGTGGGAGACCTAAGGATTAGTCATCTGCTCTTTGCGGATGATTTGGTCATCCTTGGGTCCTCTCAAACCGAACTTCAGCGCGCACTCGAAAGGTTTGTAGCCGTTTGTGATGATGCTGGAATGAAGATCAACGTGAACAAATCGGAAGTAATGGTCGTTTCCAAAAAAACCGATTCAGTGCACTCTGCATGTTAGTGGAGTCCCACTAAAGCAGGTGGAGAAGTTTAAGTACCTCGGGGTTTCATTTACGAGTGATGGGAGGAGCAATGCCGAGTTATCCTGTAGAATTGGTCAGGCTGGATCAATTTTGAGAGAGCTTGGCCAATCTGTTATAAGGAAGGCCGAACTTAGTGTTCAAGCTAAGCTATCGGTTTTTAACTCAGTGTATGTTCCAACTCTCACCTATGGTCATGAAATTTGGGTAGTGACCGAAAGAATAAGATCGCGGATACAAGCTGCCGAAATGAGGTTCCTCGCGGTGTTGTTGGAATAACTCGTACGGATCGAGTGCGCAACACCAGAGTACGCGAGGCGCTCAACGTTGAGCAGCTACTTCTCCGAACGGAACGATCTATGCTTCGATGGTTTGGTCACGTAGTGCGTATGCCCCCAGACCGGCTTCCAAGACGCGCCATGGTTGCCGTGCCATCAGGTAGGCGACTTCGCGGAAGGCCTAGAAATAGATGGTTGGATCAAGTCCGACATCTCTCCTGGAGCCGCTTAGGGATTCCCCCTGATGAATTGGAGTCAACGGCGGAGGATCGAGAAGGATGGAGAGTCCACCTGAGCATCCTACCCCCGCGACCCTCATGAAGGATTAGCGGGCCATTGAAAATGAATGAATGAATGAAGGAAACAAAGAGTGTAAATTGATATAGTGATAGTTGGTTAAAAAAAAAAAAAAAAAATTTAAAAACAGGAAGTGAACGAAGTGACTAGGATTAAAGAAACAGGACGAGGACAAGAGGAGTTATTTTGGGAGAAGATCGGTAGCCAGAGCGGGACACCGATTAGAAAGAATATACAACAAGGAGAAACTCAGAATAAACAGATAAGTTTGAATTTTACTTTAAATTATTATTTTTTTTTTGGTTAAAGATTAGTGCGCGTTTTGGTTAGGAAGTATTTTTGAATTTCGAAACCCGGTAGGATTCGGTTCCGTTTCTGCATTAAGATTTCCCGGTGAAAGCGGGACTCGCGACCCGTAACTTTTCGGTTTGAATTGTTCGGGACTTGTCGTAACGGGCGATCATTTTCTTTTTTTGCGTTGGGATCTTTTTTCCTCCCTGAGGTGTTTTCTTAATCCCTGTAATTTTTCTTTGCTTTTCTTTTTTGGCAATACAATCTTTTGTTTCTTTTCTTTACTTTTTTTCTACTTTTAATAAATCGCCCGCTCTGAAGGAGTGGTTGTAACGTTGTACGAAATTTATTTTGGTTTTATTTCTTGTGGAAAATTATTTTCGGCACCCACCATACACCCCCCATAGGTTTCGAAATCTCCCTCCGAAAAGATTTCGTGGCGCCCATAGTATCGAAACCCATTTCGGTACGATAATCCTAATTTCCTTTTACCCTTTTTTTCTACACGCGTTCTAGATTTTTTAAATCGAACCACCCTAGCTGAGCAGCCGGTGAGCGGCAGCATTAACGTGCTGTGTTGTGTTGCACTTTTTTCTTTCGCCGTGTTTTCTTTTTTTTGGCTCTCAAGCCTCAACTGACATTTACATTCGTCCCGCCATTGCGTATTCGATTGCAGAAGCGATCGACGGTTGTTTTCGTTTTTTTTTTGTTTAGCGAGTTAGCTAAATTGTTTAATCGGTGCGCGAATTAAAAGTGTAACATAGGGACTTTATTGAAAAGGATGAAGATACCCTTGGTCGCTTCGAGAGAAAAATTCTTCGTAAGATATTCGGTCCTGTTTGCGTTGACGGGTACTGCAGGAGAAGATTCAATGACGAACTATACGAGCTGTACAGTGACATCGAGCTAGTCAAAAAGCATATTGGACGCTTGAGATGGCTAGGACATGTAAAGTGGATGGACACCAACGCCCCGTCCCGCGGAATCTTCGAATCCAACCCGGAGGGACGACGCAGTCTTTACTTACCTCCTCATCGTAGGTGGCGCGCACAAGTTCAACGGGATCTCTACCAACTTGGAGTGCGCAACTGGCGGCAATTAGCTAAAGACAGAGTTAAATGGAGGAGATTGTTGGTTTAGGACAAGCTAAGTAAGTAAAGGAATTGGGGAAAGTTCAGCCGTCTCATAGATGTTATTTTCCAGGCAGCAAATGATAAGCAAATATTTCGTTGCTCTCTCTGCGCAGCTTTGCAATTGCATAGTGATTTGAGACGGACTTCACCTTCTCGATACCAATGACAATAAAACGATTTCTTAGTCAACTTTGCAGACGTATTCAAGTCACCTGTCCGTACCCATGGCAAAAACACACTCACTTTTTTTAGAAGCTTTGTCATGCTAACAATTGTCTCAGATGTTTGTTAGACGCTCGCGAGAAATGGGACCGTGAAAACTCTTTTGTTGTTTCTGGAATTCGATTGTTGAACCTTACGCACAGTGGCTCGACACGTACCACTGCACCACGGCACCAGCATTTCTCAAATATATCAGAATTTTTGGAAATAAGCTTTTGTCATACTTATCTTTAAAAAACGATAAAGATATTGTGGTATTCTTGCTGCCGTTCGTACAAATAAAACCGTCTTTTGTGTATTTGAACAGTTTATTCATTAACAATTATCAACTTTACTTTAACACGATATTCAAATCACTTTATTCTTCATTTATTTCAAATTAAACTGCATCTTAAAATGTACTTTCAATCACGATATCGTTTATTTTCACCACCGTTGAATATCTCTTTTAATCGCTTTATTCACCTTTTATCAACGACTGTGATTGTGGTCGATGTACTTATGCCAAATACAAGAAGTTCTAAAACAGGGATCTGTTGAAGTGCTCTACCATTCCGTCAGACTATGGATGAAGCGGAGTCGTCCTCGTTTTTTTAATTCCTAGTTGTTGACATACTTCTTGGAATGTCTTCGTTTCGAAGTTCCCTTCCTGGTCAGAATGCAGTTCCATAGGCACGCCAAATCTGCTCACCCAGTTGTTGACGATCTGTTGTACGATGGTCTTCGCCTCCTGGTTAGGGATGGCGAACGCTTCCGCCCATTTGCTGAAGTAGCCCATGACAACTAGGATGTATCGGTTGCCATTGTCGGTTTCCGGAAGTGGGCCAGCGATATCAGCGGCGATTCCTTCAAAGGGTGCGCCCACGTTGGTTCGCGTCTTCGTTCTGAGTCCCTTGCTAGTTGCTCACATAACGCATTTTCGCACCAACTTTCTCGGTCTTCCCTGGTACTGAGCCAATAGAAACGTTCTCGCACCTTCTCCAGTGTCTTGCACCCAAATGACCTCCGGATACTGTATCATGCATTTCCCGAGCACTTCTTATACTTTTGATAGTGCGAAGTTAAGCTTCATTATGAAATGTTTTCCGTCCGGCCTCTCCCATTTCCTTTTCGCCACATCATCTTGCACATGAAGGAAGTACCACTGAGCCCAGTATGCCTTGAGGGTGGGGTTTCTGTCCGAGATATCCTGTCCGCTTGTCTTTTCCATAAACTTCTTCCAGACTAATATCGGCTGGATATCCGGGTCTTCTTCCTGAGGGTTGCGGATTTCCTCTGCACTCCAACCGGCTATAGGTTCAGCTCTTACACTTTGGATGGACGGAAGGTATTTCTCTTCCTGGCGCACACAATGCTTGTAGTCGATCTGAAATGGTCGCCGAGATAACGTATCCACATTCCAATCGTTCAGTCCACCTTGCGGCCTGATCCTCCGGGTCTTGAACTGTAGCAGCCATTTTAGAGTCGCATGGTCTGTGCGCGAGGAACTTTTGACCGTAGAGGTATTTATGAAAATGTTTCGTCGCCAGAACCAGCGCCAGAAGTTCTCGCCTGGTCACACAGTAGTTCCTCTCGGGATTGGAACGCACTTTGCTGAAGTATGCTACTACCTTGTCTTGACCGTTGTATACCTGCGAAAATACCGCTCCGGCAGCGACGCTATTTGCATCTGCAACTTCAATAAACATTTTTCCGAGAGTGGGGTATGGTAGTATTGGTGCATCACACAGTTGCCACTTAAGATTTTTGAAGCTTTTGTCGCACTCAACTGCCCACTTGAATTGGCTTCCCTTCTTCGTCAGTTGTTGCAAGCTCTTCGCGATTCCGGCAAAGTCCTTAACGAATCGTCGGCAAGGCCCAAAAAGCTTCTGAGTTGGTGTTTGTCTTATGGACCTGGCCAGTTTTTCACAGCTTCCACCTTGTCTCGATCGGTTCGCACTCCTTCTGGCCCAGGTACTTGACTTCGGATCTGAATAGGGCACATTTCTTTGGGTTCAGCTTCAGGTGAGCACTTCGAAGTTTTCGCACATTCTTCAGGCTGCCGCGATGTTCCACAAATGTTTTCCTATCACGATCACATCGTCCAGACACACCAGGCAAGTTTTCCAGGTCAATCCACGTAGGACGTGTTCCATTAGGCACTCAAAAGTTGCTGGAGCGTTGCACAATCCAAGTGGTATTACTGTAAACTGCCGCAGCCTATTTCCTGGAGTGAAACCTGTTTTCTCTCGGTCCTCTGGATCGATCTGTACCTGTCAGTACCCACTCTTCAAATCGAGGTCGGGAAACCATTGAGATTCCGAGAGCGTGTCTAATGTGTCATCGATCCGTGGCAGAGGGTAGCCATCCTTTTTGGTGACGTCATTAAGTCTCCGATAGTCCACGCATAATCGAGTGCTGACGTCTCTCTTCTTGACCAGTACAACAGGTGAGGCTCACGGACTCTTAGAGCATTTGGTGAGCCCTCCCTTCTCCATCGTTGACACCATCTCCGCAAACTCCGTCTGCTTCGCCAATGGTAGTCATCTGGCAGATTGGCGAATTGGTCTGCACCAGGTGCGTTCGGCCATACTCTCCATCCTGTGAGGCAAATATGTCAGCGTATTCACTGATTAGATTTTCTCCCATATCTCGCTGGTTCTGATCCAGTTCACAGTGTTTGAGTATAATGTGCCCTACTTCCGCTAGCCTGGCTGATGAAAAAGGCCTCGCAGATTCCTTTTCGGTTATTGTTGAGACTGAAGAAGTCGGAACACATTTACCAATGACCTCCCTTCGTTTTAGTTTGACGCTGTAGTTCGCTAACTTCATCAGTCTTACTGGAACCAGGCTGTTCTTTGGCTACACTTAAAATTTTCTCACGATGCAGTTTGGAGAATTCTTTTCTAAATCTGGTTCCAATAGATAGAATCGGTGGCTCGCAGGATCACCTACTAGTTTTGTCCAAATTATAGTCTCGGAAGATGGTGGTAAGATTTCGTCCTTGCTGAGTATTGTCCTTACATGTGGTGTATTCTCATTCACGTACACCATTGGAATCTCTACGTTCTGGTACCTCAGAACTTGCATCCCGATGGCAATGATTACGTCATGTTCTTTCATAAAGTCCACTCCAATGCAGTCATCAAATATGTCGGCCACCAGGAAGGCTTGAGAGGAAGCAAACGTTGCTAGTAAGGTGAACTTCTCCACATACTTCCGTCGATTCCCCTGTCGCAGTCTTTAGACAGTAGCAGCTGGTGTTGTGCAGCCATGACTTCCGGGCGAGATCTCTTTTTACAATGGAAGCCGTGGCGGCTGTGTCGATATTAGCCATGCGTTTGTTTTTGCCGATGAATGCTTTCGCTGTGAGACTCCTATTGTATTGTTTGGTTTGGGAGACCGGGATGGTGGTTTTGGAGGCGTCGATTCCTACAGCCAACTTCTGCCCCGCGAAGCTGGCTCTTAGGTGTTTCCTTGCTCCTGGTTTTAAGAAGCCTGATCAACAGGGCGGAGGTTATTCCTGCTGGATGGTTCTTCGCTGCCTCGCCTATTCGCACAATGTGGGCAGTTTTCGCTGCTGGTTGGGTTTTTGCATTGCCGTTGTAGGTGTCCTCTTTTGTTGCAGTTGTAGGTGTCCTCTTTTGTTGCAGCTCCAACGAATTTGTCCTCCGCGAGCGTTGTTTCGGCCTTCGACGTCCATCCTCTGGCAAGAGCATTCGATGACAACTACATCTCTCACACGGCGGATTCCCTGGCAGGCCTGGTATGCCGCCCCCATCGTCAGAGCCAACGCCAAGGCTTCGGGGAGCGTTTTCTTTCCAGCCATTGTTACAGCCATTTGTAGTTTCGTATCAGCTATGACATTTATTAATACTTCGGTCGCCATGTCGTTTACAATCTGCTCACCGGCGTTTGGATGGGACAGATGTTTCAGTCGCTCAGTGTCTGCTTGTAATTGCTAGAGCGTTTAGCCTCTCACCTGGACTCTTCTGCGCAACTGGACCCTATATATTGCACTTGCTGCATATGGTTGTCCCCAAATCGCATTTCAATGGCTTTCACCAGCGTATCGTAGTTGCGTTGTTTGTCTTCGGGAAGGGTTTATAGAAGCGCTGCAGCTGATCCCCTTAGGGCAAGCATGAAGGCAATGGACTTCTCTTCGTCATCCCAGTTGTTCATCATTGCCGCTGCCTCAAACTGCCTGTATATTGACCACGATGTTTGGCTGCAACGAAGGGCGAGATCTCTTTCCTTCTTGGGTAGTCGGTTGAATATTCTCGTACTTTCTGTTTCTTCACGCAGTCTATTTCCTTTACCAGATTCTCGAATCTACCTTCCACTGCCTCAAATTTTGTTTGAACATTCTCGAATTTTGTCTCAACATTTTCGAATTTTCCTTCAAGGACTGCTTCGAATGTAACAACTTTGGTTTATACGTTTTGAATTTTCTCATCAATTGTCCCGAATCTTGTTTCCAAACTTTTATTTTGCTCATCAAATTTAGTTTCGAGAACACTGTTCTAATCGAGTAGCTGTTGAGAGAATGCTTTTGCTCTTCCAAAGAACTGTCCAATTTCTCGAATTTTTCTTTTTGATCATCTAAAGCTTCTCGAACTTTTCCGAAAGTAGTTTCATTAAGGCCGACATGTCACTAGTCGTACTTTCTTGTTCTTCTTCACCGTCAAACAAAGTCGTATCAGCATCTGCACCCTCGTCCATATAGTGTACCGGGTGGCCAGATAAGAACGATAGAAATAGAAATAGAAATGTAAATAAAACAACAACGGTGTGAGATATAAAATTGATTCTAGCTTTATTTTGAAGCTACAATCTTGCTATTATGCGTAGAATAGCACATCATTTAAATGTCCACCTCGGCTTCGCTGGCAGTGCTTCAAGCGGTCGGTTCGATTTTTGATGACTCGGTCCAATATGTACGGCGTTATTCTGGCAATAGCGTCTCGAATGTTGGCCTCGAGCTTGTCCAAAGTGGTTTGCTCGTTAGCGTAGACAAAGGACTTGACGTAGCTCCTTAAAAAATAATCGAGTGGTGCCAAGTCGCATGATCGCGCGGCTAATTGATAAATTCTCGCCGTGAGATGACCCAGTCGCCAAATTGCTCCTTCACAACTTTGAGCCTTTCGTCGCTTGTATGGAATAGAGCGCACTCTTGTTGGAACCGCAGCTCGGATATATCGATGTTCTCGAGCTCTGGCCACAGAAAGTCGGTTAACATCGCACTATACATGTGACCATTGACGGTAACGGTGTCTCCTTCCTCATTTCGAAAGAAATAAGATCCAATGAAGCCGACATGCCATAAACTGTACCAAATAGTCAATCTTTGTGGATGCATTGATGCTTGGTCGAACACTTGTGGATTGTGTTCGCTCCAATAACGGCTGAGCCAAAAATGGGTCGCGTCCGAGAAGATAATTTTTTGGCCAAAATCCGGATCTCCCGGCCAAGATTTTCAGCGCCTAATTAGCGAACTGACGGTGTTGTCTATGGTCGTTCGCCGCCGGGTTGACCCTTTGGCGATGGCAAATTCAGCTGATCGGCGCCGAATCGACATTTCTGGCTCTTCTTCGATACTGGCCGCTACAGCGCCTATGTTTTCTTCATTTCGCACCAATCTCCATCTGGTTGGTGACTTAAGGTCCAAAAGAGTGTACTCACGCTCAAACTTTTCCACGGTACGACGAATTGCCTACACACTGAAGCCATCATGACGACCGACCTCACGTCGAAATTGACGCTGCGTATTTACAACTGAGCCGGAATTTCGATAATATTTTTTTAATAATTTCCGCACGCTCAGCAAGAGTGAAACGATGCATGACGAAATAGCAATCCTTACTAAATAATTTGACAGCTGGACGTCATTGGTAACTTTGACAGCTGCTGAAAGATAACAATTGGAAAAAGTATCATTGCTATCTGGTCACCCTTTAGAAGGGACCTGAATAAGTCTGAGTGCCCTGGGTTGGTTGGGATATAAATAGACATAATGATTACGCGCTCAAAAATCTCTTAGTTAAAGAGTACGGCTAATGTATTCGAGGAATGCCCAAGCAATTTAAAGGACCAGCTTATAGCGACCTTAACTAATGAAATGCCGGAAATGAGCACATAGAGCTCTCCGTAAAAATTGAGCCGGTTGAAAAACAACGCCTGACAATTTGTGCAACAATGTTTCCGAATTTTCATTTATTTTTTTTTTCACGAGGGTAGGAGAAAATCTTCCATAGACACTATGAGAATAGCAACCGCGTACCCATAGTAGTGTCAGATTCTTACTGATTAAAAAAACACCACCCTTCGATATAAATTTTTTTAGATATCGCAACTAAGTAATAACTTATCAATCATTTTTTTATCACGAAATAAAAACGTTTGGCAGGCTGCTTTCCACTAAAAGATCCGGCATGTTCCGCAATCTAGACGCGGTTAAACCTTATCTCGCCAAGTCGAAAGATTTCGTCCTTTGTAGTCGGCGCAATAAATTGCTCTCATCCAAAATTTGTCGGACTGTATTGTTGACATGTCCGATTAGTCGGTTTCTATGCTTTCTCGCGAAGCTTCTAGTTTCCTCTTCGATTGTCGGAATTCCGAGATCCCTGTGGATATCGTCGTTTCTGCTATACGACGATGCTTGGAAATTTCTCTTAGTACCTTATTTCGAAGAGTTTGTAAAATATTGGCATTTGTTTTCTTGGCACAACCCCAAAGTTGTATACCGTAGGTCCACACCAGCTTTAGCACTTGCTTGTGTAAAAGCAGTTTGCTCTCAATACTGAGCTGGGAACGTTTTCCGAGTAACCAGTCCATTTCTCTATATTTGATTTCGAGTTCTTTTCGTTTTATTTTTACGTGCGAATTCCATTTCAGCATTGTGTCGAGTGTCATTCCCAGGTATTTGGACTCGTTTGCAAAAGATATTCGGGCCGAATTTAAAAAAAAATAGCAAGTCATTAGTTTTCTTATAAGTGAAATTCACATCAGCAGATTAAGATTCGTTGAGGGGATCCGCCAGTCCCTCGTCCATTCATTAACGTTATTGAGTGCGCCAACTGCTTTCTCGATTACGTCAGTAGTTCTATGCACCTGGTGAAGCGTCAAATGCTTACTGTTCATACTTCTTATTAATATTAATACTTACTATAACTTATCATTTGAATTATTATTAACTGCTATTAAAAATAATCTTTATGTTCAATCTAACTAAATACCTATGAATTGAAATGCTAATAATTGCTTCAATGCATATTTAACTTAAATTAGTTCAATACTTAATTTTAATACTTAATAATACTTAACACTATAATCTAGTACATTTAAATCTTGAATAATAATTTGCCAATTGCCAATGTACTTCCCTTACAACAAAACTGCAAGAATTTACTGTAGTAATTTCAATTGTTAATAAAAATGTGATCTTTCGCTCTCTTTTCTGGTCGACCGCCATCGGTTAAACATCGTCTTCTAATTCGCTCTCGATTCGTGGTCTTTATAATATTTCTAACTTCTGGAAATTTTATATAGTTGTTGAAGTCCCAAAAACGCTTGTGGACATTTTTTGGTGCCGAAACCCGGGAAAAAACAATAATTCCCAATTAGTAAATTAATTTAAAGTAATTTTAAAATTGTACATACATATACATTACATAACTCATTGATCGTGATCGCGTGCGGAAATCAACGTGGGACACAAATCATCGAGAGGATAGTTGGTAAAAGTAGAGAATAAAAATCTCCTTATATGTATTATGTATGTACTCGTATGTGCGAATGCTGGAAATTAATCGGACTTGGACTAGGAATACACATTCTTAGGAAACATAAAAGGTGCAATCTGTACATATGTATAACATAGTTTGATAAAGTGCAGCCGGTAGGAAATAAGTGCATGTTTTATCAGCTCTGAGAATCGTTAATTAATCGCCACGACTACCGTTCATCTCGGTATAAGTGATTTACTTTTCCTCGTGGCTTAAGAGCATAAATCTCGTCGTTTAAAGCCCTCGCTTCTGTTGCTGCTCAGGTGATTGGTCACTAAGGTTGTTGATTGTTGGTGCTACGGGAATTTCCAAGGTAATTTGCTTATCTTTCGTTGGAAAATCATTGGTTAGTGGAAGACTCATTAGTGGTTCTGCAGTTAACTAGAAGATATTAGTTGGAGGTCGAGAAAGTATATACATACATAGTTGTTGGTGAATATATATACCATGTCGGATTCGGAGCGTAAAGACGAGGAGGTTGGTGATGATGTAGGGAAAGAGCTTTCTAGGGAAAAGGGGTTAGATAGTGAGGTTTTAAAAACGTTAGCTGAACTGAAGATCTTAAGATCCTCTACAAAAGGCAGTATAACAAGAATAAAAAAGCATATTTTTAACAAAGGCTCTTCAATCTCGGACACAGAGTTAGAGTGTCGATTAGGAGTCCTTGAATCATACTTCAAACAAGCCTTAAATGTGCAGACTTCCTTGGAAAAGCTTAACATTGCTGATGAAATGAAAACGAACATGACAAATAGAGCAGAAATTGAAGAACTTTATGTGGCTACGAAAGCCTAGATAATGTCCTTGTTACCCGCCCAGAAGACCAATGTCACATTAGGTGATAGTTTCAACACATCGTTTTTCCCACAACAACCTACGTCACGTTCAAAGTTGGAACGTATAAAATTGCCTACATTTTCAGGCAAATTCTCTGAATTTCCGAACTTTATAGGGATTTTTACAAGTCTGGTGCACAAAGACGACTCATTAGATGCTTTGCAGAAATTCAATTACTTACGCAAGTGTCTATCAGGAGCAGCTTATAATGCTATTAGGGAGTTCGATTTGACAGACTTGAATTATCCCAAAGCGCTGGAGCGCTTGAGGAAACGTTTTGATAGCAAGACGATGATGTTTCAAGAGCATCTCAAGGGAATAATGGACATAGATAAGATCTCTAAGTGTTCTGCATTTCATCTTCGCAATCTAGAAGACAGTTTTAACACACATATTGCTGCGATGCTTTCAATTGGTAACCACAAGGAGATCACTGATGCCATGTTAATTTCTTTTGCTTTAGACAAAGTTGATGCTGAAACTAGGGCGAAGTAGGATGAGTCTGTTGACCACTCCACACTTCCATCGTGGGAAGATTTTGCAAAGGTGTTGGATCGTCGGTGCCAAACACTTGAATCGAAAGAATCCAAAATGTCTAGATCGGATTCGACTCCGAATCATCAAGCAAGTCGTTCTCGTTTTCGAAACAATAGTAAGAATGCTCACTCACACTCCACGTTCGTTGCACAAAAAGAGCATTGCGAATTTTGTTCGTCAGGTACACATACCATAGCTGAGTGCCCAGAGTTCAATAAATTGCCAGTTGGTAGTCGTTTTCAAGAAGTTAAGCAGCGCGTTCTTTGTATAAACTGCTTGGCTAAAGGTCATTCTGTTCGAAGATGCCAAGGACCGAAATGTAATATATGTTCATTGCCGCATCACCGGTTGTTGCATAGATTCACCTCAAATCAATTGTCAGACAGAGCACTTAATAGTAGCAATCCACATCCTACTGTTTCTGGAAATAATATGTCTCTTGTCTCGAGCAAATTTTCGAAAAGTCCTTCTCAGGTAATCTTGGCCACTGCTCTAGTATACATGAGAGATTCGTTCGGTAAATTTCATCCCATTCGAGCGCTTCTTGACTCTGCGTCTCAACTAAACTTTATCACGGAAGATATGGTACAAAAATTAAAGCTAAAGAAAGTCCAAACACACACATCTGTTTCGGGAATAGGAAAGTCAAATGCTGTCATTAACTACAAAACGAATGCTAGTTGTAAATCCCGAATCTCGGATTATGAGATAAACTTGGACCTATTAATTTTAAAAGGCATTACCAATGTTCATCCTGAACAGGAAATGGATATATCATTTTGGAATATACCCGCAAACATATCTCTGGCTGATCCAAGTTTTCATCGACCCAGTCGCATTGATTTGCTTATAGGTGCAGATATGTTCTTTCAGCTGCTTTGCGTCGGCCAAATAAGGCTTAACCAAAACCTACCGATTTTTCAGAAAACCTTGCTTGGGTGGATAGTGTCCGGAAGGTACGAACTATCTACTATCCCTCGAGCGGCTTGTACATTGGTTGGGTGTTCTGATTTTGAAGATTCCTCCCTAAATGAAATAGTTAGAAAGTTTTGGGAAATGGAGGAAGTAAATCTTGGATCAAGATTTCTCTCAAGAGAGGAAAAAGAGTGCGAGGAAGCATTCTTGAAAGGCGTACATAGACAAGAAGATGGACGATTTGTCGTCAATTTGTTGCTTAAGCCTAACGCAGGAGAGCTAGGCGATTCGTTGGGCCAGGCAAAAAGAAGGTTTTATAGTTTAGAGAAGAGACTCCTAAAGAATAAAGAGGTGAAGGATCAGTATATTGAGTTTATGACGGAGTACATTCGGTTGGGCCACATGGAAGAAGTACCTGAAAGTGAGATCCCAAAAATTAAATACTTTGCACCTCATCAGTTTGTTCTCAGGCCAGATTCGTTGACCACAAAGTTAAGGGTTGTCTTTGATTGTAGCGCTAAGACTACCTCAAACTTATCCTTGAATGAGCTTTTACGGAAAGGACCGGTTATTCAGGATGAATTGTATGATATAATTTTACGATTTCGATCTTATAAATTTGTCATAACCGCTGACATATCCAAAATGTATCGGCAAATAGTAGTACAAGAAGAAGATCGCAATTACCAATGCATTTTATGGAGAACTTCCGAACAGGAGGAATTGAAAGCTTTTCGTTTACGGACTGTAACCTATGGCACCACTTCTGCTCCCTTCCTTGCAACAAGGTGTTTGAAATATTTGGCTGAAGAAAATACGTCTAGGTATCCTTTGGGTGCCAAGGTAATCGCAGAAGACTTTTATATGGATGATTTGATCACCGGAGGAGATACCCTGGAGGATATTTTCAGGATTTACAGTGAGGTGAAACATATTCTTTCTGAGGCAGGATTTGATTTAAGGAAATGGTGCAGTAATGATAAACTAGTCCTGGGAAAGATTTCATGCCAAGAGACAGAAAATGAGCCATTACGCATTAATGATAAAGATATTATAAAAACCTTAGGCATTATATGGAATCCCACAATTGACGAATTCCAGTATATAAGCCCATCAATTAATGCTTCTAAAGTCATCACTAAGAGACTCATACTGTCTGAGTTGTCGCAAATTTTCGATCCCCTAGGCCTAATAAATCCCATAGTTGTCAAGGGAAAAATGATTATGCAGGATCTTTGGATAGCCAAAAGTAGGTGGGATGAGTCAGTTCGAGGTCGAGGTCGAGGTTCATTCGCGATGGGAAGAGTTTCGTAAAGAAATTTCGCAGATAGGCCAGATAAAAGTTCCCAGATTAATTTTTCCGTCAAACTCAACCGATTACAGGACTGAAATTCATGGATTCGCAGACGCGTCTATTCGAGCATATGGTTGTTGTGTGTACTTGCGTACGATAGAGATCTTTGGAAAGATCAGATGCAACTTACTCAGCGCAAAATCTAAAGTAGCGCCAATTAAAACCAAATCTCTCCCGCGATTGGAGCTTTGCGCCGCCACCTAGCTCGTCGACTTAGTTTTGAAAGTTCTACCGAATTTAGATCGCCATGTTGAGAATATTTACCTTTGGACGGATTCCGAAATAGTTCTTCATTGGATCTCTGCATATCCGTCATCGTGGGAGATATTCGTAGCTAATCGGGTCTCAAAGATCCAATCTGAATTACCTTCGGCGATTTGGAGGTATGTAAATACTAAAACCAACCCCGCTGACGTTATTTCTCGTGGTGCTACCAGCACAGAACTCGTTAAGAGTATATGGTTCCGAGGTCCACCATATTTGTACTTGCCAGAGGAAAAATGGCCAAGACAGAAAAGACTTCTATCTCTCGTTGATAATAAAATTAGTGTACCAACATCATTAGTTACGAATACAGATTTGCTAGATGGAATTGCCGCACACTTTGTACATTTCAGCGATATTCAAAAAACAAATAGAATTTTTGCATATATAATTCGCTTTTACAATAATTTGAAACGGCGAGTGTCTAAAGTATCTAACCCCTCTGAAAGCTCTAACTCTCGCTTTTTAACTCTGACGTCAGATGAACTTGAAAATGCCTTTCTTCGAATCATTTGGAACATTAAACAGAACCATTTCCTGGAGGAAATTGAAGATTTGAGAAAAACCCAGAAGATCAGCCCGAAAAGTGTCATCAGTTCTCTCAATCCCTTCCTCGTTGATGAACACAATATAGAGCTCCTAAGAGTTGGTGGGCGTCTGCAGAATGCAGACATACCCTATAGTTCAAAATGTCCTATACTCCTTCCTAAAAACTCCCTTTTTGTTAAATATTTTGTTGTCCATTTACACAAAAAGAATTTTCATGCAGGTCCCCAGGCCTTGGTAGGAATAATAAGGCAACGCTTCTGGATTATCAATGCACGAATTCTTGCAAAAAAGGTGGTAGATGGATGTCTTCACTGCTTTAAATACAAGCCAAAGTTGATGCAGCAGATAATGGGTAATCTACCAGCTAGTCGAGTGACTATTTCCAGGCCCTTTGCGAAAGCTGGTGTGGACTTTTGTGGTCCGTTCCACATATCACAGAAGCGTCGAGGCTACTGCACTCACAAGGCGTATGTTGCGGTTTTCATTTGTTTTGTGACGAAGGCATCCCACTTAGAGGTCGTATCCGACTTGTCAACGCAGGGTTTCATAGCAGCATTAAAGCGATTCGTTGCGCGAAGAGGTTTATGTGAAGAAATCCACTGTGACAATGGGACTAACTTCGTTGGCGCTCGCAACGAATTAAACGAGCTTCATAATATGTTTATACAACAGCAGATGCAGCAAGACATATCATCATGGTGCGCTGCCCAGCGTATTCGATTCATTCATATACCACCAAGATCTCCGCATTTCGGAGGCCTATGGGAAGCGGCGGTAAAGTCGGCGAAGTTTCATTTATATCGCACTGTCAAGCAGGCTTACCTAACATACGAAGAGTTTTCCACCGTGGTAGCTGAAATAGAGAGTATAATGAACTCTCGTCCACTATGTGTTCTAAGTCCTGACCCGAACGATGAAGCAGTTTGACCTGGAGTCATTTTTTAATCGGTGTACCTTTGAACTCTATTCCAGAACCCTCAATTCAGGAGAAAGTTCCCTTACTTAACCGTTGGAGAAGACTATCGCAGATCAAGCAGCATTTTTGGACAAGATGGTCAAAGGAGTACTTGCTTGAACTCCAAAGGCGCACAAGATGGCAGCAAACGTCGGAAAATATCGAAGTCGGAACGCTAGTGCTTGTTGCAGATGACAATCTACCCCCTTCACAATGGCTATTAGGAAGAATAGAAAAAGTCATTCCGGGCGCCGATTCCAAGATAAGAGTCGTCGATGTAAGGACTAAAGGAGCTGGCATGCGAAGACCAATTCATCGATTGGCCCCCCTTCCGAAAGATTGAAGAGTCTCTTCTTCAAATAAGACCCTTCAAGGCGGGCAGTATGTTCATACTTCTTATTAATATTAATACTTACTATAACTTATCATTTGAATTATTATTAACTGCTATTAAAAATAATCTTTATATTCAATCTAACTAAATACCTATGAATTGAAATGCTAGTAATTGCTTTAATGCATATTTAACTTAAATTAGTTCAATACTTAATTTTAATACTTAATAATACTTAACACTATAATCTAGTACATTTAAATCTTTCGGTCTCTTTTCTGGTCGACCGCCATTGGTTAAGCATCGTCTTCTAATTCGCTCTCGATTCGTGGTCTTTATAATATTTCTAACTTCTAGAAATTTTATATAGTTGTTGAAGTCCCAAAAACGCTTGTGGACACTTACTTCTGAACCCAAACTGGTGATTAGTGATAAGATTATTTTCTTCTATAACCGGTTGGAGACGCCTTAGTAGTATCCTCTCGAAAATATTCGATGTGACTGGAAGAAGCGAAATTGGTCTATACGATTTTACCTCATTTGGCGGTTTTCCTGGTTTTAAAACCATTATGACTTCCGCAACTTTCCACTGGCTCGGCGCGTGTTTTAATCTGAGCGCAGCATTTACAATATGGAGAAGCCTAATCAATGCTTTTCTAGGTAAAACTTTGAGAATTTCTCCTGTAATCAAATCATAACCAGGAGATTTCTTAGGTTTTAGATTCTCGATCTCATGTTTGAGTTCCCTTAACGTTGCACTTGTGATCGTTAAATCGTCAGATGGTAAATCCAGTCTATTGAGGTTGTCGTAAACCACTTGACCATCGTACGGTTTAAAGGTTTCTTCCAGGTGGGCCGCAAAGACGCCCGATTTTCCTTATCTTCTCTTTCCCATTCATTTTGATTTAATTTAATTGGCGGCGCGGAGACATTGGGCCTTTTGGTGCCTTTTACAGCTTTCCAAAGTGAATAATTGGAATCTTTTTTGTTAAACTTCTGTTAAACTTTGAAGGTAAGAGCCTATTGCAAGATTCTTAAAATCCTTAATAGTCTTTTTCAACAAATTGCACAGACGATTCAAGTGTGCTTTATGCTGCGAAGCACAACTCTGTTGCCATTTTTTACGCGCTTTTCTTTTTTTCTTAACCAATTCTTTTATTTCCGGAGGACAGATCGAAGATCTCTTTAACTTTTATGTGGTTGGTAGATATTCCTTTCGCAACGAAAAAATCGATCGGGTCAGGTATTTTCGAAGTATTAGTTAGCTAGTAAGTCGGTCTTCCCCTCGAATGGAAATCACCACTGTACTCCATACCTGCCCCATAGAACACTCTACCTTTTGCTGTATCTAGAGCCCAGAACGTATGTTTCGCACTAAAATCGCCGCCAATAATGAAATTATATTTAAGCGATTCAAACAAGTTAGTAAAATCCCTTTCCAACCGCGGAACGTAGTGGACAGTAGATAGGTGAGATTTTAAGAGTACCGTGACTATTTTTAACTCGAATCGTGCACAGTCTCAAAGTTTCAAGCTCTATCCTTCGTCTTCGGATTGTTCGATGCAGTCCTTAATAAACAAGGATGATCCGCCTCTCGCTTTTCCCGAAGGGTGGCAAGCGTGGTAATCATTAAAGCTTTTTATTTTTAAATGCAATTCGTTTTTTATATTTGTTTCAGAAATCAAACAATTATCACTATCTTTTCACGCACCAATATGGTATTTCCAATACGTCAAGTTTTTGCAAAAGTCCGTTTGCATTCCAAGTACATAGTTTTAGCATTCGTTTATCATTCATGTTCTAGTTGAAGTACGCGTTTTACGTGAATTTCGAGCTTAACCAGCTTTGTTCTTCAAATTTCTCGAGAACAACTGAGAAAGCATAAGAAACAGGTTCCGTCGAAATTTCAACGATTTTTGTTTTTCCGGGTGCCGCGGCCTGAGCGTAGGTCATTGGCTGGTGGCTTTTCCAATCGTATCTTCTCAGTACCGTTTCTTTTAAGAACAGAGGTCGAGAACTTTTCTGTTGTCACTCTTTCCCTCACATTTTTGCTCTCTGATCCCGTTAGTTTTAGTTTGTCTACGCTTTGGCTTGGTTCTAGTTTTGATTTTGCATTTGGGGGCTTAAGGAGCACATCTCTCCGTTTTTGAAACACTTTAGCTACTTCACAGCCTGTATAATTTGTCGGGTGCTTTTCCTTACAATTAGCACAGGTTGCAGAGGTTTGTTTGTTTACTCCACAAACTTGGAAGAGCTGATTTCCGGCGCATTTCACACACCGCGGTTCTTTTTTGCAGTACGTTTGCGTATGATTAAATCCTTGGCAATGTTTGCAGTGCGGAATCATTCTCAAATTTATACGCATGGGCTCGATTTTGACCACGATATTTAACTCTTTCAGGGGCACTTTCATATAAATTACAATACATGCCTTTTTTGTTGTTTCTGGATATATTTAGGATAGAACAATAGTGAAATGAATGACAAAAAAATTTTTGGAGTGGGGGCTTCTGAGAAATCAAGTGGTTAGCTGCGGTAACCACCGCCGGTGTAGAACAAAAAAACACTATTAAAATTCATACATTTTTTATTCATAACTAAAGGCAAAAAACATAACAAAACAATTAGAATCAAATATTTTCTTCACTTTTTATGAAAATCTTGGAAGCAGGACTTTCCTTTACGCAAACATAATGGGATATTACAAGTCTTACATTTCCAAATAGTACGGACTGGAGTATTACTTGTACTGCATTTAGCGCATCTTCTTGAAATGCATCGCTCTGGCTGATGTTGATTGCATTCCAAGCGGATTTCCTCGGGCACAGCTGGTTTATGCCGTTTTATTTGGACCGGCCTCGGAGAAGACACTCCTGAACTACATGGACTCTCCACTGAATGATGCCTGCGCCGATTGACAAATGCTGGAGCCAAAAAGGCCTTGATAGACAGAACGGCGAAAATCCTTCAATGTTAGAGCTTCTAGGTCTGGGTGTGAATTAGATTGCAGTTCCTTATACGCCAAAAAGGCATTGGCAATACAGCAATCAAGAAAATGGAACAAAATTCGATGCCACCATTTGTGTGATTTTCTGTCTATTTCGTAACAGCTTTTAAATTGATCAAATTTATCAACAAAATTCATGTTTGCATTATAATCTTTCACAGCATCTGGGCAAGAAACTTCTACACTCTCTCCGTTACGTTCTTTGCGTGTAACTTTGCCGACGTTCTTAGGATCGTGATCGTGTCGAAATAAACTTTATGGTTTTTACCTTCGAGGCTCGAGCAAAACTGCCTTACAACTCTGCCACCAAGATCTGTCTCAACTTCAGACCCCTTTTTACCGGTGTAAAGTTCAAAATTCAAGCAGTAGTCCGATTCAGCACATGCCATCCATATTTTATAGCCTCGTTTGATGGGCTTCCTGGGCATATATTGTTTCAAGGAACTTCGACCCTTGAATTTTACCATGCTCTCGTCTATGGCAATCTTCTCCGATGGTCTGTAGTTGTGCTCAAAATTGAGTCGCATAATGTCTAGCAATGGTCGAATTTTGTAAACCTTATCGTAATCTGGGCTATTTCTTGCAGGCATGAGGTTATTGTCATTCATGTGCAGGTAGTGTAAAAGCCAACTAAATCTTTTCAACGGCATGAACTTTGAAATGTAAGAATCGTTCAGGTCCGGAGCTGAACACCAATAATCCCTGTAGCTTGGCAGTTTTTTGATGCCCATAGTCAAATTCAAAGCAACAAACACATCAATCTCTTCAGTCGTACATGGTGTAAAAGCTTTTCCAGGTTGAGTGGCATAAAGATTAGTTTGAAAGCATAAAAGTTCTTTTAGATCGTCTGACCAAAACATGCGAAACAATGCGAGGGGCGTAATATTTTCTAAGTCCAGTATATGTGCTGGTACTCCCGCATTAGCCAGTAAACTCACCTGGTGGGGACAGTGTGTAGTTCTTTTTCCATTTTGGAACTCCGGTATGAGGACTGCTAGAGCTGCTCGTTCCCGCTGCAGAAGTAGTAGTCCCCGGAGGCTGCATAGAACGAAAACTTCACAAAGGTTCATTATCCTCCTCATCAGAACTGTGAGTTTGCGGACCTTCCCCTACGACATCACCCAACAGCATGGGAGGTGGTTGTTCAACACCAGTTTCTTGGTCCGACTCTACACTGCAGCAACTGTCGTCATCTGAAGGTATCTGTTCGAGATAGTATGCAATATCCTCATCAGCTAACACGCGAAACATTCAAAAAAATTTCAAAAAACAAAACACCACCATATGTAAAAAAAAGCATTCTATTTGCGCAGTGGTTAGCTAAGCTAACCACCTTCTATCAGTGTGAAAGTACATTATAAACAAAAAAATATACACATTATTTATCAAATATATCTAAATGATGTCTAAGAGCATCAAATAAAACAATCACAACAATAAAATACAAACTCACCTTATTTTTAATAGTTTTTTTCCGAGCACGAGACAAAAACACTTTGCACCAGTTTCAGAATGCAACACAATTGACACATCAACGATTACTGTTGCAAATAACCACCTCAATTTAACCAAGCGTAATGTATACTGTTATGTTAGATGATAAATCAGTTTCTAGAGCAAAAGAATTTAAAGAAAAAAAAAGCGGAAATATGTGGTTGTGGCGTAGCTAACCACTGACCCTAAAAGAGTTAATATAGCTCTAATTCGGTAGATATCGTCGTTATTATATTGCGCTCGATGTTGCTGTTCTTGCGGTTCTTTGTGATTTTCTTCTTTCAAGGGCTCGACTTCGGGTGATGAACCGGCTCTCCGTTTCGTACTAGGTCTTTTCTTTGGAACCCGAGTCATTTCGCGTGCTAGCTCTCCTTCATCGGTGTGATATTCTCGACTAACTAAGAGTGTTGGAGTACATTCGCGTTCTTTCTGTATATGTGTCTTCTTTAGGACCTTATTGTGTTCAAATTGGCTCAACGGGTCGAGTGCTTGGAGACTTCTTCTTCAACTGCTGCACATACACTCAACAACTTCTCGGCTGGCTTTATAAGAGAAATTTGATGCTCTGGAACTGAAAGATTTGCCAGCGGATGCCGATTTTTTCGACATCCCCGAACTTCCTTAGGAAAACCTCAAGGTGCTCTTCAATACTTTCTGGTATGCCATTGACTGTAATCCGCCGACACTAACAAATATTTTCCGAGTGAAACACCGAAGAAGTCAGCAAGTGATCTATCTATAATACCTCACCTCCAGTCATTGTAAAGTTCAACAACGCATATGAAAGAAACACCGTACTACTCGTAAGA
The DNA here is from genome assembly GCA_945910035.1 of Brachypalpus laphriformis. Lineage (NCBI taxonomy): Eukaryota > Metazoa > Arthropoda > Insecta > Diptera > Syrphidae > Brachypalpus > Brachypalpus laphriformis. The sequence continues at coordinate 103,980,337 of OX246754.1, read as the reverse complement.
GTGGCTGCTTACTATCGATAGCAAAAATACTGCCAGCTCTCCTTGCCAGATTTTGGGATTGACTCTGATAACAGATGTTACTTAAGCGAATATCTCTCTACAAATAACTGCATAGTGCAGTCGCTTTGAAGAGAAAGAAACTGTTATTTTCTGTTTCCGTCAAATCTGGGTATATTTTCACCAGAAAAATACAAATAATGTCAGCGCAATCATCGACAGCGTTAAACATATCATCGCCCCGCCGGCACTCCACCAGGTGTTGCCATTGTTGAAACTTCAACCATCAACTCTATCCGTGGCAGTGCAGTGATGCCGAATTATATTACGCAATATAATAATAATTGTTTTGAATATCAGTTTATGGGATATGGTGGTCTGACGACAAGATCACACCACACCTAATACCTGTCTCTGCACACGCGCATACAGACACACCCATCGACAATGAGCATCACGCAGATGCAATCAGGTCCATATGGATGACAAGACGAGAAACACAAATCGCCTTCATCAATCTCCCCGTGAGTGAAGCGAGTAAGATGAATACCACCGGGCATATGCGGGTAGGGTGGGTCCGATGCAGAATAGGAGAGCAACTAGCCCCAACACAGTGCTACAGGTGCCTTGAGTACGGATATGTCGCTAGGCAGTGCAAAAATAAAACTGACCGCACAGGAACGTGTCTTCGATGTGAAGGGAAAGGGCATATAACAAAAAAATGGACGGGAAAACCAAGGTGCGCCATATGTGACCCAGGATGCAAAAGCGGAAGTGATCACTCCACAGGAAGTTTCAGATGTGCAGCGTACAAAAGCGTAATACGTGAAATCACCTTGAAATTATGAAGTGCATCCAAATAAATCTGAACCACTGCGAAGCCGCCCAGTATATACTAGCACAAACGGCGAAAGAACAAAAGGCAGATGTGATCCTCATCTGCGAACAGTATAAAAATCAACGCGATAGCGGAAGATGGGTGGAAGACGGGAGTAATAAGGCAGCACTATGGACATGCGGAAGCTCTCCATTCGAAAGCTTGGACTCCAGGCACCGGCAGAAGTTCGTATACGTCAAAACAAAAGGATTCATTTCTTTAGCTGCTGTGCACCACCGAGCCTGAGCAAAGCCGAATGCTACCAGGCACTCAGAGAGGAGCTACAAGACAATCCCTGGGGAGGCACGTGTCAAATAGTAATGAAAAAATTTAAGAATGGCACAGCAGCTGCACCGACTTGCCCGAATATCATGCACTCAATTGTCTGCCCTCTTTTCCCGAGGAAAGCTGGATTCACTCTACCACAAGGAGCAGCGGAAGAAACAGGGATAATACCAGCAGTCACCACAGACGAAGTTTTAGAACCCGCGGCAAACAATAAACAGCAACAAGACGCCGGGAATGGATGGAATCCCGAAGTTCGTGCTAAAAGGAGCCATTAAAGCAAGACCAGAGATCTCCACACGCCTTTATACGACATGCCTAATGGGAGGCAATTTCCTAGTACAGTGGAAAAGGCAACGGTTAGTCCTCATCCCAAAAGGAAATAAACCACCTGAGCAACCTTCGTCGTACAGGCCGTTATGCATGCTTGATACACAGGGGAAAGTGTTGGAAAAAACAATACGTACAAGGCTAGAGCCATACACGGAAGGAGACTCAGGGCTCTCTACTCGCCAGTACGGCTTTAGAAAGAAACCAAGCATCGTAGGGGCGAAAAGGGCTGCGATATTGCACGTGAAGCTATCGCGGGACAAAGATGGCTAGGAGGGAGCAAGCAGTATTGCGCCGTCGTAACACTCGACGTCAAAAACGTATTCAACTCAGGCAGCTAGAGCTGCATAATTAGAGGGCTAAGCAACCTGCATATACCTAACTACCTGCTGAGAATAATAGGCAGCTACTTCAGTGAGAGAACTGTTCATTATGACACGGAAGAGGGGCCTAAGACGTACGCAATTACGGGAGAAGTCCGTCAAGGGTCAGTATAAGGCCCAGGCATGTGGAATATAATGTATTATGGCATACTAAGAACGCAAAGGCCGAGCGGAGTAGAAATTATCGGCTACGCATTGCAGTAATCGTCGTAGAAAAAACGCTAGAACAATAAGAAACGTGAGGGCATTTTTTTTTTTTTTTATATATCCTTTAATCCCTCGGGGGGCATAGGGCGTCAACCACGCCTGCGCGCCATCGTGTTCGGAGTTCTGCAGCGCGTTTGAGCTGCCTCCAACTCATTCCTGCCTCCTCCGCTATTCTGCCTGCCTGGGTGAGCGGATTCCACTGCACAGCGTATTTCGCAATGGAGTTATCTTCGCGCCGTAAGGTGTGTCCAATCCATTGCCACTTTCTTCTTCGTATAGTAATGCTTATAGGTTCCTGGCCCGTTCTCAGATAAAGTTGTTCGTTGGAGATGCGGCTCGGCCAAAAAATCCTAAAGGTAATTCTTAAGCATTTGTTTACGAAGACTTGCAGCTTGCGTGTGTTAATGGTGTCCATCTACCAGGTACTGCACCTATAAAGCAGCACTGATTCTACGCTGGAGCGGAACAGTCGTAGCTTGGTTCTTAAGCTAATAACATTGCTTCTCCAGATTTTAGACGGCATTCCGAACGCAGCTTTAGCCTTTCCGATTCTGCTGCACACATCCAGTTCGGTGCCACCGCGATTAGCCGAGACGACACTTCCTAAATATAGAAAGTTATCAACTTTCTCGACTTGCTTTCCGGCAATGTTAAGTTGAGCGCGGGTATTGGAAGTACTCAGGGCTTTTGTTTTGGCTGTGTTTATTTTTAGCCCCACTTTGTTTGCCTCAGCTTCTAGATTTTGGCCCGTCAAAGGAAGATCCATTATCCGATGTGAAAGTAGATAAGGTAAGATGTCATAGTCCAATGAATTCCATAGTTGCCTTCCGTCAATGCTGCACGGAGTACATCGCTGATAACCACCAAGAACAATAGTGAGGACAGTATGCACCCTTGACGTACTCCACTTTGGACTTCAAAATCCTCCGACACCTTACCATTGTGCATGACGTGACACTTGCCGCCCTCATATGTAGCCTTGATAATAGCTATAATTTTTTCTGGAATGCCTCTCCTGCGCAAGGCCAACCAGATAGCATCTCGATTCAAGCTGTCGAAAGCCTTCTCGAAGTCGATAAACAGTAAATATAGCGGAGACCTTACTCAACGCATTGTTCGATTATGATCCGTAAGGTGTTTATGTGGTCGATGCAGGAGGATCCAGCGCGAAAGCCTGCCTGTTCGACATCGAGAGTTGAATCTAAATGTTCTTTAATTCGTTCTAGAATTATTTTAGCTATTATTTTGGCTACAGCTGGAAGAACACATATACCTCTCCAGTTACCGCACTCCATCAAGTTACCCTTCTTTGGAAGCTTAATGATCATCCCCCTTTTCCACTCCTATGGAAATTGTTCGCTATCCCAAGCTCTCCGTATTAGCGGATGCAGCAAGTCTACCGATGTATTTGGCGCCGCTTGAAAAAGCTCGGCAGGGATGCCATCAATACCCACCGCTTTGTTTTTCTTGAGGGACTTGATTGCTGTTATTATTTCAGTTTTACTGGGAGGTACGGTGCGAATTCGGGAATTTGTTGCTTCGAACTGCTCATTCGAATTCGAGATCATACCGCCGTCGTCTAAGTGATTTAGCACTGTAGCAAAATGTTCTCTCCATCTAGTGAGCTGGTCCTCATCCGAAATCAGAAGGTTGCCGTCTAGACTCTTCACTGGATGTTGTTTGGAGTTTCGACCACCAATGATCTCCTTAGTGATGTTGTAAACAGTCCTACTGCCGCACCTACTCGCTGCTTCTTCAGCCCTTGAGGCCAGTGAGTTGACATATTGACGTTTGTCACGTCTCACACTATGCTGCACTTCTTTCTTCTTCGCACGGTATTGGGCTTCAAGCTCGGTTCTCTCTACTGCTGAGGCCGCTGCAATCTGAGCCTTGATTGCTGTACGCTCATCGATCCGTCTCCAGGTGTCTGTAGAAAGCCATGTGCGGTAGTGTTTCTGCTGTTTACCGACATAAGTGCGTGCCCCAGTCGCACAAGCATTTTTCACAGCACTCCAGTGGTCATCCATGTTCTCTATGCTGCTGATTGCTTCTGCTTCTAAGGCAAGATGGTCCCTGAACTGTTGGCGCAATTGGGGAACCTTGAGCATGTCGATATTAAACCTGGTGATGTTAAGTAGGTTTGAGCGGTTGCTGTTGACGGATGCATTACGAAGGCGTAAATGAGCTACCATAAGATGGTGATCTCGTTCTTGTCCGACGTCAGCTCCACGTCTATTTCGGACGTCCAGGAGACAATTTCTAAAGCGGCGACTGATCGCAATGTGGTCGATCTGATTGGATGTTCGTTGCCTATCAGTAGAGACCCAACTGATCTTATGGCAGGTGTTATGCTTAAACAGCGTACCTGCGATGACGAGCCGGTTGGTATTGCAGAAGTCCACAAACCGCTTACCATTGTCATTACGGTATCCCACGCCGTGAACTCCCATCACGTGCTTAAGCACGGTGTTGTCGCTACCCACCTTGGCATTGAGATTTCCCATCACCATTACGATGTCCACATTAGGGGTTTGGTTATAGGCGGCACCTAAGTGGCTATAAAAATCGTCCTTTTCATCCTCAGTCGCGTCTAGAGTCGGAGCATAACACTGTATGATGGTAATTTTTCTAACTCTACTCTGGAACCTAGCCGTCAATATCCAGTCACTATGGGATTTCCAGGATGTGGCTGCTGGAGTTAGCATGAGTCCTACGCCAGAACTCCGTGCACTTCCAGCTGGTTTACCAGAGTAGACATCACAGTGCTTTTTGTTGGGCAGATGTATTCCCCAGCATCGTACCATCTTATCTCGCTCAGCCCTAAGATGTCGATTTTATACCGTGCGAATTCACGCTCCAATTGGAGGTATCTGGCGTTATAAGGCCCTTCCTTGAGTGAGTCCAGAAGGGTCTTAACGTTCCAGAATCCGATCGGTGTTCGATAGCCAAAAGCCGTCAACAAATTATCCGTCCTTATCCGAGGCGATTGTTTCCGTTTCGGAGCAATAGTTTGTTTTACTGTTGCGGCTCGCTGGGCCACAGACCAACCGACACTTATTCTGTTTTTTGGCGCAGGAAGCTCGCCATTCGTCCTCTCCCGTTAGCAACTCCCGAAGAAATTCCCAGATGACACCACTAGGAGGTGGGAGTTTTTTTTTTTTTTATTTTATTTCCCAATGCAGTAAATACATCTGTCTTAGAAAAAGACATCTAATATTTGTTTTTACAATTTGAATTTTGGGATTTAATTTGGACTAAGTGACCCTTAGCCCTTTTCTAGGAATTTAAACTTATTAACAGTTTAACAATTAAACAAAAAAAAAAAAACAAAAACAATTAAACAGTTTTAACAATTATTGAACGAGTAAAGTATGTTAGTTATAATAGAAATTGAATTTTTTTTATATTTAGGATGTTTTAGTATGTTGACCTTGTGGTCCCTCTTATCAAGTCACTGGGTCTATTTCTCTTTAGTCGTCGTTTTCCGAAGAATTTCTTCATTGGTAGTGAATTGACTTCGATGTTAGGGTTAACTACTACATATTTTTATGTGATGTCTTCTGCTTATGTCTATTATCTCTTCTTCCACTGTTAGTATTTTTAGGTCGCGGTGGATGTCGATGTTGGGTATGTACCAGTCCGCATTGACTATGGTTCGTAATATTTTTGATTGTTGTCTTTGGATTATGGGGATGTTTGTTTTCTTTGACGTTCCCCAGAGTTGTATCCCGTATGTCCAGATAGGTTTGATAATGGATTTATATAGTAGTAATTTATTGGTTGTCGAAAGTTTAGAATTTTTACGCAGGAGCCAGTACAGTTGATTATATTTTAGTTCAATTTGGTCCCTTTTTTTGTATGTGGTATTTCCAGTTAAGTTTGTTGTCCAAGTGCATACCAAGATATTTGGCCACATTATCGATTGGAATAGTTTTGTCTTTTATTTTTATTGGGGTTGGAGAGTAGTTTGATTTAGTGGTAAATATGACTTGTTGGGTTTTGTCTTCGTTAATTTGTATGCTCCATTCGTCAAACCATTGCATTGTCTTATCCAGAAATCGTTGTGCTCGAGTAGTTACAGTGTCCAGGTTTTCATCGGATATAAGCAGAATAGTATCGTCAGCAAAGGTTGCCATCATGGTTGTAGCTCCACTCGGTAGAGGGATGTCAGCAGTGTAGAGGACATATAGTAGTGGTCCCAATACAGATCCTTGCGGTACTCCAGCTCTTGTCTGTGGTATTTTGGATTGTTGGTCATTATATTTTACGAAGAAGTGGCGTTCGCTTAGGTAACTTTTAATGATTTGGTAGAAGTCTAGTGGAAGTAAGTTTTGAAGTTTGTATAGTAGTCCTTTGTGCCAAACTTTGCCGAAGGCTTTTGCTACGTCAAGAAATACCCCTATGCAGTATCTTTTTTCCTCTAGGTCCATTGTGATTTTGGTAACTACCCTGTGAATTTGTTGGATAGTCGAGTGTTGTCTGCGAAAGCCGAATTGATGGTCTGGTATCATTTTATTATTAGTCAGTATTGGCTGTAGTCGATCATAGATTAATTTTTCGAATATTTTCCCTAATATGGGGAGTAAACTTATGGGTCTGTAGGATAAAGTAGTCTTTGCGTCTTTACCAGGTTTAAGTATTGCAATTATCTGCGCAACTTTCCAAGTTTTTGGAAAATATTTAAGTCGAATTAATGCATTATAGAGATTTCGTAAGTATATCATGGCTTGTCTGGGTAGTTGGGTTAATATCTTTCCGTTAATAGAGTTATATCCTGGAGCCTTCTTGCGGTCAATCCTTTTTTTGATGCAGTGTTCAATTTCATTTATTGTAACTTTTTTTATTTTTACATTGGTGATGAGTGTGTTTGGGCGTGAAGGTGGGACAGCCGTATTGCCCTTGTCGTTTGTGAATACTTCTTCGAAGTGCTTAGCCAGAATATTTGCTTTGTCTTGATTGGTTCTGGCCCAAGATCCGTCTGGTTTCTGTAGAGGAGTTTGATATACTATTTTGTTTTTGAACTTTTTAGTAGCTTTCCAAAGTGAAAAGTTGGTCTCAGAAGTTGGGGTCAGATTTTTTAAGTAGTCATTAAATTGATTGTTTTGGATTGCCTTAAGTTTTGCTTTGAGTTCTTTGATTGCTTTGTTGTATTTTGATTTGTCTTGGGGTAGCCTAGTGACTTGCCATCGCAGTGGTACATTAAGTAGTAGATGTCGTCCTATATGAGGAGGTGGGAATAGGGCTTACTAACAGAGCTGCTAGGTTTTCGGCTGCAGTGGCTCCTTCTCGTTACTTAGCGGACCAGCACCTATCGGGAGATGCTGCCCCTACGAGGCCTTTGTTAGTCGTTTGCCATCCCGTCATGCCTACAGGCATCAGGTCTGGAACTGGCAAATCACAAAACAGAAGCAGTGCTAATAAGTAGAAGAACAAAGGTAGAACACCTTACTATACAGGTCGGTGAGCAAACCATCGAGCCGCGTCCACACATCAAGTACCTGCGAGTGCTGCTGGACCACAGGCTAAACTTCAAAGAGCACCTAATGTACGCAGGCGAGAGAGCCTCCAGGGCAGTAGCGGCACTGTCAAGATTAATACCAAACGTTGGAGGACCCAGGCTAAGCGAACCCCACCGGCTGATCAGTAGAAATGGGGTGAAGTGAGAGGGTTATGATCCCTTATTTTCGGATCATAACCTCGCTGATAAAAGGAAGAAGAAGAAGAAGAAGTTGGAGGACCCAGGCAGCCAATTAGAAACCTGCTAGCAACGGTAAGCCAGTCGATCCTTATGAACGCGTTACCCATATGAGCACAAGCGACGCACCGGATAACGTACATGAGATGGATGAACTCGGTCCATAGAATCGCATCGCTAACAGTGTGTTGTGCCTTTTGGACGGTGTCCGCGGCGGCAATTAGCGTAATTTCCGGTCGAATGCCGATCGATTTGGAAATAAAAAAGTCCAGAGGAACCAGCGAGGCTATACAAGAAAAATGGCAACAGAGATGGAACACCACACCAAAAGGAAGATGGACGCACATGCTGCATGGGGAGGAATGGATCAGCAGAAAACTTCTACATGACACCGTTCCTATCAGGGCACGGATGTTTTCGTGACACGTAGATGACCCATACTGCCCGCACTGTGAAGGCAAAATCCAGAACGCGGAACATGTTTTAATGGAATGCCGGATGTATACGACGGCAAAAACATACTACAGATGGAAACTGGCGGCCAAGTGACTCCGAGAGGACTTGTAAAATACATGCTGACGACGAACGAAGCCTGGAATACAGCGAACGAAATCATCACCAGCATGATGCAACAACTACGTCTGAAGGAACGAGCAGCAGCAAGAAATGAGAATCCTACAAACACTGAAAGGTAAACAAAGTTACACAAAAACGCCCACATATGCAATGTAACGCAAGTAACATGTTAAAGACACACAATGACAAGTAAACTCACACAGTAACAGAAATTTGACTGTGCAAATTGAGCTGAAGCATACGGATAAGAAGCACAAATGGCTCATGCGTGATGAACAGCATTACATGCTAACCAGTCCCGCGAAGTAATACCTAACGACAGTCCCGCGGGGAGAGTGGTAGAAGTATGCGGGGTGTGGATTAGCACGTATGCGCATTCCTGGCATCAATTATTGGAGCTTGCGAATCGTGCTTGCTAATAGCCCGGGCTACTAGTATCTTTAGAAGATTACCACACCCCTTGGCGCAACAAAAAAAAAAAAAAAACACCCATGAAGAGAAGCCACCATTGTGGATGGGCTAGTGGGGCTAAGCGGCTATGCTCAGGCAAGTGCCGGGGTCACAGGTGGCGGATAGTGAACGGCCTGCGGAATTGCAGGTTAACGGCGAATACCCAAATAACCGGACCACGGGCGGCAGAGAAGCAGGGCTTTTCTGGAAAGGTCAAAGGAACCCATATGAACTTTTTGCGACAAGACGAATAAGTACCGTCTTCCAAATACGTGCTCACCAAGCCACAATGTGGTTACGAGGGATACAGTAAGGAGGAAATGGCGAGATCCAGACGTTCCTGCCACAACGCGAAACACGCAGCCTCTTGCCCCGGAAAGATGTCTGCATACAACGAGTATATAGAGTATATCACTATAATTAAAAATTATAATATGATGTGTTGGTTCCCAACACAAAACACGGAAACACGAAACATAACACACGACACAAAATATAACATTGAACACAAAATGTAAAGCCGACCGAACCTAGAGGAAAACACGAAATGTCAAAATCCTCAAAATGCATCTTCTCTCCTTTGACATATGTAGGTCAAATTGCAATGAGATCAGTAGTTATCTCCCCTCCACAAAATTATAAATTTATCACATTTGACATATAGATAAGGAGAGAGGATGCATTATGAAAATCATTACTGCTCACACATATAACACATAATAGGGGGCATTAATCGCTCCAGCAACACACTAATAAGAGCAATACATGTAAAACCACACCTAGATTCCCAGATGCCAAATGTAAATGTATTGTATTAATGTATATAAAAGAGTTAAACTCAAGTTCAAGCTCAAGCGGTCATTCACCTTCTTATGCAAAATTAATAATTCTATGTTTTTACAGTAGTAAGTGAAAGCGAGACTTCATGTGAACTAGGGTAGAAATTATACAGTCACTTGTCAGCTAGAACTAGAGAGAAGTAGAATAAAGCCCAAGTTTATAACGAAGAGCCAGAGTGTTTCCTTTTTGTAAGAAGTTATTTTCAAGCGAATATATTTCAAGGCAACTATCCTTGGGAAATTCTTCTAAGTACGACACAGCTTAGAACATGGTCCTTCGATTCCTTGAATAAACCAGGACATTTAACGAAGTTTTTTCTGGACAACTATCCAGGCACTTGTGCAAGCCGTTCAACTCAACGGTCACCACTCCAGTTTTTTGGGAACTATATAGATAGTTGTGCAAGCCGTTCAACTGAACTGTCAACAGTCCAGTTTGTTGGACAACTATCCAGAAACAGTTCTGAGCCTAGTTACTGTACAATCGAACTTTACAACAACGAAGGTTAAAATTAAACGACTTCAAGTTCCTGCACCTGTTTTTTGGGATTCAGCGGTCTACAACAACGGACACCATCAGTCAGCAGTGGTCATCATCAGTCAGCAGCGGTCATCATCGGTCATCATCGGTCAGCAACGGTCATCATCGGTCAGCAACGGTCATCCTCGGTCAGCAACGGTCATCAACGGGCATCAACGGTCAGCAACGAGCATCAGCGGTCAACAAACGAACATCAACGGTCAGCAAACGGGCATCAACGGTCAACAAACGGACATCAACCACCAACAGTAGATCGAACGTGCACATAACAAGTTTGCCAAAAAGGACAAAAGGAAAATCTACAGAACATAGTTCAGTTCTAAGGTAGGAATTCATCATTTTCTTACTTTTTTATATAAAAAAAAATAAATAAATTTAACAAATTTATACGTGCCTTACTTAAAACCTACTGCAATTTAAAAATCTTAAACCTAATTATATAAAATACAAATAAATCAAGTGTTAGTGAAAAAGTAACAATATCTTTTATCATGTCTAAACTGTCGAAAGCTATCGAAAGCCAAGAATCCATTCTCGAAGAAATGCCCACTGATTTCTCGGAATATCAAAAGCAAACTGAATCGCGTAAATCAAGAAGTTATGTGAACGCGTGTTTAACGGACGTGGATGAATTGTTTAAAACTGCGAAAGGTCTACATAGCACAATTATTCGGAATGCGGCGGATCCGCAAAAAGACAAATACCTCGCAAATGAAATATATGTCAAAATTAAAAGAATTTTTTTCCAATTTAGTGGTATGATAAATGATGACTAAACAATTTTTCGCAAGAGAACAATACTAATCTTGATATCTCGCGACTTAACGTCACAAAATCTGCGGTATCCGATATTCGTCTTCCGCGTATTCATATAAAGCCATTTTCCGGGAAATTTGAAGAGTGGAGTGAATTCCACAACCTTTTCGAAAGCTTAATAGATCAAAACGCTGATCTCTCCGAAATTCAGAAACTACAGTTCCTAAAAATTCTTTGTGTGGAGATGCTGCTCGTCTCATACAACATCTCCCAATAGATGGCAAAAGCTATGCATCGGCTTGGGAAATTATAACTGATAGGTTCGAAAACAAAAGAAAATTAGTGAATACACAATTAAGGATTCTGTTAGAATGGCAAAAGATCACCCATCAGTCAGCCGAATCCTTAAAATCGTTACACGACACCAGCATTGAGTGCATCCATGCTCTGTAGAAACTGAAGATAAACGTAGATGCATGGGATGCAATACTGATATACATACATAACATATCAGAAACTTCCATTTACGATGCAAAGGGATTGGGAGGCAAAGCTAGGTACTTCAAAGAGCCTCCCCGATTGGAAAACGTTTTTAGCCTTTATTGAAGGCCGATTTAACTCCCTTGAGAATATCAGGGAATCAAATACTCACACAAGACAACCACTGCCCTCACCATCGTTTCATAAAACTTCCTCCCCCCTTACCTATCACGTCAAAACTGATGGTGAAAGCAAACAATTTCGCTGTAGGCTCTGTAAGGGTGCTCACAGTTTACGCCACTGTAAAAAAAATTTAAAGATGGATGTCAAAGCGCGGGCAGAGACAATCAAACGAAATTCAATTTGCTCTAATTGCCTTGGACACGACCATCATGTTTCTAACTGCGGCAGCACTAATCGATGCTTTAAATGCAATTTAAAATATCACACTTTGCTACACTACGATCCGCAAAAAACTCAACAAAGTTTTCAACAAAATCAATACCAAAACGTACGAAGCCACTACTCTGTTCCCCACACAGAGATGACAAATAATACCAATGGCAACAATACTTCGACGAAACAAAATCAAGTCGTTGGAAATCAACTTAAGCAAAACGCGATCACCTATGTTCCCAACAAACATCAAGAATTTGTAAATAGTTCGTCCGCATCTCAAAACTCGACATGTACTCAAGTTTATGCGCAACCTCAAAACTCATCATATCCATACCCACAATGTTACATAAACACTCACCTTATTCAAAGAGGTAATGTCCAAAACTCGACAGATACTTCTGAAGACCTATGCAGATATCAAAACCAAACGTGCCGTTCGCTACTGAATCAAATGCATACCAAGGCATTATTAGCGACCGCATTGGTCAAAGTTTTTGCAACCAACGGTAGCCAGTACATCCTAAGGGCATTAATTGACCCTGGCTCAGAAGCAACGTTTGTCACCGAAAATGTGGCGCAGCTTCTTAAACTGAAAAAGCAAAAGACATCAGCACAAGTCACAGGCTTAGGGCAGACTTCTACTGGCATATCAAATTATGAAGTACAGTTTACAATCTACTCATTGATCAGTTTATCATTCTCACTGGACGTCAAGGCATTTGTCTTTAATCAACTGACCTCAATGCTGCCAGCGCACCAGTTGCAAACAAAGGGGTGGACCCACCTTGTCGACCTACCCCTTGCAGATCCTGCGTATAGTTCTCCGGGAAAGATTGACCTTCTTTTAGGAGCCGATGCAGGGCCTTGTGAAGGGCGAAAGAGGGACTCCTGTTGCACAATCTACTGAGCTGGGATGGATTTTGACTGGAAATACCAACAATGCTGGCCAGTCTAGTAAGTTAACAATACAAAACCATTTCAACTCATTAGATTGAAAAGGTTTTGGGAATTAGAGGAAGATCTAGAGGTTAGGAAATTAACCCAAGAAGAAGAAAAATGTGAACAACACTTTCAAAAGACTTGTAAACGAAGAGATGACGGTAGGTACGAAGTTCAACTACCGTTTAAAAATAATAGTCGCCCGAACCTCGGCAATTCTATAAGGCCGGCAATGGCCAGATTTTTAAAATCGAGAAAAGACTCACATTAGATAAAAAACTTCAAAAGTCGTATACTACCCGTATCCAGGAATACCTTACCCTTGGTCACATGGAAGAAGTAACCACAGATATCGCTACAAAACAGCATTATTTCCTACCGCACCGTGCTGTACTTAAAGAATTAAGTAGCACCACAAAACTGTGCGTCGTTTTCGATGCGTCGTGCAAGTCTTCAAATGGCTAGTCGTTAAACGATAACTTAATGGTTGGGCCACGCTTGCAGGCAGACATTATAGAGCTGATGGCAAAATGGAGGAAATTTAAGGTCGCATTTGTTGCGGATATTAGTATGATGTACCGGCAAATATGGATGGCACCTGCAGATACTCCATATCAGCTGGTTTTGTGGAGAGCAAATAATACAGAGCAATTAAAAATATATGCTCTCAAAACTGTCACCTTCGGCACTGCATCAGCGCCATACCTGGCAGTGCGAACATTACATCAGCTAGCGGCTGATGTCAATAAATCACATCCTCACGTCACTAAGGCAATCACCGAAGGATTTTACGTAGATGACCTCATATATCGATAAAATAGTGAATCCGAAGCCATTAAACTTTAAGGAGACGTTCTAGCCATCATAGAGTCGGTTGGATTTCCTCTAAGAAAATGGGCAAGCAATTCCTCAAAGGTATTAGCGCAAATACCTGAAAACGAAAGAGAGATTAATCTTCCCCTTAACTTTGATTTGACCGATACCATTAAGACCCTCGGAATTCGATGGCACCCAGCACAAGATGTGTTTAAATTTAAGATCAATTTACCTGTAGTGAAGGCATACACCAAAAGTACAGTTTTAGCAGACATCGCCCGTCTATTTGACCCACTCGGGTGGATCTCCCCTTGCATCATCAAAGCGAAACTCATCTTGCAGCATCCTTGGCTTAAAGAGCTAGCTTGGGACACCCCAATATCTAAAGATACGGAAGTCATAATGGGTAAACTTACGCAATGGATTTAGTTCTCTTGACGACATGCAAATACCACGATGGATACAATACGAAGATTCGGCTCAGGTGCAACTACATGGCTTCAGCGACGCCTCAGAGAAGGCATATGCAGCCGTAGTGATACAAAATGGCAAAGAAGAGTGGCTCCAGCGAATTGCATTTCATTACCACGCTTAGAATTGTGCGCAGCGCTTCTCTTAGCAAAACTCCTGCGTCTTATATCACGAGCAATGCAATTCACAAATTCTGAAGACTTCGCATGGTGCGACTCTATGATTGCATTAGCTTGGATTAATGGAATGGGTGTCAAACGGTAGTGCATGCGATCATATGAAAACACAAGCGTTTTCACTCAGCTGAGGCCTACCAACTCCTACTCTCAACCTCCACGCGGTGACAGCCGGGTGCCTAGTACCTTAATCCAAGAAATGGGTAACCAACCCCGTTTTGGCGGATTCTTGGTGGCAGCAGATGAGAGAGGGGGGGAAGAGTGCTTTTCTCACTAGAGCACTTCTTCCTGTTCCAGGCGGCAGCGGACGAATTCCCTAGACGGAGTCAACGGTGGCGTCTATAGTTCCAGTTAGGTTGAACTTAGTGAATACCTTGCGCGACCTGCTTCGACGTATTCGGATCACAGGTCGGTAAGGAATTTCCAATGTTGGTCAGGACATTGGAATAGAGATGGTGGCGGAGGAGCCCTTAATGGGCCAACGGCAGCGCTCATACTCCCGTAAGGACTACTGGCACCGGTGTACCCGGCCCCTCGTCCTAGGGGAATAATTAAGGAACTGGCCCTCCAGGTTGGGGGTTGTGCCGTCGGGGTAACTTCCCTACCACGTAAAAAACGCATGGTTCCGAAACAACCAAAAGCCTCGGATAAGGATGACCCAACTAATGACGACCCCAGCAAACGAAATAAGGACAACGACCTTCGGATCTGTACGTGGAATGTTCTGTCCCTTTACAGACCACGTGCAGCCGAACAACTAGCAGAGGCCCTAGACTGCTATAAAGCAGATATTACCGCCATCCAGGAAGTGCGATGGGATGGGCCGGGCAAAAAGAGGATGAAAAACTGTGACATCTACTACGGTGATTGCTACAGAGGCAACAGGCAACGCTTATTCGGATGCGGATTTGTCATACGCGGCAGACTTAGGCAAGAAGTCTTAAGCTTCCGACACGTGAGCGAGCGTATTATGACTATCCGGATCAAGGCTAAATTCGCTAACATAAGCCTAATATGTGTTCATGCCCCCACAGAAGAAAAGGACCCTGCCTCCAAAGAGTGTTTCTACGAGCTCCTCGACAAAACATACGAGCAATGTCCTAAATACGACGTTAAGATCGTATTGGGCGATTTTAACGCCAAAATAGGAAAGGAGGACGTCTTCGGTAGAGCAGTCGGTAAGCATAGCCTACACGACACCACGTCTGATAACGGACTAAGGCTAATTGATTTCGCTGTGGAGCGAAATGTCACCATAGCAAGCACATGGTTTCCTCATCTCGATATTCATAAGCAGACATGGCGGTCCAATGATCATGTCACGATCAACCAAATTGATCATATTGCGATCGACGCAAGGCATGCCTCCAGTATTCTGGATGTCCGGACCTTCCGAGCGGCCAACATAGACTCGGATCATTACCTTGTTGTAGCCAAGGTACGAATGCGGATATCCCAATCTGAGCAACAAAGAAGAATTACTGTGAGAAAATTTAACGTCGAAAAGCTACAATCGCAAGAGACCGCCAGACTCTTCGCTGAACGCGTATCCCGAAATCTCTCAATCACCCCTATACCGCCAGCATCAAGTGCCGAAGACCAGTGGCAACGCTGCCAACATGCCATCAGAAACGCCGCGACTGATGTGCTGGGTCTCGCTCGCCCACCACCGCGAAACCCCTGGTTTGACGAAGAATGCCGGCGAGTGCATGCAGCAAAACAAGAGGCATACAAAGCGGCGCTGCAAAGGAAGACGAGAGCTGCTCGTGAGCTCTACGAGCAAAAGAGACGGGAAGAACATCGGCTTCTCCAAAAGAAGAAGAAAGAGCATGAGAAGCGCGCGTTTGAGAATATCGAGAGTCTATACTCCAGGAACAATGTACGGAAGTTTTACCAAAAGGTAAAAAGAACGTGTCAGAGAAGTAATACCCGTACAGAAACCTGTAGAGATGAGAATGGAAACCTCGTAGTAGAATCACAGTCGGTGCTGAGAATCTGGAAAAACTACTTCTGCAGACTGTATAACGGCGACGAAGACCAACATCCCGCTGTCAGGCAGAATGAACCATTCAACATGGACGATGATAGTCAAAATTTCCGTCCACCTGACCAAAACGAAGTGAGGATAGCAATATCCAAGCTAAAATCGAACAAGGCTGCTGGACCTGACGGTTTACCGGCCGAACTTTTCAAGGCAGCTGGGGATGAATTGGTAGAGTGCATACACCAACTCATTTCTAATATTTGGTCAGAGGAGTGTATGCCTGATGAATGGAATCTCAGCATCGTTTGCCCGATCCACAAGAAAGGAGACCCCCTCAACTGCGCCAATTATAGAGGCATCAGTCTCCTCAACATCGCGTACAAGATCTTTTCTGCGATATTGTGTGAACGCCTGAAACCTTTTATGAACAGCCTGATTGGACCCTATCAGTGCGGTTTCAGGCCAGGAAAGTCCACCATCGATCAAATCTTCACACTTCGGCAGATCCTGTAGAAAACCCAAGAATTCCAAATCGATACTCACCACCTCTTTATCGATTTCAAGGCCGCCTATGACAGCATCTATAGAGAAGAGCTTTATAGAGCCATGTCTAGTTTTGACATCCCTGCCAAACTTGTCCGCCTGTGCAGGCTGACGATGGAGAACGCTCGCTGCTCCATCAAGGTCGGTAATGACCTCACCGAGACCTTTGATGTCAAAAAAGGCTTTAGACAAGGTGACGCGCTGTCATGTGACTTCTTCAATATTGTACTTGAACGGATTGTGCGGAACTCACAAGCCAACACCGGAGGCACAATCTATTACAAGTCTGTACAACTGCTTGCATACGCCGACGATATAGACATTATCGGAAGATCTCAGCGGGCTGTCACCGGTGCTTTTGCAAGCATTGAGGCGGAAGCGGCCAAAATGGGTTTGGCGATAAACGAGGGCAAAACCAAGTATATGCTGTCAACTAGAAGGAAAAACCAACATCGACGAATTGGACAAAACGTCACCGTGGGCAGCTATAACTTCGAGGTAGTAAGGGACTTTGTCTACCTTGGCTCTGCTATAAATTCAGCAAACAAAATCAGCGCAGAAATCAATCGAAGAATAACTCTTGCCAATCGCTGTTTTTTTGGGCTTATAAGGCAATTCAACAGTAAAGCCCTCTCTCGAACAACTAAGGAGACTCTATATAAGACCTTGATCATCCCAGTCCTGCTTTACGGCGCTGAAACATGGACTTTATTAAAAGAGGATGAAGATATCCTTGGTCGCTTCGAGAGAAAAATTCTTCGTAAGATTTTCGGTCCCGTTTGCGTTGACGGGTTTTGGAGGAGAAGATTCAATCACGAACTATACGAGCTGTACAGCGACATCGACCTAGTCAAAAAACTGCGTATTGGACGTCTGAGATGGCTAGGACATGTAGAGCGAATGGACACCAACGCTCCGGCCCGCAGAGTCTTCGAATCTAACCCCGAGGGACAACGCAGTAGAGGGAATTATCGCCGTAGGTGGCGCGCACAAGTTCAAGGGGACCTCGACCAACTTGGAGTGCGCAACTGGAGGCAATTAGCTAAAGACCGAGCTAAATGGAGAGGCTTGTTGGTTGAGGCCCAGGTTCACCCCGAACTGTAGCGCCACCTAAGTAAGTAAGTAAGTAAGGATTAATGGAAACCCTCTAACACGTACAACCTTTGTAGCCAATCGAGTTTCTGAGATCCAAACCCTTATTAGTCCAATGATGTGGAGACACGTCATATAGAAAGAAAACCCCACAGACCTCGGGTCACGAGGATTTTCACCGGAGGATCTGATCAAGAATCAGATGTGGTGGCATGGTCCGAAATTTTTACAAAATGTTTCCCTTATAGAGTTACCAGAAGTAAGTCTTATTGACACCGATTTGGAAACCAAAGGGATAAACAAGCGAAATGAACCTCAATCAACCTTCTATCAAGAAAATCTATCACACATGAGGCCTCACCTTTCATATATAGTAGCCCAGTGTACCATAATCAATAGAGCATTCTTTGAACAATATTCCACTTTATGGCGACTTGTTCGCAACGTAGCGGTATGGCGTAGATATTTCCGCAACCTCAAAAATCCCAAAGATAAAAAACCACTAAAAACGTACCCTATCACCCCAAATGTAATGATGTCAGCACATGATCAGCTCATTAAAATAGTACAGGAAGAGCTATTTGCGGAAGACATCAAGGCACTGAAAGCAAATAACCAGGGTTAGGATTTTGTTGACACAAAAAAGTAAAAAAAGGCAAAACAAAACACTTAAAAAGGCAAAAAAAAGGTATTTATTAAAAAATAAGAAAAGGAAAGTAAATGCACATTTAGTTATAGTTGCATTGAACTACCAAAAGCTTTTTGAAATTTTCTGGTAATAATCTTCTCTGGTTGTTTCTTAGAAGTGCCTTTAATGAGCTAAATGACCTTTCTACTTCAGCTGAAACGAGTGGAGCCCATTTAAAACTTGCAAATATTAACATTAATATTTTCTGGAAGTTTGGAATCCAAGTCGCCGTTCATTACAGAATTTATCTGCTCAATAGTTTTCAGTCCCATATTTCCATTGAAAACGGCAGTAAACTTCTTCAGGACTTCCTTTGCAATCGGCCCTTTTGCTTTTTTCAAGTTTTGCGGAATGTTCTTTAAAACCGGCAACACTTCGCCAATTGATGTTCCTTGATCAGAATAATGCTAGTTAAAAATATAAGTACAGACTCTCAATAATACCTGTTTTTTGTAAGTCTTCGAAAATTCGTTTTTTTGGGTTGACTAAAAACCTAAAATTGTCTTTGATGTACGCCAGCTGCGCTTGTACTGCTTCATCTTCAATCAATTCCTTTGCAAACACAACACAGCTTGCATCGTCTTCAAGAACGCTGACGATTTTTTTAATCCGAGCAAAATAATCCGCATAATATGTATTGTATACAAACAAGAAATATGTAAAAGAGTTATACACAGTAACGTCTGCGGTCACATACAAGTGCAAACCGTCTGTGGTCATGTACATATTTCCATGTTGACTCTCCCCACAGACTAGACGTTTTAAATTTTAATGCGTCAAGGAGTTTAGGTATGCGTATTACGTAGTGTGAGTAAGAAGCAAGCAGATATACGTATATGCAAACGCGCATTTTTCTACAATTTTTTTAGCGAACAAACTTTGAGAAAAAAGCAAAATAGACAAAAAAGGCAGAAAAAGGCAACAACGCCAAAAAAAGGCAAAATAAAATACATACAATATTTGGAATCAGGAGGACATGAAACGTGTTTGTGTAAAGTCGATACTATCTTCCGATTAAGCAAAAAAAGAGGCAAAGTTAACAAAATCCTATCCTTGCAAATAACACTGTATCAAAGGGAAGCAAAATTCTTAATCTCAGTCCGTTTATCGACACTGAAGGATTATTGCGAGTTGGAGGTCGATTAACGAATTCTTTGCTTCCGTTCAATCAACGGCATCCTTTAATATTGAAGGATTCGCACCATTTTCCTAATTAGTACGCGACATTCATCAGCGTACATTTCATGGTGGTCTGCAAATGATGATGGCAGAGACACGGAAGGTGTATTGGATAACGAACACAAAGAGACTGGTGAAGTCCACAATCCACAAATGCATTAGATGTCATCGCCACAAAGCAAAGATGTAACAACAGATCATGGGTAGCCTCCCAGCGGAGAGAGTCATCTGCTGCAGACCATTCACTAATACGGGTGTCGATTATGCCGGGCCCATTGAAATTAAGTTATGGAAGGGACGATGTAATAAAATCGATAAAGGATATATAGCAGTATTTGTGTGCCTCTCAACTAAAGCGATGCACATAGAACTTGTGAGTGGACTGACGGCTGCAGCCTTTATAGCCGTCTTTCGAAGATTTATCGCTAGAAGAGGCACATCCTCTAACATATTCAGCGATTGTGACACAAATTTCAAAGGGGCATACAATAACATCCAAAGAGAGACTAAACTTATCTCGTCCGATTGGTCTGTTGAAGTTGCCAAAGAACTAGCTACTCTAAACACAACGTAGCACTTCAATCCCCCTTCCTCGCCACATTTCGGGGGGCTCTGGGAAGCCGGAGTGAAATCTATCAAACTCCATGTCAAAAGGACCATAGGGAACTCCAAATTAACTTTTGAGGAGTATTCAACATTGCTTTGTCAAATTGAGGCATGCCTGAATTCTGGGCCACTGTGTCCTATGTCCTCAGATCCTGATGATTTGACAGTCTTAACACCCGGCCACTTCCTTATAGGCGGGCCAATTCATACTGTTCCTGAAAGAAACCTTTGCGACAAAAATATTGGCAGCCTGGAGAAATGGAGATACATTCAGCGCCTCATGCAAGAATTTTGGAAGCAATGGAGCATATCCTATATCCATCTTCTGCAGCAATGACCCAAATGGCTCCAAAGGCAACCAAACCTCAACATAGGAGACATCGTCATCGTTAAAGAGGATAATTTGCCGCCATCGTCGTGGGCACTCGCGCGAGTGATCGAACTACATCCCGGTTCGTACGGTTTAACGCGCGTCGCGACGATCAAAACGCAAACATCCACACTTAAACGACCAATAGTAAAACTATCGCCCTTGCCGGTACATGAACCCTTGAACTCTTAAAAATAAGTGAAACAATATCTATTTTATTGCCCCTACCCTTGCAAACCCATATATATAAACAAAAAAAAAAAAAAACTGTCCTGACTCTTGAACCCTCTAAAAAAAATAAAAAAATTAAATACAAACAAAATTAAGCAAGAATAATAATAAACGATGATATAAAATAAACAATCAATAATAAACAATAAATAATAAACTATCTTATGAACTACTAATACCACAAAAATTAACTTAACTACAAAACTCAGCCAGATCAACTCACCCCATTGCAAACATCATCATCCCTTATAACCAAAGGAGGATTCCAAAAGAAGATAACTAAAATTTGAATTAAAAACAACTAAATTTTATTTGTACATATGTTTTTTTATTCTTTTGAACATCGCAATGAGGATCATCCGCCCAATCAATGAAACTTCTCCAGCTTCGTTGGCCGGGAGTACGCTGCTCCCCTAAAGAGGGCGTATGCGCCGCGATCAGCGCCCAACTCGATTTCGGCAGATGCCCATCTGTCGAAGAAGACCGCTCCAAACTCTGTAGGAGATGCGGTAAAGAGGGACATATCGCGAGAGATTGCAACGAGGAACCATCCTGCATATTCTGCAGGAAAGTCTTCTTCTTCCTTTTATCAGCGAGGTTCTGATCCGAAAATAAGGGATCATAACCCACTTCACCGCATTTCTACTGATCCAACTGTGGGGTTCGCCTTCACTGTATGTTCTGCAGGAAAGTCAACCCGGAAAATGCAAAGCACATAGCTGGCGACAACAAATGCTCTGTCCCAGAGAAGGTGATCTGCAGCAAGAAACCATGAAGGTTATCCAAATTAACCTCAACCATTGTGAGGCAGCTCAGGATATCCTGATACAAACCATCAAGGACAAAAAAGCAGATGTAATCTTGATCAGCGAGCCATATAAAGTTCCCGACAACAGCAGCATCTGGCTCAGTGATCGCTCGAAGCGGGCGGTAATATGGTCATGTGGAAAACATGCGTTCCAGGATGCCAATGAGAAGTCGGAGGGCTTCGTTCTGGCCAAAATCAATGGTATACACTTTTATAGTTGCTACGTTCACCCCAGCTGGACTATAATTGAATATCAGGAGATGCTAGATAACCTCGTGGCCGATGCTCGGGAAAGAACTCCAGTGGTTTTTGGCCGAAGATTTCAATTAATGGGCGACGGAATGGGACATTAGATTTACCAACGCAAGAGTTCATGCCCTCCTGGAAACATTGGTAATTCTCGACAAAGGCATCGCAAACGTAAGCAGGACTAACACCTTCCGCAAAGCAGGCATGGGCTCAGTAATTGATATCACTTTAGCGAGTAACCTCATCTTGCGGAGAATTAAACGGAGGGTCAGTGAAGATTATACCCATACCAAGCTGTTATAATTGACATCGGCAATGCCAGAAGCACTCATCGCCCGAGATCGACTGATCCGAAATGGCAGGATAAGCTCTTCGTGGAAATGGTTGACACCTTCACGAGGATCGGCAACAAATTCTACTCGCCACCTCACCCAGTCCGTCAACATGGCGTACGATGCGTCAATGCCCAGGAGGGCTCCAAGTAGAAGACGCCTACCTTGCTACTATGGGCAAGACGCAACGTACAAAATACTGCCTGGTGATGTGATAACTGCCTTTGATGATTCCAGATTGGGTTGCACTGGAACTTCTGGTGATGACATCTTATCCAACTTGGTGTGAGTTTTGGAGTTTTCTTCAAACAACTTGGATTCAGACGGCTTCTTTTGAGCACTGGGTAGGATAGGTAACTCAGTCGATATGGGTGTCAGGTCGGTCATGTCTAGTAGCATCATTTGTTTTTGGTTCTTCAATATAAATTGGCTTTTCATTGATAGGCTCGCAGGCAGTTTGGTGTATTTGGTCGATATGTCGGATGTACCTTTCATTATCAATCATTACTTCATAGTGTAAGCTTCCTTTCTTGGCCCAAATCACTCCAGACTTCCACTTACAACTCTTGTTATTGTCTACCCATACTTGAACCAAGACCCCGATGTGGTATTGTTGTATCTTTTTGGGCAAACCTGGATTACCCGTTTCGATAGAATATTCCCTTTTTACGAGATCTATTCTTGTTTTGATTTGCCTTTTGAACATAAGTTCTGCGGGACTAACTTCAGTAGTGCTGTTTGGTAACTTCCTCTGCTGCATAAAAAATTTACATAATTTCTCATAAAGACTTCCGGTTTCATCCTCCATAGCACGTAGTCCCTGCTTTATGGTGCACACAAATCTTTCAGCCTGACCATTCGTAGCAGGATGGTATGGGTCTGTAAATTTCTGAATTATTCCATTTGAGGTGGCAAATTGTAGGAATTCAAATGACTTGAATTATGGCCCATTGTTCGTTTTTTTTTGCCGAGAGCAGGTGAAAAATCTTCCAAAGACACCATAAGGCCCGACCGCGCGTGCTTATGGTAGTGTGAGATTTTTACTCACTAAAAAAACACCTCTCCTCAAAATTAATACTACAACTAAGCCAGTGCTTATCCAGCAGTTTTCTTTTCGCTTACGAGAATCGTTATTCTAGAAAAAGATGATCGTATGTGATTAAAAATAAATGTAGCACTTCAGACAGGTTAAATTCCAATGAAAGTTCCTGCCTTTTTCACGACCTTCATATGCTATGACGCGAGGTCAAAAGGTTTTGTCCTTTGAAGACGACGAATTGAATTATTCGCGTTAAGTAGTTGAGTGATAGTACGGTTACAATGGCCGTGAACACGATCTTTGTGTTTACGCGCAAATTTTGTTATCTCTTCGACGACGCTGGGAATTCCCAGATCCCGATGAATATCTTCGCTACGTTCATACCACGGTGCGTTAACGATCGTTCTAAGAACTTTATTTTCGAAAGTTTGTATGATGTTTCTATTGCTTTTCTTGGTACAACCCCATAGTTGTATACCATACGTCCACACTGGCTTTAGCACTTGCTTATAGATAAGCAGTTTGTTATGTAGGCTCAACTTCGAATGTTTTCCGAGTAGCCAGTACATTTGTCGGTATTTGTTTTGAAGTTCGTCGCGTTTCTTTTTCACGTGCGATTTCCATTTGAGCTTGACATCTAGAGTCATTCCTAGATATTTTGCTTCGTTTGCGTACGATATTTGAGCCGAGTTTAGATATACAGGCAATATATCCATCGTATCTTTTTTGTACGTAAAGTTGACGTGAGTAGATTTGCTTTCGTTCAGCACAATACGCCAAGAATTCGTCCAAGCGTGGACTTTATTAATAGCATGTTGAAGCTTTCCAGTTGCTGCTTCAATGGTATCTCCCGTTGTCAATATCGCCGTATCGTCCGCAAACGTGGCGACGACACAGTTTCTTTCTTGCGGGATGTCACGCGTGTAGAGTACATATAGAAGTGGTCCAAGGACACTTCCTTGCGGGACTCCGGCTGCAATCTCCTTGAAGCCAGAGTAATCGTTTCCGTGCTTAACACGAAAGAGTCTCTCGGTGAGGTACGATCGTAAGATTAAAAAGAGTTGCCGTGGCAGTAGTCGTTGCAATTTATATTCCAAGCCTTCGTGCCAAACCTTATCGAAAGCTTGTGAGACGTCAAGAAATACACCACAACAAATCTTTTTTTCTGTCCGTGACAATTTTTGTAGGAAGCCCAAACCTAGCAAATATTTCAAGCTGTGCATTAATTGTGGTAGTAGCGGTCGTATTATTCAGTATTACTACTTCCACCCACTTTGTGGAAGCGTCTACTACAATAAGGAATAATTTATTCATAAATGGGCCGGCAAAATCTAAATGTAAACGCTCTCAGGGCGCTTTTGGGTAATCCCAAGGATGAGGCTGAACCTTCTTAACATTTGGCTTAATCTTCGCACAATTTACACAACTCCTGCAAATGTGTCTGTCAATATTTCTTCACCACAGATAGCTTCTAGCTAGCGCCTTCATGCGCACTATTCCCGTGTGTGCAGTGTGAAGCTCGTCAAGAATTCTCTTTTGCAAGTTCTTTGGAATCATAACTCGTATACCATTAAAAATGCATCCATTTTGTAATGAGAAGTCGGTTAAATTTTCATCACGCGATAATTGATCCCCCGACTGAAGCGCTGTATACATCGACTACATTCGTGGTCTTTTAAAGTTTCCTTCTTTATTTCATTTCTCGTCACGGGTAGGATGGAAATGTGGTTCAAAAAGAATGTTGAATCACTGTCAATGCCATCATCATTTGCAGGCTTGTTATGAGGGAAACGTGAGAGGAAATCAGCATTTGCATGTTTGTTTGTGCTCCTGTATTTAATATCGTAATCAAAACCTGACTTGAAGTTAGCATAGTGCAAAAGTCGCAGAGCTGAGATTGCAGGCAAGTCCTTTTGTGGATGTAAAATTCCTCGTAAGGGGTTGGTGGTCTGTTATAAGTGTAATTTTGCGTCCATAGCAATACTGAAAGAACTTGTGTAGACACCAATAGATCGCCGTAGCTTCTTTATAGACCTGAAAGTAACCTCTCTCCGACTTCGTTATCTTGAAGCAAATGTAGCAGGTGAGAAATCACAGCACCAAGTCCTGTAGGAGAAGCATCTGTGGCTAGAATTAACGGAAGGTCTGCGTTCTATTTCAGTAATACATCGTAATTTCTTCCTTTAAACTCTCGAAAATGGTTTGACATTCTTTACTTCATATAAATTGTTTATCTTTTCCTAATAATTCCTTTAGCGGAAATAGTTTAGCTGATAGATTCTGAATAAACTTGTGATAATAATTTATCAGTCCTAAAAAGTTGCGTAATTCAGAGACGTTACAAGGTTTCTTACACTCAACTATAGCCTGAACCTTATCTAGCATGGGTTAATACCTTCTTCGTCGATGACATGGCCAAGATACGAAATTGATCTTAAAATAAATTGACATTTACCCCTGCTGAGATGTAAATCTTTTTGACGAACTATATGAAACACTGTTCTTAAGTTCTTAATTAGTTGTATACGTGTACGTCCCTGTATCAGAATGTCATCAAAGAAACATGTCACATCCGATATATTTTGTAAGGTCGTATCCATGAACCTTTGCCAAACCTTCGGGTTTATTTTAACACCAAACATAAGGCGGTTGACTTTATAGGATCCCTTGTGCGTACTAATAGCCTGTAGCATCGCTATATCTTCGTCCACTGGCATGTGCAGATACGCCTGGTGTAAGCCCAAAACACAATACTACCTTTCTTTTTCTTTAGATGGCGCTACGGTCCGGGGTGAACCTGGGCCTCAACCAACAAACCTCTCCAGCTAGCACGATTATGAGCCAGCTACCTCCAGTTGCGCACGTCCAGTTGGTTGAGGTTCCCCTCCACTTGTTTGCGCCACCTACCGCGAGGTCGTCCTCTACTGCGTCGTCCATCCGGGGTGGATTCGAAAAATTTCTTTGCGGGAACGTTGGGCTCCATCCGCTCTAAATGACCCAGCCATCGTAGTCGCTGTATGTGAACTCTTCGGGCTAAGTCGATGTCCTTGTACAGGTCGTATAGTTCGGCATTGTACCTTCTCCTCCACTCACCGTCTATGCAGACGGGACCAAAGATCGCTCGAAGAACTTTTCTCTCGAAATAACCAAGGGCATCCTCATCCGGTTTTGTCAAAGCCCATGCCTCTGCGCCATGCAGCAGGACTGGGATGATTAGAGTCTTATAAAGAGTTACCTTAGTAGTTCGAGATAGGGCTTTGCTACTCAAATGCCGTTTTAGCCCATAGAAACAACGATTGGCAAGAGTAATTCTCCGTATGATCTCCCTACTGATGTCATTTGCGGAGCTGACCACAGAGCCTAGGTAGACAAAATCATTTACTACTATTGTGGCGTTCTGTCCAAGACGACGATGTTGGGTGTCCTTTTTTGTAGACAGCATATATGTATTTTGTTTTGCTTTCATTGACCGCTAGACCCATCTTTGCCGCCTCGGTCTCAATACTCGTAAATGCCCCATTGACTGCCCGCTGAGTTCTTCCGATTATTTCAATGTCAGCGGCGTGAGCGAGTAGTTGTACAGACTTGAAGAAGATTGTACCTCCGGTGTTGGCTTGTGAGTTTCGTACAATTCTCTCAAATACTATGTTAAAGAGATCTCATGATAGCGTGTCACCTTGTCTAAGACCTTTCCTGACATCGAACGGTTCGGTGATGTTCTTACCGACTTTGATGGAGCAGCGAGAGTTTTCTATCGTCATTCTGCACAAACGGACGAGTTTGGCAGGGATGTCAAGACTAGACATGGCTCTGTATAACTCGTCTCTATACACGCTATCATAGGCAACTTTGACATCGATGAAAAGGTGGTTTTTTCCAAGATCTGCCGTAGTGTGAATATTTGGTCAATGGTGGACTTTCCCGGCCTGAAACCGCACTGATAAGGACCTATCAGGTTGTTGACGATCGGTTTAAGGCGTTCACATAGTACGGCAGACAGGATCTTATATGCGATGTTGAAGAGACTTATACCTCTGTAGTTGGCGCAGTTCAGAGGGTCTCCTTTCTTCAGGATCGGGCAAACGATGCTGAGG
The DNA here is from genome assembly GCA_945910035.1 of Brachypalpus laphriformis. Lineage (NCBI taxonomy): Eukaryota > Metazoa > Arthropoda > Insecta > Diptera > Syrphidae > Brachypalpus > Brachypalpus laphriformis. The sequence continues at coordinate 103,952,905 of OX246754.1, read as the reverse complement.
TTCCATTCACCGGGCATAATTTCATCCGACAAGATTTTGCAGATGAGCTGGTGCATGCTCCTTACCAACTCATCTCCTCTTGCCTTGAAAAGTTCAGCGGCAAGGCCGTCGGCTCAAGCAGCTTTGTTGGATTTGAGTTTAGATATCGCTATCCTCACTTCATTCTGATCGGGTTGACGGGAATCTTGACTGTCATCGTCACTGTTGAATGGCTCATTCTGCCTGACAGCGGAATATTGGTCATAATCGCCGTTTAACAGTCTGCAGAAGTGTTCCTTCCATATCCTCAGCACCGACTCCGATTCTACTACTATGTTGCCATTTTCGTCCCTGCAGGCTTCTGTTCTGGCTTTGAAACCCTGGCATGTTCTTTTTACCTTTTGGTAAAATTTTCGAACATCATTCCTACAATAAAGTCTCTCAATTCTCTCGATCGAGCGCTTCTCATGCTCCTTTGTCTTCTTTCTGAGAAGCCGCTGCTCCTCTTTTCTCCTGCGCACGTAGGGCTCGTAAGCAGCTCTAGTCCTTCTATGCAGCGCCGCTTTGTACGCCTCTTGTTTTGCTGTATGTGCTTGCCGGCATTCCTCATCAAACCAGGGGTTTCGTTGTGGTGGCCGAGAGAAACCCAGTACATCAGAGGCGGCATCTCTGATGGCTTGTTGGCAACGCTGCCACTGGTCTTCCGCATTTGCTGCGGGCGGCATAGGACTTAGATTGAGATAAGAAGAAACTCGATCGGCAAAGGTTCTGGCGGTCTCTTGCGATTGTAGCTTTTCGACGTCAAATTTCCTCACAGTATTTCGTTGATTTCGCTCCGTTGTGGATATCCGCATCCGTACGTTGGCTACAACTAGGTAGTGATCCGAGTCCACGTTGGCTGCTCGGAAAGTCCGGACACCCAGAATACTGGAAGAGTGCCTTGCGTCGATCGCAATGTGATCGATTTGGTTGACGATTTTTCGATCAAAGGAGAGCCATGTTCCTTTGTGAATGTCGAGGAGTGGGAACCGCATACTAGCTACTTACTTACTTATGTCCTGTATCCCCTTGTGGGTCCTAGGGCCTCTACTACGCCTACGCGCCATCGTGTACGGTTTCTGGCAATGTGTCTGAGTTCTCCCCAACTTTTCCCTAACTGCCGTGCCTCCTTCTCGACTGTTCTGCGCCATGTTTTCCGCGGACCGCCAGGTCTTCTGCCATCCTGAGTTAGAGGGTTCCATTGCATAGCATGGTTCGCTATGGACCAATCCACTGCCACTTCCGCCGTTGGATAGTTGTGCCTATTGGTTCCTGACCCGTTCTCTCGTAAAGGTGTTCGTTAGAGATACGATTGGGCCAGAAAATCCTTAAGATATTGCGCAGACACCTATTAACGAACGTTTGCAGCTTTCTGGTGATAGTAGTGGTCACTCTCCACGTGCTGCAACCATATAGCAGCACGGATTCAACGTTGGAGCGGAACAGTCTTATTTTGGTGCTCAAACTGATTGCATTGCTTCGCCATATTTTGGACAACATCCCGAACGCGGACTTTGGTTTGGCGATCCTGTTGGCTATATCCAGTTCGGTTCCACCATCGGTCGAGACAATACCCCCAAGATACTGGAAATCCTCTACTCTCTCTACCGGTTGTCCAGCAATGCATATTTGAGCCGATGAGTTAGTTCCAAAGCTGATGATTTTAATTTTTGTCGTATTAATTTTCAGCCCGACGACACCTGCCTCCCTCTCCACATCTGCTGTCATTTGGTGGAGGTCCATAATTCTGTGGGAGAGTAAGCATACATCGTCAGCGTAGTCAAGGTGTTTCAGTTGAGATGTAAGAGTCCATCGAATTCCTCCGTTTCCCGTCGACAAAGCTGCATGAAGCACATCGCTAATCACCAATAGGAATAATATTGGTGAAAGGATAGAGCCTTGTCTTACCCCACTTTGGATCTCAAATTCCTCAGACAACCTTCCCCTGTGCAAAACGTGACATTTGGAGCCTTCATATGTAGCTTTGATAATAGCAATTAGTTTATCGGGAATGCCTCTCCTGCGTAAGGCACGCCAAATAAACTCCCTGTTGACACTATCGAACGCCTTCTCAAAATCGATGAACAGCAGGTGCAGTGGCGATCGATATTCAACACACTGTTCGATGATAATCCGCAGGGTGTTGATGTGGTCGGCACAGGAGGATCCAGAGCGGAAACCTGCTTGTTCGGCATCGAGTGTGTCTTCGAGATGTTGTTTGATTCGCTCAAGGATGATTTTAGCTATTATCTTAGCTCTCAGCTTCCCAAGCTCTATCTATAAGTGGAAGCAGAAGCTCAGCCGATGTTGTTGGCGCTGCTCGTAAGATCTCTGCTGGAATACCGTCAAGTCCTACCGCCTTGTTGGTTTTGAGTGCCTTGATCGCGGTAATGATCTCATCTTTACTGGGAGTCGTGGTGCGTATTCGGGAACTTCTCACCTCGGGCATCTCAGTCTGATTTGAGAGCATATCGCTAGCGAATACATGGTAAAAAACCGTAGCAAAATGCTCTTTCCATCTCTTGAGCTGGTCCTCATCCGAAATGAGCAAGGAGCCGTCTAGACTTTTCACTGGGTATTGGCTGGAGCTGCGACCACCTGTCAGCTCTGCTGTTATAATTGACATCGGCAATGCCAGAAGCACTCATCGCCCGAGATCGACTGATCCGAAATGGCAGGATAAGCTCTTCGTGGAAATGGTTGACACCTTCACGAGGATCGGCAACAAATTCTACTCGCCACCTCACCCAGTCCGTCAACATGGCGTACGATGCGTCAATGCCCAGGAGGGCTCCAAGTAGAAGACGCCTACCTTGCTACTATGGGCAAGACGCAACGTACAAAATACTGCCTGGTGATGTGATAACTGCCTTTGATGATTCCAGATTGGGTTGCACTGGAACTTCTGGTGATGACATCTTATCCAACTTGGTGTGAGTTTTGGAGTTTTCTTCAAACAACTTGGATTCAGACGGCTTCTTTTGAGCACTGGGTAGGATAGGTAACTCAGTCGATATGGGTGTCAGGTCGGTCATGTCTAGTAGCATCATTTGTTTTTGGTTCTTCAATATAAATTGGCTTTTCATTGATAGGCTCGCAGGCAGTTTGGTGTATTTGGTCGATATGTCGGATGTACCTTTCATTATCAATCATTACTTCATAGTGTAAGCTTCCTTTCTTGGCCCAAATCACTCCAGACTTCCACTTACAACTCTTGTTATTGTCTACCCATACTTGAACCAAGACCCCGATGTGGTATTGTTGTATCTTTTTGGGCAAACCTGGATTACCCGTTTCGATAGAATATTCCCTTTTTACGAGATCTATTCTTGTTTTGATTTGCCTTTTGAACATAAGTTCTGCGGGACTAACTTCAGTAGTGCTGTTTGGTAACTTCCTCTGCTGCATAAAAAATTTACATAATTTCTCATAAAGACTTCCGGTTTCATCCTCCATAGCACGTAGTCCCTGCTTTATGGTGCACACAAATCTTTCAGCCTGACCATTCGTAGCAGGATGGTATGGGTCTGTAAATTTCTGAATTATTCCATTTGAGGTGGCAAATTGTAGGAATTCAAATGACTTGAATTATGGCCCATTGTTCGTTTTTTTTTGCCGAGAGCAGGTGAAAAATCTTCCAAAGACACCATAAGGCCCGACCGCGCGTGCTTATGGTAGTGTGAGATTTTTACTCACTAAAAAAACACCTCTCCTCAAAATTAATACTACAACTAAGCCAGTGCTTATCCAGCAGTTTTCTTTTCGCTTACGAGAATGGTTATTCTAGAAAAAGATGATCGTATGTGATTAAAAATAAATGTAGGACTTCAGACAGGTTAAATTCCAATGAAAGTTCCTGCCTTTTTCACGACCTTCATATGCTATGACGCGAGGTCAAAAGGTTTTGTCCTTTGAAGACGACGAATTGAATTATTCGCGTCAAGTAGTTGAGTGATAGTACGGTTACAATGGCCGTGAACACGATCTTTGTGTTTACGCGCAAATTTTGTTATCTCTTCGACGACGCTGGGAATTCCCAGATCCCGATGAATATCTTCGTTACGTACATACCACGGTGCGTTAACGATCGTTCTAAGAACTTTATTTTCGAAAGTTTGTATGATGTTTCTATTGCTTTTCTTGGTACAACCCCATAGTTGTATACCATACGTCCACACTGGCTTTAGCACTTGCTTATAGATAAGCAGTTTGTTATGTAGGCTCAACTTCGAATGTTTTCCGAGTAGCCAGTACATTTGTCGGTATTTGTTTTGAAGTTCGTCGCGTTTCTTTTTCACGTGCGATTTCCATTTGAGCTTGACATCTAGAGTCATTCCTAGATATTTTGCTTCGTTTGCGTACGATATTTGAGCCGAGTTTAGATAGACAGGCAATATATCCATCGTATCTTTTTTGTACGTAAAGTTGACGTGAGTAGATTTGCTTTCGTTCAGCACAATACGCCAAGAATTCGTCCAAGCGTGGACTTTATTAATAGCATGTTGAAGCTTTCCAGTTGCTGCTTCAATGGTATCTCCCGTTGTCAATATCGCCGTATCGTCCGCAAACGTGGCGACGACACAGTTTCTTTCTTGCGGGATGTCACGCGTGTAGAGTACATATAGAAGTGGTCCAAGGACACTTCCTTGCGGGACTCCGGCTGCAATCTCCTTGAAGTCAGAGTAATCGTTTCCGTGCTTAACACGAAAGAGTCTCTCGGTGAGGTACGATCGTAAGATTAAAAAGAGTTGCAGTGGCAGTAGTCGTTGCAATTTATATTCCAAGCCTTCGTGCCAAACCTTATCGAAAGCTTGTGAGACGTCAAGAAATACACCACAACAAATCTTTTTTTCTGTCCGTGACAATTTTTGTAGGAAGCCCAAACCTAGCAAATATTTCAAGCAGTGCATTAATTGTGGTAGTAGCGGTCGTATTATTCAGTATTACTACTTCCACCCACTTTGTGGAAGCGTCTACTACAATAAGGAATAATTTATTCATAAATGGGCCGGCAAAATCTAAATGTAAACGCTCTCAGGGCGCTTTTGGGTAATCCCAAGGATGAGGCTGAACCTTTTTAACATTTGGCTTAATCTTCGCACAATTTACACAACTCCTGCAAATGTGTCTGTCAATATTTCTCCACCACAGATAGCTTCTAGCTAGCGCCTTCATGCGCACTATTCCCGTGTGTGCAGTGTGAAGCTCGTCAAGAATTCTCTTTTGCAAGTTCTTTGGAATCATAACTCGTATACCATTAAAAATGCATCCATTTTGTAATGAGAAGTCGGTTAAATTTTCATCACGCGATAATTGATCCCCCGACTGAAGCGCTGTATACATCGACTACATTCGTGGTCTTTTAAAGTTTCCTTCTTTATTTCATTTCTCGTCACGGGTAGGATGGAAATGTGGTTCAAAAAGAATGTTGAATCACTGTCAATGCCATCATCATTTGCAGGCTTGTTATGAGGGAAACGTGAGAGGAAATCAGCATTTGCATGTTTGTTTGTGCTCCTGTATTTAATATCGTAATCAAAACCTGACTTGAAGGTAGCATAGTGCAAAAGTCGCAGAGCTGAGATTGCAGGCAAGTCCTTTTGTGGATGTAAAATTCCTCGTAAGGGGTTGGTGGTCTGTTATAAGTGTAATTTTGCGTCCATAGCAATACTGAAAGAACTTGTGTAGACACCAATAGATCGCCGTAGCTTCTTTATAGACCTGAAAGTAACCTCTCTCCGACTTCGTTATCTTGAAGCAAATGTAGCAGGTGAGAAATCACAGCACCAAGTCCTGTAGGAGAAGCATCTGTGGCTAGAATTAACGGAAGGTCTGCGTTCTATTTCAGTAATACATCGTAATTTCTTCCTTTAAACTCTCGAAAATGGTTTGACATTCTTTACTTCATATAAATTGTTTATCTTTTCCTAATAATTCCTTTAGCGGAAATAGTTTAGCTGATAGATTCTGAATAAACTTGTGATAATAATTTATCAGTCCTAAAAAGTTGCGTAATTCAGAGACGTTACAAGGTTTCTTACACTCAACTATAGCCTGAACCTTATCTAGCATGGGTTAATACCTTCTTCGTCGATGACATGGCCAAGATACGAAATTGATCTTAAAATAAATTGACATTTACCCCTACTGAGATGTAAATCTTTTTGACGAACTATATGAAACACTGTTCTTAAGTTCTTAATTAGTTGTATACGTGTACGTCCCTGTATCAGAATGTCATCAAAGAAACATGTCACATCCGATATATTTTGTAAGGTCGTATCCATGAACCTTTGCCAAACCTTCGGGTTTATTTGAACACCAAACATAAGGCGGTTGACTTTATAGGATCCCTTGTGCGTACTAATAGCCTGTAGCATCGCTATATCTTTGTCCACTGGCATGTGCAGATACGCCTGGTGTAAGCCCAAAACACAATACTACCTTTCTTTTTCTTTAGATGGCGCTACGGTCCGGGGTGAACCTGGGCCTCAACCAACAAACCTCTCCAGCTAGCACGATTATGAGCCAGCTACCTCCAGTTGCGCACGTCCAGTTGGTTGAGGTTCCCCTCCACTTGTTTGCGCCACCTACCGCGAGGTCGTCCTCTACTGTGTCGTCCATCCGGGGTGGATTCGAAAAATTTCTTTGCGGGAACGTTGGGCTCCATCCGCTCTAAATGACCCAGCCATCGTAGTCGCTGTATGTGAACTCTTCTGGCTAAGTCGATGTCCTTGTACAGGTCGTATAGTTCGGCATTGTACCTTCTCCTCCACTCACCGTCTATGCAGACGGGACCAAAGATCGCTCGAAGAACTTTTCTCTCGAAATAACCAAGGGCATCCTCATCCGGTTTTGTCAAAGCCCATGCCTCTGCGCCATGCAGCAGGACTGGGATGATAAGAGTCTTATAAAGAGTTACCTTAGTAGTTCGAGATAGGGCTTTGCTACTCAAATGCCGTTTTAGCCCATAGAAACAACGATTGGCAAGAGTAATTCTCCGTATGATCTCCCTACTGATGTCATTTGCGGAGCTGACCACAGAGCCTAGGTAGACAAAATCATGTACTACTATTGTGGCGTTCTGTCCAAGACGACGATGTTGGGTGTCCTTTTTTGTAGACAGCATATATGTATTTTGTTTTGCTTTCATTGACCGCTAGACCCATCTTTGCCGCCTCGGTCTCAATACTCGTAAATGCCCCATTGACTGCCCGCTGAGTTCTTCCGATTATTTCAATGTCAGCGGCGTGAGCGAGTAGTTGTACAGACTTGAAGAAGATTGTACCTCCGGTGTTGGCTTGTGAGTTTCGTACAATTCTCTCAAGTACTATGTTAAAGAGATCTCATGATAGCGTGTCACCTTGTCTAAGACCTTTCCTGACATCGAACGGTTCGGTGATGTTCTTACCGACTTTGATGGAGCAGCGAGAGTTTTCCATCGTCATTCTGCACAAACGGACGAGCTTGGCAGGGATGTCAAGACTAGACATGGCTCTGTATAACTCGTCTCTATACACGCTATCATAGGCAACTTTGACATCGATGAAAAGGTGGTTTTTTCCAAGATCTGCCGTAGTGTGAATATTTGGTCAATGGTGGACTTTCCCGGCCTGAAACCGCACTGATAAGGACCTATCAGGTTGTTGACGATCGGTTTAAGGCGTTCACATAGTACGGCAGACAGGATCTTATATGCGATGTTGAAGAGACTTATACCTCTGTAGTTGGCGCAGTTCAGAGGGTCTCCTTTCTTCAGGATCGGGCAAACGATGCTGAGGTTCCATTCATCGGGCATAATTTCATCCGACAAGATTTTGCAGATGAGCTGGTGCATGCTCCTTACCAACTCATCTCCTCTTGCCTTGAAAAGTTCAGCGGCAAGGCCGTCGGCTCAAGCAGCTTTGTTGGATTTGAGTTTAGATATCGCTATCCTCACTTCATTCTGATCGGGTTGACGGGAATCTTGACTGTCATCGTCACTGTTGAATGGCTCATTCTGCCTGACAGCGGAATATTGGTCATAATCGCCGTTTAACAGTCTGCAGAAGTGTTCCTTCCATATCCTCAGCACCGACTCCGATTCTGCTACTATGTTGCCATTTTCGTCCCTGCAGGCTTCTGTTCTGGCTTTGAAACCCTGGCATGTTCTTTTTACCTTTTGGTAAAATTTTCGAACATCATTCCTACAATAAAGTCTCTCAATTCTCTCGATCGAGCGCTTCTCATGCTCCTTTGTCTTCTTTCTGAGAAGCCGCTGCTCCTCTTTTCTCCTGCGCACGTAGGGCTCGTAAGCAGCTCTAGTCCTTCTATGCAGCGCCGCTTTGTACGCCTCTTGTTTTGCTGTATGTGCTTGCCGGCATTCCTCATCAAACCAGGGGTTTCGTTGTGGTGGCCGAGAGAAACCCAGTACATCAGAGGCGGCATCTCTGATGGCTTGTTGGCAACGCTGCCACTGGTCTTCCGCATTTGCTGCGGGCGGCATAGGACTTAGATTGAGATTAGAAGAAACTCGATCGGCAAAGGTTCTGGCGGTCTCTTGCGATTGTAGCTTTTCGACGTCAAATTTCCTCACAGTATTTCGTTGATTTCGCTCCGTTGTGGATATCCGCATCCGTACCTTGGCTACAACTAGGTAGTGATCCGAGTCCACGTTGGCTCCTCGGAAAGTCCGGACACCCAGAATACTGGAAGAGTGCCTTGCGTCGATCGCAATGTGATCGATTTGGTTGAGAGTTTTTCGATCAAAGGAGAGCCATGTTCCTTTGTGAATGTCGAGGAGTAGGAACCGCATACTAGCTACTTACTTACTTATGTCCTGTATCCCCTTGTGGGTCCTAGGGCCTCTACTACGCCTACGCGCCATCGTGTACGGTTTCTGGCAATGCGTCTGAGTTCTCCCCAACTTTTCCCTAACTGCCGTGCCTCCTTCTCGACTGTTCTGCGCCATGTTTTCCGCGGACCGCCAGGTCTTCTGCCATCCTGAGTTAGAGGGTTCCATTGCATAGCATGGTTCGCTATGGACCAATCCACTGCCACTTCCGCCGTTGGATAGTTGTGCCTATTGGTTCCTGACCCGTTCTCTCGTAAAGGTGTTCGTTAGAGATACGATTGGGCCAGAAAATCCTTAAGATATTGCGCAGACACCTATTAACGAACGTTTGCAGCTTTCTGGTGATAGTAGTGGTCACTCTCCACGTGCTGCAACCATATAGCAGCACGGATTCAACGTTGGAGCGGAACAGTCTTATTTTGGTGCTCAAACTGATTGCATTGCTTCGCCATATTTTGGACAACATCCCGAACGCGGACTTTGGTTTGGCGATCCTGTTGGCTATATCCAGTTCGGTTCCACCATCGGTCGAGACAATACCCCCAAGATACTGGAAATCCTCTACTCTCTCTACCGGTTGTCCAGCAATGCATATTTGAGCCGATGAGTTAGTTCCAAAGCTGATGATTTTAATTTTTGTCGTATTAATTTTCAGCCCGACGACACCAGCCTCCCTCTCCACATCTGCTGTCATTTGGTGGAGGTCCATAATTCTGTGGGAGAGTAAGCATACATCGTCAGCGTAGTCAAGGTGTTTCAGTTGAGATGTAAGAGTCCATCGAATTCCTCCGTTTCCCGTCGACAAAGCTGCATGAAGCACATCGCTAATCACCAATAGGAATAATATTGGTGAAAGGATAGAGCCTTGTCTTACCCCACTTTGGATCTCAAATTCCTCAGACAACCTTCCCCTGTGCAAAACGTGACATTTGGAGCCTTCATATGTAGCTTTGATAATAGCAATTAGTTTATCGGGAATGCCTCTCCTGCGTAAGGCACGCCAAATAAACTCCCTGTTGACACTATCGAACGCCTTCTCAAAATCGATGAACAGCAGGTGCAGTGGCGATCGATATTCAACACACTGTTCGATGATAATCCGCAGGGTGTTGATGTGGTCGGCACAGGAGGATCCAGAGCGGAAACCTGCTTGTTCGGCATCGAGTGTGTCTTCGAGATGTTGTTTGATTCGCTCAAGGATGATTTTAGCTATTATCTTAGCTACAGCAGGCAGCACGCAGATACCCCTCCAGTTTCCGCACTCCATTAAATTTCCTTTCTTAGGAAGCTTGACGATCATTCCCTTTTTCCACTCGTTAGGAAAGCTCTCAGCTTCCCAAGCTCTATCTATAAGTGGAAGCAGAAGCTCAGCCGATGTTGTTGGCGCTGCTCGTAAGAGCTCTGCTGGAATACCGTCAAGTCCTACCGCCTTGTTGGTTTTGAGTGCCTTGATCGCGGTAATGATCTCATCTTTACTGGGAGTCGTGGTGCGTATTCGGGAACTTCTCACCTCGGGCATCTCAGTCTGATTTGAGAGCATATCGCTAGCGAATACATGGTAAAAAACCGTAGCAAAATGCTCTTTCCATCTCTTGAGCTGGTCCTCATCCGAAATGAGCAAGGAGCCGTCTAGGCTTTTCACTGGGTATTGGCTGGAGCTGCGACCACCTGTCAGCTCTTTCGTGATTCTGTAGACAGTCCTGCTGTCGCACCTCCGTGCAGCTTCTTCTGCTTCTGTAGCCAGAGCGTTGATGTAGTTGCGCTTGTCACGTCGTACGCTACGCTGAACTTCTCTCATCTTCATGCGATATAGGGACTCTAGCTCGCTTCTCCCTTCTGCTGGGGTAGCTGCAACGCGAGCTTTAAGCTGTTTTCGTTCGTCAATCCGTCTCCAGGTATCCTCGGAAAGCCACGCCCTATGTCTTCCCTGCGATCGACCGACAATTCTTTCAGCACCAGATGTAAAAACATTTTTCACAGCACACCAATGGTCTTGGATGGTTGCGTGCATTGAGCTGCTGATTGCTTCCACACCTTGCGAAAAGTGCTCCCTTAATTGTTGGCGCACTGAGGGATCACTAAGTCTATCGATGTTGAACCTGGGCATTCTTGTGTTGTCGTGGGATCTTCGAACTGCAGCAGTGCGTAGTTGGAGAGTAGCTATCATAAGATGGTGATCACGTACTATCCCCACATCTGCCCCTCGTCTGTTTCGGACGTCCAGGAGACTGCTTCTAAAGCGGCGGCTGATAGCAAAATGGTCAATTTGGCTGGAGGTTGCTTGCTTGTCGTTGGAAACCCAGCTGACTTTGTGACAGGTCTTGTGCTCAAACATGGTGCCACCTATCACAAGGCGGTTGGTATTGCAGAAATCCACAAACCTTTCGCCGTTGTCATTGCGGTTGCATAGTCCATGCTTCCCGATTACATGCTTGAGCCCTTCGTTGTCGCTGCCTACCTTGGCATTCAAATCCCGCATCACTATGACAATGTCTCCATTTGGTGTTGTGTTGAAGACGGCGCTTAAGAGATTGTAGAAGCTTTCTTTTTCGTCCTCAGACGAACTATTCGTTGGGGCGTATCATTGTATGATGGTGACGCGTCGTACTCTAGTCCGGAATCTGGCCGTCAAAATCCTATCACCATGAGGCTGCCAGGAGATCAGGCCCTTGCGTGCTGTTGTTGTTAGCAGTAGTCCGACGCCATATTCCTGCGGACTTCCGGATGGTCTTCCAGAATAGAGTAGTACAGTGTTACGCGTTGGAGACTGGTACTCGCCCGCTTCTAACCATCCTACTTCACTTACCCCCAAAATGTCCAGTTTATATCGCATGAATTCCTTTTCCAGTTGGAGGAATCTGGCATTGAAAGGACCTTCTCTTCCCCAGTCGAGGAGCGTCTTTACATTCCAGAAACCTATCTTTGTCCGGGTACAATAGCCAAAAGTCGTCAACATGTGATCAGTCCTTATCCGAGGCATAGTGTCGGTTTCAGTAGCGAACGCAGGTTGCTGGCCCACGTTACCTTGCCTAGAATCAAGGCCCTAGACAACCCGCACTTACAATTTTGGCCTATACGTTTAAGGGTTTCTACGTATAGTTGCCCGGGGACCACCACTAGGAGATAAAGTAAGCACTTCATCACGAAGTTGATTGTTGCGCTACTGGCCCAAGCCAAGTTTTGGGCAGTCAGTAGTTTCCCGATCAATCGCAATGCAGGTCCCCAAATATACTAGCTACGACAAAGTTTCGCCCCGCTGCAAAGCCGATTAGCCTGAGTCCCTTGTCGGATGTGATGTCGTGCAGGCTGTGCTTTCCGACCACGCTACTAAAGACGTCTTCTCTTCCTAGCTTTGCGTTCAAATCACCTAGGATAATTTTAACGTCGTGGGTACGGCATTGCTCATACGTCTTGTCCAAGAGCTGGTAGAAGTCATCTTTTGTCGTGTCGTCCTTCTCCTCAGGAGGGGCGTGAACGCATATTAGGCTAATGTTGGCAAATTTAGCCTTGATACCGTTGATTCCATCGAGAGAATTCATCTGCCGCACGTCCTCCTTCTGAGGGCCTCTTGCTAGACTTCTGAGAAGCATATTTCAGCCGATCAGGTCAACAAGAGATGCCTCGTCCGGTTAAACATATGCGCGCTGAAGTTCACCCAGATGTGCCGAGTGTTCAGCTACACATATATCGTCAGACTCAGCATACACTCATCGTTAGTTCACTATCAGATAGCTATCCAGCGGGCACCACGGGGAGGTGATGATGCGATTTTGCCCACCACACAATAGTACCTACCACCCCCCATTTTCGCGAAGATAGCCTCTATGCGAGTTATGGGGTACTTGTCGCCTTTAATTACTTTATTGATTGTTGATTTATAATCGGCACACAACCGTATGCCACCGTTTTTCTTAACAACTGGTGTTGGAGCAGAAGGTCGTAATCATCATCATCGTCATCAGCAGCATCAACGTAATGAAGTCATAGTCTTACGTAAATTTTTGTATTTGAATTTGGCGCTTAAGTTAGACCAATCACCATATTTTTTGTATTGTTCAGTTCGCCACAAATTTAAACTTTTATAAAAATAACGTAAATTCCCTCTCAAGCGAAAGAATCTGTTCTTTGTAATTTGTATAAAAACCCTCTTGAAAATAAAGCTTTTGTCAATATATAGTCAAAAACCCTTAGGGGAAACTCTGCTCGTTTCATTCCAATTTCGTTCGCATTTTTCGCTACTTTCGTCGTCACTATTGGGTTAAAACCCAAAAGGTTTCGCTCTATCGTTTTTCGTAGAACTCATCGGAGTTCAAGTTTCGCATACGTTTGGCAATCGTTCAAACGCAACAACCAGGATCTTCCTATTCCTTGCAAAGCGTCAAATAGAGGTCCCGCGGTTGACGGTCGGAAAAGTATCCGCTCGTTCATTTTGGCGCCCAACGTGTTTAAGAACTCAGTGACAATTTTTTATTCAAAAACTCTCACAGAAAATTATAGTGTTGTGTAAAAAGACCCAACAAATGCACACAGTTTAATGAAACTATCATGGACAAACTAAAACTCTCATCTATACATATAATAAAACTGTAGCGTTTTTTCTATGTTACCTAATGGCGTGAGAACCGCTGGACAGATTTGGATGAAACTTTTTTCGAACTGTTTCTTAAGACTCCGGGAAGGACATAGGCTATGTCGTTTTTTAACCAGCCTACTTTTTGAGAGCGTTTTGTAGTTTTATTGGTTTTTACTGACTTTACTGCCTTAAAACTCCTATTACTCGGGTAATTTATATTCAATACAAAAAAAAGGAATACATAATGGGGTCAACACTTTCCTTAACATTTTAAGCTATCCATCAGCTTTCTGCTTCATCTAGAAGCTGAGCTACAGACCGAAATCTAACATAATCAAATTAAATTTACTTTTTCAAATCTAAAAAAATTAACAGCGATTGTTCCTGATCGTTGTTCTGCTTTGGGGTGGTGGGCGTACATCGAAAGCGCATTCTCTTCAACAAAGACTGTGTGTCGTTTTCTCTGTTAGATCGAAACGAAAGAGAAGTGTGCGCACGTGTAGTGGTGTAAATACAAATTGAGTGCGAGTGTTTTTTGGAAGAAACACTCCATTTAGTTTGAGAAAAAATTGTATGTGCATGTACATGCGAATGTGAGACTGACACCTGCACGTGTGGTGGTGTAAATACAAATTGAGTGCAAATATTTCCCCAGTTTTTTGGAAGAAACACGCCATTTAGTGTGAGTAAAAATTGTTTTCTTCAAGTTTAATGAAAATTTGTTACTCACTCACATAATGTAATGTAATGTATGTACATATGTTCTTGCACTGTCCTGAATAAAATCTACGTCGAATGCTATTTTTTATTGGATCTCTGTTGCCTGCGGATGAACTGAAATTTCTACAAATATACTTTGTATCCGACTATTGCGAACAAGCTAATATCAGGAATCAACATTTCCAAAATCTAAACGCCAGTCTGATTTCCGAGTTGCAAAGCATGTTTCATGAAATTAATCCATATGTGAATAACTTCAAGGCTGCACTGGAGTCTATTCCTCACAATCAACAAAATAATTACAAATTTGTAATCAGCGCCGACAAACGACCCGTGACAGAACACCACGGCCGATATAATTCTCCCAGCACGAACGAAGTCGCCGTTGTTTTGGTAGATCAGGAGTGCGATAGGCGTGATATTGTGCTGCGCACCCATGACGATCGTTTGCAACGGATAAGCAAAACTCATCGGGCCTATGATAGTCTTCAGTACCCACTGATTTATTGTCGCGGGGAGGACGGGTACAATTTTGGCGTTTGCCAAGTCAATCCTATTACTGGGGCGCCAAATTACAATAAAAAAACATCTGCTCTGCAGTTCTATTCATACCTCTTGCATATACGGCGCAACCGCTTTGCTCATTTGCACCGCTTTCGAGGTATTTTGAATCAGTTTGTGGTTGATATGTACGCTAAAATTGAAACAGAACGTTTGGTTTACATTCGAACAAATCAAAAAGATTGCGTGCCGAAAATTATATTGATCTACAGGACGCCATGCAGCAGGATGCTAACGTTGAGCAACTGGGGCGGCTGGTAATTCTGCCGTCGAGTTTCCCGGGTGGGGCGCGCTACATGCACGAGCACACACAAGATGCGTTTTGTTATGTAAGGAAGTATGGGCGCCCGGATCTCTTCATAACGTTTACCACAAATCCTAAGTGGGACGAAGTCACCCAAGAGCTTTTCGCAGGTCAAGCTTCTTATGATCGACACGATGTCATAGCAAGAGTGTTCCACTTAAAACTCAAGTTAATGATAAACTTGCTGACAAAGGAAAATGTGTTCGGTGCGTCCTTATGCTTTATGTATAGTGTTGAGTGGCAGAAGCGTGGTTTGCCCCATGCAGACATTCTTCTATGGCTGCAGGAAAAAATCCGTCCCAACGATGTCAATAATATAATTAGTGCGGAATTTCCGGACCCCAACGAAGATCCAATATTACCTATACGATACCGTAAAAAATCAAATGTTGCATGGTCCCTGTGGTACATTGAATACCAACTCTCCCTGCATGCAAAATAACCGCTGCACGAAAAAATATCCGAGAGCGCAGATCCAACAGACTATAACAGGAGAGGATGGGTATCCACTATATCGTCGACGTTCTCCTCAGCAAGGTGGATTCACTGCACAAATAAGACTGCGTAGACAGCAAATCGTGGTAGACAATAGATGGGTCGTACCTTACTCGCCAGTACTGTCAAAGACGTTTTGTGCTCAAATAAATGTGGAAATGTGTAACAGCGTTCAGTCCATAAAGTACATATGTAAGTATGTAAATAAAGGTAGTGATCAAACTACTTTTTCATTGAAAAATAAACGCGACGAAGTGACACAATTCCAGTCGGGCCGTTATATAAGCTCTTTTGAGGCTATGTGGCGTATTTTCATGGTATTTTTAATCGTCGAAAACGAGGTGCTGCAGTAGAAGGTGTTCCAGGCGTGTTCAAAGAACACGTTATAAGAAGGGTCTATACAGTTCATCCAAACAATTCGGAGTGTTATTATTTACGCTTGCTATTGCACACAGTACGAGGACCTACTTCTTTCGCCGCCTTGCGAATGGTTGATAACGTCGAACATCCAACCTTTCAGGCTGCTTGCCGGGCGCGAAATATGCTGGATGACGACCAGCACTGGGACGACACACTAGCGGAAGCATGCGTCAGCGAGAGCCCACGTCTCTTGCGCAATTTGTTTGCCATAATGTTGGTATTCTGCGGACTTTCTGATGCTGCTTTATTGTGGCAAAAATATCAACAGAGTTTAGCAGAAGATTTTTTCCAAGAGACGAGGCAAGTTATTGGCGGTGGTGAACTGAACGACGCGCTGAGGGATAGTGTTCTTAAAAGCTGTTTAAAAGCTATACAAGATACAGTTTTGTCTATTGGTGGTAATCTTCTGTCAAAATATGGTTTGCCCGAACCAAACTCAGATGGTGAGCGTGGTAACAGAGAGTATACATCCGAAACCAACTACGACCCCGTCGAAACAGCACAAACACTTCGAGACGGTGTGCCCAGCCTTACAGTAGAGCAGCGGAGTATTTTCGATCGGGTTTGTCAAAGTGTCACAAACAGCTTTGGAGAATTACTATTTTTAGATGCACCGGTGGGACCGGAAAAACTTTTTTAACAAAAGTAATACTAGCGCAGACACGAAGCCAAGGTAATATTGCATTGGCTGTTGCGTCGTCAGGAATATCAGCTACGTTACTACCCGGTGGTAAAACTTCTCATGCAATGTTTAAAATACTCATACAATTAGACACCACTGAAAGTCCAGTTTGCAACATTCCCCGAAATAGTGATAAAGCTCAAGTTCTACGTGACTGTTCTCTAATAGTTTGGGACGAATGCACTATGGCACACCGTAAGGCAGTGGAAGCCGTTAACAGAACCTTACAGGATATACGACAAAATGATCGACCAATGGGAGGTATTACAGTGTTATTTTGCGGAGACTTTAGACAAACGCTGCCCGTTGTGACACGAGGCACAAGAGCGGACGAAGTAAACGCCTGTCTGAAAAAGTCAAGTCTCTGGTCCAGTGTTATTCAAATGCATTTGACCATCAATATGCGGGCACGAACAGGCGGCAATCCAAACGCACAACATTTCTCTGATTTGTTACTTAAAATTGGTGGAGGAACGCTTCCGGAAGAAAATGGAAAAGTAAATTTATCACATCATTTGTGCCAAACAGTGTCTTCCACCTAAGTTGTGTAACGGTACGCGACTTAGAGTTACAACTCTGCAACGAAATATGGTAGAAGCTGAAGTAATGACGGGCTGCGGTGCCGGCGAACATGTGTTTATCCCTCGAATTCCGATCATACCTAACAATTTTCCGTTCCAATTTTAGCGTGTGCAACTTCCCATCGGCGTCTGCTTCGCGATGACGATAAATAAGGCGCAGGGACAAACACTGTGTACCGCAGGCGTGGACCTCACCACCAGCTGCTTCTCACACGGTCAATTATACGTGTCTCTTTCACGTGTCAGCGATAGTAAAAATCTATTTGTTTATGCTCCAGGTAACGCAATCTCAAACATTGTTTACAAGGATGCTTTGTAAAATGTTCTTCTACCATAATAAAATACAATTGTCCATTATTTAAAGAATTGCATTTTTATTACGTTTGATAATATTTTAGAGAATTTTGGTTTTTGAGAACTATGAAATCTGCACTTGGGGGCTGAAGGTTACCCATCGGAACGACATTGATAAAATGCGATTAATCCACAAAATTTATTGAACATAACAATTTTATGGACTTAGACAAATACTTTGACGTTTCTTCACTCGCTCTGATATTACATATTTGTTCGCATGAGGAAGCCTTTAGAGGGCGAAGCAAGGCGAGCACGGGTTCAGCTAGTAGAACAATAAACACTTAAGTGATCTGTGAATCTCGGTTCGGTTTCGGTTTCGGTGATCGTGATCGAGAGTGCAAGGTAGCTGAAGTACCATCCACATCACAAGAGAAGAAGCCGTAGAGGAACTCAAAACCAACAGCAGCACAGAAAGGAGAAAAGTTTCATTAGTGGGTGATAAGTATAAATCCCCACTTCCAGGTACGTGATATACATAGTCCAATTGTTCGAATGTGCGTCTTCAAATAGCGAGCAGCTGTTCTGTTCCCAGTTCCTACACAATTGCATAGGAACCAGCAAATAAAAATAAAAATAAAAATTATCAAAAACGCAACTCACCTTCGAACTTGCTACTAATTCATATCCAACAACGAATTACAAACTAACAACAACATACTATATTAAAAAAATAATAATAAAAATATATATATATATGTACATGCGTATTATTTTCATCATAACATACATTTAATATTTGAAACAACATCATTGCTGCAATTCAATTTTGCATCAAATCAATTTATTCCGTCGTCGGTGTTGTCGAAATAGAATCCACAAAAAGCTCTTGTGAATAAACAGGTTCCACTCCACTCTGTGTACCAATACCACAACCACATTCGACTTGCGTGGGTGTGTATTCGATCGCTTTGAATAATTTTTCGCTGTAACCTACGCCTACCATTGCACTTTTTCGTTTCTCGCTCGTTCGTTAGCTTGTTCTTCTAGGCTTCGTAACACAAACAAAAAAAAAATAAAAATTTTTTCTTGTCAGAAGGCCAAAGCTCATGTTACTCTTTGCCAAAAGTGTATGCACATCTATCACAGACCTTTTACTTTTTTTGTTTCTTTCATTGCATCGATCTTCATTTCACTTCATTTTCTCATCGTTGTTGTCTTTTTCGCCGTCGTCGCGGGAGAAGGTGCTTCATCAATCGCATGCACTGAAAGAAAACTTTCGCTTGGAATATTTCTTGGAGGTGTACATACATTAACACAACTTTTCTTGAATGCATCGTTGGATAGAAAACAATTAATCATTCATCGCAATCATTTAATGATATACATATGTATGTACATATTCGTTTTCATTCTAATTTCCATTGTCTTTCGCTAAGAGATCTGCCGTTGGAGTAAGCTACGAAATTGTTGTTGTCAAGGAAAACAACTTTCCTACTTCACTTTGGCAAACCCTTTTTGAATAGGACAAATTTGCAACCTTTGCTTCAACTTTGGGTCGTTGCATTGATATAGGCCTTCGTCAATCGCAGGATGGTAGACGAAGTAAACCCGAGCGCTTCGAGTGCTGTAGCTAGTTCGCTCGACGAATTGAAGCAGCAGCGCTCATCAACAAAAGGAAGCATAACAAGGCTAAAAAATGTTGTGGAATCTAAGTCGGATGTTCTCACCGCAGTGGAACTAGAATGTCGTCTAGGAATCTTAGAGTCCTACTTCAAACAGATTCTTGTTTACCAAACCCAAATAGAACGGTTAGCTCCAAAGGATAATTGTCGAAGTGAGCTAGAGGACCTGTATATTTCTGCTAAAACTAAAATTTTATCGCTTTTGGGAAAAGGAAGACGCATGAGTGCAGCTGAAACAACCTTTGCAGTGCCACAATCAGTCAATCATTTGCCTAAACTTAAGCTTCCACGCTTCAGTGGGAAATATTCGCACTATAAGAATTTATATAATTCGCAATATATAAAAATGTTCATTCATTCTATCACGGCATTGATAGATAATGACCCAAGCTTAACAAAAATCGAAAAATTCAATCATTTGTTGACATGTCTGAGTGATCAAGCACTTAGCACAGTCAAGGCATTTCAGGTTACGGAAGATAACTATCCGAAGGCATTAGCTAGGCTGAAGGAGCGTTATGACAACGACACTATGATATTTTTAGAATATATTTCCGAATTATTCGAACTGCTTAAGGTTCCTAAGGCTAATGCTGTCCCATTAAGGAGTTTGGTTGACGATATCTCGGCTCTTTTTAATTCCTTGCAGTCACTTGGATCGTTTGAGCAAATATGTAATGCAATTATTATATATATTGCTATTTCAAAGGTGGATTCGGAAACACAGTCCAAGTGGGACGAACAGCTAGACTACAAAGATCTTCCTGAGTGGAAGAAATGCGCGGAGGTTCTCAACAAACGTTGCCAATATCTCGAAGTGAGGGATAGCAAGCAACTGAGATCAGAGTCAAGCCAGACAAAGCCTGCTAAGGCAAAGTCTTCGTATTCTACTCATCGTTTTCAAACTTCCCTCGCGGTTACTCAACGTTCTTGCGTTTTTCGTCGGGAAAACAACCATTCTATCTCCAGTTGTACCAGCTTCAATCGACTTACCATAATGGATCGTTTCTCAAATGCGAAAAAACTAGGTCTTTGTTTAAATTGTCTAGGAAAAGGGCATGGAGTATCGAAATGTCCATCGTCGTATAGGTGCAAACAGTGTAGGCAACCGCACCACAGTCTTCTGCATAGACATCAACATTCGGAGAGTGCCTCTGGAAGTAGGGACGCGTCATCATCGGCAGCTGTGAATGCTGCAGTGGAGAGGAATCATACACCAGAGGCCCAGGTCATTTTAGCGACAGCACTTGTGTTAGTAAGGGATTCTTCAGGCGGATTTCAAATAGGAAGAGTTCTACTTGATTCTGGTTCCCAAGTTAATTTTGTGAATGAGAAATTTGCAAAAGCGCTACAGCTACAAAAACGTAGAACGAGTGTCGATATTGTCGGAATAGGGGTAACGGAAACCAAGATTAGTTTTCAGACACAAACAACGATTCGCTCCAGGTACAACAACTCTGAGGTAACTCTGGAATTCCTTATTGCTCCATCGATAACTGAATATCAGCCTGAGTCAGCGCTGAGCGTCAAGGACTGGAATGTTCCCAGCAATCTAGAACTAGCCGATGAATATTTTTATCAACCATCAAGGATTGACTTGTTGCTAGGTGCCGAAGCTTTCTTCGATCTCCTCCAAGTAGGTCAAATCAAACTGGGACCGGAACTCCCTTCGCTTCATAAAACTTCGCTAGGTTGGATCATTTCAGGGCGGTATAAAGGTCATCCGAACATAACGAAGAAATCCTTCTGTCTTAGTTCGAAAGAAGATTCACTCGATCGATACGTCGAAAAGTTCTGGGAAATAGAGGAAGTTTCGGGACATCGGTCGAAATGGACGGAGGAGCAGAAGGACTGCGAAAAACATTTTGTAGAAAACATTGAGATTCTCCCTAGTGGTCGTCTAATGGTTCAACTTCCTTTTAAAAATGATCCAAGCTATTTGGGAACATCCTACGACATTGCGTTTAGGCGATTCTTAGCTCTCTAACGCCGATTGTCCAAAGATCTGGTGTTGAAAGGTCAATACGCAGACTTTCTCAGGGAATATCACCACTTGGGTCACATGACGCTAGTAGAAGACCCTGAATTAGAGAAACCACACTACTACCTTCCTCATCAATGCGTAATTAGACCGGATAGTGTATCCACTAAACTACGGATGGTTTTTGATGCATCGTGCTGTACTTCATCGTACATGTCGCTGAACGGCATCCTTATGGTCGGACCGACAATACAGGATGATCTTTTTACAATATTACTTCGTTTTCATTTACATAGGTACGCACTAACAGCGGACATCGTCAAAATGTATCGGCAGGTCTTAGTGCACCCATCTCATCGGAGATTTCAGTTCATTCTGTGGAGGGAGAATGAGCATACACCGGTAAAAACTTACCAATTGAACACCGTGACATACGGTACGTCATCTGCACCGTTTTTAGCCATTCATTGCATTCAATACCTAGCAGATAAAAATAAGGAAGGTTTTGAATTAGGTTCTCGTGTGCTTCAGTCAGACTTTTATTGTCGATGACATGCTGACTGGAGCGGCTGATCTGGATACGCTAGTACAAATGCAAGGGGAAGTCGTTACACTTTTAAAGTCAGCAGGATTTGAGCTCGCGAAATGGAATAGCAATAGCTCCGAAATAATTAACGTAGTTCAACCCCAGAATAAGGAGATCAAGCGAAATGAATCTAATCTCAGCAGTACCTTAGGCATTGTCTGGAATCCACTCATCGATAAGTTTCTCTTCTCATACAAACCCAATCGATCATTTTCTAAGTTTACGAAACGATCCATTCTTTCGCTTTCGTCATCGCTTTTCGACCCAATGGGCCTAGTAAGTCCCATCATCATTAAGGCAAAAATAATTTTGCAAAAACTATGGATTGAAAAAGTGGACTGGGATGCGTCAATTCCCCAAAGCATTGATACCGAATGGCGGCAATTCATGCTGGACTTGCAATCTTTGCAGAACATTGCGGTTCCGAGATTTGCTTTGACTCCACACAGGAAATCATTTCAAGTCCACGGCTTTGCGGACGCATCCATGAGTGCATATGGTTGCTGCATCTACCTAAGATCCATGGATGCATTCGGAGTGGTTCAAGTCAGACTTTTCGTTGCGAAGTCGAGGGTAGCGCCTGCGAAGAAAAAACAGCTTCCTCGGTTGGAACTATGCGCAGCTCATTTGCTGTCTGAGCTTTGGACAAAGATTAGTACGATCTTCGCAACTGCGCCGTCCGCAGTTTACTTCTGGACGGATTCCCAAATTGTTCTCCACTGGATTTCAACACATTCTTCAAAGCTAAGCACCTTCGTAGGAAACGGAGTCGCTGAAATGCAGGAGAACACCATAGATGTCACCTGGAAGCATGTGCCTACACTTCAAAATCCGGCAGACATAGTCTCAAGGGGTTGTGCATTAAAGGAGCTTGAAACTTCAATGTGGATTGGAGGACCAAGTTTTTTATTGGAAGAGGAGGACAACTGGCCGGCCACTGTCAACATACAGCTTTCTCCAGAAGAGGCCGCTTTGGAAAAGAAGAAAACGGTTCTCATTTGTCAAAAATTGTCCAATGACTTACTCGAAGTAATTGATAAATACAGTTCCTACACTAACTGGTTCGTGTATTTGCGTACGTTCACAGAGTTAGAAGTTGGAGGCTGAATCGAGTTCAACAACGAGGCCTTGTAACAGTTTCAGAACTAGATGAAGCTCTTCTTAGAATTGTTCACTTGGTACAACAAAACGCGTTTTCGCACGAAACAAAATCACTTCAAACCAATCGAAATCTGAAAGGACCATTAAGTGGTTAAATCCTTTTGTTCAGGAGATAAACGGTCTTGTTTTATTGAGAGTAGGAGGACGCTTGAAGCATGCCGGAGGAAAGTAAACACCCATTGCTGCTCCCCAAAAACTGCAATTTCACCCACATACTGGTCAGGCATTTGCATCTGACAAACTTTAATGCTGGTCCAAAGGCACTTGTAGCGTTAGTGAGGAATCGGTTCTGGATTGTCAACGTACGGGAAATTGCTCGTCAAACAGTCCGCAAATGCATTCACTGCGTCAAATATCGACCGAAGCTGTTGGAACAAGTCATGGGAGATTTGCCTTCAAGGAGATTAACCCCGTCGCGTCCGTTTTTTTGGTTGTGGTGTAGATTTCTGCGGTCCTATTTACACTTACTATAGGATTAGGGGCAAGGTTCCTTACAAAATCTACGTGGCAGTTTTCGATTGCTTCTCGACAAAGGCAGTTCATTTGGAAGCCGTATCTGATTCGTCAGCTGATGCTTTTATCGCAGCACTGAAGCGAATGATAGGTCGAAGAGGTCTTCCTCGAGATATTTATTGTGATAATGCAACTAATTTTGTAGGAGCACAATCTAAACTCGTCGAATTGCGCAACATGTTGTTCAAAAGTTCTTCTCAAGAAATAATTAATAACTTTTGTACTAATAGTAGCATCAATTTTCATTTTATACCCCCCACGGCACCTCACTTTGGTGGAATATGGGAGGCGGCCGTAAAGGTAGCAAAGGGTCATCTCTACCGGAGCTTAAGCGGTGCCAAGCTGACTTTCGAGGAGTTGTCCACAGCCCTGGTGGAAATTGAGGCGGTGATGAACTCGCGACCAATTACCCCGATGTCATCCGACCCTAGCGATCTCGAAGCAATTACGCCAGCACATTTGCTTATTGGGTCATCACTAAAGGCGATTCCAGAGGCAGCAGTAGAGGTACCAGACATAAGCTTCATCCAGCGGTGGCGGCGAATAAACGCTGTCAAAACCCATTTTTGGCAAAGATGGTCATCTGAGTACATTCATGAATTACAAGGTCGTGCCAAGTGGACGTCTCCGAGCCCAAACGTCAAGATCGGCAGCCTTGTTATCGTGCACGAAGACAACGTTCCACCCCAGAAATGGCTCATGGGAAGAATCACCAACGTCGTCCTTGGTCCAGATCGTCGAGTCAGAGTTGCTGACGTAAAAACAGCAAAAGGAGAGTTCAGACGTCCCATCCGTAAACTGGCAGCACTTCCGTCTTGAAAGGAGTTCTTTCAAAGGGGGCGGAATGTTGGAGCAGAAGGTCATAATCATCATCATCGTCATCAGCAGCATCAACGTAATGAACTTTCAACCTTACGTAAATTTTTGTATTTGAATTTGGCGCTTAAGTTAGACCAATCACCATATTTTTTGTATTGTTCAATTCGCCACAAATTTAAACTTTTATAAAAATAACGTAAATTCCCTCTCAAGCGAAAGAATCTGTTCTTTGTAATTTGTATAAAAACCCTCTTGAAAATAAAGCTTTTGTCAATATATAGTCAAAAACCCTTAGGGGAAACTCTGCTCGTTTCATTCCAATTTCGTTCGCATTTTTCGCTACTTTCGTCGTCACTATTGGGTTAAAACCCAAAAAGTTTCGCTCTATCGTTTTTCGTAGAACTCATCGGAGTTCAAGTTTCGCATCCGTTTGGCAATCGGTCAAACGCAACAACCAGGATCTTCCTATTCCTTGCAAAGGGTCAAATAGAGGTCCCGCGGTTGACGGTCGGAAAAGTATCCGCTCGTTCAACTGGCACTATTGGAGTCCGCCAATGGCAATTTGTTACTTTCCCTATAATTTTAGCTTGCTCCAGCCTTTCAATCTCCGCCTCAATTTTTTCGCGAAGAGCGTAAGGAACAGACCTGAGGTTCATAAAAATTGGCTTTGTAGTTGCATCTTTTAATGACACTAAGCACTCCATAATTGGAATTTTTCCAATTTCTTCCGTAAATACTCGTATATCCATATACTCCTTAAGCAGGCCGTTGATCTTTTCTTTACTCTCGCTCTCGCTAATATCTGCTCCACTTATTTGGTCCATTGAATGAATCTCTAGCTTAAGACTTCGTATCCAGCCACGACCGAGAATAGGTTGAACATCTTGCGGCAAAACGTAGAGTTCACCGATTGTCCTCCTTTCCTTGTAAGCTATTTTCATTTTACATACTCCTATGGGATCAGTAATTCCACCCGTATATGTTTTTAGCCTCATTGTCGTAGATTCCAACTTTTTCTTCGGCCAACACTTATTAAAAGCAGATGAGGAGATAGTGGAAACCGCCGCTCCAGTATCCAATTCCATAGTACACTCAACGACATGGAGCAAAATAGTTTTCAATATTTTTCGTGACCTATAGAATGTAACCCGTAAAAAATTGTCTTGCTTGCTTGGCTGTGTAAGTTAACTAAAATACCATATAATTTATTAAAAAAAATAACAAGGCAGAATGCCTTGACCTTTATTGCTTCGCGAAAACTTAAAAAACTAAACTGACAAATATTCTATTACTTATACTTATTATTTAATTTTCCCTAACTCAGCTTCTGCTGTTGTTTGCTGTCGTGAGAACGAGTGGATGTGCATCGATTGCACCAGGCGCTTGGTCAGCATTTCCGTTCCTCGGGGTTCGCGTGTGCAGGTGTTGTTTGCATCGTCTGCTGGTGTTAAGTTGTACATGCTAACTCGATAGTTTTTTGTTCCCTTTCCTTTAAGCAGACGTTTTGTACATGTCCTAATTTACCACATTTCTTACATTTAAAATTTTTCTCCTTGCAAGTATTTGCTTTGTGGTTGGTCCTCCCACATTTATAGCATTTCCCTTCAATTCGCTTGAAAATTTCCATTTTAGATATATTGTTCCTTACTTGCCTTTTTCCTATATCATATGTGCCGCTAGGTTTGCTCCTACTCTGCTCAATTGAATGTAATGACTGTTGTGTATGACTTCTAATTTCCTTACTCTCTGCTTTAGCTGACTTAATGGCCAAGGCCTTCTTACTAATGGTTTCAAAGGTCACTGATGATTCTTGTTGCAATAACTGCTCACGTATTTCATTATCACGAATTCCCCTAATAAATTGTGATCTTAAATGTGTAGAAATTGTAGACTTTTTGCAACTTTCACACACAAAGTTGCAGCTAGACGCTATCTTTTTTAATTCAGCTTGGAAATTGATTCGCCCTCCTGCTGTGTCCGTAATGCAAACTTGTGTTGTTCTGCCACCTCACTTGGTTTGGGACACACATGATTTTGTTGAAGCTCAACCAGCTGTTCATACGTCTTATCCTTTGGCTCCTCAGGTGCCGGTAAGCATGTTAACGTGTGATAAAGTTTGGGGCTTAAATAATTTATGAAAATTTGAACACGTTTTTTCTCGTTCGCCGCTCCGTCTCTCAAATTCCTAATCTCAAGATAGTTTTGGACTCGTTGAAGGTATGAACTAAATGTTTCATTTACTTCGTCGAACGCTGCTAGTTGCAACCCACGACAATCACCTGCATTCTGTACCTCCGTACGATTTGTAGTTAACTGGGACAGAATCTGCGAAATTTTTGCGATAGCTTCTTCAATATTAGCTATATCAAAAGCCAGCCAATGTACTTCCAATTATTTGCATGTAATTTGTAATGTACTACCGTAACTGTTCGTTTGTACTGTTCATATATATGTATACATATATGTATTCGTAATGTATGTATGAGATAGTCACCTACCTCGTGCTCCGCTGACACCAAGTATTTTGTCGTGTAGTTTGTGATTTACTCGATACTCCAGTCCTCGTCGCCACTTTGTAATGTATTTCTGAATAAAAAACGCTCGCTCAATAGTAAATTCAATAACTTTATTTAAGAATTAAGGTTTGATTAAATATGTGAAACGTGATGCTTCTGGTCTGGCTCTGCGAATGCCGCAACCTGGTAACTAACAGAATATGTCATGCATAGTTTAGTGTTGCCAGAGTGACTCGAACATATATACATATATTATACATGTAACACCTATTGAGCTCAAATTTGCAGGCATCATCTTCGGCATTATCCCGAGTGTGTTTCTGTGAAATTTGGTCGAAATCGGCCCACTACTTTAGTAGTAATTTAGTAGTGAAGTACTTTAGTACTACACTTTTTCTTTCTTTTTGTTAGGTGCAGCAACGCACGCCGCCGGGTACCCTTGGTCCAGCAGTCTACCCACTACTTACGTATTATAGTACTTAGGTACAAAAAAAAATGTATATAGTATGTATTTAAGGTTGGACCACTTACCCACTATTGCCCGGTACAAAACTGTTCTCCATCAGACCTAGCTCCAGGCGCCTGTCTGACAATTGTTGCCCCGGACGCCTGCCTGACAGTTGTTGCCCCAGGCGCCTGCCTGACAGTTTTTTTTTTTTTTTTCTGTTTTTTTTTTTTTAGGCGCAGTAACGCACGCCGGGTGCCTAAATGCCTAAGTCGCAAAATGCGTATGTGTCTCTCTACCGCCCGTAATTTTCAGGCAATTTAATTGTTTTTTTTTTTTTAATGTAGATAATTATGGTACAAAGGTATTAGGGTAGATGGGACCGTCATATGATGGCAGATTACTGCTGGTCTTTAAGAAAAGATTGCCCCCAAAAAAATTATAGAAGAAAAGCTTATAAAATGTGTTTCTTTAATTTTTATTTTTTTGAATTTAATTGATTTTTATTTTCATTTTTTCATCATTTACTTATAAAAGCAAATCAAGATAGCATGGCTTTGCCGTCTGCCGATTGACAACTATGTACCAATATATTATACCAATAACACGCTTTCTCTTCAAAATTTTCTTGAATTATTCTCGCACGATAAGCCAAGGCGATTTTGCACTATTCGAATAATTGAGGAACATTCAACTCATTTAGCATATCGATAACTTGTTCATCCGATAAATGATCGGTACCGAAGACATTACGCCGAGTTTCCCTTAGAGTTGGACACTTTCTAAAAAAGTGAATCGTATCTTCCCGTTCACCTACATTACACATGCCACATATGGTAGGAAGGTCTTCCCTATGAGGTATATATTTTAATTTAGCAATTCTCCTCTCAATTTGATAATCATCGATATTTCCTCCACTTTATGCTCGTCTCGGAAATAATTAAGATGCTCTAGATTGTGACTTAAGCGCCTGTAGACTGTCCTATGAAGCGAATTCTATGCTCCCTCTAAGAATTTCTCACGATACTTTAAATGCACATTCGCAATTAGTTCGTACAGCATTGATTTTCAGGTCGTAAAATCCGCTGCTTGCACGTTTAATTCCATCCCACATTCTTGGGCTAGGTCAAGCCGATCGCCATACCAGCTTCTCCCGTTGGATGTAATCGTACAAGCTGCCTTTCTAGACAGTCTTTCCTCTGGCATTCGTAGAACTTTAAGAACATAGTCCACCTGGAGTTTTAGAGTCTTGATGAAGAGAGGAGCTACCCCTGTTTCCAGCATAATAAGGTAGTTCGGCGTACTAGGTGACAGACGAAATATTCTTTTTATGAAGTACCTTAAAAGCTTCTCCACCATATCATATTTTTTAGCTCCCCATACTTGAGCCGCATAAAACAAAATGGATTCGGAGGCTGCTTCAAATATCTTGTACTTACAGCTATGGGCAATGTACTTATTACAAAAGCTTCTTTTCCAGGTCATATTGATAGCGGTTTTGGCTTTGGCTTTGGAGATATTTATACTCGTTGACTACTTCTACGGCTTCTCCATTATAGGTCCATTTTTCGTTGCTACAATTCCTGCCTCCCCCTTTTTTAAATATCATTACTCTTGATTTCTCCAGATTTACAATCAGGTTCCACAAGCTGCAGTATTCCGAGAGTCGATTTGTCATTAACTGGAGAATTTCCGGGGATTGTGCCAGCAACACTATATCATCGGCGAATAGAAGGGCCTTAACAAGCGTTCCTGCATACTCGATGCCTTCCGGTAAGAAGTCAACCACGTCATCGATAAAAAGCGCAAAAAGACAGGGACTCTATGTACACCAGACTTTGTTTGAAACCAATCCGAAACCTCATTACCATTCCACACTGCTGCTTGGGTATCTCCATATAGGCCTTGAAGAATTTTTCCAAATTTAAGCGTTATTGCCATGTTGAACAATTTATAAGTCAAACGTCGCCTTGAAGTCAACAAAAAACTGCGTACAACTTCTTATTTTGGGCTAGAAAATGTTCAGCTGCACTCCTCAGTACCAAGACATGGTCAACACTAGAATAGCCTGACCTGAACCCCGCTTGATATTCCTTTAAAAGATGCTCTGTATTTACCCAACTAACAAGCCGTTTTTGTAAAACCGTCGTGAAAATTTTGTATGATGCATTTAGAAATGAAATACCCCTGTAGTTGGACGGGTTAGATTTACATCCTTTCTTGCGTATCGGAAAGATCAGTGCCTCCTTGAACTGTTTAGGAATAATTCCATGCTCAAAAGTTTTATTAAAAACAAGGGTGATTTTCCTTATCAATTCCGCAGTTCCATACTTATACAACTCCACTGGTATCCTATCCGAGCCTGGTGCTTTTCCATCTTGAAGTTCGTGTAGAGACTCCATGACTTCGGCCTGGGTAATTGGGGCATATAGAATAAGATTGGAATATCCCGGTGCAGCATACTTGAAACAGCAGACATTTATTTCTGGATTTAGCAGTCCTTTAAAATATCCATACTAAATTGCTGCGCTAAGGTCTCGACTAATGATGAACGGACTTGCGTTGAGCTTCTTAATAGCCTTCCAAAAATCTGTCGAATTCGTAGAACTTGACAACCCTACCGCCTCCAATTAATAAAAGATACTCCGTTTTCTTCTACACAGCGCTTTGTACTCCTTGTTTGCCTGCAGATACTGGTTTTGTGAAGTGTTCCTGGCTGGAATCACGAAACAAGTTCAGCCACGCAAAGGAAACTCGCCTCGCACGTCTACATTCATTGTCGAACCAGGGTTCACACTTCTATTCCTTTTTGCTCGTGCTACACTTCGTCCCAGGATAAGCAGTTTTGATGCTATTCACAATTTCATCAATATTGATTTCTTGGAGAGATGAAAGTTCCCTGTCGAGATTTGTTTTATACACGGGAGCATAGATCTCATTCCAAGACAATTTAGGAAGCAGCCCCATATTCGTAGTTCCTTCGCTTTCATTGCCCGATAGTTCAAACGTTACCATATTTGGCAAATGTTCAGAATAAGGAACATGTGCAATCTCGAGATCGCTTACATAAAGGTTCCAATTTCCACTCGCTAGACTTAAATCAATAACTGATGTCCCTTGATGTCACAAAAGAAAAGTTCCCTGCTTTATCTGACACACTCGTTCCGTTTAATATTCTTAGTCCGAATGAGTTACACATTTCGAGCAATTGAGCGCCTCTCGCGTTACAAACTGTATCCTTGGACTTCCGAATTACACCCGCTGATATGTTTTCTTTTCCCGCCTCTTTGCCCATTCGTGCGTTGAAATCACCCAGAAGCAATATATTTTGATTACTGCTACACGCTAAAAGCTCTTCCAGTCTCAGAAAGTCATCTTTCCAATGATTATAATTTATATATGTTGGTATGATCCAGAAATGATCGTTGCTGAATTTAAGGTTTAGGAAATAAGTCCCCTCAAGGATATTAAATTCATTCACATCTCATGCCTTTGAGTTCCTTTTTAAAGCCAAAATAACACCCACCACTCGCTCTGCCTCTTGAGTGAATTCTAGTCGCTGGTATCCAGGTGAATTCGTAATTAACCATATTGTTTTCATAAAGACTAAAGTTATTTTCCGTTACAAACTTTTCATATAAAACACAAATTCGAATTGGTTATTAAACTTAAAGAAATCGATGTACTTATTACATTAACATGTTACATTATATGACAATAGGGTATTGTCTTGACTTTACTGATTTTACATTATTACTAAAAGCTACATTTACACCAGACGGACAGACGGCATCACAATTAAAAATTTTGATTTTTTCCTATGACATCCCTGATGTTAGATCTGCTTGTGTTACCACCATAAGATGCACTTGAACAAGCTGGCAGTGTCAACGCAGGCAGATCATCCAGCAGCTGTTGCAGAAACGTCATTCCCTCGTCGATCTTGCTTTGCAAATTGTTGTTTAGTTGTGGAGTTGCAAACAGTTTGTCTGTCAGCTGAAGAGGGAATGTTTAATAATGGAGAGTGGGATACTGGCCTGAAATACTCGAGGCATGAAGAGAAGGAAGATCCAGTGCAAAAGATTCTGGAGAAAGAGAAAGGCACAAGGTAGCTAGAGACCATGTTAAGGTGGAAAAAGTTGGGGACAAGGAGCTCCAGTGCGCGAAATCGTCAGCCGCTAACAGTATAAAGACGAAGTGTAGACCAAGCGGGGCGAATGGCCAGTCAGGGGGGGCGAATGTGGGATATATTGGTATGAAGATACTATTTGTTTTACGTTTCAAAATTTTAAGTCCGTGGACTCACATGCGCTTAGTACTGCTGTCAACTCGTTACCTTGGCAGCTTTGTAGAATAGAACCATATCCTGAAGAGCTCAATATTTCAATTATTTTATAACACACCTTTATAGTGAATATGTCCCCACTAAAACCGTTCGTATTTGTAATAATGTTTGTCCATGGTTTGCATATGAAGTTGTATATACCCGTATTTGCTTAAGTGTAGAAAGAAGTGGTATAATAAATGAAAACGTAACCCATCAATAAATAATTGGAAAATCTACAAGAGTGCACGCATTCATGTAACTAATAGGTATAACCCAAACATCCAAGATCAATTACTTCGGCTCCAAACTTGATATCACTCTTCCGTCAAAAATAAAAATAGATAGATTGGAATTGGTTCGAAGAGTAGTAGTGATTGTTAACTGGATCACGATGAACTCAATAAAAAGATCTTGTCTGATGTTACAGACAATTCTACTTTTCACCTGCGTTAAATTACCACCTCGCCTCCATACTGTGAACTAGACATTTAGGTTATCTCAGAGGCCAAAATAGTTTTCGTCATAGCCGCCATCAAATCAAATTCTATAGGCGAAGATGGAATACCACTGTACTTCAAAAAATAATTCTACCTGGAATCGTATCTCACATACCACACGTAATTAACTCTTGCTTTGTGGCTTCAACTTCTCCAGAGAGCTGAAAACTGGCAAAAGTTATTCCTATTGCGAATAAAACGGAGGCAAGTTGCGCTAAAGCATACTACCGTTTGTGTCTAAAGTCCTGGGAAAATTCTAGCCAAACAAATCCAAAGTCACCTGAAGTCTTGTTGGATGGTTCTTCACTGCGACGCCAATTACCACAATGTGGATAGTTTCCGCGGCTGGTTGGGTTTCTGCATTACCGTTGTAGGTGTCCTCTTTTGTTGCAGTTCCAACAACGAATTTGTCCTCCGCGAACTTTGTTTCGATCTTCGACGTCCATCGTCTGGCAGGAGCATTCGATGGCAGCTACTTCCGTGGATTCCCTGGCAGGCCTGGTCTGCCGCCCCCAACGTTAGAGCAAACGCCAATGCTTCGGCGAGCGTTTTCTTTCCGGCTATTCTTACTGTCACTTGTAGTCCCGAATCAGCTATATCATGGGTAAATGCTTCAGTCGCTATCTCTTTTAAAATCTCCTCACCAGCGCGCGTTTGCATACGACAAATGTGTCAGCCACCATGGCCAACACGGTTGTCCCCAAATCGCATCTCAATGGATTTCACCAGGGTATCGTAGTTGCATTGTTTGTCCTCGGGAATGGTTTGCAGAAGCTCTCCATCTGATCCTCTTAGGGCAAGCGTGAGGGCAATGGACTCTTCGTCGTCCCAGTTGTTCCTCATTGCCGCAGCTTCGAACTGCCTCTTATATATCGGCCATGATGTTTGACCATCGAAGAAGGGAGGCTGCATCTCTTTCCTTCTCAGGCAATCGATATAATATTCGCGAACTTTCTGTTTCTTCGCGCGACTTACAAATAAATTAAACTATTTCCAACTAAAGTTGGTATGATTTTAGTTTATTATTTAATTAAAACGAAATAAAATGTAACGTACACGATGAAGGTGATCTGAAGACTGACTTAAATTTAAACTTACTTAACTAAAATTGAAAAAGCGAAAATTAGGTGAATGTAAGAAAGATAAACATACCTAAGAATAATGAACATGAATTTAAGCTTACTCAACTAAAATTGGAAATGCGAAAATTGAGTAAATGCAAGAATAATGAACATAAATTTAAGCTTACTTAGCTAAAATTGGAAATGTGAAAATAGATAAAATGCAAGAATTAACAAAGTGTGCCGGATGTATCGAATGTAAATTTATTTAATGGGGACATTGAAGGCTTCCGGTGTTGAGTTACACTCCCGGCTATTGGCATTTGGGAATGTAACTCCTCTATCGCTAGATTTTTGATTCTCCTGAATCTTATTTTAACTTTAACTTTATTTCGTTTACAGTAGAAATACAATACAAATAGTATTGTTATCTATTTCGATATATTCTTCAGTCGTTACAATCTTACAATTGCCTTGGTATATACAGTTCTTGTTTGCTTTTAATTCTTGTAATATTTTGCCTTCATTGCCTACATTTTACTGTTTACATCAATTACATATTCCATTTCTTGATCAATTTGGATTCCATATAAATTAGAAACTGGTACAATTAGGTTTTTATTGACAACTATAGTTTCTGTTTGAATTTTAATCACAAAAATAAGTGTATTATCCCGGCATTTAGCAAATCCTAATCTTATGTTGGCGAGTTTTTTGAAGTCAATTTGATATCTGTTTATTTCATAGTTTGTTAGTATTCTGGGGTTTATTGTACCTGATCTAGCTGAGGCTATATTATCTTGAATATTTTCGACCTGATTTTTTATAAAATTTAATTTAAACATAAGTTCTAGATATAGAGCTTCAGAAAAAAATTGCTTTCCGCATCATTTATTTTATTTAATTAATCTATAATACAATTTTTATGCGATCTGATTCTATGCTGCTTTTGATTAATTCGAAGGTATCATTGAAAATAATGTTTATTTTTATTTGCCGATTAATGGTTTGGATAGTGTTGTGAACATTTTGGTCGGTAATGTCAAAGTGGTTCTGTATATCTTGTCTGACTTCGTTGTCCATAATTCCATAAATCTATTTCAATATAGTGCCACCGAAACAAAATAGTGCTCTTTTAGTTCTATTAGGTAGTATTGTTTTGATTTTGCGATATCCCTATTATCTTGTAAGTCAAGCAGCTTAACTGATTTTTCTAAGTTATTAACAGCATCTAGTATTTCGTTAGGATTAATTATATGCAGAATGATCGAATCTACTTGATATTTCTACTTCATCCGCTTTAATTTCGGCGTATCCTAGATCTGTCTCAATTTTATCTATTAACATTGTTTGTTGAGTGAGGGGTATTACAAGAATCAACACCAATAAGAAACCACCTTCGCCAGAAAATTTTAAAGGCCGTTTAATATTGCTTTCATGAATATTTTTAAGCCTATATTTTCTAAATTTACGTTCGTCCTTATGCCTAAGAGACTTATAATTCTTAATATAACCTTCTTCTCGTTTTTCTTCGTAATTTTCCCGGTTAATATTACTTACTTACTTAGGTGGCGCTACAGTTCGGGGTGAACCTGGGCCTCAACCAGCAAGCCTCTCCATTTAGCTCGGTCTTTAGCTAATTGCCTCCAGTTGCGCACTCCAAGTTGGTCGAGGTCCCCTTGAGCTTGTGCGCGCCATCTACGGCGATGATTCCCTCTACTGCGTCGTCCCTCGGGGTTAGATTCGAAGACTCTGCGGGCCGGAGCGTTGGTGTCCATTCGCTCTTCATGTCCTAGCTATCTCAGACGGTTAATATTACGTTTACCTAAAATTTTTCGTTTATTCTCTTCTATTCCTTGCTTTATAACATTATGATCTACTTTTCTTTGGTGAACGGTTAGGGGTGTTGTTTTAATTGTTGAAAGGTATGAATTAGTATAATATTTTATAGCCTTTAATATTTGCGTCAGTACTGGAAGTTTTTCTTTTAAACTTGGGATTCTAATCCTTTCAGTGAGAATGTTGTTCAGCCTTTCGACGTCTGCATTTCCAGTGTGGCTTTGTGATATGGTATACAATTTGCTCTTCTGTGCAAAATTCTCTTATATTTTTTGAATTAAATTAATTATCAAATATAAATTTCTTAATTTTTCCTGTTATTGATAAAAAATGTCTGAGTTTTTCAATTATGGTTTGGTTATTTCTATCTTCCAGATAAAAACTTATTGCCTTCTTAGAGAACTTAACAATGCAATTTGTAAACGAATGTTTACTGTTAATATATATATCTACATGAATCACTTCGTTAATGGTTGAAGAGGTTTCAGTAAAATTAAATTTCTTTTTTATCGGATTCCTATCGTATTTACCACCTAAGCAAATATCGCAATTGTTGATATTTTTATGTATTGCTGTTTTCAGATGTGGATGACAGACTTTATATTTTATTCCTTCGTATGTTGCTACTATTCCTGAGTGTCCTGATTCGTTTTTGTAAAAGAGGGCTATTTACTTGTTTAATGTGTCTTCACCTTCTATATCTATTGCAAAATAACTGCACTTTACGAATTTGGCATTCTTGTCTCCAGAAAATAAATTTACCAAAACAGTTTGCAATCTATTGTATTCGTAGTCGTTAAGTTCGAAATAAATACCTAACGGTTTCACGGTCTAGATCTTACTTACTTAGGTGGCGCTACAGTTCGGGGTGAACCTGGGCCTCAACCAACAAGCCTCTCCATTTAGCTCGGTCTTTAGCTAATTGCCTCCAGTTGCACAATCCAAGTTGGTCGAGGTCCCCTTGAACTTGTGCGCGCCACCTACGGCGATAATTCCCTCTACTGCGTCGTCCCTCGGGGTTAGATTCGAAGACTCTGCGGGCCGGAGCGTTGGTGTCCATTCGCTCTACATGTCCTAGCCATCTCAGACGTCCAATACGCAGTTTTTTGACTAGGTCGATGTCGCTGTACAGCTCGTATAGTTCGTGATTGAATCTTCTCCTCCAAAACCCATCAACGCAAACGGGACCGAAAATCTTACGAAGAATTTTTCTCTCGAAGCGACCAAAGATATCTTCATCCTCTGTTAATAAAGTCCATGTTTCAGCGCCGTAAAGCAGGACTGGGATGATCAAGGTCTTATATAGAGTCTCCTTAGTTGTTCGAGAGAGGGCTTTACTGTTGAATTGCCTTATAAGCCCAAAAAAACAGCGATTGGCAAGAGTTATTCTTCGATTGATTTCTGTGCTGATTTTGTTTGCTGAATTTATAGCAGAGCCAAGGTGGACAAAGTCCCTTACTACCTCGAAGTTATAGCTGCCCACGGTGACGTTTTGTCCAATTCGTCGATGTTGGTTTTCCCTTCTAGTTGACAGCATAAACTTGGTTTTGCCCTCGTTTATCGCCAAACCCATTTTGGCCGCTTCCGCCTCAATGCTTGCAAAAGCACCGGTGACAGCCCGCTGAGATCTTCCGATAATGTCTATATCGTCGGCGTATGCAAGCAGTTGTACAGACTTGTAATAGATTGTGCCTCCGGTGTTGGCTTGTGAGTTCCGCACAATCCGTTCAAGTACAATATTGAAGAAGTCACATGACAGCGCGTCACCTTGTCTAAAGCCTTTTTTGACATCAAAGGTCTCGGTGAGGTCATTACCGACCTTGATGGAGCAGCGAGCGTTCTCCATCGTCAGCCTGCACAGGCGGACAAGTTTGGCAGGGATGTCAAAACTAGACATGGCTCTATAAAGCTCTTCTCTATAGATGCTGTCATAGGCGGCCTTGAAATCGAAGAGGTGGGGAGTATCGATTTGGAATTCTTGGGTTTTCTCCAGGATCTGCCGAAGTGTGAAGATTTGATCGATGGTGGACTTTCCTGGCCTGAAACCGCACTGATAGGGTCCAATCAGGCTGTTGATAAAAGGTTTCAGGCGTTCACACAATATCGCAGAAAAGATCTTGTACGCGATGTTGAGGAGACTGATGCCTCTATAATTGGCGCAGTTGAGGGGGTCTCCTTTCTTGTGGATCGGGCAAACGATGCTGAGATTCCATTCATCAGGCATACACTCGTCTGACCAAATATTAGAAATGAGTTGGTGTATGCACTCTACCAATTCATCCCCAGCTGCCTTGAAAAGTTCGGCCGGTAAACCGTCAGGTCCAGCAGCCTTGTTCGATTTTAGCTTGGAAATTGCTATCCTCACTTCGTTTTGGTCAGGTGGACGGAAATTTTGACTATCATCGTCCATGTTGAATGGTTCATTCTGCCTGACAGCGGGATGTTGGTCTTCGTCGCCGTTATACAGTCTGCAGAAGTAGTTTTTCCATATTCTCAGCACCGACTGTGATTCTACTACGAGGTTTCCATTCTCATCTCTACAGGTTTCTGTACGGGTATTACTTCTCTGACACGTTCTTTTTACCTTTTGGTAAAACTTCCGTACATTGTTCCTGAAGTATAGACTCTCGATATTCTCAAACGCGCTTCTCATGCTCTTTCTTCTTCTTTTGGAGAAGCCGATGTTCTTCCCGTCTCTTTTGCTCGTAGAGCTCACGAGCAGCTCTCGTCTTCCTTTGCAGCGCCGCTTTGTATGCCTCTTGTTTTGCTGCATGCACTCGCCGGCATTCTTCGTCAAACCAGGGGTTTCGCGGTGGTGGGCGAGCGAGACCCAGCACATCAGTCGCGGCGTTTCTGATGGCATGTTGGCAGCGTTGCCACTGGTCTTCGGTACTTGATGCTGGCGGCAAAGGGGTGATAGAGAGATTTCGGGATACGCGTTCAGCGAAGACTCTGGCGGTCTCTTGCGATTGTAGCTTTTCGACGTTAAATTTTCTCACAGTAATTCTTCTTTGTTGCTCAGATTGGGATATCCGCATTCGTACCTTGGCTACAACAAGGTAATGATCCGAGTCTATGTTGGCCGCTCGGAAGGTCCGGACATCCAGAATACTGGAGGCATGCCTTGCGTCGATCGCAATATGATCAATTTGGTTGATCGTGACATGATCATTGGACCGCCATGTCTGCTTATGAATATCGAGATGAGGAAACCATGTGCTTGCTATGGTGACATTTCGCTCCACAGCGAAATCAATTAGCCTTAATCCGTTATCAGACGTGGTGTCGTGTAGGCTATGCTTACCGACTGCTCTACCGAAGACGTCCTCCTTTCCTATTTTGGCGTTAAAATCGCTCAATACGATTTTAGCGTCGTATTTAGGACATTGCTCGTATGTTTTGTCGAGGAGCTCGTAGAAATACTCTTTGGAGGCAGGGTCCTTTTCTTCTGTGGGGGCATGAACACATATTAGGCTTATGTTAGCGAATTTAGCCTTGATCCGGATCGTCATAATACGCTCGCTCACGTGTCGGAAGCTTAAGACTTCTTGCCTAAGTCTGCCGCGTATGACAAATCCGCATCCGAATAAGCGTTGCCTGTTGCCTCTGTAGCAATCACCGTAGTAGATGTCACAGTTTTTCATCCTCTTTTTGCCTGGCCCATCCCATCGCACTTCCTGGATGGCGGTAATATCTGCTTTATAGCAGTCTAGGGCCTCTGCTAGTTGTTCGGCTGCACGTGGTCTGTAAAGGGACAGAACATTCCACGTACAGATCCGAAGGTCGTTGTCCTTATTTCGTTTGCTGGGGTCGTCATTAGTTGGGTCATCCTTATCCGAGGCTTTTGGTTGTTTCGGAACCATGCGTTTTTTACGTGGTAGGGAAGTTACCCCGACGGCACAACCCCCAACCTGGAGGGCCAGTTCCTTAATTATTCCCCTAGGACGAGGGGCCGGGTACACCGGTGCCAGTAGTCCACTACGGAAGTATGAGCGCTGCCGTTGGCCCATTAAGGGCTCCTCCGCCACCATCTCTATTCCAATGTCCTGACCAACATTGGAAATTCCTTACCGACCTGTGATCCGAATACGTCGAAGCAGGTCGCGCAAGGTATTCACTAAGTTCAACCTAACTGGAACTATAGACGCCACCGTTGACTCCGTCTAGGGAATTCGTCCGCTGCCGCCTGGAACAGGAAGAAATGCTCTAGTGAGAAAAGCACTCTTCCCCCCCTCTCTCATCTGCTGCCACCAAGAATCCGCCAAACG
The DNA here is from genome assembly GCA_945910035.1 of Brachypalpus laphriformis. Taxonomy (NCBI): domain Eukaryota; kingdom Metazoa; phylum Arthropoda; class Insecta; order Diptera; family Syrphidae; genus Brachypalpus; species Brachypalpus laphriformis. Next base: position 103,913,726 of record OX246754.1, on the reverse strand, counting down.
GGGTTGGTTACCCATTTCTTGGATTAAGGTACTAGGCACCCGGCTGTCACCGCGTGGAGGTTGAGAGTAGGAGTTGGTAGGCCTCAGCTGAGTGAAAACGCTTGTGTTTTCATATGATGGCATGCACTACCGTTTGACAACCTAGATCTAGTCTAGATCTTGTCTGTCGATAAATATTCGTCTATTTTTAAAGGAGTTAGTAATTTCCTTATCTTCTTTTCTTTCAATATAAGCTGAGTTCTGAAACGGTTAACCACTGTTTCTAGCATTGGGATACGATCGTTCAGATTTTCTTCTTGTGAATGATTCATTTCCATGTCTACAGATTCATTATTATTAACTTCCTCGGTAGTATTTAAATTAAAAAGTTTTTCATGAATAAGTCGTACAAAGATAAGCTCAAATTTTCAGCACTATCCTCTTGTCTCTGTACAGCTTTCTTTACTTTATTTTATTTATTTATTTATTTATTTATTTAATCAATGACGAACACAGTAAGAATATAATCCTTATTAAAAAAGTGTTGCTTACATTTTGTTTAAGGTAAGGTGATAGTAGTTATTAGTGCATACATATGCATTCATATTAAAGCGAGTAATTTGGAAATTATAATCAAAAAGAAAAGAAAAATTCATAAGTTGAAAATCTATAAATTATATCTTAAGTTATTCACAGACTACAGTTCTCTAAATATCAGCAAAATAACCAAACAGAATATCCCGAAAGTCTCTCATGTTGTAGCTTGTTCTCAAATTTAAAGGCAAGCTGTTCCATGATTTTACAGCGCAACAAAAGAATTGATTTTGCGAGGAAACCGACATAGACCGTGGTAAAACAAAGCCTTAGACCCGTGACGATGTAGTAAATTGTAGTTTAGAGTCTAGGTATGAGAGTTCTTTAGACTTTACGGTTTTATGCAGACACAAAATTGATCCAAACACAAGGTATTTGTCAAGAGAACAATTAAGTACTTTACAGCTATATGCAGAGATATAGTCATATCTTTTAAAACCATAAACATAGCGGACAGCATTCTCAAAGGCTACCTTGAGCTTACGATTGCTAATGTAGTCTCTTTAAGAAAATAGTTCGCAACCATAAGTAATCATAGGAACTATGAGTGTTTTGACTAACGTCATCCTCGTCGATATTGGCGTGTAGGGCTGCGAAAGATATATGGTTCGCAAACAAGCGTAAATGCGAGAACATATTTTAGTGCTGTGTTCATTCCACTTTAAGGTGCAATCGAACACCATACCAAGATTATTGGCTTTTTCGACGTACATAGTTTAACGGAGTTGAGCCGAGGTTAATAGTTGGGAAAGCTGAGGTATCGATTTTGCTTTTGTATATCACTATGCATTGTGATTTCTTAGGATTAAAGGTGAGTCCATTATCATTAGTCCAATTACGTATTTGAAGGAGATCGTAATTCATGGCCTCGATAGCAGAGTACGTTTTCTCCAACGGAGACGCAAGGTATACTTGCACATCATCAGCAAATAAATGAACATTACTATTTTTCACCACGTTAGGAAGGTCATTAATATACAGCGAGAATAAAATTGGCCCGAGGATGGATGCTTATGCTACTCCTCTAGAGAGTGATAGCGGTAAGGAGATGCTATCATTCACGTAGACAATCTGATCTCTATTCACTAAGTAAGAACTTATTAATCCAGCCGCAGAGTTGGAGAACTGAAAGATATTGTTAAGCTTGTTAACTAAGCAGTCATGATTCACGGTGTCGAATGCTTTCGAAAAATCCAACAGCGTCAAAAACGATAAGGTCTTAACATCCACTGAAACTCGAATGTCATCCGTGGCTTTTCATTTCATTTTCATTTTATTATTTTTGCGCGGGAAAGCTGGAAGTTAAGAGAATCGTGTTAAAACTATGGGTTAGGAATTACAGAATTCTGGGAAGAATAATTTTAGTGAAAAAGGGGCGAATTGAGTCAATTCCCATGGCGTTTGATTTTATGCTCAAAATTGCTTTAACAACATTCGTTTCCTCACACCTGTGGAAAAAAAAGTAGGTTATTCTGCTTACAAGGATTCACAAAGGAACTATGAACATATGTAGAAGGGACTGATGATATTTGAGCAAAAATGTCATTGAGTTCGTCAGCATTAATATTTTCGGAGACCCCACTTTGACTTTTCCCAGTGCAACATTCCCTAACATTTTTCCAGAGTCGCTTTGCTAGTAATGTATGGCTTAGTTACTCAGAGAAATAAATTCGCTTGTTTCGTTTGATAAGGTTCGTAACTGAATTCCTAAGCCTTTTGAAGCATTCATAGAGAACAGGAACTCTATAATGTTTCCATCGTTTAAAAGCACGATCTCTTGCCTTAATCATGTTCAGCACAATATTTGAGAGCCATGGACGCTGAGGGGGGATGCAACTGCCTATTTCGCTGGAGCATTTTTTTTTATAAAAAAAGTGATAAAATAGGGAAAGACATGAGACATTTCTACGATGTTCAAGTGAGACTATGGAGTTCACAATGTCTCTATCACCTATAAGTTTTAGCGCGCGGTTCTGTACCCTATCTATTATGTGCAACGAACCATTTTATTGGTTGATGGTCTGTCTCTAAATCGAACTCTTTCCCATACAAGTATGGCCTGAAATACGTTGTTCCCTAAAGGGGTCTTAAATCCGGGTTCATTGTCCAGTGCCATATTTTTTACTTCTGGGAAACTTTGCAGTAACATTTCCAATACCTTTTCTTCTAGATTAAGTCTATCTTCAATTTGTTAAATTATCAAGAATTTGGAATATGCGTCTATACATGTGATAAATTTAAAGTGTTGAGCGAAAAAAATATCTAAATGAACATGCTCCCCCTCCTTTTTTGGAACTGGAGCTTCTCCAATCGGTACCTGCAACCTATCCTGTTGGAAGGGATCAGAGTTGACCCACAGAAACAGGTCAAGTATCTAGGTCTAACACTAGACAGCAAACTCCTCTGGACAGAACATGTAGAAACTGTGGTATCCAAAAACATTTCAGGAAAGACCTGAGGTTGTAGCCCAGCCACACTGAGGTGGATGTATCTGATGATAGTAAGACCCATCATCACTTACGGGGCAGTGGCATGGGTCAACAGAACTAGACTAACCACGACGAGGACATCCCTCAACAAAGTGCAAAGATTAGCCTGTATATGTATAACAGGAGCCATGCGAACCTGTCCCACAGCAGCTCTAGAAGTGATCCACTACACATAGTGCTAGACCGAATCGCCAAGGAGATCATTTTAAGAATCAGCAAAGAGGGCATCGGGAAAGGAACATGCATCGCAAATAAAGAGCGAGTAACCCCCCAGTATATTTCAAGCAGAAGTTCACGCGATCGAAAGATGCGCGCAATTCAACTTAGACAGGAAATATCGCGGGCAGGACATCGCGATACTATCAGACAGCCAAGCCGCTATTAAAGCACTCACCTCGCATGAGATCAGATCCCAACTGGTATTGGAATGTCTCACCAGGATCAACAAACTGGGAGAAACAAACAAAATAACTCTCTACAGGGTACCAGGACATGTAGGAGAAGAGGGGAACGAAGCAGCTGATTAACTAGCTAGAAATGGATCAGACACGCCGTTCCTTGGACCAGAACCCTTCTGTGGGATAGGACCCCACAAAATAAGGGAAGACTTAAGGAAAGAAGAAGAGAACAAATGGGCCAAACATTGGGACGATATCCTCCAAATAAGACAGGCAAAGGAACTTCTGGGGAAATACAACCAGAAAAGAAGTAGAGCCTGCCTAAGAGTTAGTAAGAATCGGCTTCGCATCTTGGCGGGCATGTTAACAGGCCACTGCAGACTTGAGGAGCACCTTAGGAAAGTGGGAATAGAGGGAGACGGACACTGCAGATTCTGCAGGGACTTCGCAGAAACACCTGCGCGCCTTCTTATGGAATGCGAAGCACTGATCCACAAAAGAAGGAATCACCTTGGTGCCTACATCCTTTTAGAAACGGATTTACCTTCGCTGGATCTACTGAAGATACTCCGGTTTGCTGTAGCAGCTGGACTGGAGGAAGTGCTCTAGACCGAGTATATCATCGGCTGGAGCCTTAGTAAGGGGGGCCACAATAGATCTTTTATAGGTCGCAGTGCACTTGCACCTCTCAATAATATACATCTAATCTAATCTACATCTATCGGTACCTTGTTAGGATGACGATCGTACTTATTTTTATTACAAATATCGCAGTTTCGGACGAATTCTTTAAATTGTTGTCTAAGGTTTGGCCAATAGTATAGTTCGTAAATATGTTTTATATTTTCCCTGAAAGTACGGTGAGCTCGATTATGTGTCTGTGCAACAATTGCTGCTTGATCTTCGATATTACATATGTCATTTGGGAATATCTTACAGTGAAGGAACTTATTGTTAAATGTTTCCAATAATTTGGCTTTAATTTCATACAAGTCTTCAGGAGTTATGAATAAAGCTGCTACCCCGGGTCCAATAAATTCTAATAATATTGTCATCAAATTTTCTATTGTATCATATTCGATAATGTGTCCAAGTTTGTTAGCAAAGTTCTGCACTTTCTTTGTAAATTTCCTTTTGCAATTATAAATTGTTGTTTAAAATCATTCAAGGGTTTATTCGTTTCTGGGATTTTTGTTTTATCACTACTTGCGGCTGAATGCTGAGTTGCGTTAGTTGAAGTCGAAGAACTGTCTGACACATTGTTTAAATTTTGTCTTGATAACGCATCGGCTACTACATTTGTTGTTCCTGGTCTGTATATTATTTAGGGTGCATATTCTTCAATTAATGCATGCCAACGCTTCATTTTGATTTTTGGATTTCGTGTAGAAACTGCAAAAGTTAATGGTTGGTAGTCTGTATGGATTTCCAAGTTTGTCACCCCATACAAATAATTCCGCAATGACTTTAGTGCCCAAACTATAGCGTAGATTTATTTTTCATTCGTAACGTAGTTCCTTTCAGTTCCATTAAGGGCCTTGGAAATAAAAATAATTGGTTTATCCTATTGGGACAAAACTCCACCTATTGCATCGTTGGATGCATCCGTTGTTAAAATAAATTTTTTATCGAAGTTAGGTTGTGATAGTTCAATTTCATTATTCATTTAGTTTTTGAAATGACGTTATTCCCTCTTGATCCAGTTTAATGTCAGTTTTTTTCGATATATGAACTTCCTATAATAACCCGTTAGTCCTAAGAAACTTATTAATTGTCTCAGAGTCTTAGGGACTGGAAAATTTTGGATTGATTCAATCTTTGTCGAATCGGTTTTAACGATATGCGGGATTGGGCCAGACAGACAAACGATACCATATGGAAGACATGACGGAATACATAACGCACGCACCTACTCATAGTGTACATAAGGAAGGGCAGATAGCTTTAACAAACCAACGATAAGATCATACGGTACTAGACGAAGAGAAGAAATCACGCGACATAGTAAACAACTGTTTACGAGCAGGCGACCAGAAGGCACCACACAAGAGACAGTAGAAGTACATAACACACAGCCCAACGAATAACATACAGAACGAGCCGGCACACACACAAGCATTAGCGAGAGACAGTAACGAAACGAAGACAAAACGAACCACGAGCAGTCAGTCTCAAAAGACTAGTTAGTCAGTCTTTAAACTATAACCCGGCAGTGACGAGTCATTAAACTCCGGATAAGTAAAGATAAATAAAGAAGTATTATAACGATTAAGAGCGTGTTTTATTGAACCGGAACCGAAATCCTACAGATATTATGTCCACCAACGTACCCTAAGAATTCAACTTCCTCACGACAAAATTTTGAATTCTCCATAGAGATTTTAATATTCGCTTCTTTGAGCGTTTGGATAATTATTTCTAAATCGTTTGTATGATTGTTTGAGTCTTCAGAGTAAACAATTATGTCATCACACATGACAAATTTTTCCTACAAAGTTCCTCAGAATATCGTCCATGGCACGTTGAAAGATGCTTGGAAACATTTTTAGTCCAAATGCCATTCTTAGGAATTCGTATTTCCCGTTATTCACACAAAAACTTGTCTGCTCTATGTCCTCGGGTTTCATTTTTATCTGACGAAAACCTGATTCTAAGTCTATCGTTGAGAAATATTTAGCTTTGCCCAGATTAGAAAGGATTACGTTAGTATCTGGGATTGGGTGCTTATCAGCAATTGTATTTTCATTCAGTTTTTTATAATCTACTAGCTGACCCAAGCTCGCCTTGCTTCGCGCGCCCTTTATTATTATTCTTATATGCACAACGTGTTCACTACCGTGCTGTAAAGCACCAAAAATAATAATAACATAGCTCAAGTAGTATGAATGCACTCGTACATATATGTATACATACATAACTACAGAATGAACACGCATAAACACGAACGCCGCTTGGGCACCGATAGTGACAATGGTCTCCACTGATCGTATTCGCAATACAATGCAAATAATATACATATGCTTTATGTTATATTATAACTTTTCTCTGAGATAACGTACAGAGGTATAATATATACCAATGGATTCGTTAATGAAAGTTCTATATATATACATATGCAAATTGTTTGGTGAGAGTTAAGAAAAATTGAGACAAACCACCGAAAAATGAAAATAAATTAAATTTAATAATTCTCTTGTTTATTTAAAAGGTTTTTGTTAAAAGAAACTTAATATGTGGTAGAGACAAAACTCCGCAGAAGAATTCTGAATCTACAAGAGAAAACTGCACTCAAATCCGTTAGGTAGATTCGGAAATTTCGTGGCAGATACATATGTACATATATACATAGGTACATCGAATCTGATTTGCCTTTTATAGAAGTAAGTGATGATGACGAGTCTCATTTTTGGAGAACCATCGTCATTTGTTCCTTTCTTGGGAACAACCCACACCGGGGAATTATAAAGACTTTTCGAAGGTCTTATAATTTCATCACTCATCATTGTCTGCAATTCCTTATTTACAAACGCGTTAGCAGATAGTAGATAGGGGTATTGCTTGCTCCATATAGGAGTTTCAGCATTTGTGCATATTTCTGCTCTTACGTCCGTTCTGAAGGGAATTTTCATATCTATATCTGAATGCATTTTCTTAATTTTAATTTTTATGTATTCCTCTACCTCATTCATTTCTGTAATATTATTAAGTTTTCCTTCATCATTTCGTATAAACAATTTTTTTTTTGTTTTTATGTACTAATGTTTCCGTTTCGAAGTCTAGTTTGATGTCTGCCTTTTTTAACAAATTACAACCGACTAGAAGGTCTGAATCGAGATTCTCTAATTCGTAAAATCTCACAGTTTCATTAAAATAAAAACTTCAGAAAAGTTGGTTGTCAAAGTTTTTTATAACTAATTTTTTCTTATAATCTAAAACATTTGGTTTAGCGTAACAATTTGTTGCGCCCGTATCGTTCAATATTTTTAGTTTTCGCTTTCCTGGGCCCGTTCTGAATACGTAAGGTAATCCGGGCACTCGTCTTAAAAAGCTTCTTCATTCAAATTATTGATCCGCTCTACCTTAATTGGTGGTTGAGTACCGTGTTGGGTACTTCCATGAGGCCGGTTTTCTAATAAATTATTCTGGCTCTGAAAGTTGGTTTGCCTATGTTGTTGATAATTATTTTGCCTTGGTAAATTGCTAACCGGATTATTCGGTTGCCTATATTGGTTATAATAGTTGTTTTGATTATTATTGCAATACCTTCGTTGCTCAAATCTTTTTTGTTCATGCCAATTAATCGGTCTATGTGCAGAACTACCAAGCTCCATTGGCTCTGGCTTTGGGTGTTTAAATTGATAAGCGACCTGATTATTGTTTCGTGGGGGGAATCTCAAATTATTTTGATTGAAATTCTGATTTCTAAAATTTTATTCACTCGGTAGTGTCATATTATGAGCCTAGTTAAATTGAAGAGCAAAGTTCGCTCTCATATTATTGCTTTCAAGCTCCTGGGCTTTAGCTAACGCACATGTGTGAAAGTGAAAATAGTATATTTGATAATGGCGCGTTTAATCCTGTTATAAATATTCTAAGTGCGTTTCATCGATTTGAGTCGTTCAGTTCTTTGGTCAATTTAGTGTCCGTGTACATTGTAACTTTATTTGTTAATAACGTTAATTTTTTTGTTGACTTCGTTGTAATAATAATGGGCACGGATGTGGTGTTATTTCAGCTGTTGTTTGTTCAGGTGCTGTGATGTTAACTTGTGGTGATAAGCTAAACGTTGTTTAGAAGTTTCACTTTTCCACGATTCCAATAATCGACTGCGCCACTTACAAATAAATAAAACTTCATCCAACTTAAGTTGATATTTTTTATTTATTTTTTATAATTTACTCGCGCTAAAGGGGTAATGCCACAACTGGTCTAATAAGCTGCTTGTACAGCAGCAGCTTAGTATATTGGCTGAGCCCGTTTGCATCAGTGGGTAGACGCGATGAAATGCAAAATTTGCACGCTTCAGCATTATCGCTGAATGGTGGTTGAACTTAAGTCTGTCGGTAAAGTTGACTCCCAGGTATCTCGCTTCGCTAGTGGCTCTCACTGGCATACCGTTGAGCAATCTAATTTCTATATTGCGGCAATGGGTGGCTGACCTGCTTCTTCTTCCCCTAATCGGTCTCCTATAGCATAGGAGTTCCGTCTTCGCTGGGTTGATGTGGATTCCCCATTTCTGGTAGAAATCGGTGACTCTATGAATGTGGGCTTCCACTCTACGTGCCGCGATTATTGGTGACATGGGGCTGGCATATGTCAGCGAATCATTGGCAAATAGGCAGCAATTGGTGTCATTTTCTAATTGCGGCTGGTCAGATGTGTAAATGTTGAAGAGAATACGACGACGCCTGCTCTTATTCTTCTCATTGTTGAATGCTTGTTTTCCACCTAGACGAAGAACGACCTGTAATGAAGAAAGCTGTAAATTATTTTTGTCAGTGCTCTAGGAAAACCTAGCTGGTTCAATTTGTGGATGAGTCCCTCAATCCATACTGTGTCAAAGGCTTTCTTGACGTCTAAGAAGCATGCGACGGTGACTTGGTGGTTGTTGAGGGATTTCACAATATCCTGATGAAACTTCATTAGCGGATGAAGGGTTGAAAGTCTTTCCCGGAACCCGAATTGTATATCCGGGATGATGTGGTTGGTGGACCAGTACTTCTTCAATTTCCTCAGTAGAAGCTCCTTGAGCATTTTGCTCACGCTGGATATCAGTGATACCGGCCTATATCCTTCAATAATGTAGCGACTGTCCTTTTTGGGTATGGCCACCACTTTTGCAATCTTCCATTTGGTTGGGAAATAACAGTTGTTCAGGCAATTGAGCAATTGCAATTGAGAACTTGAGGCATTTTCTTCAGAACAAAATTTGAAATCTTGTCAGGTCCTGCTGGCTTTTTGTTTTGCCCACTCTGAATTATGTCGGAGATTTCTTCAGCTGTGCAAAGCTCGTTGTGTCCCACGGGATCGTTTGCTAGGTTTTCTTCGCTGAATGTTACGAAAGCAATGCTCATTCGCCCAATACTGTCAATCGTCGTGTTGACTCCCGAAAGAAAGATGAAATTATTGGGTGGAGTAGGCTGAATATTTGTCTCGAAGAATTCACCAAATGCTTCTGCTTTTTCTTCCGCGGTTGTGGCCGTACCTTGAGCTGTTTCGATAGATTCAGGCATCGTTGCTCTCTTTCCTATTATTTGGTTTATTTGCTTAAAGGTATGTGGTCCTGGCTTAATATTCTGAAGTCTTTCTTCAGCCTTTTGTTGTTGTGATGCTGAACGGCATTGTTGAACATTACGTTTGTGCAATTTAATTCACTTAGGACGGCTCTGTAGTCATTACCGTTTGTGTTCCAGTCTCTACGACGAATCCTTTGCAATGATTTTCTAAGCCTCTGCCTGTGATGATATAAGTTCTGAATAAACTGCGATAGATGCCTGTATCTGTCCCTCGATGTTTTGGTTTTTTTCTGGAGGTCGAGTACTGTACTGACTGCTAGCTCCAGGTTGTCGATGGCTGAGTCGATCTCCCCTTTCAATAAATTCCTTGTTGTTGTTGGCATGCTGAGTCTCTCTTCAACATCTATTTGCAGTCGCTCTGTGTTGAGTTGATTGTAGTTAATGAAATGTTCCTCAGGCTGGTTAATGGTAAAGATCGGTTGGTGGAGTTTAATGATTAGTTGTACTGCCTCATGGTCAGAGTCGCCAGGTAAAGTCTTGCACTCGTAATTTCTTATCACGGGGAGGATGTGCACCAAGTTGGATGTTACCATATAGAAATCAAGCCACGATGGAGTCCTTGGGAATGTTGGTCTTGGTTGCGAGATAATCACAAGGTAGTGTTGATCGCTATTGTAGTCCATCCAGTCCGCTATTGTATTCCCTTCAGCATTGGAGATACTGTCTTGTATTAAAGGATTGATATGCTGCTAGCGTCAATGCTTTTACGCACAAAGAGAGCAGTGCCTCTTTTGCCTTCTTTTTTGCCCCACCGGAAGGTGTTATGGCTGCTAAAATCTGTTCCATTTCACTTAGTCACCAAAGAGGTGAAAAGCTGTCCTCCTTGGGATGGCGTATAAAGAATTTACGTTATACGCAATTATCCTCAGTGTTTTTATGCGCTGCATAGCTGAAAGATGAAAGTGGCCAGTGCCACGGACTTTCCTCCGTCGTTCATGCTAGCATAGTTAGCTGGAACCGCCTTGTGAGCCTTTGCTATTATGATTAGAAGATCCGCTCCAAGCACACGCTGGACCTCGTCGTCGATATTGGTGGCTGTTTTTTGTTGAATGCCTTTCCTTTGGCTTTTTGGGATTTAACCACCGGGATTTTCTCTGCCTTCAGTTCTTCCTAAATTTCTTCTGGTGTATACGAGAAGTGAATTCCCTTCAGCATCAGCATGTTCCGCGGTTTTATTGAAGCCGCGGGCTTGTCTGGTTGAAGGCTTGTAGAAGGGGCTTGCTTTTCTGCAGCTGGTGTAGCTGCTGGTGGTTTTAGTGTCCTTTTCTTCCCTGGCTGAGGTGACGTGCACGAGCTATCGTCCTTCTCTTTTGACGCGCTTCTTACAGTGGAAGCTTCCTCCTCAGTATCTGCATCATCGCTGTCAGTGGATGTCTCTGATTCAGAAGATGATGCTCCAGAGTCTTGGGATTCGACGACATCCATGTCGATGTTTATTTTCTCTGCCTCATGTTGCTTGTCATTTTCTTGCGTGGCTTTTAGGACGATTTTTCGGATCTTGTTAGTATATTGAATGACTCTGTCTTTCCGTCGCCGTCTTTTGTATCGCCTCCTTTGTACAAGCATCCTCTCATTAGTAGTCATTAGTAGTCATTAGTAGTCATTAGTGTCGTCAATTACAAACATAGGGATGTTATATGTTACAGCCCGCTCAACCTGATCTTCACTCGTCCCGAGTGCTATCGCTGTCTTCATCTACCCCATCAGGATCCTGGTCGCTGTCGTTAGAACACCAAGGCTTGATCTTATCTGCAGCATACACCGTTGACAAACGCTTTTGAGTTCGCTGCATACCCGGAATATTCTTGATTATATATCTATCATGCCCCAAAACCTTTTTTATAATATAAGGTCCTTTGTATCTAGGTTCCAACTTCCTAGATTCACCAGTAGACGATGCCTCACATTCGACCAACACGAAATCTCCTTCCTTATAGACTTTGGCTGAACGAAGTCGCAAAATTGTATCGCTTCCTCTGGTCCTCCTGGCTGGCACAAATCTGCTTCATGGCCTCCTCACATATGTCATTTAGGTAGCGGGTTTTATGTCCAGTTTGCAATGAAAGCAACACTTTGTTCTGCAGAACATCCCTTGGCTGATAGTTGAAAAGAATTTCATGCGGAGTTACTTTTGTGGTGGAATTCTTCGCCATGTTTAATCCCCATTGTAGGCTTTGCAGTTTTTTGGCCCAGTCTTCGCCCTCCTCTTTCTCATGTAGGCACTTAAGAGCATCCAAGATGGTACGGTTAAGACGTTCGACCTGCTCATTTGTCCGAGGAGACCGCACTGCGATAAGCACATGTTGAATATCATTCAGCCTGCAGAAGCTTTCAAATTTGTGAGATGTGAATGCCGTTCCGCGATCAAAAATAATCCGCTTCGGCATCCCGAAGTATAATGTAATATCACACAAATTCCTGATGGCTGATTTTGTGTCTGTTGATTTTACACTGCGGAGTACACAATACTTCTTAAAATTGCCCGCTATTGCCAATACGTAAAGAGTTTGACCTGCTTCTTTCGTGAAAGGCCCAAGACGGTCGACGTGGATGGTATGGAAAGGAATAGGATGCCTTTCTATTGGGAAAAGTTCACCTTCAGCTTTGCCTCCTTTCCGCTTATTGCACTCGCACTCGACGCATGCCTTGATGTATCCCTTTGCAAATTTTCGTATCCCAGCAAACCAGTAATTTTCTTCCAGACGTTTGAAAGTCTTCTCCACTGCGCAATGCCCAGCATCATCATGACACGTCCTTAAGATACGCCATCGCACTGCAGTTGGTTTATACCTACCTCAGCTTATCGTTCACAATACTGAACAGGCGCTTCCCTTTCAACTTTTATTTTTCACTGAGTATACATTTTTCTTTGCTATCAGCCGTAGAAGTTAGCATGTGGATGACCTTCCGCAACTGCGGATACTGCAATTGAATAGTTGCTAACCAGTAAGCAGGAGTGATGTCCACCTTTCTAACGTCTAAGGATGCCTCTTCAATTTCTCGCGGTTCTTCTACAGCATTGCGACTCATTGCGTCGACATTTGCAAACCTTTTCCCCGGACGATGCAAAACTTCAAACTGAAACTTCTGAAGTTTGAGCCACCAGCGTGATATGCGTGGAATAGTCTTCGCTTTGTTGTTAGTCGCCACAGTCGCTTCACAGTCGGTTGCTACTTTGAAGCTTTTTCCCAATATGTAGACACGGAATCTCTGTAAAGCTCCGACAATAGCTAGCACCTCTCGTTCATATGCATGATACTTAGATTCTGCTTCTGAAGTCCTTCTGCTATAATAACATACTGTCTGCAAATTTCCTTCGTCACACGTTAGTGTGTAGCAATATACCCGCAAGACCGCCGGCGCTGGCATCCGTATGAACCTCATGCACCAAAGACACATCAGAAAGTGCGAGGACCGGTGGTTGACTTAAAATCTCCTTTAGCTGTTGAATTGCGGCTTCTGTTTCTTGGTTACAGCTGAATGGCCGGTCTTCCTTCAACAGGTCTGTTAATGGCTTAGCACTTAGAGCGTATTTCGAAATAAACTTCCGGAAATACCCACTCAGCCTTAGAAACGGACGTACCTGATGTACATTCGTATGTGTTGGGAACTTCACAACAGCTTCCGTCTTCAGAACTCCTGGTTGAATCTCAGTAGAGCAGCATCTTGAGGCGATAACTCAACATCAATTGAATCCAGCAGAAGTAGTTCCGCATGGTTTATATTCCTTTCCGGAGTAAGGTGTTCGTTGACGACTACTCAAAGTTTTTATCACTTTCATTTGGGGCTGATCCAATAGACTGAGCCTAACCATCACTAAATAGCATTGAGATTCATTCGGAACTACCAGTACCTCACACCACGATGACATCTTATCCACACAGATATTAGAAAGAATTTGCCTACCGCTCTCGTAGTAACACCACAAAATCCTCGTAGTATTGTTGTCGTCGTCTGACATTTATGCCACATGGCTTCTATGCTATGTCCATGACGCGACCCGCATAGTTACTGAGTCACTGTCATGTTCTTGCCATTGACGGTAACTTCTTTGACATAAATATCTCCTGCCGTGTACAACAAATTCACTGATGGATGCGGATGATTTCTACGGTCACGATTATCTGGGCAGTTTCGCTTCATATGATCAGGTTTATTACAAGAGAAGCACCGACTAGCCTTTAATCTGTTAGTAGTAACACCAATTGATACATCATTACCTGAAGTAGCTGAAGCTCTGTTTTCCTTGATAGCAACCACCCTCATTGATGTCACCCAACGAATCTGGTCCATCACCCCTCGCAGTGATTTATCCGTAAGAGCAAGTATTGAGTCTGCCACTTCAGCGTCATGAACTCCAGCTGCTATGTGCTTGATCAATGCAATCTCCTCGACGTGCGTCGCCTTTCTCCGCAATACCTTTCATGACGTACACATACTCAACTGGATCCTCAGTATGCTTTCGCCTGCGTTGACTTAGTTGTTGATGAATGTCAGCAGAATTATATTTCAATGGAAATGCACGCTGAAGTCCTTCCTTGAAGATTTTACACACTGGTACTATGGTTGGTTGTCGAACGGTAGTGCATGCGATCATATGAAAACACAAGCGTTTTCACTCAGCTGAGGCCTACCAACTCCTACTCTCAACCTCCACGCGGTGACAGCCGGGTGCCTAGTACCTTAATCCAAGAAATGGGTAACCAACCCCGTTTGGCGGATTCTTGGTGGCAGCAGATGAGAGAGGGGGGGAAGAGTGCTTTTCTCACTAGAGCACTTCTTCCTGTTCCAGGCGACAGCGGACGAATTCCCTAGACGGAGTCAACGGTGGCGTCTATAGTTCCAGTTAGGTTGAACTTAGTGAATACCTTGCGCGAGCTGCTTCGACGTATTCGGATCACAGGTCGGTAAGGAATTTCCAATGTTGGTCAGGACATTGGAATAGAGATGGTGGCGGAGGAGCCCTTAATGGGCCAACGGCAGCGCTCATACTTCCGCAGTGGACTACTGGCACCGGTGTACCCGGCCCCTCGTCCTAGGGGAATAATTAAGGAACTGGCCCTCCAGGTTGGGGGTTGTGCCGTCGGGGTAACTTCCCTACCACGTAAAAAACGCATGGTTCTGAAACAACCAAAAGCCTCGGATAAGGATGACCCAACTAATGACGACCCCAGCAAACGAAATAAGGACAACGACCTTCGGATCTGTACGTGGAATGTTCTGTCCCTTTACAGACCACGTGCAGCCGAACAACTAGCAGAGGCCCTAGACTGCTATAAAGCAGATATTACCGCCATCCAGGAAGTGCGATGGGATGGGCCAGGCAAAAAGAGGATGAAAAACTGTGACATCTACTACGGTGATTGCTACAGAGGCAACAGGCAACGCTTATTCGGATGCGGATTTGTCATACGCGGCAGACTTAGGCAAGAAGTCTTAAGCTTCCGACACGTGAGCGAGCGTATTATGACGATCCGGATCAAGGCTAAATTCGCTAACATAAGCCTAATATGTGTTCATGCCCCCACAGAAGAAAAGGACCCTGCCTCCAAAGAGTGTTTCTACGAGCTCCTCGACAAAACATACGAGCAATGTCCTAAATACGACGTTAAGATCGTATTGGGCGATTTTAACGCCAAAATAGGAAAGGAGGACGTCTTTGGTAGAGCAGTCGGTAAGCATAGCCTACACGACACCACGTCTGATAACGGACTAAGGCTAATTGATTTCGCTGTGGAGCGAAATGTCACCATAGCAAGCACATGGTTTCCTCATCTCGATATTCATAAGCAGACATGGCGGTCCAATGATCATGTCACGATCAACCAAATTGATCATATTGCGATCGACGCAAGGCATGCCTCCAGTATTCTGGATGTCCGGACCTTCCGAGCGGCCAACATAGACTCGGATCATTACCTTGTTGTAGCCAAGGTACGAATGCGGATATCCCAATCTGAGCAACAAAGAAGAATTACTGTTAGAAAATTTAACGTCGAAAAGCTACAATCGCAAGAGACCGCCAGACTCTTCGCTGAACGCGTATCCCGAAATCTCTCAATCACCCCTATACCGCCAGCATCAAGTGCCGAAGACCAGTGGCAACGCTGCCAACATGCCATCAGAAACGCCGCGACTGATGTGCTGGGTCTCGCTCGCCCACCACCGCGAAACCCCTGGTTTGACGAAGAATGCCGGCGAGTGCATGCAGCAAAACAAGAGGCATACAAAGCGGCGCTGCAAAGGAAGACGAGAGCTGCTCGTGAGCTCTACGAGCAAAAGAGACGGGAAGAACATCGGCTTCTCCAAAAGAAGAAGAAAGAGCATGAGAAGCGCGCGTTTGAGAATATCGAGAGTCTATACTCCAGGAACAATGTACGGAAGTTTTACCAAAAGGTAAAAAGAACGTGTCAGAGAAGTAATACCCGTACAGAAACCTGTAGAGATGAGAATGGAAACCTCGTAGTAGAATCACAGTCGGTGCTGAGAATATGGAAAAACTACTTCTGCAGACTGTATAACGGCGACGAAGACCAACATCCCGCTGTCAGGCAGAATGAACCATTCAACATGGACGATGATAGTCAAAATTTCCGTCCACCTGACCAAAACGAAGTGAGGATAGCAATATCCAAGCTAAAATCGAACAGGGCTGCTGGACCTGACGGTTTACCGGCCGAACTTTTCAAGGCAGCTGGGGATGAATTGGTAGAGTGCATACACCAACTCATTTCTAATATTTGGTCAGAGGAGTGTATGCCTGATGAATGGAATCTCAGCATCGTTTGCCCGATCCACAAGAAAGGAGACCCCCTCAACTGCGCCAATTATAGAGGCATCAGTCTCCTCAACATCGCGTACAAGATCTTTTCTGCGATATTGTGTGAACGCCTGAAACCTTTTATCAACAGCCTGATTGGACCCTATCAGTGCGGTTTCAGGCCAGGAAAGTCCACCATCGATCAAATCTTCACACTTCGGCAGATCCTGGAGAAAACCCAAGAATTCCAAATCGATACTCACCACCTCTTTATCGATTTCAAGGCCGCCTATGACAGCATCTATAGAGAAGAGCTTTATAGAGCCATGTCTAGTTTTGACATCCCTGCCAAACTTGTCCGCCTGTGCAGGCTGACGATGGAGAACGCTCGCTGCTCCATCAAGGTCGGTAATGACCTCACCGAGACCTTTGATGTCAAAAAAGGCTTTAGACAAGGTGACGCGCTGTCATGTGACTTCTTCAATATTGTACTTGAACGGATTGTGCGGAACTCACAAGCCAACACCGGAGGCACAATCTATTACAAGTCTGTACAGCTGCTTGCATACGCCGACGATATAGACATTATCGGAAGATCTCAGCGGGCTGTCACCGGTGCTTTTGCAAGCATTGAGGCGGAAGCGGCCAAAATGGGTTTGGCGATAAACGAGGGCAAAACCAAGTATATGCTGTCAACTAGAAGGGAAAACCAACATCGACGAATTGGACAAAACGTCACCGTGGGCAGCTATAACTTCGAGGTAGTAAGGGACTTTGTCTACCTTGGCTCTGCTATAAATTCTACTAACAAAATCAGTGCAGAAATCAATCGAAGAATAACTCTTGCCAATCGCTGTTTTTTTGGGCTTATAAGGCAATTTAACAGTAAAGCCCTATCTCGAACAACTAAGGAGACTCTATATAAGACCTTGATCATCCCAGTCCTGCTTTACGGCGCTGAAACATGGACTTTATTAAAAGAGGATGAAGATATCCTTGGTCGCTTCGAGAGAAAAATTCTTCGTAAGATTTTCGGTCCCGTTTGCGTTGACGGGTTTTGGAGGAGAAGATTCAATCACGAACTATACGAGCTGTACAGCGACATCGACCTAGTCAAAAAACTGCGTATTGGACGTCTGAGATGGCTAGGACATGTAGAGCGAATGGACACCAACGCTCCGGCCCGCAGAGTCTTCGAATCTAACCCCGAGGGACGACGCAGTAGAGGGAATTATCGCCGTAGGTGGCGCGCACAAGTTCAAGGGGACCTCGACCAACTTGGAGTGCGCAACTGGAGGCAATTAGCTAAAGACCGAGCTAAATGGAGAGGCTTGTTGGTTGAGGCCCAGGTTCACCCCGAACTGTAGCGCCACCTAAGTAAGTAAGTAACTATGGGCTCTCCATCATGCCAAAGCTTTGCTGCTCCTCTCAACTTTGAACACGCAGAAAACAACAGTAACTGACAGGACAAGTTGTAAGCTTGCTGTTGTTGTCATTGGGCCATCGCACACTGGAGGAATTACCCCGGGGATAAACCGCATTTATGGGAGAGATAGGTGAAGTGTACAGTAAGAAATGAAATGAAATGGAATGGAGCGAAACAGATCAAATTTTTCAACCAGCTATGAGGTGGTTTAACATCCGGGTAAACCAATACACACATAAGTTCTCAATTTCGAGATGCAGAAAAAATCAGTATGTCATACCACTACAACGAAAATCGGTTCTTGTATACACAATTTTCCCCCGGCATTATTCATCCAGTGTGCGATTGAAGTAAAAGATACCCCGGGGTAACATTCAGCCAGTGTGCGATGGCCCATTAGTGTCGTTAATTACAAACACAGGGATGCTATGTATTACACTTGTAAGACCGAAAACTTAATTCCTTTAACTTAATAGCTTCTTTACAGCTCGAGTCATACCACGCTTATTTGGAAGCGATAATACATTTACCGTGTATTTATTAGGATGAGAACTAAGGAACAAGTCCAGAGTGTTGGTGGTATGACCAGTTATGTTCGGAACACGTGTTGGCTCATTCACAAGCTAGGTTAGGTTATTTACCTCAGAGAAAATCTCAACATACCTTCCTTCGGGTGTTGTCTGTCCAGAGTGGCGAAGCCAATTAAGATTGTGGACATTGAATTCCGAAGGATCGGAATTCTGACCCACTTTTGTTTCGCAAAGAGCCAAAACAGCTGATCTATATTTAGGAGTGTGGACGTATACAGAAAAAAAATTCGATCTGAGCCCACGAATATTGCTCAGATCTACTCTGAAATTCCTTACCATTATAAAGGACAGACATAAAAAAAATACAACTACGACGTTAACTAAGCAGGGTGTGAAGTGTAAATCCAACGTTAGTTTTCCAAAACAAATTATCGTAGGTGTTATGCCCATGCGACAATTTGTTTTGGCCCACCAAGAGAAACCTGCACACACAACCCGCTATCCACCAGACGGTGCTTTACTCGGTCATTGTGGGTACACGCATGAAAAGAAGATCATACGACAAAGAGCGAGATGGATGCCCACACTATGCAAGTTTTTTTTTCCTAGTTTTTTTTATGCACTGCCTGCACTGATTTTTTTTTTAACCTCGCGGTGGTTAATTATTTGTTTAATTATTTGTTTGTTGGTTTTTGGTATATCTTTTTTTATTAGTTTAGGGGGGGGGGGGGGGGGGGGGGGGGGGGCTTGTCAAAATAACTATGTATTATATGTGTATTTCGGCGAGTTGGAAACTTCTTATTTTTTTTTCATTTCTCTTTTGTGGGGGTATCAAGGGGTAACTGTGACTACGCTGAGTGCGAGCAAGTACGTGTGCTCGCGTCGGAGAGCAATAGGTGACAATCCGATTGCTCTCCGACTATGATTTTAGTTTATTATTTGCTTAACACGAAATTAAATGTAACGTACACGAAGAAGATGATCTTAAAATTGACTAAGCCTACTTAACTAAAATTGGAAAAGCGAAAATTAAGTAAATGTAAGAACGATGAACATAAGAATAATGAACATGAATTCAAGCGTACCCAACTAAAATTGGAAATGCGAAAATTGAGTAAATGCAAGAATAATGAACATCAATTTAAGCTTACTACGCTAAAATTAGAAATGTGAAAATTGATAAAATGCAAGAATTAATAAAGCGTACCGGAGGTATCGAATGTAAATTTATTTAATAGGGCCCTTGAAGGCTTCCCATGCACTGACGTCCGGTGTTGAGTTACACTCCCGGTTATTGGCATTTGGGAATGTAGCTCGCGATCCCGTTCCATTGCCAAACTCTCGGATTTCGTTTCAACATTCTCGAATTTTCCTTCGACGGCTGTTTCAAATGTCTCAATTCTGGCATGTAGGTTTTCGAATTGTTTTTCAATTGTACCGAATTTAACGTCTGGAAAATCGTTTTGCTCAACCAATAAATTCTCTAACATCTCGAACGTTTTGTTTTGCACAACCAACTTGGAATCTAGAGAATTCACAAACTTTTTATTCTGAGTTTGACGTCCAGAGAATTTCCTAGCTCCTCGAATTTTTCATTTTGCTCGTCGAGCTTAGCACCTAGAGAATTGTCAAACTTTTTATTCGGCACGAGTACGATAACTTTTTGGGCCAAAAATTGATAACGGTTTTTTGTAGTATGAGCAATTTTAGAAAAAAAATACTTAAAAAGAAAAAAGAAATCATTAAGAAACAACGACAACACTTGCAATGAAATACTGTACCGGTTTTGAAAGCCAGAAACCTGTTCTTTAATCCTAAGTTTAAACTAATTTATTTATGTCGATAGTTTTTGAAAAATTCGCATTCAAACTCAAAATTTTGTTTAAAAAAATGAAAAATGAAAAAAGTTTAGACCAATTTTTTTCAAAATTGTGAAATGAAGTGCTGAATTGGCTTTATGTGGTCAATGCTCATATCAATTCTGAATCGAAAACAAAAAACCAAATGGTTTTATGTCTTCTAGTTTTTGAGAAAACTGAAAATTACTATTTTTGTTTTGTTTTTTGGTATTTACGTAGTCTTCCTTTGAGGTAAGTGGATGAATAATATATTAAACGTCTGACAGGCGCCCATATCAACAGTTTTCTTAATTAACAGTACCCGGGTGGACCCGGATCTTCGATCAACGGTTGTCCATCGAACGGCTTGAACGTTTCCTCTAAGTGATCGGCAAATAATTCTGCTTTCTCTTTGTCTTCTTTATTTCATTCGCCGTTAGCTTTCCTAATTGGCGGCGAGTGCATTACAGGTTTCTTTATGTACTTCAAGGCTTTCCATAGAGAGTAGTTTGAATACTTATCAGCGGTCAGACCCTCGAGGTAAGTAGAAGTCTCGTGATTTTTTAGGTCCTGCAGCACATTTTTTAGCTTGTTACAAAGGTGGTTCAGATAAGTTTTATCCGGTGGCGCGCGGGATTGTTGCCATCTCTTGCGCGCTCTCCTCTTTTCTCGTATGAGGTCTTGGATTTCAGGCTGGTATTTGACTTTATTGTTCCGTGCTTCTGTCTTCCGCAAAGGAGTGTTTTTCCACGCGGAGCTCTGAATGGCTTCGACGAGTTTGTCGATTTCTTCTTCTATTTCGAACGGTGTCTTTAGCGGTACATTTAAAGCAACATTTTCCTTGCAGTCTCTTCTGAAAGCGTCCCAGTTACTTTTGTTACTAGTTAACCTAGGCGGTCCTTCTTTATTTACTAGACTTCCACCTATTTTCAGAGTGACTGCTGAGTGATCTGAGCATAGATCATAGCATTCTTCGACTTCCGTCAAATTTTTAGTTAACCGTTTTGCGATAAAGAAGTCGACGAGGTCAGGGATTTTATTTTTGTCAGTTGGCCAATAAGTTAGCTTTCCTGTCGAAAAAAAGTTCACCCCACGTTTCATGCTGACTTTGTACAATACTCTGCCTTTTGTCGAATTGCATCTTGATCCCCAGAAGGTGTGTTTCGCGTTAAAGTCACCACCTAAGACAAAATTAGGTCCGAGCGAGTCAAAGAGACGAACGAGGTCATTTTCTACTAGCTTATATCCTGGAGGGAAGTAACTAGATCCGATGTTGAAGTTTAAGTGGTTTATTTTTACGGAGACTGAGCTTATTTGCATAGAATCAAATTCTATTTCTATGTTTTCGGAGTGCTTAATACAGTCTTTGATTTAAAGAGAGGACCCGCCTCTCGCATTTTCCGAAGGGTGATTCGCATGGTAATCGGTGTAACCTTTTATTTTGGGTCTAAGTCCCTTTTTTAAGTGCGTTTCCGATACCAAACATACATCAATGTTATTTTTCCGTAGAAACACTTCTAATTCGTCGATTTTTTTCAGAAGGCCGTTTGCGTTCCACGTTAGTATCTTAAGTAGCTGTTTCATATTCATGTTTTTTTGATTGTCTTGTGAGGTTTGAACTCAAGCTTGCTCAATTTGTCAAGTATAATTTTATTAACCTTAGTTTGCTCCTCAAAGTTTTCCAATATAATGGTAAATATTGGGCTGACCAGATCTGTTGTAGCTGATCTTGATTTGTTTTCGTTTGACGCGACTTGCGCGTACGATCTCGCGTCAACCTGTGGCGGTTTTTCCGCTGCACTTGGACCAGCGACGTTCTCTTGCGCAATTTTTTTATTTTCCTTTATCGGTCTCGTCGTTTTAACTGGCTTAGCGGTCTTAGGCTTATCTTAACCTTGGGTTCGGGTGTATCGGTTTCTTGAGAGTATCGCGCCTTTTTTGAAGCTCCTTTGCTACTTCACAACCTCGATAGTTTGCTGGGTGCTTGCCTTTGCAGTTTATGCAGGTCGCCGGAGCCTGCTTATTTAAGTCACACTTTTCTGATAAGTGGTCCCCGGCATATTTTACACATTTCGGTTCTTTTTGGCAATACGACTGGGTGTGATTGAAACCTTGACAGCGTTTGCATTGAGGTATCGATCGTGTATTCGTACGCATAGGCTCGATTTTAACTACGATATTCAAAATACTTTTTACGTTATAAATATCGTCTATATTTTCGCTTCCATCGAAAGTTAGCATAAAGAGCGGAAGTCCATGCTTGACCAAGATTTCATTGCCTTGTTCCGTTTTCTGCTTTATCTTCTTTAAGATATTAATTTCGTCGATAATTTTCAAGCCTTTTCCTTTAAGGTCATCTATAATGTCATCTTTAGTGCATGAGGGGTGGAGACCCCTTGCTATAACACGGAGTGGTCTTTCTGATTTATTTTCGTAGGTGAACCACTGGATCTTTTCCGCGTTTAGTTTTTTCGATATTGCTCGGTAGCCGTCAGAGTCAACTACATTAATTTTCCAATCATTGTTTCGGAATGACGTTACTTTAAATTCCGATGTCACAGTTCGCTTGAGAAGGCAATGCAATTTATTGTAGTCCGTAATGCCGACGACGTTTATTGCAGGCGGGGGACGTAATTTGTCGTGAGTTTGTTTCTGTTTCAAGTCTTTTTCTTTGTCTTGTTTTCGTGGCTAGATTTCAGGTGAAGAACCGGCTCTTCGTTTTTTGCTGGGTCTTTTCTTTGAGACCCCATTTGTTTCGCGTGCTAGCTCGTCTTCATGCGTGTGATATTTGGGACTAGCTACACGGGGTGGGGCAACTTCGCGTTCTCTTTGCAAAAGAAAATTCTTAAGACCTCTCTCTTAAGCTCTTGGTAGAGTAGATCTATTTTATTTAGCTTAATACGGAGTTCATTGTTTTCTTCCTCAAAGCTATTACATTTCACTGAGTCCCGTTTCTCTTGCGGGATTTAAACTCTCTTTCCGCATGCGGCAACATTTTGAGTTTGCATGCGAATTTTTCAAAAACTATTGACATAAATAATTTAATTTAAATTTAGGATTAAAGAACAGGTCTCTGGCTTCATTGTAAGTGTTGCCGTTGTTTTTTTAAAATATTTTTTCATTTTAAGTATTTTTTTTCTAAAATTGCTCCTACCTCCTAAACAGGGCGAGATAGACCCCCCCTCACATAGCAAAAAATGCTTGCTTTTCACCCCTCTACAAAAAACCGTTATCAAATTTTTGCACCAAAGTTATCGTACTCTCCTCTTTTATTCTGTTCGTCGAGCTTGGCATCGAGAGAATTCTTTTGTTCATCCAACTTTTTATTTTGCTCATCCAAAAGATCTGGCTTCTTGAATTTTTCGTAAAGCAATTTCCTTAGAGGCGACATGTCACTCGTCGTACTTACTTGTTTTTTTTTTTGACTTCAAACAAGGTCATATCAGGATCTGCACCCTCGTCCGTCATTATTTTCTGCAACTTAATAATCAATTCTCTTTTCGTTCCAACCGTTGGCTCATTACTTCCTTTAGTTGCACCAATGACAAATCTTCCAGCAATTTGCGAATCATTGTTTTCTTTTTTCAATTACACAATACTAAAAAATATAGAAAATCTGTTTTATTCCACTTTTCTGACACCAATGTAATACTCATGCTGGGTTTCGTATAAATAAAACCGTCTTTTGTGTATTTCAACTGTTTATTTATCAACAATTATCAGCTTCACTTTAACACAACATTCAAATTACTTCATTCTTTATTTATTTCGAATTAAACCGTCTCTACAAATTTACTTTCAATCATATCGTTTATTTCCACCACCGTTTGAATATCTCTTTTAATCACTGTATTCACCTTATCATCAACTGTGTCAACTGTGGTTGTGGTCGGTGTATTTATACCAAATACAAGAAGTTGTAGAACATGCTACATGGCATTGGGGATGAATTGATGTAAACCGATGTACACGCTTTTGCAAATACGAGTAGGTCGCGTTGTTAGAATTAGTCTGGTATACAAACCTTGCAGTGCGATGGTACTTTTTGTGGATGCTACAGCACGTAATTGGTCGCTTGACAACGGTCTCATTTTGAATCCATCTATGTCCCTGGTTATACCGATCTCACCCCGCTCTTTTATTCACAGTACTTTGCCTCATATCTGTTTGGCAGATACCAAACTTAATGTGGTTGATTCTGTGAGTATTCCTGGTTTTATTCTTAACTAAAATCCAACCTGTTCTAATCATGTAAATAATGTTGTTGGTCTTACTTATGGATATCTTCTTAAATTGTGGATTACTGCACCTTTCACATCTGTCGTAACCCGTCTTAAGCTAATTAAAACCCTGATTATTATAGGATACGCCGAGGTGGTCTACTGCAAGCTTAACTCAGTTTCTCAGCATAAGTTGCAAGCAGCATTTAATGATACAGTTGGATATATTTTTGGATTACCTAGATACTCTCATATATAATATCTGAATATACGAGTAGTAAAATAGTTTTGGGTTGCTCCATCCATGTGCCAAATACGCGAGGTGTTGTTTATTTCTGTTCAACATTCTTCGTATAAGATCACCGCCCTATTTATTCAATAGATTGCAATTTCCCCGATCCAGCAGGACACTTGGACTTATTTCATGGGAGTATACAATACATAACTTAATTCCTTACCCCTTTTCGTTGTTCACGCTACTAGATTATGGAATGTATAGTTTGAGTTTTACTCATTTTCATTCCTAAGAGGTAGAAGCAACAACAACTACAGCTAAAAAAACCTCTAATTCGAGAGAACGAAAGAAAAAGTGGAGAAGCAAAAAGAAAACAGGCTGTATATCCGTACTTACATGTTTTTCATAGCAAAGCTGCGGAACGACTGAAGAATCAGAATCAAGTTGTGTGATGAGTATACAGAATTTGAGAAAAGGGTCCAAAGGGAATAAATTCTAGCTTCTCAAATTTACTTGCTTGAACGATGCATACTAATTGAAGGGAATTTTTGGTTTTTAAATAAAAACATGTATTGTATTTGTTGTATTTATCCTATTTTGGAAAATTAAAGAAACAGTTTTATTTGGGCTAAACGAAATATAACAGTACATACTTAATCAACTACTACAATAAATAAATAAATTAATTCCTAGTAAAACATACCACTTTATAAAAACCAAAAGAAGTTTTACCAAACTAGAAAAAGAATATCATATAGAGTAAAGTGGATAAAATCATTACTTATTTAGATGGCGCTACAGTCCGGGGTGGACCCGGGCCTCAACCAACAAACCTCTCCAGCCAGCACGGTTACGAGCCAGCTGCCTCCAGTTGCGTACACCAAGTTGGTTGAGGTCCCCCTCCACTTGATTGCGCCACCTACCGCGCGCTCGTCCTCTACTGCGCCGTCCGTCCAAGGTGGTTTCGAAGACTTTCGAAGCCATCTTAGTCGCTGTATGTGAACTCTTCTGGCTAAGTCGATGTCCTTGTACAGGCCATATAGTTCGGCATTGTACCTTCTCCTCCGCTCACCGTCTATGCAGACGGGACCAAAGATCGCTCGAAGAACTTTTCTCTCGAAATAACCAAGGGCATCCTCATCCGGTTTTCTCAAAGCCCATGCCTCTGTGCCATACAGCAGGACTGGGATGATTAATGTCTTATAGAGAGTTACCTTAGCAGTTCGAGATAGGGCTTTGCTACTCAATTGCCGTTTAAGCCCATAGAAACAACAATTGGCAAGAGTAATTCTCCGTATGATTTCCCTACTGATGTCATTTGCGGAGCTGACCACAGAGCCTAGGTAGACAAAATCCTTTACTACCTCAAAATTATATCTGTCTATTGTGGCGTTCTGTCCAAGACGCCGATGTTGGGTGTCCTTTTTTGTAGACAGCATATATTTTGTTTTGATTTCATTGACCGCTAGACCTATCTTTGCTGCCTCGGTCTCAATACTCGTAAATGCCCCATTGACGGCCCGCTGAGTTCTTCCGATTATGTCAATGTCAGCGGCATAAGCGAGTGGTTGTACAGACCTCAAGAAGATTGTACCTCCGGGGTTGGCTTGTGGGTTTCGTACAATTCTCTCAAGTACTATGTTAAAGAGATCGCATGATAGCGCGTCGCCTTGTCTAAGACCTTTTCTGACATCGAACGGTTCGGTGATGTTCTTACCGACTTTGATGGAGCAGCGAGAGTTCTCCATCTTCATTCTGCACAAACGGACGAGCTTGGCAGGGATGCCAAGACTAGACATGGCTCTGTATAACTCGTCTCTATACACGCTATCATAGGCAACTTTGAAATCGATGAAAAGGTGGTGCGTATCGATTTTATATTCATGGGTTTTTTCCAAGATCTGCCGTAGTGTGAATATTTGGTCAATGGTGGACTTTCCAGGCCTGAAACCGCACTGATAAGGACGTATCAGATTGTGGACGATCGGTTTTAGGCGTTCACATAGTACGGCAGACAGGATCTTATATGCGATATTTAAGAGACTTATACCTCTGTAGTTGGCGCAGCTCAGAGGGTCTCCCTTTTTCAGGATCGGGCAAACGATGCTGAGGTTCCATTCATCGGGCATACTTTCGTCCGACCAGGTTTTACGGATGAGCTGGTGCATGCTCCTTACCAACTCATCTCCTCCTACCTTGAAAACCTACCTTGAGTTTAGATATCGCTATCCTCACTTCATTCTGATCGGGTTGACGGGAATCTTGACTGTCATCATCACTTTTGAATGGCTCATTCTGCCTGACAGCGGAGTATTGGTCATCATCGCCGTTTAACAGTCTGCGGAAGTGTTCCTTCCATATCCTCAGCACCGACTGCGATTCCACTACTATATTGCCATTTTCGTCCCTGCAGGCTTCTGTCCTGCCTTTGAAACCCTGGCATGTTCTTTTTACCTTTTGGTAACATTTTCGAACATTATTCCTGCAATGAAGTCTCTCAATCTCCTCGATCGAGCGCTTCTCATGTTCCTTTTTCTTCTTTCTGAGAAGTCGATGTTCCTCTTTTCTCCTGCGCACGTAGGGCTTGTAAGCAGCTCTAGTCCTTCTATGCATCGCCGCTTTGTACGCCTCTTGTTTAGCTGCATGTGCTTGCCGGCATTCCTCATCAAACCAGGGGTTTCGTTGTGGTGACCAAAAAAAACCCAGTACATCAGAGGCGGCATCTCTGATGGCTTGTTGGCAACGCTGACACTGGTCTTCTGCATTTGCTGCCGGCGACATAGGACTTAGATTAAGATTAGAAGAAACTCGATCGGTAAAGGTTCTGGCGGCCTCTTGTGATTGTAGCTTTTCGACGTCAAATTTCCTCACAGTATTTCGTTGATTTCGCTCCTTTGTGGATATCCGCATCCGTACCTTGGCTACAACTAGGTAGTGATCCTAGTCCACGTTGGCTCCTCGGAAAGTCCGGACACGCAGAATACTGGAAGAGTGCCTTGCGTCGATCACAATGTGATCGATTTGGTTGACGATTTTTCGATCAAATGAGAGTCATGTTCCTTTGTGAACGTACTTTGTGCGTACTAGCTACGACAAAGTTTCGCCCCGCCGCAAAGTCGATTAGCCTGAGTCCGTTGCCGGATGTGATGTCGTGCAGGCTGTGCTTTCCGACCACGCTACTAAAGACTTCCTCTCTTCCTAGCTTTGCGTTAAAGTCGCCTAGGATAGTTTCAACGTCGTGGCTAGGGCCATCCCCTTTATTATTTTGGGAAATTTCTCTCTGCGCACGTTGCGGTATTTCAAGTGATTTGGTTCAACCTATACTGCCTGCTGACATTAGGGGTGTTCTAATTACAATATTACAAGTATTAAAACCGTTTTGCATTGCAGCAATAAACACAGCACTATTGATTTTCGCTTTTCTCTTTTCTTCCTTTTTGTTAAATATTTTATTTTGTTAAGTCAGTTATTCTCCAACATTTATAATTTGCTAAAGTGTATAAATCTATGTACTAAAAGTGACCCAGTCTTATTCTACTCATAAATTATTGATTATTATTGAATTGAACTAACACTTTTACGCTGAAAGTGCTAAGAGCAAACAGAGTACCCCGTAATATTATAGAGCGCGCTAAACGTTTTTTTTTTTGTCGGGATGGTAAACGCTCGACTGGAGCATTCAGACGCAACTGGTCCATTGTACTACCAAGGTTGGTGGCATTTAACTGTTAACAGCATTACTTAGTTTAGCACATAGCACAAGCTAGACTACTAGTACGTACAAAATTTAAACCATGATCTAAACCTATTTACAGCAGTGATAGCAGTGTGAGTATAGCGAAGCCTTACATACTTAGGTGGTCCTACAGTTTGGGATGAACCTGGGCAATCATTTCCATGTAGATCGATCTTTAGCTAATTGCTTCCAAGTTGCGCACTCCAAGTTGGTCGAAGTCTCCTTGAACTTGTGCGCACCACCTACGGCGCGGACGTCCTCTAGTGTGTCGCCCTTCCGGAATTTTTCCCTCGAGGCGACCTAGGATATTTTTATCCGCTTTCAATAAAGTGCATGCCTCAGCGCCGTAAAGCAAGACTGGAACGATCAGGGTCTTATACAGAGTCTCGTTAGTTGTTCAAAAAAGGGCTTTACTGTTGAATTGGCTTATTACCCAAAAAAAAAAAAAACGGCGACTTGCAAGAGTTATTCTTTGCTTGATTTCTGTGCCGATATCACTGACAGAGTTAATTGCAGAGCCGAGGTAGAGAAATTCCCTTACTACCTCGAACATATAGCTACCCACTGTGACGTTCTATTCAATTCGTCGGTGTTGGCTTTCCCTTCTTGTTGACAGCATATACTTGGTTTTGCCCTCGTTTATCGCCAAACCTATTTTGGCCGCTTCCGCTTCAATGCTTGCAAACGCATCGGTGACAGCTCGCTGCGTTCTACCAATAATATTGTTTTCGTCGGCGTATACAAGCAGTTGTACGAACTGGTCCTGGCCTGAAATTGCACTGATATGGGCCAATCAGGCTGTTGATAAAAGGTTTCAGGCGTTCACACAACATCGCATGCGATGTTGAAGAGACTGATGTCTCTATAAATTCCTTTCTTGTGGATCGGGCAAACGATGCTGAGATTCCATTGATCAGGCATATATTCGTTTGACCAAATCTTAGAGATGAGTTGTTGTATGCTCTTTATCAATACCAGCTGCTTTCAAAAGTTCGGCCGGTAAGGCGTCTGGTCTAGCAGCCTTGTTAGTTTTCAGTTTGGATATTGCTATCCTTATTTCGCTTTGGTCAGGTGGACGGAAATTTTGGCTATCATCATCTATGTTGAATGGTTCATTCTGCCCGACAGCGAGATGTTGGTCTTCGTCGCCGTTAAACAGTCTGCAGAAGTAGTTTTTCCATATTCTCAACACCGACTGTAATTCTACAACGAAGTTTCCATTTTCATCTCTACAGGTACGGGTGTACGGGCTTTGCTTCTCTGACACGTTCTTTTGGTATTTGGTAAAACTTCCGTACGTTTTTCCTGCAGTATAGTGCTTTTGGAGAAGCCTATGTCTTCCCACCTCTTTTCCTCGTATAGCTCACGAGCAGCTCTCGTCTTCCTTTGCAGCGCCGCTATAGTTTTCGACACTTGATGTTGACGACATAGGGGTGTGTGAGAGATTTAAGGATACGCGTTCAGCGAAGACTCTGGCGGTCGCTTGCGATTGTAGCTTTTCGACGTTAAATATTTTCACATATTTCCTCTTTGTTGCTCAGTTTAGGATATCAGCAT
The DNA here is from genome assembly GCA_945910035.1 of Brachypalpus laphriformis. Taxonomy (NCBI): domain Eukaryota; kingdom Metazoa; phylum Arthropoda; class Insecta; order Diptera; family Syrphidae; genus Brachypalpus; species Brachypalpus laphriformis. The sequence continues at coordinate 103,883,668 of OX246754.1, read as the reverse complement.
TCGTACTTTGGCTACAACAATGTATTGATCCGAGTCTATGTTGGCGGCTCCCAAGGTCCCGGACGTCCAGAATACTGGAGGCACGTCTCCTTTTTTTTTTCTTTCTTTATGTCCTGTATCCCCTTGTGGGTCCTAGGGCCTCTACTGTACGGTTGCTGGCAATGTGTCTGAGTTCTCCCCAACTTTTCCCTAACTGCTATGCTTCCTTCTGTTCTGCGCCATGTTCTCCTCGGACCGCCAGGTCTTCTGCCATCCTGAGTTAGAGGGTTCCATTGCATAGCATGGTTCGCTATGGAGCTGTCACCCTTTCGGAACGTGTGACCAATCCACTGCCACTTCCGCCGTTGGGTAGTTGTACCTATTGGTTCCTGACCCGTTCTCTCGTAAAGGTGTTCGTTAGAGATACGATTGGGCCAGAAAATCCTTAAGATATTGCGCAGACATCACATCTATTAACGAACGTTTGCAGCTTTCTGGTGATAGTAGTGGTCACTCTCCACGTGCTGCAACCATATAGCAGCACGGATTCAACGTTGGAGCGGAACAGTCTTATTTTGGTGCTCAAGCTGGTTGCATTGCTTCACCATATTTTGGACAACATCCCGAACGCGGACTTTGCTTTGGCGATCCTGTTGGGTATATCCAGTTCGGTTCCACCATCGGTCGAGACAATACTCCCAAGATACTGGAAATCCTCTACTCTCTCTACCGGTTGTCCAGCAATGCATATTTGAGCCGATGAGTTAGTTCCAAGGCTGATGATTTTAGTTTTTGTCGTATTAATTTTCAGCCCGACGACACCAGCCTCCCTCTCCACATCTGCTGTCATTTGGTGGAGGTCCATAATTCTGTGGGAGAGTAAGCCTACATCGTCTGCGTAGTCAAGATGTTTCAGTTGAGATGTAAGAGTCCATCGAATTCCTCCGTTTCCCGTCGACAAAGCTGCATGAAGCACATCGCCAATCACCAATAGGAATAATATTGGTGAAAGGATAGAGCCTTGTCTTACCCCACTTTGGATCTCAAATTCCTCCGACAACCTTCCCCTGTGCAAAACGTGACATTTGGAGCCTTCATATGTAGCTTTGATAATAGCAATTAGCTTATCGGGAATGCCTCTCCTGCGTAAGGCACGCCAAATAAACTCCCTGTTGACACTATCGAACGCCTTCTCAAAATCGATGAACAGCAGGTGCAGTGGCGATCGATATTCAACACACTGTTCGATGATAATCCGCAGGGTGTTGACGTGGTCGGCACAGGAGGATCCAGAGCGGAAACCTGCTTGTTCGGCATCGAGTGTGTCTTCGAGATGTTGTTTGATTCACTCAAGGATGATTTTAGCTATTATCTTAGCTACAGCAGGCAGCACGCAGATACCCCTCCAGTTTCCGCACTACATTAAATTTCTTTTCTTAGGAACCTTGACGATCATTCCGTTTTTCCACTCGTTTGGAAAACTCTCAGCTGCCCAAGCTCTATCTATAAGTGGAAGCAGAAGCTCAGCCGATGTTGTTGGCGTTGCTCGTAAGAGCTCTGCTGGAATACCGTCAAGTCCTACCGCCTTGTTGGTTTTGAGTGCCTTGATGGCGGTAATGATCTCATCTTTACTGGGAGTCGTGGTGCGTATTCGGGAACTGCTCACCTCGGGCATCTCAGTCTTATTTAGGATCATATCGCTAGCGAATACATGGTTCAAAACCATAGCAAAATGCTCTTTCCATCTCTTGAGCTGATCCTCATCCGAAATGAGCAAGGAGCCGTCTAGGCTTTTCACTTGGTGTTGGCTGGAGCTGCGACCACCTGTCAGCTCTTTCGTGATTCTGTAGACAGTCCTGCTTTCGCACCTCCGTGCAGCTTCTTCTGCAACTGTAGCCAGCGCGTTGATGTAGTTGCGCTTGTCACGTCGTACGCTACGCTGAACTTCTCTCATCTTCATGCGATATAGGGACTCTAGCTCGCTTCTCCCTGCTGCTGGGGTAGCTGCAACGCGAGCTTTTAGTTGTTTTCGTTCATCAATCCGTCTCCAGGTATCCTCGGAAAGCCACTCCCTATGTCTTCCCTGCGATCGACCGACAATTCTTTCAGCACCAGATGTACAAGACTTCACAGCACACCAATGGTCTTGGATGGTTGCGGGCATTGAGCTGCTGATTGCTTCCACACCTTGCGAAAAGTGCTCCCTTAATTGTTGGCGCACTGAGGGATCACTAAGTCTATCGATGTTGAACCTGGGCATTCTTGTGTTGTCGTGGGATCTTCGAACTGCAGCAGTGCGTAGTTGGAGAGTAGCTATCATAAGATGGTGATCACGTACTATCCCCACATCTGCCCCTCGTCTGTTTCGGACGTCCAGGAGACTGCTTCTAAAGCGGCGGCTGATAGCAAAATGGTCAATTTGTATGGAGGTTGCTTGCCTGTCATTGGAAACCCAGCTGACTTTGTGGCAGGTCTTGTGCTCAAACATGGTGCCACCTATCACAAGGCGGTTGGCATTGCAGAAATCCACAAACCTTTCGCCGTTGTCATTGCGGTTGCCTAGTCCATGCTTCCCGATTACATGCTATCCTTCGTTGTCGCTGCCTACCTTGGCATTCAAATCCCCCATCACTAGGCACGTCTTGCACCGATTGCAATATGATCAATTTCGGTGATCGGTTCTTGATCCTTGGTTGAGGAAAAAATGTATTTGGTATAGTGACTTCCGTGCTCATGCACATATCAGACTTATGTTAGCGAATTTGTCCTTGATCCGTATAGCCATAGTACGCTCGCTCACGTATCGGAAGCCCAAGACTGCTTGTCTAATTCTGCCGCGTATAGCAAATCCGCATCCAAATGAGCGCTGCTTGTTGTCTCTGTAGCAATCACCGTAGTAGATGATACAGTTTTTCATCCTCATTTTGCCGGGCCCATCCGCACTTCCTTGCAATAGCGATTACATTTGCCTTATAGCAGTCTAGGACTTCTGCTAATTGTTCGGATGCGCGGGGTCTGTTAAGGGTCCGAACATTCCACGTACAGCTCCGAAGGTCGTCGTCGTTGTTTCTTTTGCTGGGGTCGTTATCAGTTGAATCATCCTTATTCGATGCTTCTGGTTGTTTCTGAACCAGTATTTTTTTTTACGTGGTACGGATGTTAACCGACGGCACAGCCCCTAATCTAGAGGGCCAGTTCCTATGGTTATACCCCTAGGTCGCGGGGCCGGGTACACCGCTGGCAATAGTCCACTACGGGAGTGTGAGCGATTCCGTTAGACCACTAAGGGGCTCTTCCGTTACCATCTGTATTTCAAAGTCCTGACTAACCTTGGAAATTCCTAGTCGACCTGTGGTCCGAATATGTCGAAGCAGCTCGCGCAAGGTGTTCACTTAGTTCAGCGTAACTAAAGCTGTAGACGCCATCGTTGACTCCATTTAGGAAATTCATTCACTGCCATCTGGAACAAGAACAAGTGTTCTAAGGAGAGAGCATTCTTCCGCCGAAATTCTTCCAAATGTGGCTAGTATTCATGGATTAAGGTACTAGGCACCCAGCGGTCATCACGTAGAGGTTGAGTGTGGGAGTTGGTAGCCTATGCTAAGTGAAAATGTTTGTGTTCTTATGTAACCGCGTGCACTACCGTTTGACCACTAGTCCATATATATGAAACTGCTGGCACTGATCCAGTCACATTAAGTTACTTTTGGCAGAATTACTTTTTTTTCAAAGACTGACACCAGTTTTACCATCGCCGTAATTTTGGTAATATTCCAGAAACTACTAATTTTTATAAAAAGAAGTAAGGTATGAAAGCATACATAAATAAGTTACTTTAAGTTTGCATTCATAATTAATTCCATTCCAATTCTCCCAAATTACGTATCTAATAGAATTACTCGAACCCAATTTCATATGTCTTACCTATTCTATGTAAAATAGATATTTGCTCTGCGATGGCTAACTGGCTTGTAGCACCTCCGGATGCCAATAAAATGTTGTTGTTAAATATTTTTAAATGGGTAAACAATGCAATCCAAACCTTCCCGACATTTGTTCCACTTGGCTGCAAGAAAAAAAAAAAAAGTTAGAGCAGGTAGTAGTAGTAGTAATAGTAGTAGTAGTAGTAGTAGTAGTAGTAGTAGTAGTAGTAGTAGTAGTAGTAGTAGTAGTAGTAGTCCTCCGTTGAACGGCCTGCAGCCATGTAGGTTTGCTGCGAATAACCAATAAGCAGCCCCCGATCAAGATCGCCAGAACCGGAGGGTGTGGGGAAAAAATACATGAGCCCGGTGAAGTTTCTGTGACGGGGCGAATAGATGCAGCCCCTTAAATAGGTGTCCTATCCCTAAGACAATATGTTATGCGACCCTGAGGCCTGAATGGTGCTGGGAATGTAAAATCAATACAGCATTGGTTGTAACAAAGTCTTACCGCATTACTGACGGCCATGATGCGGCTGACATATTTTCCCCCGTACTTGTGGGAACAAAAATAAAAAGAATGGAACCAAAGCAAAAAGAAACTCAAACAAATTTTTTTTTTTTTTTTTTGGTTGCGCCTGGAGGTGCAGGAATCTTCAAAAGATACCAATGGTCCGTACCATTGGTTATGCCCGATTCATATATCTGACAATGCCATCAGTGCTAGTCAGTATATGCCTACGGGCTAAACCTCACCCCCTCAGAGAGGCACTATGAGAACCGGCTGCGCGTACTCATAGTAGTAGGAAATTCGTTCCTCTCATTTTTTCATTTTTTGTGATGACTACGACTAAGTTGCCTTAACGAGTAGTTTACGCTTCTGTAGTGTTAATCGCGTTAGGTAGGTAGCTTTCCAGTGAAGGCACCTACTAATACCGTCATTACATGCGGTTTTTCCTTACGGCGCTAGGTCGAAAGGTCTTGTTCTTTGTAGTCGGCGCTCAAGGCTTGTCACGTCCATAGTACGGATTATTTCATTATTGCAATGAACACGAAGACGGGTACGAAGTTTGCGAGCAAAGTTTGTTACTTCGTCCATCACGGTAGCAATTCCTAGATCTCTGTGAATATCACTATTCCTTATATACCAAGGAGCATTCACGATTGCTCTTAGCATTTTATTTTGAAATGCTTGCAGTAGAGCCATATTGCTTGGTTTGGTACAACCCCAAAGTTGTATACCATATGTCCAAGACGGTTTTAGCACTTGCTTATACAGAAGCAGTTTGTTGTATACGCTTAACTTCGAGTATCTTCCGAGTAGCCAATACATTTCTCTAAATCTGATTTCGAGCTCTTCGCGCTTCTTTTTAACGTGTGGTTTCCACTTAAGTTTTGCGTCTAGGGTCATTCCTAAATATTTTGCTTCGTTTGCGTAAGGTATTTGTACCGAGTTAATGGATATAGGTAAGTTGTTTATCTTTCTCACCGTAAAATTGACATGCGTTGATTTTGTCTCATTGAGGACTATTCGCCAGGTTTTTGTCCATTCGCATACATTGTTCAAAGCTCGTTGGAGTTTTCCCGTTGATGATTCGACTGACTCATCCGTTACGAGGATAGCCGTGTCGTCTGCGAACGTTGCTACAACGGTCCCTTCATCTTGTGGTATATCTCTTGTGTAGAGCAAGAACAGGATTGGACCGAGAACACTTCCTTGTGGAACACCGGCGTAGATATCTTTGAAATCCGAATATTCACTCCCGTGTCTAACACGGAAAAGTCTGTTTTCAAGATAAGATTCCAATATTCTGTACAACTTTTCCGGTAAGATTACCCTTAGCTTATACCTTAGGCCTTCGTGCCATACCTTGTCGAAGGCTTGTGATACGTCGAGAAAAGCGCTAGAGCATATTTTTTTCCCTTCTAGAGCTTTTTCAATCTCGTTCGTTATTCGATACACCTGATCGATTGTGGAATGTTTGACCCGAAACCCGAATTGATGATCCGGGATCAAGTGTCTTTCTTCAATTACTGGTTGCAATCGTTTCAGCAGAAGTTTCTCGAAGACCTTAGATATTATTGGTAGAAGTGAAATGGGTCTATATGATTTCTTGTCATTTGCACATTTCCCCGGTTTCGGAACCATAATAACTTCGGCGACTTTCCATTGCCTTGGGACATATAATAGTCTTAAGGAAGCATTTATAATGTGGAGCAACTTAACCAGCACTTTTTTCGGTAGCTCTTTCAAAATTTCGCCAGTGATTAAATCATATCCCGGAGCCTTGTTATTTTTCAATTTTTTTATTGTCATTCGAAGTTCGGACAGGGATACGGTTTTTACTCTAAAGTTGTCGGGTGCCATATTATCATTCGGATCTTCGATCAACGGTTGTCCATCGAACGGCTTGAACGTTTCCTCTAAGTGATCGGCAAATAATTCTGCTTTCTCTTTATCTTCTTTTGCCCATTCCCCGTTAGCTTTCCTAATTGGCGGCGAGTGCATTACAGGTTTCCTTATGGACTTCAAGGCTTTCCATAGAGAGTAGTTTGAATACTTATCAGCGGTCAAACCCTCGAGGTAAGTAGAAGTCTCGTGATTTTTTAGGTCCTGCAGCACTTTTTTAAGCTTGTTACAAAGATGGTTCAGATAAGTTTTATCCGGTGGCGCGCGGGATTGTTGCCATCTCTTGCGCGCTCTCCTCTTTTCTCGTATGAGGTCTTCGATTTCAGGCTGGTATTTGACTTTATTGTTCCGCGCTTCTGTCTTTCGCAAAGGAGTGTTTTTCCACGCGGAGCTCTGTATGGCTTCGACGAATTTGTCGATTTCTTCTTCTATTTCGAACGGTGTCTTTAGCGGTACATTTAAAGCAACATTTTCCTTGCAGTCTCTTCTGAAAGCGTCCCAGTTAGTTTTGTTACTAGTTAACCTAGGCGGTCCTTCTTTTTTTACTAGACTTCCACCTATTTTCAGAGTGACTGCCGAGTGATCTGAGCATAGATCATAGCATTCTTCGATTTCCGTCAAATTTTTAGTTAACCGTTTTACGATAAAGAAGTCGACGAGGTCAGGGATTTTATTTTTGTCAGTTGGCCAATAAGTTGGCTTTCCTGTCGAAAAAAAGTTCACCCCACGTTTCATGCTGACTTTGTACAATAATCTGCCTTTTGTCGAATTGCATCTGGATCCCCAGAAAGTGTGTTTCGCGTTAAAGTCACCACCTAAGACAAAATTAGGTCCGAGTGAGTCAAAGAGACGAACGAGGTCGTCTTCTACTAGCTTATATCCCGGAGGGAAGTAACTAGATCCGATGTTGTAGTCTAAGTGGTTTATTTTTACGGAGACTGAGCTTATTTGCATAGAATCAAATTCTATTTCTATGTTTTCGGAGTGCTTAATACAGTCTTTGATGTAAAGAGAGGACCCGCCTCTCGCATTTTCCGAAGGATGATTCGCATGGTAATCGCTGTAGCCTTTTATTTTGGGTCTAAGTCCCTTTTTTAAGTGCGTTTCCGATATCAAACATACATCAATGTTATTTTTCCGTAGAAACACTTCTAACTCGTCGATTTTTTTCAGAAGGCCGTTTGCGTTCCACGTTAGTATCTTAAGTAGCTGTTTCATATTCATGTTTTTTTGATTGTCTTGCGAGGTTTGAACTCGAGCTTGCTCAATTTGTCAAGTATAATTTTATTAACTTTGGTTTGCTCCTCAAATTTTTCCAATATAATGGTAAATATTTGGCTAACCGGATCTGTTGTAGCTGATCTTAATTTGTTTTCGTTTGACGCGACTTGCGCGTACGATCTCGCGTCAACCTGTGGCGGTTTTTCCGCTGCACTTGGACCAGCGACGTTCTCTTGCGCAATTTTTTTATTTCCCTTTATCGGTCGCTTCGTTTTGACTGGCTTAGCGGTCTTGGGCTTATCGGTTTTACGATATCTTAAGCTTGGGTTCGGGTGTATCGGTTTCTTGAGAGTATCGCGCCTTTTTTGAAGCTCCTTTGCTACTTCACAACCTCGATAGTTTGCTGGGTGCTTGCCTTTACAGTTTATGCAGGTCGCCGGAGCCTGCTTATTTAAGTCACACCTTTCTGATAAGTGGTTCCCGGCACATTTTACACATTTCGGTTCTTTTTGGCAATACGACTGGGTGTGATTGAAACCTTGACAGCGTTTGCACTGAGGTATCGATCGTGTATTCGTACGCATAGGCTCGATTTTAACTACGATATTCAAAATACTTTTTACGTTATAAATATCGTCTATATTTTCGCTTCTATCGAAGGTTAGCATAAAGAGCGGAAGTCCATGCTTGACCAAGATTTCATTGCCTTGTTCCGTTTTCTGCTTTATCTTCTTTAAGATATTAATTGCGTCGATAATTTTCAAGCCTTTTCCTTTAAGGTCATTTATAATGTCATCTTTAGTGCATGAGGGGTGGAGACCCCTTGCTATAACACGGAGTGGTCTTTCTGATTTATTTTCGTAGGTGAACCACTGGATCTTTTCCGCGTTTAGTTTTTTCGATATTGCTCGGTAGCCGTCAGAGTCAAGTACATTAATTTTCCAATCATTGTTTCGGAATGACGTTACTTTAAATTCCGATGTCACAGTTCCCTTAAGAAGGCAATGCAATTTATTGTAGTCCGTAAAGCCGACGACGTTTATTGCAGGCGGGGGACGTAATTTGTCGTGAGTTTGTTTCTGTTTCAAGTCTTTTTCCTTGTCTTGTTTTCGTGGCTCGACTTCAGGTGAAGAACCGGCTCTTCGTTTTTTGCTGGGTCTTTTCTTTGAGACCCCATTTGTTTCGCGTGCTAGCTCTTCTTCATCCGTGTGATATTTGGGACTAGCTGCACGGGGTGGGGTAATTTCCCGTTCTCTTTGCAAAAGTGAATTCTTTAACGCCTTGTTTTCCTCTTTTAGTGATACTACCTCTCTCTTAAGCTCTTGGTAGAGTAGATCCATTTTATTTAGCTTAATACGGAGTTCATTGTTTTCTTCCTCAAAGCTATTACATTTCACTGAGTCCCGTTTCTCTTGCGCTTGCGCTTCCGGCGGACTTCTTTTTCCGGAGACATTCGGTCTTGATGGTGGAGACCGAGTTACCCTTGAATTTCTCAAAAAGGGGTTTATTAAATGCAACAATTGGCTCTCCCCAGAATCCGTAGAGCCTACCTCCGAAGAGGGTGGATTTTCCAGAGAACCTGGACTGCCACCTGGGGTACTATATCTATTTGTTTTACTCATTGCATATTATGTATACATTTTATCCCCGGTATACGAAGGGTGGATTTTAGTCGCCTCTTACGACAGGCATGCCTACCTCGGGTATATTCTGCCCCCTACCCGAAGGGGTAGCCCCCTTCCCGAAGGGTAGGGTAGAAGTCGAAACGACATGCCAGGATATTTTAGAAGACCCTTCTAGAAGGACGTCTAGCCTACTGCACTCACCGCTCGTGAAAGCTAACAGTCAAGCGGTTGTAGAACAGGGCAACGAGAGGAGGAGTACCCCTGCGTCAGCGGGGCGCAAGGAAGTGGAAACCCGCCTATCCCCAACCCGGAAAAGGAGCGCATTGAACCCGGTAACAACACAACCTGCAAAAGATGCTGAAGTTGGATCCCCAATCCTAAAAGAAAGGGAAAGCATTGCAGCTCAAGAAACAAACGTTTCCGAGTCCCCCACAATAGCTGTAAAGGAAAGTCCGAAGAATTTTTGTAGGCACTGAAGTGCATACTCCCTAAGCGGAATCTGCCACGAACAGTCCCTGCAGAGAGCATCTTTTCGTATCGGATATCCAAAAGGCAAAACGAGATATCGATAAAGAGATTGAGAACTTCAAGGACATTGTAAGAAGAATAAAGGGGCTACGGGTAGACAAAAAATGTTTAGCATGGAAATTAAGAATGCCCTGAACTTAAGGAGTCACTGGACGTCATAGCGTCGCTTAAGATGATATGACACACTGACCTGCGACCCCTACAGATGGACACCCCAATCCAAAAGGCACCTCAGTTTATCCAACTGGAATTGCCACAGAGTAGGGCTGGGACACCACTGGTAAACCTCAAACCCAAGAAAAGGCCACCGCGGAAAGTAGAGAAGAGGAAGAGGCAAACCCCGAGGAATGCGACCCCACAATCCCGCGTGCAAAAATCAAGTGGAAAAGATACACCTCGAGATGGAGACCACAACGCCTGTGCCCTGAGAACCAGTATACGGGTATTAATAATACCTTTGGCACGCGTAAATTATATATAAAAAAAAAACCCACAAACAACCGGCTCAACACAGCAGAAGAGATTTTACCCGAAAAAAAATGTGACGGAGCAGAAGGCCAGGAATGATTTGGCAAAGGGCACGGCATCCAGCCAAAGAAAGAAGAAAGAGAAGCAACAGCCACATTCTCGACCGGAAGCGATCCTCATAAAACCAAGAGGAACCGAAACGTACGCCGAAATTTTAAGAGAAATCCGAAGTAGGGCCAACCCTGACGACACTGAAACAGAAATCAAAGCTGTACGCCCTACAGGAGAGTTTTAGCGCGTCACTGAAAACCATTTTGGGGGAAAAGGCAACCATCCGCAACCTGGAGAACAAAGCTACGCTGGAGATTCGGGATATGGATGAATTGACTACAGTAGAGAAAATAAAAGAAGCCGTCAGACAAAAACTCATTAGCCCCGTAGTGGAGGCCAAGGTGACTCTAATGAAGCCAAACACAAGAGTACAAAAAATGGCAATAGTTTAACTCAATGCCCCAACCGCAAGTGAACTGCTGAAGGCCTCACGAATAAAAATAGGGTGGGTCCACTGCAGAGTGCGCCGAAGAGTGGAGGTTAAACGCTGCTACAAATGCTTCGGCTATGGACACCAGCAAAACACCTACAAGGGAATGGACAGAAGAAGCAAATGCCTATGTTTCATTTTCATTTCACTTCATTTTATTTGTATGAGAGTGGATTTACAAGATACTACAAGATTTTTATCTTTTAATTAAGTATCTAAATTCAACATAAAATTACGGTGTTAACAATAAAATTTGTGTAAGTGGGTAAATGTATTATTATGTCAAAAAGAAGCAAGAAAAGAAGATAAATAAAAATTGAGTATGAATGCAATTATGTAAATTTAAAATACTGATAAAGTTTTCAAAAATTAAAAAAAAAGAAAGCAACGTTTTTTAATTCCGTGAAATTCAATTCTGATTCGACATAAGTAAAAATAATTTCCTCCGAAATACAGCTGATGAGCTTATTCTTTGCAATTCGTATGGAAGACCGTTCCATAAACCAATTGCATTTACAAAGTATGATCGTTCTGCAATAATGTGCGAAAAGCGCGGTATAATTAGTTTTAAACCTCTTGGGGACTGGGCAAACTATGGAGTTTCAGAATATTTCTAAAGTCGTAGTAAAGGTTCAAATCCATTCCGAAAAGGGATGCTTTAAGATGGGAGACGCTATTGACGCGGAATATTGTGTATAAATCGTATGCAGTCGTTGAAAGCAACATTTATTCTACGGGTGAACTCATAATCCAAGCAAGGAAAGACTAAACAATTGAACGTAAAATATGGTAAAATCAAACTTTTAACTAAGTGACTTTTCATAGTAGGTAGAAGCAAATGTGACGAAGACCTCAAACTACGCAAACCCGAATATATTTTCCCTATAGTATCAGAGACAGCATCGCAACAATTTATGGAACTGTTAATGGTATAACCTAGATACTTCACTTTTTCAACGTAAGGAATAATATCACCATTTATAACAAGAGGCGGGTAATCTTGAGGGGAAACTTCACTTCTGGAGCATATCATTCCAACAGATTTTCGAGGGTTAAGTTTCAGTTTATTTGAGTTGGACCATTGAAGTATATTTAATAGATTTTCGTTTAATCTAGCTACACAATCTTCCATCAAGCCGATTGGATGAAAAAAATAAATTAAAACATCATCCACATACATATGCGTTTGGCGGTTGATAACTTTTGCAGGTAGATCATTGATAAATAAAGAAAACAGAATTGGCCCTAGGACAGATCCCTGAGGTACACCGGAATTGACAATGAGTGGATTCGAGTTTCCGGCTTTTCAAATAATTTAAAATTAGTTTTACGGCTGTACTTGAAAAATAAAAATTGCGACGAAGTTTTTCGAGAAGGATTTTTTGGTCTAAGGAATCGAAAGCTTTAGAATCGAATAGTACCATAATACAAATTTTATCACAATCGAAAGCTGTGCGCATATCTGAAGTTACTTTAATAACAGCAGATTCACAGCTATGTTTGTGGCGAAACCCGGACTGCCATTTAGAAAACATTTTCCCTGCCTCTAAACAATTAAGAATTTGATTGCAGATTATTTTTTCAAAAACTTTAGCTAGGAAAGGCAATAAACTAATTGGTCTAAACTTGTTGCGGTAAATTTTACCACAACAAGGACTGCTCTTTTCCTTTCGCTTCCTTTCTCTCTTCCGAATTGTCCTTGCAAGATTCTGGGATAGTGGAGGGCAGCCATGGTTCCATCAGCCATAGGCCCACTTCCTCAGCATCTTGCAGAGACAACTGATACAGGTGAAACGACAAAAGGACCCGCAGGTAGCCGTGCAAATGAGAGATGAAAGGAACGGACCGACCCTTCAGGACACTAGGGGATGACTGGAGAAGATTACCAGAGGGAACGGACCGACCCTCTACCTAAAACTGAACGAGAACGAGCAACGAGGATACAAGGAACCAGCGACGACGAGAGAAAAGAAAGGGTGGACTGCCCTGATAGAATACCCACACTACCACGAGCAGACACTATGGTCTTCGCCTTTGAGTTCCTATCCCTTCAATAATGTTTCTCTTAGCAATGTTTTATTTCCATTCTTTCACGTGAAAGAATGCTCGCGTTTATTAAATTGTCGCAGCTTTCCAGATCGTCAATTGCGGGTATCAAACGTCATCGAGAACCACTGCCAATGGAATTGAGTGGAAAATGCCTAACTCGACCCGCTGAGCTGCCTAAGGTGAGGCGAATTCAGAGAGTCAGTGGAACGAGTAGAAGAGAAAGCGAACGGTTCAAGAATGGGTGCTTGCGATAGCAAATGAGCTAAGCATGACACACACAGCCGTGATTGAACCTCGCCGCCGCTGAATAAGCGAAAACCCATGTTGGTGTGAGTGAGACTCACGGGCGAGTAGGCTAAATACCCTAATGGAAGGGAACCAAGAACTCACTTCTTGGTTAACCACGAGAGAACAGACGGTGACAGCTGATCACCCCATAATTGAGGTGTTTTTTTTGAGGAACTATCGCGTCTACTAAACGCAAGTTACGGAGGAAACAAATTGAAAGGAAAGCGGAAGGCAGGAGAATTCAGGACAAGCAAAAGGAAAGGAGAGGCTGAGAAGAAGGAGAAAGGGGAAATACCCAGGAGACAGATAAGTAGTAGATATAGTCGTAAATTGTTTCCGGTTGAAGTAGGAATTGTATTTTAAATTCCGGTTGGATTCCATTCCGCAAATTTCCCGAGCAAAGCGGGACTCGCGACCGCTAGTTAACATTTGTGTGTACCAGGACCGTGCGATAACGAGCCACCCCAACGGCTTACTTTTTTATTACGTTATTTTTTTTATTTTTATTTGATCGTGTAATTCCAAATTCCAACCGACAATCAATTTTCCAACCAATAAATCGGCCGTGGCTCAGACAGAGCTTTATAACGTGGAATCAGCTCTTTTATTTCTTGGTGCGTGTGTATTTTCATCTTCATAGTCCACCTATCCAACATCCCAAGGTTTCCCAATTCCTTTTCCAAAGATTGGGTGGCGCTCAACGATCCCCCGTGTGTGAACGCACTTCCACTGGAACCACCCCAGCTGAGCAGCCGACCGCACATGTCATAAGAAAAGAATTCACTTGCATTTTTGTAGTCATCCGTTGCTTTGTGATAATAGAAGTAAGTTTAAAACCTCTGTAGATTGCTTAAAACTTAAGAATTCCTTTAGAAACAAGTGAGTATAAATTATTATTTAAACAATATATGAGTGGCTTGTAGAAAAGTGGATAGGAAGTATTATTTTAAAGTGTTAATTAGTGGATTTTTTTGTAAGTTTGTTTTTGTTAAAAAAAGAAAATAACTTAATTTAACGGGGGGTGTTTATAACTAAAATGTAATGTTCAAAAAATTCAGTGGCCGACACGGGTGTCTATTACTGGCGCGAATCGACATTTTTGAAGACGTTAGTTATGGACACCATCAATATTTTCCTTCTTGCCATTATTTTCAAACCACTTTTTTTGTTTGCTTATAAACCGTTATTTTTCCTTTGACTGGTGGTCGACTTTTCATCGGGTTGATATTTGAATATGACAAAGCAAACGCAATACAAAGAAGATCTGCAAAAAGCTTTAGACGCGGTTAATGGGGGAATGTCAAAAAAATGGCTGCAACTGAATTTAACATTCCCCGCACAATTCTTATAAAACACTCAGGGAACTGACTACTGAGGATACATGTATTTACTATATGTGTTATATATGGAAGCAATATGGGCAAAATCAATTTAACAAACTTCGGTGAAATGCCGTCAAGACCAATTGCATTTGATTTAATAGACCAAATTGCATTTTGAATTTCACCCGCACCAATTAAATCGAAGGAAAGCTTTCGTTGGCATAAGCATCAGTTCAAGAAGTTTGGAAATTGGTTGGGCTTGACAAAGATGGAGCTAAAATTGAAGTCATTTCTTCAGGACTAAAGGAGCAATTTTCGTCACCAGCCACACCAGCCACACCTAATTCTTTTAGATTTTTCCACAACTCCTTAGAGCTAAGCCTAGGATCAAGCTTTTTAAGTAAATACGACCTCTTAGAAGACCGTATTAGCAGTGTAACCTTATTTCGAGCGAAAGTATATTGCCTTCTGTTATACTCCGATGGATTTCTTTTATATCTTCTATAGAACCTTTCCCTCTCAAGTATTTGCAACTTTAATCCATTGTTGTACCAAGGACAGCATCTCGGTTTTACTAGTTTTGTAAGTAGTGGTACATAACGATCATATAATTCGTTGATCAAGTTATTAAATAGTAAGAGCTTAGTATTAATATCTCGCGTAAAATATATTTGATTCCAATTAGAGTCACCGCCAATCAGTTCAAGATCTGTCAGATCAATGTTACGAAATGAAGTATATTTTATTATTTTCTCATTATTATTATTTTAATTATTAATTAATTAATATTGAAACGAAATGACCAAAATATAAGGTCATGAATAAACTCAGAAGTAGGCCTGATTTGATCATATCCAAGTAAATCAAGCCCCGAACTTCTCAAAAATACATCTATGAGTGACGGATTACTAGCAATTGAAAACAAGTAGGCCAACGTGTGTTTAAAACCGACAAAATAGTTTTATCGCAAAAGTAATGAAAAAGCCTATTCATGCTATTGTTCTTCAAATAATTCAAAATTGCTCTAGCAACTCTGTGCAAGAGAAGTTTAAATATAAGTGAACTGTGTCAAAACAATTAAAATTCAAGGTGTAAAGTGCGGTAAAATATTCGTGCTGTATACCAAACGAAACGTCAGCTGCTCCTACATCACTGGACACTGAAATACACAGGTTCCTGGCAAGTATTTCAGTTTTCAGGCTGGTTTGTATTGAAACCAAAAGGTAGGTGCTTCTGTGAACATTTTAATAGTAGACTTTGACCTATAAGCTTTACTGAAACACACAAACTCAATCAAATAAATTAAATCGGGCGCGTGTGTACACGTTGTGCTTTAGAAAGCACCAATAGTCAACGCATGAACCCACTAAATAGTAATTCAAAGTGCATACCGCCCGCGAGTATGCAAGAAATTTTACGATCAGTAAGAATACAGTAGAGGCCAACAAATATGCCAAAAGTTTTGCGCACCCCGCCTGCGGAGCGCGCTCCAACTTCTGAACCTCAGGTGTCACCAGTAACATAAGCTAAAATAGTTGAAAAAAACTAACAAAAAATTAAATCAAGAAAATAGGCAAGGTAAGTTAATAGAAACTATAAAAATTAATCAAATCCAAAACTTTTCGCAGAATGAGCAAAGGCTACAAAATGAATTATTACAAGTAAATAATGAGTTAATGGAAGTCAATAATTTGAATAGAAATCTAAATGAAACAATAAAAAACTTGCACCTACATATAAGCAACCTAGAAAATAAAATAAAATTGTTAGAAAGAAAATTACAAAACAAACAACCAGAGAATATCCAAGAAACTCAAAGCACTCCACGGCAAAATGTGGAAAAACAAATATACACTACATATGAAGAAGAATTGGCGAAAGAAACAGAGTGGATTAGAGATACCCAGAGAGTTAAAAAGAGGAAACTTAACAATTCAATTCCTCTGCCGAAACCTGTAGAATCGACAGAAATAAACTTTCAAAAGCAATCGAGAAAGTCACCACCACCGCCTCCAATAATAATTGATGAGGTAATCAGCTATGATGATCTGTATGAAAAGATAAAGTCAATTACTCAAGCAGAAAATTTCGATCTAAAAATCATTAGCAAAAACAATATAAGACTTAATCTCGAAGACGGAGAAACCTACAGAAGTGTCACGGCTTTACTAAATGAGGAAAATTATGCCTGGCACTCCTACGAAAATAAGCAATCCAGGCCCATCAGAGTAATGGCTAAAAATCTGCACCACTCATGCAAGCCTGAAAATATAACAGCAAATCTCAAATCTAAAGGTTTCAAGATTATTGATGCTTCAATTAAGCTCAAGCGGGAAAACAAAGAACCTTTAAACATGTTTATATTAACATTCAGTGCAGAAGAAGAAATTGAAAAAATTTATCAACTCAAAAGCATTTTGGGATGCAGAGTTGAAATAGAACCTCTTAAAAAACCAAAACTGGTACCCCAGTGTAAGAAATGCTAGGCATACGGCCATACGCAAAAATATTGCAATAGACAGGCAAGATGTGTGAAATGCGCTGGAAAACACCTCACTACACAATGTACAAAGCCCCAAAATGAGCAGCCTAAGTGCGTGCACTGCGGGGAGCCCCACCCCGCAAGCTCCGGGTGTATTGTTGCCATTGCACTGCAGAACATCATAAATAAAAAAATGAGTACTAAAAATACTAAAAACCAAGCTCTAGATAAAAAACAAAAAGCACCAGAAAATATCAAAGTAGATGTGGATCAAACAAAATTAGATACTAAAAAACCCACTCCAAAAGAGAGCAAAAAACCGAACGTCAAAGAAACCAGCGCGGGTATAGTGTCATATGCTCAAATACTAGCACATAAAAAACAGCATCCTATACAGAAAAAGGACCAACCTGAGGGAAACCAACATATCACTCAACCAAGCAGTGACATAAATCAAACACTATAAC
Source organism: Brachypalpus laphriformis (assembly GCA_945910035.1). Taxonomy (NCBI): domain Eukaryota; kingdom Metazoa; phylum Arthropoda; class Insecta; order Diptera; family Syrphidae; genus Brachypalpus; species Brachypalpus laphriformis. The sequence continues at coordinate 103,866,368 of OX246754.1, read as the reverse complement.
TGATACTAACGAAACTTAATTCTCTAGAAATGCGACTTACAAAGTTAGAAAACATAAACGACAAAACATTTAAGCATAATCATGGATCAGAATCTTAAAGTTATATGTTGGAATGCAAATGGTCTCCTGCAACATGAACAGGAATTGCAGGTGATTCTTGAAAGAAACAACATAGACATTTGTCTTATTTCAGAAACCCATTTTACAAAACATACGGAAATAAAATTTAAAAACTATAACATCTACCACACCGCTCACCCTGAAAACTCAGCTAAGGGTGGAAGCGCAGTTATAGTAAAAAACAATATCCAACAATATGAGGAGGACAATAAGAGGACTCATTGAACAGGTACCTCGGAGGATTAACAGCTGAATACGCTACAAATTACTCTGTATGGAAAGCTACAAAAGGACTAAAACAACCTATTGTGCAAATACCTCCAATCAAAGCACCTGATGGAAACTGGGCAAGAAGCGATGAGAATAAAGCCATTCTTTTCGCAGACTACCTAGAAAACATATTTAAACCACCAGATGAAAATCTTACAGGCCTATATCGCTATTGCCGATGATATCAAAAGTGTTTGAGAAAGTGCTCGCTAAACGTATAAATGAAATAATTGAAAGAAAAAAGCTGATTCCGAACCATCAATTTGGTTTTCGAAGGCAGCACTCTACGATACAACAGGTACACAGAATTACGGATAAGATCGAAGAAGCATTAGAAGAAAGGAAGGTCTGTTCGGCTGTATTCTTGGATGTGGCGCAGGCCTTTGATAAAGTATGGCACGAAGGACTTATCTATAAACTGAGATGTATGCTGCCAAATCAGTATGCTTCCATTTTTAAATCTTACCTATTTTAGAATAAAACAACAGAATACTTATTCAAAACTAAGAGAAATAAAGGCCAGCGTACCGCAAGGTAGTGTACTGGGCCCTATATTATACCTATTATATACTAGTGATATTCCGGAACTAGAAAACCACACTATGGCAACATTTGCAGATGATACTGCAATACTAGCAGAAGGGAGAACTAATGAAGAATCCACAGAAAAACTCCAAATAGGAATAAACAAAATCTGTGAATGGACTAAAAACTGGAGAATCAAATGAAATGAGTCCAAGTCAGTCCATATTGATTTTACAAATAGAAAGGTTGAACATATACCAATCATTATCAACGAAAAAATAGTTCCATACGCTAATACAGCGAAATATTTAGGTATGACACTAGATGCTGAGCTGCGATGGAAAGAGCACATAAAAAAGAAAAAAGAAGGGTTAGAGATGAAATATAGAAAATTGCACTGGCTGATAGGAAGAAACTCAACCGTATCAATTGGAAATAAAGTGCTTATATACAATCAAATTCTGAAACCAACATGGACATATGGAATCCAACTATGGGGTTGCGCCAAAAAGACAAACGTAGACATAATACAACGATTCCAAAATAAGGTGCTTAGAAGTATAGTAAATGCACCTTGGTTCATAAGGAACACTGACCTTCATCGAGACTTGAAGATAGAAAGTGTATGTTCGGAAATCCTTAAACATGCAAAAAAACACAAAGAAAAGCTAGAGGAGCATATAAACATAGATGCGAGAAAACTTTTGAATAATGAAAATCAATTACGAAGGCTCAAAAGAATAAAACCTCTCGATTTAACTTAACTTTAGAAGTATAAGAAAAAAGAAAGAAGTATACATATATAGATGCATAACATAGCACATCCGAAAAAAAAGATACACCAGATGGTGGATCTCATTCAAAGACGTAGATGTCAGTAAAAAATTGCTTATTAGTCCAAGTGACTAGATCGCAATTAGGCTGGCTCCTCCCCGCCCTGCGATGAAAAGCTAAGATGGCGTTACCGCAGGGAAAACGGGAAGAAGGGAGAAGGGGTTAGTGGGTAAAAATCCCACACTGTTACTGAGTACGGGCTCGGTTTCGTCTTTTGAAGATTACCACCTCCAAGCGTAAAAAAAAAAAAAAAAAATGCACATTCAAGTCACCTCCGACTAGAATCTTGTCATATCTTGGATTAAGCCTCATCAGAGTTTCCTCTAGCTCTCCCAAATTGTCCTCTTTAAATGTATAAGGGGTTAAATAAACGACAATTAGAAGACACTTTTCAACACCATTATTGACCTCAACACAAATAAACTGAATTATAGATCTAGTAGAGGTATATATACACCTTGCGGCAATATGCTCTCTGACGTACATACATACACCTCCTCCAATTCTGCCATCACGATCATTTCTAAATAACCTGAATCCTGGTAAGTGTACAAGATTTGACATTATATTGCAATTTAACCGTGTTTCAGTGACCATGACAACATCCAACTTTGAGGTACTAAGCATCTGGTAAAGGACTGTATACTTAGAACGAATACTGCCTGCATTTAAATGACAAATATTAAAACCATTGTTTGCACCACACAACACATTGAGAACGCATCTTACTGTATCAGGATTTAGGCCAAAAACCATCAAGTACTACTGTTACGAAGACTAAGAATTATATCCATTTTATTTTGTCAATACTTACGAACGCACTCCTGCCAAATTTCGTGTCGCCTTAAAAGAAGCAACCGCCCTCTGGTGGCATTTGCGATGGCGGCCATTGTAAAAGAATGACATCATCTTGGCAGGATCAAAGATGACTCATTCGGCGTTGATACATTTGGTAGGAGGGCAATAAAAACGTAAGTAAAAATATAAATCACAAAGCAGCCATTTTGTATACTATTCCCTTATGTTATACAGGAAATAAAACCCAAATATATATTTATTACGAAGAATATAGCGTTCTTATTTCGTCGCTCTCTCCTACGGAACAAACTTTTATTTCGTTTTTAAACGTTTACAACTGGAGAAGGTTGCGCATTAGCGGTGCATGAAGTTCCAGAGCGCCTGCGTCATCGAAATATCATCGAGGCAGCTGTGAGAAAATCAGCGGATTTACGGGTGAGTGTCCCTTTAAGATTTTGGTTGGGTTTTTTGGTTTTTGGGGTTGGTGTTTGGGCATTGTGAGATAACGCGATTGGCACTTTGAAATATCTCGTCATGCCACCAAAAACAAGATCAGCTACTACAAGCGGAGATGTCTGCAGCAGTGGGGAAGAGGACAACGAAATTCAAGACAGTACGAATGCCACGGTGATTGAGACGGTGCCACGGCCGAGTCAAAGTTCATCAATCGAACTAAGGCTCAATGAAATGATGCAGCAGATCCAGAGTCTTCAAGCGGCAATTTTAGGAGCAAAAACTTCAATGCCGACGATTAAGGGGGAGACGTTGAGAGAAAAGCAGTCAACGGCAGAAATATCGACCAACCAGATGCCCACTTCGGATACGCCCAGTGGAAGCGACGGCAGTGACACAGTAGCGGCCATACTGAGTGAGTTGAACCGCACTCTTGCGTCGTCCAGGCAGGATCAAGCGCGACCAGCGAAGTTATATGATCTTCCCGACTTCGACAGGACGCCCGAAGTCTGGCCCATGTTCAAGGAATCATTTGAGATGACAACCGAAGAATATCAATACAGTGAGAGGCAGAACATGTTGCGGTTGCAAAAGGCAATCAAAGGTAAGGCTAGGGAGTCGGTGGAATGTTTGCTAATCCATAGCAAAAATGTAAACCAGGTGATGAAAACTCTAAGAGACCGATTCGGAAGACCGGAGCAACTCGTAAAAAGCCAAATAAGTAGGATTAGAAACGTCGCTCCGATACCGGAAAATAGAATTGAGCAGATTGTTCCCTTCGCCACCAAAGTGCAAAACCTGGCTGCCTTTTTGGAGGCGGCTGGATGTGAACAACACCTATGCAATCCCACCCTGATGGAAGAACTGCTGATGAAGTTACCAGTTCAAAGAAGACTGGATTGGGCACGATATGCGACAGCTAAAACTTCAATGCCGACGGTTAAGCATTTCAGTGAGTGGTTGCAGGAACTGGGGAACATGGTAAGCACGATTTGCGTCAATTCAAACGAGCAGCCGTCGTATTCTGATACCAGAAGCGGAGGGCGATCCAGATTCTTCCATGCGGATACTGTAAAGGGTGGCGAGCAGGAGTTTAGTTGCAAAGTGTGCTCACGGAAACACGACACTTCGAAGTGCGATAGATTCCTGGCCATGGACATTCGACAGCGGTGGCGTGCGGTGCGTCGGATGGGGTTGTGTTTTAATTGTCTGTGCGGAGGTCATCGAAGCAGCAGCTGTGAACAGCGTCACGAGTGCAATGACCGAGATTGCAAAAGGAAGCTCCATGGTCTTTTGCACAGTCCTGAGCAGAACATTCGTGGTAGACAAGATACGCCACAGCATCAGCAACGTGTTTGTACCAACTCAGTAGTCAGTCCACAGTCAACGAATGTTCTGTTTAAAATACTGCCAGTAAAGTTGTTCGCGAATGGGAAAGAAGTAAGCTGTTATGCGTTCTTGGATGAAGGATCGGCCGTTTCTCTTATCAACAGTAGCCTAGCAGATCGACTCGGGTTGAAAGGACGGACGGAGAGTCTACAACTACAATGGTTTGGGGATAGGACGGTCACGGAGCAGTCGCGTCGTGTCAGCATGGCGATATCAGGAACCGGACCGAAATCCAAGAAGTTTTTCCTCAAGGACGTAAGGACTGTGAAGGATCTTCGACTGCCTACACAGTCGCTTCACGTAAACGAGTTGCAGGTGAAGGATCGGCACATGAAGAAGTTACCAACTCTCGATTACACCGCCGCTACGCTGGAACTGTTGATTGGACTTGATAATGCACATCTAGGTGTGGCCAGAGGTACCGCCACTAGCAGCTGGAGAGGACCAGTCGTCATTTGGACGAGGCTCGGGTGGGTTGTCTACGGTAAGGGGAATGGATGCGCCGCGAGTGGTTGCAATCATACGCTCTTTTCTCAGATAGAAATTGCTGAGGGCAACGACTTAAACCAGCTGGTAGGGAACTATATTACCAACGAAAGCTTAGGGGTCCGTAGCGTCGACAAGCCTATTGAACCCTTGGAGGCGGCAAGAGCTAAGCGAATGCTTGATGGGACTACTGTGCGTATGCACTGTCGCTTCGAAACAGGTCTCCTATGGAAGGACGATGATGTGCTTCTACCGGAAAGCAGAGACATGGCAATGAAGAGATTTCTGTCTCTGGAGAAAAGGTTTCAACGTGATAAAGATTTCCATCGGGAGTACGTCCGCATCATTGCCGAGTACCAGCACAAGGGTTTTGCTAGGAAGCTAAGCAAGGAAGAGGCAAGCATTAAAGGGGATCGAACTTGGTATTTGACTCACTTCGGCGTATATAACCCAAATAAGCCTGGAAAATTGCGGTTGGTGTTTGACGCTGCGGCAGAAGTAGGCAACACTTCACTGAACTCAGCTCTGATTAGTGGCCCAGACTTGTGCGAGCCGTTGGTAACAGTGCTGATGAAATTCAGACAGAAGCCTGTAGCAGTTTGTGGGGATATTGTTCAGATGTTTCACCAGGTGGGAATCCGGGAGGAGGATCAGATGGCGCAACGTTTCCTATGGAGATCCGACCCGCGCGGGTCAATTGAAGACTATGTGATGACAGTTATGACATTTGGCTCAAAATGTTCACCATGTTCGGCGCAGTATGTGAAGAATCGGAACGCGGAAAACTTTCAAGCAAAGTATCCGGAAGCTGCAGCAGCAATAATTAATAATCACTATGTCGATGATTATGTTCACTGCTTCACCAGCGACAGTGATGCCATACGAGTAACGAGGCAAGTTATTTGGATCCATGCGCAAGGTGGCTTCGAGCTGAGGAGGTTTGCGTCCAACTCCATACATGTCAACCAGGACCTGAATAGCAGCGAAACCGGAGCGTCCGTACTGAACTTGGACAAGGGCGATACGGAAAACAACCAGAAGGTGCTTGGCATGCACTGGGACACCGAGCAAGACAGCTTGAGATTCGTGTTAGCCTTTGGAAGGGTAGATGCCGCCTTGCTGGAAGGAGCTAGAAGGCCCACCAAACGCGAAGTGCTACGAATAGTGATGTCGGTGTTTGATCCCTTTGGTCTGGCGGCGGAGCACTCGCTTGTGGCAAAGCTGTTGCTGCAGCTCACCTGGCGAAGGCAAGTAGGCTGGGATGAAAAAATACCGAAGAGGCTAGCAAAGCATGGATGAGATGGATAGAGATGTTAGAGGAAGTGGAGGGAATAGCTATACCTCGATGCTACAGTACCGTCTTCTCGAAAGTTTCAGCGGAACTGCACATATTTACGGATGCAAGCGAGTTGGCGTATGCAGTGGTCGCGTATTGGAGAATCCGACAAGCAGACACTTCACATGTTAGCTTAGCGTTCATCATCGGAAAAACAAAGTGTGCTCCACTGAAGTTAATATCTATCCCACGTCTCGAGCTGCAGGCAGCGGTCCTGGGAGCCAGGATTAGAAAGATGGTAATATCCAGCCATGATGTGACACCGGAACGCATTATTATGTGGAGTGACTCCAGAACTGTGTTAGCCTGGATAAAGTCGGACCACAGGCGCTATAAACCCTTTGTTGCGCATCGTGTTAATGAGATTTTGGACAGTACAATGATTTCCGACTGGCGGTGGTTGCCAAGCTCACTCAACCCGGCTGATTTCGGAACGCGAGTTAAGGAGAAGAAGCGGGAGTCGTTTTGGGTAAGCGGCCCAAGATTTTTGCTGGAGCACGAATCCAAATGGCCACAAGTCGAGGTAGCGGAATGTACAGACGAGGAACTCCGCCAAAAAACCACCTTTCTCCATGTCAACGTGGGATGTGAAATCTTTCACAAATTCTCCTGTTTTCTTCGGCTCAGAAGAGTCATGGCTTGGATCTTTCGTTTCTATGATGATTGTCGCAAACCGGAAAGCGAAAGGTTATATGGACAGCTAAGTGTAGCAGAACTCGACAGAGCAGAACTGGGATCCATTTGAACTGTTCAAATGCACGTGTACGCGGATGACTATCACTCTCTAAATATAAAAGAACAGCTGGAGCGTAGCAGCGGTTTGTGGAAGCTGACGCCTTGTTTGGACGACGCGGGGGTGATTCGTTTGGATGGCCGCATCAACAAAGCGATGGCGGTGCTGCCGTGTACACGAAGGCCATTAATACTCCCGAAAGATCATAAAGTCACCGAACTCATTGTGGACTTTTATCATCGTACCTGGAAACATCAGAACCAGGAAACGATCATCGCCGAGATACGTCGTAAATTCTGGATTCCACACATAAGAACAGCGGTACAGCGGGCAGCGAAAAGGTGCCAGGTTTGCAAGATTCTGAAAGCGAAACCAGTCACTCCACTCATGGGACAGTTACCCGAAGATAGGCTGACTCCGTTCGTGAGACCGTTCACCTACGTGGGACTGGACTACATCGGCCCGTTTTTAATAACCGTCAAACGAAGTTGCGAGAAGCGGTGGATCGCGCTCTTTACGTGTTTGACAACGCGTGCGATACATCTGGAAATTTCCAGGGACCTATCTACAGATGCCTGCTTGCTGTGTATTCGTAATTTTATGAATAGAAGGGGAACACCTGTACGCATCCGATCCGACAACGGGACGAACTTCGTCGGGGCCGATCGAGAACTGAGGCGAACAAACAATTTCGATCACGAGAAAATCGCGGACGTCTTTGCGAGTAAAAATATTGAATGGATCTTTAATTGCCCTCTCAACCCTCATGCAGGAGGAGTTTGGGAACGCTTAGTGAGAGGCGTGAAACGCGCGATGGGACATGCGCTGCTCAACGAGAGTCTACAAGAACACAGCCTTTACAGTTTGATGTGTGAAGCCGAAAACGTGGTAAATTCGCGTCCATTGACCCATATACCTATCGATCACAATGCCTGTGAGCCCTTAACGCCCAACCATTTTCTTTTAGGGACACCCAACTCTGAGCAGACACCTCATCCACTCCAAGAGCAGCTGCGGGCCACAAGAAAGCAGTGGCGAATGGTGCAGCAAATGCAACAGCGGTTCTGGAAGAAGTGGATAGCCGAGTACCTACCAGACTTGTGCAGAAGGACGAAGTGGTATCGACCAGTTGATCCACTTTCAGTAGGAGATGTTGTCATGGTGTGCGACAGTGCCGTCCACCGATCAAGGTGGCCCATGGGGAGAATAGTACGAGCATTCCCTGGAAAAGATCAGCAGGTAAGAGCAGCGGACGTGCAAACGAAGGCAGGAGTCATAAGGCGGCCAGCGTGTATGCTAGCCAAATTAGATGTTGGTGGTGAATCTAAGAGGTTGTAGATTCACGGGGTCTGGGATGTTACGAAGACTAAGAATTATATCCATTTTATTTTGTCAATACTTACGAACGCACTCCTGCCAAATGTCGTGTCGCCTTAAAAGAAGCAACCGCCCTCTGGTGGCATTTGCGATGGCGGCCATTGTAAAAGAATGACATCATCTTGGCAGGATCAAAGATGACTCATTCGGCGTTGATACATTTGGTAGGAGGGCAATAAAAACGTAAGTAAAAATATAAATCACAAAGCAGCCATTTTGTATACTATTCCCTTATGTTATACAGGAAATAAAACCCAAATATATATTTAAAACGAAGAATATAGCGTTCTTATTTCGTCGCTCTCTCCTACGGAACAACTACTTTAAAAACGGCTATCGTGCATTCGGAAGACATTATTTTCACTGACGTCAAAAAAAACAAATTTTTAAAAATTTTAAAGTTTGAGCAACATCTGAAAACTTGTTCAATTATTATTATATACTTAGACATTCTTAAATTCATTTGCATGAAGACTGCGCAAAAGTTATTCTATTACAGTTTCGTACTAAATAAAACCATATTCAAAATAAAAAAATTATAAACAAAAAGTGGCAACACTAGTCAAGAAAATCTTTAACAAACTGCAGAAAATTTAGCAACAACAAAAAACAAAACAGAATGAACAAAAGAAATAAGAGAAATATAACATGTTAATCAACTGCATTTCCCCCAACAGCAGCAGCATCAGCAACAGAAGTATCGGTTACAGCAGCTAGATCCATTCCTCCAGTATGCAGCGATTCGAGAGAAATCATGTTTAGTATACCAATCGGATTCTCCTCCGGTGACTTTTTGACGAACACCCTTCCGCTCCGCGTAAAAACAGAGTGTAAGCAATTATTTTTCCGAAGTTCATTTGCTCCCTGAAGGAGTGTATTCATTCTTAGTGAGGCTTTCATACACTCGCACAAACCTATTATTGTCAAACCCAAGATCACAGAGAGCAACTGATTTTTTGTTTAGCTTATAGTACTCATTCATTCTTCTCAAAATATTTGTTTTGATCTGCGCATGCGTAAGTTAGACAATAATTGCTCCTCCACTATAAGAATTCTTCACCGGCGTTGTGCGAAGGATATGATTTGGCTTTACAGTAGATAGGTTTAGGGTTGTGCAAAATTTTGAGAAAATTCCCGGAAGATTTTCGTCGGATGCATAAGGAATACCATGAAGAACTAGATCTCCCGCAATATTTTTCCGGGCTAGTATTAGTTGAGTGTTGTCATTTTCAACCACTTGTGCTTTTATTGTTGGTAGTTCATACTCCAGAGCATCAATGCGGCATAAATGAGTTTCCATGGCTTCAACTGCGCTTTTGCATGAAAAAAAACAGAGTGATTAATGGTACTACATCGGTCGTTAAATTCTTGTTCCACTATTTTATTTTCGCCTTAAAATCATTTTCAATAGCTGTTATTCTTTCGGATAGGCTGTTGTACATAATGTTGATTTCTTAAGTTGAGAAACAATCGACTCCGTCAGGTTTTTAGTTAAGGCCTCCAAGCGGGTTTAAATTTTATTCCACAACTTAGCGGAGGATAAAGTTGCAGCTGGGGAACCAGTGTAGAGCGTACCAGTACTACTGTTTTTGCCTGCAGATCTTAGCTTTCTCTCATTAGACATATTTCCTTATTATTACTTGCAGTTGGACTATATATTATATATAATATTTCTTCAGTTTTTAGGTTAAAGTTCACTGAGGTACACTATTAGATGCTTTATTTTAATCTTCTTCTTCTTCTTCCTTTTATCAGCGAGGTTATGATCCGAAAACTAGGGATCACAACCCTCCCACTTCACCGCATTTCTACTGATCCGCATGTGGGGTTCGCCTATTTGACCTCAGAAAATATCGGCAGGCCTGCCGATTTTGGATCACTCGGTTACTGAGGCCAATGAAATGCCGATGTCGTCGCATTTGTCTGATCCAGGCGTTTATAGGCCTGCCTTTCCTACATCGCGATGTCTTTGGAACGTGCATAGATATTGCCTTTTTTACAGGGTTCAAATGATCTCTTCTTTGAACGTGGCAATACCAGCTGAGCCGGTCGCGCTCTAATTTTCGTACGATGGTTTCCTTGATGTGAAAGCTTCCACGGATCTTCGAACTTCTTATTCGATCAAGCTTGGTCACTCCTGCTGTCATGCGAAGCATCTTCATCTCAGCTGCCGTTAATTTACTCTCATACTTTTTGTACATCGTCCAACATTGTGAACCGTATGTGAGCGCTGGACGTACAACTGCGGTGTAGAGCCTTCCTTTCAACTTAGGGGGCATTTTTCTGTCACAGAAGATAGCGGAATTTTCTCGCCACTTCATCCACCCTACGCTTACACGATGATTGATGTCGTCATCACAAGTTGCTTTGCTATTGATCATAGATCCCAGATATTTGAACTTTTCGCACTTGGGAAGCACTGTTCCATTCAAATAAATGTCTGGAATAGGCCTGAGTGGATCAGAGAACGGGCAGCACAAGTACTCTGTCTTTTTTGAACTAATGCGATACCCATTTCCCTCCAAAACGTCCACCCACACATCAAGTGTTCGTTGCAGGGATGTAGGATCCTCACTTATGATGGCTCCATCGTCAGCAAAGAATAACTGATGTACCTTGGGGTCCATCACTTTACCTTCAAGCAGATAATCAAGGACTGTAATAAAGAGCAAAGGACTTAAAACGCTTCCCTGGTGCACCCCGACTTTGATTCGGAACTCTTCGGTTACTCCAGCGGGGCATCTTACTTTTGTCTTTGCTCCTTCGTACATGTCCATAATCATCTGTACATAGGTTTCTGGAACCCCTCGATGTCTTAGCGCCACCCATATCAGATCTCGTGGTTGTCTGTCGAATGCCTTTTCAAAGTCAACCAATACAATATGCAAATCCCTTAAGGAATCACGATGTTTTTCCATTATGATCCTTATACTTTGGATTGCATCTGTGGTTGATTTACCCGAGACAAACCCGCACTGATCATCAGATAGCCGTATTATTTTTCGCAGTCGGCCACCTAATACCCGCTCAACGATTTTCATGGTGTGTGACATCAGCTTGATCGAACGGTAGTTATCACAGTTTCGCGTATCACCCTTCCCTTTGTATACAGGGAGAAGGTAACTTTCCCTCCATTCATTCGGCATTGGATCACCTCTCACGAATTTGGAGATGAGAATTCTGAGCCATCTGAACCCGATGTCTCCCATCTTTTTCCAGAACTCAGAGGGTATCTCGTCTGGCCCAACCGCTTTTCGTTTTTTGGAGTATTTGACCGCCTCACTAACTTCTTCGACTGTAATGTCGGGTATTTGTTCACAGTTAGGGGTGGCTCTTGGAAAGTATCGCCGGGGAAACTGTTCATTCAAAAGCTCTTCACAATACTGCCGCCACCTCTGCAGAATTTATGCTTTATTTTAATCATTAACTTATAAAATAAGGAAAAATTTGCGGAACCCAAACTTTTCACTACCTTCTCTCTTGCATACTTTATACACAATTGCAAAGCAAGCGCAAAGTGCTGCTTATGTGCGGAGCGGAATCTCACACCACCTCTGTTGTCTCATATCGCGGGGTCGGGCACCTGCCAAGTGTTCAGGGAGGCACTTGAGAAGGCGAAGAAAAACAGCGTCCAATGACCAGAATACTCCAAGGAAACCTCCACAAGAGTCGAACTGCAGACGACCTCCTCGTTAAACTCAGAGTTGAACTGGAAGCTGATATTATTATCATCAGCGAACAGTACAAGGATAAAGATGGCCCTAGCTGGATGGCGGATACGCTAGGTACAGCTGCTATCTGAATCCCAGACAAAAGGACATTTCCTGTAAAAGACCAAGGCACAGAAAGAGATTTCGTTTGGGTGTGATGCGCGGGACTTACGATAATCAGTTGCTACTTCACGCCAAACGAGTTCCGAGAAAAGTTGAACCGACTAGAGGACTTCATTCAAGAGATTGAGGGGAAGATCCTGGTTGCTGGAGATTTCAACGCAAGAGTACATGAGTGGGGAATGCCGACCACAGACTCACGAGGAAAGCAAATTCTCGAGAGGCTGCAGGACGAGGGCTTAGGAGAACTTAGGAGAACTGGTTACGCAGAGACTATCCCGGACGTAACCTTCGCATCCGAACTGACATATGCAAGTATTGAAAACTGGAGAGTTATCGATGACTACACGGGCAGCGATCACCAGTACATCTTTTTTGACCTACGAGAAAGGCAACGCGTTCCGAACCAAAACCAAAGCCGAACGCCGAGATGGAACGTTAGCAGACTCAACGAAGAGCTTCTCGCATCCGCAATCGAAGAAGGAAAAAGCGCGGTCCTAGAAACAGTGAGAGCTGCTGAAACAAAAGTTGAGGCCACGATGCAACTCATACGGCTGGCATGTGACGCCTCGATGTCCTGAGTGAGCGGCCCCAATAGAAACAGGAAACCGGTGTACTGGTGGAATAACAAGATAGCTGCGCTTCGAAGAAGATGCCTACATCTCAGACGCAAAGTCACCAGGGGTAGGAGAAGACAAGCTGAACCCACGGAAGACATTCTAGCGAAATTTAGAACCATAAGATCCGAGCTCAAGAGGGCCATTAATTCCAGCAAAAAACAGAAGTGGGAGGATCTCCGCTGGGATGTCATCAGCAACCCCTGAGGGCTAGACTTTAAAGTTGTAATGCGAAAACTGGGAACACAGATGGCTAGCCCTGTCCTCGGTGAAGATAGGATGGAGTTTATAGTGTACACACTTTTCCCAACGCATTGTGTTCGGCCTCCCGACACCTCTCCGATCCAACGACCAGAAACCTCGATGTTCAGTGAAGAAGAGTTGATCCTCGCGTCGAAACACTACAAAACCGAAAGGCCCCTGTACCCGACGGAATACCAGCAGAGGTGCTCAAGACGATTGCCCGGACATATCCTCAGCTACTGCTGAACATGTACAATTGCCGTCTCCAGGAAGGGGTTTTCCCTAGGAGCTGGAAGGTAGAGGAGCTGGACTTGACGGCTTACCGGCTGAACTTTTCAAGGCAGCTGGGGATGAATTGGTAGAGTGCATACACCAACTCATCTCTAAGATTTGGTCAGACGAGTGTATGCCTGATGAATGGAACCTCAGCATCGTTTGCCCGATCCACAAGAAAGGAGACCCCCTTAACTGTCTGCTCAACATCGCATACAAGATCTTTTCTGCGATATTGTGTGAACGCCTGAAACCTTTTATCAACAGCCTGATTGGACCCTATCAGTGCGGTTTCAGGCCGGAAAGTCCACCATCGATCAAATCTTCACACTTCGGCAGATCCTGGAGAAAAACCAAGAATTCCAAACGATACTCACCACCTCTTTATCGATTTCAGGGCCGCCTATGACAGCATCTATAGAGAAGAGCTTTTAGAGCCATGTCTAGTTTTGACATCCCTGTCAAACTTGTCCGTCTGTGCAGGCTGACGATGGAGAACGCTCGCTGCTGTATCAAGGTCGGTAATGATCTCACCGAGACCTTTGGTGTCAAAAAAGGTTTTAGACAAGGTAACGAGCTGTCATGTGACTTCTTTAACATTGTACTTGAACGGATTGTGCGGAACTCACAAGCCAACACCGGAGGCACAATCTATTACAAGTCTGTACAACTGCTTGCATACGCCGACGATATAGACATTATCGAAAGAACTCAGCGGGCTGTCATCGGTGCGTTTGCAAGCATTGAGGCGGAAGCGGCCAAAATGGGTTTAGCGATACACGAGGGCAAAACCAAGTATATGCTGTCAACAAGAAGGGAAAGCCAACACCGACGAATTGGACAAAACGTCACAGTGGGCAGCTATAACTTCGAGGTAGTAAGGGACTTTGTCTACCTTGGCTCTGCTATAAACTCTGAGAATAACATCTGCACAGAAATCAAGCGAAGAATAACTCTTGCCAATCGCTGTTTTTTTAGGCTTATAAGGCAATTCAACAGTAAAGCCCTATCTCGAACAACTAAGGAGACTCTGTATAAGACCCTGATCATCCCAGTCCTGCTTTACGGCGCTGAAACATGGACTTTATTAAAAGAGGATGAAGATATCCTTGGTCGATTCGAGAGAAAAATTCTTCGTAAGATTTTCGGTCCCGTTTGCGTTGACGGGTTTTGGAGGAGAAGATTCAATAACGAACTATACGAGCTGTACAACGACATCGACCTAGTCAAAAAACTGCGTATTGGACGTCTGAGATGGCTAGGGCATGTAGAGCGAATGGACACCATATGCCAACACCTGTCGGTAATTGTTTGCATAACCTAATTAGTGTGTGTTCAGTAGTTTTTCAAGGCGGACGTGAGTGTTATAACTGCTGCAGCAGGACTGTTATACAATGGAGACTACGCGCCCAACTACGTAACAATTTTTCCTTGCACCTACAATTTTATTTTTATTATTTTGTTAAGTTTAGGTAGGTAATATATAACCGTTTTTTAGAAAATGTGATTTAAAAAGGTACAATTTAGACAAACAAATGTCTGAAAGACGTTTGCATAGCAGTAGGAGCTCTGAAGTATAAGAACGGTGGTTTCACGTGTTATCAAGTGGGGAAGAAAGTCCAATTGACGAAGAAGATGAGGATGAATTGGAGAATGTGAGCATGGATGTAGATGTTGCTCAACAAAGTGAACACGACACAGAATCTGAACAAGGCTTACCGGACCAAGATGATGAAATGTTGTCTGAAGACGATTCTGGTGAAAATGTGCTGGTAAGGATCACTAAAAATGTGAACTTTCAAGCTCTAATAGTTTATTAAATGTTTACTTAATTTCTTGTTTTGGAATTTTATTTATTAATTGTCTTTATGCTTGTAATAAAAAATTTTTTTTTTTTTTTTAAATCACTTAAATATTTGTTGTTTTTTTTGTAAAGTTATGAACTCTTGTCAATAAACCCTGAAAAATTCAGATTATTGCTTTGAATTTTTATTTAAAAAAGATGAATATATTCATTTTGCAACGAACAGATATGATTGACAATAGTTCAGTATGGTTACTGAATAAATATTGGTACATAACATATCAACACTGCGTGTTCGACAGCAAAATTAAATTGGTCTACGATTGTAGACCACGCGCCTACTTACGTCCCAATCAAGCATGCGCCCACTGAATGGTTAAAACTATACTAAACATCGTAATCAAATTCGAGCCATTGTGTAAGAATACAAGATTGATCCCGCAGTGTGAGCATTGTCAAAGCTTCAGTCATCCGCAGGCTTACTGTCAAAAAGAACTGCGATACGTTAAATTCGCAGGTAAACATTTTCCGGAGAAGTGCAGCTTAGATAAACAAGCCCCGAGAATTGTACAAACTGCAGCGAACTATAGAGGCTGTAAAGGGGACAAAGAGCTCCGAAAAAGGCGCGATGCGAAAAAAAAACGTTCGCCCAAACCCGAAACCACAGGAAAAATCCAAAGTTTCTACGGGAAAAGCAGCGACAGAAAGAAAACTTGTCAAAGAAACGGCGAAAGTTGTGCAAGAAAAAGTCCGAAAAGAAAAGCCGTCGTCTTCTGGAGGGCAAACGTATGCGCAAGCCACGTCGCAAGAAAATAAACAAAGCGGAATTGCTCCAGATCCAATCTCACAAGTCTTTTCTATAACTCTCGCGAAACTTGACGAGCAAAGCAAAACAAATAAACTTATATTTGAAAAATTCAGTAGGTAATCTCGAACATAAAACTCGCAAAACAGGAACTCAAGTATGAATATGAAACAGTCGCTTAAAATATTAGCATGGAACGCAAACAGGCGTTTGAAAAAGATTGGCGAACTAGAAATATTCTTGCCAAAAAACAATATTGACTTTTGCTTAATTTCCGAAACGCCCTTGAAAAAGAATTCAAGTGCGCTTGCCATGCTTACCATCCATCCTAAAGAGCTACAGGCAGATCTTCCATTTTCCTTAAAGATTGTATTGGACATTTTATAAATACAATTATTGGGACCGATGCGATGCAAGTAAGTACAGTTCTCGTAAGAAATGAGACCTCGTACTGCAATATCGCGTTCATTTATTGCCCTCCGCGAGACAGACTAGAAAGACCGATTTTATTGTTGTATTTTTTTTTTCAATTAGAAACATACCTTTTTGTGTTCAAGATGCGATTCAACTAAAGGCAGACTACTTTACGCAGCCGGCATGCAATTTAATGTTGAATTCCTTTCGACGGGAAAGCCGACATATTGGCCCACCGACAGAGCAAAAATTCCAGACCTCGTAGACTTCATCATTGCAAGAGGTGTAGCTAAAGACTTTACAAATGTTGAGGGAAGTTTTGATCTCTCCTCAGATAATTCACCAGTAATCTTGGCACTAAGGGATCGTCTAATGAAAAAGAAGGGGCCGCTAGATTAACTATTAACAAAACTAACTGGGACTGCTTTAGGAGATATTATGCAGGGTGTCCCAGTTAAGCAGTATAATCCTTTAAGAGGAAATACCTGAAGTTCGGCCGAACAAAATGTATGGCAGGGCGGGGTCTATTCTCACTACATTTCAAGTTATAGCCCATCAAAGTGGGTGACCTGTTATTTGGAGGTGTAACCACTTTAAACGCTATAACTTCTAAACTATTATAGGTACAAAAATAGTTTTATACATTTTGGAAAGACAATTTAGTAGCGCATACAAGTTTCAAACACATTGGGTACAGCTGTGAAGCTATAAAAACGTCATGGGTCCTTAAACTCAAAATAATGAAAATTTGCTGTTCCATTTTTTTCACTTAAAATGCATTTTTCTCAAAATTTGTACTTAATATTTTTGTATTTTTTTTTTAAGAAATTTTGATCCCTAAAAAATTTCCTTAAAATTATGTTTATTTATTTATTTCATTTGTCTTCAAAGTATAAAGGCTTTCTTAGACTAAAATAAACATTTTATGAATAGAAGAAATAATATACATAATTAACGAATAAAAAGATAAAGCAAACAATCATGGCACAAGAGATTAATTTGTTGTAATCAATTAAATTTACATTAGCAACAATACTTCAGCCAAGTTGTTCTTGTTGGCTTACTCAGTGGGTCGAAAATAAAAGCATTTTACACGAATACCAAGCTGGATTCAGAAAAAAACTACTCTACGATAGACCAAATTTTTGCTCTTGTCAATATTGCCGAATTATATAAAGAGAGAGAGAACAAATTATATGCCTTTTATGTAGACGTAGCCCGTGAAGCTCTGTTCTTTAAACTATATAGGTATGGAATATCAAGCAAAGTCATCAATATTCTTAGAGCAATGTATGGTAATAACGTTGCTATTGTTTGGGATGGTGAATTTGTGTCCGAAGAATTTTCAACATCAATGGGAGTAAAACCGGGATGCATTTTAAGCGCGCTACTCTTCATTCTGTTCATTAATGATATATCAGATGCTGTTGGGGGTGGAATCGAGCTTAGTCGTACAAAAATTCCTGCGCTCATGTTTGCGGATGATATAGTCTTCCTCGCCGAAACAGTTAATGATCAACAGGCTTGAGAGTACTCCTCAGAACCTGGAATTTAACTGTTAACTTGGAAAAATCAAAAATAATGGTCTTCAGAAATGGTGGTGGTAGGCATTGCCGAATCAAAAAATGAACCTACCAAGGTGAACACATTGAGATTGTACGAGACTATAAATACCTGAGAATCTGGATCGCAGCTAATCTTAATATAAAAAACAGTTCACAGCAAAACTAGCAGAAGCCAAGCGGGAAATTTCTTCAGTTTGGGGACGCTGCATCGAAAATAAATATATATAGCCGATGTCTCGAAGCAAAAAATATTTCGTGCGACAGCAACATCTGTTCTTCTTTATAGAGCTCAAGTGTGGGGTTATTGCTCTTTTGTAGAAGTAGAGAAATTTTTACTATATTTTCTTAAGCGCATCTTTCGGTTACCAAGTAGTACACCCAATTACATGTTACACCTTGTGACAGGAGTGTCACCGCTTTTCTTGGATACTTTGAAGCTACATTTAAATTACATCATGAAAGTAATGGCAATGAAACGAACGAGGATACCTAAAATAGTACTTTCTCCTATCATATTAACTAGAGGAAACCTTGTCAAGGAGTGGGAGCGCCTAGCGTCCGATTGCGGAATAACTATGAGTATTGCACCCGATGAACAACATACGTCCTTAAAAATAAAGTTCAACAACCTACTGGTGAATACAGGTCGTATCATTTATGACAAGTACTTACATGAAGCTCAGTCATCCCAGTATAGATTGTACTATAGTAAAGTGGAACATAATCTTCAAGAACGAACTTACTTCCTAAATTGCAAGACTACGGACATGATAAGTTTAATCTTCAAAATGAAAGGTGAATTAGTTAACCTTAACTATATTCCACATCGTGAAGAACTTCCCATTTTGTGCGATTTGTGTAACCTAAAGGAGAGAGAAGATGTACTTCATTTTGTCGCAATATGCGCGATTCTCAAAGAGTTTCGTCTACGCTTTTTTGGGTCTTATTCATTGAGTACGGAAGAAACGATCAACATTTTGAACGGGGAAAAAGGCTGGAATGTGGTGTACAATTACACCGTAAACGCACTCCGCTACAGAAAACGCATCATAGAAGGAGATTTTTAAGTTATTTAGACTCTTTTAATTATTCTAGTATTTAATAAATAAATAGAAAGTAAAGATATTGTTGTCAATCTGGTAGACGGCCTTAGGCCAAGCCAAATAAGACTTAAGTTCAACTTAATTGTAATAAATTGTTTATACCGTAATAGAAGCCATCTAAAAACTAAAAACTAACATTAGCATTATAGGCTAACATTAAACCGTTTATTGAGAAGAATCGGCCGTAATTAGTACGCGAGTGGGATATGTTAAAAAAGCGATTGTTTCGTAGATTGCGAGAAGGAACGTTTATGTTCAGAAGGTTTAGGATTTTCGGGGAGTCAATCTCGCCAATGATTACCCTATGTAAAAAAAGAACTCTTGCCACCGTTCGCCTAGCTTCAAGTGATTCTAAGCTAATCAATTTTAACCTAGATTGTTAGGATGGTAAATTATATGGATCGACCCAAAGGAGTCCTCTAAGGGTAAATCTAAGAAACCTTTTTTGAATAGACTCAATTCTGGTGATGTGGACATTACAACAAGGATGCCAACCAATAGATGCATATTCTAGAAGAGAAAGAACAAAAGATAGATACAATGTTCTAATAACATATGGGTCACAAAACTCAGAAGCGTAACGCCGTAGTATTCCCCATGACCTATTAGCTTTATTTGAAATGTAATGAACATGATTGTTGAAAGATAGTTTACTATCTAGCATTATACCCAAATCTTTTATTAACGAGACCCGAGATATAACTTTACCGTCAATAGAATAGGTATGCATAAAAGGTGATTTAAGACGTGAAAATGTAAATGCAATGCTAAGCAACTTTTTTACGTACGATCAACAGAAGTTGTAGTAGTCTAAGAGCTGGTAAACGTTTTTGAAACGTCATTTTAGCACAGGAAATAAATATATTTTTTTATTAAACTTAAGCTAATGATCACAAATATCAATGTCTGGCAGCTGTCTGTTGGTGCGTTTAGGGGGGGCTGGGCCCCAAAGACGTCGAAAAGAAGGATGCGGTCACGTCATTTCAGCAAAGCTGAATTTTTGTATATGAGTAGTTTACTTGTTTATATACCATATTTTACCACTGCCAGACATTTTGGCCGGGTCTAACATCCTGCCAGACGCAAGCGAAGTTTGAATGTCGCTACTAAAGCGATGTGCGACAAATGTATCTAATAGCCGATTTTCATCGAAACTATTGAAGCATTTGAAAACTTACTAAGTGTGTCTTATAGGAAATTAGATTCTAAATAAAATAGTATATACGCAAAATTTTCATATATCCAGTAGAACAGAAGATATTTTGAAAAGAGTCAGTAGCCGCGATACGAAACCATTTGTTTCGTATTAAGATATAATTTTCCTACAAAATGCATCATATATCTTCTCCCTTCGGCTGTTCGACCTAGGAAAACCAAACAATCATGCTTTCAATAATTTTCGGTTTTTTTATTGGGTTATATAAATGATTTGGAAGAATATAATTTCCTGTATTACGGTATTTTAATCTTGTATATCATGGTCTTCTTCGTCGTCAGGTTCAGATCCATCATCACATAAATTAAAGAATTTAAAAAAAAATTTTAGTTTGAATGGAATAATCAATATGCAATAGTATTGCAATAAAAATAATGCATTATAATATTCATAATGTATGTACCTGAACTCTCGTTTTCATCAAAAATATCAGGAGGTTGGATTACAAAGCCTTTCACTAAAGCAGGTAATTGATCACCGTCGAACCAAAGAAACTCATATACACCATTAGATTCCAACCATCCATTTTCAATTGGGGATAAATTAGCTGAATTTTTGAAATATAATGAGCCCGTAAGATATGTTGACGCAGCTCTGATTTACACGGTGGCAAATTTCCAGCGTCAACATTTTTAAATTTTTTATGGAAATCGTCATTCATGTTCATTGCATTACATGTTTTTGTAAATATTTCATATCTGGATTTATTGACGTAATTTTTATTACGGATATTATACAAACGACATATAAAGTCCTCTAAGACTTGAAAAACTTGTTCCCTTGAGCCTTATACATGTACATCCAAAGTACCAAGCAAGATCAGTAAATGCTTTTTGATATTTGTGGGATTCATTCAATTGTATAAAATGTCTTCGTTTTCCTTTTCTGTAAAATGTAGCATAATAATCGCAACCAGTTGCTGCATGAAATCCTGGTAAAGAATTACACAAAGACTCTCCTAGAGCATTAAACAATTTGGATAAATCTACAAATCGTCGTGAATTTCCAACGCCAACCTCGTTCCAAATGTTCAGAGAGCTCTTTAAATGTTCCATGTTACCTAACATAATCACAATAACGTCTGTATCTGAGCATTTTATTAAAACATTTGCATCTTGATCGATGTTGCAAACATGGTAGACGATTTTGGTGTCAGCTTCTTCATGTTTTTCACAAGATAAATTGTCTTCCACAGTTTTTTTCACTTTTCCATTGTCAGTTTTAAAACAGTAACAAAAGTCATAATTTGTTGAGGTTGTCCAAGCTATCTCTCAGAAGATGTTCGCTATCTTCGATAGATGGTGAAAATAACGATAAAAATGATATCGATTCTGGATGCAGAATACCTAGTAGCCACTTGCAATATTTTTTTTGAGATGTTGCCGAATGTTTTTGGAACTTCCTTTAAAAGATGCAGCATGAAAAAACCATCGATAATTACAATATCAATATTGCGTACTGCCTGACTATCAACTTTTGCTTCCAACAATTTCATGAGAACAGATTTATCGGTTTTACAAACTGTTCCATCTAAATGGCACATTGATAAAGGAACAGGCATCAAAGGATACGATAAAATTTTGCAATATCTATATATTGTTCCAGGGTATTGCTATAGGGTTTCGTGCTGCTCGTCCTGTTGCAATGTTATATAAGAAATCGTTACTCAGTTCTGGTGCAAATGGATTTATATTTTGTTTAATGTAATGCATAAAATTCTGAAGCTGCACGCAACTTTTTTCCATTTTACTTCTTTCCAAGTCTGCTGTAATATCTTGAGCTTTATGCAATCCACATTCCTCAAATACCTGCGATATTATCGTTGATCTTATGCTGTGACTTTTAGACCAGCGTTGACGAGCAGATATCGAATTGGTGAAATGCATAACTCCTGTCAATCTTTTTGCAGCATCTGCATTTATTGTCTGTTCCAACGTCAAATCTATTGGCTGTCTAGAGAATGCTTTTTCGGTTCTTTTCACAACGAAGGACCTGTTCTCAAAAAGTTCTCTTAGTCCTGGGTGAGGTTCGTCGATTTTTAATAAATTATCGTGGTACTTGACCAACCACCGTGCGTGCGATTTTGGGCAATATATATTTAAATAATTCGAAATCTGCAGTACGAATGCTTCGTGTCAAAATTAAATAATAATTAACATCATCTACATAAATCATGTACAACTGCGGTGTTTTGCCAAATTGTCCATTAATCGTTGCTTCTTGATATGCATTATATTTTCTAAACAATTGTATAAGGTAAGGATGGTCAATAGTGGGATTTGATTTCTATGTAGATTGAAAGTTATTAAGATAATTGATTATATTATCGCCAATTTCTATTTGTTCTTTCTTCATAAAACTTTCAAAACGTAGGATCTGAAAGCCCAAAGTCATTAAAGGATGCAGTCTCTTGCACGTGTTAAAATGCTTTACAGCTATAAATCCAGCTACTGTACCATTTGCTAAAAGTTCACTATCCACCATTACATAAGCCAATCCAGAATCATCTATAAACTTTCCGATGGCTTTGAAATAAGCCATCATAATGTGGAAGCTGCCTAGATGATTAAAAAGGCCATTGAATCTTGGCTTTTTCAGTTGCTTGAATTTGAATAGCGGCTACTGACTCTTTTTAAAATATCTTCTGTTCTACTGGATATATGAAAATTTTGTGTATATACTATTTTATTTAGAATCTAATTTCCTATAAGACACACTTAGTAAGTTTTCAAATGCTTCAATAGTTTCGATGAAAATCGGCTGTTAGATACATTTGTCGCACATCGCTTTAGTAGCGACACTCAAACTTCGCTTGCGTCTGGCAGGATGTTAGACCCGGCCAAAATGTCTGGCAGTGGTAAAATATGTTATATAAACAAGTAAACTACTCATATACAAAAATTCAGCTTTGCTGAAATGACGTGACCGCATCCCTCTTTTCGACGTCTTTGGGGCCCAGCCCCCCCCCAAACGCACCAACAGACAGCTGCCAGACGTTGATATTTGTGATCATTAGCTCAAGTTTAACAAAAAAATATGTTTATTTCCTGTGCTAAAATGACGTTTCAAAAACGTTCGCCAGCTCTCCGACTATAGTAAGAGCCATTTTTTATCAGACAAAAATGGTCAAACAAAATTAAGTGAGAATAATAAACTAACGTACCTATGGGCAATGCAGATAACAGTTAATTGTCGAATACGAAGGAAAAGCCTAACAAAGAATTGTCACAGATTGGCAAATGTACCGTAATTTTGTTTCAACTGATTTACAATCGACATTTTGCTCTGTAAGGTAACATCCAATCCCCACAAAATGTATTCAAAACGTGAATACGCGGAAATAGTGCTTGTATACGGGTTCTGCAATGGAAACGCTTCATTGGCAAGATTGGAGTACTAGCGATGGTACCCAAATCGTAGAACACCATGTAGCGGGATGTTTGCTGACGCGTATCAGCGCCTTGTTGATACTGGGTCAGCTGCACCAAATAAAAAGGAACGACATTCAGACGCAGCGGCGGCAGAAGTTGAGAGTGGGATTTTGCGTGCTGTGGAAGTTCAGCCTTCAGTCAGCGTCCGCAGACTAGCTGTGCGGTTGGAACTTCCCAGAACCAGGATTAACAGAACTCTAGAGAGTAATAGATTACACCGGTACAGGATTTACTACCAGGAGATGCGCGAAGAAGAGTGGAATTTCGCCAATGGCTACTGCGCAAACAAGAAGAAAACGGGCACTTTCTCAATAACATTCTGTGGACTGACGAAGCGTAATTCACAAGAGATGGGGTAACAAACCACCATAATTTGCACCATTGGTCAGACTCCAATCCCCATTTAATACGCACAACACCCTTTTAAAGGTAAGAATTTAATTATTGTGAACAACTTCTTCAAAATGTGTTGCTTATTTTAAAGGAGGTTTAGCGTAAATGATTAATAGGAAACACTTTAATAGGCCCGCATGTTCTTCCTCGAAGAGTTAGTTCCCATTACTACCTGGAATTTCTTGGAGAACGATTGCCGGAGCTCCTTGAAGATGTTCCTCTTGTTTAGAGAAGGGCGATGTTCTCTCAACAAGATGGAGCACCTTGTCATAGTAGCAGCGGAATAACTTCGTTCCTCAACCATGCTTTTAACGAACAGTGGATTGGTCGATTTGGCCCCAACCTTTGGCCACCCAGATCTCCAGATCTGGGGTGCTATGAAAGAAAAAGTTTATTTTGGAGAAATGTCGAGCGTAGAGAGCTCCAAGAAAAAATTAGTGCCGTTACAGAAGAGATGAGAAGAAGTTTGCTGCTCGTTAATCTGCCATCCGAAATGTTTAAACGCGCCCGAAAGTGTATTCAAACGGAAGGAAGGCACTTCGAACAATTGCTATAAACATTTCATAAACTGTCTCATAAACAGTCTCTGAGAAAATCAAGTGGTACGATCTGGAAAAAGAAAAAGGTGAGGCTTTTCTTTTTGTAATGAAAAATTATCTCTCTCACACTATCAACGGAGCTGAGGACGAAGAGTTCAGAGCAAAAAAAAATGTGGAATTCCCTACAGCGAACTTGCTTAAAGAAGGCCAAATCACTGCTAGGAGTTTCAAAAGGCCACCATCAACACGCCAAAGAAACATGGTGGTGGAGTGATGAAGCTAAGAAGGTGATAAATGACAAGAAAGCGGCTTTCAAAGCTTGGTCAAAGTGGCCATCTAATAATAGTGACGAAAAAGCTCGCCTCGAAATGGAATACAGATGCTGCAAGAAAAAAGCGAAGAAGAAGTGCGCCCAGCTTCAAGCAGAGAGTACGGAGGGCCTGTATCGGGAGCTGGAGAAAATATCTTCCCCGGTTCTTGATGCAAACCAGGCTATCCAGGAGCTGCGAAGAAACAATATGAACAAGAGCGCAACCATCTACAAAATAGCCGCCCAAAGAAGGAGGAATGCTCAAGAGATTCGTTCGCCAAAGTTCATTAACAATGCTCATGGCCATCTTCTTGTGGATGACGAAAAAATTCTGCAGAGGTGGCGGCAGTATTTTGAAGAACTTTTAAATTAATAGTTTCCCCGGCTATACTTTCCAAGAGCCACCCCTAACTGTGAAGAAATACCCGACATTACAGTCGAAGAAGTTAGTGAGGCGGTCAAATACTCCAAAAAACGAAAAGCGGTTGGGCCGGACGAGATGCTCTCTGAGTTCTGGAAAAAGATGGGAGACATCGGGTTGAGATGGCTCAAAATCCTCATCTCCAAATTTGTGAGATGTGACCCAATGCCGAATCAATGGAGGGAAAGTTACCTTCTCCCTGTATACAAAGGGAAGGGTGATACGCGAAACTGTGATAACTACCGTTCGATCAAGCTGATGTCACACACCATGAAGATCGCTGAGCGGGTATTAGGTAGCCGACTGCGAAAAGTAATACGGCTATCTGATGATCAGTGCGAGTTTGTCGCGGGTAAATCAACCACAGATGCAATCCAAAGTATAAAGATCATAATGGAAAAACATCGTGATTTCTTAAGGGATTCGCATATTGTATTGGGTGACTTTGAAAAGGCATTCGACAGGCAACCACGAGATCTGATATGGATGGCGCTAAGACATCGAGGGGTACCAGAAACCTATGTACAGATGATCGTGGACATGTACGAAGGAGCAAAGACAAGAGTAAGATGCCCCGCTGGAGTAACCGAAGACTTCCCAATCAAAGTCGGGGTGCATCAGGGAAGCATCTTAAGTCCTTTGCTCTTTATTACAGTCCTTGATTCTTGATCTGCTTGAAGGTAAAGTGATGAACCCCAAGGTACATCAGTTATTCTTTGCTGACGATGGAGCCATCATAAGGGGTATCGCATTAGTTCAAAAAAGACAGAGTACTTGTGCTGCCCGTTCTCTGATCCACTCAGGCCTATTCCAGACATTTATTTGAATGGAACAGTGCTTCCCAAGTGCGAAAAGTTCAAATATCTGGGATCTATGATCAATAGCAAAGCAACCTGTGATGGCGACAGCAATCATAAACGTAGGGTGGATGAAATGGCGAGAAAATTCCCCTATCTTCAGTGGCAGAAAAATGCCACCTAATTTGAAAGGAAGGGTCTACACCGCAGTTGTGCGTTAAGCGCTCACATACGGTTCACAATATTGGACGATGTATAAAACGTATGAGAGTAAATTAACGGCAGCTGAAATGAAGATGCTTCGCATAACAGCAGGAGTGACAAAGCTTGATCGAATTAGAAGTTCGAAGATCCGTGGAAGCTTTCACATCAAGGAAACCATCGTACAAAAAATAGAGCGCGACCGACTCAGCTGGTATTGCCACGTTCAAAGAAGAGATCATTTGAACCCCCTTAAAAAGGCAATATCAATGCACGTTCCGAAGACATCGCGATGTAGGAAAGGCAGGCCTATAAACACCTGGATCAGACAAATGCGACGACATCGGCATTTATTGGCCTCAGTAACCGAGTGACCCAAAATCGGCAGGCCTGCCGATATTTTTCGGGGTCAAATATGCGAGCCCCACAGGCGGATCAGTAGAAATGCGGTGAAGTGAGGGGGTTATAATCCCTTGTTTTGGGATCATAACCTCGCTGATAAAAGGAAGAAAGAAAGAAGAAGATTCTATAAACTGTTATGTTTTAAGACATAAATGGCTTTTACTACAACTTCTGTTGATCGTACGTAAAAATGTTGCTTAACATAATTTTAAGGAAATTTCATAAAAAAAAAAAAAAATATTAAGTAAACATTTTGAGATAAATGCATTTTAAGTGAAAAAATGGAACAACAAATGTTCATTATTTTGAGTTTAAGGGGCCATAACTTTTTTATAGCTGCACATCTGTACCCAATGTGTTTGAAACTTGTATGCGCTACTAAATTGTTTTTCCAAAATGTATAAAACTATTTTTGTACCTATAATAGTTTAGAAGTTATAGCGTTTAAAGTGGTTACACCTCCAAATAACAGGTCACCAACTTTGATGGGCTATAACTTGAAATGTGGTGAGAAAAAAAGTGTTCTTGGTCCGGTCTTATTCTTACTCTATACTCGAGATATACTGCAAGAAGGAGATACTGTCATAGCTAGTTCACAGACGATACGGCCATATTAACAGAGAAATCAGCCAGCAACTGTAAAGCTCCAAAGAGCTCTGGACAAACTTTGCGAGTGGATAAAGATTTGGCGCATTGCTATCAACGAGACCAAATCATCTAATGTTAACTTTGCCTACCAAAAAAAAAAAATTAATTCGGTACAAATACCGTATGCAAACGAGGCAAAGTATCTAGGAGTAACACTAGACGGGCTTGAAAATAGATTCAGAAAAAAATGTCTTTTATACAAGCAAGCGCTTAAACACACATCCGTTATTCTTTGCTGACGATGGAGCCATCATAAGCGAGGATTCTACGTCCCTGTAACGAGCATTTGATGTGTGAGTTGACGTTTTGGAGGGAAATAGGTATCGCATTAGATCAAAAAAGACAGAGTACATGTGCTGCCCATTTTCTGATCCACTCAGGCCTATTCAAGACATTTAGTTAAATGGAACAGTGCTTCCCAAGTGCGAAAAGTTTAAATATCTGGGATCAATGGTGAATAGCAAAGTAACCTGTGATGACGACATCAATCATCGCGTATGTGTATTGTCGATGAAGTGGCGAGAAAACTCTGCTAATTTCTGTGACCGAAAAATTCCAGCTAAATTGAAAGGAAGGCTCTATACCGCAGTTGTGCGTCCACCGCTCACATTATTCATGTGCATAAAGTGAGTATCCTGCATTTAGTATTCGTTACTTGAAATGAGTATCTGGACCGAATACTACTGAAAATAGGTATTCGGTTCTGATACTCATTTACACACATGACACAATTGCCGCATTCCAATTGAATCCGTACACAAACTCATAACTTAACCATACATTTACTCTAGAAGCAATATAAAACACACATATGCACAAGCAAACATATTGTACATCAACACATTCTTCGGCAGCAGCACGACCCGCCTCTCTCGCTTTTTTTATGTTCTACTTCTACATGTTCCTTTTTTTTCATCTCTTGCACTCTCCTCTCCTGTTTTTCATGCCAAACTTTCCAATTTGATTTTTTTTCTGTACAACCCAATTAAACCACGGCACATCAACCTACATATCTTTATGAAAAGTTTAGATTTAGATTTACTTCTTAAAACAGATCTGCTCAGTTAATTCCTCCTCGGTGTTCTTGTTTGACTTCGGAACATCAGTTTCTTGCAAGCTCTACTCAGCTGAGGAACTCTTTCCCACGCGCAATAAGAGGGGTAGATAGCATAACATGATTTAGAAGCAAATTAAAAGCACTTCTTTCCTATAATACCTAGTTACCTTACTTTCTTTTAATTAAATGTTAGTTTACACAGGTTTGTTGCCTTGACGTGGCGAAATCGCATCATCACCTCACCGTGGTGCCCACTGGATAGGTGACTTGAAAAGGCATTCGACAGGCAACCACGAGATCTGATATGGATGGCGCTAAGACATCGAGGGGTACCAGAAACCTATGTACAGATGATCGTGGACATGTACGAAGGAGCAAAGACAAGAGTAAGATGCCCCGCTGGAGTAACCGAAGACTTCCCAATCAAAGTCGGGGTGCATCAGGGAAGCATCTTAAGTCCTTTGCTCTTTATTACAGTCCTTGATTCTTGATCTGCTTGAAGGTAAAGTGATGAACCCCAAGGTACATCAGTTATTCTTTGCTGACGATGGAGCCATCATAAGGGGTATCGCATTAGTTCAAAAAAGACAGAGTACTTGTGCTGCCCGTTCTCTGATCCACTCAGGCCTATTCCAGACATTTATTTGAATGGAACAGTGCTTCCCAAGTGCGAAAAGTTCAAATATCTGGGATCTATGATCAATAGCAAAGCAACCTGTGATGGCGACAGCAATCATAAACGTAGGGTGGATGAAATGGCGAGAAAATTCCCCTATCTTCAGTGGCAGAAAAATGCCACCTAATTTGAAAGGAAGGGTCTACACCGCAGTTGTGCGTTAAGCGCTCACATACGGTTCACAATATTGGACGATGTATAAAACGTATGAGAGTAAATTAACGGCAGCTGAAATGAAGATGCTTCGCATAACAGCAGGAGTGACAAAGCTTTATCGAATTAGAAGTTCGAAGATCCGTGGAAGCTTTCACATCAAGGAAACCATCGTACAAAAAATAGAGCGCGACCGACTCAGCTGGTATTGCCACGTTCAAAGAAGAGATCATTTGAACCCCCTTAAAAAGGCAATATCAATGCACGTTCCGAAGACATCGCGATGTAGGAAAGGCAGGCCTATAAACACCTGGATCAGACAAATGCGACGACATCGGCATTTATTGGCCTCAGTAACCGAGTGACCCAAAATCGGCAGGCCTGCCGATATTTTTCGGGGTCAAATATGCGAGCCCCACAGGCGGATCAGTAGAAATGCGGCGAAGTGAGGGGGTTATAATCCCTTGTTTTGGGATCATAACCTCGCTGATAAAAGGAAGAAAGAAAGAAGAAGATTCTATAAACTGTTATGTTTTAAGACATAAATGGCTTTTACTACAACTTCTGTTGATCGTACGTAAAAATGTTGCTTAACATAATTTTAAGGAAATTTCATAAAAAAAAAAAAAAAATATTAAGTAAACATTTTGAGATAAATGCATTTTAAGTGAAAAAATGGAACAACAAATGTTCATTATTTTGAGTTTAAGGGGCCATAACTTTTTTATAGCTGCACATCTGTACCCAATGTGTTTGAAACTTGTATGCGCTACTAAATTGTTTTTCCAAAATGTATAAAACTATTTTTGTACCTATAATAGTTTAGAAGTTATAGCGTTTAAAGTGGTTACACCTCCAAATAACAGGTCACCAACTTTGATGGGCTATAACTTGAAATGTGGTGAGAAAAAAAGTGTTCTTGGTCCGGTCTTATTCTTACTCTATACTCGAGATATACTGCAAGAAGGAGATACTGTCATAGCTAGTTCACAGACGATACGGCCATATTAACAGAGAAATCAGCCAGCAACTGTAAAGCTCCAAAGAGCTCTGGACAAACTTTGCGAGTGGATAAAGATTTGGCGCATTGCTATCAACGAGACCAAATCATCTAATGTTAACTTTGCCTACCAAAAAAAAAAATTAATTCGGTACAAATACCGTATGCAAACGAGGCAAAGTATCTAGGAGTAACACTAGACGGGCTTGAAAATAGATTCAGAAAAAAATGTCTTTTATACAAGCAAGCGCTTAAACACACATCCGTTATTCTTTGCTGACGATGGAGCCATCATAAGCGAGGATTCTACGTCCCTGTAACGAGCATTTGATGTGTGAGTTGACGTTTTGGAGGGAAATAGGTATCGCATTAGATCAAAAAAGACAGAGTACATGTGCTGCCCATTTTCTGATCCACTCAGGCCTATTCAAGACATTTAGTTAAATGGAACAGTGCTTCCCAAGTGCGAAAAGTTTAAATATCTGGGATCAATGGTGAATAGCAAAGTAACCTGTGATGACGACATCAATCATCGCGTATGTGTAGGGTCGATGAAGTGGCGAGAAAACTCTGCTAATTTCTGTGACCGAAAAATTCCAGCTAAATTGAAAGGAAGGCTCTATACCGCAGTTGTGCGTCCACCGCTCACATTAATCATGTGCATAAAGTGAGTATCCTGCATTTAGTATTCGTTACTTGAAATGAGTATCTGGACCGAATACTACTGAAAATAGGTATTCGGTTCTGATACTCATTTACACACATGACACAATTGCCGCATTCCAATTGAATCCGTACACAAACTCATAACTTAACCATACATTTACTCTAGAAGCAATATAAAACACACATGCACAAGCAAACATATTGTACATCAACACATTCTTCGGCAGCAGCACGACCCGCCTCTCTCGCTTTTTTTATGTTCTACTTCTACATGTTCCTTTTTTTTCATCTCTTGCACTCTCCTCTCCTGTTTTTCATGCCAAACTTTCCAATTTGATTTTTTTTCTGTACAACCCAATTAAACCACGGCACATCAACCTACATATCTTTATGAAAAGTTTAGATTTAGATTTACTTCTTAAAACAGATCTGCTCAGTTAATTCCTCCTCGGTGTTCTTGTTTGACTTCGGAACATCAGTTTCTTGCAAGCTCTACTCAGCTGAGGAACTCTTTCCCACGCGCAATAAGAGGGGTAGATAGCATAACATGATTTAGAAGCAAATTAAAAGCACTTCTTTCCTATAATACCTAGTTACCTTACTTTCTTTTAATTAAATGTTAGTTTACACAGGTTTGTTGCCTTGACGTGGCGAAATCGCATCATCACCTCACCGTGGTGCCCACTGGATAGCTATCTGATAGTGAACTAACGATTAGCTTATGCTGAGCCAGACGATATATGTGTAGCTGAACACTCAGACCTGCGTAAGCACATCTGGTTGAACATCAGCGCGCATATGTTTAACCGGACGAGGCATCTCTTGTTGACCTGATTGGCTGAATTATGAATGAGGACGTGCGGCGGATGAATTCTCTCGATGGAATCAACGGTGACGTCTACAGACCAACGGATACCTTACCGGAGTTACTTCAACATATTTGGAGCTGAGGTCTGTAAAGATGTTCAATACTACGTCAGGGTATTGAAAAAGAGATAGTGGCGCATAAACCCTTAATGGGCCAACGGCAGCGCTCACATCCCCGAAGAGGGTTACTGGCATCGGTTTATCCGGCCCCTCGCCCTAGTGGTTGCAAAAAAGCATCTGGTCCTCCAGGTTGGGGGTTGTGCCGTCGGGTTAACTTCCCTACCACGTAAGAAACCTTCGGTTACGAAGCAACCAAAACAGCCTGTAATACGGATGATTTTACTCTTGACGACCCAAGCAAACGTAAAAAGGACAACGATCTTCGTATCTGCACGTGGAGTGTTAGATCCCTCTACAAACCACGTGCACCCGAACAACTTGCGGAGACCCTAGAATGTTTCAAAGTAGATATTACCGCCATCCAAGAAGTGCGATGGGATAGGCCGGGCAAAAGGAGAATGAAAAACTACGGCATCTACTAAGGCGATTGCTACATGCAACAGGGACAGCGTCTATTCGGCTGCAAATTTGTCATTGGAGGCGGACTTTGGCAAGAAGTCTTGAGTTTGCGGCATGTGAACGAGCGCCCCATGACCATCCGTATCAAGGCTAAATTTACCAACATTAGCCTAATATGCGTTCACGCCCCTCACAAGAAGAAGGACGACGCGACAAAGGATGACTCATACCAGCTTTTGGACAAGGCGTATGAGCAATGCCGTACCCACGACGTTAAAATTATCCTAGGTGATTTCAACGCAAAGCTAGGAAGAGAGGACGTTTTTAGTAGCGTGGTCGGGAAGCACAGCCTGCATGACATCACATCCGACAACGGACTCTGGCAAGTCGACTTTGCGGCGGGGCGAAACTTTGTCGAAACTAGTACGCGGTTCTCACGTCTCGATATTCACAAGAGAACATGGCTCTCCCTCGATCGAAAAACTGTCAACCAAATTGATCACATTGCGATCGACGCAAGGCACTCTTCCAGTATTCTGGGTGTCCGAACTTTCCGCGGAGCCAACATGGACTCGGATCACTACCTAGTTGTAGCCAAGGTACGGATACGGATATCCAGAATGGAGCGAAATCAACGAAATACTGTGAGGAAATTTGACGTCGGGCGGCTACAATCATAGGAGACCGCCAGCAGCAAATGCGAAAGATCGATGACAGCGTTACCAACAAGCCATCAGAGATGGCGCCTCTGATGTACTGGGTTTCTCTCGGCCACCACAACGAAACACCTGGTTCGATGAGGAATTCCGGCAAGCAAATACAGCAAAACAAGAAGCGTAAAAAACGTCGCTGCATAGAAGGACTAGAGCTGCTCGTGAGCTCTACGTGCGCAGGAGAAAAGAAGAGCATCGATTTCACAGAAAGAAGACAAAGGAGCATGAGAAGCGCTCGTCCGAGAGAATTGAGAGACTTTATTGTAGGAATGATGTTCGAAAATTTTACGAGAAGGTAAAAAGAACATGTCAGGGTTTCAAAGCCAGAACAGAAGCCTGCAGGGACGAAAACGGCAATATGGTAGTAGAATCGGAGTCGGTGCTGAGAATATGGAAGAAACACTTCTGCACACTGTCGAACGGCGATGATGACCGATATTTCGCTGTGCGGCAGAATAAGCCATTCAAAAGTGACGATGGCAGTCAAGATTCCCTTCAACCCGATCAGAATGAAGTGAGGATAGCGATATCCAAACTTAAATCCAACAAAGCGGCTAGAGCCGACTGCCCCGCCCCTGAACTTTTCAAGACAGGAGGAGATGAGCTGGTAAAGAGCATGCACTAGCTCATCTGTAAAATCTGGTCGAATGAAAGTATGCTCGATGAATGGAACCTTAGCGTTGTTTGCCCGATCCCGAAGAAAGGAGACCATCTGAACTGTGCCAACTACAGAGGTACCGTTCGATGTCAAGGAAGGTCTTAGACAAGGTGACGCGCTCTCATGCGATCTCTTTAACATAGTACTTGGGAGAATTGTACGAAACTCAGAAGCCAACACTGGTGGTACAGTCTTTTACACGTCTGTACAACTACTCGCTCACGCTGATGATATTGACGTACTCGGAAGAACTCAGCGGGCCGTCAATGGGGCGTTTGCTAGTGTTGAGGTCGAGGCAGCAAAGATGGATTTAGTGGTCAATGAAACAAAATATATGCTGTCTACAAAAAAGGACACCCAACATCAGCGTCTTAGACGCAACAATAGACAGATATAATTTTAAGGCAGTAAATGACTTTGTCTACCTGGGCTCCATGGTGAGCTCCGCAAATAACCTAAGTAGGGAAATCACATGAAGAATTACTATTGCCAATCGTTGTTTCTATGGGCTAAGACGGCAATTGAGTAGCAAAGCCCTATCTCGAACTACTAAGGTAACTCCTTATAAGACACTAATCATCCCAGTCCTGCTGCATGGCGCAGAGGCATGGGCTTTAACTAAACTGGACGAGGATGCCCTTGGTTATTTCGAGAGAAAAGTTCTTCGAGCGATCTTTGGTCGCGTCTGCATAGACGGTGAGTGGAGGAGAAGGTACAATGCCGAACTATACGGCCTATACAAAGACATCGACTTAGCCTCACATACAGCGACTAAGATGACTGGGTCATGTAGAGCGGATGGAGCCCAACGTTCCCGCTAAGAAAGTCTTCGAATCCACCCCGGATGGACGGCGCGGTAGAAAAAAAATAAAAATAAAATAAAAAGTAACGAATACCAGGACTCGGGTTTTGGTACGAGTATCTTTGGTTAATAATCAAATCAGTAATCAGTTTGGCCTGATTACTAATGAGCGAATTTACTTATTTGGAGGCGAGTAGACTTGAGTGGTTATTTTTGAAAGTGATATAATCTGTCTTCTATCTGTATGTTACGCACGTGCAATGCTGACTAGAAAAAAAAAAAAAAACCAAGAAAAATAAGGTCAACCGTTCAACATCATTCAACACCGAGGACATAACGCCATCGTATGAGAACGGAAGCATAGGTCAGCATAAGGTAGATAATACGAAAATGATGAGAACGAAAGGAAAGGTCAGCATAAGGTAGACAATAAGAAAATTACGAGAACGAAAGCATAGGTATTAAGTAATTGTATACGACGAAAAATCGTCGAGTTGTCTTCTTTACTTGTTACAATTAACTTATTATTTTTTTCTTTAAAATAAATCGCTCGTGCATTTTTATTGACGAATTCTCTTGCGGATTTATTTTCTCTTTGTTCTTTTATATTTAACGCATTTCTTTTGCCACAACGAAATATACACAATGGTAACGCTGGAGGCAAAAACCCAGCCCGCATGTGGAACTTGTTTTGCTAAAAACTATTGTAAAACGCGTCAGACGTAACAAAAATTGGTGGCAGCGGTGGGATACCGAGATATCCAAAATAAAAAATAGAAATAAAAACAAAACAGTTAAGTGAAGAAAGGGAAAATTGAAAAAAAGAGAAAACTGTAAAAAAAGTTATTCTTGTCTACTTCTTGCTGTGTCTACAATTACAAAAAAAAAAAAATCATCATAAAGTGTTGCTGTTTTGCTGGTGGGCGTGTATAATAATTGTAATGATAATTTGTATCATGTAAGTTAGTGAAATATGCATAGCATAAGTAGAGTTACGTAAAGTGTTTCTAATAACATTGTAAAGAAGAATAGATAAAGAAAAGAAAAAGTTGTCTCGGTAGCAAGGTCATGAGAGAAGTCTTCCTAGTCAAAACTAAAACTCCTACATCTCTTAGTGGATGTATCAAATTAAACTCCCTTCAGGAGAGATTAGATTGAAAAGTTGTAAGTGGAAGAGAACGAGGGAAGATACAGCATTCTAATATCTAATAGGTGGATTTCAAGAAGAGCGCTTATGAGTAGCGACGGTAGTAGTAGTGACAGTGAAGCTAATTGTGGTTTAGAATTGGAATCCAGGGAAGAAGTGGTAAATAGTGGTTTAGAATTGGAGTCCAGGGAGGAAGTGGTTAATAGTGATTTAAAATTAGAATCTAAGGAAGAACCCGTAGGCTCAAGTCAAAACACTGTGAAAGAAGAAATGGCAGAAGTTCCCATTAGTGTTTTAACATCTTTTATCTCTACTTTTAACAGTAGTGGTGATGAAGTTTTCTCTTTCATACATGCTTGCAACGATGCGATGGAATTAGCATCAGCTGCCTTAAAACCAGTTCTGTTTAAATTCATTAAAACAAGGATCCGTGGCAATGCTACGACCATCCTAATGAATAAGGAAATTAACGATTGAAAATCATTAAAAGAAGAATTGTATCGTGTGTTTAGAGAACCACATAGCAGTCTTCAGCTGCACAGGGAGCTCATAAGTATTCGGCAGTTTAAGAACGAATCTGTAGCTCTTTATACACAAAGAATAGAAACTTTAGAGAGAAGGGTAATGCAAAGTAAAGTAGATAAAATAGGTGAGGCAGACGCTAAAGGGCAAATAGAATATTTTAAGGAGGAAACTTTAACAGTTTTTATAAACGGATTGTAAGAAAGACTGGCTGCGTATGTAGTAACGCAAAAGCCTAAAACATTAGCCGAAGTTAGTCGATGTACTCAAGAGGAAGAGCAACGGCTCAACCTATTTAGATCAAATATTAGCAGGGATTACTCAAGTAGGAATCCAGCAGGGATTCATTTTACAGAAACAAAATGTTTCAATTGTTGTCGATTGCCAAATACTGCGGGTTACCTAGGAGAGATCGAGGAAAAAAGATGCACAGGTTAACCGTTTAAATGACCCAGGACCAATTTCTAGTGCGCAAGGAACAAGTTTCAATCCTTCAAGTGTGTATAAGAAAGAATTCAAAAAAGATTCCAACGTTAGAAATTTAACAGTATTTAATGAGATGAGTAAACTCTGAAAGCCCTCACGTTAACGTGGTGCTCGACAATGACATCAAAAGAATGCTAATCGACACAGGAGCGGAAGTATCGCTTATTTGCGCTAAGCATGTGTATGAACGTGAAGTAAACACAAACAGAACAACTCAGTTTAAAGGATTTATTTATTTATTTGTACAAGTACATGGGCTTTCTAAGACATTAGAATTACGGATAGTGGAAAAAAAAGCAAATACAATAATACTTGTTAAATATAATATAAAGATAAAGAAACGATAAAATAAGAAAAGAACAGAAAAAAAAAAAAAAAACCAACACTTTAAAAAAAGCTTAATACATTGAGCAAACAATTATGACTGAAAATAATTTATCAAATTTGATTTCATTAAGGATATCGACATATTAAAGTCAATTAAAGACGCACAATCATTATACAATAACAGTAAACCATTTATAGAAGACGATCGGCCATAATTAGTACGAAAACGGGCTGCATAAAAGAATCTGTTATTACGCAAATTGAGAAATAGAACATTAAGATTAACAAGACTTAAGATTTCCGGGCACTCAATTTTGCCAATCAGTACTCTGTGAAGGAAAACAACTCTTGACACCTTTCTTCTAACCTCAAGTAATACGAGAGTAATTAGGTGTAATCAATCTGAATAGGGCGGTAAGTCATGCAAATCATACCAAAGAAGACCCCTGAGGGCAAGCCTTACAATAACAGTAAACCATTTATAGAAGACGATCGGCCATAATTAGTACGTAAACGGGCTGCATAAAAGAATCTGTTATTACGCAAATTGAGAAATAGAACATTAAGATTAACAAGACTTAAGATTTCCGGGCACTCAATCTTGCCAATCAGTACTCTGTGAAGGAAAACAACTCTTGACACCTTTCTTCTAACCTCAAGTAATACGAGAGTAATTAGGTGTAATCAATCTGAATAGGGCGGTAAGTCATGCAAATCATACCAAAGAAGAGGGCAAGCCTTAGGAATCTTTTTTGAGTTGCTTCTATTCTCGCGATGTGAGTGCTGTAATAGGGATACCAAACAACCGATGCATATTCCAACAATGATCGAACAAACGATACATATAACGTTTTTAGAGCATAAGGGTCGAAGAATACTTTAGCATAACGTTTTAACATTCCCCATGCTCTGTTCGCTTTGTTAGTTGCATATTCAATATGGTTATTGAAGGATAGGTTACTATCCAACATAACACCCAAGTCTTTTATTAAAGAGACACGAGAGATAACACTATGATCAATGGAATAATCATGAATACATGGTGAGATACGGCGAGAAAAAGTAATGACCGAGCATTTACTAACATTAAGAGACAAGTAGTTTTTAGAGCACCACAAAACAAATTTTTGAAGATGTCCATTCAAACGATGAAAACTGGTAGAATCATTGCACGAGGAGTATATTTTAAAATCATAGGCAAACATCAGGATATTACATTGTGGTAAAAATTTAACAACGCCATTAACAAATAAAATAAATAAAAGAGGACCAATGTGGCTTCCTTGTGGGACACCAGATGTTACCACGATTTCTTTAGATATTTGGCATCGAAACTTCACAAATTGGTATCTGTTTTTTAAATACGACGAAATCCATTTTAGAAAAACTAGAGGAAATCCAAGTCGTTCAAGTTTGTAGAGAAGAAGCCTGTGGTCAACACGATCAAATGCTTTGCTGAAGTCGGTGTAAATTGCATCGACTTGATTACCATTACAGATCTCACTGATTACAAAATTTGTAAAAAGAAGAAGATTTGTAACTGTTGATCTGTTTTTTACAAAGCCATGTTGGTTATTACAAATTATATTTTTACAAAAAAAATTTATTTCTCAGTAACTAATGAATCAAACAGTTTAGGGATGGACGATTGCTTACAGATCCCCCTATAATTTTCAATTTTATTTTTCCTGCCGGATTTAAATATTGGGACTATAAAAGACTTTTTCCATATGGTTGGAAAGATTCCAGTCTTCAACGATAAGTTAAATATGTGACACAAAATAGTTTGTAAAGGGAAGGCACACATTTTTAAGAAACCCGACGGAATACCATCGGATCCAGGATTAAAATTGGATTCCAATCGCTTGAGTCCACTAAGGACAATGTCCTCAGAAAATTCAATACGGCTGAAAATAAGGGGGGATGCACCTAAATAGGAAAAAAAATTGTCATCTATAATTGAATCAGCGAGTAAACTGATTGGAAAAATGAAGCAAAACTGTTAGAGATAATGCGGGGATTTTCTATTGGCTTACCTTCGTAGAAGAAAGAAACAGGAAAACTATCAGTGCTTTTCTGAGAATTTATAAAATTCCAAAAATTGTTTGGCGATGATTTTATTTTGGATTCAATATCATTAATATAAGCTGAGTGGGCATGGTGTAAAGAAGTTATAAACTCAGTTCTAAGCGCACGGTACAAAGTGTAGTCCTCATTCAACATACTAGAGCGCCACTTCTTATAGGCTCTATTTTTAAGAATCTTTATTCTTCGTGTTATATCATTGTCCCAAGGACAAATACCGTTAAAAAAGTTTTTAACTTGAACAATAGGAACAAAATCAAAAATTAAGTTAATCATAACCCGATAAAATACGGAACAAAGATCACCAATTTCTAAAGATAAGAAAGGACTCCAGTCAAAATTGCAAAGCTCATTACAAATATTATTATAGTTTGCATTTTTAAAATCAAATTTATAAGAACTAGATATATTTGAAGAATTAAAATCCAAATGACAAAATAAATATAGTGAGGGATGGTAGATGTCTTCTGGAACCAGTGGGGTTAGACTTCTTGTGACATGTCTATCATCACTGTGATTTGAAAATATAAGATCCAACGAACGATTTTGGTGGGTTTTTAATAGGATTGAGTTGAAGCAGTCCAAGGCAATGAAAGGAGTCAATGATTTCCGCACCAACAGTCGATAAGGTATTGGCAGGTGTGAGAAACGTTCAATCCATATCACCAGGAGCCCATTAAATTTTTGTTTGGTTAAAGTCGCCAAAGACATAGAACTTGTTTGAAGCAGATAAGAGACTTTTAACATAGCCAATTGCATCCAAGTATCTAATCACTACTGCCAGCTGAGACCTAGGTGGTATATAGATGCAAACGATGTAGACTTTTGATGATGCGAGATCAAATTTGCTACAGCACATTTCGATATCCGAGAATTTATCGAGGTTTTGTTCTATAGGATGTAATTCTTTCCTGATTGCTATAAGAACACCACCCAATCTGACAAATACACTATTTGCTGGTGATCTATCACATCGGTTGACATAGAAGTAATCAGGAAATATAACAGCATCAGGAAAAGTTTCATCTAATCCAGTTTCTGTGAGGACAATTATATCTGATGTAGGGCTGTAGACATTTAACAAAAAGTTTGTGCATTTTGTTCTTAGCCCTCTCACGTTTTGATAGAAGAAGGCAAGTTCGGTAAGTTTTTTGACTTTCTATTAAAGTTGGTAGGACGTTTTGTAAATTCTTTGACAATCATATTTTTAGGCCAAAAGTTAGGATTAACTAGAGTGTTTCCAATATCTGAAGGAGCAAGTAATTTGAATGATGCTGATATTCGGTCAGACAGGTAGTAAACTACAAGAAACTATAGGAGTGGTAGTTAAGAATATCTGTTTATTCCCAAACAATAAAGGTCAAACTCTGAGCAGAGAAATAAAGATTCAAGTAGTGGCAAATGGATTAGTTGGAGAATATGATGGAATTTTGGGTAGTCATTTTCTTAAGGAATTATAAAGAAGGGGTATTAAAAAATAGATGCGAGAAAACAACTTTAAAATAATTGTGCAAGGAAAAGTTTCTGAAGCAAAGGTCCGAAGCGTTTAGAGTTGTAAAAATAAAAAATAACAAAGAATTAAAAGAAGACATAGTTGTGCCAAGACAGTCAATAAAAGAAGGGATGATTATATTTTGATATAATAACCAAAAGCAACAATGGTGAATGTTGCTAATGCTATACTTAATACGACAGTAGACGATTTTAACATTAGTGAAATTCGAATTGTCGGAAGAAATTTAGAGGACTTTGGAGTCGAAAAACAAAGGGTATCAGAGGTAACAGGAAATATTAGGACAGAACATATGAATAAAGAGGAGTTAGAGAGTATATTAGGTATAATTAGGAGTTATAGTGACATTTTTACAAATACAAATATTTAGCGCAATAGCTCTTTAAAGTGCCAGGGCCTAGCTTCTCGCAACCACTCATGTTGTGTGCGTTATATTTTTCACACGAATGGAAGGGACCTACAGTTTAATGCCGAATCCGAACGGCGATTTGAGAAGCTTTTTTATGACAACAATACTCTCGGATGTTTGTCAGACGCTCGCGAGAGGTGGGACCGTGAAAAAACTTGTTGGTATTTTCTGGGATTCGAACTTGGAACCTCATACGTAGTGATCCGACACACTAACCACTTACGCCACGGCGCCCACACATTGACATTTTTAGTACTGTATAAAAGATGAAAAGCTCACTCACACAAATGTGACAAAGCATCAAATTAGGACTACGGAAGGGTGCTCACTGATGTTTACCAAAACGTACAGGTACCCAAAGGTACATGAGGAAGAGGTACGTAATCAGGTTGAAGAACTAAAGAAACACGGTATGATAAGAGACAGTAATTCGCCATGGAGCTGTCTTCTTTGGATTGTTCCAAAGAAGGTTGATGCAAGTGGAATAAAGAAGTGGAGGATGGTCATAGACTGTCGCAAGCTAAACGAGCTAACTATAGCCGATAACTATTAATGAAATTCTCCACCAATTATGGAAGGCAAGGTATTCTAGAACACTCTACCTGACTTCGGGATTTCATCAAATCCCAGTCGAAGAAAAAGATATCGAGAAGACTGCCTTCAGTACTCCGTACGGGCACTTCGAATATACTCGAATGCCCTTCGGGTTGAAAAATGATCCGGCATGTTTCCAATGTTTAATGAATACAGTGCTGACAGGGTTACAAGACATTAAATGCTTTTTTTTACCTCGACGATGTGGTGGTGTATGGACAGAGCCTTGTAGAACTTAATGAGAAATTAGTGCAGGTACTTGAACAGATAAGGGCGGCTAATCTGAAGTTGCAACCGGACAAGTGAGAATTTCTTCGTAAGGAAGTCCAGTATTTGGGTCATGTGATAACCGACCAAGGCGTGAAGCCTGATCACAACAAGATAGAGAGCATAGTTAAAATGCAACCGCTATATAATCAGAAAGGGATTACGTCGTTTTTGGGAATGGTAGGATATTAGCGAAAGTTTGTGCAAAATTTTAGTAAAATAGCAGAACCATTAAATAAATTGCTAAAGAAAGATGTATCATTTAACTAAAGAAGGGAACAACAAGAATCATTCGAAAAGTTGAAAGAAGCGATTACCAAATTTGCCGTTCTGCAGTACCCTGACTATAATAAAGAATTTACCATTATGACGGATACGTCGAACAAAGGTATAGGCGCTGTCCTTAGCCGACAGCATGGTACAAAAGATTTGCCCATACAATACGTCAGTAGGACATTGAATAAGGCTGAACAAAATTACAGTACTACTGAAAAGGAGTGTTTGGCCATAGTTTGAGCAACGAAGCAGTTTAGACCTTACATTTACGGGAGAAAATTCGTCGTGCAAACAGACCATAGACCATTGACTTGGCTGTTTAATGTAAAAGATTCTGGATCTAGACTTGTTAGGTGGAGGCTTAAACTGGAGGAGTTTGAGTAGGAGATCCGTTATAAAAAAGGATGCGAAAACGTTGTTGCAGATGAATTGACGCGAAACCTAGGAATGGTGCAAGAGGAAGAAGTAGGTAATGATAATAGGAAAGGTAACAGCCAAATGGAAAGTTTTGAAGAAATAGATCAAATAATCGAAGACTTAATTAATGGTATGATAGAAGACAACGCAGTTGTTCCAAATACTGAAGTTGAGTTAAAGGAGGATCAAATGAAAGGATTACACCCTAGTGAGCCAGGAGAAAACGAAGGTAATGAAATTAATGCATGTAGAGAAATCACTGATTTGGAACAGAGGCAACGTTTAATTAGAGAAAATCATGATGGGTTATTAAGAGGTCATACGGGTCAGAAAGCATCTTATTCAAAACTGAGGGTAAAATACAATTGGAAAGGAATGCAAAGAGACGTTGAAGAATACATAAGAAACTGTAAGCATTGTCAAACAGAAAAAGTAACCAGGCAGATAAAAAGGAATCCAATGAAAATAGTAACTTCAGCGGAAAGAGCTCTCCAAAAATATCGATGGATTTGATTGGCCCACTCAAACAGACAAAAGATGGACACAAATTTGGCTTAACAATACGGGATGACTTATCAAAATTTATTAAATTCATTCCACTAAAAGATAAAGCAATGGAAACAGTAGCTAGAGCAATCACCAACGATTTGATTTTCAATTTTGGATTACCGAAAATAATATTGACTGATAATGGCATCGAATTTTGCAATGCGTTATTGGAGGGGTTTTGTAAGATATTCGAAATGCAACATATCACTCCTCCTCACTCCTCCATTCTCAGGTGAACGGTGGTGTAGAAAGGGCACAATGTTGCTTATTAGAATACTTAAAGGCTACAGGTGAAGACCTAAATAACATGGAGGATTGGCATGAACGAATGCCCTACGCAAGTTTCTGTTATAACACAACAGTGCATACCACAACCAGGTACACTCCGTATGAACTCGTGTATGGTAATTTAGCAAACAAGCCTAGTGAGTTAGACGATAACTATGAAAAGAGTACATTTGATTACTTAGACGAGTTAAAAGCAAACCTATTAAATAAGTCAGTAATAGCTAGGAGCAGGACATTGAATGCAAAACAAAAGGCAAAATCTCGATACGATAAACATAT
Organism: Brachypalpus laphriformis; assembly: GCA_945910035.1. Classification (NCBI taxonomy): domain Eukaryota; kingdom Metazoa; phylum Arthropoda; class Insecta; order Diptera; family Syrphidae; genus Brachypalpus; species Brachypalpus laphriformis. The sequence goes on along the minus strand of OX246754.1, from coordinate 103,822,765 downwards.
AGGAAAGCCCGTAGAATACAAGATAGGACAACAGGTCTTAGTAAAAAATTTAGTAAAGGGCAAACTGGAAAGTAAATTTAAAGTACCGTTTAATATGTCAAAAGTTTATCAAGATCACGTATTCATTAAGTTAGGAAATAAAGAACAAAACTATAATAAATCCAATATTTGACCGTACTTTACAGGATCACCTGGTCCTTCGGAACAACAGCCAGGAACATCGAAATAAGGATAGTACCGGATTATATGTCAGCCTTAAAGGACACGTCCGAGAAATAGGAAGTAAGGTAGCTTTAGTTAACAAAATAAGTGTTAGGAATTTAAACGATTATATAGAAAATTTAAAGCAAATAGTAAAAACTATTAACGATGAATGTGTATATCATATTAGCAATTGTGAAAAGTACCAAGAAATTGTAAAAAATAATTTGATAAAGCTAGAAGAGCATGGAGTTAACGTAATCTATAATATAATGGGTAGAGAAACAAGATTTCGTAGAGGGTTAGTAAATATAATCGGTTCTGGATTTTAAACATTATTTGGTACCATGGATAACGAAGATGCCCAATATTACGCAGAAATTGTGAACACAATCAAATCAAATGAGATTGGAATGAAAAATGGGATGCAGGAAAATGTCAAAATCATGACAAGATTAAGCAAACAGGCAAGGTAATTAACGTAGGAGTAATTCAGAACGCAACCGCAAACAAAATCAACGAAATTATTAGCTCAATAAATCTTATGGTAACGTAGTCAATTGCCACGCTAATGGTTCATGGTTCAAATCCTGATGTCAACAAGCATTTATTTATTTCTCATGAAATATATAAAGTCAGTCCGATCATTTGCAAAAGCTTCTGTGAACACTACTGCGAAGGCATAACACTGGCAGTAGCTTGGTCATGTGGCTGGAAAAATTGTTCGCTCTGTTGATGATGATTTGACCTTGACATCGGTTATCTGGAAAAAAGTACTGTGAATCAGAAGCAAAGACAATAATAACAAAAATCTCCCCAGTTATCTGGACGCCACCCCCGGAGAATAGCTGAAGCATAAACAACTGGGCTTCAAGAACCACTACACCAAAATCTTTCTCCCTCTCTATCCATCCTTTCCAACGCCCGCACTGCGTGTAAACATGTTAAAGGTATGCATAACCCTTTGAGTGCGCGCAAATTATAAAACGAAAAGACGGCCCACCCTCTGATCCGTTGAATGAAATTCTGAACTGCATCTACGCTAAGTTCGAGGAACAATGTGATGTTAACAAACGGATTCTCGAAGGTCTTAGTAACGTCGAAAGCTATTGTATGGCTAACCTTACATCTAAATCTAAGTAAATATGGACGCTTTGCTTAAAATAGTAACATGGAATGCAAATGGACTCTTACAAAAATCTAACGAATTAGAAATGTTTCTAATAAGAGAAAATATCGACACATGTTTGATCTCCGAAACCCATCTAACGAGGGAGTCGCAAATAAAGATAATAGGCTACGCTGGTTATCACGCCTATCATCCCTCTGATAGAGCGCGGGGCGGTTCGTCCTTATTCATTAAAACTAACATCGAACACTTGGCCGATATAAGCATAGAGCTGGAAAAACTGCAGTTGTGCGCGGTAAGGGTTAAAAATAAACACCTGAGTTACAATATAGCATCTGTTTACTGTCCGCCGCGATGCTTACTACAAAAAGATGACTACTTTCGTGTCTTCAATGACCTTGGTTCAAATTTCCTTATTGGTGGAGATTTCAACGCGAAGCACACCTTCTGGGGTTCAAGATGTACATCTTCTAAGGGAAAAATTCTCTACGAAGTGGCATATGAATTCGGTTATTGGTTTTATTCGACAGGAAAACCGACCTATTGGCCAACTGACTCACAAAAAATTCCCGATCTTATCGATTTTTTTGTTACAAAAGGCATTTACGAGAAGTTTATTACAGTCAAAGAATGTTTTGATCTCTCTTCTGACCACTCGCCGGTAATTTTATTACTTGGAGAAGCGCTGATCAAGAAAAAAGGACCTCCAAGACTCACTAGCAATAGAACAAACTGGGAGGGCTTTAGAAATGATTGCGAAACAAATATCGCCTTAAATGTATCACTTAGAACACCTTGTGAACTAGAGGACGAAATTGATCGTTTCGTGGAAGCAATTCAAAGAGCGGCATGGAGGAATACTCCTTCTAGAAGCTATAAGATTAACCGCAACGAAAAGCATCCCAGAGAAATCACTGAACTGGTGAGGGAGAAACGAAAAGCACGAAAGAAGTGTCAAATCACTCGTGCACCGCAGCATTAAACGGTCCTTAACCGACTATGCAATCGGCTCAGAGATAGTATTCGCGAATTTAAAAGCAAAAAGATAGCGACCTAACTTGAAAATCTCTCCGGTGAAAGAGAATCAAATTATTCGCTTTGGAAAGCGCTAAAAGGCATCCGGAAACATCAAATGCAAGCACCACCAATTCGGAAAATCGATGGAAACTGGGCCAAGAGCGACAAAGAAAAGGCAGAAATTTTTGCTTTACACTTAGAAGAAACGTTCAAGCCGTTCGACGGCCCTTCGTTAACGCCCGATTCCCCAGTCACGACATCTGACAACTTTAAAGTAAAAAAAGTTGCATTGATTGAACTGAGGGAAGTGATTAAAAATTTTAAGACAAAAAAAGCTCCGGGTTACGACTTGATAACGGCGCAGGTAGTCAAGGAATTGCCGAATAAAGCTATTATCAAATTGCTCTATTTGATCAACGCTTCGTTCAGATTGCTTTATGTTCCGAGGCAATGGAAAGTCGCCGAGATTATAATGGTCCCGAAACCAGGTAAACCGCTAAATGAGAAGAAATCATATCGGCCCATTTCCCTATTGTCGGTTATCTCAAAAATATTTGAAAAACTTCTTTCCAAACGTCTACAGCCCGTAATCGACGAAAGACGTCTCATTCCTGACCATCAGTTTGGATTTAGAATTAAAGATTCTACAATTGACCAAGTCCACAAAATAACTGACGTGATTGAGAAAGCTCTGGAAGAAAAAAAGATTTGTTGTGGTGTATTTCTTGACGTCTCACAAGCCTTCGATAAGGTTTGGCACGAAGGCTTGGAGTATAAATTGCAACGACTACTGCCACGGCAACTCTTTCTAATCCTACTGTCGTATCTCACCGAGTGACTCTTTCGTGTTAAGCACGGAAATGATTACTCTAACTTCAAGGAGATTGCGGCCGGAGTTCCACAAGGAAGTGTCCTTGGCCCGCTTCTATATATACTCTACACGCGTGATATCCCGCAGGAAAGAAACTGTGTCGTCGCCACGTTTGCGGACGATACAGCGATATTGACCACGGGCGAAACTATTGAAGCAGCAACTGGAAAGCTGCAACATGCTATTAATAAAGTCCACGCTTGGGCGAATTCTTGGCGTATTGTGCTGAACGAAAGCAAATCTACTCACGTCAACTTTACCTATAAAAAAGTGAATAGATTACCTCTATATCTTAACCCGGCTCAAATACCGTACGCGAACGAAGCAAAATATCTAGGAATGACTCTAGATGTTAAGCTTAAATGGAAATCACACGTAAAAAAGAAACGCAACGAGCTAGAAAACAAATACCGACAAATGTATTGGCTACTCGGAAAACATTCGACATAACAAACTGCTTATCTATAAGCAAGTGCTAAAGCCTGTCTGGACGTATGGTGTACAACTATGGGGTTGTACTAAGAAACGCAATAGAAACATCATACAAACTTTTGAAAATAAAGTTCTTAGAACGATCGTCAACGCACCGTGGTATGTACGTAACGAAGATATTCATCGAGATCTGGGAATTCCCAGCGTCGTCGAAGAGATAACAAAATTTGCGCGTAAGCACAAAGATCGTGTTCACGGCCATTGTAACCGTACCGTCATTCAACTACTTGACGCGAATGCGAATAATTCAATTCGTCGTCTGCAAAGGTTAAAACCTTTTGACCTCGCGTCATAGTATATGCCGGTCGCGATAAAGGCAGGAACTATCATTGGAATTTAACCTGCCTAAAGTTCTACATTTCTTTTAACTTCGTACGAACTTTTGAAGAGAGGTGTTTTTTAGTGATTTACGCAAATATTGTTAAAGAAATAAAAGCTTATATAAAGAACCAAGAGATCATTGTATTATTACAAATACCAATTGTAACAAAAGAAGAATTTGATTTATTTGAAATTATTGCAATCCCAAAAATTGTAACGAATGGTCTTGTTCTAAGAGATGTGCCGGATAAGTTTTTAACAATAAGAAGAGATAAAGAACTTTATAATTTAAAAAATAATCTGGAAGACTGTAAAGAAACTAATGGAAATTATATTTGTAAAACTGAATTATATAAGAACACTCTGGATTTCACAACCTGCGCAATAAATGTTTTCATGCGCAACAGTAACTTAAAGACAATAAATTCATATGCTGAAATGATATACAAAATTAAAGCAAATATGTTTATATTTGTTGTCACACAAGAAACAAAATAGAATTGCAAATGTAATAATGAAAAAACGATAAGTAAACCAATAGAACTAAGAGATAAGAGATAGATTTAATACAAATGAACTCGAAGATTGTTGCTTTAATGTTAAACTAGGTATAGTTAAAATAGACACAAAAATTATAAATAAGATTAATGTAAAAAATGTAGAAGAACTTAACGACCTAGCAATTGACATACAGAATCAGAAGCATTTCTAGGAAAACGCATTAGATTCGATTCCAGAGAAAACCAGAAGCATTTTTACAGGAATCGGAGACACCTTAGCACTTATTGGAGCACTTATAATTGCATACAAGTGTGGCTGCAGATCTGGAGGTCGAATGACTCTTACCCTATTCAACAAACGTTTTAATCGAAAAAAGAGGAGGTACGTACAAGAGTTACCAGAGCCCACCAGATCACCCTCAACGGCATCATCAGAAACCATAACCAGGGAACGAGTCGAACCAAGTTTAAGGGTTAGGTACCCATAACCTCGTTTTAAGGAAGGAGGTGTTACGCACGTGCAATGCTGACTAGAAAAAAAACAGCAAGAAAAATAAAGTCAACGATTCCACATCATTCGACATCGAGGACATAACGCCATCGTATGAGAACGGAAGTATAGGTCAGCTGTAGTGTATCCACTGACTGACACCACTGCCCAAAACATAAACAATAACAAAGTGACGAAGCATGTGAAGTGCAATCGAGTTCATTCCTCTTGTGTCACACATTCTTGGTGTGGCATGCGCTCAATTGCACTGAACGTCACTCAATAGTAATAAGATCCTATCGAATAGTGTACAGCCAATAAGAATCTAGAATAAGATATCCATAATCGCTAGTGTAAGTAGAAGTAAGATAGGAGATAAGTATAACAGTTATGTTAATAGTATTTAAGGTATGAAATGTCAAGAATAAAATTAGATCTATCTTGGAATTCAAATGGGCAGTAATGCCTTGTTTCTATTGAGGTCTCAAAGTTGCTGCGAGAAATCGCCTATCAATATAGCGTGGTACGCTTAAGTACCAAACCCCTCCGCTCATAGTATAGATAGAACCACTACATGGCGATCCTGCCAAAATATATAAAGAACCACTACATGGCGATCCTGCAAACGTCGATCCTGCCATCTCCGCACAAGGAAATAAGAAGCGAAGAAGACGGCCAGAACCTTACGGTCTAGGTTCTATCTTTTCCTCCATCAACGACGAAGTAGTAACTTCACTTTGACCGAGAATGAAATCGATAGATTTGATTGATTGATACCAGATGTCAAGATGAGAGCTAAACCAGAAGGAAGTCATTACAATAGTACGATGTCGCATCGGAAGAGATTTAGCGGTCCAATGCTTAATATTCTCTACGCATACTTTTATGGAACTAATATGATGTCTGTTGGTTTCCAAGATATTAGGCGAGTAGTCTATCCGAAGCAAATTGCAGATGCCAAAACAGTATCCAAACAGTCCAGCAATGACAGATGGCTCAACCAGTTACGATACCCCAACACAGCCCACACAGGATTACACCAGAGGATCATACCCAACCAGTGTGAATCATTATCACCGTGATCAATTGTATTAAAAGAAGAACAAAAACAACCCATGTTTATGAATGATGATGAAAATTTGAAAATAAAAACATACATACTTATAAAAAAAAATATGTATCCAAGCAAATAACTAGAAATAGAATAAGCTATGTATAAATAACTAACAAAAAGTAATATGCACTAATCTAAATTATTGTTAGCAATCCTAAAGAATAATACAAAAAAAAATTCAAATAGAGTATATAGTAGGGAATAGTCACACGCAAAAAAAAGGCAATTAAAAATATCGCATATTTGAGACAGACTACTAGAAGAAACAGAAACCGAAGAACTAGAAGAAGCAAAAACATATTTTAGGGATATAGCAAGCCAAATAAATAGTTTACTTAAGGGAAAAGAAGAACAGGAAAACAACATGTCAGATTTTGAGCTAGGAATGGCTATGAAAGCCATAACAACATTCACCGGGAATGTAGTCGTCGACTTATACATTCGATACTCGTTGGTGCATTGCAGACGAAATCCACAATGCCATAACAAGAACGAAAATCGAAATAGCCCACATAATAGCAATTGGAACAACAATCGAAATCCGCACCGACCCAATAATAATTGGAGCAATAACAGAAACAATTACAACAATACAAACAACACCTCCAACGACTTCCGACCCCAAAACAACAACAACAAGCAAAGCGCATATGGAAATATGGCACATCAAGTACGGACATCAAATGCCGACCAGTACGAGGGAAACGAACGCGGCTCGGAATACGTGAGTACTCCAGAAAGCCAAAATTAAACGTATACAAGATATCCGATACCACTAGAAATCGATGAAAACTCAAAAAGAACACTAATCATCACAAGGAGCATGTCCAAGAATACGACAACGGAAAATAACAAGGAAAAATGCAACTCTCAGCAGAAGCCTGATAAACTTCAGATTTGGGAAAGTATATCTACTAATGACGTCAAAAACACGAAGAAATTAAAATTCAATATCGATAAAAATGCTAGGAATTCAAAAATTACGATTGATAACAATCTTGTGCACGTACGATGTAGCGATAAATCAACGAATCCAGATTCTAATTTGAGGAAGCATACATCAGATGTAGAAACAAATACTATGTATACAGGATCTAATGATAACTCAGCGACACTAGAGTCGACACTGAAGAAATTAGCATCCAGAATGAAGAAAGAAAATATAAATGAGCTAGCTATAATGAACGATGATGAAATATATAAGCATTTTGAAAAAGAAAAATCCTAAGCTGAAAATCATAATATATAACGCTCCCAAACAAGTACTTGATGATATTACCAAATACAAACTCATCGATGAATTCCACAACTCTGTACACGGAGGACATTTAGGTGTACAAAAAACTCTAACAAAACTAAAATAAACTTACATCTGGCGAAAGATGAGCCAAATGGTAAAGAAATTCATGACAAACTGCGACTCATGCGCAAGAAATAAACAAATAAGATACACGAAAAAACCACAAACAATAACAGACACTCCCAACAACAGTTTTGAAGTGGTGTCAATTGACACTGTCGGACCATTAAGATTATCAAATGAAAAAAGATACATTCTCATAATGCAGTGCGAGCTAACGAAATTCGTTGTTGCATATCCTATGACATCAAAAGATGCAACGACAATAGCTAGAACTTTGGTAAAAGGAATTCATTCTATATATGGACATTTTAAAATTCTAAAATCAGACAGAGGGAAAGAATTCAATAACGAACTGATAACAAATATATGTTCACTATTAAAGATCAAGCAAACATTCTCTTCTCCATACCACCATCAAACGATGTGAACGAAATCACAGGGTACTTAACGAATTTTTGTTATCGTTTGTCAATAAAAATGAATGGGATAAATGGGTCCCATACTTCATATTTGCTTATAATACGACACCACATGTAGATACCGGGCATTCACCATATGAACTCGTTTACGGCAAATTACCATGCTTACCTTCCGACACCATAAATAACAAAACAAAAATTTATGACTATGATATGACAATTATGCTCACGAGCTACGAATCAGGTTACAATATGCACTCGCTAAAGCAAAAGAAATGACAATGAAAATAAAAGAAAAGAGAATATTGTAGCATTGACTACAGTATGGGTTGTGTACCAAACTAAAACTGCAGCGAGGACACCTATTGCCAAAACCGGTTAGCAGTAAATATTCCAACCTGATGTGCTTACGTTCCACAATTGTTCCACACAATATCCCAATATTCCAGGATCCTCGATTCAGCCGGAGAAACATCTAGCATGTTCTAGAACCCCTTGCAATTTCATACCACAACCACCGTGGACACAGTTGTTTATAAGTGCATACAGCGATTACAAGAGGGAGATTCGACCAGTGGTGAAAACAAGCGACGTATTGAAAGTAAATCTGTAGCGACAATTAAAATAAAGTGATTGAATACTGAGTTGAAGTAAAGTTAGTGTTTGATAATAAAAAAACGATTAAAATACACAAAAGGCGGTTTTATTTAAACGAACCCCAGCAAGAATATTACAGTGGTGTCAGAAAAGTGGAATAAAACAAATTTTGTGTATTGCTTATTGTGTAACTGAAAAGAAAATGGTTCGGAAATTGCTAGAAGATTTGTCAGTGCCGCAACTAAAGGAAGTACTGAGCCAGCGGGAGCAACCTACGACTGGTACGAAAAGAGAATTAATTATTAAGTTGCGGAAAATAATGACGGACGAGGGTACAGACCCTGAAACAGCTTTGTTTGACGTCGAAGAAGAACAAGTAAATACGACAAATGACATGTCGGCCTTGATGAAATTGCTTTCTGAAAAATTCGACGAGCAGAAGAATTCTCTAGAAGCTAAGATTGACGAACAAAAGAATTCTCTAGACGCCAAGTTCGATGAGCAAAAGAATTCTCTAGAGCAACAGCTATTCGATCAAAGGAGCGTTCTCGAAAGCAAATTCGATGAACAAAATAAAAGTTTGGAAACAAGATTCGGGACAATTGACGAGAAGATTGGAAATGTAGAAACCAAAATAGAGACATTTGAAACAGCCGTTGAAGGACGACTCGAGAATGTTGAAACAAAATTCGAGAACGTTCAAACAAAAATCGAGACTGTTGAAGGAAGATTCGAGAATTTGGCAAAGGAACTCGAATACGTGAAGAAACAGAAAGTTCGGGAGTATTCAACAGACTGTTTGAGAAGGAAAGAGATGCGGCCTCCCGTCTTCGACGGACAGACATCATGAGCGATATATAAGAGACAGTTCGAAGCTGCGGCAATGAGGAACAACGGGGACGACGAAGAGAAGTCCATTGCCCTCACGCTTGCGCTTAGAAGATCAGCTGCAGAGCTACTGCAAACTATTCCCGAAGACAAACAACGCAACTACGACAGTCTGGTGAAAGCCATTGAGATGCGATTTGGGGACGACCACATGCAGCAACTATATAGGGTCTAGTTGCGCAGAAGGTCCCAGATGAAGGGTGAGACGCTCCAGCAGTTACAAGCAGACATCGAGCGGCTGGCACATTTGTCCTATCCAAACGCCGGCGAGGAGATCATTAACGAGATGGCAACCGAAGCGTTCACCCATGCCATAGCTGATGCGAAACTACAAATGGCGGTAAGAATGGCTGGAAAGAAAACGCTCGCCGAAGCTTTGGAGTTTGCTCTGATGATGGAGGCGGCAGACCAGGCGTGTCAGGGAATCCACCGTGTAAGGGAAGTAGCCGCCGTCGAATGTTCTTGCCAGAGGATGGACGTCGAAGTCCGAAACAATGCTCGCCGAGGAAAAATTCGTTGCTGGAACTGCAACAAAAGAGGGCACCTACAACGGCAATGCAGAATTCTACCCAGCCGCGGAAACTATCAACATTATGGTAATGTGCGACGTAATGAAATACCATCCTACAGATATAACATCCATCCTGTTGGTCAGGCTTCCCGAAACCAGGAGTGGGGAGACCGCTAAAGAACCAGTTTCGCGGGCCGGAAGTCGGATGTCGGAGTCGACGCCCCCAATACCACCATCCAGGTTCCCCAAACCAAACTCTATTCTAATGCAGATGCCTTATCCCGGCAACCATGCGAGATCGACTGCAAGCATTGTGTGCGACAGGAAGAGAAGAACCTTCTTTCCATCCAAAGGGTAGGAGCTGAGCCTATCACCGGTTGGAGTGCAGAGGAAATCCGCAACGATCAAAAAGAAGACCCAGACATCGAGCCGATATTAGCGTGGAAGGAGTTTATGGAAAAGCCAAATGGACAAGATATCTTGGACAGGAGCCCCACTCTCAAGGCATACTGGGCTCAGTGGGACTCCCTTCATGTGCAAGATGGTGTACTGAAAAGGAAATGGGAAAGGCCTAACGGGAAAGATTTCATAATGCAGCTTGTCTTGCCGCGATCAAATGTACACGAGGTGCTACCGGAGATACATAATGGAGCATCCGGAGGTCTTTTGGGTGCAAACAAGACGCTGGAGAAGGTGCGAGAACGGTTCTATTGGCTCAGCGCAAGGGTAGACGTAGAGAGTTGGTGCCGAAAATGCGTTGTGTGTGCCGCCAGCAAGGGACCCAGAACGAAAACGCGAGGCAAGATGCACCAGTACAACGTGGGCGCACCCTTTGAACGAATTGACGCTGACATCGCTGGTCCATTTCCAGAAACCGACAATGGTAACCGTTACATCCTAGTCGTCATGGACTACTTCAGCAAATGGCCGGAAGCGTTCGCCATCCCTAACCAGGAAGCGAAGACCATCATGGAACAGATCGTCAACAACTGGGTGAGCAGATTTGGCGTGCCCATGGAACTGCATTCTGACCAGGGACGAAACTTTGAATCGAAGATATTCCAAGAGGCATGTCAACAACTAGGAATCAAAAAGACGAGGACGACCCCGCTTCATCCACAATCCGACGGGATGGTAGAGCGCTTCAACAGAACCTTAAACGAACATCTCTCCAAGGTCGTAGAAGACCACCAGCGCGATTGGGATCGACAAATTCCTCTCTTCTTGATGGCCTACCGAAATGCAGTGCACAGTACTACTGGACATACTCCATCCGAAGTATTGTTTGGTCGAGCAGTTCGGCTACCTAGTGAGGTGAAGTTTGGATCCCCTAACGATGAGCCCAAATGCGAAGAGGACTACGTGGGAGACCTCAGGGAAAGGATTCGAGACATACATCAGAGGACCAGGACGAGGATAATGATAGCGAGTGACCGCATGAAAACGAGGTACGACATAAAGGCAACAACGTCCAGCTTCCAAGAGGGAGACCTAGTATGGTTGTACAACCCACACCAGCAAAAGGGGAGGTGACCCAAGCTGCAGCAAGAATGGGAGGGCCCTTATAAAGTGATCCAGCGTGGAGTAAGAGGCAAGATGAAGATTGTCCATCTGATCGTCTTCATCGTTACCATGGCAGTAATCCAGATGATCTTGTTCGGGACGAACAAGTTTAAGAGGGGGGCAGTGTAGCATTGACTACAGTATGGGTTGTGTACCAAACTAAAACTGCAGCGAGGACACCTATTGCCAAAACCGGTTAGCAGTAAATATTCCAACCTGTCTGCTTACGTTCCACAAGTGTTCCACACAATATCCCAATATTCCAGGATCCTCGATTCAGCCGGAGAAACATTTAGCATGTTCTAGAACCCCTTGCAATTTCATATAAATACCCATACCACAACCACCGTGGACACAGTTGTTTATAAGTGCATACAGCGATTACAAGAGGGAGATTCGACCAGTGGTGAAAACAAGCGACGTATTGAAAGTAAATCTGTAGCGACAATTAAAATAATGTGATTGAATACTGAGTTGAAGTAAAGTTAGTGTTTGATAATAAATAAACGATTAAAATACACAGAAGACGGTTTTATTTAAACGAACACCAGCAAGAATATTACAATACTAAATGAAAACCAAAAACACAACAACAAGTTAGATTTAGATGTAGACGATTTAGTATTACTCAAAGTAGAAAATAGACAAAAACATCAAGCACCATATATCGGTCCATTCAAGATATTAGAAAGAAAAGGAGTTAATTCAATCATAAACCAAAACGGATTGCTAAAGAAGTACATAATAATCTACTGAAAGCCTATAAGCCAATTAATAGATAGCAACAACAAAATTTTAGTTCATAAATTATTAATCAAAAAAAAAAAAAAAAAACAGAAAACTAGCTAATTTACTTCCTAAAATTTTTCTTAAGGGCCAGGGTGAAGTGTATCCACTGACTGACACCGCTGCCCAAAACATAAACAATAACAAAGTGACGAAGCATGTGAAGTGCAATCGAGTTCATTCCTCTTGTGTCACACATTCTTGGTGTGGCATGCGCTCAATTGCACTGAACGTCGCTCAATAGTAATAAGGTCCTATCGAATAGTGTACAGCCAATAAGAATCTGGAATAAGATATCCATAATCGCTAGTGTAAGTAGAAGTAAGATAGGAATAAAGTAAGTCAAGAATAAAATTAGATCTATCTTGGAATTCAAATGGGCAGTAATGCCTTGTTTCTATTGAGGTCTCAAAGTTGCGGCGAGAAATCGCCTATCAATATAGCGTGGTACGCTTAAATACCAAACCCCTCCGCTCATAGTATAGATAGAACCACTACATGGCGATCCTGCCAAAATATATAAAGAACCACTACACAGCATAAGGTAGATAACACGAAAATTATGAGAACGAGAGCATAGGTCAGCATAAGGTAGACAATAAGAAAATTATGAGAACGAAAGCGTAGGTAGGTATAAAGTAATTGTATACGATGAAAAATCTTCGAGTTTTCTTCTTGATTTGTAACAATAAACTTATTATTTTTTTAAATAATTCGCTCGTGCATTTTTATTGACGAATTCTCTTGCGGATTTATTTTCTCTTTGTTCTTTTATAATTCACTCATTTCTTTTGTCGCAACGAAATATACACAACGGTAACGCTGGAGGCAAAAACCCAGCCGAAAATCCAGCCCGCGTGTGAAACCTGTTTTGCTAAAAACGATTGTAAAACGCGTCAGGCGTAACAATATATATATTACTGTTAGATACCTATTTATTAAAGTAAAATTAAAGTAAAATTAAAGAAATGTACACTGTGAGGAAAGAACACAATTTTTTTCTCTCATTGGTCTCAGGATGCCGCTCGCCTCTTTTCTGTCTCGTGCCTTTTCTGTCTCGTCTCTATGGGTTCTCCTTTCCGACTCATCTGTCAGCTCTCGTATGTGTAATGTGTATCTGTCGGTTCTGTCCGTTTGTAATGTATGTGTCAGTTCTGTCCGTTTGTAATGTATTTCTCAGCTCTGTTCGTTTGTTGCTATCATTATATTTATATATTATTGTACTATTTTCTATTATTATTATTTGATTATTATAGTTATATACTGTGAGCGTCGAAACTGAGTAAACACCCATATGATTTCTGGAGCTACATACAATTTAAGCAAAAAAAAATAACAAAAATTTAATTCCAATGATACAAAACAAAAGCTGTATTCAATGGTAATAAAACAAAAAATATGAAATAAAACAAAACTAATATATTTTTTTATAATAAAAATTCACCATACTCCATATTTTAGGCCTCAAAAGTAAGAAAACATTAGCAATTTCCTTAAGGAATTCGTAAATAAAGTATATTAAAAACAAAACTTAGTATTTGGTTGGAACACCATTAGAGTTTACAACTTCTTTAAGCCTACGTTGCATGGACTTAACAAGTTTATTTATAACATCGGAGGATATTTGGGACCATTAAAGCGTTGTTAAGGTCATCTTTGCCATTAATAGTCCTTTTGCGAATCTTCTGGTCCAAATGATTCCATAAATGTTTTATGGGGTTTAGGTCCGGTGATTGCGGAGTGTGATCACGCTGTTTTGGTGTCCTGTAAAGCAACCATACCTTAAGGAGCCGCGAGGTATGCTTTGGGTCATTGTCTTGCTGAAAGATCCAATTCCTAATCATGCCTAATTTGTCTACGCTCGGTTGCATGTTATTCTTTAAGATGTTCAGATCGTTTTGTTTATTCATTGTATTTTCAATGAAGATAAGATTTCCGACCCCAGATGGTGCCATACATCCCCACATGCTTTACTATGCTCCTTCTTTTCTCTCTCATTTTTTTTATTTGTGTGAGTTTTAAAAATTTTAAATTTGCTTTCGTCTGTAGATAAAATGTTTTTCCAAAACGAAATATCATTATTTATGTATTTTTTTTGCAAAATTTAAACGTTTTTTTCTTATTTTTTTAGATATTAATGGTTTCTTTCTAGCACTTCTACTATCTAAACCCGATTTATGCAATGTTCGCCATACAGTACTCGCACTAACTTATTTTTCGAATGTTATTGATATGTTTTCCGCAATTTTAACGGCATTTGAACTTGGATTTTTCCTCACTTCAATCACAATTTGTCTGGTTTCTCTATTTTATTATTCAGCATATTCAGCTTCCTCGGTCTACCTGTCCGTTTGAAGTTTTCCAATGTTTTAACACTTTGACTGCCAAGCCGTTTTACCATTTTGGCTTACGCCAAAGTATTTTTTTGTCAAATTTCTGTTTCTTAGCACCCAAAAAGTAGTTCCCAACATATTCCCATTTTGTTATTGTCATAACTGTGAAATTCTAACGGTTTTATGTGTCGCACGTTTTTGTACGACGTGGCCCCATGATTGAAAAAATTACCATTGACGCCATGTCGCACGAAAATGTACGACAGTAGTTGCCTCGTGTTGCTTCGTGTTATCTCATGTGTTTTTAGTAAGTGTGATTTGAAGTGATTTCAAGTTGTCAATAATATTTTTTAAACAGTTATAGGTTACTAAAAAGTTAATAGGAAATGGCGGGGCGAAATTTGAGTGACAGTGCGGTGGGAAGAGAGCTAGAAATTGAATAAAGTGGAGACGATTTTTCACGCGATGACTTGGAATTCGATAATAATTGGCTTCAAGTAATGACCCTAACTCCGAAACAGACTCAGGACCTGAAGATTTGGATGCAGTTGATGCAGAAGTTTTAAAAATGAAGTCAAAATGCTGTAAAAAAAAAAAAAAAACATGAAACTTATCTCTCATTTATTTCCCTTAGAAGAAACGTTTAAACCATTCGACGGCACTTCGTTAACGCCCGACTCCCCAGTCACAACATTTGACAACTTTAAAGAAAAAAAGTTGCATTGATTGAACTGAGGGAAGTGATTAAAAAGTTTAAGACAAAAAAAGCCACGGGTTACGACTTGATAACGGCGCAGGTAGTCAAGGAATTGCCGAATAAAGCTATTATCAAACTGCTCTATTTGATCAACGCTTCGTTCAGATTGCTTTATGGTCGAAGACAATGGAAAGTCGCCGAGATTATAATGGTCCCGAAACCAGGCAAACCGCTAAATGAGAAGAAATCATATCGGCCCATTTCCCTACTGCCGGTTATCTCAAAAATATTTGAAAAACTTCTTTCCAAACGTCTACAGCCCGTAATCGACGAAAGACGTCTCATTCCTGACCATCAGTTTGGATTTAGAATTAAACATTCTACAATTGACCAAGTCCACAAAATAACTGACGTGATTGAGAAAGCTCTGGAAGAAAAAAAGATTTGTTTTGGTGTATTTCTTGACGTCTCACAAGCTTTCGATAAGATTTGGCACGAAGGCTTGGAGTATAAATTGCAACGACTACTGCCACGGCAACTCTTTCCAATCTTACTATCGTATCTCACCGAGAGACTCTTTCGTGTTAAGCACGGAAATGATTACTCTGACTTCAAGGAGATTGCGGCCGGAGTTCCACAAGGAAGTGTCCTTGGCCCGCTTCTATATATACTCTACACGCGTGATATCCCGCAGGAAAGAAACTGCGTCTTCGCCACGTTTACGGACGATGCGGCGAAACTATTGAAGCAGCAACTGGAAAGCTGCAACATGCTATTAATAAAGTCCACGCTGGGACGAATCTTTGGCGTACTGTGCTTAACGAAAGCAAATCTACTCACGTCAACTTTACGTACAAAAAAGTGAATAGATTGGCTGTATATCTAAACTCGGCTCAAATACCGTACGCGAACGAAGCGAAATATCTAGGAATGACTCTAGATGTTAAGCTGGAATGGAAATCGCACGTAGAAAAGAAACGCGACGAGCTAGAAAACAAATACCGACAAATGTACTGGCTACTCGGAAAACATTCGAAGTTGAGCCTACATAACAAACTGCTTATCTATAAGCAAGTGCTAAAGCCTGTGTGGACGTATGGTATACAACTATGGGGTTGTACCAAGAAAAGCAATAGAAACATCATACAAACTTTTGAAAATAAAGTTCTTAGAACGATCGTCAACGCACCGTGGTATGTACGTAACGAAGATATTCATCGAGATCTGGGAATCCCCAGCGTCGTCGAAGAGATAACAAAATTTGCGCGTAAACACAAAGATCGTGTTCACGGCCATTGTAACCGTACTATCACTCAACTACTTGACGCGAACAATTCAATTCGTCGTCTTCAAAGGACAAAACCTTTTGACCTCGCGTCATAGCATATGAGATTCAAGATTCAAGATTTACTTTATTATAAACTATTTTTGAAATTACAATTCTTGATAAAGATACAAAAAAAAAAATTATAATTATAAGTAAATCAATAGTAAGGCTGTGGCGTTGCCGTCTGCCTGATTGAAGCCATTGAACATTGTTATCAATTTAACGTTTCTGCAAATCTATCATAAGAGAAGCATGACTATCGTAATTTTATCAATATATGGAATTTTATTTGTATTCAGATATGATACAGTGCCGATGCGCGGAAGCCGCTTCCAAATAATTATAAAGGGCTGACCAGTTTTCACCATTAAGGACTGTTTTTGTTTCTTCCATTATTAAGGAAAGTTTGCCGAAGTGGGTAAATCGAAGCTCTTTATAAATCGGGCAAATAGCTAAAAAATGAAAGCTGTTTTCTCTCGCTTGCAAATTGCATAGAGTGCATTGAGTAGTGGTCGATTTTTTGTATGGAGAGCCTTCTAAATTTAACATATCACACCTTGCTCTACAAATCAGGGATATCGCTCGGGTGTTGTAATTATCATTAAAATAGTTATTTACCATGTCGTAGGATAATTCAGGATAAATTACCCTGTTAATAGACGAAATCGCTTGATGAATATTTCCATTGCATTGATGAATATCTATTATTTCTAATAATTTATAGAGCTGTCGTTTTAACAGAAAGGGATCCCTGTATTGGATGTTCAGTTCGACACCGCACCGATGTGCCCAAGATCTCCAGTCGCTTATCCATTCCACCTTATTACCAAAAATGTATTTTGTGAAAATCAAGGGTAATCTATTTGGCGTGAAACTAAGAACTTTCAACACATAGTCGATTTGTAGTTTGAAGGTGTAGATGAAGAGAGTGGGTAAGCCTGTTTGATCAGCAGAACGTAATTAGGTGTTGTTGTAGGTAGATGAAATAGTTTTTTAAGGAAGAAGCGTTGGAGCTTCTCTACTTCTTCGTATGACCTATATCCCCATGTTTGACAACTATAACAAATTACGGAACGCATCACGGCTTGAAATACTTTGAATCTTGCAGACTTTGGTATCTCCTTTTTTTGAATAATACTTTGCCATGAGGCATTAATCAAACATTTTGCCGCATCTAATTTATTCTCGAGGTGATGGGTCCAATTCATGTTGTTCATTAGTATTCCAAGATATTTGTATTCCGTAACTACTTCAACTTTTACACCATCAAAAAACCATTTTTCATTTGTACTTAACTTCGATTGTCTTTTGCATATAATCATGATTTTTGATTTTTCTAGATTTACTGCCAAGTTCCGTGTCTTGCAGTAGTTATTTAGTGCATTTATCATTAATTGCAAACTATGGGGAGATTCTGCTAGCAGAACAATATCATCTGCATAGAGTAGAGTTTTTATATTCAAACCGGCGAAGCGTATTCCAGCGGGAAGATACGTTGCTGTTTCGTCTATGAATAGAGCAAAAAGAGTGGCACTCAAAAGACAACCCTGTTTTACCCCGGACTTTGTCTCAAACCATTCTGACATATTCCTACCATCCCATACTGCTTGACGTGTGTTTCTATACATGTTTTTGAGAATTTGTAGCATTTTTGTTGACATGCCATGTTTCGATAGCTTGAAGAATAATGTGTTACGATCTATTGAATCGAATGCAGCTTTAAAATCGACAAAAAATATATGAAGTTTTCTGTTTTGCCTCAGAAAGTATTGTGCAATTGATGTTAATATGGATATATTGTCTATTGTCGAATACCCTTTACGAAAACCCGATTGATATTAGCTGAGGATGTTGTTTCTGTTGATCCAGCAATTTATACGACGTAGGAGATTGGAGGAAAAAATGTTTGCAGTTGAGTTCATAAATGAAATCCCCCTATAGTTACTGGGTAAGTTGATATCCCCTTTTTTTAAATATTGGATACACAATAGCGTCCTTAAATGACTGCGGGGAATCTCCATTATCAAATATATAGTTAAAAGCTTTAAGCATTTGGTTTAAGAAACTTATAGGAGCGTTCTTGTAAAATTCATTTGAAATGCGGTCTGGACCTGGGGCTTTTTTGTTTGATGTGTTACGAAGAGCCAGATGGAATTTATTCATTGAAATTTCATGATCGAGCATATCATTAACTATTAAAAGTTCTGCGAAATGAATATTGTACGAAGAAGGGTTAGGGTTTAGAAGCTCTTTAAAATACTCGGCTAGCTTTGAAGCATTTAAATGAATTCCGCAGATGAAATCTGATCCTTTAAGCTGCTTTATTTTTTCCCAAAAACATTTACTATTTCTTGATCTCGATAAGTCCTTTGCAACAGGTTTCAAATATTCTTCTCGTTTACTGCTGCATAGTTTTTTGTACGCTTTATTTGCAGCAAAGTAATTTTTTGTAAGAGATTCATTGAGATCATTAGAAACTCTGATTTGTCGTAAGAGGTTAAAAGAACGTTCTCTCGCTTTAAAGCACTCCTGGTCAAACCACTTCTGCCGGTAGTTGTGTGATTTTGAGAGCGATTTATTAGTCACTGCCCTATTGATACAATTATTTAAAAAACTTATCTCTTCTTCGGCGGTAGTTTGAATAGTGGTGGTTGCACAGGCATTCTGCATCTCGTTATGTAGTTTTATTTTGAACATATCTTTATAATTTTCTTTCCACGCGAGTTTGAGAGGTAGCTTAAGTAAACAGTGTTCAGCAGTGTCGTTGTTCTCCATTCAGGCGAAACAGCGCAGATATCAATAACAGATTTTCCTGAGCTTCCTACGAAAGTGAACTCACCACTTCTATCATGATTACTGCATCCATTTAACACGAAAAGATCGTATGCTTGACACATTTCCAAAACCAAGCGCCCGTTTTTATTTGTTAGTTTGTCTTTTGAATTTCTCTCTCTTAGGATTTCCATACTCAACGATTAGCATAACGTTTTCAATGTTATTTGTATTTAAAAAGTCATTGAGATCTACAAAGTTGTTATCCCATGCGTTGCAATTAAGATATGTTGGTAGTATATGAAATTTTTTGTTAGTGTGATATAATTTCAAGCAAACATGGTTATTAAATTCAACAAATTCACCTTTAACAGTTTGGTTTCTAAAACCATACAAACAACCTTCACTAGCTCTTCCAAAATTGTGCAAACGGATTGCTGCGATCCAATGTAATTTGTATTCCGCGAAGAATTTGCTATATTTTTCAATATTGTCTTGAGTTAAAAACGTTTCGAATAAAAAGAATATGTCATGCCCCTTTACAAATTTAAAAAAATCTACATATAATAATTTGTTAGCAATTCCTGCAACATTGTACGATAAAAGCTTACAGTTTTTAGTTTTGTTAATTGTGTTAGTACTTTTTACAAAATTTTGGTTTATAGTACTTGCGTTACAGACGGTAACACTGTTTCATTGTTGTTTACGCTGGTGATATATAGTCGTCGTTGATGATGGTCCTCTTCTCTCTCGTAGGTTGTGTGATTTGACACCTGATGAAAGTGTGGGAGTAGCTGCCACTTCGATGATATCTCTGGTTTGTTTTTGTGAGGATGGCTGGTGGTGATTCAATTGAAGATCGCCGAAGATATTATTTAATACCTGCATCCCATCTTCATTGTTACAAAGAAGCTTGTCCTCGTTGGATAGGTGAAAGATTTTGTTGCTGACAAACATTTTTAAGCCACGAACGAGAGGGAGGGATGGCGGATATTTAGTCTTAATGGCTCGCCGTAGTTGTAACAGTTTTTGACGCTTGTTTAACTCGTTCCGTGTATAGTCGGGGCTTACATAGACACCAGTTCCTTTCAACTTCCCTGAGTTTCTTAGCATTTGTAATGTGATGGTTTTACTCTTCGTTTCTACCAATATGAGTTTCTGCTGCCCTTTGGATGGACAACATAGCATATGTAGGTCGTGAAAAAGGCAGGAACTTTCATTGGAATTTAACCTGTCTAAAGTAGAATAACGATTCTCGTAAGCGAAAATAAAACTACTGGATAAGCACTGGCTTAGTTGTAGTATTAATTTTGAAGAGATGTGTTTTTTGAGTGAGTAAAAATCTCACACTACTATAGCACGCGCGGTCGGGCCTTATGGTGTCTTTGGAAGATTTTTCACCTGCTCTCGGCAAAAAAAAAAAAAAAAAATTATTTCCCTCAAAAGTCATCATACGGCCACGGCAGTTAGACCAAAATGTTCAGCAGAGGCCACACAATACGAACCTCATATAAAATACACAGTCACCAAGTCGGACGGGCTGGTGAAGCTAAGGTCAGGCAACTGTTGGGGTTACAGGTGGCGGATAGTGTACGGCCTGCATAAAGGCAGGTTAGCTGCGAATACCCAATAAGCAGTCCCCGACCAAGAGCGGCAGAGAAGGAGGGCGTGGCTGAAAAGGTCAAAGGCACCCCTATGAACTTTCTGCGACAAGACGAATATGCACCGTCTTCCAGTAAGTGCTCCCCACCTAATACGGTGGCTACGAGGGATACAGGATGGAGAAAATGGCGAGATCCTGATGTACCCGCCACACCGTGAAACGCGCAGCCTTCTGTTCTGGATGAGAGGTTGCATATACAGATCTATATCGAGGGGAACTACAAATTGTTCTTTCTTTACGATGACTTCGTCATCAGCCAAAGTGGAAACAGAAACAGCTATCTTTGGCAAACACCAAGCAAAAAATGTCGCAGCTGGCGCCAGTGGCCACAGATAAGAGGGCAAACGCAATCACAAACAAGCAACGGGCGATAGGAGAAAACGAATGTTTAAATACCACCAACAAGAAAGTCACCAAAAAGAAGCAACAAGAGGCAACGAAAGCTAAACTTGACGCTATCGTCATTAAAGCAACGGGGACTCTTACTTATGCGGAGATACTACGCAAGGTAAAGGCAGATCCCAAACTGGAAGCAGTTGGAAGGGCGGTCTCTAGAATCAGGAGGACACAGAGGGGAGACCTTCTAATACAACTCAAGGAGACGGGAACCAATACCACTGAGTTTAAAGGAGTTATCCGCGAAGCCTTAGCGGATCAAGCGACTGTAAGGTCACTCACGCACCGTACTACGCTAGAGGTCAAGGACATCGATGAGGTCACTACAATGGATGACATAATCGATACCATACACAAGCAATTTGGAGTTAAAGTTTTAACAACAGACATCTTATCCCTGCGAAAGGCGTACGGAGGAAAGCAAACAGCAACGATCAGCCTTCCCGCGGAAGACGTAAGAAAGCTCTTAGAAGCCGGGAGAATAAAAATCGGCTGGGTTAACTGTCGCATCTGCGAACGGATCCTGCTTAAAAAATGTTTCAAATGTCTGGAGTTTGGTCACCTAGCCGGACAATGTAAAAACGGAGAGGACCGCCCGAAGGTGTGCAGAAAATGGGGAACAGAAGGTCACATTGCAAAGAATTGTGAGAAGGACCCAGAAGATGCAAAACACGTGGCCGGTAGCAACAAATGCCCGGTCTTCAGGAGAGCCATCACGAGCAAAACATCATGAAGATAATATAGATTAATCTGAACCACTGTAAGGCAGCTCAGGACCTCCTGACACAAACGGCTAAGGACAAGGGAGCGGACATCGTATTGATTACCGAACCCTACAAAACCCTCGACAGCAACATTTGGATTGGTGACAAAACTAAACAAGCTGCAATATGGTTATGTGGAAGACATGCCTTCCAAGAAACTCATGAACAGGTAGATGGCTTTGTATGGGCAAAAATAAATGGTATTAACTTCTACAGCTGCTATGCTCGACCAAGTTGGACGGCGAGTGAATACCAGACAATGCTAGACAGCCTAATGGCCGATGCACGCGGTAGAGCTCCAGTGGTCATAGGCGGTGACTTCAATATATGGGCAACAGAGTGGGGTAGCAGGCTCACCAATGCCAGAGGGCTTATTCTACTGGAAACCTTTGCGCCACTAGAAATAGTGCTCGCAAACAGGGGGCGTGCAAACACATATCGCAAAGCAGGTATGGGGTCAATCATCGACATAACCTTCGTTAGCAACTCTCTCCTGCGTAACATCAAATGGCGGCTTAGTGAGGAATATGAACATAGCGACCACCAGGCGATATTAATTGATATTAAGGAAATTCATACAATCTTTCAACGCCCTAAATAACCAGGCCCAAAATGGAAGGACAAACTCTTCGACAAAGACACCTTCGAGGAAATGATGAGCACTGATACCATAACTCGCAGCGGAACAGCGGAGACTCTCTCGCTCCAGCTCACCCTCACTATCACAACAGCCTGCGATGCAGCAATTCCCATACGAACAGTTAGTAGAAGAGGTGCACCATGCTACTGGTGGACCGAGGAGATAAAAACGCTTAGGGCAAGGTGTCTACAAGCCCGACGCAGAGTCCAATGATCGAGGGGAGCGTCGATTCTCAGGAGCGTCTAGACACATTTAAACTGGCGAGACGCGACTTAAAAAAGGCGATCAAAGAGAGTAAAACAGTATGTTTTAAACGACTTTGTAACGAAGCAGGCATAAACCCTTGGGGTATGGAGTACAGGATGGTGATGACAAAGCTGAAAGGTCATAGGTCCCCACAAATAACTTGCCCAGCTATGTTAAGATCCATAATAGAGCACCTATTCCCCCATAGACCATCTACTCTGTGTGATATAATCAGAGAGACCAATGCAGAGCACATCCCTGCTATCACACGGGAGGAACTATTCGAAGCATGCAGGAAGATAGGAAGCAACAAAGCACCTGCAGAGGGCATCCCCAATAAGACAGTGAAAGTGGCTGTCCAAAAGAGGCCGGACATTTTTATAGCCACTATGCAAAAGTGTATGAAAGAAGGAGTTTTTCCTGGGCCATGGAAGCTTCAACATCTAGTATTGCTACCAAAAGGAAACAAACCACCTGGAGAACCATCGTCATATCGCCAATATGTTTACTCGACACTTTGGGAAAGATACTTGAACGAATAATATACAACAGACTGCTCGTGGTAGCAGAAGAGAAAGGAGCACTGTCAGACCATCAGTTCGGATTTAGAAAAACGCGTTCTACCGTTCATGCCATAAAAGCGGTAGTTGAAACAGAAACTGGAGCGATCCAAGGAGAAAGATGGCGAGGTGGTACAAAGAAATACTGTGCAGCAGTGACTCTGGACATCAAAAACGCCTTTAACTCGGCAAATTGGACATTCATAAGGAGATCGCTAGCCAGAATGGGTACTCCATACTACCTATTGAGGATAGTTACAAGCTACTTCACCAATAGGAAGTTGAGGTACCAAACCGATGACGGGGTAAAGTACTACAACGTCACGGCAGGAGTCCCACAAGGATCGGTACTAGGCCCTCACTTATGGAATATCATGTACGACGGAGTCCTGCTACTAGCACTTCCACAAGGAGTTATGATAATTGGGTTCGCTGACGACATCGCCGTGGTCACCGTGGCTAAACACATCCACGAAATAGAATCAGCGACAAACGAAGCAATCGGAAAAATTAAAGACTGGCTACGATCCGCCGGCTTAGAATTAGCAGACTACAAAACTGAAGCTATTCTTATAAAAAGTCGAAAAGCTGTTGAATATGCGAATATTCAAGTCGGAACTCAGACTAAAAGAACCAAGGAAGCAGATAATTACTTAGGAGTAATGCTCGACAACAGGTTAAGTTTTAAAACACACGGGGAATACTCCAGCAAGAAGGCTTCACTACTGCAGGCAGCCCTTTCTGGAATACTGCCAAACATCCGTGGCCCTGGATATGCTAGACTGATTCTACTATCCAGAGTTGTTAGCTCGGTTCTCCTATATGCTGCACCGGTTTGGGCGGCGGCGTTAGCGACGATAGAAACACGGAGAAAACTATCCTCAACATACAGGCTATGCGCGATAAGAACAATCAGCGGTTTCTGAACAATATCGGACGAAGCAGCCTGTGTCATAGCCGGAATAATCCCCATCGACATCCTCGCAAATGAGATGGTAAGGATCTACGAAAGGAGAACCTCGAGTCATCAAGAGGTATTGTCAGCAGATATCGTCACGAGGATAAAGGCGGAGGAGAAGGCAACATCACTAGCTATGTGAAAAGTCAGGTGGGATAGCAGAACAAAAGGTAGATGGACCTACAAGCTGATCCCCACCATTGGGGTCTGGACGAAACGAGTGTTTGGGGACTGCAGCTGTCACCTTACGCAGTTCCTATCGGGTCACGGTGGCCATCGCAAATATGGTATATACACAGATTTGGACATGATAACTCACCTCTCTGTCCACATTGTCCAGACCAGGACGAAGATACAGAGCATGCAATATTCCATTGCAATCGCTTTACGGAACGGAGAAATAACCTGCCAAGTCCACCATTACTTATAGACCAAATGCTGCGGTCAGAAGAGAATTGGCTGGAAATTTGTACCCTTATAATGAATGTGCAAAACGAGCTCCGAATAATTGAGAGAGTAAGGAGAGCTGAAGCGCCAATACAAGAAGCATAGCATTAGTTGCTAACCAGCCCCGCGAAGTAATACCTTACGGCAGTCCCGCGGGGAGTGTGGTAGATGTGTGCATTGCAGTGTGGATTAGTACGTAGGCGCATTCCTGGCATCGATTATTCGGGTTTGCGAATCGTGCATGCTAGTAGCCCGGGCTACTAGTATCTTTCGAAGATTACCACATCCCTTGGCGCAACCAAAAGAAAAAAATAAAAAATCATATAAAATCCCATATACGGTCGCATAAAAACATACGACATGGCCTGAGCTAAAGTACTAGGTGTCGCACGAAAATGTGCGACGCGGCTTCTGGAGAACTATAAGTTGTCGCACGAAAACGTACGACATGGCAGTCAATGTGTTAAATCTTTTAAATGTATCAATCATTTTTTT
Source organism: Brachypalpus laphriformis (assembly GCA_945910035.1). Lineage (NCBI taxonomy): Eukaryota > Metazoa > Arthropoda > Insecta > Diptera > Syrphidae > Brachypalpus > Brachypalpus laphriformis. The sequence goes on along the minus strand of OX246754.1, from coordinate 103,797,205 downwards.
CACAGAAACATGGTTCCTGTTAACAATTTGACCAATATCCCCCTACGACTTCCCTTTTTTTCTTAAATCCACTATCATTTTTCGGGTTTCCAAAGAAATTTCACTGCTCATTATAAAAAAAAAAATCAAATTGAACTGCTATAAGACAAGCAGTGTACACTTGCGGTAATATAAAAACAAAGACTTATCTCCGCCGTTATATCTTTCAACAATCCTAGCAGTAAAAATAACTGATTCATATTAAACGAGAGGAGGTTAATGTTATTCACTTACTTTTGAGGCCTAAAATATGGGAGAGGTGAATTTTTATTATAAAAAAAATATATTAGATCGGTTTTGTTTCATTTTTTAGTTTTTGTTTTATTACAATTAAACAAAGCTTGTGTTTTGTATCATTGGAGTCCAATTTTTATATTTTTTTTGCTTACTATATCTAGCTGCAGAAGTCATATGGGTGTTTACTCACGTTTGACGCTCACAGTATATAAAAATATTTATATTTATATATTTATTGGTAGCTATAAATTATTTATTACAATATTTGGTTGTAACCGCACAATTTACACAGAGTTATGATAATCTATCTTACTACTGAAAACTCATATTTGTGAAGTGAAAAGGGACTAGAATTGAACAATATTTCGAAAGGAAAAGCTACGAGAAAAAACCTTTTTATGTGATTAAAAAAAAAAAATAAAAATTATGGATATAAATAAATAAAGCAATGTATGAACCGTTTTTGCAGGTATATATAATAAGTTAATAAAATAGATACATTAACAGATCAGTAAATAAATAAATGAAATAATAAATATGTACACAAAAAATAAATAGTGAATACGACTATGAATAAGTATTTAAATAAGTGGATAACAAACGAATAAACACATAAATAAATAAATAGTTAAACAAATAAATGAGCGAATAAATAAATAAATAAGTAAATAAATGAATAAATAAATAAATAAGTAAATAAATCAAAAAATAAATAAATAAATGAATAAATAAGTTAATTAATTAGCCAAGATAAATAAAAATATAAGTACATACATAAGTAAATAGCAAACATAATGTATATATATATAAACACATAGTTAATGAACAAATAAGCAAACAGATAAATATGTAATGTATATTATATTAACTTACAAAGTAACTAGGCTGTTGACGGACATTTGACAATTCAATATATAATTGTTATTGAGTTTACTAATTCTTGAGTAAATAAGATCGATGTTGGCCTTATCGTGCAGCTCGAGAGTCGAGAAGTGCCAGGGAAGCTTAAGTAAAAGTTTTAGCAGTTTATTTTGCGCTATTTGTAGCTTATTGATGTGTGTTTTTGCACATTTACCCCACACTGGACTACCATACAACATGAAGGACTGAAAGACTACCTTAAACTGTTTTGTTAACTTTATCCAGCGTATTTGTAATTTGTTTGTTGAACGTAAGTCTTTTGTCTAAAGATATACCCAGGTATTTCACAGTATCACTCCAATTGATATCAGTATTATTTATGCATAAATGACTGCGAGGTAAAAGACAAGTTTTCCTTTTTCTTGTAAAAAAGATGGCTTGCGTCTTCGAACCATTTATTTTTATTTTCCACCAATCAAAGTAAGTCGTAATAGTGTTGATGGCCGATTGAAGATTGCGTTCAATTACGAACCCAGTCTCATCGGATGAATATACTCCTGTGTCATCTGCATACATTGCAAACTCACAGTTTGCTAGTTGTGGGAAATCGGAAGTATCGATATTATACAATACTGGTCCTAATACTGAACCTTGGGGGACACCTGCAGGAATATCAATTTCGGAAGAGTAGGAGTTATTTACACAAACCTTGAAAAAACGTTCAGACAAGAAACTTTTAACCAGTTTTACAATAAACTCAGGAAAGCCAAAAGTTTACATTTTATATAATAACCCAGAATGCCAAACAGTACCTCGTCAATCTTTGTTTGGACAATACTTTCGAAAAGTTTGCCAATAGAGCTGAGTAGGCGTATGGGCCGATAGCTTGTGGAGAGATTCGCGGGATTACCAGGTTTTAAAATGGGGATCACTTTGGCTTTCTTCTAAGCCGCAGGAAAATACTGAAGCTTAATGCATCCATTAAAAATTAATACTAGGAATGCAATTCCAGCGATTGGCAATTGTTTAATGTAAATGTTTTTTATTTTGTCGAGCCCAGAAGACTTACGCACTTTAAGACGTGTGATAACATTCTGTAGTTCTTCGCAGGTTACATACGTATTAGCATGAATAATTACTGGTGGTCGATTTAATCTAGACATCGCACTTTCAACTATGTTCTAGGTCTCTATGTCGCCCATTCCGCTGGAAATCATATGATTTCTAGCAAAGGAGGAAGATAAGATATAAGCCTTCTCGGAGTTTGTAGTCGAGGAAATGCCTAGATCAGTAAGCGAAGGGATGACACTGTATTTCTTCTTCATAATTTTTGCAATATTCCAAAACGGCTTGCTGCATTTTTCCAAGTTTTGAAGCTTGTGATTCCAACTTTTGTTCCGAAATTTGCAAATTTCTTCTTTTATAAGATTATTTAGCATGTTCATGTTGTGAAGGAAAAATTGCAGTCGAAATCGTTGCCAATTTCTTCTGCAATAGTTTCGCAATTTAATCATGCTAAGTATCTGGTTTGGAAGTTTCACATTAGTGTCGAAATTGTTAGACTTTTTGAGAACAGAGAGATTAATAGCATTCTCAACGATGATGACGATTATGTCCTTTAACCCCTCGGGGGGCATAGGGCGTCAACCACGCCTGCGCGCCATCGTGTTCGGAGTTCTGCAACGCGTTTGAGCTGCCTCCAACTCATTCCTAAAGAGCTCGATTCCTCCTCAACTGTTCTGCGCCACGTTTGCCTAGGGCGTCCCGCTATTCTGCCTGCCTGGGTGAGCGGATTCCACTGCATAGCGTATTTCGCAATGGAGTTGTCTTCGCGCCGTAGGGTGTGTCCAATCCATTGCCACTTTCTTCTTCGTATAGTAATGCTTATAGGTTCTTGGCCCGTTCTCAGATAAAGTTGTTCGTTGGAGATGCGGTTCGGCCAAAAAATCCTCAAGATGATTCTTAAGCATTTGTTTACGAAGACTTGCAGCTTGCGTGTGTTAATGGTGTCCACCTTCCAAGTACTGCACCCATAAAGCAGCACTGATTCTACGTTGGAGCGGAACAGTCGTAGCTTGGTTCTTAAGCTAATAACATTGCTTCTCCAGATTTTGGACAGCATTCCGAACGCAGCTTTAGCCTTCCCGATTCTGCTGCACACATCCAGTTCGGTGCCACCGCGATTAGCCGAGACGACACTTCCTAAATATAGAAAGTTATCAACTTTCTCGACTTGCTTTCCGGCAATGTTAAGTTGAGCGCGGGTATTGGAAGTACTCAGGGCTTTTGTTTTGGCTGTGTTTATTTTTAGCCCCACTTTGTTTGCCTCAGCTTCTAGATTTTGGGCCATCAAATGAAGATCCATTATCCGATGTGAAAGTAGACAAACATCGTCAGCGTAATCTAGGTGTTTAAGGTAAGATGTCATAGTCCAACGAATTCCAGAATTAGCTTCCGTCAATGCTGCACGGAGTACATCGCTGATAACCACCAAGAACAATAGTGGGGACAGTATGCACCCTTGACGTACTCCACTTTGGACTTCAAAGTCCTCCGACACCTTACCATTGTGCATGACGTGACACTTGCCGCCCTCATATGTAGCCTTGATAATAGCTATAAGCTTTTCTGGAATGCCTCTCCTGCGCAAGGCCAGCCAGATAGCATCTCGATTCAAGCTGTCGAAAGCCTTCTCGAAGTCGATAAACAGTAAATGTAGCGGAGACCTATACTCAACGCATTGTTCGATTATGATCCGTAAGGTGTTTATGTGGTCGATGCAGGAGGATCCAGCGCGAAAGCCTGCCTGTTCGACATCGAGAGTTGAATCTAAATGATCTTTAATTCGTTCTAGAATTATTCTAGCTATTATTTTGGCTACAGCTGGAAGAACACATATACCTCTCCAGTTACCGCACTCCATCAAGTTACCCTTCTTTGGAAGCTTAATGATCATCCCCCTTTTCCACTCCTGTGGAAATTGTTCGCTATCCCAAGCTCTCCGTATTAGCGGATGCAGCAAATCTGCCGATGTATTTGGCGCCGCTTGAAATAGCTTGGCAGGGATGCCATCAATACCCACCGCTTTGTTTTTCTTGAGGGACTTGATTGCTGTTATTATTTCAGCTTTACTGGGAGGTACGGTGCGAATTCGGGAATTTGTTGCTTCGAACTGCTCATTCGAATTCAAGGTCATACGGCCGTCGTCTAAGTGATTTAGCACTGCAGCAAAATGTTCTCTCCATCTAGTGAGCTGATCCTCATCCGAAATCAGAAGGTCACCGCCTAGACTCTTCACTGGATGTTGTTTGGAGTTTCGACCCCCAATGAGCTCCTTAGTGATGTTGTAAACAGTCCTACTGTCGCACCTACTCGCTGCTTCTTCAGCCCTTGAGGCCAGTGAGTTGACATGTTGACGCTTGTCACGTCTCACACTACGCTGCACATTTTTCTTCTTCGCACGGTATTGGGCTTCAAGCTCGGTTCTCTCTACTGCTGAGGCCGCTGCAATCCGAGCCTTGATTGCTGTACGCTCATCGATCCGTCTCCAGGTGTCTGTAGAAAGCCATGTGCGGTGGCGTTTCTCCTTTTTACCGACATAAGTGCGTGCCCCAGTCGCAAAAGCATTTTTCACAGCACTCCAGTGGTCATCCATGTTCTCTATGCTGCTGATTGCTTCTGCTTCTAAGGCAAGATGGTCCCTGAACTGTTGGCGCACTTGGGGAACCTTGAGCCTGTCGATATTAAACCTGGTGATGTTAAGCAGGTTTGAGCGGTTGCTGTTGACGGATGCAGTATGAAGGCGTAAATGAGCTACCATAAGATGGTGATCTCGTTCTTGTCCGACGTCAGCTCCACGTCTGTTTCGGACGTCCAGGAGACAATTTCTAAAGCGGCGACTGATCGCAATGTGGTCGATCTGGTTGGATGTTCATTGCCTATCAGTAGAGACCCAACTGATCTTATGGCAGGTGTTATGCTTAAACAGCGTACCTCCGATGACTAGGCGGTTGGTATTGCAGAAGTCCACAAACCGCTCACCATTGTCATTACGGTCTCCCACGCCGTGAACTCCCATCACGTGCTTAAGCATGGTGTTGTCGCTACCCACCTTGGCATTGAGATCTCCCATTACCATTACGATGTCTCCATTAGGCATTTGGTTGTAGGCGGCACCTAAGTGGCTATAAAAATTATCCTTTTCATCCTCAGTCGCGTCTAGAGTCGGAGCATAACACTGTATGATGGTAATTTTTCTAACTCTACTCTGGAACCTAGCCGTCAATATCCGGTCACTATGGGGTTTCCAGGATATGAGGCTACTACGTGCTGCTGGAGTTAGCATGAGTCCTACTCCGGAACTCCGTGCACTTCCAGCTGGTTTACCAGAGTAGAGCATGACAGTGCTTTTTGTTGGGGAGATGTATTCCCCAGCATCGTACCATCTTATCTCGCTCAGCCCTAAGATGTCGATTTTATACCGTGCGAATTCGCGCTCCAATTGGAGGAATCTGGCGTTATAAGGCCCTTCCTTGAGTGAGTCCAGGAGGGTCTTAACGTTCCAGAATTCGATCGTTGTCCGTGTCCGATAGCCAAAGGTCGTCAACAAATGATCAGTCCGTATCCGAGGCGTATGTTTCCGTTTCGGAGCAATAGTTTATTTTTACGGTTGCGGCTCGCTGGGCCACAGACCAACCGACACTTATCCTGTTTTTTGGCGCAGGAAGCTCGCCATTCGTCCTCTCCCGTTAGCAATTTCCGAAGAAATTCCCAGATGGCACCACGAGGAGGTGGGAGTAGGGCTTACTAACAGAGCTGCTAGGTTTTCGGCTGCAGTGGCTCCTACTCGTTACTTAGCGGACCAGCACCTATCGGGAGATGCTGCCCCTACGAGGCCTTTGTTAGTCGTTTGCCATCTCAACAGTACATGCAAATTATTAATGAGATCATCAATATGAAGACTGGTTGTAACCTCAGCAACATCCAGTTCATGCCCACTGAGACTACTTGCAATGGCTCGTCGGTATCTTCCCCAGTTTGCATTTTTGAAATCGAAGAAAGCGTCGTTTCTATTTTCAGGGGATACAAGTACAGAACACAATACTGGCAGATGATCCGAGCTTAAATCATTGATTGTCACTGGTGTAGTGAAAATGTGTAGAATATTTGTCAAAAACAAATCAAGAGTTGAAGGGTTCGATCTACTATTAGAAGGAATATAGGGTGGCGTATTGGGGTATAATATTTAGAATTGGTGACTTTAGTACAGATCTGAATGATCTTAGAATGTTACCTCACGAATTAGCTCGCAGACAACCCCAGCTTCTATTCCGGCAATTTAAGTCGCCACCTACTAAAAATGAGTCAGGAAGATTAATAAATCTCCGAATATCATTTTTAAACCAATATCTATCATTTGGCAAAATAGATCTACCAGGAAAATAAACACAAAAAATAGACAATTTTCTTCCGTTATAAAAAAATATCTCGACTCCAATATTTTCAATTAATTTCGTATTTAGTTTAGGTAACAAAGAATGTTTCAACGACTTTTTAATTACAATTGCAACTCCCCCTCATATTCTGTCAGTTCTATCCTACCGATAACATTTATATAAACTATTTGATAACGACACATCAGTTGATAACCAAGTCTCGGAGATAAGGCCAACATCGATATTATTTTTGCATAAAAATAAAAAAAAATTCGACAGGTTTATTGCAAATGCCCCTAGCATTCCAACTTACCAATTTTAGACTAGCTGACATTACTTATTTTTATACAAATATTTTAAAGCTAATTGTGCGATTACGTTAAACTGTTCAGACTTATTTTTACATTTAGATAGTTGACTTGTCATCTCTACGACAAGAGATTGAATTTCTCCTGGGGTAAAAAGCTCCCCCTTAGTTGCATCTTCATCAACAGCAGCAGGCTCGATAAATGGATTTAATTGAAGCTCACTCCACTCTTTTGAGTGGATTTGCATGTTGTGCGTAGGAGGTTTCTGTAGAGGTTTTACCTTACTTGCAAGAGGTGGAAATTGTTCCATGGAGTAGATGAACGAATGTGGAGCTTTCACCACAGTTGATCGTGGAGAGCTTTTTCTGGAAAGCTTTTCTTTTATCTCCAAGAAGTTTTTTCTGCTTAGACAAGAGCTGTCAGTTGACTTGTGCTTACCCTTGCAGTTTGCGCACTGCACAATATTATCTGGTGCGATGCATTCAGCTGTCTTATGATTACCTGCACATATAGAGCAGAAGGTTTTAATATTGCAGTTCTTTTCACCATGCCCAAACATTTGGCAGTTTCTGCATTGAGTGATTTTCTTAGGTTGTCGCCGTTGGAAATCCCACTTAATTTGGGTCTTGAGGAGTGGGCAAAATCGCATCATCACCTCCACGCGGTGCCCGCTGGATAGCTATCTGATAGTGAACTAACGATGAGCGTATGCTGAGTCTAACGATATATGTGCAGCTGAACACTCGGACCTGCGTAAGCACATCTGGAATATGCGTCTCAGAAGTCTAGCAAGAGGTCCTCAATAGGAGGACGTGCGGCGGACGAATTCTCTCGATGGAATCAACGGTGACGTCTGCAGACCAGCGGATACCTTACTGGAGCTACTTTAACATATTTGGAGCTGAGGTCTGTAAGGATTTTCAATACTAAGTCAGGGTATTGAAAAAGAGATGGTGGCGGATGAACCCTTAATGGGCCAACGGCAGCGCTCATATCCCCGAAGTGGGTTACTGACATCGGTGTATCCGGCCTCTTGTCCTAGGGGTAGAAAAAAAAGGATCCGGCCCTCCAGGTTGGGGGTTGTGCCGTCGGGTTAACTTCCCTACCACGTAAAAAACCTTTGGTTACGAAGCAACCAACAGCCTCGGATACGGATGATATTACTGTTGACGACCCATGCAAACGTAAAAAGGACAGCGATCTCCGTGTCTGCACATGGAATGTTAGGTCCCTCTACAAACCACGTGCAGCCGAACAACTTGCGGAGGCCCTAGAGTGTCTCAAAGCAGACATTACCGCCATCCAAGAAGTGCGATGGGATGGGCCGGGCAAAAGGAGTATGAAAAACTGCGACATCTACTACGGCGATTGCTACAGACAAAAAGGACAGCGTCTATTCAGGTGCGTATTTGTCATTGGAGACAGACTTAGGCAAGAAGTCTTGAGTTTCCGGCATGTGACCGAGCGTCTCATGACTATCCGTATCAAGGCTAAATTTGCCAACATTAGCCTAATATGCGTTCACGCCCCTCACGAGGAGAAGGACGACGCGACAAAGGATGACTTCTACCAGCTCTTGGACAAGACGTATGAGCAATGCCCTAGCCACGACGTTAAAATTATCCTAGGCGACTTTAACGCAAAGCTAGGAAGAGAGGACGTCTTTAGTAGCGTGGTCGGAAAGCACAGCCTGCACGACAACACTTCCGGCAACGGACTCAGGCTAATCGACTTTGCGGGCGAAACTTTGTTGTAGCTAGTACGCGGTTCCCACGTCTCGATATTCACAAAGGAACATGGCTCTCCTTTGATCGAAAAATCGTCAACCAAATCGATCACATTGCGATCGACGCAAGGCACTCTTCCAGTATTCTGGGTGTCCGGACTTTCCGAGGAGCCAACGTGGACTCGGATCACTACCTAGTTGTAGCCAAGGTACGGATGCGGATATTCGCAACGGAGCGAAATCAACAAAATGTTGTGAGGAAATTTGACGTCGAAAAGCTACAATCGCAAGAGACCGCCAGAACCTTTGCCGATCGTGTTTCTTCTAATCTCAATCTAAGTCCTATGCCGCCAGCAGCAAATGCGGAAGACCAGTGGCAGCGTTGCCAAAAAGCTATCAGAGATGCCGCCTCTGATGTACTGGGTTTCTCTCGGCCACCACAACGAAACCCCTGGTTTCATGAGGAATGCCGGCAAGCACATGCAGCAAAACAAGAGGCGTACAAAGCGGCGCTGCATAGAAGGACTAGAGCTGCTTACGAGCTCTACGTGAGCAGGAGAAAAGAGGAACATCGACTTCTCAGAAAGAAGAAAAAAGAGCATGAGAAGCGCTCGATCGAGGAGATTGAGAGACTTTATTGCAGGAATAATGTTCGAAAATTTAACCAAAGTTTAAAAAGAACATGCCAGGGTTTCAAAGCCAGAACAGAAGCCTGCAGGGACGAAAATGGCAACATAGTAGTAGAATCACAGTCGGTGCTGAGGATATGGAAGGAACACTTCTGCAGACTGTTAAACGGCGATGATGACCAATATTCCGCTGTCAGGCAGAATGAGCCATTCAACAGTGACGATGGCAGTCAAAATTCCCGTCAACCCGATCATAATGAAGTGAGGATAGCGATATCTAAACTCAAATCCAACAAAGCTGCTGGAGCCGACGGTCTTGCCGCTGAACTTTTCAAGGCAGGAGGAGATGAGTTAGTAAGGAGCATGCACCAGCTCATCTGTAAAATCTGGTCGGACGAAAATATGCCCGATGAATGGAACCTCAGCATCGTTTGCCCGATCCTGAAGAAAGGAGACCCTCTGAACTGCGCCAACTACAGAGGTATAAGTCTCCTAAATATCGCATATAAGATCCTGTCTGCCGTATTATGTGAGCGCCTAAAACCGATCGTCAACAAACTGATAGGTCCTTATCAGCGCGGTTTCAGGCCTGGAAAGTCCACCATTGACCAAATATTCACACTACGGCAGATCTTGGAAAAAACCCATGAATATAAAATCGATACGCACCACCTTTTCATCGATTTCAAAGTTGCCTATGATAGCGTGTATAGAGACGAGTTATACAGAGCCATGTCTAGTCTTGGCATCCCTGCCAAGCTCGTCCGTTTGTGCAGAATGACGATGGAGAACTCTCGCTGCTCCATCAAAGTCGGTAAGAACATCACCGAACCGTTCGATGTCAGGAAAGGTCTTAGACAAGGCGACGCGCTATCATGCGATCTCTTTAACATAGTACTTGAGAGAATTGTACGAAACTCACAAGCCAACCCCGGAGGTACAATCTTCTTCAAGTCTGTACAACTACTCGCTTATGCCGATGACATTGACATAATCGGAAGAACTCAGCGGGCCGTCAATGGGGCATTTACGAGTATTGAGAACGAGGCAGCAAAGATGGGTCTAGCGGTCAATGAAAGCAAAACAAAATATATGCTGTCTACAAAAAAGGACACCCAACATCGGCGTCTTGGGCAGAACGCCACAGTAGACAGATACAATTTTGAAGTAGTAAAGGATTTTGTCTAACTAGGCTCTATGGTCAGCTCCGCAAATGACATGAGTGGAGAGATCACACGGAGAATTACTCTTGCCAATCGTTGTTTCTATGGGCTAAAACGGCAATTGAGTAGCAAAGCCCTATCTAGAACTACTAAGGTAACTCTTTATAAGACATTAATCATCCCAGTCCTGCTGTATGGTGCAGAGGCATGGGCTTTGAAAAAACCGGATGAGGATGCCCTTGGTTATTTTGAGAGAAAAGTTCTTCGAGCGATCTTTGGTCCCGTCTGCATAGACGGTGAGTGGAGGAGAAGGTACAATGCCGAACTATACGGCATGTACAAGGACATCGACTTAGCCAGAAGAGTTCACATACAGCGACTAAGATGGCTGGGTCATTTAGAGCGGATGGAGCCCAACCTTCCCGCTAAGAAAGTCTTCGAATCCACCCCGGACGGACGGCGCAGTAGAGGACGACCTCGCGGTAGGTGGCGCAAACAAATGGAGGGGGACCTCAACCAACTTGGCGTGCGCAACTGGAGGCAGCTGGCTCGTAACCGTGCTGGCTGGAGAGGTTTGTTGGTTGAGGCCCAGGTCCACCCCGGACTGTAGCGCCATCTAAGTAGGAGTGTTCTAATGTTTTTTCTAAGGTCAGACATACGGATTGATCCATTTTCAAGATAAACAATGTAAAATGTGTCAATATAGTGATCATACCGCTTAGAAATCATTTTAATGTCTATACACTTAAGGCCAAGCGATTTAAGCTCACTCAGTAAAGACTCGGTTGACATTTCATCTAATCCGAAAAGAACAACCTTGAATGACTTTGAATTGGGAAGGTCATGGGAGAAGAATTGACAATTTGCAGATTTAAGTGCACTTAGGGTTTTATGGTATGATTCTAAGTCATCACAAATGATTTTTATACCAATTGAAATTTTTTTAACACAGTAGTTAACAACTCGAATGGAATTCATTAGTTTATGTATAAAATGAGAAGTTTTTTGAAGCACTTTGACAGGAGGAACTTCACTTGTTTTCTTCGGATTCACCAAAGTCTCATTTTCACATACTTCATCAGTAATGTCTGAGTCAGGTAAACACTGCAGCGGGCTCCAGTAATTACTTCTGGAACCCATTTTGTAGTTTTTCGAAGACAGGTAGTCTTCGTTATCCGGGGACCGATCCCTTTTAGGAATTGCGGAGGTTAACTACAACTACGAATAGAAACACTAGTTTAAGCACTGAACGAATACACGTCTGTTCGCAGACTGACAGTATATAAAAATGATATGCTGTTCGTGTGTCCTTTATAGACTTGGGAACCGCTCGACGGATTTTGATAAAAATTTGTGTGTGTGTTTGGTATGTGGAGACAACTTAGTACAGTTTATGGTTTATTTACAGTAGGTGGCGCTGTTCGAAATTTACAGAATGCGGAAATACACGAATTTCTATTGAGTGACCGGTCATTTAACAATTGCATTTAATGAAGGATGACACGGATTGGGATGTTACACTCGCCGACGAATCAATTTCAGCTCATCCGCATCAAATACGTGTAAGACGAAGTAGGCAGGCATACAAAAAAATGTTCGTTCCGAACAAACTCATCTACGTTATGGCCATGATAATGGTGCAGACGACCTAAATGTTTCAGTTTTCAACTTGCCTATTACTCCATGCTAAATTCGATAAACAACATCATTGATAAGTGCCACCACTTTATATAGGCACTTATATAGTCTTGCTGCAGCTTAGGTGATCTCCCTAGGTGCTCGACCAAACAAGATTTCGGATGGAGTATGTTCAGTAGTGCTGTGCACTGCATTTCGGCAGGCCAACAAGAAGAGAGGAATCGTCAGCCCCAATCACGCTGGTAGTGTCCTACAACCTACGAGAGATGTTCCTGAAGTTCTGCTTAAACGCTCTACAATCCCATCAGATTTTGGATTGTGGAGCCGTCCTCATCTTTTCAATTTCTCCTAGTTGGCATACCTATTGAAATATCTTCGATTCGAAGTTTCATTGGTCGGAATGCAGTTCCATAAGCACGTCAAATCTGTTCACCCAGTTATTAACAATCTGCTCTGCGATGGTCTTCGCTTTCTGGTTGGGGATGCCAAATGCTTCTCGCCATTTGCTGAAGTAGTCCATGACAACTTGCATGTGATGGTTACCAATGTCAGTTTGTAGAAATGGACCGGCGATTCATTCGAACGGTGCGCTCATATTGTACTGATGCATCTTGCCCCACATCTTAGGTCTGGGTCCCACGCTAGCTGCACACACGACGCATTTTCGGCACCAACTTTCTACGTCGTCCCTTGCACTGTGCCAATAAAAACCTTCTCGCACTTTCTCCAGTGTCTTCTCTGCACTCAAGTGACCTCCGGATATTCCATCATGCATTTCTCGTAGCACGTCATGAACTTTTGAACGCGGCAAGATAAGCTGCACTATGAAATCTTTTCCGTTCGGCTGTTCCCATTTGCTCTTCCTTTTCAGCAGATTATCTTGAACATAAAGAGAGTGGCACTGAGTCTAGTTTGCCTTGAGAGTGGGGCTTCGGTTTGAGATACCCTGCCCGTCTGGGTTTTCCATGAACTCCTTCCGCGGTAATATCCGGGTCTTCTTTCTGACCGTTGCAGATTTTCTCTGCAGTCAAACCGGAGATAAAAAAAAAAAAAAAAAAATATTTGGCGCAACAAGCTCTTTATGTGCCAGGGCCTAGCTTCTCGCAACCACTTATGTTGTGTGCGTTATATTTTTCACACCAATGGAAGGGACCTACAGTTTAGTGCCGTATCCGAACGGCGATTTGAGAAGCTTTTTCGAGACAACAATACTCTCGGATGTTTGTCAGACGCTCGCGAGAGGTGGGACCGTGAAAAAAACTTTTTGGTGTTTTCTGGGATTCGAACTTGAAACCTCATGCGTAGTGATCCGACACGCTAACCACTGACGCCACGGCGCCCACTGGAGATAGGTTCAGCTATTAGCCTTTTGATGGACGGAGTGTCATTCTCTTCCTGTCGCACACAATGCTTGCAGTTGATCTTACATGGTCGTCAAGATAGCGCATCCGTATTAGAATGAAGTTTTCTTTTACAATGCTGTATTTCGTAGTCATACATCTGCAGTAGTTTAATCCATCTTGCAACCTGACCCTTCATCGCATGGTCTGTGCGCAAAAAGTACTTTCGATCATAAAGGGATTTATGAAAATGTTTTGTCGCCAGAAGCAGTGCCAGAGATTCTCGCCTGATCACACAGTAGTTCCTTTCGGGCTTGGAGAGCACTTTGCTGAAATATGCTACTACCTTTTCTTGGCCGTTGTGTACCTGCGAAACGACCACTCTGATACCGACGCTACTTGCATCTGCATCCACATTAAACATTTTTCCGGGAGTGGGGTATGCTAGTAGATGCTTCGCATAGTTGTCGCTTAAGATTTCTAAAGTTTTTGTCGCAATCACTTGACAATTTGAATTGGCTTCCTTGTACTTGACTTCGGAACTAAAAAGAACACAATTCAACGGATTTAGCTTCAGGTGCGCACTTCGAAGTGATTCCGGCACATTTTTCAGGTTATCACTATGTTCCTTAAATATTTCTCCTACCACGATGACTTCGTCTAGATACACCAGGCAAGTTTTCCAGATCAATGCTCGCAGGAAGTGTTCTATTAACCGCTCAAAAGTTTCCGAAGCATTGCACAGACCAAACGGTCCCATAAATTGCTACAATCCATTTCCTGCAGTAAATACAGGTTTCTCTCGGTCCTCTGGATCGATCTGTACCTGCCAGTAACCACTCTTCAAATCGAGGGTGGAGAACCATTGACCTCCTGAGAGTGTGCCTAATGTGTCGTCGATCCGTGTTAGAGGGTAGTTATCCTCTTTGGTGACATCAAAAAGTCTCCGATGGTCTACCTAGAATCGAGTTTTGTCGCCTTTCTTCTGTACAACGGGTGAGGTCCACGGAATCTTAGAACTTTCAATCAGCAGTTCCTTCCCCATCGTTGACACCATCCCCGCAACCTCGGTCTCCTTCGCCAATAGTAGTCGTCCGGCAGGCTGGCGAATTGGTCTGGCATCTCCAGTGTCTATCCGATGTTGTACCAGGTGTGTTCGGCCATACTCTCTATCCTGTGAGGCAAATATATCAGCGTACTCACTGATTACATTTTCTGCTATAGTTCGCTGGCAGTGCAGTTCCAGTTCCAGTTCAGAGTGCTTGAGAAATGTCTCCCTTAACGATTAAGCATTTTCTTTCCAGCGATTCTTATATTCATTTATAGTTTCGCATCACCCATGACATGGGCAAATGCTTGGGTCGCCATCTCATTAACGATCCACAGGCATTTTGGTAAGAACTAATGTGCCAGCAACTCGATATCTGCTTGGAATTGCTGGAACGTTTCACCCCTCATCTAAACCCTTCTGCGCAACTGGACCCTATAAACATGCTGCATGTGGTCATCCCCAAAACGCACATCTCAATGGCTTTGGTCAGGGTATCGTAGTTAAGTTGCTTGTCTCCGAAAATGGCTTGCAGAAGCTCTGCAGCTCTGTTTGAACATTCTCGAATTCAACGACTGTTTCGAATATCTCACTTTTTGCTTCTACGATTTAAATTTTCTCTTCAATTGTCCCGAAACTTGTTTCCAAACTTATATTATCAGCACTCTTCTGATCGATTAACTGTTGCTCTAGAGAATTCTTTTGTTCATCGGGCTAAGCACCAAGAGAAGTCTTTTGCTCATTGAGCTTAGCATTTAGAGAATTCTATTGCTTATCGAACTTTCTATTTTGCTCATCAAATTCTTCGGATAGCAATTTCTTTTTTTTTTGCGCATAAGATCTTGCTGTTTCATTATGTCTTTTACATCTCTGTTCCCCTTCTTATCTAGTGGCAGTGATTCTAATGTGAATGTCCACCGTCGCTTTTTTCCCTTTTTGTTCTGTTTTCCTCTGCGGTGATCATAAGATTTTGGCGTAAAGTAAAGTAATGATTTTCTTCTTCTTCTTCTTTCTTTTGTCAGCGAGGTTATGATCCGAAAATAAGGTATCACAACCCTCCCACTTCACATCATTTCTACTGATCCGCCTGTGGGGTTCGCCTATTTGACCTCAGAAAATATCGGCAGACCCGCCGATTTTGGATCACTCGATTACTGAGGCCAATGAAATGCCGATGTCGTCGCATTTGTATGATCCAGGTATTTATAGGCCTGCTTTTCCTACATCGCGATGTCCTTGGAACGTGCATTGATATTGCCTTTTGTAAAATAAAGTAATGATTTTGTAAAAATAAAAATAAAATACTATAACACCATCGACGAGGGTTTTGTAATTGTGGAATATTTCGTAGTTTTTTTATTTTGGTATTTTACTATTAAAAATTTAAAATAAAAAATGTGCATATTTGTGGAGCGATATATAAAGAGTTAGGAGTTATTAATCATTCTCACGACCAAACCGGTGGAATCAAAACACGTGCTCATCTTAACATGTGGCGCCTTGTATTATATATATCTCTAAAATAATTTATTGTCTTATTGCAATATAATCAATGATTTATTATAAATGTAACCGAATGATGTTATTGTTTTTCTAGTGTGAGTAAATGAGAACATAATTCTCAATACATATATTTTTAACGACGGTATTTCTCAGAAACAATACTTTCTTCAAAACAAAATTGATCATAAACTTTAGAACAGGTTCTAGACTTACCTCATATATTTTAAAATTTTCCGCGGGATTTTCCGTACCAAAGCGAATATTTTTGAAACGAGACGCTGCGACGAGCGTAATACGAAACATTTTGTCCCATACATTATTTGAAACGAATACAGTTAGTACTTCAGAAACTGCTTTTAAGCTGGCGTTAATTGGTTCTTGAGTCTCTGTAAAGATGTTACGTATACATTTAAGATTACTTAAAATAATGAAATTCATGTAAATACCATTGAAGTCATCTGAAAATATCCAGCATCTAATAGAATCTACGTAAGTTAATGAATAGCAGGACATTGGAGTCTCAATCCACCAAAGGATGACGTGGTCTAAGATTGTGCTAATATATGTCCACACAGTTTTCAATCCGCCTTTCAAAAGAATTTCGTAACTTAAGTTTTGGGGTTGGTTCTGCTTCCCTTGGTCATAGAATATGATATAATTACTGTTCATACAAGTCCATTCTCAACTACATATGTAAGTTCTTACCATCAAACACTGTAGGAGCTATTCTTCGACATTCTGATATAAGATTGGAAAGGTAAATGCTTTCTTTGTGCAAGAAATTTACTATGTTGTTGTTTCGAAAACACTTTTCGTTTTGGAACTTGTTATGCGTTGACGTACTAGCGCTGCATGAATCATTTTCGGCAATGTCGATGTCAGAATATTTCAAGAAGTCGTTTTCGCCCTCTATGTTGTGTGTTAGAATTTTTAGTACTTCTAGACTGGATGCAGAAGAATTGCACTTATTATTCATTTTGTAAAATTCGCCCATATTAAGAAGGCTTAGTAATATATCGAGTACATTTTTTTCGATTCTGCGATGAGAAATTAACTGAATATAAATGAATAATGGGGAAAACACATAAGTCTCTAAATATTTAGTGATAAAAAAAATGTACCTGCAGCAAAATTCCAAAATTCATGGTAGCTTGTGGTAAAAGAAGAATAGGATAGGTATTACTGCAAATATTAGAATTGAGCACATTCAATCGATCATTATTTACAGCTTTGCTGCATTTATTGTACACATCAACGAGTTCAAGGCTCCAGGTTATGAAAAAATTTGAGTCGGTGGATTTTTGAAATGAAAGATAAAGCTAGAATAAAAAACGTAAACTCATTTAACGGATTGAAATTTTTATTATTTTACTTTTTGGGTCGATGTATCCTCCAACCAAAAATTCGAGAGTAATTTCGCCAAGTTACCGTCACTTTAACTCACCCTTAGCACGGCAAAACCTTCCATGTTATTAAAAGTATACAAAACATTTCTATGAAGTTTGGGCAAAACGATATAGTCCTTTGTGTGGAAATTGAGTTGAGTAAGCAAAACTGCTTAGAAAAACAACTATTTTCGTTTAGTCTTAAGCACATAAGTTTTTTTAATCTGTTCCAAAATCGGATTTACAACAAACTAATTAGCTTTAAAAAACCTTTAACTCAAAACTAAGTTTTTGAACATTTTTTGTTTTGACAAAGTATGAAAGCTTACACCTTCTCTTTTGAGCTAGCCCTAGTAAAGATGAAGTTCAACTCAGTTTTTAGGTTTTTTTTTATTAGATCACAAAAACAATTAATATTACTACGAGTATTACTGAAAATTACGCCAAAAATTCCAAACACAATATGAAGCTGCTCTAAGTTTTTCATAAATTCTGTGGCCACAAGAAATAACGCCCAAGTCAATTTTCACAGCTTCTCTGAAAACAAGTCTTAATTTTTCCCGAAAACGTATGGGAATTTGCAATTTCAGTGCGGTTTCTTTGCTCATAACTCTGCAACGACAACAAAGAGCAAATTAAAAACATCGATCAAAAATTTCATCATGCACATCAGTTTGTTAGACATTTCACATTCCTCAATTAACCCCTAGAGACATCTAGCGATTTCGGGAAGAGACTTCAAGCATATTCGAAAATGGTTCTAGAAGTTCTGAATGAAAATAGCCAAGATGCAGTCGACCCTTATCCTTCTTTTCCCATTCCTCCTTTCCCCTTTCCCCTCCGGTGTGGAGGAACAACTTGGGGGTTCATCCTAAAAATAGCTCAGTCGCGAACGGAGTATTAGGATACCTGGCGACCTCTGGGTCGCAATACACCGCCTTATAGGTGTATTGCGAATCTCTGCACAGACTGACATCCGTTTCTCCACTACTCGTGGGAACACAATATGAACTATGTAAATAAAAAACTAAAACAAACAAAAAATAACAATTAAGACCGGTTCTCCCTAGTACTGCGCTTAAGCTGTCTACCGGTAAAGTGCCTGAAATGTTGGTTAGTACGAAGCCTGTGGCTATGCATGGTCCAACTGCTACTAGCAGCCGCATGGAGCCCCAAGGTACTAGTACTCCCCCCCCCCCCCCACACACACACACACCTTCACGCTAATCCAAGGATCGGCAGAAAATTCAGCTCGCCACCTCACCCAGTCCGTCAACATGGAGTGCGATGCATCAATGCCCAGAAGTGCCTCAAGTAGAAGACGCCTGCCTTGCTACTGGTGGAACGACCAGATCAGGGTACTTAGAGCAGAGTGTCTACGGGCAGGACGCAAAGTACAAAGATTGCGAAACACACCCAACTTTCAGAAGTACCTATCGTCCTTTAAGCTGGCGCGAAAACAGTTAAGCAGTTATCGAGGAGAGCAAAGCAAGATGTTTCAGGCAGCTCTGCGATGAAGCTTACGTAGACCCTTGGGGAACGGCGTATAGGATGGTGATGAGAAAGCTTAAGGGCTGCAACTCCCCGCAGATAACATGCCCGATAATGCTGAAGTCAATAGTAGAACATCTTTTTCCAAGTAGAGCATCTACTATGTGCGCAATCACCAGAGAAAACTTTACAGAGTTAATTCCAGTGATTACAACAGAGGAATTGACAGTCGCATCCTGAAAGATAGGTGACAACAAGACGCCCGGACCTGACGGCATCCCTTACAAAGCAGTGAAAGCCGCTGTTCAAAAAAGGCCAGACATCTTTATTGCAACAATGCAAAAGTGTCTAGAAGAAGTAGTTTTCCCTAATCAATGGAAACTGCAACATCTTGTTTTATTGCCAAAAGGAAACAAACCCCCAGGAGACCCATCGTCGTATCGCCCGATATGCCTACTGGACACAATGGGAAAGATCCTGGAGCGAATCATTTACAACAGATTGGATTCCGAAAGTAGCATTCAACCATTGACGCCATTAAAGCTGTAGTTAATATAGCAGCGGAAGCAATTGAAGGTGAAAGATGGCGATACGGCACCAAGGAATACTGCGCAGTAGTGACGCGTTTAATTCGGCAGACTGGCCCACTATAAGAAGATCTCTTGCTAGGATGGATAGACCATCTTACTTGCTGCAGATAATAGCGAGCTATTTTACCAACAGGAAACTGAGGTATGATACCGACGAAGGAGTGAAGTACTACGATGTTACAGCTGGGGTCCCGCAAGGATCGGTGCTGGGCCCATTACTATGGAACATAATGTACGACGGAGTTTTACGACTACCACTGCCACCTAAAGTGAATATAATTGGATTTGCTGACGACATCGCTGTTGTTACAGTAGCAAAACAAATCAGTGAAGTAGAATCAGCTACAAACGTGGCAATAGGTCAAATCAAAAGCTGGCTAGGATCAGCCGGTCTAGAATTAGCTGACCACAAAACTGAAGCTGTTCTAATAACCAGTCGGAAATCTGTGGAAAATATGAATGTCCAGGTTGGAACACAAATCATCAGATCCAAAGAAGCAATCAAATACCTAGGAGTAATGCTCGACAATAGACTGCGGTTTAAACAACATGTTGGTTATTCGAGCAAAAAAGCGTCACGACTTCAGGCAGCACTCTCAAGGATAAAGCCCAACATTGGAGGACCTGGATGCGCTAGGAGGATCCTACTATCCAGAGTTGTCAGCTCAGTTCTTCTCTATGCGGCTCCGCTTTGGGCGGGGGCTCTCGCGACCAAAGAAACAAGGAGGAAACTTACATAAGCCAACAGACTCTGCGCTATAAGGACAATCAGTGGTATAAGAACTATCTCTGACGAAGCAGCCTTTGTCATAGCAGGAATGGTTCCCATCGACATCCTGGCGAACGAGATGCAGAGAATCTACAATCGGAGAGGCTCGAGCCATCAAGAGGCTAGCGAAAGAAGAAGGGTTATAGAAGAAGAAAAAGCAGCTTCAAGAGCTGTGTGGCAAGATCGATGGGATAATGCGGTTAAAGGCAGATGGACCTATAAATTAATCGCCACCATCGACATTTGGATAAACCGAGCACATGGGAACTGCACGTACCACCTCACGCAGTTCCTGTCTGGCCATGGAGGTTATCGCAAATATCTTTACCGGTTTGGACACGATAGCTCTCCATTATGTCTAAAATGTCCAGACCAGGAGGAAGATACGGAGCATGCAGTCTTCTACTGTAGGCGAATTGAAAACTGGAGAAACGAGCTTCCCAGTCCTCCATTCCTCATATCAGATCATATGGTACAATCTGAGGAAAAATGGATGGAAATTTGCGCGTTTATTACGCATGTGCAAAAAGACCTCTGAATTCAGAAAAGAATACGTCGAGAAGCAGAAAATATAGCATAAATTGCTAACCAGCCCCGCGAAGTAATACCTAACGGCAGTCCCGCGGGGAGAGTGGTTGAAGTGTGTAGGGCGTGTGTTTAGTACGTAGGCGTATTCCTGGAATCGATTACTCAGGTTGCGAATCGTGCATGCTATTAGCACTCGGGCTATTAGTATCTATGAAGATTACACATCCCTGGCGCAACCTAAAAAAAAAAATAAAAAAAAAAAAAAAAAAAAACACACACACACACACATTCCATTAGGGACTCTTCGGGAACAAGACGTATCCTTGCTCCCGCAAAACAGGTGCATATCGATCGTAGCACAGCTTGCCGGAATAGAGCCATACTAAATATACCATGTCACCTACATGAAGAGGAAGTCAAAAAAGTTGCTAAAAGACACAAACTTAGGGCCGTTTTATTGATTATTGTTCAACTTGCTGAAAGTTTGCCAACTTCGGATTTCATTCCAAATCGAGTTGAATGGAAAGTTGCAAAATGCTGCTATTCACTATTTCAACTGTCGATTTAGCAGTTGAAATTTGAAAATTGGGCTACACGCAATTTCTTACATAACCCTGAGATATTTGTGCCAGATGACACACAATTCGTCACTCTCAACTTTAGATTTAAATTTCGCGCGTCATTTGCATTGTGTGTCTACAGTTACAAGCTGCTTTTAGAGGAAGAATTCAGTGCGACTTCGGGTAACATAATTGGTACACATGGCAATGAAAATTATCTTTTCCCAGAAGACCCCATCGCAACAAAAAAAAAAGTAGTTAAACTAAAAATACCATATAAAAAACCTGAAGAGAAGTACACAATAGTTCTGTAAACTTTAATATTCCGACACACATTCAAATTAGAAGGACCAGAAAAAAAAAATTAAAATGCGATGTTGATTGCTAAAATGAAAACAAGAAATGTATTCATCATATCTACTACCCAACTCAGTTACCCAAAAGGCCAAAATATTCACGACCTAATTACCACACTTCCACGGACGAACAGTCAACAACTACAGCGAATAAAGAGAAATGAAGAAAAATCGAAAGTTCGGGGTGAAATCCAAAGTTTGCTCGCCTAACTTCTACTATTTCGGGGAGTGGAGCAAATCTAAAGTTGATCAACTCTGAATTTTCTCCACTTCGGAATACTCTAAGTTGAGCAAGTCGACTTCGCGTGAATAAAAGCAATTTCTCAAGTTGACAATAAAAATCCGCAAGTTATGTTAAACTTCGACGTTCTTAGCCCTTCTTAACCATGTGTATCTGGAAATGACACATTTATTTAATGACTATGAGATTAAGAAGGGTGAAACCTTTTGAGTTAGGTAACTAAAGTAAAAAAATAAATACAAACATAAAAAAAAACCATCAAACGGCTGGCTGTTGCTTAATACTTACTTACTTAGATGGCGCTACGGTCCGGGGTGGACCTGGGCCTCAACCAACAAACCTCTGCAGCTAGCACGATTACGAGCCAGCTGCCTCCAGTTGCGCACGCCAAGTTGGTTGAGGTCCCCCTCCACCTGTTTGCGCCACCTACCGTTAGGTCGTCCATCCGGGGTGGATTCGAAAACTTTCTTAGCGGGAACGTTGGGCTCCATCCGCTCTAAATGACCCAGCCATCTTAGTCGCTGTATGTGAACTCTTCTGGCTAAGTCCATGTCCTTGTACATGCCGTATAGCTCGGCATTGTACCTTCTCCTCCACTCACCGTCTATGCAGACGGGACCAAAGATCGCTCGAAGAACTTTTCTCTCGAAATAACCAAGGTCATCCTCATCCGGTTTTGCTCAAAGCCCATGCCTCTGCGCCATACAGCAGGACTGGGATGATTAATGTCTTATAAAGAGTTACCTTAGTAGTTCGAGATAGGGCTTTGCTACTCAATTGCCGTTTTAGCCCATAGAAACAACGATTGGCAAGAGTAATTCTCCGTGTGATCTCTCCACTCATGTCATTTGCGGAGCTGACCATAGAGCCTAGGTAGACAAAATCCTTTACTACTTCAAAATTGTATCTGTCTACTGTGGCGTTCTGCCCAAGACGCCGATGTTGGGTGTCCTTTTTTGTAGACAGCATATATTTTGTTTTGCTTTCATTGACCGCTAGACCCATCTTTGCTGCCTCGATCTCAATACTCGTAAATGCCCCATTGACGGCCCGCTGAGTTCTTCCGATTATGTCAATGTCAGCGGCGTGAGCGAGTAGTTGTACAGACTTGTAAAAGATTGTACCTCCGGTGTTGGCTTGTGAGTTTCGTACAATTCTCTCAAGTACTGTATTAAAGAGATCGCATGATAGCGCGTCACCTTGTCTAAGACCTTTCCTGACATCGAACGGTTCGGTGATGTTCTTACCGACTTTGATGGAGCAGCGAGAGTTCTCCATCGTCATTCTGCACAAACGGACGAGCTTGGCAGGGATGCCAAGACTAGACATGGCTCTGTATAACTCGTCTCTATACACGCTATCATAGGCAACTTTGAAATCGATAAAAAGGTGGTGCGTATCGATTTTATATTCATGGGTTTTTTCCAAGATCTGCCGTAGTGTGAATATTCGGTCAATGGTGGACTTTCCAGGCCTGAAACCGCACTGATAAGGACCTATCAGGTTGTTGACGATCGGTTTTAGGCGTTCACATAATACGGCAGACAGGATCTTATATGCGATGTTGAGGAGACTTATACCTCTGTAATTGGCGCAGTTCAGAGGGTCTCCTTTCTTCAGGATCGGGCAAACGATGCTGAGGTTCCATTCATCGGGCATACTTTCGTCCAACCAGATTTTACAGATGAGCTGGTGCATGCTCCTTACCAACTCATCTCCTCTTGCCTTGAAAAGTTCAGCGGCAAGGCCGTCGGCTCCAGCAGCTTGTTGGATTTGAGTTAAGATATCGCTATCCTCACTTCATTCTGATCGGGTTGACGGGAATCTTGACTGTCATCGTCACTGTTGAATGGCTCATTCTGCCTGACAGCGGAATATTGGTCATCATCGCCGTTTAGCAGTCTGCAGAAGTGTTCCTTCCATATCCTCAGCACCGACTGCGATTCCACTACTATGTTGCCATTTTCGTCCCTGCAGGCTTCTGTTCTGGCTTTGAAACCCTGGCATGTTCTTTTTACCCTTTGGTAAAATTTTCGAACATTATTCCTGCAATATAGTCTCTCAATCTCCTCGATCGAGCGCTTCTCATGCTCTTTTTTCTTCTTTCTGAGAAGTCGATGTTCCTCTTTTCTCCTGCGCACGTAGAGCTCGTAAGCAGCTCTAGTCCTTCTATGTAGCACCGCTTTGTACGCCTCTTGTTTAGCTGCATGTGCTTGCCGGCATTCCTCATTAAACCAGGGGTTTCGTTGTGGTGGGCGAGAGAAACCCAGTACATCAGAGGCGGTATCTCTGATGGCTTGTTGGCAACGCTGCCACTGGTCTTCCGCATTTGCTGCTGGCGGCATAGGACTTAGATTGAGATTAGAAGAAACACGATCGGCAAAGGTTCTGGCGGTCTCTTGCGATTGTAGCTTTTCGACGTCAAATTTCCTCACAGTATTTCGTTGATTTCGCTCCGTTGTGGATATCCGCATCCGTACCTTGGCTACAACTAGGTAGTGATCCGAGTCCACGTTGGCTCCTCGGAAAGTCCGGACACCCAGAATACTGGAAGAGTG
The DNA here is from genome assembly GCA_945910035.1 of Brachypalpus laphriformis. Lineage (NCBI taxonomy): Eukaryota > Metazoa > Arthropoda > Insecta > Diptera > Syrphidae > Brachypalpus > Brachypalpus laphriformis. Next base: position 103,772,800 of record OX246754.1, on the reverse strand, counting down.
CCTTGCGTCGATCGCAATGTGATCGATTTGGTTGACGATTTTTCGCTCAAAGGAGAGCCATGTTCCTTTGTGAATATCGAGACGTGGGAACCGCGTACTAGCTACGACAAAGTTTCGCCCCGCTGCAAAGTCGATTAGCCTGAGTCCGTTGTCGGATGTGTTGTCGTGCAGGCTGTGCTTTCCGACCACGCTACTAAAGACGTCCTCTCTTCCTAGCTTTGCGTTAAAATCACCTAGGATAATTTTAAAATTCACTTAGACTAGGGCATTGCTCATACGTCTTATCCAAGAGCTGGTAGAAGTCATCCTTTGTCGCGTCGTCTTTCTCCTCATGAGGGGCGTGAACGCATATTAGGCTAATGTTGGCAAATTTAGCCTTGATACGGATAGTCATACGGCGCTCGTTCACATGCCTGAAACTCAAGACCTTGCCTAAGTCTGCCTCCAATCACAAATCCGCACCCGAATAGACGCTGTCCTTTTTGTCTGTAGCAATCGCCGTAGTAGATGTCGCAGTTTTTCATACTCCTTTTGCCCGGCCCATCCCATCGCACTTCTTGGATGGCGGTAATGTCTGCTTTGAGACACTCTAGGGCCTCCGCAAGTTGTTCGGCTGCACGTGGTTTGTAGAGGGACCTAACATTCCACGTGCAGACACGGAGATCGTTGTCCTTTTTACGTTTGCTTGGGTCGTCAACAGTAAATTCATCCGTATCCGAGGCTGTTGGTTGCTTCGTAACCAAAGGTTTTTTACGTGGTAGGGAAGTTAACCCGACGGCACAACCCCCAACCTGGAGGACCAGATCCTTTTTTAGCAACCCCTAGGACGAGGGGCCGGATACACCGATGTCAGTAACCCACTTCGGGGATATGAGCGCTGCCGTTGGCCCATTAAGGGTTCATCCGCCACCATCTCTTTTTCAATACCCTGTCGTAGTATTGAAAATCCTTACAGACCTCAGCTTCAGATATGTCGAAGTAGCTCCGGTAAGGTTTCCGTTGGCCTGTAGACGTCACCGTTGATTCCATCGAGAGAATTCATCCGCCGCACGTCCTCCTTCTGAGGACCTCTTGTTAGACTTCTGAGACGCAAATTTCAGCCGATCAGGTCAACAAGAGATGCCTCGTCCGGTTAAACATAAGCGCGCTGAAGTTCACCCAGATGTGCTTACGCAGGTCCGAGTGTACAGCTACCCATATATCGTCAGACTCAGTATACGCTCATCGTTAGTTCACTATCAGATAGCTATCCAGCGGGCACCACGGGGAGGTGATGATGCGATTTTGCGCTGTTGCTTAATACATACTCATATATGTATACGTACATATATATGGTATACGTCTGTATATACATTTATGAAAAGTAAATTGATGATTATGAGTAGTTAAACAACTATGTGCGATTCTTTTAAGACTGATGTATGTATGTTAGTCTTTGGGAAGTTTTTTAGATTGGCTTAAAGTCCCTCACTATTGCAGGAGGTTCCCTGGCATATAAGCCTCTGCATCCTATTTCGATGATTCTTCCTTCCAACGATCATATAAAAAAAAATAAAGATAAGAGTAGGTAGTGAAGTGGTCAATCTCCACGACGCTTTTGTGCAGATACGAGGCTTCAATTTAAAAATTTCGTCATGTTTGTTTTAAAGTAACATTTTCTTTTCATTAGGTTTAAATATATTTGGGTGGCAAAATACGATTAAGGTAATGTAAACTGAGTGCCCAAATGTGAGATATCTTTTCATGATATATAACTTTTTTTTCTTTTTTTTCGAGGGTAGGTGAAAAATCTTCCGTAGACACTATGAGAATAGCAAGCGCGTGCTCAGAGTAGTGTCAGATTCTTGCTGACTAAAAAAACACTACCCTTCGATATAAATTTGTTAGATATCGCAACTAAGTATTAACTTATGAAGCAATTTTTCTATCATAAAATAAAAACGTTTGGTAGGTTTCTTTCCACTGAAAGATCCTGCATATTCCGCAATCTAGACGCGGTTAATCATTATCTCGCCAAGTCGAAAGGTTTCGTCCTTTGTAGTCGGCGCAATAAATTGCTCTCATCAAAAATGTGTAGCACTCTATTGTTGACATGTCCGATTAGTCGGTTTCTATGCTTTCTCGCGAAGCTTCTAGTTTCAGCTTCGATTGTCGGAATTCCGAGATCCCTGTGGATATCGTCGTTTCTACTATACCACGATGCTTGGACAATTTCTCTTAGCACTTTATTTTGAAAAGCTTGTAAAATATTTGCATTTGGTTTCTTGGTACAACCCCAAAGTTGTATACCGTAGGTCCACACCGGCTTTAGCACTTGCTTGTATAAAAGCAGTTTGTTCTCAGTACTGAGCTGGGAATGTTTTCCGAGTAACCAGTAGATTTCTCTATATTTGATTTCGAGTTCTTTTCATTTCATTTTTCCGTGCGAATTCCATTTCAGTCTTGCGTCGAGTGTCATTCCCAGGTATTTGGCCTCGTTTGCAAAAGGTATTCGGACCGAGTTTAGGAAAATTGCCAAGTTATTAGTTTTCTTGTAAGTGAAATTCACGTGAACAGATTTAGATTCGTTGAGGGCGATCCGCCAGTCCCTCGTCCATTCATTTACATTATTCAGCGCATTCGTTTCTTCGATTGTTTTGCCTACTGCTAGGATAGCGGTGTCATCGGCAAACGAAGCAAGGATAGTGCCATCTTCGTTCTGTATATCACGAGTCTTCTTCTTCCTTTTTATCAGCAAGGTTATGATCCGAAAACAAGGGATCACAACCCTCCCACTTCACAGCATTTCTACTGATCCGCCTGTGGGGTTCGCATATTTGACCTCAGAAAATATCGGCAGACCTGCCGATTTTGGATCACTCGGTTACTGAGGCCAATGAAATGCCGATGTCGTCGCAGTTCTGTGATCCAGGTGTTTATAGGCCTGCATTTCCTACATCGCGATGTCTTTGGAACGTGCATTGATATTGCCTTTTTAACAGGGTTCAAATTATCTCTTCTTTAAACGTGGCAATACCAGCTGAGCCGGTCGCGTTTTTTTTTTTTGTACGATGGTTTCTTTGATGTGATAGTTTCCACGGTTCTTCTAACTTCTTATTCGATCAAGCTTTGTCACTCCTGCTGTCACGCGAAGCATTTTTATCTCAGCTGCCGTTAATTTACTCTCATACCTTTTGTACATCGTCCAGCATTGTGAACCGTATGTGAGCGCTGGACGGACAACTGCGGTGTAGAGCCTTCCTTTCAACTTAGGTAGCATTTTTCTGTCACAGAAGATAGCGAAATTTTCTCGCCACTTCATTCACCCTACGCTTACACGATGATTGATGTCGTCATCACAAGTTGCTTTGCTATTGGTCATAGATCCCAGATATTTGAACTTTTTGCACTTGGGAAGCACTGTTTCATTCAAATAAATGTCTGGAATAGGCTCGAGTGGATCAGAGAACGGGCAGCACAAGCACTCTGTCTTTTTTGAACTAGTGCGATACCCATTTCCCTCCAGAGCGTCCACCCACGCAAGGGGTGGCTCTTGAAAAGTATAGCCGGGGAAACTGTTCATTTAAAAATTCTTCACAATACTGCCGCCTCCTCTGCAGGATTTGGTCGTCATCCAGAAGAAGGTAGCCATGAGCATTGTTAATGCACTTTGGCGAACGAATCTCCTGAGCATTCCGCCTTCTTTGTGCGGCTATTTTGAAGATTGTTGCGCTCTTGTTCATATTGTGTTTTCGCAGCTCCTGCATAGCCTAGTTTGCATCAACAACCGGGGTAGATATTTTCTCCAGCTCCCTATACAGGCCCTCCGTACTCTCTGCTTGAAGCTGGGCGCACTTCTTCTTCGCTTTTTTCTTGCAACATCTGTATTCCATTTCGAGACGAATTTTTTCATCAGTATTATTAAAGGGGCACTTTGACCAAGCTTTGAAAGCCGCTTTCTTCTTATTTATCACCTTCTTAGCTTCATCACTCCACCACCATGTTTCTTTGGCGTGTTGATGGTGTCCTTTTGAAGGTCCTAGCAGTGATTTGGCCTTCTTTAAGCCAGTTCGCTGTAGGGAATCCCACATATTTTGTGCTCTGCGTTCTTCATCATCAGCTCCGTTGATGTTGTGAGAGAGGTAATTTTTCATTACGAAAACAAAAGTCTCGCCTTTTTCTTTGTCCAGATTGTACCACTTGATTTTCTCAGAGACCCTTATTTGTTTGCTTTTCTTTGGTGTTTTCATAAAAATTTCTGTAAGGAGGAGACGGTGTTGCTGAGTGATCGCCTGTCCCAGGATCACTCTGCAATCTTTTACTCGAGGCTTCATGAAACTGGCTACCAACTGGTAGTCAATCTGAGTTTCATCTCCACCACTGCTGTAAGTGATCAGGTGTCGGCTTTGTTTGATGAACATGTTATTTAACACGATAAGACCGTGTGATTTGCACATGCTTAGGATGTCTTCACTAGAAAGATTCTTGGTGCCATATCATAGTCCTCCATGACAGTCTTCATAGTCTTCGTTTGATTTCCCGACATGTCCATTCAAATCTCCTCCAACAAACAGAAATTCTTCCTTTGGGATGTTCTTAAGGAGATTGTGGAAATCTAGCCAAAATGCATCTTTATCTCTCTGATTGTACCCATTGTGGGGTGCATTTGCACTGACAATATTCCACACCTCTCCTTGTATTACTAGTTTGAGAGACATCAAACGGTCGCTGGACTTCGAAATGCTCAAGACGTTACTAAGTAGTTCTGCCGCAAGGATGATACCGATTCCGTTCTTAGACTTTCCGTTCCGTAGTAGAACACCTTGCAATCTTTTGTCCTAACGTCCAAGAAACGCGCCCGATTTCCGGTGTTTTCCCATTTCGTCTCTTGGACACACAAGATATCCACCCGCCTTCTATTCATCATCTCTTCCAGCTCGTAACTTCGACCGGTAATGCGTCCAACGTTCCAACTCGCGACCCTCAATTTGCGTCCAAACTGTTTCATTATTTTGCTAACCCCCGGAATCCGTATAGCTCTGACCCGAACATTTCTGCTCGGTCCAGGATCAGTACCATGCACAGCAGTGGTAGTGCCTGGCGGGGTAGTGCATTTCCTTTTTGCAAGTATTACCATAATGATACAGTTTTGCAATATTACCATAATGCGATGGTGTTTCTTGTTTGACACGTGCATGCTCCTGTCTTAGTATTGTTTGATCTTTCTTCTATGACACAGATGATCTCCAGTCGTGTCAACCCACGGACTCGCATGCACACTTGTGGGAGGGTTTTTAAGGTAGTATATGTGTCGCTAGGCTCACTTGGGTGTTATATTGCCTAGATCTGATTTGTCCCCTTAGTCGCCTTTTACGACAAGCGCTAATTGTTGGGGGGCGCTGCAGTGAATTCGTTCGGTATATCACGAGTATATAGCAAATAGAGAACGCTTCCTTGCGGTACGCCGGGCGAAATTTCTTTGAGCTCGGAGTATTCATTTCCATGTCTAACACGAAAAAGTTTATTCCCGAGATATGATTCTAGAATATCGTATAAGCATACAGGGAGAACTTTTCGTAGTTTGGATTTCAAGCGATCATGCCACACCTTATCAAAAGCTTGCGAGACGTCAAGAAATACGCTTGAGCAAATCTTTTTTTCTTCAAGTGCTTTCTCGATTACGTCAGTAATTCTATGCACCTGGTCAATCGTCGAATGCTTGCTTCTGAACCCAAACTGGTGGTCAGGGATAAGATTATGTTCTCCTATAACCGGTTAGAGACGCTTTAATAATATCCTCTCGAAAATTTTCGATATGATTGGAAGAAGTAAAATTGGTCTATACGATTTTACCTCATTTGGCGGTTTTTCTGGTTTTAAAACCGTTATGACTTCCGCAACTTTCCATTGGCTCGGCACGTGTTTTAATCTAAGTGCAACATTTACAATATGGAGAAGCTTAATCAATGCTTTTCTAGGTAAAACTTTGAGAATCAAATCATAACCAGGAGATTTCTTAGGTTTTAGATTCTCGATCTCATGTTTGAGTTCCCTTAGCGTTGCACTTGTGATCATCAAATCGTCAGATGGTAAATCCAGCCGATTGCGGTTGTCGTAAACCACTTGACCATCGTACGGTTTAAAGGTTTCTTCCAGGTTGGCCACAAAGACATCCGCCATTTAATTTGATTGGCGGCGCGGGGACTTTGGGCCTTTTGGTGCCTTTTACAGCTTTCTAAAATGAATAATTCGAATCTTTTTTCGCTGTTAAACTTTCAAGGTAAGAGCCTATTGCACGATTCTTAAAATCCTTAATAGTCTTCTTCAACAAATTGCACAGACGATTCAAGTGTGCTTTATGCTGCGGGGCACGACTCTATTGCCATTTTTTACGCGCTTTTCTTTTTTCCTTAACCAATTCTTTTATTTTCGGAGGATATCGCAAACCATATCTGTCCGGCGTTTTCCTTGGATTGGGCGTATTATTCCAAGAGGCGAGCTGTACGATCTCAATGAAGCGATCAACTTCAACCTCAAGTTCATAGGGTGTCGTAAGTGGAACGCTCAGTTCAACATTATCTTCAATTTCGTTCCTAAAGCCTTCCCAGTTAGTGTTCGACCAGTTAATAAACTTACCCAGATGTCGCATCCCCATACAAAAAAATGTTGATCTTTTTTGTGATGAGCAAACAACGATGGGCAAACAAAAAGCTTTTCTGCTTCGCAAAGAAAAAAACGGAAAATACATTTTCTGTGCGAAAAGCTTTTTCTTTTGCTTTGCGAAAAGCTTTCACCACCAGCGTAGAGTTTGTGACATATCCACAGCGAAATATATTTTTTGTTTTGTTTTGTATTCTCCAAGCTACTACCAAGCCCTTCAACCAAGTGCTTACGGCACACTTGGAGATCGCGGTCGTTGACCATAGCGATCCGGATGGCAGCATTACGGCGGATAAGTGGAGGAAGGTGGAGATTAAACTCGCCATCAATTGTCTCCAAATCCTACGTGACCATTCCGGCCCTGATGTTTCCTGCAGGGATGGTGGCTGGCATCAAGTGCATGTCAAACTTATTGCCTGCGCTGACCAAAGATCGAAGGATCTCTATAAACTTGCTGTCTCCAGATTAGGACAGGTTTGGCCAGGTGCACAGTTGGAGGTCGTGGAAAAGGACCAGATTCCAAACCGACCAAGAACACGTGCTACCATTCCGCTGAACCCTCTGATCCTCAAATTATCCTGGATATTCTGAAGGCAAATAACAGCTCCCTTCCTACCCATAATTGGAAGATTTCCAAAGTGGACGAGCCGAGAGGAGACATCAGAAGTGTGATCATTGTTATCAATGAAGAGTCTCTGGCCCCCTTGGCATCTTCTAAAGGGGTAGTAAATTATGGATTCAGCTCCCTCACCTTGAAAGTCTATAAATATGACGAGAAGGAGCTCGAGAAAGTACCTCCCAAGCAGGTTGCAGTCCCTTCTGCACCAGCTAAGAACACCTCTCCTTCCGAGCCCCTTCCCTCGCTCCCTTGCGCCGATCCATCTTTTTCGGGGGTTGACTCCTCGTCGACAGACACTGAAATGGTTAACGCTCTCTTGAAATTGGACTTTTCTGGTCCTTTCTCACCCTCACCATCACTCCTGGACAGTGACCCTAGTGGCCTCTTTCTCGAGGATGACCTTCTGCCATTAGATTCAGAGGAAACCAACAATACCGTGATAATGGTATCTGAAGCGAGAAGTAGCCCCAATGCTGCGGATCCTTCAGATTAACCTGCATCACTCCATCACGGCTTCGGTCTCCCTTATTCTCCGGCTCAGCAAATACGGGGAAGACTTAGTCTTGATCCAGGAACCATGGGTTGTTGGAAACCGGGTTTGTGGACCAAACTGCAAATTGATCTACGCAAGAAAGGAAGGTAAACCGAGATCCTGTATCCTTGCGAAGATCTATCTAAACATCCTTTTACTCTCTAATTTCAGCAATCAAGACATAGTCGCTACCAACCTGGAATTGCGATCAAGAAATTACTGGCTGGTATCGGCTTATCTAGGTCACGATCTTGCGGGCCCACTCCCCCCGGACATCTTGGGAACTTGATTGCTAAAGCGGAGAGCCAAAACACTGGTCTCATCATTGGCTTTGATGCGAATGCCCATCACTCAATATGGGGCAGTTCCGACATAAATGAAAGAGGTGAGCAACTTTTTGACTTTATCCTTAGTAATAAACTCCTAATCTGTAACAGGGGGTCCACACCGACCTTCATTACTCGCAACCGACAAGAAGTCCTGGACATCACTCTTGTCTCCGATCACTTATATGACTCGGTTAAGGACTGGAGAGTCTCTGATGAGCACACTTTTTCAGACCACCGTTACCTCCAATTTAATTTTGATGACTATCTGCCTGATCAGAAGGTTTTTAGAAATTATAGGAAAACCAACTGGTCCCTTTATAGGAAACGTTTACTAACGCTTATTCCCTCACACCTGCCTACTGAACCTTCTTGCACTGATGACCTTGACAATCTAGTCAACACCCTAACATCGGCACTAAATGGTGCCATGGCCGAGGCCTGCCCACTCCGCAAACCTCGAGGTAAAATGAAACCTCCATGGTGGAATGCAAATCTCAGTACTCTTAGGAAAGACAGTAGGCTCCTTTTTAATATTGCTAAAAGCTCCCGTGAGACGGCCGATTGGGACTCCTATAAACTGTCCCTCAGAAAATACAAAATCTCACTGAGGAAGGAGCAACGACGTTCTTGGAGAATCTTCTGCGAAAGCATTGAAGAGTTCTCGGAAGCTTCCAGGTTACGGAAAATCCTCTCTAAAAGCCCTTCTATACCCAGCTTCCTTTTGCATCCGGATGGTCACTGGACCTCCTCTGCTGAGGAATCCATTGGCATCTTACTGGATACTCACTTTCCTGGTAGCTCCCCTGTTGCTGTATCGCAAGTAGGAAATCCCCCCCCCCTCAACCTTGCAGCAACTCTTTAGTCTTGATAACTACAGAAAAGATCCGATGGGCCAGGCGCAGCTTCAAACCCTTCAAGTCCCCAGGACCTGACGGTGTTATTCCAGCTGAAATTCAGCAATGCGAGGACATTGTGCTTCCATGGCTCAAAGTCATCTTGTCGGGCTGTCTAAATCTGGTCTATATTCCCAAACTTTGGACCGAGGTTGAAGTCATATTCATACCTAAGGCAGGAAAGAGCTCGCATGTGGAACCAAAGGATCTCCGACCTATCAGTCTATCGTCCTTTCTGCTTAAAACTTTAGAAAGGTTAATTGATATCCATCTTCGGCAAAGCATTAGCCCAGCTCTGCTCTCGCCGTCCCAACATGCGTACTGCAAAGGCAAATCGGTTGAGACAGCCTTACATTCGCTTGTGCGCATCATCGAAAAATCCTTGAGCATCAAAGAATACACCATGGTGGCTTTCCTTGACATTGAGGAAGCTTTTAACAATGTCAAATCAAAGGCGATTACGGACGCACTTGTAAACCTGAAAGTGGATGTTTCGCTCGGAGTGTTGATCAATCAATTGCTTACATGCAAGATTATTAACACACAGCTGGGCGGAGCATCGGCCAGAAGAATTGCTCGCTGCGGTACACCTCAAGGTGGAGTCTTGTCACCTCTTCTGTGGAACCTGGTAGTTAATGAACTACTGATGGACCTGGATGCGTCAGGTTGTAGAGTGATCGCCTATGCTGATGACATTGCTATTGCTGCCTCCGGTGAACACCCGGACACTCTCAGGGATATCCTCCAATATGCTCTCCTTCGGCTCACCAAATGGGCCCCCAATTGTGGACTGGGGGTTAACCCCCATAAAACGGAACTCGTTCTTTTCACGAGGAAATATAAAGTTCCCCTCATAGACCCTGCTTTGATAAACGGCACCAGTCTCAGTGATTTGCACATGCTTAGGATGTCTTCACCAGAAAGATTCTTGGTGCCATATCATAGTTCTCCATGACAGTCTTCATAGTCTTCGTTTGATTTTCCGACATGTCCATTCAAATCTCCTCCAACAAATAGAAATTCTTCCTTTGGGATGTTCTTAAGGAGATTGTGGAAATCTAGCCAAAATGCATCTTTATCTCTCTGATTGTACCCATTGTGGGGTGCATTTGCACTGACAATATTCCACACCTCTCCTTGTATTACTAGTTTGAGAGACATCAAACGGTCGCTGGACTTCGAAATGCTCAAGACGTTACTACGTAGTTCTGCCGCAAGGATGATACCGATTCCGTTCTTAGACTTTCCGTTCCGTAGTAGAACATCTTGCAATCTTTTGTCCTAACGTCCAAGAAACGCGCCCGATTTCCGGTGTTTTCCCATTTCGTCTCTTGGACACACAAGATATCCACCCGCCTTCTATTCATCATCTCTTCCAGCTCGTAACTTCGACCGGTAATGCGTCCAACGTTCCAACTCGCGACCCTCAATTTGCGTCCAAACTGTTTCATTATTTTGCTAGCCCCCGGAATCCGTATAGCTCTGACCCGAACATTTCTGCTCGGTCCAGGATCAGTACCATGCACAGCAGTGGTAGTGCCTGGCGGGGTAGTGCATTTCCTTTTTGCAAGTATTACCATAATGATACAGTTTTGCAATATTACCATAATGCGATGGTGTTTCTTGTTTGACACATGCATGCTCTTGTCTTTGTATTGTTTGATCTTTCTTCTATGACACAGATGATCTCCAGTCGTGTCAACCCACGGACTCGCATGCACACTTGTGGGAGGGTTTTTAAGGTAGTATATGTGTCGCTAGGCTCACTTGGGTGTTATATTGCCTAGATCTGATTTGTCCCCTTAGTCGCCTTTTACGACAAGCGCTAATTGTTGGGGGGCGCTGCAGTGAATTCGTTCGGTATATCACGAGTATATAGCAAATAGAGAACGCTTCCTTGAGGTACGCCGGGCGAAATTTCTTTGAGCTCGGAGTATTCATTTCCATGTCTAACACGAAAAAGTTTATTCCCGAGATATGATTCTAGAATATCGTATAAGCATACAGGGAGAACTTTTCGTAGTTTGGATTTCAAGCGATCATGCCACACCTTATCAAAAGCTTGCGAGACGTCAAGAAATACGCTTGAGCAAATCTTTTTTTCTTCAAGTGCTTTCTCGATTACGTCAGTAATTCTATGCACCTGGTCAATCGTCGAATGCTTGCTTCTGAACCCAAACTGGTGGTCAGGGATAAGATTATGTTCTCCTATAACCGGTTAGAGACGCTTTAATAATATCCTCTCGAAAATTTTCGATATGATTGGAAGAAGTAAAATTGGTCTATACGATTTTACCTCATTTGGCGGTTTTTCTGGTTTTAAAACCGTTATGACTTCCGCAACTTTCCATTGGCTCGGCACGTGTTTTAATCTAAGTGCAACATTTACAATATGGAGAAGCTTAATCAATGCTTTTCTAGGTAAAACTTTGAGAATCAAATCATAACCAGGAGATTTCTTAGGTTTTAGATTCTCGATCTCATGTTTGAGTTCCCTTAGCGTTCCACTTGTGATCATCAAATCGTCAGATGGTAAATCCAGCCGATTGCGGTTGTCGTAAACCACTTGACCATCGTACGGTTTAAAGGTTTCTTCCAGGTTGGCCACAAAGACATCCGCCATTTAATTTGATTGGCGGCGCGGGGACTTTGGGCCTTTTGGTGCCTTTTACAGCTTTCTAAAATGAATAATTCGAATCTTTTTTCGCTGTTAAACTTTCAAGGTAAGAGCCTATTGCACGATTCTTAAAATCCTTAATAGTCTTCTTCAACAAATTGCACAGACGATTCAAGTGTGCTTTATGCTGCGGGGCACGACTCTATTGCAATTTTTTACGCACTTTTCTTTTTTCCTTAACCAATTCTTTTATTTCCGGAGGATATCGCAAACCATATCTGTCCGGCGTTTTCCTTGGATTGGGCGTATTATTCCAAGAGGCGAGCTGTACGATCTCAATGAAGCGATCAACTTCAACCTCAAGTTCATAGGGTGTCGTAAGTGGAACGCTCAGTTCAACATTATCTTCAATTTCGTTCCTAAAGCCTTCCCAGTTAGTGTTCGACCAGTTAATAAACTTACCCAGATGTCGCATCCCCATACAAAAAAATGTTGATCTTTTTTGTGATGAGCAAACAACGATGGGCAAACAAAAAGCTTTTCTGCTTCGCAAAGAAAAAAACGGAAAATACATTTTCTGTGCGAAAAGCTTTTTCTTTTGCTTTGCGAAAAGCTTTCACCACCAGCGTAGAGTTTGTGACATATCCACAGCGAAATATATTTTTTGTTTTGTTTTGTATTCTCGTATTTTTTGTCCTGGCCTGCGACTTTGGCACGGTGAGGAACAGACAGAGCAGAAATATACCTACATATGTACATATATATACCTACATATGTACATATATATACCTACATATGTACATTAAATTAGGGTAGGTTAAGATCAGGAATAATTTTAATGCGATCTGCGATGACGTTAAGAATTTGTAGGTACGGTACAAACATTTTTAATTGTAGGTACTGTAGGTATTGTAGGCTAACTTTATTTTACTTTACTTTATTCATATGTATGTATGTAGGTATGTACGTATTATAAGATTGAGGCTGAGACAAATAATTATGTTTATTTATTTCCTAATTGTTTGAATACATCTGTCTTTTACAAATCCTTGTGGTACTCCTACTCTCATTTACTGTATGTTTAATGTTTGGTCTTTACATTTTACATAAAAGAAGAGGTCTGATAGGTAGCCACAGCCATTTTTTTATTATTTTTTTGTTCATGCACGTTAAACAATAGGAAACAAAATCAACTCTGCTCTTAGCCCACTTTAGCTAAAGGCATTTATGTGAAAATGCATTTGCAAAACATTTTTGTCTTTAGACATTTACATAATACATATTAGAAGTATGATTTTTAGCTATTCACACCGCCTTAACCAAAGTGGTTTCCAAGGGACACGAACGTGGACGTGGCAGAATATTGACCCCCCACCACCTCCCTTACCACACCACCGCCTTATTTTTTTTTTTCAAATATTCATACGTTATTTACATAAGTAAATATTTATTTTAGTTTACATATTCATTAAATTTTGCAACTTTTTTGTCTTTTGTTTTGGATTCCTTTTCTTATTTATGCTCTTGTCAATAAACCACTTACAATTTTTCCAAGCAGAACTACCACAAGGAAATTGACTGTATCAATTTTGTGCGAATAACATTTATTTGTCGTTTCAAACCAATCTGGATAGTGCAAATTTGTTTTTGAGATACATTGATTTACTATATTTTCTCTAAGATTAGATGCAAATGGACATTTCTGAAAGCAAGTGGTAAATACTTGTATATGAAGTTGACATATTTGAAGTACTTGTCTAGCGCGTTGGCCTTGAGGCCTAGCACTAGCGTTGCGAGCATTTGTAAGCAGGTGGTCGCCCCCAGGATTGCTGAACGCGCGTCTGGTACACTGGCGGATAGGACAGTGGTGTCAACACCTGGTCCCATCGTAAATCTAGACCATGAAACGCGAGGGGGCAAGCCCCTTAACATATCTGCCCCTTCAGGGACAGCTAACTGTTCGACCTCGAGCTTACAGCATGCTGTGCCCTCCACTTCGAAGGATCCACATCCCCTTCTCAAATCCCTTTCAGGAGCGATGGACGGCTCGGCTTCGAGATTGCCGAATGTCGCCCCCCCAAAGATCTCCTACCAAGATCGCAGGCTAGCTTGTAAGCTAATTCGCCGCATCCAGGAAATTCCTGAGCAGGATAGAACCCAGAAGCATAAGACTTCTTTAAGCAGGGCACTCAAACGTGTCCAGCTCCCCCCCGACTCATCCAGCAAGGACTTATCGTCCAAACGCCAGAGGTCTCAGGATGAGTCTCCCACCCTTGCTAAAAATACCAAGGTAGTACCTTCCATTGCTACTACCAAGCCCTTCAACCAAGTGCTTACGGCACACTTGGAGATCGCGGTCGTTGACCATAGCGATCCGGATGGCAGCATTACGGCGGATAAGTGGAGGAAGGTGGAGATTAAACTCGCAATCAATTGTCTCCAAATCCTACGTGACCATTCCGGCCCTGATGTTTCCTGCAGGGATGGTGGCTGGCATCAAGTGCATGTCAAACTTATTGCCTGCGCTGACCAAAGATCGAAGGATCTCTATAAACTTGCTGTCTCCAGATTAGGACAGGTTTGGCCAGGTGCACAGTTGGAGGTCGTGGAAAAGGACCAGATTCCAAACCGACCAAGAACACGTGCTACCATTCCGCTGAACCCTCTGATCCTCAAATTATCCTGGATATTCTGAAGGCAAATAACAGCTCCCTTCCTACCCATAATTGGAAGATTTCCAAAGTGGACGAGCCGAGAGGAGACATCAGAAGTGTGATCATTGTTATCAATGAAGAGTCTCTGGCCCCCTTGGCATCTTCTAAAGGGGTAGTAAATTATGGATTCAGCTCCCTCACCTTGAAAGTCTATAAATATGACGAGAAGGAGCTCGAGAAAGTACCTCCCAAGCAGGTTGCAGTCCCTTCTGCACCAGCTAAGAACACCTCTCCTTCCGAGCCCCTTCCCTCGCTCCCTTGCGCCGATCCATCTTTTTCGGGGGTTGACTCCTCGTCGACAGACACTGAAATGGTTAACGCTCTCTTGAAATTGGACTTTTCTGGTCCTTTCTCACCCTCACCATCACTCCTGGACAGTGACCCTAGTGGCCTCTTTCTCGAGGATGACCTTCTGCCATTAGATTCAGAGGAAACCAACAATACCGTGATAATGGTATCTGAAGCGAGAAGTAGCCCCAATGCTGCGGATCCTTCAGATTAACCTGCATCACTCCATCACGGCTTCGGCCTCCCTTATTCTCCGGCTCAGCAAATACGGGGAAGACTTAGTCTTGATCCAGGAACCATGGGTTGTTGGAAACCGGGTTTGTGGACTCAAGACTCCAAACTGCAAATTGATCTACGCAAGAAAGGAAGGTAAACCGAGATCCTGTATCCTTGCGAAGATCCATCTAAACATCCTTTTACTCTCTAATTTCAGCAATCAAGACATAGTCGCTACCAACCTGGAATTGCGATCAAGAAATTACTGGCTGGTATCGGCTTATCTAGGTCACGATCTTGCGGGCCCACTCCCCCCGGACATCTTGGGAACTTGATTGCTAAAGCGGAGAGCCAAAACACTGGTCTCATCATTGGCTGTGATGCGAATGCCCATCACTCAATATGGGGCAGTTCCGACATAAATGAAAGAGGTGAGCAACTTTTTGACTTTATCCTTAGTAATAAACTCCTAATCTGTAACAGGGGGTCCACACCGACCTTCATTACTCGCAACCGACAAGAAGTCCTGGACATCACTCTTGTCTCCGATCACTTATATGACTCGGTTAAGGACTGGAGAGTCTCTGATGAGCACACTTTTTCAGACCACCGTTACCTCCAATTTAATTTTGATGACTATCTGCCTGATCAGAAGGTTTTTAGAAATTATAGGAAAACCAACTGGTCCCTTTATAGGAAACGTTTACTAACGCTTATTCCCTCACACCTGCCTACTGAACCTTCTTGCACTGATGACCTTGACAATCTAGTCAACACCCTAACATCGGCACTAAATGGTGCCATGGCCGAGGCCTGCCCACTCCGCAAACCTCGAGGTAAAATGAAACCTCCATGGTGGAATGCAAATCTCAGTACTCTTAGGAAAGACAGTAGGCTCCTTTTTAATATTGCTAAAAGCTCCCGTGAGACGGCCGATTGGGACTCCTATAAACTGTCCCTCAGAAAATACAAAATCTCACTGAGGAAGGAGCAACGACGTTCTTGGAGAATCTTCTGCGAAAGCATTGAAGAGTCCTCGGAAGCTTCCAGGTTACGGAAAATCCTCTCTAAAAGCCCTTCTATACCCAGCTTCCTTTTGCATCCGGATGGTCACTGGACCTCCTCTGCTGAGGAATCCATTGGCATCTTACTGGATACTCACTTTCCTGGTAGCTCCCCTGTTGCTGTATCGCAAGTAGGAAATCCCCCCCCTCAACCTTGCAGCAACTCTTTAGTCTTGATAACTACAGAAAAGATCCGATGGGCCAGGCGCAGCTTCAAACCCTTCAAGTCCCCAGGACCTGACGGTGTTATTCCAGCTGAAATTCAGCAATGCGAGGACATTGTGCTTCCATGGCTCAAAGTCATCTTGTCGGGCTGTCTAAATCTGGTCTATATTCCCAAACTTTGGACCGAGGTTGAAGTCATATTCATACCTAAGGCAGGAAAGAGCTCGCATGTGGAACCAAAGGATCTCCGACCTATCAGTGTATCGTCCTTTCTGCTTAAAACTTTAGAAAGGTTAATTGATATCCATCTTCGGCAAAGCATTAGCCCAGCTCTGCTCTCGCCGTCCCAACATGCGTACTGCAAAGGCAAATCGGTTGAGACAGCCTTACATTCGCTTGTGCGCACCATCGAAAAATCCTTGAGCATCAAAGAATACACCATGGTGGCTTTCCTTGACATTGAGGAAGCTTTTAACAATGTCAAATCAAAGGCGATTACGGACGCACTTGTAAACCTGAAAGTGGATGTTTCGCTCGGAGTGTTGATCAATCAATTGCTTACATGCAAGATTATTAACACACAGCTGGGCGGAGCATCGGCCAGAAGAATTGCTCGCTGCGGTACACCTCAAGGTGGAGTCTTGTCACCTCTTCTGTGGAACCTGGTAGTTAATGAACTACTGATGGACCTGGATGCGTCAGGTTGTAGAGTGATCGCCTATGCTGATGACATTGCTATTGCTGCCTCCGGTGAACACCCGGACACTCTCAGGGATATCCTCCAATATGCTCTCCTTCGGCTCACCAAATGGGCCTCCAATTGTGGACTGGGGGTTAACCCCCATAAAACGGAACTCGTTCTTTTCACGAGGAAATATAAAGTTCCCCTCATAGACCCTCCTCCCCATCTCACTTTCTCTGAAAACGCAAAATATCTGGGTCTTATTTTGGATAGGAAATTAAACTGGAAGGCCAATCTAATAGAGCGCGTCAAGAAAGCTAATGTAGCTCTCTATTCCTGTAAAAAGGCTATAGGTAGGATCTGGGGTATTAAACCCCAAATCACCCATTACGTGTCCGTTATCAGGCCTATACTACTATATGACGTGATCGTATGGTGGCCAACGATGGATGGCAAACGACTAACAAAGGCCTCGTAGGGGCAGCATCTCCCGATAGGTGCTGGTCCGCTAAGTAACGAGTAGGAGCCACTGCAGCCGAAAACCTAGCAGCTCTGTTAGTAAGCCCTACTCCCACCTCCTCGTGGTGCCATCTGGGAATTTCTTCGGAAATTGCTAACGGGAGAGGACGAATGGCGAGCTTCCTGCGCCAAAAAACAGGATAAGTGTCGGTTGGTCTGTGGCCCAGCGAGCCGCAACCGTAAAAATAAACTATTGCTCCGAAACGGAAACATACGCCTCGGATACGGACTGATCATTTGTTGACGACCTTTGGCTATCGGACACGGACAACGATCGGATTCTGGAACGTTAAGACCCTCCTGGACTCACTCAAGGAAGGGCCTTATAACGCCAGATTCCTCCAATTGGAGCGCGAATTCGCACGGTATAAAATCGACATCTTAGGGCTGAGCGAGATAAGATGGTACGATGCTGGGGAATACATCTCCCCAACAAAAAGCACTGTGATGCTCTACTCTGGTAAACCAGCTGGAAGTGCACGGAGTTCTGGCGTAGGACTCATGCTAACTCCAGCAGCACGTAGTAGCCTCATATCCTGGAAACCCCATAGTGACCGGATATTGACGGCTAGGTTCCAGAGTAGAGTTAGAAAAATTACCATCATACAGTGTTATGCTCCGACTCTAGACGCGACTGAGGATGAAAAGGATAATTTTTATAGTCACTTAGGTGCCGCCTACAACCAAACGCCTAATGGGGACATCGTAATGGTAATGGGGGATCTCAATGCCAAGGTGGGTAGCGACAACACCATGCTTAAGCACGTGATAGGAGTTCACGGCGTGGGAGACCGTAATGACAATGGTGAGCGGTTTGTGGACTTCTGCAATACCAACCGCCTAGTCATCGGAGGTACGCTGTTTAAGCATAACACCTGCCATAAGATCAGTTGGGTCTCTACTGATAGGCAACGAACATCCAACCAGATCGACCACATTGCGATCAGTCGCCGCTTTAGAAATTGTCTCCTGGACGTCCGAAACAGACGTGGAGCTGACGTCGGACAAGAACGAGATCACCATCTTATGGTAGCTCATTTACGCCTTCGTACTGCATCCATCAACAGCAACCGCTCAAACCTGCTTAACATCACCAGGTTTAATATCGACAGGCTCAAGGTTCCCCAAGTGCGCCAACAGTTCAGGGACCATCTTGCCTTAGAAGCAGAAGCAATCAGCAGCATAGAGAACATGGATGACCACTGGAGTGCTGTGAAAAATGCTTTTGCGACTGGGGCACGCACTTATGTCGGTAAAAAGCAGAAACACCACCGCACATGGCTTTCTACAGACACCTGGAGACGGATCGATGAGCGTACAGCAATCAAGGCTCGGATTGCAGCGGCCTCAGCAGTAGAGAGAACCGAGCTTGAAGCCCAATACCGTGCGAAGAAGAAAGAAGTGCAGCGTAGTGTGAGACGTGACAAGCGTCAACATGTCAACTCACTGGCCTCAAGGGCTGAAGAAGCAGCGAGTAGGTGCGACAGTAGGACTGTTTACAACATCACTAAGGAGCTCATTGGTGGTCGAAACTCCAAACAACATCCAGTGAAGAGTTTAGACGGTGACCTTCTGATTTCGGATGAGGATCAGCTCACTAGATGGAGAGAACATTTTGCTGCAGTGCTAAATCACTTAGACGACGGCGGTATGATCTTGAATTCGAATGAGCAGTTCGAAGCAACAAATTCCCGAATTCGCACCGTACCTCCCAGTAAAGCTGAAATAATAACAGCAATCAAGTCCCTCAAGAAAAACAAAGCGGTGGGTATTGATGGCATCCCTGCCGAGCTATTTCAAGCGGCGCCAAATACATCGGCAGATTTGCTGCATCCGCTAATACGGAGAGCTTGGGATAGTGAACAATTTCCACAGGAGTGGAAAAGGGGGATGATCATTAAGCTTCCAAAGAAGGGTAACTTGATGGAGTGCGGTAACTGGAGAGGTATATGTGTTCTTCCAGCTGTAGCCAAAATAATAGCTAGAATAATTCTAGAACGAATTAAAGATCATTTAGATTCAACTCTCGATGTCGAACAGGCAGGCTTTCGCGCTGGATCCTCCTGCATCGACCACATAAACACCTTACGGATCATAATCGAACAATGCGTTGAGTATAGGTCTCCGCTACATTTACTGTTTATCGACTTCGAGAAGGCTTTCGACAGTTTGAATCGAGATGCTATCTGGCTGGCCTTGCGCAGGAGAGGCATTCCAGAAAAGCTTATAGCTATTATCAAGGCTACATATGAGGGCGGCAAGTGTCACGTCGTGCACAATGGTAAGGTGTCGGAGGACTTTGAAGTCCAAAGTGGAGTACGTCAAGGGTGCATACTGTCCCCACTATTGTTCTTGGTGGTTATCAGCGATGTACTCCGTGCAGCATTGACGGAAGCTAATTCTGGAATTCGTTGGACTATGACATCTTACCTTAAACACCTAGATTACGCTGACGATGTTTGTCTACTTTCACATCGGATAATGGATCTTCATCTGATGGCCCAAAATCTAGAAGCTGAGGCAAACAAAGTGGGGCTAAAAATAAACACAGCCAAAACAAAAGCCCTGAGTACTTCCAATACCCGCGCTCAACTTAACATTGCCGGAAAGCAAGTCGAGAAAGTTGATAACTTTCTATATTTAGGAAGTGTCGTCTCGGCTAATCGAGGTGGCACCGAACTGGATGTGTGCAGCAGAATCGGGAAGGCTAAAGCTGCGTTCGGAATGCTATCCAAAATCTGGAGAAGCAATGTTATTAGCTTAAGAACCAAGCTACGACTGTTCCGCTCCAACGTAGAATCAGTGCTGCTTTATGGGTGCAGTACCTGGAAGGTGGACACCATTAACACACGCAAGCTGCAAGTCTTCGTAAACAAATGCTTAAGAATCATCTTGAGGATTTTTTGGCCGAACCGCATCTCCAACGAACAACTTTATCTGAGAACGGGCCAAGAACCTATAAGCATTACTATACGAAGAAGAAAGTGGCAATGGATTGGACACACCCTACGGCGCGAAGACAACTCCATTGCGAAATACGCTATGCAGTGGAATCCGCTCACCCAGGCAGGCAGAATAGCGGGACGCCCTAGGCAAACGTGGCGCAGAACAGTTGAGGAGGAATCGAGCTCTTTAGGAATGAGTTGGAGGCAGCTCAAACGCGTTGCAGAACTCCGAACACGATGGCGCGCAGGCGTGGTTGACGCCCTATGCCCCCCGAGGGGTTAAAGGACATAAGTAAGTAAAAGTATGGTGGCCTGCTCTTGAAAGGGCTGTCCACCTCACTCAACTAGCTAAGGTGCAAAGAGCTGCATGCATCTGCATCAGTGGTGCACTTAGAACTACTCCCTCCGCGGCACTGGACATCTTGTTCAACCTGCTACCCTTAGATATTTTCGGCAAACAGTTGGCTGCCTGTGCGGCCATCCGCTTGAAAGCCTCCTCTCAGTGGTCTAGCTATCGCTTTGGCCACTCCTCGATCCTTGATTTTCTCAACTTCAAACACGAAAACACGGACTACACCCCGCCGAATCTGAGATTTGACCGCAACTTCCGTACGAGCATCCCTAACCGGGATGTATGGGACACTTCCCCCCCTGTCGATGGTAGTTCGGTTGACTTCTTTACAGATGGATTTAAGACGGAGGGTGGGGTGAGTTGTGGTGTTTTCTCCGAACAGCTCAATCTGAACATCTCTTTCCGCCTCCCTGATCATTGTAGCGTTTTCTAGGCGGAAATCATGGCGATTAAGGAAGCCCTGTCCTGGCTGAAATGTAATGTACTATCTGTCAGGGATATTAGCATTTTCACTGACAACCAAGCGGCAATCAAGTCCCTGGAATCGTTCTCCTTCACTTCAAAGGCTGCCTTAAACTGTCGTCTATCTCTTATGGAGATGACAGAGCAGTTCAACATTCACCTATGCTGGGTGCCGGGCCATAGAGACATTCCAGGTAACTGCAGGGCTGACGACCTCGCCAGACAGGGTACCACTCTAAGGATTTGGCCTGAAAGGCAAGCCCTGGGTATGCCCCTCGCTACATGTAAGTATCTACTAAAGCTGAACGCTATTAGCACGACCAACCTCAGATGGGGAAACGGCTCAACGTGTCACATTTCGAGACAGATCTGGACTAAGCTGGATCAAAAACGTAGTGCCGATCTGATCAAGTTAAAGCGTACACAAATCAGCTGCGTTATCGGTGTACTCACTAGACACTCTCTTATAGGCCAACACGCATAAAGACTTGGTCTCTTCTCCAACGACTTCTGCAGAAGCTGTAGGGACGACGAGGAGGAGGAAACCATCCTCCACCTCCTATGCACATGTCCAGCCCTGTCGCATAAAAGAATGCTCCATCTAGGGTCCCCCTTCCTTGACGACCTCTGCGATCTGGCGTCCTTGGACGTCATGAGCATCCATCGCTTTGTCAAAAGCTCCGATTGGTTTTGTTAGTCCCTGAGTGGCCTAATGGTTTGATCCATGGTATCACAAAGGACCTTCACTGGTCTAAGTGTGTCTGCACTCTCGTGTGGACAGCCAACCTAACCTAACCTAACCTTGTCATTTCTTTGACACAGTCCTCACAAACTGCATTCATTATTTTAAGTTTTTTTTAAAAAAACAGTAACCTGCAAAATACCTTGTGCCTATGTCATTCATTTCTGTTTTATTGAAATCGTGTCTTCATCTGGTAATTCTATCGCTTAAGCAGAAGGGTTTATATTTTGCATTGATTGGCTGAATTTGTTATAAATGTGATTGCATTTCTTTTAAAAATCCAATATTTGGGTCATTTCGAATAAGTGCAGCTCTTCCATTCAATAAATCAAATATTTTATTGACTTTATTTATAAATTCTGCTGTTGGTTGCGCAGACTGTGCAATTTTCTCTGGAAATTTATTCAAGCGCTGTAATGTATTAATTGCGCAAGCCACGGATCTGCTTAGTACTTGTGCCGCTAGTTTCACATTAATTTTTTGAAATTCTGTGGGATCTATATGAGCATATTTTAGTTTTGGACACATTTTTGTGGTATTATTTCTTTCTGTATTATAGATAGACTCAATTATTTTCCAGCTTACAACTCCATCCAGAGTTCGTAAGTCTGATCTTAAAAGAAGTTTCTTACACTTTTGCTTAAATGTGGCACATCATACATTCCATATACTTTTTTTTGTTTATAAAGAAAGGAACTGTTGTCCTCATCCAGCTTTAATTTATTGAAAAGGCTTTGATTCGTAGGGCCTTGGTCACAGCAAATGCCTCTTACGTTTAGTCCCAGATTTCTACATATGTCAATACAGCTGTATACTTCAATTTCGAGCTGCTTTGTTGGCATATTGCTTGGACAGGTCACATGATAAAGCACTTGTTTATATTTACCACATATACCACGAATCATGAACACGCAAACTAATTTCGCACACAAATCTAATCTTTGATTTTCTCCATAATCAACGAAGCCCTCGATTATGTCTTTATATTTGTTGTATGTTAAATTCACCTGGATACTCATCTCATCGAATATTAAAATGACCTCTTTGTCTTTTGGTTCCAATGTTAAAACATTTTTTTTGTATTTCCTCAAAAACATTTTCGTTTAGACCAGGAGATAAACTTTTAAGTTTTATCCATCTATGCAAAGAAGCTGGGTGTGGCAAGTACAATTGCAGCTGATCGCGAAGAAAATTATATCCAGACGGCGAGCGGAAAAATATTCATTGGCAAATCCACCTTTCTACTTGAGTAAATTGTCGTTTGCCTTGTGATAAAACGAGTTTGCAAAATGTTTTTGAATTTTTATTTATATCATGCAAGAAATCTATTTTTTCTTCTATTGTTTGCTTTTGATATTCTCTAAGCTGTGCTTTATCTTTTTTTAGCCTGCGGACTTTAATTGCCAGGATATTTCTGAATTTTAGACTTTTTTTAGCTCTCTCTTTGAGGATTTTGTTAATTGTTTTCAGTCTACTTATTTGCTGAATATAAAAAAAATTGCTTTTTTGTGTTGTGTTCGCTTCGCATTTCTTGCATGCAGATTGTATGGAATCTATAGATCTGTTGCAGTCTATAAGTGCTGAAACTTCGTTTAGTTCATCAATGGATATATCGCTACTCGTTTGCACTTTTAATCTTTTGTGATAAGGGTAGTTTAATTTGGCTTTATTAAGATCAAAAGCAAGTTCATTGTCATTAGATTCCAAAAACATTTCACTCCTTTTCATAAAAAGTATAGGAACAGCGTCGTATTTTAATTTTTTTCCCCAAAAAATTTCAAATCGAAATGTTTACTACAAATGTATGGCCGTTTATGATTTTCAACATTATCACGGGATTCTTCTGCCCGTGCTAGCCAGTTATTATATTTCTTAGTTCCCTTTTTAGGAAATCTAAGCATTTGCCTCTCTGGAAATTGGGCAATTGTTGCATTGCAGCATACAATAGCGCACTTTATTCGCCACGACATTTCCTCTAAGTCGATTTTTTCCCAACTTTTTTGTATTTGTAAGTACCAAGGTACCTAATCAACCTGAAATAAACTTAAATATTTTACCTTTCCTAGATTAACTCTTCAAAAATTTTACGGACACTCACAGTAAAATATCACTTTTCACTTCGAAAAAATACAATTTAAATATTTTTTTACCACACCACAGATCTACACAGATCGAAACTTCGATCAATATAGCAAAATGAAAAGCGAAAATACGTAGGTACCTACATATGAATATATGTACATACATACATATGTATGCACTCTCCCGAATGCTCCCGAACATCGGCGGGCCTGGATACGTCCGCAGGATCCTGCTGTCCAGAGTGGTCAGCTCGGTACTTCTATACGCTGCCCCGATATGGGCAGGTGCACTGGCGACAAATGAGTGCAGGAAGAAGCTATCAGCAGCTCACAGGCTCTGCGCAATCAGAGTGATCAGCGGCTTCCGAACTATCTCCGACGATGCAGCCTGCGTTTTAGCTGGGATGGTCCCAATCAACATCCTCGCTGAAGAGATGCAAAGGGTATACCCTAGACGTCCCTCGTACCGGCAAGAGGCAAAAATGATTAAGGAGGAGGAAAGGGCAGCATCAGCAACGCTGTGGCAAACCAGGTGGGACAGCTCTACCAAAGGCAGGTGGACCTACAAGCTCATTCCCACTATAAAATCATGGACAGAGAGAGCGAGGGGGAACAGTAACTACCACCTCACACAGTTCCTGCCCGGACACGGTGGATACCGGAAATACCTCTCGCCCCTGTGTCCAATATGTCCAAACGAAGAGGAGGGCGCGGAGCATGCAGTGTTCTACTGCAGACGCTTTGCAGAAGACAGAGCAAACCTGCTAAGTCCAGAAAATCTTGTAAGTCACATGACACGATCAGGGGGCGAGTGGATGGAGATCTGCTCATTCATAGTATGTGTTCAGAATGTAGGCGTATTCCTGGAATCGATTACTCAGGTTTGCGAATCGTGCATGCTAATAGCACTCGGGCTACTAGTATCTATGAAGATTATACATCCTTGGCGCAACCTAAAAAAAAAAAAACATACACATGTATGTATAAATGAAATTGTGTCTCGCAGTCGCAGGTCGCAGACGGTAAAAAGAGTAGCAAAAGAAAAAGCTTTTCGCACAGAAAATTTATTTTTCTTCTTTTTTCCTTTGCGAAGCTGAAAAGCTTTTTGTTTGCCCATCGTTGTTTGCTCATCGCAAAAAAGATCAACATTTTTTTGCATGGGGATGCGACATTTGGGTAAGTTTATTATCTGTGGTTATAGACTAGTTTTTCGCTGATTGTTAAAATAACCGGGGAATGATCAGACGACAGATCAAAGCTCTCTTTGACTTTTATGTGGTTGGTAGATATTCCTTTCATAACGAAAAAATCGACCAGGTCAGGTATTTTCGAAGTATCAGTTGGTCAGTAAGTCGGTTTACCCGTCGAATGGAAATCACAATTGTACTCCATACCTGCCCCATAGATCATTCTACCTTTTTTCGAGCTGTATCTTGAGCCCTAGAACGTATGTTTCGCATTAAAGTCGCCGCCGATGATAAAATTAGGTTTCAGCGATTCAAACAAGTTAGTAAAATCAGATTTTCAAGCGCGGAACGCGGTGGACAGTACATAGATGAGATTTTAACTCGAATCGTGCACAGTTGCAAAGTTTTAAGCTCTATCTTTAGGTCTTCGGTTTGTTCCATGCATTTTAATAAATAACGATGATCCGCCTCTCGCTTTTCCGGAAGGGTGACAAGCGTGGTAATCATTATAGCCTTTTATTTTTAAATGCGATTCCTTTTTTACGTGGGTTTCAGAAATCAAGCAAATATCAATATCTTTTTCACGCATGAATATTTGCAATTCGTCGAGTTTTTGCAAAAGTCCGTTTGCATTCCAAGTACATATTTTTAACTTTCGTTTGTTATTCATATTCTAGTTGAAGTACGCGTTTTCTGAGAATTATTTTTAAGCTTAACCAGCCTATCGAGAATAATTTTATTTATTTTGCTTTGTTCTTCGAATTTTTCGAGAATAACCGACAAAACATGAGAGACAGGGTCCGTCGAAATTTCAACGTTTTTTGGTTTTTCGGATGCCGCGGCCTGAGCGTAAGTCTGAACTCCTGCTATCCGAGGGTCATTACCTGGCGGTTTTTCGATGTTAGCTCTTCAGTACCGTTTCTTTTAACAATAGTCGATGACTTTTCTGTTGTTACTCTTTCCCTCACCTCTGAACCCGGTAGCTGTAGTTTAGCTAGTTTCTCCTGTGCATTCTTACGCTTTGGCTTAGTTTGCAGCTTAGATTTTGTATTTAGGGGCTTAAGGAGCACATCTCTCCGTTTTTGCAACTCCTTAGCTACTTCACAGCCTCTATAATTTGCCGGGTGCTTTCCCTTACAATTAGCACATGTTGCAGAGGTTTGTTTATTTACTCCACAGACATTTCATTTCACATTTCGCGGTTCTTTTTTGCAGTACATTTGCGTATGGTTAAATCCTTGGCAACGTTTGCACTGCGGAATCATCCTTAAATTCCTACGCATGGGCTCGATTTTGACCACGATACTAAGTATAGCTCTAATTCGGTAGATATCGTCGATATTATCCGATTTATCGGAGGTAAGCATAAAAAGCGGCAGTCCACGCCATACCAAGACGCGTTTTATCTATTTCCGTTTGTTGCTTCTCCTTCTTGATGATATTAACGGCATCAAGAATTTTAAAGCCTTTGGCTTGAAGGTCATTCATAACCTCTTCTTTGGTGCATGAGGGGTGGAGTCCCTTTGCAACGACACGATGTGGCCTTTCTGACTTGATTTCGGTAGTCATTGTAGTCGTCGACGTTGATTTTCCACGCATTATCCCTCAGAGATGTAACCTTATACTTGGATGTTATTATTCCTTTAAGGAGGCTTTGCAACTTATTGTATTCCGTTATCCCGACTATGTTTATTGGTAGGGGTGAACGAAATTGCGCTCGAAGTTGCTTTCCTTGCGGTTCTTTGTGATTTTCTTGTTTCACGGGCTCGACTTCGGGCGATGAACCGGCTCTCCGTTTTTTATTAGGTCTTTTCTTTGGGACCCGATACGTTTCGCGTGCTAGTAGACCAAGAGCCCACAGTAATTTTTGGGTGTGATTGATAACAAAAAATAATCGGTATTATTAGATTGTTCTGAAGTTTCTATTTTTAGATGTTACCGTCTTGCAGCCTCCAATGGGGGCAATGGTGAGTAATACTACATCAAAAATGCAGTTTTTTTCGAAAGTACAAATAATTGGTATATCAACTTTATCATAATTTCAAATTGTAGAGTTGCCCGCCCTGATTACAAATCTGGTGGTCCAAGACGTTTTGCACGCCACCTTATGCCTGCAAGACGCGCTCAAAGTATGCTTGAAATAAAGTTTTTGGATAGACAGCTTTCAGCCTCCGTACTTACATACAATTATTGTTTTTCTTTTCTATGCACTTGTTCTTATACTTGATTTTCTCAAACTCTCAATTGATTGTACGAGTAGTACATCGACTCTCTAATTTTGATCTTGCAAACAGAAAAACAATGGACAGACGATGCATTTTTTATGAAGGTATGCAAGATTATATAATGAGAGTCGTTGTTGACTCACTATTATTACTGAGAGCAATATAATTAACAGTATTATATGTACGTAAAACAAAGCAGTCAGCAAACCAAATTCGGGCTCTCCACCAAGTAATATTTTGTACTTAATGCTATGCACATTCTTAGAAAGATCTGTCGAATCAATGCGAAAAGTATTCACATAGTATTTGATCGCATAATCTCACCTTCCATCAAAGATACTGAGAGAGATAGACGAAACTGCTCACTCGAACAAGTTGAGTATAGCTGCTTAAAAAAAAATCAGAGAAGACCAGCTAACTTTATAAAGGCTCTGAGAAATAGTTCTTTTAAAACGAGACTGAATGCATTTTTAGTCGAGGAATGGTGTGAAAGGGAGTATTGTTCTGTTATCGGAGAAAAAAACATTTTCGTAACAAATGGCTATGGGTGTTTCTTATTTAAGAATGAAAATGGTCAAGTTTTTTGAGAAGCAGTGGAAGAGTTAACCAGTTCTCAGGCAGAAGCAGATACGCGCATGATTTTGCATCTGTCGTTTTTGGCCAAAGACAGTTCTGTGGTGATAAAGTCTGCAGACATTGACGTATTAATAATACTTCTATGCAACTTACCTCACCTAAAAAATAATGTTAAGCTATGCACAACTGGATGCGGCTCGTAACCGCGCTGCCTGGAGAGGTTTGTTGTAAGTAATCTTAGTCCATCGACCGCATCAGCAGCAAAGAAGGATCAGAGTCATGGGTCAGATGACTTTGAAGAATTCCCATACGTCTCCGACGGCGGGGAAGGACGCTACACAGGGGAAAGCAACAGCTTCGCCACTCTTGTTGCCTCGGAATCTGAGGACGATGATGATGAATTGGAGTCACTTAGCAGCAGCATTCGACAATTGCAGCAAAGGGTACTCGCCATCAAGGCCAAACAAATGGCACGAAAGGAGAAGGAGCGACAGCTAGAGCTCCAGCGATCCCAGCAACAACAACAACCACAACAACAGGAACAGCAACATCCCCAAGATAAACAACAACCACAACAACAACAACCCCTACAACAACAACCACAAAAACAACTGCAGCAGCTAAAGCAGCAACAAGTGAAACAGACACAACAACAGCAGCAACATAAGCTGCAGGAACAACAACAGCAGCAGACGCAGCAGCAGCAAAAACAGAAGCAACAACTGCAGCAACAGAAACAGCAGTAGCAGACACAGCAGCAGCAGACACAGCAGCAGAAGACAATAAAAACAAGCGGAAATTACCGTTCTTCCTGGTTCAGCTCTCACCCAATAGCAAACTGGATGGTCTAAGGAGTATTAAAGTCCTAGACTACCAGGTTGTCACATGGGAAAAAGTAAAGAGGGGCGAAGGCATGTTGCAATGCATTCGCTGTCAGAGGTTCGGGCACGCTGCGTCGAACTGCGATATGCAGCCTCGATGTGTGAAATGTGGAAAGAACCACAAAGCAGAGGAATGGGCGCTAGGTAGGGATGGCGCAACTGATAAAAGTCAACTCATGTGTGCATTATGCAGGAATACGGGGCACACCGCAAACTATTGGGGTTGCCCTAAATTCCAGTATATTAAAAAAGTAAATCTGGCTCGGCAGCAGAAGGTGGAAACCAAGCGTCCGCCCGTGTCAAGTGTTCCTGCACAATCGGTCACTCCCCAAGTGACCTACGTCCAAATGGCGTCAGGCCAGGGGAATACGGTACAGTCGCAGCCGAAGGTTGTTACGCAGGCTCCAAAGCCGAGAGCACCGGAGGCTGAACCTGATTTTTTGGCTATCTTTCTCTCTATCCAGGGGCAGATGGGCCAACTTCAGCGACAAATTCAGGAGCAGGCGACGCGGGTGGACCAGATCTACGCGCTTCTGCCGGGCCTAACGCACCACCATTCGTAATGGGTACGAACATGGCGGAGCAATCCTTTAAGATCTTTGCTGTGAATGTGAATTCTCTGATTAGGGTCGAACGAAGAGCCGTACTTTTCAAGTTGCTTGAAGATCATTCTCCCGATGTGCTTTTGGTTAGCGAAACTAAGCTATCCCAGATACACAAGTTGAGGCACAATAGTTATATTATTATAAGAAGAGATAGACCCAACTCTATGCAAGGGGGAGGTGTCGCGATCTTCATTAGAAAAGAGTTGCGTCATAGAGTAGTGTACAGCGGTGAAGTGCGTAGGTTCCAGGAGCGAGAAGCATGTATCGTGTATATCCCCCTCCATAGTGGAAAGAGGATGTATATGGTTGCGGTCTATGCTCCTGAAGCTACCCAACCTACTTGTTTTATTTCAGAGCTCGAGACACTTTTTCGAATACTAAGGCTGGAGTCGGAGGAGAATTTTTTCATTATAGCCGGCGATTTAAACGCCAAACATAGAGATTGGGGAAATAACACACCAATCTAGAGGGAACCTACTATTCAATTGGTGGGGTCTGCACAGTGTTGAGTATCGACTTGATTTAAAAGCGACGGATAGTCCATCGTATCCCAGAAGCGGATCTTATCTGGATCTAATGCTGTTCGACGTACGGTTACAACTGACCCACATGGACCAACAAACTTTAAACTGCTTACACACTTTTGTGTATGACAGTGCCGAAATAACGATTCCCAACGAAATTGCGGAATTGGTGTAGTTCGTCCAATTGCACGCCTACAATTACAGTAGAACGCGTTGGACTTGCTTCTCCAGAAAGTTGACGAGAGCACTCTCCTCGAACTTGCTCGACCTACCGTCTAATAGGAATCTGTCAAACGAGGAGATTGATAGATATCTAAAGCAAATAGACGAGACAAAAATACGAACGATGGACAGTACCATACCTCGGTATCAACACACTGACATATGGACATTGTAGACATATACCGCAATGCAACGATTAACGCACTGTACGATCATAAAAGTAGGTTGGTGTCGAGATTAAAAACCTTGTACAGACAGTTTACTGAAAGACAGAATTCGGAGGAGGTTAGGACGTTGAAGTCGTTGATTAGAAACCTCTCGAAATTAATTAAAGAAAATTACAGACTTTCTGTAAATTTGCACTGGAACAGGAAAATTCGGCCTATAAAATCTAACAACCCGAGTATGTTCCCGAAAATAAACAAGATCTTTCGGAGGAGTAATCAAAACGATCTTCCGCGTCTTAAAATCCCCCGAACTACGAACAATGTGCAAATACTAGTGACAGCAGGTATAGATCCCGATAACGCAGCTGAGGATGACAATTTCTTTGTGATCGAAGATCCGCAAGAGAAGGTAGAGGCTATAGGAGCGACTTTCCAGGACGTGTATAAGGTGAATGATAGTATTTGCCCGAACCACGACCTGGAAAATCAGGTCCTTGTGCACAACTTCTACCATCGAAATGACATGGAGCACTGGCGATCTGAGAATACTGGTTTTACCGTGTTCAATGAAATAAATATGGCAAACAATGCCATCGCCGATGAAGGCAGAGCTCCAAGCGATCTTCGAATCACTGAGGAAAAAGAAATCCATGGGAATCGATGGTATACCCAACATTGTGCTTAGACATCTTCCTACAGAAGCAGTGAACATTTACACCATCCTGTTTAATAATGCAATGAATAATGCCCATTATCCAGCGCATTGGAAAACAGCGGTGGTGCAACCCATTCCAAAAAAAAATAAAGATAGTTCCAATCCGGGTAATCTCCGGTCGATAAGTCTCCTTCCGAACATCAGCAAGGTATTCGAAAAAGTGATCCATAGAGCCCTGGCTAAGTGGGTCGAGGACATGCACATAATTCCGGATAACCAATTCGGTTTCAAGGCGGGGCATGATACCGTACATGCCGCGTCTAAACTGGTATCGGATATCCAATGGAATAAAAGTAAGAAACAATGCACGGGTGCCTGTCTGGTTGATTTGGAGAAGGCTTTCGATACTGTATGGTTAAAGGGACTCTTCTACAAGTTGAGCAGGCTGAGCATAAGTAAACCACTGCTGTACATACTTTACGGCATGCTCACCAGTAAGAAGTTCATTGTGAAGAATGGCAATGTGACGTCTGCTGGAACTTTTGAAGTAAAAAATGGTCTGCAACAGGGCGCGGTCAATTCGCCGATCCTTTTGAATATTTACACGAGCGATCTCATAGGTTCACTTTACCATGCCATAGCGTACGCAGACGATTTGGTCGCGTACAGGTCAGGGCCTAAGATCGAGGTCATTACATTACTTTTGCAGCGTGACTTCGATAAGATTAAGAGATACTGCGATGACTGGAAGCTGAAAATCAACTTTCAGAAGTCGGAGACCATCCTGTTCAGAACGCCGTTGTCTGGGGCCTCTTGGGACACCAGAAAGAATTGGCGAAAGTTCTCTATCGTGGGACAGCATGGGCAGCCACTTGCGAGTCGAAGTGTAGTCAGGTACCTTGGGGTCTGGCTAGATCAATATCTATATTTTAACAAACATATAGATGCTGCTCTGGCCAGAGCCAAAGTTGCCTTTGCCCTCACAAAGAGACTGTTTTATAGCAGCCAACTCGATGCGAAGGTGAAGGTAATCTGCTACATGGCCCTTATTTGGCCTTTGCTCGCATATGGATGTCCGTGTGGTTCAACGTGGGGCCAAGCTTAATGGAAAAGATGCGGGTGTTTGAGAGGGCTCGCCTTTGTTTGTATAGAACACCAGAGTCTGAGTACGTAAAATTCTATCGTAATGAGGTCCTGTACAACAGGGCGAATCTGATAAGAGTGGATAATTTCTTGATCAAGTTGATTCGAAGGCATATTGCAAGAGCAATGACCTCGATGAATAGCCTGATCTTACCCCAATAATCTCTATCACGAGAGTGTGCGCCTTAACGGCTTTATCCCTCCTGAAGCATTCCTATATCTTGATCAGAGAGGTCTGATCCAGAATAAGTTAGCGGTGCAGCTAACTTCCACGTCGCTAGAAAAGCTGTGGATAGGTGGCTCAACTACGACCGAGACGTCGCACAGGGTAGCAGCACAAACAATTGTGGTGGCTTAATGAAGGGGAGGGGACGCCGTCGTCGTTTCCTCCTAATCCGGGTTAGCCTATAACGGAGGCAGAGCGGGTTGTCTATTGTTTGTTTTAAACAATAGCCATGGCCGGGTTACATAGTTCTAAGGTAGTCTTAAGTTAGTATGTTAAAAAAAAAAAAAACAATAGCACAGCACTTGGCTAAACAAACAAAATAGAAAAAACATATAAATCATGCACAGCACTTGGCTTTAAAAAAAAAGTGTGTATTTAATTACATATCGTAGTTAAGTTAGCTTAAGATTATTTTAAGGTAGTTTATAGGTTTTATCAAATAGTTCACAAAAACCAGTCCATTCACTAAGTTTTTTTCTACAGTAAACATTTTTCTTAGTTTTTAATTCATCAATTAGTTGTTATAATAAATAAATTTAGTTAGGTTACGTCGAAAGACATAGGTTAAGTGTTAAGTTTAGCTTAGAGCGCTCGCATTGGGCCAGTAAGTTAAAATAAGATAGTTAAGTTAATTAAGCTAGTTTTAAGCGTTTTTGTTAGCACGTAAGGTATACTGCATTACAAAATAAAATGCATTGAAAATGAAATGAAAATGATCTAAGTAAGTAAGTAATGGATTGAAATAGGATCGATGTCTAAAAATACCTTACGATACATTGACGTAAACTCAATTTATAATGAATTGTGTTCAACATTGTGTGCAGCCTTACCTGGTTTTCACAGTATCACTGGATGTGATTACACTCCGTCTTTTGTTCAATTCTACAAAAAAGACATGAATTGCAACTGACGTTATCTAGACTTGGAAATGGAATGCTTGTTGCTCAAGATGATCATATGATGATGATGACCATATTTGTAATCAGGGCGGGCGACTTTACATTTTGAAATGATGATAAAGTTGTTATACCAATTATTTGTACTTTCGAAAAAACTGCATTTATGATGCAGTATTACTCACCATTGCCCCCATTAGAGGCTGCAAGACGGTAACATTTAAAAATAGAAACTTCAGAACAATCTAATAATACCAATTATTTTTTGTTATCAATCACACCCAAAAATTACTGTGGGCTCTTAGTCTATAGCTCTTCTTCGTCTGTGTGATATTCCAGACTAGCTAAGAGTGCTGGAGTACATTCGCGTTCTCTCTGGATATGCGTGTTCTTTAGGACCTTTTTTCTTCTTTTAATAAGTCTATCTCTTTCTATATAACTGTATCATCCCATCCTCATCATCAGTAAAAATGCTGTTTTCCATGCCTTACAGTATTATCGCTTACGTTCTAAACCAACTTCAATAACAATTTAGATTTTGAGAGCGTATTATACCTGTGACTCTGTTTATTCGCTTCCTCAATGTTTTCATTTGGTGTGTTTATTTCTTCTTGGTCTTGAATTAGGTTAAATGGATCGTATACTCTTTGAGGCACATATTTATTTACATTTGTTTCCGTATCAAAAATACCTTTTTTATTGTACATAATTTAATTTGCTTAACATGACGCTTTCAGATAACATTTTTTCCCAGAACTTCAATATTATAATATCTTTTCGCTAACACATTCATAACTTTTCCCTTTATCCACAACACCTTTCCTGTGATACATTAACCCTTAGTTAGTACTAGGTCTCCAATTTCAAATCTCATATTCCGATTTCCTTTATAATAATATTTTTGTTTTTCCTTCATTTTTTTTACTTTAACTCCGATTACGTTTTTATTGGTTTTATTTAGTTTTCAAAAAGGATTCATCAAATCGAACCTATTCCTTAAATCACGTTTAAGCCTAAGACGCTGGGGGGGCAAGGTTATAACTACCGTGCCTATGGGATGAATGGCACTACGTTAGTGTGTCTTCTAACGGTGAACTCCAGTTTATTGGGGACCTCTGGTTTCAATATAAGTCCCCGTCGCTGGCATGCGGGGCTCTGCGTTCGGTGTATTTCTTTCCCTAGCTTCTCGTGGGAACAAAATCTCTAACTTTAATAAAAAAAAAACCAAGAGCAAGATGCTGCTCTAAACGCATCCACACCCATGGACATTGGTCTCCTAGAAGACCTCTCCTCAATCGCTAGCGCGGAAGAGAAAGCCAGAGAGAAAGCCAAAATCCCCCGTGACCGCTCTAATTCTTCTCCTCTGGCTTCGGAGCCAAAAAAGACAAACACTGCACCCCATGCAAGAGCAACAGATGTGACTCCCACATCTATCAAGCCTGCTCCTATAGTGCCGCTTACGACCTTTAAGCAAGCTTTGGTGGTTTTCAAGATAGGGATCATCGACTCCAACTTTCCAGAAACCCTGCTTAACAACGAGCAAATGACATCCATCCAGGACTCTACCTTTCAGCGCATTAGCAGCCTCACGGACGAGAAAGTGAAACCTAAATTCCGCGGTACATCTTTCCGTCCAGGATGGCTGGTCCTAAATTGAATGGGTCAAAGGCATTGTCAGTAGTTTCACTCCATGGGAGGGTGCCTCACTGAAAGCTCTTGATGAGGATAACATCCGTCGGGAATAAATTTTAGTGGGGCACTTTCCAGCAAACCCTTTATTCGGACACGAGAAGATCCTGGGGGCTGTTTCTGCCCAAAATTCAGATCTTCTCGCTTCTGAATGGCGGGTCTTAAGACGTGAGGACAAGGGCAACTTTGACTACTGACCCTGTCCATAGACCACAAATCCATGGCTTGCTTGAAAAGGCTACATTTCAAAATAGACTTTCGTTTCGGAGAAGTTACTCTTCGAACAAAGCAATTCACCAGCAAAGACTCTGCCCCTCCCCTACCTATTACTTCTCTCAAAGACTGTGATTAAGAGTTGACTTTAATCGACTCCAAGGCAGTCGCTTCCTCCCCCAACCTTCCCCCGCCGCAACAGAAGCAACTCTCATTTCCCTCAAAAGCAACGTTCCAAGGCCTGTCCAGTCTCCTCACTCTGGGACTCCACGTTCAACGTCTGATAAGGCCCGACCAACTATTGGCCCAATCTCCACTAGCTCCTCCAGCGGCTCTGTAGCAGCCCCTACAGCTACAAAACATACGGACCGAGGAGTCAATGGCAAAACCCGGCAAAAACTCATAAGAGCTCCCCCAGGCTTCACCTCTTCGCCGAAGTCCCAATGACCAGCACCTTCAAACTCTTGCAAATAAACCTGCACCTTATCCTAATTCAGGAGCCATGGGTCCGAGATGGCAGAATATGTGGCCTCCCCAGTAATTCCTGTAAG
Source organism: Brachypalpus laphriformis (assembly GCA_945910035.1). Lineage (NCBI taxonomy): Eukaryota > Metazoa > Arthropoda > Insecta > Diptera > Syrphidae > Brachypalpus > Brachypalpus laphriformis. The sequence continues at coordinate 103,737,181 of OX246754.1, read as the reverse complement.
CTAATATATGACAACAGGCAATCGCTTCCCAGCGCTGCCATTCTAATAAGTAACAGAACCAACTTTCTTCCTATCCCACAGTTTATAAGCAAAGACCTTGTAGCCATTTCAATGGATAAAACTACCAGCAGAGGACGGCAATCCATCATCATCGACTCAGGATACTTTGCTGACGACCCAACTCCAGCTTCACCTGACGAAGTCGCTAAACTGTTTAGATACGGTAAGAAGACGGGACAGCAGATCGTGTTAGACTGCGACGCGAACGCCCATCACACGATCTGGAGCAGTTCCAGTATCAACAAAAGAGGTGAGTGCCTTCTTAACTTCCTCATTGGTTTAAATATTGATATTTTAAATAGAGGAAATGAACCTACTTTTGTCAACTCCATCAGACAAGAGGTTCTGGATCTTACCCTATCCAGTTCCTCTCTGTCCGATCTAATTACTAATTGGCATGTCTCTAAGGAGCTCACGTTGTCTGACCATATGCACATTAGGTTTGACATCGAAACTACTCGTGAGCCAATCACCCCTAGCAGGTCTCCCAACCGCACCAATTGGAATCTCTATGCAGAAATCCTTAGGGGCGAATTTATTCCTCCCTGTTTAAATATAGACTCTTCTCATTCAGAAAAAGCCTCAAAACTCAGCTCTCAGACCACCTCCGCATTGGAAGCCAGCTGCTATCCCAAAAGCAGAACTAACTTCCGCGATGTACTATGATGGAACAACGAGCTCGACACCCTCAAAAAAAAATGGTTAGAAGGCTATTTAATAAAGCCAAAGCCACGAACTCATGGTGCGAATATAAGATAGCCCTAACAACTTACAACTCTGCTATTAGGATATCAAAAAGACATACATGGAGATCTTTCTGTGAAAGCATAAATGATCTCCCTTCAGCTGTTAGGGCCCAGAAAACCCTATCCAAGAACCATAGTAACTGTCTTAGTCTCCTACAAAGAGCTGACGGCAGTTTAACACAGGGATATGCCGAAACATTAGGTATTCTTCTGCAGACCCACTTCCCTGACTCACTAATTACTGACCCTGACACATCTCTTTTGCATGAAGCCATGCCGCTCCCTCCTAATCGACGCACTAGGACTCTGGCCAAGAAAATCTTCACCCTCGCTTCCATAACATTGGCCATCCCCACGCAAAAACCTTATAAAGCTCCCGGTGGAGATGGAATTTTCCCCGCCCTCTTACATCATGGAATCGACACTCTCATTGAATCCTTAGTGCCCATCCTCAGATCCAGCTATGAACTCAGCTACATCCCATCAATGTGGAGAACAGTTAATGTAGTATTCATTCCTAAAGCCGGCGCCGGATCACAATCAGACCCAAAGGCCTTTAGGCCAATCAGTCTCACCTCTGTGTTTCTTAAGGTAATGGAAAAAATCTTTGATCTTCACATAAGAAATTCCGCCCTTATAGATCACCCCCTAAATAATCTTCAATTTGCATATCAATCTGGTAAATCTACAGTCACAGCCCTTCACCATCTAGTCAGCTCTTTAGAAGAAACTTTGTCAAAGAAGGAAATAGCCTTATGCTCCTTCCACACATCGTTTCAATCAATAAAGTCTGCTGCTGATGTCAAAGGCATTGAGCCGCAAACTACCAAATGGATATGCTCCATGCTCAGAAGCAGGCTTATCACTGCCAAGTGTGAACAAATCTCAATCTCCGTTAGAACTACTAAGGATGTCCTATCTCCTCTTTTATGGTCCATTGTAGTGGACAGTATTATAAATGACCTCAATAGTTCTGGATTTCTCACCCAGGGCTACGCTGACGACGAATTCATTATAGCTAAGGATAAGGATGAATCCAGCATTTCTGAACAAATGCAACATGCCCTAAATAAAGTAAATAACTGCTGCCAGTCAGAAGGTCTAACGGTTAACCACCCACCCCTTCCACCCCTGCACATAAATATTATGAAGACTGCGGCTGCCAGTGCTCTAAAGCTTCACTTCTTATGCAGCAATACAAATTCCGAATTAGTTGGCCACATAAAGATCCTTGAGAAAATTCCGCTACTTACTTGTCCAGCAGTATGCATCTCAGACTTAATGCCCAAAACAATCCACCTGAATCACCCGTTCACAGTACACATACCTGACCGCAGCTACTGGGACCATCCTCAAATCCCACAATCAAAATCTCGAATCAATTGGTACACTGATGGTTCAAAAATGTCAAATGGGGTTGTAGCTGGTACCTTTGGTCCCAACTACAAACTCTTTACACCAGGGGGTCCGCGGAGCACTTTCAGGGGGTCCGCGACGGCCTTTCAATAAAGCGTCAAAAATACGTCTTTATTATCATTCCAATGTGAAACACAAACAAACGTTGTTCACCAAAACGAAAATTATCTTTTTTACTTATTTCTTCATTACTTTTTATACCATTTTCCTACCCCTCTCAATAACAAATGCATAAACCAAGTTTCAGTTACAAAAACGATTCTCCTATTTTTTCTTTGTATGCTGTATGTATGTTAGAGTATGTATTTGAATCCGAAATATGCAGTAGGCGACATTTGAACCGTTATGCGTATTTTCTTCTTTTATAGGCAAATCTCAGAATGTCATTTGTTCTGTCTCGTTCGCATTTAGTGTTTGTTCTTTAAAATATTTAGTCGTCGTATTCCCAGTTGCTTTGCTAAAGTATGGAACGCTGGCTAAAAAGGAAAATTACTGAAGACGTTGACTCCAATCCGGGACCATCGACTTTAAAATTCGGTGATGAAAATAAATCTAAAAATCAGCGAAAGTATTCCCCTGAATATCTTTCGTTTGGATTCGGGTGTTTAGATTCAAATGGTGAACAAAAGCCACAGTGTGTTTTGTGCTGCGATGTTTTGAGCAATGAATCGATGAAGCCTGCCAAATTATAGCGACATTTTGAAACAAAGCACAAGGAGTATAAAGATAAACCTCGTGAATTTTTTAACATAAAACTACAGGAGTTACACAGGAATCAGAAATCTCTAAGGAAAGTCGCTGCAGGAAGTAGCAATGAAAATGCTGTATTTGCATCCTACCAAGTGTCCCTGATGATAGGTAAATTTGGAAAATCTAAAATGATGCATTTGTATCTTACCCTGTTTAATTTTTTGATGACAGGCAAAGCTGGAAAAGCTCATACTATCGGTGAGGATTTGATTTTACCGGCAGCAAAGGTTTTAGTGGCAACTACAATATGTTGGGTGAGAAAGCAGCACATAATTTAGACATAATTTCTTTATCTAATGATACTGTCAAGAGAAGAATTGTTGATATGTCCGGCGATCTCAAAACTCAGCTTATAGAAAGAATAAAGCAGAGTTCCTATTTTGGTCTCCAATTGGATGAAAGCACGGATATATCTAACAATGCCAATCTGATGACGTATGTGCGGTACGGATTTAAAGATTGTGTTACTGACGATTTCATGTTCTGTCTACCTCTTCCTGACCATACTACCGGAAAAGCCATATTTAATCTCTTAAATGAGTTTATTACATCATGTGAAATAGATTGGGAAAAATGTGTAGGCATTTGCACTGATGGTGCAAGAGCAATGTCCGGATGTAAAAGTGGTCTACGTGCTCTTGTTAAAAATGTTGCACCCGAAGCTACGTGGCAACACTGTTGCATACATCGAGAGGCATTGATGGCGAAAAGAATACTAGCAGAATTAAAAATAGTTCTCGATGAAGTTGTGAAGATAATCAATTTTATAAAATCGAGGCCGCTAAATCACCGAATCTTTAATAAAATATGTAATGATATGAGCAGCATCCACAGTCAGCTATTACTCCATACTGAGGTTCGTTGGCTATCCCGAGGAAAAATTCTTAAACGCTTTTTCGAGCTCCCCGAAGAAATAAGAATGTTTTTTCTTAAAGAAAGTAATTTGTCATATGAATTGCGCGACCGTTTTAATGATTTTACGTGGTGCGCACAAGTTGCATATTTATGTGATGTTTTTGGCTATTTAAATGAGTTGAACATGGATTTACAAAACTCACAAAAGACAGTTACTGTATTCCAATTTGAAGAAAAAATCGAATCAACGTTTAAAAAAATTGATATGTGGCAAAAACGATTTGAAAAGAAGGATTTTACACCATTTTCAACACTAACTGAATTCTTAGCAACTAGCAACGATATTTTACCAGATTCAATTTTTCAAAGTTTTGTCAAACATTTCACTGAACTAAAAAGAGTTTTCGAGAATACTTTCCAATTCGTGATAACAGCAAATTATGGATTAAAAATGCATTTTCAACTGACTTTAGTGAAATAAGCAGCTTATCAGCTATAGAGGAAAACCAGCTTATTGATATTTCTTGTGATTCAGCTTTACAACTTGTATTTAAAAACACCAATCTTTATGAATTCTGGTTAAGTGCTAGAAAGCAATATCCTTTTATATCCGAAAGGGCTATTAAAGTATTAATTCCCTTTTCTACATCATATTTATGTGAAAAAGCTTTTTCAACTCTTGTTTGTACGAAAATAAATATAGAAATAAATTAGACATAGACCTGATTTAAGAATTCAGTTATGTTCATTTGATCCAAATATAAATAACTTGGTAGCTAAAAAACAACACCAGCTATCACATTAATTATTTTACTTATTGCTTATGTACTTTCAATAACATTTTAATAAAAGATATTTTTATAAAAGCAATATTTTTTTACTTAAAAATGTAATATTTTTACTTGTATCTGGGAGTTACGTTATTTATTTAAAGTTATAAGTTTTATTGTTGGGAAGGGTCCGCCGACTGATAAACTCGTTGCTGGGGGTTCGCACATGCTCAAAGGTTGAGAAGCGATGCTTTACACCATTAGGTCAATCCACTACTATCTTCCAAGCGGTCTATGCCATCGAGCTCTGCGCCAGAGAATGCATTAGACGAAACCTCCGAAGATCACATATTAATATAATGTCAGATAGCCAAGCAGCACTCAAGGCTCTCACGTCCTTTGACTACAAGTCGAAGCTGGTTTGAAATTGTCTCCAGATGCTTTTGCAGCTTGCTGCACACAATACTATAACACTAATATGGGTCCCCGGTCAGAAAGGTATCTCTGGTAATGAAGCGGCTGATAAGCTTGCCAGACTAGGTGCTCAATCTCCTTACATCGGACCTGAGCCCTTTTGCGGTTTACCCACCAGCCAGATTAAAATAGAGCTACTCCGCTGGAAACGCGAACAAATGCTCTCTCACTAAAATGCTCAACCCGGCCTAAGGCATTCCAAGAAATTTATTAATTTCTAAAAAAAATAGAACTAGAGACATTCTGTCAATGAGCAAACAGAATGCTAAGATCCTTACTGACTTCCTAACTGGACATTGCTCTCTCAATTACCATCTCAAGAAAATGGGCCGTGTTCAATCGGAAACGTGCCGTCTCTGTCTTGAAGACACCGAAACAGCCCATCGCATACTCTGTGACCGCCCGGCAATAGCCAGACTTAGGCTAAAGCACTTTAATAAAGGCGTTACATAACCTTCTGACGTCACCCCTTCTACAGCTGGAACTTTTCTTAGCTTCATTAATGCACTTAATTTCAGCTAGTTGACAAATTCAAAACAATGAACCAGGGGATAGCACAAAAGATATTTTTAGGTCGCAGTGCTTCAGGGGTCATTCTCTGCCTTCCTCCCGTGCTACTGTGGACAGCGTTTCGCTAATCTAGTAAGTATGCTTCTATAGATTCATTTATATCCTGATTTGAGCCCTTTGAATATAAAGCTCGCTTTAACGCTGATTTAAGCAACTTCACCCCGTTTTTCTGCTTGACCATTTGTGGCTGGATGTCCCACCGGAGTTGTGGCATGTTGAATCATATTTCTTTTTGAAAATTCCTCAAATTCTCCAGATAAAAATGATCTACCATTATCGCTGACGAGCTTTTTGGGTAACCCAAAACGCGAAAAGATTGAACGCAATTTATTTTTTAATTGTATGTACACTTGATATATTGGTGCCATGTAAATACATTCCACCCATTTGGTAAGGGCATCCACGCATATTAGAAACAATGTCTTGCATATTGGGCCCAAAAAAATCTATATGAACTTGTTCCCATGGATTTTCGGCCCACTTTCAGTTAATCACAGTGGATTTATTTGGAGAATTTTGATTTACTATGCAGCTTTCACAAGATTCTGCTACCTTTTGCACATCCTTATTTAGTGATAGCCACCAACAATAACTTCGTATCAAGCTTTTCATTTTTGCTGCCCCTAAATGAGTTTTATGTAATTCCCTAAGAATTGGCCTTTTTAATATTTCTGGAATTACTTCCTTATATCCCCAAACTAGGCTATCGGATTGAATACTAAGTTCAAATCGTCAGTTTAAATACGGTCTCAGCTGCTCATCGTTCAATTTTATAGGCCAACCTAACTTCATAAGTTTCATGACTTTGTTCAGCAGTTGATCCTTTTGCAACTCCAATTGGATTTGGTCAAATGTTACTGGTCAATTCCATAACTCTAAATAATTTATATATATATCACCTACGTCTCCCCTAATCTTAACTGTATCTGGATCGTCTACCGGAGTACGTGAGAAATAATCCGCTATATTCGACTTTGTGTTAAATATTGGATATCAAATTGGTAATTTGATAGAAATAGCGCATATCTTTGCAACCTATTTGCTGACATGGGCGGCATTCCCTTTTTCGATCTAAAAATGGATACTAAGGGGTTATTACTGAACACAAAATAAATTTATTACCAAAAATGTACTGATGGTACTTTTTAACACCGAACATAATGGCCAATGCTTCCTTCTCAATTTGAGAATAATTCATTTCACTCTTGGACAATCTTTGGGAAGCAAAAGAAATTGACATCTCAATGCCATTTTCGAAAACGTGCACTAAAGCTACAGCTAACCCACATGGGCTAGCATCTACGATTAACTTTAGTGATTGATTGGGGTCAAAATGAACTAAAACTCTATGAGAAGCTAATAATTCTTTTATTTCTTCAAATGCTACATCCTGTTCGAGCTCCCAAGTAGTCTCTTTATGCTTATTCAATAGCATTTTGTACAAAGCAGCAGCTATGGTAGCCAAATCCGGCACGAAATCACTGTAAAAGTTAATGACACCCAGAAATGATTTTATTCTACTAGTGAAGCCGGCCTCGGCAGTTTCACGATCGCGTCTATTTTCTTTGGATTCGTTTGTAACCCACGCTTGTCTATGATGTGACCCAGATAACATACTGAGATCTTAAAAAACTCTTTTGCTACCCTTAACCCAGCTCTTTCTAGTTTATCTAAAACCTGTTTTAACCTAATCATATGTTCTTTCTTCGTTTTTGCGGTTATCAATATGTCATCTAAAAATACAGTCACACCTGCAATACCTAAAAACAACTTTTCTGTATATCTTTGAAAGATCGTTGGAGCCGATGCTATCCCATAAACCATCCTGGTATATCGGTACAAGCCTTTCGTGGTCGAAATTGTTGTTAAATTCCGAGAAGACTCATCTAAAAGCATCTGTTGGTAATCCATTGATAAATCAATTTTAGAAAATTGCCGACTTCCGTGAAGCTTTGCAAATAGATCCTGTATCTTCGCCAAAACGTACTTATCCACTTATAGTTGCGGATTAAGGGTGACCTTATAATCTCCACAGATACGTACTGGGAGTTCCCCATTCACTATACGTGACCGGCTCCAAAACTCTTCGTTCAACTAAATGTTCAATTTCTTTTTATACCTTGTCCTTGATGGCAAAAGGTATACTAAGCGGCCTAAAATATTTTGGAATCGCGTTCTGCTTGAAAGTTCGACTAATAGTACCTTCCTTAAATGTTCCTAACTTGCCATCAAGTTAGTATTCCTGCCAAGCAGGAATTTCTCTAACAATGTCGCTGAACTCACCGCTACCCTCACTCAACACTAGAAAGACGTGAAAATCTTCTTACCAAGAAAAACGGCAAGGGTCATTTCACCCCATACAATAAAAATGTAGACTTTGATCTAGCAAATCATTTAAAAAGGCTAATCAATCAGTGAACAAATATTTAAACTAAAATATAATCGTATTAACGTGTTTTATTAACAAGAAGTTTTTTATTTCTTACTACAATCATGACAAATAATTGCTTTTGACTGATTACATTTTCCACATAATGGATTTTTACAAATATCGCACACATAACTAGATTTATTATTACAGCTGGAACTATAACAGTGACGTCTTTTACCTGTACCTACAGCTGAAGGCTGCATCGGTATTGGTGGTTGTGTTGAAGTACTAGCTGATTCTTCCGACATCTTGCTGAGTTCGAGAGCCAACTGTAGTATAAAGTCCCGTCTACGCACTTGCTTGTTTGCAACTTCCTGATATATCCGTCCGTTGATATACATATTTGCGGCCAAGTTGGCGCGTTAGGATATGCGTTTGTTTGTTTTTACATGGAAAAACATGCAAGCGGACTATATGGCGGATCAATGTTTATGCATGAAAGAGAAACCATCGAAGTTATCGGTCTGTATGAAAAATTACACCATATGGGTCAAATGACCGGCGCCGGCTTTGCAGGTAGATGACATGTTTATTAAATTCTTTATGAAGATATAACAATGAAACTATATGAGGGAACATGCCATACAAATTAATAGTTTTAAAATTATAAAACGGTAAACTTCAAAATGGGTCTAATGACCCCAGCCCATCTTCCTAGTATTAAAAAATCAATGGACTGCATCGACATGTCAAAAGCGTACATCAAATTGCGACCTAACAACGGCGGCCCAGCCCGTTTTATAACATAGAATTCTACTAACCGTTCTTTATTTAGGTAATTCACCTTGAATACACGTTTTCCGAGTGGTGAACAAAATATGAACCGTCATAATGCCTCAAAGGCGAGCTGGTTAGATCAAGGTTAAGGTCTGCAAAATATTTCTTATAATCCTCTTCCGAAATTGCTGATATTGATGCGCCGCTATCTATTTCCGCGTTTATCGAAACACCGTCCAGCTCGACCAGTGCGGTAATTTGATGTAATTCCTGATCTGTGGATAAATGGAAAAGTGATAAGTCGTCTAGATAATTACAATTATTATATTTTGATATATTAGCCTTTGGTTCTACATTTTGTTGACACCTTTTCTTCAGATGTCCTTTCTAATGACATAAGTTACTCTTACAACTCCTGAATCTGCATACTTCGTCTGAGTAGTTTATATATCCGCACACTCTACATTTCCAGAATTGTCCATTCAATGACTGCTGTTGATGCTGTTGCCGATACTGCCGCTTATCGCCGTTACTTCCCGTTGTACGTATTTCCTTTCTGTTGTTGATCCCGTTCAGTTCTTTTTACGCTTTGATTTTTACTTCGTCTACGATCAGATATTGCGTTTTTATACATTCAATTGATATCGCAATACTGAGTGTTTTATCAAACATTAACTTCTTTACGTCTTCGAGAAACAGATTGTCCTTCTCAGGCCTTTTTTCCAAGCCCATGATGAACTTGCCCCGTAGTGCAGTTAGTAATTGACCCTCAAATTCACACTTAGTTGCTAATGCCCTCCTCACTCGGGCTGCCCATTGCTGATTCGTCTCGTTCTTTTCCTTTTCTGTTGCATAAAACTTATAGCGTTCCGCGATGCGAGATTGCGGTGGCGTGAAATGACTGTCCAAAGCTGTACATCGAACTTGGCAGTGGCGTCTTCTGGTTCCACTAGAAACACTAAATCTCTCAGTAATTTATACGCTTTTTCCTTTAGTGCGTTAATGAGTTGAGCGCTTCTTATTCGCATCCTTGATGTTGTCTGCGATAAAAAATTGTAATTGTTTTTTTTTTTGAAAATGACGGAGTCGTCTGTTTCACCGAAAGTTGGACAGTTCCCAATTGTTTCCATTCCTGAATTTGTTTCATTTTCTTTTTATTCATTTCATTTTATTTCAATTCTTATGTGCGTCTGATCACGGCCACGTGAAGATAGAGAAGAAGCTGCATAGTGACAGACAAACCCCGGTCTCTGTAAACCAGTGAATTCAACAGGGTGTATCTGTACACCTAGCTATTTTAAATATTTTTTTTTTTGGGGTAGGTGAAAAATCTTCCATAGACACTATGAGAATAGCAAGCGCGTGCTCGTAGTAGTGTTAGATTCTTACTGACTAAAAAAACACCACCGATATAAATTTGTTAGATATCGCAACTAAGTATTAACTTATCAAGCAATTTTTCTATCTTAAAATAAAAACGTTTGGTAGGTTTCTTTCCACTGAAAGATCCTGCATATTCCGCAATCTAGACGCGGTTAATCATTATCTCGCCAAGTCGAAAGGTTTCGTCCTATGCAGTCGGTGCAATAAATTGCTCTCATCAAAAATGTGTAGCACTCTATTGTTGATATGTCCGATTGTCGGTTTCTATGTTTTCTCGCGAAGCTTCTAGTTTCAGCTTCGATTGTCGGAATTCCGAGATCCCTGTGGATATCGTCGTTTCTACTATACCACGGTGCTTGGACAATTTCTCTTAGCACTTTATTTTGAAAAGCTTGTAAAATATTGGCATTTGTTTTCTTGGTACAACCACAAAGTTGTATACCGTAGGTCCACACCGGCCTTAGCACTTGCTTGTATAAAAGCAGTTTGTTCTCAGTACTGAGCTGGGAATGTTTTCCGAGTAACCAGTACATTTCTCTATATTTGATTTCGAGTTCTTTTCGTTTCATTTTCACGTGCGAATTCCATTTCAGTCTTGCGTCGAGTGTCATTCCCAGGTATTTGGCCTCGTTTGCAAAGGGTATGCTGGCCGAGTTTAGGAAAATTGGCAAGTCATTAGTTTTCTTGTAAGTGAAATTCACGTGAATAGATATAGATTCGTTGAGGGCGATCCGCCAGTCCCTCGTCCATTCATTTACATTATTCAGTGCGTTTTGCAGTTTTGCAGTCGTTTCTTCAATTGTTTTACCTACTGCTAGGATAGCGGTGTCATCGGCAAACGAAGCAAGGATAATGCCATCTTCGTTCGGTATATCACGAGTATATAGCAAATAGAGAAGCGGCCCAAGAACGCTTCCTTGCGGTACGCCGGCCGGAATTTCTTTGAGCTCGGAGTATTCGACTCCATGTCTAACACGGAAGAGACTATTCCCCAGATATGATTTTAGAATATCGAATAAGCATACAGGGAGAACTTGACGTAGTTTGCATTTCAAGCCATCATGCCACACCTTATCAAAGGCTTGGGAGACGTCAAGAAATACGCTTGAGCAAATCTTATTTTCTTCAAATGCTTTCTCGATTACGTCAGTAATTCTATGCACCTGGTCAATGGTCGAATGCTTACTTCTGAACCCAAACTGGTGGTCAGGGATAAGATTATTTTCTTCTATAACCGTTTGGAGACGCCTTAATAATATCCTCTCGAAAATTTTCGATATGATTGGAAGAAGCGAAATTGGTCTATACGATTTTACCTCATTTGGCGTTTTTCTTGGTTTTAAAACCATTATGACTTCCGCAACTTCCCATTGGCTCGGCACGTGTTTTAATCTAAGTGCAACATTTACAATATGGAGAAGCTTAATCAATGCTTTTCTAGGTAAAACTTCGAGAATTTCTCCGGTAATCAAATCATAACCAGGAGATTTCTTAGGTTTTAGATTCTCGATCTCATGTTTGAGTTCCCTTAGCGTTTCACTTGTGAGCATCGTCAGATGGTAAATCCAGCCTATTGAGGTTGTCGTAAACCACTTGACCATTGTACGGTTTAAAGGTTTCTTCCACGTGGGCCACAAAGACATCCGCCATTTAATTTGATTGGCGGCGCGGGGACTTTGGGCCTTTTGGTGCCTTTTACAGGTTTCCAAAGTGAATAATTGGAATCCCTTTTCGCTGTTAAACTTTCAAGGTAAGAGCCTATTGCACGATTCTTAAAATCCTTAATAGTCTTCTTCAACAAATTGCACAGACGATTCAAGTGTGCTTTATGTTGCGGGGCACGACTCTGTTGCAATTTTTTACGCGCTTTTCTTTTTTCCTTGACCAATTCTTTTATTTCCGGAGGATATCGCAAACCGTATCTGTCCGGCGTTTTCTTTGGATTGGGCGTATTATTCCAAGAGGCAAGCTGTACGATCTCAATGAAGCAGTCAACTTCAACCTCAAGTTCATAGGGTGTCGTAAGTGGAACGCTCAGTTCAACATTATCTTCAATTTCGTTCCTAAAGCCTTCTCAGTTAGTTGTTCGACCAGTTAATCTCGCTGGCTCTAGGTTATAGACTAGTTTATCGCTGATTGTTAAAATAACCGGGGAATGATCAGACGACAGATCAAAGCTGTCTTCGACTTTTATGTGGTTGGTAGATATTCCTTTCACAACGAAAAAATCGATCAGGTCAGGTTTTTTCGAAGTATCAGTTGGCCAGTAAGTCGGTTTACCCGTCGAATGGAAATCACAACTGTACTCCATACCTGCCCCATAGAGCATTCGAGCTGTATCTTGAGCCCTAGAACGTATGTTTCGCATTAAAGTCGCCGCCGATGATAAAATTAGGTTTCAGCGATTCAAGCAAGTTAGTAAAATCAGATTTTTCAAGCGCGGAACGCGGTGGACAGTAGATAGATGAAATTTTAAGAGTACGCTGACTATTTTTAACTCGAATCGTGCAGAGTTGCAAAGTTTCAAGCTCTATCTTTAGGTCTTCGCATTGTTCGATGCAGTCTTTAATAAGCAAGGATGATCCGCCTCTCGCTTTTCCCGAAGGGTGACAAGCGTGGTAATCATTATAGCCTTTTATTTTTAAATGCGATTCCTTTTTTACGTGGGTTTCAGAAATCAAGCAAATATCAATATCTTTTTCACGCATGAATATTTCCAATTCGTCGAGTTTTTGCAAAAGTCCGTTTGCATTCCAAGTACATATTTTTAACATTCGTTTGTCATTCATATTTTAGTTGAAGTACGCGTTTTCTGAGAATTATTTTCAAGAATAATTTGATTTATTTTGCTTTGTTCTTCGAATTTTTCGAGAATAACCGACAAAACATGAGAGACAGGGTCCGTCGGAATTTCAACGTTTTTTGGTTTTTCGGATGCCGCAGCCTGAGCGTAAGTCTGCATTCCTGCTGTCCGAGGGTCATTCCCTGGCGGCTTTTTCGACGGTAACTTTTCAGTTCCGTTTCTTTTAAGAATAGAGGTCGATGACTTTTCTGTTGACACTCTTTCCCTCACCTTTTTGCGCTCTGAACCCGGTAGTTTTAGTTTAGCTAGTTTCTCCTGTGCATTCTTACGCTTTGGCTTAGTTTGCAGTTTAGATTTTGCAAGGGGCTTAAGGAGCATATCTCTCCGTTTTTGCAACTCCTTAGCTACTTCACAGCCTCTATAATTTGCCGGGTGCTTTCCCTTACAGTTAGCACATGTTGCAGAGGTTTGTTTATTTACTCCACAGACTTGGGAGAGGTGATTTCCGGCGCATTTCACACATCGCGGTTCTTTTTTGCAGTACATTTGCGTTTGGCTAAATCCTTGGCAACGTTTGCACTGCGGAATCATCCTTACATTTCTACGCATGGCCTCGATTTTGACCACGATATTTAGTATGGCTCTAATTCGGTAGATATCGTCGATATTATCCGATTTATGGAAGGTAAGCATAAAAAGCGGAAGTCCACGCCTTACCAAGACGTCTTTATCTATTTCCGTTTGTTGCCTCTCCTTCTTGATGATATTAACGGCATCAAGAATTTTAAAGCCTTTGGCTTGAAGGTCATTCATAACCTCTTCTTTGGTGCATGAGGGGTGGAGTCCCCTTGCAACGACACGATGTGGCCTTTCTGACTTGATTTCGAAAGTATACCACTGAATTTTTTTGGTATTTAGCTTTTGGGACACAGCTCGGTAGTCATTGTAGTCATCGACGTTAACCTCAGAGATGTAACCTTATACTTTGATGTTATTATTCCTTTAAGGAGACTTTGCAACTTATTGTATTCCGTTATCCCGACGATGTTTATTGGTGGGGGTGGGCGAAATTGCGCTCGAAGTTGCTTTTCTTGCGGTTCTTTGCGATTTTCTTCTTTCACGGGCTCGACTTCGGGCGATGAACCGGCTCCCCGTTTCTTACTTGGTCTTTTCTTTGGGACCCGATACGTTTCGCGTGCTAGCTCTTCTTCGTCTGTGTGATATTCCAGACTAGCTAAGCGTGCTGGAGCACATTCGCGTTCTTTCTCGAAATGCGTGTTCTTTAGGACCTTATTTTCTTCTTTTAATAAGTCTATCTCTTTCTTAAGATCTTGATAGAGTAGATCCATTTCGCTAAGCTTGATTCGGAATGTTTTATTTTCTTCCTCAAGACTTTTGTATTTCGCTGAGTCCTGAATTTCGCGCGCTGGCGCTTCCGGTGGACTTCTTTTCCCGGAGTTATTCGATCTTGGTGGAGGAGATCGACATACCCTTGCACTTTTTAAGAAGGGATTTATTAGTTGCAATAACTGGCTCTCCCCAGAATCCGTAGAGCCGACCTCCGAAGAGGGTGGATTTTCCAGTGAACCTGGACTGCCACCTGGGGTAATCAATCGTTTTGTTTTGTTCATTGCAGTTTGTGTATACACTACGCTCGGTATATAGAGGGTGGATTTTAGTCGCCTCCTACGACAGGCATACCTACCTCGGGTATATTCTAATCCCTACTCGAAGGTTTATTTGAAGTTGTTCCTATTACGCTACCAGTTTTTAACATTATTTGTAAATAACAAGTAAAATTGTTTATAAAGGGTTTCATTCATTCATTCATTCATTTTCAATGGCCCGCTAATCCTTCATGAGGGTCGCGGGGGTAGGATGCTCAGGTGGACTCTCCATCCTTCTCGATCCTCCGCCATTGACTCCAATTCATCAGGGAGAATCCCTAAGCGGCTCCAAGAGAGATGTCGGACTTGATCCAACCATCTATTTCTGGGCCTTCCGCGAAGTCGTCTACCTGATGGCACGGGAACCATGGCGCATCTTGGAAGCCGGTCTGGGGGCATACGAACTACGTGACCAAACCATCGAAGCATAGATCGTTCCGTTCGGAGAAGTAGCTGCTCAACGTTGAGCGCCTCGCGTACTCTGGTGTTGCGCACTCGATCCCTACGAGTTATTCCAACAACACCGCGAAGGAACCTCATTTTGGCAGCTTGTATCCGCGATCTTATTCTTTCGGTCACTACCCAAATTTCATGACCATAGGTGAGAGTTGGAACATACACCAAGTTAAAAACCGATAGCTTAGCTTGAATACTAAGTTCGGCCTTCCTTATAACAGATTGTCCAAGCTCTCTCAAAATTGATCCAGCCTGACCAATTCTACAGGATAACTCGGCATTGCTCCTCCCATCACTCGTGAATAAAACCCCGAGGTACTTAAACTTCTCCACCTGCTTCAGTGGGACTCCACTAACATGCAGAGTGCACTGAATGGGTTTTTTGGAAACGACCATTACTTCCGATTTGTTCACGTTGATCTTCATTCCAGCATCATCACAAACGGCTACAAACCTTTCGAGTGCGCGCTGAAGTTCGGTTTGAGAGGACCCAATGATGACCAAATCATCCGCAAAGAGCAGATGACTAATCCTTAGGTCTCCCACTTTGAAACATTCCCCGCCACGGCTGCGCTGCAACATCCAATCCATATATACAATGAAGAGGAGAGGTGACAGAACGCACCCCTGGCGGAGTCCAACGCCCACAGTGAAAGGTATTGATTTAACACCGTTTATCCGAACACAGCTTTTACAGTTTGTATATAAAGACTGAATCGCCCTTAACAGGGAACCATCAATCCCATACTCCTGCAGAACACTCCAGAGTTTGCCTCGAGGAACCCTATCATATGCTTTTTCCAAATCCACAAAACAAGTGTAGACAGGTTTGGCATATTCCCAGGCCTTCTCAAGAACCATTCTGAGAGTAAACAACTGGTCGGTTGTGCTTCTACCGGGACGAAAACCGCACTGCTCATCCCCCAAACTGTCCTCAACCACAGCTCTGGAACGCTTTTCTAACACCTTAGCGAAGACTTTTCCAGGGAGACTTAAAAGAGATATACCCCTGTAGTTGGCGCAATCTCTTTTGTCCCCTTTTTTAAAAAGAGGAACTATCACCCCCATTTGCCAATCACCAGGTGTTTCACCGCATTCCCAGGCCACTTTAATGACACGCGAGAGCCATTGCACTCCCTCTTTACCTAAAGCCTTGAGCATTTCTGGCCGAATTTCGTCCACACCAGCAGATTTGCCAACGTTTAGCGCTTTAATCGCCAAAGTTACTTCCTCTACCGTAGGACTACTTTCCGCCCAACTCTCGACCATAGGTCTATCATCTTCGGTGCCCTGTTCGGGATTGAGCAATTCTGAAAAGTGCTCGCTCCATCTGCGTAAGATGTCCTTCTCATTGGAAAGAAGTCTACCGTCTTTGGATTTGACTCCTTCAACGATATTCAACTTTTTTCCTCTGAGTCGGCGGACGGTCTGCCAGAACATCTTATTTGCAGATCTGTGGTCTTTCGCTGCTTTCACAGCTAATTTGCAAGTTCTTCGCGCCTCAGTGTACCGATTTCGAGAATCGGAGTTCCCCAAGTGAATCCACACCTTAAAGGCTCTCTTCTTCTCTCTGATGGCTTCTTGAACTCCGGGCGTTTTAAACCAAGCAGTTCTTTTCTCACCACCAGCCGCCAAACCAAGCCGCTTCACTCCACAAACATCTCCCGCAGAGGCAATAACCGCCGTTGAAAACAGTTTCCATTCTTCCTCTACATTTGATGGAACAGTTGGAATTCTTTCAAACCTTTCAGATATTTGCCGTGCAAATGTCTCCCGTATCTCATCGTCCTGTAACCTCTCCCATTGTTTGCGTGTAACCATCCTTGGTTTACGCTTTGGTAGGGGAGGCACTCTCTCGCTAAGATACAATTTGCACAGCACTAAGTGATGATCAGTTGATAGTTCGGCCCCTCTCAATACGCGAACATCACAAACCATTCTCTTCAGACACGATGGTACCACAAAGAAATCGATCAGCGACTTCTGCTGAAGACTCTGACGGTACCACGTGTATTTGTGAATGTCTTTGTGTGGAAAGATGGTGTTCATGATGGATAAGCCATTTTCACAACAAAAATCCGACAACCTCTCTCCGTTCGCGTTTTGATCAGGATCACCGTTCCTCCCAATCACACTCCCCCATGTCATAACATCTACACCCACATGAGCATTGAAGTCACCCATCAGGACAAAAGAATCCATATCTGCAACCTTTTCAAGGGCAACATCAACTTCATCTAAGAAAGCTGCGTACTCTGACAGAAGGTTCGGTGCATACACCTGCACCAATGCCAGAGTTGATCTTTCAAGCTTGAGCTTTATGATCGCAACTCTCCCTCCTAATGGTATCCACTCCAATACTCTGTCTGTCAACCTGGGACTTGTGAGTATCCCCACTCTCGCCCGAGCAGACATTGAGGGTGCGACTCCTGACAGGAAGAGCTTCCACCCACCCGAAAGGTCCACAGTTTTAGAACCTCTCTGCTTTGTTGAAGAGACGCCAACTATATCTAGTCGACTTTTAACAGCCTCCCCAACAAGCTCAAGATCCTTCCCTGTGAGCGATGAGACGTTCCATGTGCCTATCCTAAGTCGATGCCGTTGTCGAATCTCAGAGAGTCCATCTGTGCCCCTATCGGTGCACAGCGCGTTCACCCCTTGACCCCCGTAATGGTTCGCGAGACCATTGACAGGAAGCTCGTAGCCATTTCGGGTTTGACCTGGCCGGCTGCCGAGCGGGACAAGCCGACCACCAGACGCTCGCATACTGACACCCTTCAGGCCTGGCTCCAAAGGATGCCCTGGCTTACCAGGCTTGGCAATATTCGAGGCCGGTCGTCTTCGTGTCATCATGGGGTGTGCGCTTTGTTAGCCGTAACTGGGTTGTATGGATGGGAATAACTATTTAAGTTACCCCATCCGCACATCCCAGTCACGTTGCCCGCCCCCCATCACGAGGAGGTCAGCTGCCAGGGGGGCTTATAAAGGGTTTTCCATTTCTAATAGAGACGGCGAGCTTTTGACAGTTTGTGGCGCCCATGTTGTCTTATCTGTTGTTAATTTTCCTTTTTTTTTTTTATATTTTAGACACTACAGACAAATCACTATGGCAAGTTATAGCGTCGAGCAACACATGCAAATGATAAAACTTTATTATCCAAATGGGTGCTTCGTTAGGGAAACGGTGCGCGAGTTACGGGGACGACATGCATCCTGAAAAAGTAAACCAATTTGTGTATTAACTTTTATTTTCCCCTAAATTGTAATCGAAGTTCACTTGATCGCGCCCAAACATAGAATACCCGAGACTAGTAGTAATGGTACTTTATTTCAAAAAATATAAGTTTGAATACAAAATAGTACAATTTAAGCAATGGCTTTGCCGTCTGCCGTAGATTGACAACAACTTAATTCGTGAATACATTTACAAACAAAAGATATCAATTATAAAAATAATGAAAAAGTATATATAAAAAAAAAAATATAAAACATCAATTTATGTACATAGCAATGTTTTTTTTTTATTTTTTTTTTTTATTTCTTTTTTTATAAGTTTTATAAGATCAACAATTTTCTTCAATAATTCTTTTTCAATAATTATATGCAGTGGAACAGTATGCTATTAGGGCATACCAGTCACTACCATTTAAAAGATTCGTTATTTCGCTAGTTTCTAAACGTTCTGCACCCAAAAGTGTTCGTCTGATGTCTTTCAGAATCGGGCAGTTACCTACAAAGTGAGCGGTGTCTTCTACTTCCCCTGTATTGCATTTCTATATATTAGACGCGAGCTTGAATTTTTGGCTGAATTAATGGAGTCGCGTTTCATGGCTAAGTCGACATCAGAAACAAATTTATAAAGAGCACTTGTCCATTCTGGGGAATTAGATTCGCTCATTCTTAAAGTAATATTATGCTTGAAAGCAGTATTCTCCCACTCTTTATAAAATTGTGACTTGGTTCTTAGAACTTTCTTCGCAAGAATCTTATTGAGTCGTCTATCGTCATCTCCGCTCAAAACCTTTAATATATATTTCATGTTTAGCTTCAGCGTGAATATGAACAATGGTGATATTCCACTCTATATATGCAGTATGTAGTTAGGTGTGTTCGACGGTAAATGTAGTAGCTTCTTCAGGAAAAATCTAAGCAATTTTTCAACTTCATCATACAGCCTGTATCCCCAGACTTGCGCTCCATAGGTCATTACTGAACGCACTACAGCTTCAAATATTTTCACCTTTGCTAGTACGTGAACTTTGGGGTTAGAAATAAGATCCCTCCACGTTGAATACAAAGCTTTCTTCGCTTCTACAAGCTTGAGTTCAAGGTGATGTTTCATCGAAAGGTTATGGCTTAGAGTTATACCCAAGTACTTGTAGGACCTCACTACTTCTAAATTTTCTCCACCGTAGGTCCATCGTTCGTTTCTCGAGAGGCGGCCTGTACCTTTACGAAATACTAATACCTTGCTTTTAGAAGTATTTATTTCCAGGCAGTTGGCATGGCAATATCTTTCAGTTTTGTTGATCATAAGTTGCAACGAACTTGCTGATTCTGCAAGAATTACAATGTCGTCTGCATAAAGCAGTGCCCTTACTAATAGCTGATCTACACATATGCCTGCTGGTAGTATGTCTAATATATCATCCACAAAAAGTGCGAAAAGAAGAGAGCTTAGAAGACAACCCTGCTTAACTCCCATTTCCACTTCAAACCATTCCGACAATTTTTGACCGTCCCATATCGCTGACTTATTATTTTTGTACAACTCCTGTAGTATATTTACAAACTTTAATGATAAGTCAATGTTGGCTAGCTTATAGAACAGATAGTTTCTATTTATGTTATCGAATGCCGCTTTGAAATCAATAAAGAATGCATAAAGTTTCTTTCCTCTGTCTAGGTATTGTTGAGCTATGGTGGTCAGGTTGAAAATTTGGTCGACTGTTGAGAAACCCTTTCTAAACCCCGCTTGGAACTGCAATAGTTTTCCGTTCTCATTTACCCATTTTGATAGTCTTGCTGTTAGCATGCCAGTGAAGATTTTTGTAACTGCATTCATAAAAGATATTCCCCTATAGTTTACCGCTACGTTTGGATCGCCTTTTTTAAAAATAGGGAATACAATTGATCTCTGAAATGCACTCGGTACTTTTCCTGCATTGTACGTACGATTAAAGGATATCAATAATTTTTCCAAAAAGGATGATGAGGCATATTGAAAAAACTCATATGGGACCCCGTCTTCACCCGGAGCTTTGTTTCGTTTTGCCTCCCTCAGTACCTCGAACAGTTCTTTTTCATCAAATGGCTTATCCAGGGACTCACAATAGATGTTTGGCATTGTGTATTGGAAGGCAGTCGATGTTCCCTGCGCGTTGAGCAGTGTTTTAAAATGGAGCGCTAAAGCTGAGGCTTCAATTCGGTTTCCGACCTTGTACTTCTTTTGGTTTAGTTTTTTGGCTAATAACCAAAATTGTTTACTGTTTGCGAGACTACCCGAGACTAATTAAACTGTAACCAAGCTTGGCTTACCTTTTATACCTATGCATGTGTGTGCGAATACATACTCTAGAATTAACGGGTAAATAAAGAGAGAATTCATTATACATAGGCAAGACACTAGTCGACCACACGGTAATTGTGACAAACAAGTGACACAAACATGCTGTACCACACGCTGTACTCATGAGGCAGCCAACTGGTGTATGTACAGTGATCTCTGTACACAACTCCTCCCGCCGTAGTATGGAGAAAACTTGCAAAGTAGTTTCCATTTGGTATGGTAAGGCGGCATGCTCTAATGTCATGAAGTTCACTGTGTCGTCTGAGTGTAATTTTTGCTTATCTT
This sequence comes from Brachypalpus laphriformis, assembly GCA_945910035.1. Taxonomy (NCBI): domain Eukaryota; kingdom Metazoa; phylum Arthropoda; class Insecta; order Diptera; family Syrphidae; genus Brachypalpus; species Brachypalpus laphriformis. The sequence goes on along the minus strand of OX246754.1, from coordinate 103,716,229 downwards.
CCTGGTCTCTTCCTACCATGCGATTGCATAATGCAACTTATTGAAAGTCTTCTATTTCCTCAATTGAATGGAGCTGAATAATGCAAATTATCCATACGTATGAAAGATGTACCTAAGTCGTTATTTAGATATACTATATATTGATATTTTTTTTTGGGAATGATACACTCCTAAGTCAAATAGGCGTACCCTACAGGCGGATCAGTTGAAATGCGGTGAAGTGGGAGGGTTATGCCTTGTTTTCGGATTATAACCTCGTTGGAATAGGAAGAAGAAGAAGATTTTTCTAGTAAAATACTCGTAAATTCATTTATGACTAAGTTTGGAACAGAATCAGGTTTATCAAATCTATACTTTAACCCTTCAGTGGGCGCGCGGTCTACGATCGTTAAAAAGAATAAATAAAAACTAACCAACCCTATTATGTTAAAAAGAATAAATAAAAACGAACCAACCCTGTTATGTTTGAATTGACATCCCTGACATATACTTACTTACTTACTTAGATGGCGCTACAGTCCGGGTGGACCTGGGCCTCAACCAACAAACCTCTCCAGCTAGCACGGTTACGAGCCAGCTGCCTCCAGTTGCGCACACCAAATTAGTTCAGGTCCCCCTCCACTTGCTTGCGCCACCTACCGCGAGGGCGTTCTCTACTGCGTCGTTCGGTTTTATCAAAGCCCATGCCTATGCGCCATACAGCAGGACTGGGATGATTAGAGTCTTATAAAAAGTTACCTTAGTAGTTCGAGATAGGACTTTGCTACTCAATTGCCGTTTTAGCCCATAAAAACAACGATTTGCAAGAGTAATTCTTCGTGTGATCTCCCTACTGATGGCATTTGCGGAGTTCACCATAGAGCCTAGGTAGACAAAATCCTACCTCAAAATTATATCTGTCTATTGTGGCGTTCTGTCAAAGACGCCGATGTTGGGTGTCCTTTTTTGTAGACAGCATATATTTTGTTTTGCTTTCATTGACCGCTAGACCCATCTTTGCTGCCTCGGTCTCAATACTCGTAAATGCCCCATTGACGGCCCGCTGAGTTCTTCCGCCTATGTCAATGTCATCGGCGTAAGCGAGTAGTTGTACAGACTTGTAAAAGATTGTACCTCCGGTGTTGGCTTGTGAGTTTCGTACAATTCTCTCAAGTACTATGTTAAGGAGATCGCATGATAGCGCGTCACCTTGTCTGAGACCTTTCCTGACATCGAACGGTTCGGTGATGTTCTACCGACTTTGATGGAGCAGCGAGAGTTCTCCATCGTCATTCTGCACAAACGGACGAGCTTGGCAGGTATGCCAAGACTAAACATGGCTCTGTATAACTTGTCTCTATACACGCTATCATAGGCAACTTTGAAATCGACGAAAAGGTGGTGCGTATCGATTTTATATTCATGAGTTTTTTCCAAAATCTGCCGTAGTGTGAATATTTGGTCAATGGTGGACTTTCCCGGCCTGAAACTGCAGACAGGATCTTATATGCGATGTTGAGGAGACTCTGTAATTGGCGCAGTTCAGAGGGTCTCCTTTCTTCAGGATCGGGCAAACGATGCTGAGGTTCCATTCATCGGGCATACTTTCGTCCGACAAGATTTTACAGATGAGCTAGTGCCTGCTCATTACCAACTCATCTCCTCCTGCCTTAAAAAGTTCATCGGCAAGGCCGTCGGCTCCAGGAGCTGACATATACACACACGTAATTACAATGGGATAACGATAATATTCATTCCCATCTTATTCGTCTCCAAGTGCAGACGCTCTGTTAGTAAATTAAAATAAAAATAAAACTTTGTTCATTATCTTATCTTGTTCACATCCAAAATTCAATCAATAAACATTGAAAAAAAGGACAAAAATATAGTCCATTGGTTTAAATTATTCACAAAAGTTTCATTGGTCGCATCCGGATCGTGCAAATTAAAAAGTGGTGTTTATCGACGAACAACGAACGTTAAAGGATGGAGGGATGACATCACCATTTCTGAAGATACATGTTTATACCTGCCTGTTTTGAATTTCATCATTGCGTCGCCGTGAAGTCGTCTGCCAAGCAAAACAATAGGAGAAGCAATATATGTAACTTGTATCTGTGTGTGTGAGTAAATGTTGTTTTAGAATACTAAATACTTCACTGGGACTTCACTGACTTGAGTAAATTCCTATACACTAAATATATTAGTACTATTGAAAATAAGTTAAAATGTGATTCGAAATATTTTTGGACATTTATAAACCATAAGAGATGTTGTGTTGGGTTGCCCAAAACGATGATTTATAAAGATATTGAATCAAACGATGCTCTTGCAGCAGTTGATCTATTTGCGGAATTTTTTGAATCTGTTTTTTCTAATTGTATTGCACCCAGCAGTTCTGTACCGAATTCAATATCCAAGATTGATTTCGGTTTTCTGGTTTTGGATGTTCATGATGTTCAATCTGCTGCTAGCAGCCTCAAACCTAATGCTAAGCCTGGAGCAGATGGTATTCCGGCGATTGTATTAAAAAACTGCTGCAATGCTGTTTGTATACCTCTGCTAAAAAATTTTAATGCATCTCTTTCGTCAGGCATTTTTCTCGAAGATTGGAAAATCTCGTTTCTGGTCCCTATTTTTAAATCTGGATCTAAGAATGACATCGAAGATTACAGAGGAATATGCAAACTTTCAGCTATACCAAAGCTTTTTGAAAGTATTGTTAAAAATAAATTAGAATTTCATATAAAAGAGCATTTATCCGAATTCCAGCATGGCTTCTTTTCTGGTCGTTCGACAACTTCCAATTTGGCCCATTTCACGTCTTACATCATCAATTCTGTAGAAAGCGGATGCCAAGTTGATGCTATATACACGGACTTTAGTAAAGCCTTTGATTCTGTGAATCATATAATTTTGTTAAAGAAACTTGAAAATTTTGGATTTCACTCTGCAATGCTAAGGTGGATCTCATCGTTTCTAATCGGTCGGACCCAAAAAGTTTACCTAAACAACTGCTGCTCGAGAATAATCTCCTGTACATCTGGAGTTCCACAAGGTAGCCATTTAGGACCCCTGCTTTTTATTATTTTTATTGACGATATTGTCCAAAGCATACAATTTTGCCAATGTCTAATGTATGCAGATGATCTTAAGATTTTCCTTAAAATTCGAAGCTTGAATGACTGTTTAAAGATACAGTCCGACCTGAATAATCTATCTGATTGGTGTATTAATAATTGCTTAAGGCTGAATATACAAAAATGCATGACCATATCCCTTTCAAGATCATATATCCAATACCATTATGACTACTGCCTTGAATTGACGTCTTTAAGAAGAGTTAATCAAATTAAGGATCTGGGCGTCATTATTGACACGAAGCTAACTTTTGTTCCTCACATTGAGTACATAATAGCTAAGGCTAACTCACTTGTTGGATTTATCAAAAGGAATTCAAAAGATTTCTTTGATCCACATACATTGATATCTCTTTTCATCTCCTTGGTTAGTTCTATTCTTGAGTACGCCGTTATTATCTGGAATCCAATTTATCAGACTCATTCAGATCGCATAGAAAGGGTGCAGAAGCGTTTTACCAAATATATCTTTTGGAAAATGCGTTGGGACTTTGAGCTCTCTTACAGTGCACGATGCCAACTACTTGGTATTCTTACCCTTAACGCAAGGAGATATGCCCATGATGTTATGTTTATAAGAGATATTCTGTGTTACCGTATTAATAGTCCCGTTCTTTTATCCCGGGTACCCATTTATGCTCCTGAAAGGCGTCTTAGAAGTCGTAATGTTCTCTTCCAACCAGGACATAGAACAAACTATGGTCGTAATGAACCATTCTCTAGGACCCTTATGAATTTCAATGAAGCTAGTAGACATTTAGATTTTCATTATTCAAGAGATCGCTTCAGAAAAATGTTGTTCGATTTTTTAATAAATTAAATCTGTTTTCGTTTTCCTCTTTTATCCTTATTTTTATGAATTCTTTTTCCTTTTTTTTTCTTTTGTTCTCTCTTTTATAAATAATTAATTTACATATATATTTATATACATATTTATTTATCCGAGAATATACTTATCTTTCCATGTAATCTGTAAAGCAAAGCTGGTAGATGAAATAAATAAATAAAAAAATAAAAAAAAATAAAAAAAATAAAAAATATTTTGTATTTTTTTTTTTTTGTAATTTGCGTTCTTTCTGTAAAATTCGATCATGTCGTGAAGTTTACAGATAAGTTTGAGGACATTACAGAAATTCCATTTATAGACGCGGAAATTCGTATAGAAGTGCTAAGCGGATTGCAAAAAGATTACGGTCACTTACTGGAGCAGTTTATTGAGTTGGGAGACATATGTAGATGGGTTTCAGGAGGAGTGCAATGCTTTGGAAACAGTAAACAATACAATTATTGATTTGAAATCTCGGTTAATAGCTGTGGTCCGTGGATAGAATGAAAAAAGTGTCAACTACAACAGGTTGTCTGAATCAAATTCAGAATACGGCTCAAAATTACTTTTAGTAAGCCGAAATTGCCTGACTTACCGATACCTCCGTTTCGCAACACATATGTATGTTGCACTTGTCCACAATGATAGTCATTTAAGCGGAGTCGTTAAGTTCTCCTATTTGCTATATAGATTGAACAAAGATACCAAATCTCTTCTTGGTGTAATCACATTGTCCGATGAGGGTTATGATCGAGCATGGAATACCCTCTTTGGTTATTTTTATAATACGCGTGTGATTGTTGATCATCACATTGAAGCGCTCTTAAATCTCCATCAGACGACAAAAGTCAAGCACAAAGAATTACGAAAATTGATTAGCATTTGCGTTTCTAATGTTTCGGCACTCAAAGTGAGCGAACAACCACTAAATGGATTAGGGGAGCAAATTTTAACAAACCTAGTGTGCAAGAAAATTGATTATTCTCTTCGCAAAGAATGGGAAAATGAACTTGAGGCTAATGTTCTTCCAACTTTGGAAAAATGGATGAATTTCTTAAAAAAGAAGTGTAGAGTTTTAGAGTCTGTTGATTTATCAAAAAATTCTACGACAAATCAGGGTTTACGAGTAGTTTTCAGGGCAACAAACCAGTTAATTTTAGGTCGCTGAAAAGTGAGTCAAAAAACTTTATGACAGCAAGTAAAGCCCAAGGCTGTAAGGAAGAAAATTCGAAGAAATCAAACTCAACTTTAGGTTCGAAATCACACATGTCAAGTGTGTCGTAAGGCAAATCATATTATCTTTGATTGTCCTGAATTTTTATTGATGTCTTCTTATGATCGTTACAATAAAGTAAAAGAACTGAACTGTCGCTTTAATTTTTTAATAAAATATTCGTCCAAAACTTGCAGTTCTCGTGGTTGCAAAATTTGTTCCCAACGACATCACACCTTGATGCACCATATGCCCATAGGATCAAACATCAGTGTTTGCGGGCCTAAAACCTCAACCGTACATACGTGTTTTTTAATTTCTCGATCTCTAAGTACCGAACTCCTGAAATATTTACCGAACTTTTTCCCGGAACTTTCGCACAGTAAAAGTACGCGAACCGTAGATATTTTCGTATCAAAACAAATCTATTTTACCCGTACCGAACTGTTTTTATTTACATTAAATACAAACTGACAGCTTGTCATTTGTTTAATTGTGTTAGTGACTACTAAGTACACTCTTTTAAACACGTATTGTGTTTGGCTAAGTTAAGCTGATCGTTAACATTGAACAGTCAAATTTCATTTTTGCCAAGTGTTGGTAATGCAGCTGTAGTTAACACAGTGCATTAAGCTTTTTCACACTTTTTTAGACTTTTATTTATTTAGACAAATTTATAGTGCTCACGACATCTACTTATCCTGTGACGTTTGTCTCAAATTATTCCATACCAAATGTGTGGCGTTATCACCCAGAACAGGGGATGATTTGCGAAATCCAATCCCCAACGGTCTTCAGTGGTTTTGCGCACAATGCCGGAAATTTTCAACGTCAACACTGTTGAGATTACTTGACGAGTGCAGAGGTCCGTCGAAGCGCATTATGGCAGAGCTTGAGCGCATTCAATCACTCTTCAAGCAGCATCTTACCACCTGTGACAAATTGTACGACCTTGTGTGTTGCAATGAAGCCACCCTGAAAGCTAGTAGTACCCGTCAGAAACTAACTAAGCCTAAGCCCACCTCAAAGTCAAAAAAAATCATCCGATGTTGCCGTGGACTTCTCATCTCCTAGCTCTCGTAGAGATTGTGGAGTCACTGCGGAATTATCGCTTCCGGTTGATGACTCCGTTGCTAGTGACCCAAAAACTACGCTGTTAACATCTGATGTTGCCGTCGGCTTGCCATCGCCAAGTTCTCGAAGTGACTGGGGGGTTACTGCGGAACTATCGCTTCCGGTTGCAAAACCTGCTGCCAGTCACCCACAAACTCCTGAACCGGCTGGGATCGTTACTATTCCTGTCCCTACTTCACCTTTCCTGCCTGGTATGGATTCATCACGTGGTACATCGGAACTGCGAATTTCATCAACTGTCAACCTCGTGGTAGTTAAGAGGCCTCCGCGTAAGATGATTTTTATATCGAGGCTTTCTTCTACAACCACAGCCAATGACATAGTGAGCTACATAAGCAACAATAGTACTATACCAGTTTCATCTATTAATTGCTTCAAGTTTAACTTTATTGAACCTCGTGAAATAGCATCATTCAAGCTATTCACAAACAAAACAAACAAATATTTGGCGCAACAGCTCTTTAAAGTGCCAGGGCCTAGCTTCTCGCAACCACTCATGTTGTGTGCGTTATATTTTTTTCACACGAATGGAAGGGACCTACAGTTTTAATGCCGAATCCGAACGACGATTTGAGAAGCTTCTTCTTTACAGCAATACTCTCGGATGTTTGTCAGACGCTCGCGAGAGGTGGGACCGTGAAAAAACTTTTTGGTATTTTCTGGGATTCGAACTTGGAACCTCATGCGTAGTGATCCGACACACTAACCACTTACGCCACGGCGCTATTCACTCCTGATGTTTATTTCAATCTGCTTCTTTCTGCTGACTTCTGGCCTGGTGGGACATTGGTACATGAATATGTTCCTCGAGCTAGACCTGCCTCATCAATGAAGACTCCCACACCTGCAGCCGTATCATCGCATTCAAAAAACGATTAAGTATCGCCAATTCTTTAGGTATTAATTCTAAACATAACTATACTTTATATTTTCAAAACGTAGGAGGTATGGAAACTTAATTTAAAAAATTGTATCTTTCATCTTCATCGTTTGATTTCGATATTATTATTTTTATAGAAACTTGGCTTTTAGACAGTCATTTTACGGCTAAATTTATGAGCGGCTCTGTAGCGTACATGTGTAGCGTACCTTTGTAGCGCGTCGTACAGAAATGTCAGCGTGGCATTAGATCAGTATACCCATCAAGAGATGGCGCTTCTTAATACACCATTCATATATGTTAGGCGTGATGGCACGTAGGCAACCAAAATTGTATTTCACAATCATTATACCAAGAGCAGTCGTGGCGACAAAGTGTTTGGTTGACCCAAAGTAAAAATTATAGTTTGTAAATTTAAGAGTAGTATTGAAATAAAGCAATACAAAGAAAATCGTGTCTTTTGTTTTGAATTCAATTGTGAGTTAAGAAAACAATAAATATTGCACCAACAACGGGGCACAGGGTGCAATAACTGGTGACTCCGAACGTAGCAACACCACAATTAGTGCGTCACAAATCGGAGCACTACTCCACATCGCAACAGTAGGGGATGACGAAAGCCCTTCCCATCGAGGACAGTTTCTACGCAGGCTCAGAAGTCCCCGGCTGAATAGACAACACCGGTGGCAGTTGCAGACGCTATTAACAACTACCGCTACTGACGCCACCATCCAGCACCGTTACAGACGCCAACATCAACCACCACCGTCGGCGCCAGCGACAACCACCGTCGGCGCCAACGATATAAACAACCACCATCGCCAACTGCGTCATCATCAGTACAAACGATCAACGAAATTACAAACGTCGTCATCAACCACCGCTGCATGTTTTTGCGTCATCAAAACAATCCCGCAAGTAACAAATTTATATATTCTCTCTTTGCATTTTATATGTATATAAGTATATGTTTTCTTATTGAATTAACTAAGACAAAACCGCTTCCCGGTACACATTTCCAAATAAGTTTTATTCTCGCCTCACCAATTGTAAGCCATTACGTCTGCATATATGTAAGTTTCAATTTTCATTCGTGTTACAAGTGCGACATATATATACCTTTTTTTTCGGCCATCGGATTTTGCGCAGCTGTTTCGAGGACCAACGCACAATACGGTAGTCGGTTATTCTTCGCCTGTCTTGTCCGTCCCGTCCATCTCGCGTTTTTCTGCATTTCTTCTCGCTTAATAAAAAAAAAGGTAAACGAAAAAGACGTACCAGTGGAGAGAGACAATGCGATTCACGCAGTCTCGCAAGTTACCAGAGTTTTGGACCAGCCGCATGGTTTGTCCAAATCGAATCACAGTTCGCGATTCGTGGCATAACAGTAGAACAAAGCAAATTTCACTATGTCGTGCAGGCCTTACCACAGGACGTGGTCGCAAGCGTCTACGATACCCTTACCCAACAACCTCAACCCTCTAATCCGTACACAAATTTAAAAAAAAATTCTTATAGATCGGAATTCAATGAGCGAGAGCAAACGTATAGAAGCTCTCCTGTCAGGGGAGGAAATGGGAGATAGGAAGCCATCGGATTTTTATCGGAGATTGAAGTCTATAGCAGGTCAATCAGTGATCTCCTCAGAAAGTTTAGTTTTGGAACTGTGGAAGAGACGTCTTCCTACACTTGTACAAGTTTCAATTAAATCCAGTTCCAAAACAGAAACCGATGAGTTGCTAAGGATTGCTGACGATATCTATGAGGTATACCAACAGCACAGCGGTACATTCTTCTCCATTTCCTCCAACTCAAAGCCATCTGTTGAAGAGCTAACTGCAATGAATAAATCACTTCAAAGTTAGATTCTTGAAATAAAATTTATGCTTTCTGGTCTGAGTCTCGATCGCTCCCGAAGTCATTCTATGTCGCGCCGAAATAGGAATAGGTCACGGTCAAAACAAAACGGCATCTGTTGGTTTCACGCTACATTTAGAAATAAAGCAAGGAAGTGCGTCAAGCCCTGCAGCTATAACCACAACCCTAGCCACCCAAACTAAAAGGGACTGTCAGCGCAACGGCCGGTGACAGCCCACACGAGAACATTCAATGCCGCCTTTTTATAAGAGACCCGATCTCATCTATCAAATTTTTGATAGATTCTGGTTCTGACGTGTCAGCCATTCCCTGGACCGTATTCAAAAAACAAAACAATAAAGCCGACCATAGTATATCAGCAGCCAACGGTTCAACCATAGAGGTTTTCGGCACTAGACTTATTCGAATGAGTCTGGGCTTCCGTCGAGATTTCAGCCACACATTCCTCATAGCTTCAGTTACCAAACCGATAATCGGTGCAGACTTTCCAAGGAAAACCGGCCTAATAATAGACCTCAAAAATTCAAAACTGATCGATCCATTAACACGAATAAGCGTTCGTGGTACTCCCTGCTTACAAAAGGTATCCAGTCCCAGATTTTTCTCGATAGAACAGAAATACGCACATATACTCAATGATTTTCCAATTCTTGTGGAAACAGCCAATTTTAGTTTCCCTGTAAATCATTCAGTCGAACACCATATCTTAACAAACGGACCACTACCTAGTGCCCGACCTAGGCGCTTAAACCTCAGTAAGTTAAAGGCAGCGAAAGAAGAATTCGAACACATGGTACAATTGGGAATTTGTTGTCCATCCTCCTCCCCATGTGCTTCACCCCTCCATATGGCCACTAAACGTGACTCTAATGATTGGAGACCGTGCGGGGATTATAGGAGACTCAATTCGATAACTATACCCGACAGATATCCCTTACCACACATCCATGATTTCGCCATTAACCTCCATGACTGTTGCATTTTCACAAAAATAGATTTAGTTCGGGCCTACCACAACATTCCTGTCGCTCAGGAAGACATCCCAAAAACTGCCGTAACCACACCATTTGGACTTTTCGAATTCACGCGGATGCCATTCGGGTTACGAAACGCAGGCCAAACCTTCCAAAGATTTATGCATCAGGTTACACAAGGACTTAATTTCGTGTATGTCTATGTAGATGACATCTTGGTTGCCAGCAGGTCAGCCGAGGAACACGAAACTCATTTAAGAACCTTGTTTCAGCGCCTATCTGATTACGACCTTCGAATCAAAGCATCGAAGTGCATATTTGGCGTACCCAAGCTAACCTTTTTTGGATTCGAAGTTTCCAACGAAGGAGTCCAACCATCTTCAGAGCGCGTAAAAGCCATAACCGAAAACCCCGACCCCAAATGCATAAAACATCTTCAGCGGTTCGTAGGAATGTTGAACTATTTCCACCGTTTCATCCCTCATTTAGCGCGTATCCTAACACCCATACATAATCACATAACACAACTCAACTAGCTTTCCAAAAAGACCAAATTCACTTGGCCAGATGAGTGTCAAAACGCCTTCACCACGATCACTTAACATCGTTGCACATAGTCTCTCACGACCAAATGCCGACTCCATTGAACTTCTTTCATACAGTTTAGAAGAGTTAGCTAAAGAGCAAAGCAATGATGAAGAGCTCATGTCATTTAAAAACAATATACCCAAAAACCCTTCAGTCAAGTTAGAACCATCACTCATCCCGACATCCGACCTAACTCTATGGTGCGAAACTTTGACTCAAATTAAACGACCTTTTGTTCCGCAGAGTAAACGCCAAGAGATATTCAAAGCTATACATGCACTCTCACATCCAGGTGTTCGCACAACAAGGAAGAAAATAGCGAAAATGTATTTTTGGCCACACACGAACGGGGACATCAACAAAAATGCGTTGCGTGTCAAAAATAAAAAGTGCATAGGCACACGAAATCACCCTGCGAACAAATTCCAATTCCACCGGGTCGCTTTCAGCATATCCATATGGATATCGTAGGGCCCCTCCCTCCTTCAGATAATTTCAAGTATATCTTAACGGTGGTCGATAGATTCTCCCGGTGGCCCGAAGCTTATCCCATCCATGATATTAGAGCTGAAACAATAGCAAAAACCTACGTGCATGAGCATATTTCTCGTTTCGGAGTTCCCACCAAAATAACAACCGATCAATGTTCGCAGTTCCATCACTTGATTATCTACCTTGTCGCGGTGTGATGGCTTATACTAGAGTTCAAGACGCTTGGAATCGACATCGGGGACGTATCACGTCCCAAGCGGTATAGCCGCAACGATGAGCGATTCACTTGAAGAGGCTCGAAGTAAAACTAAAAGATAATCATCCTACCTAGTCTCTCCTATCCTTCTTTTCTTCCCCACCCCTCCCCCAACTCTTAGCCCTGGGCTGGATCAAGGTGTCAACCGTACCGTGCCGAGGATGAGCCTGGCTGAGGGCCCAGGACAACCAAAAATAGCTCAGTCGCAAACGGTGTATCCAGAGACAGTGGGCACGCTCTGGTATCAACTGCCTTATCTGCATAATGCGGGGCTCTGTGCAGACTGACCACCCTTTCCCTAGCTACTCGTGGGACCAAAATTTCTAACATATACAAAAAACCAGACCTTGAGGCCGGACCTCAACAAAAAAAACCCGGAAACAGCCGACATCGTCGGCAGCTCTAAAAGCACTACACGTGTGGAAGAGCATCTGCAGAATCTCTGCATTGACGATTCCGTCAGCGAGTGCTCCGTGCTGTCGGACGAGCTGAATAGCGCTACACCCACGTGCAGTTCAGCTCCTCCATCTCTTCCCAAGCTCACTGACCAAGAAAGGAAATCGCTAAGTCGTGAGACTAAAGCGGCTTTCCGCATCCTTGACCAACTAGGCAAAAAGACGGAAAAGGAGTGGAGTCAGCAGGAGCGGGAATCCCACGTCTGGACAACTGACATTGCCCGACAGTTCAGCGAGCTAATGAAGCTAAAGCCTCTGCGGCACTTCGCTACCCGTGGGCAATGCCACCCAACCACCCGTGGCACACGCCACCCTTCCACCCGTGGCTCACGCCGGTCCTCCACCCGGGGCACTCGGCAACCCACGAATCAGAGAGTGAATCCCTCTCCTCGAAAGTATCGCTCCCACGCTAACGACACACCGAGTCGATCTGGTTTACCAAACCAAGCCAGTCCGTAGTCGCGATAGACTCTGCGCCCAAGAGACGCAGGTCCGTAGACGAGGAGTCCAACGCCTCGAAGAAGACAAAGAGCTCAGTGAGCTCGAAACCCTTCTCCGAAACGGTCAAGGATAGCCTCGTCGTCGCGATAGTGGACCTGTCTGACGAAGAGGGGAGGATCTCCTACGATAAGTGGAGGCTCATTGAAGGCAGAGTGATGAACTGCCTTTACGAGCGTATAATAACTCATCCCAACTCTCCACCCACCTTTCAAGACGCTGGCTGGCATCAAGGCTTTGTGAAGCTGATCGCATGCGACGATCAGAACTCGGTCGACTTCATCGCCGCTGCCATTAGCAGCATAGGTGAAATCTGGCCAGGAGCCAAGCTCAAGGCGGTGGAACGGAGCCAAATCCCCCACAGGCCGAAAGCGAGGATCTGGGTTCCACTCGAACCGCCCGAGCCAGCAAAAGTTCTTAGCCTGATTGCCTACCAAAATCCGGACCTACCAGTCAAAGACTGGAAGGCATTTGAGGAGCCACCGAGCTCTAAAAAAACGGATAACGACACCAAGAGATCTGGCTGCTCGCTAGTCATCTCTCTAACTGCCGAATCAATACCTCTTCTCCGCGCGAAGGAGTTTAAGATCCGTTGTGGTCTGAAGGTAATTGATGTAAGGCTTTACACGGCGGACCGTAATAGCATCGCAGGTCCCTCTAACTCGGCGACTCTCGCCCTCCCCCGCGTTTATTATTATTTATTATTTATTAACTGAACAAATCTTTTACAATAGATTGCAACAATCTCTATTAGTAGAAGTTACTTTATACAATTCAATAAATTAAGAAAAAAAAATGGATTTAGAAGTATTCAAGGTAATTATATATATGAAATTTAATTTATTTAACTTAAGCAAAGTAATTGAAATTCAATTAATTAACAAATATTTAACAAAACATTTAAACACCAGCCAAGTGTTGAAATAAAACCTCACCAAAACGATTCGTACAGTGCAGTCTTCTAATGCGAACAGGTAATGAATTCCACAAACGAACAGCTTGAACAAAGAATTGTCTTTCCGAAGTTTGACAGAAAGATCTCGGCTGAATAATAGCAAAAGATCGTGTTGAATTCGCGAGCTGTATCTTTTCGGAGAGGTATTGGGGCTCTTTTACTATGATTATTTTACGTAGGTACATAATTGAAATGTAATTAAAGTAAGTGTGTAACGAGCACCCAAGAATTTTATTCGCATAAGGAGAGACATGGTCATAACGCTTCAGTTGGAAGACATATCGAGTTAAATTGTTGAAAACAACTACAAGTTTACGTTTAGTTTCGGCGCTATGGCAACAAAATATTTGGCATCCATATGTGATCAGTGGAATGATCAGCGACTTAACGAGCAATAATCTGGTATGCAGAGGTGTAAAATGTTGTGACATCGAGAGATTTCTGAGGCAGCCATATACTTTTCCAATTGTGCTATGAATATGATCATCCCATGTTAAGACACGATTGAAGCATATACCGAGATTTTTTCCTTTGTCAATGTATTGAAGTTCAAAAGGGCCGAGAAAAATTTTAGGAAAGTAGCTTAAATCCAAGAGAGTTTTGTGAATAACAAGGCATGGATTTCACAGGATTTAACTGAAGATAATTAGATTCCGCCCAGTTAAGGATCTGCAAAAGGTCAACGTTTAAGCGAATAGCTCCATCCTCAATAAGCCCTAGTTTACAGCTCATATAGATCTGCACATCATCAGCATACATGTGTAACTTGGAGTTACGAACAACAGATGGAAGATCATTTATGAACAGGGAGAATAACAATGGGCCCAGAACAGATCCTTGTGGCACACCTGTAATCACATCCAAAAATTTGGAGACTCTACCATTTACCACAGTCGCTTGATTTCTTTTAGAAAGATAAGAATGAATTAATTTAGCGGCAGTAGGGGAAAAACTATAGAGTGCTTGTAATTTGTGAAGGAGGAGAGAGTGGTTGACAGTATCAAATGCCTTGGAAAAATCAAGAAGAGCTAAGAAAGTAACCTCATCTTTATCAATGGAGGCTCTTATATCGTCCGTAACTTTTAACAGAGCAGAAATAGAACTATGTTTAGGACGAAAACCCGACTGATCATATGTTTGTTTATTTGTAGCAGAAATGTTTACATAGATATATAGTAAAATAAAAGTACATAGATGGGTAGTTATTTACCTTTCTTATGAAAAACATATAGAATGAATGCAAGCAAAATAAATAGATAGATAAATAGTTGAAGGAAAAAGCTACTTAAAACCTTCATTCAAAAAATATCACAGTGGTTGAGTGTTGTATGTTGAACATACAAAGAAATTAAATTAGTTATAATAAATACAAATAAGTACATGAATAATACAAAGGTGAACAAATAACAAAGAATAATTAACATGTATAATATATTAACAAAAAAAAAAAAATAATAATAAATAAATAAATAAATAAATAAGTAAATACATAAATAAATAACTAAATAAATAAATAAATATATAAATAAATAAGTGTATAAATAGATAAATAAATAATTAGATAGATAAATGATGAATAAATGAATATATAAATAAATAAATAAATAAATAAATAAATAAATAAATAGATAAATAAATAATAAATAAATAAATAAAGATATTGATATATACATAAGTAAATAAATAAAAACAAATAAATAAATAGTAAAGTAAACGTAGGTTTATGTATGTGATTAAACTAATGTGAATAACAACAGTAATTATAAATACGTTAATCGTGTACAAGACTCACAATTAAGTTGTTGTCTGCAAACTCGCATGATATATGAACTTTAGTTTTTAAGTTAGTAATGCGATTTGAAACGAGTTCTATATTTGATATGTCGTGGAGAAGGTTGGTGGGAAAATGCCATGGCAGATTGAAGATCATTTTTAATAATTTATTTTGCAATCTTTGTAATTTTAAAATATGACTTTTTGCGCAACTTCCCCAAGCTGGGGCTGCATAAAACATTATAGCTTGAAAAACAACTTTGTATATGATAATTTTGTTCTCGTTACTTAACCTTGACTTTCGGTTTATAAAAGGGTACAGGATTTTAATCGTTTTATTCATTTTTTCGATTATACACTGAATGTGAGAGCCAAAAGTGGGGGGGATTTTAAGGATTTTAGGATTTTAATCGTTTTATTCATTTTTTCGATGAATGTGAGAGCCAGCAAGCTTTTCTTTTCCTTGTGAAAAAGATAGCCTGTGATTTCTGAGCGTTAATTTTTATTTTCCATTTAATGAAATACTCTTTAAGCGTGTTTAAGGCGGATTGCAAATTGGTTTCAATCGCAAAACCAAAAGCATCGGACGAATAAACACATGTGTCATCCGCAAATATTGCAGAGTGACAGTTTGTTAAATGCGGGAAGTCAGATGTGTAAATATTATACAGGATGGGACCCAAAACCGATCCTTGGGGAACACCTGCAGGGATGCCATACTTGGTGGAGAGACTCATATTTAAATTGACTTGAAATGTTCTACGATCCAGAAAAGAGTCAATAATTTTTATGAGATACACGGGAAAGTCGTATTGTATCAACTTAAAGATCAATCCTTTATGCCAGACTGAATCGAAGGCCTTTTCGACATCCAAGAATACCATACCTGTACTTTGACCTACACTAAAGCGTTGTTTAATATGCTGCTTTATTCGCAAGACCTGGTGCGTTGTACTGTGATAGGAACGAAAACCAAATTGTTCAGCAGGAAAGATGCTGTGCTCCTCAACATGCAGTAAGAGTTTGTATTTAATAGCCTTTTCAAAACACTTACTTAAACCATTTAAGAGGCTTATAGGTCTGTAGCTAAGGGGGTCACTGGGAGCTTTACCCGGCTTTAAAATTGGAATAATTTTTGCATGCTTCCATGATATTGGAAAATATCCGATTTGCATGCATTTGTTGAAAATAAATTGAATAAATTTAATTCCAGATTTGCGAAGATTTTACAGATAAATATTCATTATTTTATCGGGTCCTACTGATTTACGGTTGTTAAGGTTAGATATAATATCTCTTACATCTTCAATTGACACAAATTGAGTATTATGAAAATGAACTTGGTTACGTACGCCATTAACAGTTGTTTCAACCAAATTTTCAGCAGAGCTGTTATTATGTAATGTCAGCATGAAATTGGATTCAAAAGATCTTGCTAACATATTTGCTTTATCTATGTTTGAAAGTGCTGTACTGCTTCCATTTCTAAGTGGTGGAATATAAGTATGTTTGTTTTTTATTATTTTCACGATATTCCAAAATGGCTTACTAGCTTTACTTAAGGAGCTTAGTTTACGATTCCAATTTGCATTTCTTAATTTCTATAATTCCTCTTTAATTTGTGTATTGAGGACTTTTAACTCATCGAAATAATACAAAAGTCTGCATTGCTGCCACTTCCTTCTGTATTTGTTTCGTAGCTTGATTAAGCTTAGAATATGTTGCGGTAACGGACTAGAATTAACGGACAAAACGGACTTTTTAGGGACTGACACATTAAAACTTTCCAGGATTGAAGTATTGAAATATTCAATTAAATGGTCAAGATCGGACGAACTCACAACATTTAAATCTTCCACATGCACACTATCTAACATTCGTCTTATATTTGACTTATAAATATTCCAATTTGCAGCCTTAAAATCGTAAATAAATGTATTTTCTATCACAGGTGAACTAAGTATACTGCAGAGTACAGGTAGATGATCCGAACTGAGGTCATTTATTACGGTTGGTTGACTTATAAGTCCAACGCAATTTGTTAAGAAAAGGTCAAGCGTAGAAGGGTTGCACCTACTGCTTGAAGGAATATATGTTGGGTGTGGTGGATGCAAAACTAAAAAAATATTTGTCATATTTAGGTCGGACAGTATGTTACCAAAGGAATTTGCACGGCTACAATTCCAATTGCGATGACGACAATTTAGATCTCCCCCAATTATAAACCTACTATTAACGTTTGTTAATTTTCTCAAGTCACTCTTTAAAGCTTCGCGCTTAAATGAATTTGCAGCTCCCCCAGGGAAATAAACGGAGTATATTTTGATTGAATTTCCATTAGAAAATGGAATCTCAATACCTACATTTTCTACTACCATAATATTAATTGAAGACAAAACTGAGTGACGTATTTTTTTCCTCACTACAATGGCAACACCACCACCTTTTCTATTTTGCCTATCCATTCTATAACATTTCTACTCGTTATTCGATAAATTTATTTTATTTGTGAGCATTGTTTCTGAAATCAAACCTACATCGATATTGTTTTTGCTTAAGAAAGCAAAGAATTCTGCGCTTTTATTCCGAATGCCTCTTGTATTCCAAGTAATTATTCTAAGGCTTGCATTCATTATTATTTATTAGAGTAAATGTACTTAATTGCAAGTTGAGTAATAACATTAAATTGCTCCGATCTGCTACTGCATTGGCTGAGTAAAGTTGTTATCTCAGTAGTGAGGGCGCTGATTTCTTCAAATGTAAAGAGTTTGCTTGGGTTCTTCTTTTCAGCATTGCTGGCATGCCAGGCGCTTTGTTTCGGCTGATGATCAGGTACGTGTAGTGGTAAGAGAGAAGCTTTACGAGTTCGTTGCGCGCTAAGTGGCGGAAAAGCTTCATTGTTTATGTCGAACGATAACTTTTCTCTACGAATTGCGCGGACCCGCGACGAATTGTTTTTATTTGCGAGATTTTCTCTTATTTGCAAAAAGGTTTGACGACTTTTGCATGACAGATCATCAGATTTATGATGCCCTTTGCAGTTCGCACACGTAATTGCAGTTTTACCTGTACAATTTTCGGTTTTGTGGTTTTGCGAGCAGATAGCACAGAAGGTTTTTATACTACAATTTCTCTCACCATGTCCAAACATTTGACAGTTGAAACATTGTGTTAATTTTCTTGTTTGTGTTCTTGCAAAGTCCCATTTAACTTGGGTTTTAAATAGCGAACGAAAGCTCTTTTTTAATTCGTTAAGTCTAATGGAACCAATTTCGAGAAACACAATATAGTATACATGGGTATAGCGTTCGAATGCCTTCTTTATGATTTTAATATTTTCACATTTTAGTCCTAATCTAATAAGTTCACTCTTCAGTGACGAGATTGGTAGTTCATCAAGTCCATACAGCATAACCTTGAATGACTTTGCCTATGGAAGGTCATGAGTAAAATACTGCCACTGAATGGTTTTAAGCAAAGCACACACTTTTTGATGCGTTTCTATATCATCACAATTGATTTTAATACCTATTGACATTTTCTTAATGCAATAAGAGGAAATTTCTTTTTCACTTAAGAGTTTGTGAATTTTATCACTGGTTTGGTGAAGAACATTAATTGATGGCACTTTGACACGTTTCGCCGGATTTTTAGTAACCACAACATCATTGTCATCATCTAGATCGCTATCTGGTAGACTTTGTAAGGGTCTCCAGTAGTTGGTATTAGAGTCTCTATCTCTATCCGACAGTTTTCTTGATTTGATGTGTGAAGACATAATGTCTTCAACATCACTCGAACGCGATCTCTTCAAAATTGTGACACTATTACGATTCCACTTGAGAGAAATATAAGTACGTCAATTGCGGATTAAGCTCCGACGGCGACTGAACCCGACTGATTTTTGCACAAGATACTGTTTCTTCGTATAAAATCAGAAATTTGATTGTGAATTAATTTTTCCATGACTTTTGATAGAAAAGGCAGTATTGAGATCGGTCTATACTCGGGAGCAGAACTACGCGATCGTTGACCTTTCAATACAGGAATTACTTTTGCTGATTTCCAGGCAGAAGGAAAGCAAGACGTTCGCAGAATAGTATTAAATACATGAGTGACTATTGGAAGTATGTGGGGCAAAATCATTTTTATAAAGTTAGGATGAATGTCATCAAAGCTTACAGATTTCGATTTTATTTTAAGTATAGCTTGAACAACTTCAGTTTGATCGACACCAGAGAAACAAAAATGATTCTCAATACTTACATCACTAGCAGCTACATTTGTGGTTAAGGGCATCGATAGAGATGTTGATGACTGTGTCCCCACAAATTTGCAGTTCAGCTCATCAGGGTCAACATTTCTGAGATCATTATCAATCTGTTTGCCTATTCCTATCTCACGCAAGTTGCTCCATAAAGTTTTGGATGGGAGAATACGACTGTATCTATTTGCAAAGTAAGATCTCTTGGCACATCTGATCTTAGAATTGACCAAGTTACGAAGACCACGAAAAATATTGTATAGATATATGCTTGATCACGCCTATTTTTAAGCTCGTTTATTTCAGGGGTGAGCCCGTTGTAATCCATGAAGATGAACCATCATCCCCCGATGACCTAAACGCTACCGTCGTGGAGAGGTCCGTATCAGCTCATAATGATGCTAAAACTGATACAGATTAATCTCCACCATTCTTCCTTAGCATCTGCTAACCTGTTACTTCACCTCAGTGAACGAGGCTTTGACATCGCCCTGATCCATGAACCTTGGATAAGAGATGACACCGTCATAGGATTAAGGGCCCCAGGATATGCGCTATACCACGCGAAGAATGTAGGTAGAACCCGAGCTTGCATTCTTGCTAAAACCTCCTTAAACCTAACTTTTCTTCCCCACCATAGCACAAGAGACCTAGCAGTAACGCTGCTTAAATCAAAAAACACCACCATCTGGCTGGCGTCAGGATACCTACCCTATGAAGACCCCGAGTCTGCTCCATCCAAGGAAGTGGAAGAAGTGGTAGATGAAGCAAGGAGGAGAAGAGAGCCATCTTATTGGGGTGCGACACCAACGCGCACCATGATCTATGGGGAAGTACCGACACTAACCCTCGAGGTAGGTCTATTTTCGAGTATTTAGTAGGCACCGACCTAGTAGTTTGTAACAGAGGAAATAGTCCTACTTTTATTACCAAGACCCGGTAAGAGGTGCTTGACGTCACCTTTGCTTCCCAAAATATCTATCCTGCAATTTCCAACTGGACTGTATCTGACAGTCATTCGTTTTCCGATCACCGCTATCTGGAGTACAAACTGGAAATCTGTCACAGTACCGCACCCTTGGTCTTGCGCAATCGACGGAAAACCGGCTGGTGCTTACACAATAAATCCCTCTCTGCTAAACTATCCAATCAAGTGTACACTACACCAAATACACAACTGGAATTAGACAAGCTAAACACCGTTCTAACTTCTGCACTTAATACAGCTTTCATCGAATCCTATCCGACCACAAGAAGAAAGGTGGGCAATCGTCCCCCATGGTGGAATGCAGAACTCAACAGCCTTCGCTGCACAAGCAGGAAGCAATTCAATAAAGCCAAACGAACAAGGCTACCACTGGACTGGGAGATCTACAAAGAAAGTCTGAAGAACTTCAAAATAGAGGTTCGGAAAGCTAGACGCAGATCCTGGAGCGGTTTTTGTCAGAGTATTGACAACACGTCTCAATCCTCTAGACTGCGAAAAGTCCTCTCCAAAACACTAACTATACCTAGTGTCCTCATGAATCCCAATGGATCCTGGGCTGAATCGGACGAAGCATCGCTCAACCTGCTCATGGACACTCACTTCCCAGGCTGCACGCCTATCCCCAACGATGATCGCGCCCTGGTAAATGCTGCACGCCCACAGGCACCTCCTCATCTTATCAGCGAAGATAAGCTGAAATGGGCTGTAAACAGTTTCGAACCATTCAAATCCCCGGGACCGGATGGTGTTTTTCCGGCCCAGATTCAGACGGCCTTCAATATAGTATGGCAGTATCTTTCCTGCATTCTGAAGGCTTGTCTTGAGCTCGGAACAACACCAACTGCCTGGACCGAGGTAAGAGTGGTCTTTATACCCAAAGCAGGCAAGACATCGCACACCCTCCCAAAGGACCTAAGACCTATAAGTTTAACGTCCTTCCTTCTCAAGATTCTGGAAAGAATCCTGGACCTACACATCAAGGCCACTATTGATAGCACCCTACTATCCATGTCACAGCACGCCTACCAAAAAGGTAAGTCTGTGGAAACGGCTTTGCACTCCATCATCCACCCTATCGAAAAATCACTCTCAACCAAAGAGTTCACCCTAGTGTCATTTCTAGACATAGAGGGAGCCTTCAACAACGTTGAAACAAATTCGATTACCAGTGCCTTACGTAGGCTCAACATCTGCGAACACATCTGTTGTTTCGTAGAACACATTCTAAAGAACAGGGTGATAACAGCATCCTTCGGAAGTAGTACTGTCAAGCGACATGTACATCGAGGCACCCCTCAAGGGGGTGTACTGTCTCCACTATTGTGGAATTTGGTGCTCAACGAGGCCCTTCTAAGGATCGAAAAACTGGATGCAATGTTATTGCCTATGCAGATGATGTCGCCATTCTAACAACAGGCAAATACCCGCAGACGCTGGCCGATGTCATGCAGTCTGCTCTCAATGAACTGCTCAGATGGACCGATAAATGCGGCCTCTCCGTTCACTCGACGAAGACCGAGCTAGTTCTATTCACAAGAAAACACAAGCTACCTGACTTCACTCCGCCCAAGATAAGGGGATCCACCCTCAAGCTTTCAAATAGTGCTAGCTATTTAGGCCTAAAGCTTGACCGCAAGCTAATTTGGAAGGAGAATGTCGCCGATCGGGCCAGGAAATCGCTGGCCGCTCTATACATCTGCAAGAAAGCAGTAGGCTCCACCTGGGGCCTTAAACCAAGCATCATGCACTGGCTATACACGTCGATCATTTAATCGATTCTCATGTATGGAGTATTGGTATGGTGGGCCGCCTTGGAGAAGAAATCCAACCTATCCATAATGGAAAAAACTCAGCGAGTTGCATGTCTCAGTATTACCGGTGCACTGAGAACTTCTCCCACAGCGGCGCTCCAAACCATGCTCCATCTGCTTCCGATTGACATCGTCAGTAAGCAATTGGCTGTCAGCTCGGCAATAAGACTGACAGGCTCCAGGCAGTGGAAGGAGCAACACACGGGACATGCCAATATACTTTCGATGCACCGTCATCTTCCCAATTCCACTGACCATCTGCCCACTGAATATGATTTTGACAAGGGCTACACGCACTCGATACCGGACAGAAGTGAGTGGACGCAACGCAATGTCCTTTACAACGAATCGCTGTCAATCTTCACGGATGGGTCCAAAACCAAGGACGGAGTCGGTGCCGGAATTTTCTCCGAAGATCTGGACATACACCTCTCCTTTAACCTTCCAGACTACAGCAGCGTTTTTCAAGCCGAAATCACCGCAGTTCGCAAAGCTGCTGACTGGCTGGCGGCTAGCACACTATCAACACCTGATATTGTTATTTATGTCGACAGTCAGGCAGCCATCAAATCCCTCGCATCCAGCACTACGAGATCTAAGGCAGTGAAAGACTGTCGCATATCTCTTAACGAGATAGCTGGTCAGTACAACCTCACCCTTTGCTGGGTACCAGGTCACTGTGACATACCGGGGAATTGTGCAGCCGACGAACTAGCACGACAAGGCTCCTCTGGTACAGATAGCATAAGCATCACCGACATCGAAGCGCCAGCGTCTTATGTTAAGTACCTTATTCATGTTATAATCATCGATGGCAACATCTAGACCAATGTCATACCGCCAGACAGCTCTGGCCGATACTCAATAAATCCAGGTCCATCGGACTCTTGAAGCACAAGAGAGGAACCCTCTCAAAAGTAACAAATGTCCTCACCGGACACTGCGTCATAGGAAGACATGCCCAGAGATTAGGTATCCCTCACAACGACTTCTGCAGAAGCTGCAGAGATGAAGAGGAAGAAGAGACCATCAGTCATCTCCTGTGCGCCTGTCCTGCGCTCGCCAACATCAGGAAGGCCACTCTGGGTGAATACTTCTACAATGATCTTAATGATCTCGGCAACGCCTGCACGGCTAAAATTCGCGACTTCATTCAACGAAGCAAATGGTTCCAAGAGTAAGAGGGTGATCCACCCGCCTTACACATCGGCAGTACAATGGACCTACTTCTTGGTCTAAGTACATCCTCATCGAGGGCCGATCCTAACCTAACCTAACCTAAGGTTCGCAGTTCGAATCAAAACCTTTTAGCGAACTGACCAAATTCCTAGGCACCTCTCGCATCAGAACTTCAGTTTACCACCCACATGCGAACGGGATGGTAAAAAGATTTCACCGCCAGCTCAAAGCAGCCATTCGAGCTTCTGGAAATGCTGTCAACTGGACGCATGTTCTTCCACTAATATTGCTTGGGATTCGAACCAGTATTAAAGATGGCACAAATCACACGCCATCTGAATTATTGTACGGTGAAAACATTCGACTTCCACTCGATTTATCCAATCCAATCCAAGCCGAAGAACAAATTGATCCTACAAATTTTGTCGAAAAGTTAAAAACATTCTTCAAAAACAAACTAGGAAAACAGAAACACCTACCCACCTCCCCAACCATTTAGACACTTGTGATCAGGTTCTTGTGCGCAACGATAAAGTAAGAAACAGTTTTAAATCACCGTATGATGGACCATTTAATGTAATTAGAAGACTGCGAAAACAATTTATCGTGGAAAGGTGAGGAAAACCGATTGCCGTATCGATTGATAGAATAAAACCTGTCATTAAAAGCAAGGCAAATGTGATAAAGAAAAATGTCACTTTTGTTTAAAGGGGGTGATGTAGCGTACATGTGTAGCGTACCTTTGTAGCGCGCCGTACAGAAATGTAAGCGTGGCATTAGATCAGTATACCCATCAAGAGATGGCGCTTCTTAATACACCATTCATATATGTTACGCGTGATGGCACGTAGGCAACCAAAATTGTATTTCACATTCATTATACCAAGAGCAGTCGTGGCGACTTAGTGTTTGGTTGACCCAAAGTAAAAATTATAGTTTGTAAATTTAAGAGTAGTATTGAAATAAAGCAATGCAAAGAAAATCGTGTCTTTTGTTTTGAATTCAATTGTGAGTTAAGAAAACAATAAATATTGCACCAACAACGGGGCACAGGGTGCAATAGCTCCTCTTTTAATGTTTTTCGTAAAAATCGCTGCGGGAACACTACCTGCTTTGCCAAAATGAATTTGATGTTCTAAGCAAATTTTTATACAGAGGTTACATATTGTCGTGTGAAGATAAATTAAAATCGAATAGCAAATTTTTTTGGAACTTCATAAATTCCAAAAGAAATACTAATGGGTTGCCAAATTTTATGTATTTTAATGACTCTTCATCCAATGATCCTAAGGTTATTTGTGATTACTTTGCTGACTATTTTAGTTCTGTTTATAGCAATAATGATCGAGTTGACCCTTTTTCGAATTTGGAATCTATGATAAACCTTGATGATTTGGATTTTGATAGACTAGATATTGAAAAACTCTTACTGAGCTTAAGGGAATAAAATGTGATGGCCCTGATGGCATTTCTCCTATCTTGCTTAAGAACTGTGCAACTTCTTTATCTTTTCCACTTCGTCTTATCCTATCCAAATCTATCGCGTCTGGAAGTTTCTTAGATATTTGGAAAATATCTCACATTGTGCTGATCCATAAATCCGGTCCTAAACAAAACGTTAGCAATTACCGTCCTATTTGCAAATTCCCTTCCATTCCGAAACAGTTTGAATAGTTAATTACTAACAAGATTTCATCCTTAGTAAAGAATTTTATTTCTGTTCAGCAGCATGGGTTTATTCAGGGCAGATCTACATGTACAAACTTGTCGATTTTCTGCAACTTTGTTATACAAAACTTCGAGATCGGTCTGCAAACTGATGTGGTTTTCACTGATTTTGCAAAAGCATTCGATAGGGTTAGCCACAAAACATTAATAAGGAAACTTTCCTGCT
This sequence comes from Brachypalpus laphriformis, assembly GCA_945910035.1. Lineage (NCBI taxonomy): Eukaryota > Metazoa > Arthropoda > Insecta > Diptera > Syrphidae > Brachypalpus > Brachypalpus laphriformis. The sequence goes on along the minus strand of OX246754.1, from coordinate 103,691,052 downwards.
TGGGTTTCCACTCAAATTTACTTGATCGGATTGAGTCTTATTTGAGTAATCGGATCCAATTTGTGAAAATTAATGATACTCTGTCTAAACCTATTAATGTAACTTCGGGCGTCCCACAAGGTAGCCACCTTGGCCCGTTGTTATTCCTACTTTTTATTAATGATCTTCCGGACGTCATCAAGCATTCTGAATGCCTTTTGTTTGCTGATGATCTAAAGATATTTCGTGCAATTAAAACAAAAAACGATTGTAATCTTTTGCAGGAAGACATTAATGCAGTTGATGAATGGTGTGTTGTTAACAATTTCCCCTTAAATACTTCGAAATGTCAATGCTTCACGCTCCCTAGGTCTTTTACTTCCATTTTGCATTGTTATAACATTAAAAACAGTCCACTTGATAGAGTGACCTGATCCTGATCCTCGCCTAACTTTCAATGAACACGTAGACTATATTGTTTGTAAGGCTAATTCTATGCTAGGTTTCCTTAAACGAAACTCAAGAGATTTTACTGACCCCTACACACTTAAAACTCTTTTCATTTCTTTAGTTAGACCCCACTTGGAGTATTGCAGTATTATTTGGAATCCTTCTTACAATTTGCACTCCTATCGAATTGAAAGAGTTTCAAACTAAATTGGCGAATCGAAACGCCTTCCTATAAAACCAGATTATTGTTATTTAACTTAAATACCTTAGAATGTCGTCGTAAATATTTTTGCATTATGTTGGTCAGAGACTTAATTCATTATCAAATTCAGTGTCCTACCTTGCTATCTATGCTCGATTTTTATTCTCCTTCTCGAATGCTACGCGCACAGTTCCACTTCCGTGAAAGTATACACCGGACTAATTACGGTCAAAATGAGCCAATTGCTCGTTGCATCACTGAAGTTAATTCTGTATTAGCATCAATAGATATTTTTGAGAATTGTTCCAGACTTAAATTTAAAAATAATCTACTATTAATCTTATCTGATAATGTTTGATTGTTGAAGTTCCCTTCCTTATTTATTAAAAAAATATTAAATGAATTGTATTTTATGAATGTTTATTTTGTATCCACAATAGTTCTTAATTTTGCTATTCAGTCTGTAAGAGATTATTATACTCTGTTAGATGAAATAAATGAAATGAAAATGAAAAAAAACCGTGTCTTCACCGGAGTTGATAGAGCCAAGCACTTCTCAGGGAAGTGCATTGAATAAAACTACATTTTTTACAGAAAAATGTAAGATTTCGAAAGCAGTTTGTTTGCCAACTGCAATTGAATTGGTGAGTGGAAGAACAGTACATGTAGAAAATATGGCTTTCGAGAAAAACAGAAAGAAGCCAGAAGAGTTCACATAAACTATGCACATAATCATTCGGTTTTTGTAGAAGTTTTGTCGGTGGAATATTGACTTTTTAGGGGGTTTCGTTTGGCGATAGAATTTCGTCCATATCATCACTGTCATTATCAATATCCGGCAGACATTGAAGCGGGCTATAATAATTTGCCCTTGGGTCTTTTTTTCGCGAAGCCATTTTAGGCAAACACTTGCACTTCTTTGTCCTCGGAGTACGGTGATCTCGCACGTTTATATATGTTGGTGGGAGGAATAGGAGATGTCAAAAATTAAATCAAGCCAAAGACTGTAAGTCAGACAACTGTGGGTACACGACCTGCGCTTACAAAAGCTCCGGCTTGACTGATGCTATGTCAGATTTAATATCATCGTTTTCTGCATAATTAACCTCTACACGACTTAGGAAATCAGGAACATTGTTTTCTTTTCCTTTAATATATTCTATATCGAAGTCATACTCATTTAGTTCTATTTTCCAGCGCTGTAGCTTGGAGTTGGGTTCTTTGAGCTAATTTAGCCATATAAACGGTCGATGGTCAGTTTGAACTTTAAATTTTCTTCCAAACAAGTATGGTCTAAAATTCTTCCTTGCCCACACTATCGAAAGTAACTCTTTTTCTGCTGTACTATAGTTCCATTCATGACGATTTTAAGTCCGAGATGCATATGCTATGGGGTGTTCATTTTGGGAAAGGACAGCTCCCAAAGCTGCGTTGCTGGCGTCTGTTATCAAGGTAAAGGTCTTTTCAAATTTTGGGTATGCTAAGACTGGACATGTACATATACGTTCTTTAAGTTGATAAAACAACACAATATACTGTATGTCTTTGAAGTTGATTTTCGAACCTTTCTTTAGGCATTTAGTCATCAAAAGGGCTACCTTAAAGTAGTCCCTGATGAACTTTCGATAAAAACCTGTAATCCCTAAGAATGACTTTATTTGCCTTACTGTTTGAGGCATTTTTATTTGCTTAATTATATCTATTTTATTGGGATTCAGCTTTATACCATCCTCAGAAATAATATGTCCCAAGTATTCAGTTTGACGTTTCAGGAAGTTACACTTGTCACTTTGAACTTTTAGATTGTACTGACGAAGCCTTGTAAAAATTTTATTGAGCGAATGTGTGCTCCTGAAGTGAAGTACCAAATATGAGGATATCGTCCAAATAAACCACGCAAATATTATTTATGTATTCACTTAGGACTTCATTCATCATTCGTTGGAAAGATGCGGGGGCATTTTTTAAGCCAAACGGCATTTATGTAAACTCGTAGTGCCCGCTCGATGTTGAAAATGCTGTCTTATGCCTATCTTTCTTGTTTATTGGAATCTGATGGAAGCCTTTTGCGAGATCAAGAGGAAAATATGTCCTCTATGTTAGGTATGGGAAACCTATCATCTGTCGTTACCTCATTCAATTTCCTATAGTCATCAACAATGCGCCATTTCTGCTCACCGGAATTGTCCATCTTTTTGGGAACGATCCAAATTGGAGCATTGTATGCGTTGAGTTTACGATAATACCAGAATTGAGCATTTCTAGAATTTGTTTGTTTGCTTCATTTTTATGAGCTTCAGGATATCTGTATAATTTGGAATATATGGGTGTATCGTTTTTTGTTGGTATTTGATGAGTATATGTAACAACTGATGATAAATTTTCACCTTCGATGTAAGACACATCTTTAAAATTTTTAATAATAAATGTTAATGCTTTAACTTCTTCAGAGTTGAGGTTGTCGAGTCTTCATTTATTTGTTATATAATCGATATTTGGTTTTTGAAAATTTATATCTATTATGCCTTTAGCTAAATTATTTAGTTCCTCTGGTATTGTTTGACTTAGAGAATGATCAAAAATTAAGGGTACCGTGGCATCTTTTGTTCTATGTTGTGAGGTACTAAAGTAAATTTTCACTTATAACGGCCTTAAAACGTTACAGCCGATTATGCCACAAAAATTGCCACTCAATTCAGTTTCAAGCATATCAATTGTAGTTGAAGGTCTATTAAACTCCTTGAAGAGTGGAATAGTAATTTTTGAGTTGCAACTAATATCTGAATTAAGAGATTTTAGGCTTATGCGCTTTTCCAGTTCCGCTTTGAAGGATTTGTGGAAAAGTCCTTTTCTTATCAGTGATGTACTTGCTCCCGAATCAATTAGCAATTTTATTGGGCCTAAGCTTGCGTATGGATGGCAAACGACTAACAAAGGCCTCGTAGGGGCAGCATCTCCCGATAGGTGCTGGTCCGCTAAGTAACGAGAAGAAGCCACTGCAGCCGAAAACCTAGCAGCTCTGTTAGTAAGCCCTACTCCCACCTCCTCGTGGTGTCATCTGGGAATTTCTTCGGAAATTGCTAACGGGAGAGGACGAATGGCAAGCTTCCAGCGCCAAAAAAACAGGATAAGTGTCGGTTGGTCTGTGGCCCAGCGAGCCGCAACCGTAAAACAAACTATTGCTCCGAAACGGAAACAATCGCCTCGGATAAGGACGGATAATTTGTTGACGGCTTTTGGCTATCGAACACGGACAACGATCGAATTCTGGAACGTTAAAACCCTCCTGGACTCACTCAAGAAAGAGCCTTATAACGCCAGATTTCTCCAATTGGAGCGTGAATTCGCACGGTATAAAATCGACATCTTAGGGCTGAGCGAGATAAGATGGTACGATGCTGGGGAATACATCTCCCCAACAAAAAGCACTGTCATGCTCTACTCTGGTAAACCAGCTGGAAGTGCACGGAGTTCCGGAGGAAGACTCATGCTAACTCCAGCAGCACGTAGTAGCCACATTCTGGAAACCCCGTAGGGACCGGATATTGACGGCTAGGTTCCAGAGTAGAGTTAGAAAAATTACCATCATACAGTGTTATGCTCCGACTCTAGACGCGACTGAGGATGAAAAGGATGATTTTTATAGCCACTTAGGCGCCGCCTATAACCAAGCGCCTAATGGGGACATCGTAATGGTAATGGGAGATCTCAATGCCAAGGTGGGTAGCGACAACACCATGCTTAAGCACGTGATGGGTGTTCACGGCGTGGGAGACCGTAATGACAATGGTAAGCGGTTTGTGGACTTCTGCAATACCAACCGGCTAGTCATCGGAGGTAAGCTGTTTGAGCATAACACCTGCCATAAGATCAGTTGGGTCTCTACTGATAGGCAACGAACATCCAACCAGATCGACCACATTGAGATCAGTCGCCGCTTTAGAAATTGTCTCCTGGACGCCCGAAACAGACATGGAGCTGACGTCGGACTAGAACGAGATCACCATCTTATGGTAGCTCATTTACGCCTTCGTACTGCATCCGTCAACAGCAACCGCTCAAACCTACTTAACATCACCAAGTTTAATATCGACAGGCTCAAGGTTCCCCAAGTGCGCCAACAGTTCAGGGACCATCTTGCCTTAGAAGCAGAAGCAATCAGCAGCATAGAGAACATGGATGACCACTGGAGTGCTGTGAAAAATGCTTTTGCGACTGGGGCACGCACTTATGTCGGTAAAAAGCAGAAACACCACTGCACATGGCTTTCTACAGACACCTGGAGACGAATCGATGAGCGTACAGCAATCAAAGCTCAGATTGCAGCGGCCTCAGCAGTAGAGAGAACCGAGCTTAAAGCCCAATACCGTGCGAAGAAGAAAGAAGTGCAGCGTAGTGTGAGACGTGGCAAACGTCAATATGTCAACTCACTGGCCTCAAGGGCTGAAGAAGCAGCGAGTAGGTGCGACAGTAGGACTGTTTACAACATCACTAAGGAGCTCATTGGTGGTCGAAACTCCAAACAACATCCAGTGAAGAGTCTAGACGGTAACCTTCTGATTTCGGATGAGGATCAGCTCACTAGATGGAGAGAACATTTTGCTACAGTGCTAAATCAATTAGACGACGGCGGTATGACCTCGAATTCGAATGAGCAGTTCGAAGCAACAAATTCCCGAATTCGCACCGTACCTCCCAGTAAAACTGAAATAATAACAGCAATCAAGTCCCTCAAGAAGAACAAAGCGGTGGGTATTGATGGCATCCCTGCCGAGCTATTTCAAGCGGCGCCAAATACATCGGTAGACTTGCTGCATCCGCTAATACGGAGAGCTTGGGATAGTGAACAATTTCCACAGGAGTGGAAAAGGAGGATAATCATTAAGCTTCCAAAGAAGGGTAACTTGATGGAGTGCGGTAACTGGAGAGGTATATGTGTTCTTCCAGCTGTAGCCAAAATAATAGCTAGAATAATTCTAGAACGAATTAAAGAACATTTAGATTCAACTATCGATGTCGAACAGGCAGGCTTTCGCGCTGGATCCTCCTGCATCGATCACATAAACACCTTACGGATCATAATCGAACAATGCGTTGAGTATAGGTCTCCGCTACATTTACTGTTTATCGACTTCGAGAAGGCTTTCGACAGCTTGAATCGAGATGCTATCTGGTTGGCCTTGCGCAGGAGGGGCATTCCAGAAAAACTTATAGCTATTATCAAGGCTACATATGAGGGCGGCAAGTGTCACGTCATGCACAATGGTAAGGTGTCGGAGGACTTCGAAGTCCAAACTGGACTACGTCAAAGGTGCATACTGTCCCCACTATTGTTCTTGGTGGTTATCAGCGATGTACTCCGTGCAGCATTGACGGAAGCTAATTATGGAATTCGTTGGACTTTGATATCTTACCTTAAACACCTAAATTACGCTGATGATGTTTGTCTACTTTCACATCGGATAATGGATCTTCTTTGATGAAGCTGAGGCAAACAAAGTGGGGCTAAAAATAAACACAGCCAAAACAAAAGCCCTGATTACTTCCAATACCCGCGCTCAACTTAACATTGCCGGAAAGCAAGTCGAGAAAGTTGATAACTTTCTATTGTATATTTAGGAAGTGTCGTCTCGGGTAATCGCGGTGGCACCGAACTGGATGTGTGCAGCAGAATCGGGAAGGCTAAAGCTGCGTTCGGAATGCTGTCCAAAATCTGGAGAAGCAAGCTTAAGAACCAAGCTACGACTGTTTTGGACACACCCTACGGCGCGAAGACAACTCCATTGCGAAATACGCTATGCAGTGGAATCCGTTCACCCAGGCAGGCAGAATAGCGGGTCGCCCTCGGCAAACGTGGCGCATAACAGTTGAGGAGGAATCGAGCTCTTTAGGAATGAGTTGGAGGCAGCTCAAACGCGTTGCAGAACTCCGAACACGATGGCGCGCAGGCGTGGTTGACGCCCTATGAACCTCGAGGGGTTAAAGGATATAAGTAAGTAAGTAAGTAAGCTTGTCATTACTTTTATAGAGGGAAGTGACCTGAGGTGGTTGACGCAAAATTTTGATATTTCGAGCACCCAATTTGAGCATTTTCCGCAGATCCACTAGGAGAACAATTGTCTATTTGTACAAGATCTACTTCCACGTCATTATTCCTATTCCTAAAATTTGTTGAATTTCCAAAACGGCGACTTATTCCTGAATTATTTGTTCTAAAATTGGAGGAATTTTGGTGTCGAATATTGCCTGAGTTTTGAGGATTTGGCGAGGATAACTTTTGTTGGGGTGAATTGTACTGGGACAAATTTTGTGGTGGTAAATTATTGTTTCCAGTATCTGAGTAGCTTCTTTGTAAATGAGTACTATTGTAAGTGTGGCAGAAATGTTGAGGATTGTTATATCTAAATGATCGAGAGTAAGAAAAACGTTGGTTATTTTGGCTTCTAGATCTATTGTCCAAATAGTTTCTATTGGAAAAAAAGTGGTCCGTGTCAATAAGGATAGCCTTAGCTTCACTTAATGATGAAGGATTCCTTGCATGAAGAATAAGCTTTGGCTCGCTAGGCAGTTTGCCAATTAATAACTTTAAGACCATACTCTCATTTTGATCAGGACTAAACCACGATGGTAAATTTGAACTTGTGGATGATTTAATATTTAATTTAGTTAGAGAGCTCAAACGCTTTTGAAAAAGTTCCTCCACAGAATTTTTATAACTCCACACTTTAATTTCATTAATTATATTCTCGAGACTTTCATTGATCGAGCAATGTGTTATCAAAACTTTTTTAATTTCTGGCCAACGACATGGATTACCGTTATTAGTTAAAACAGTATTAGCCCTGTCCCTAACCTTTTGCCTAATTCTTAAATCTAAAAAACATCTTGCACCATCATCTAAATTTTGAATATAATTATAAATGTAACCTACTTGCTTAATAAATATGTCTAATTCCTCAGGAAGACCGGTGAAATCGTTGATTTCCTTAGCGAGTTCCAGAAGGTTGATTTGTGCCATGGCTGCTCAGTATTCCGCTACTTTACACTGTATAGCTTTCGTTTTATTTTATTCTTTTGCGTTATATGTACTTAGTCTTTAAATGTTTTATTTTTCACTTAAATGTTCGTTTTATATTATTTTTCACTGATACAGTACTTTACCCTTTTTTTCACAAGGGAAATGTTCACTATCAAGCTTTACCAACGTTAAGCAACAAAATAGGCTTTAACCGACTGCGCCAGTTACGTTTTAACTCATCCCACTTTAAGACTCTAAAAATGAAACACTTTGTTTTTCATAAACTTTATAATACACAATCTTTATTCAGTCGAGGCTAAACTTATATTGTCCATTCGAATCCCTCAAAAACTGATTTTAACAAAACATAATATAAAGAAAAGGAAAATACAAAAAGAGAGCCGAATAAAAAGGGAGAGAGAAGAGAAGAAAAAGAGAGAGCCTTCACATGCAGCATAGCAGCATCATTTTTGTGTTCATCAAGCGTGCATGGTAACAAGCTGCTGACCAGGTGTTGAAACCACTGTCCTATCCACCAGCGTACCAGACGCGCGTTCAGCAATCCTGGGGGCGTCCACCTGCTTACAAATGCTCTCAATGCTAGTGCTAGGCCTCAAGGCCAATACGCTAGACGGGATTGTCACAGCAGAGCTTGCGGGTATGCTTCACAGGAGGCTGGAAGACGGTTTTTTAAGAGGACCGTCCTCTTTTTTTACTTTTTTTATATTTTTTTGGTTTTTATTGTCTTTATTTTCAAACATATTTGGACCACTTACTTACTAAGGTGGCGCTACAGTTCGGGGTGAACCTGGGCCTCAACCAACAAGCCTCTCCATTTAGCTCGGTCTTTAGCTAATTGCCTCCAGTTGCACAATCCAAGTTGGTCGAGGTCCCCTTGAACTTGTGCGCGCCACCTACGGCGATGATTCCCTCTACTGCGTCGTCCCTCGGGGTTAGATTCGAAGACTCTGCGGGCCGGAGCGTTGGTGTCCATTCGCTCTACATGTCCTAGCCATCTCAGACGTCCAATACGCAGTTTTTTGACTAGGTCGATGTCGCTGTACAGCTCGTATAGTTCATGATTGAATCTTCTCCTCCAAAACCCGTCAACGCAAACTTGACCGAAAATCTTACGAAGAATTTTTCTCTCGAAGCGACCAAGGATATCTTCATCCTCTGTTAATAAAGTCCATGTTTCAGCGCCGTAAAGCAGGACTGGGATGATCAAGGTCTTATATAGAGTCTCCTTAGTTGTTCGAGATAGGGCTTTACTGTTGAATTGCCTTATAAGCCCAAAAAAACAGCGATTGGCAAGAGTTATTCTTCGACTGATTTCTGCACTGATTTTGTTAGTAGAATTTATAGCAGAGCCAAGGTAGACAAAGTCCCTTATTACCTCGAAGTTATAGCTGCCCACGGTGACGTTTTGTCCAATTCGTCGGTGTTGGTTTTCCCTTCTAGTTGACAGCATATACTTGGTTTTGCCCTCGTTTATCGCCAAACCCATTTTGGCCGCTTCCGCCTCAATGCTTGCAAAAGCACCGGTGACAGCCCGCTGAGATCTTCCGATAATGTCTATATCGTCGGCGTATGCAAGCAGTTGTACAGACTTGTAATAGATTGTGCCTCCGGTGTTGGCTTGTGAGTTCCGCACAATCCGTTCAGGTGCAATATTGAAGAAGTCACATGACAGCGCGTCACCTTGTCTAAAGCCTTTTTTGACATCAAAGGTCTCGGTGAGGTTATTACCGACCTTGATGGAGCAGCGAGCGTTCTCCATCGTCAGCCTGCACAGGCGGACAAGTTTGGCATTGATTTCAAAACTAGACATGGCTCTATAAAGCTCTTCTCTATAGATGCTGTCATAGGCGGCCTTGAAATCGATAAAGAGGTGGTGAGTATCGATTTGGAATTCTTGGGTTTTCTCCAGGATCTGCCGAAGTGTGAAGATTTGATCGATGGTGGACTTTCCTGGCCTGAAACCGCACTGATAGGGTCCAATCAGGCTGTTGATAAAAGGTTTCAGGCGTTCACACAATATCGCAGAAAAGATCTTGTATGCGATGTTGAGGAGACTGATGCCTCTATAATTGGCGCTGTTGAGGGGGTCTCCTTTCTTGTGGATCGGGCAAACGATGCTGAGATTCCATTCATCAGGCATACACTCCTCTGACCAAATATTAGAAATGAGTTGGTGTATGCACTCTACTAATTCATCCCCAGCTGCCTTGAAAAGTTCGGCCGGTAAGCCGTCAGGTCCAGCAGCCTTGTTCGATTTTAGCTTGGATATTGCTATCCTCACTTCGTTTTGGTCAGGTGGACGGAAATTTTGACTATAATCGTCCATGTTGAATGGTTCATTCTGCCTGACAGCGGGATGTTGGTCTTCGTCGCCGTTATACAGTCTGCAGAAGTAGTTTTTCCATATTCTCAGCACCGACTGTGATTCTACTACGAGGTTTCCATTTTCATCTCGACAGGTTTCTGTACGGGTATTACTTCTCTGACACGTTCTTTTTACCTTTTGGTAAAACTTCCGTACATTGTTCCTGGAGTATAAACTCTCGATATTCTCAAACGCGCGCTTCTCATGCTCTTTCTTCTTCTTTTGGAGAAGCCGATGTTCTTCCCGTCTCTTTTGCTCGTAGAGCTCACGAGCAGCTCTCGTCTTCCTTTGCAGACCCGCTTTATATGCCTCTTGTTTTGCTGCATGCACTCGCCGGCATTCTTCGTCAAACCAGGGGTTTCGCGGTGGTGGGCGAGCGAGACCCAGCACATCAGTCGCGGCATTTCTGATGGCATGTTGGCAGCGTTGCCACTGGTCTTCGGTACTTGATGCTGGCGGCAAAGGGGTGATTGAGAGATTTCGGGATACGCGTTCAGCGAAGACTCTGGCGGTCTCTTGCGATTGTAGCTTTTCGACGTTAAATTTTCTCACAGTAATTCTTCTTATATATATTATATTTGGACCACGAGTGGCGGAGAATGGGAGGTCGACCTGCGCAGAGATCCGCATTGTGCAGGCAAGGCAGGCTAATCCGGAGGTCACTAGGTATCCGGATACTGCGTTAGCGTAGGGACTATTATTTAAAGTGGGCCACCAGCCAGGCTGATCCTCGGCACGGGTCGGATTACACCTTGATCCGGCCCAGCGAAGAGGAGAGAGGAAAGGATAGGATTTGAAGGGGAGGGATTAGGACGACTACATTTTGGCTTCCTTTCTCATCTGGGGAAAAACTCGAGAATCCTCGACCAGTACTAGGCCCCTACACCACGGCGAGGTGTGTAGTCATGTAGGAGCATGTACCTCTTGAAAGTTAATCAAATTACGTCAATTGTTTCAACTCTTGGTTTACCACTGAGAGTCTTACAAATAAACGGGACTCGGCTTTTAAGAGATGGAAACGAATTTTACAATACTTTTCGTCTGTTGAGAAACGTAGTTAACCACAAAGTTCATTTAGCTAAACGCAATTTTTATTCTCATCGTCTTAATGCTAATTTACCACGCAACATTTTACGGAAAAACTTACGTGAAATAGAAGTCGGCAAGAAAATGCTGAATAATCTCGAAAACTTGAATCCTGACGAACCGAACAGAGAGTTTGTGTTCTAACGCTATCTCACAAGTTGCTGGAGATACTCGTACATCCACCCCCACTAGTTTATCTAAATTCTCTAGAGTCGAGTAAACTGATATTGTTGAGGCGATCCTCGATATTAAATCAAAATCTGTAAGCCTAGATGAAATGCATCCATGTTTTGCGAAGATTATATTACCGCACATACCATACTTCCCTTTCTGACCCGCATTTGTAATACCGTTTTAATGACATCCTCTTTCCATAATGTTTGGAAGGTTGCGAAAGTGATTCCTGTATTAAAAAAGCAAGCCACCAGCTCTTTCGCCACCAGAATACAGGCCAATTTCCATTCTCCCGTTTTTGTCAAAGGTTATGGAGAAACTTATTCATTGTCAGGTCTCCAACATCAAAGAGCGCAACTCTCTGCTGCGTGCAAGTCAATCTGGCTTCAGAAAAAAGCATAGTTGCACATCTGCGCTCCTAAAAGTGACAGATGAAGTGACACCGTGGATTATTTGCAACTATGGAACGCCCTTCCATTTGGCATTAGAAGACTTTGTTATCCGGATTGTTTCAGTGGCACTCTTTTATTTCACTTTGCTGGCAGAGGGTAAATTTAAATTATTTTTCACTTTCAAATCGAATTTTTCTTTTTTTCTTTTTAATTTGCTATTTTGATTTATATTCTCTTTTTTTTAAATATACTTTTTCTTTTTTCCATTTTAAAATTAATCCATGTAATTATCACATTAGAAAATATGAGATTATCATTATCTTGTGTAAATTTAGTCGAATTGATTAATAACTATGAAATATGTTTTGAGCTTGAAATTTCCTATCTAGTACAAATTCGAACCATTTTAGGCTTTGAAAATTAAACAGCTATGGTTTGCATTACCTAAGTATTGTATTTGTAAATATATATGTGGTTGTGGATTGATGTTGATCATGGTAACTTCAATGAGGTTTATCCATTTGATATATACACATACATATAGGTTAGGTTAGGTAAGTGGACAGGTGTAGGGGGATAGGAATCCTCCACACCACGGGGGGAAAGGAGATAGAGAGGAAATCCCTTCCTCGTAAAAAAATACCGTCTTCGTAAATATCCTAAAGATAGAAACTAAGTACTCACTGTGCCCTAGATACAAACCATTCAGAGGATTTGATGAAGCTTGCGATGTCATTTATTGGTCTGTTGGACAACTCTTCTATATCTTCAAAGAAGTGTTGTCCAAGGATCTTATTTCTCAAATGATAGAGGCCTGGGCAATGACAGAGAAAGTGGGCGGTGTCTTCCTGAGCCTCCTCGTCGCCGCAGCCTCTACAAAGGTCTTCGTTAGTCACACGTAGTTTTTTTTATGTGGTACCGCATGGTATTAGGCCCCGTAATGACTCCTATTAGAGTAGAGAGGGATTTTCTATGCCTCTGTATGAGTCTATTGGTTCTTACTCTGTCAAATGCGGGCCACAGCTTCCTCGTGGTGGCACAAGTATCTAAAGAGGTCCACCTATTGTTAGCCTCCGTTATGGCTTTGTTTCCTGCTTCGAGCTTAAGGGCCCAAGGCGGGATGTACATCGAGGGGTCGGATTGGTCCGAGCTTAGTGCTGAGCCTCCTCTAGCCAGTTCATCGGCTTTCTCATTCTCTGGTATGCCTTCATGACCAGGGACCCAGGAGAGCTTTACCTCGTGCTGTGTTCCAAGAACCTTGAGCTCTTCTCTACAACACTTCACAAGCTTCGACTTTATTTCTATAGCAGATATTGCTTTTATCGCTGCCTGGCTGTCGATGAAAAAGGTGATATCCTCTCGTGGTATTGCCCTCATCGCAGTCTCACGAGCGGAGCTAGGACTCCGCTTGGAAAACGCTACTGTAGTTCGGAAGCCGAGCTGACATGGAGAGGCCAAGCGTTTCAGAGAAGATGCCTGCGCCTACACCTATTTCCATTTTGGATCCATCGGTGTAAACAGCTAACGATCGCTCGTTAGGCGTTCTGTCATTTTTCCAGTCTTCCCTGCTCGGTAAGGTGCTAGAAAATGGTCTTATGAAGTCTAGGTAAGGCGTTAAGTAGTCTGTATTAGATACACTGCCTAGATATCTTTGCAGGATCGTGGTGTGACCCATTGCATTTGGTCTCCAGCTATCTGTTTGTCTTAATCTTACGGCACTATGAGCTGCCGATACTTGTATAAAGATGTCTAGCGGAAGCAGATTGAGAATAGCCTCGAGTCCTGCTGTAGGTGTCGTTCTCATCGCACTGGTTGGGGCGATGCACGCTAGTCTTTGTACTTTTGTGATAGCAGCTAGGTTATTTATTTTGCTGGCTGCCTGCCACCATACAAGGCTGCCATACGTTAGTATTGGCCTTACTATAGCTGTATACATCCATAGGATGATTTTGGGGTTCGGTCCCCAAGTCTTCCCAAATATTCTATTGCACGAGTAAAAAGCTATCGTGGCTTTTTTTGACTCTTTCGTTGATGTTTAGTCTCCAGTTCAGTTTCCTGTCGAGCACCAGGCCTAGGTATCTCGCACTACCGGAGATACTCAGGGGAGTACCCGTTACGGAAGGAGTTACGAATTGTGGAATTATTCTTTTGTTATTGAATAGTACTAAATCTGTCTTCTGGGGATTAACCGCCAACCTACATCTCTCCGTCCAGGAGTCAGTGATTTCCAGCGCCCCTTCGATTTGTTCGCTCAGGGTCGGGAGAAATTTACCTGTTGCTAGCAGCACAACATCGTCCGCATATGCAATAGCCTTGACGCCGCTGTTTCTAAGTTTAAGAATGACTTCGTTCAGGACAATTACCCACTGTAGTGGGGATATAACCCCTCCTTGAGGGGTGCCTCTTGAGGCATAGACTTCGAGCTTAGTACCTCCGAGTTCAACTATGATATGTCTTTCCTTTAGCATATTGACGATCCATTTTATCACGGAATTGTGAATATTAAGGTTCGTTAGAGTTCTATTTACCGCGTCCGTTTTGACATTGTTAAAGGCTCCTTCAATGTCCAAGAAAGCGGCTAGTGTATATTCTTTATTTTTCAGTGATTTTCCTATTGAGCCGACTACACAGTGCAGCGCTGTCTCTACGCTTTTTCCTTTCGTATAAGCGAGCTGCGCTGGGGATATGTCACCTGGGCGTAGTCTACTACGGATGTATATGTCAGCTAGTCTTTCAAAGGTCTTTAGGACAAAGGAGGTAAGGCTAATTGGCCTAAAGTCCTTCGCAGTAGTGTGGCTTGCTTTACCGGCCTTGGGTATGAAGACCACTTTGACCTCTTTCCATGATCTAGGTATATACCCCCACATGAAGCTGTTGAGGTACAGTTCTTTAAGTACCGGGATGATTGTGGTTATTGTTTTCTGTTTTCTGTAGCATGATCGGGATAATCCCGTCGGGTCCTGGGGATTTAAAGGGAGAGAATGATCCGATTGCCCACTCAATTCTTTCCTCTGTGATAAAATCCGTCGGAGTTTCCGTTACAAAACTACTATTAGTTACAATGTTATAATCTGGATGGGTCGTACAACCCGGAAAGTGCGCTTTTAGCAGGGAGCTAAGCGATTTTGCACTGGATTCAGTCCACCTTCCGTCGGATTCCTTGAGAGATCCAAGAGTTTTTGATTCCCTGCATAGAATTTTTCTCAGTCTCGCAGATTCTGTCGTACCCTTGATTTCATTACAGAAGTGCTGCCAAGAGTGGCGTTTGGCCTTCTGCGTCTCGTTTTTGAAATTTCTCTGACTGGACTTATACTGTTCCCAGTCCGCTTCTAGCATAGTTCTTTTGGCCACATTTAGAAGATGTCAAGTTACTCTCCTAATTCTAGCTAGTTCAGATGACCACCATGGTGGTGATTTTTTATCTCTTCGTTTGGTTTCTGGACATGCTTTGACATAGGCTTCATTAAAAATGGATGTAATATCCTCTGCCTTGCGGTCAATATCGGCAGGTCCGAGCCAGTTGCTATCCTGCAGGAATCTTATACCTTTCCTCACCTCGCTGCCCAAGAGTATCCCAGTTGGTTTTCCTGTAAGGTTTGGGCGAGTCGTAGTTGTTACCCACGAGGAATTCGATCGGTCTTACATTCCGCGTATAGCGGTTCGATGCTGTATGTAGTAAGGTCTTTATGCCTTAGCCCACTTATTTTGCCATGGAAGATCCATGGCTCTTGAATTAGGGCAATGTCTATGTTTCAATCTCCCATGAGATAGATGAGGTTGGCGCTAGCTGCTATGCTATGGTGAAGGTTTATTTGAGTAATCTTCATCATTGATTTTCCTTATCACCCGCCTTCCTTCTTTTCTTTTCGTCCATCCCAACTATTGGGTAACTCCAATGCGAACCTTATAGTTATATCTCCTTAGGATGGGCATGGACTTGTGGTTGAGCAACACCACTATCTCAGTTCCGGCTTCCGTATGGGTACCCACTTCTAACACCTCCCAATTTTCGCTATGAAGCTCGGGGTTGAGGTGTTGCAGGTTTCTTTCCAGCCGTTCTCTAGGAATGTGTGGGCCCGGAATAAGAATGCGCCCTTTAGGCCTGGTGAATTCCATTAGATATATTTTTTCCACGAGTCACAGGTCGGCATTTGCCCAAGGAGCCTGCGTGCTGGTTACAAAATTCTTGAGCCAATTAAGTGTTGTCTCGTTGTCACAGGACATGACCTTGAAGCCTTTGAAGGTGGTGAGCTGCTCAAAGAAAGGGATAGTTCCCTGATTCTTGACTATGGCGTCATTTACTCCATCGAGTATACGCAGTTCCACCAGCCTCCATTGGTCTCCGGTTAGGTTGCGGTCAGGGTTATTGAAATCGACGATCGCCACCTGAAGATTAGCTTTTTCTTTTCGAGGTGCCATCTTGGCTTTTTTGCTTATTCTTCGTGTTGGCGGCGATGTCGTGTCGTCGTGCCTACCCCTCTTGGACCACGCCGCAATCGGCTCGGCCGTGAGCCTTGTGGCCCCATCCGAAACGGTTGGCGGGGGCAAGAGGCTTTCCCTTCACGACTCGAACAGTCTCCTGCCTGTTCCCCTAGTCTGCCCTATGCTACGTCGATTGTTGCCTGAGTCAGCAACAGAACGCCTCGCAGTCGACCCAGGTTTGGACTGTGCGTCTTTGCTTGGATCGACTGAAAGCGGTTTAGGTCTGTCCCCGACTGAGGTGGATGGCAAGAGGCGTTCCCTCCTCGCCGCGGTTAGTCCTACACCCGTTCCTGTTGCAGTCGAGTTCCGTGACGTAGTCGCCTTATTGGAACAGCCAGCAACCGGCTCAGGGGTTGAGTCTGAGTCGGTAGCTGGCCGAAGTCTCCTCGCGGCTGAGGCGGGGGGCAAGAGGCTTCCCGCCCCCGCCGCGAGGGAACTTCTTCCCTTACGACCCGTCCTGTCTTGTCGGGTGGATCCTCTCAGCTTAAGCGTGTTGATGGCTCTATCCAGAGCCACTCTTTCCTTGTCCGTGTAGGACTCCGGATCACGCTTTTTAAGCCGCCGTATTAACCGGATAGCGTTGCGTATACGGTTGCGTACCGTCGTCTGTCTTGGGTAGATGCTTACGTCGCTGGTCTTCCCTATTTTGTGTGCTCGGGCTAGTCCCAAACCATGGCTACCTAAGCTTACTACCGTCGCAAAGCTACAGGCAGAAGAGTCAATCCTAGGCTCAGCAGGACTGCAATCGCCAGGTTGCTGAGGTGTTGACGTATCCTTCGCGCGTGAGTAGCTGAGGCTTGATACGCTGGAAGTGTCCATCTTGACCATCTTGGCATCCTCCAAAGTCGCACTTTCACCTAACACTGGGACTACCCCAGTCGTCGAGGCTTTATCGGTAGGCTTTTGCAATACCACTAAATCACGATTGTGCTCCGGATTGGCCGATGAGATCACCTTGCGTCCTGACTGGCTAAGGCTTGTCGCAGACTTAGATGGTCCCATCAACCCTTCCTCGCTCGTGACTTCCGCCGTCACTGTTCTTTTTGGAGGGCTAGCAATAGGCTTACACTCCGCCAAGGACTGTTCCTGCAGGAAGGCTCGTGTGTTATGGAGGCTCTTCCGCTCGCATTCCGTTAACTTCTCCCATTTCTTAGTCCCTTATCTCCGGACTGTCAACTTGCAATTCTTTGAGCGCTTGGAGGATGTTGACATATTGGAGAAGGATGAACTGGCAATGGAGCAAGTGTCGCTTGATTCCAGAAACAGATTTTCCAGATTAACGTCAATTGCACCAACGGTTTCCTCATCCGATGTACGGAGAAGAATTGCTTCTTCCTCCACTCCTACACCTTGATCGGTTTTTATAGAGCTAGGAGCGCCAGTTCGAATTACACTCTTCACTTTTGGTTTTTTATTATTAGAATAACTTGACATTTGGATCCCACGAATAAGGAGGAAGAAGATGTCCGGCTGCACTCACCCCCTGTATGCAGGTAAGAGGAATTAAAATAAAACCGATGGTCCCCAGGTATTCAGAGTTTGCGCTCGCGACTGAGCTTCCCCCAGCCATGCAGGCCTCGGCGCGTCGTACCTTGCCTTGGGTGATCACCTTTTGGTCTCTAAAACCTCCCCTTTAGTCGAACCGATATGTGGGAAAACATCTAGCTGGACGCAGACTAGATTTAGTTATTCTCCTCGGCTCGACCTTCGGGTCATAGGAGATAGATTAAGCCTCTCCACCGCGACAAGGTAGGGATCGAGGAGCAATACATTGCCAGTGTAGGAGGGGGAGGATTTTAAGTGATTCGACGAAGCTTCCAACGCTAGGTTTTAAAGGTAAAGTGATTTACTCCCATTTTCCCATTTAAAGTTTGGAAAACCAAAAGGATAGAGAACTCAATTTAACAACACGTTATAAATTTATTGGACGCTTTCTTTTCGCTGGACTGTTAATGAGTGTCGAATAGATTTCTATCATGCTACAAGCTAGCCTCGGTTTAAAACAGCTGCTAAGCTTTAACATGTTACATGGGGCTGATGACCCTTTTTACATACATCAATTTATAATAGAAATTAGGTTTTTAATGTGTGCGTATCTAAATTGTATAATACCTATACATTGACTTGATAGAACTTTAGATGCGTGCTTTCTCTTTCTTCAAGTCGGCCATTATCATGAGGGCTTAGAATATATATTAGTCTAGTTAGCTAGAGTGTATAACTAGCTGACTCTTATGGGTCTGGCTACTGTTGGAAAGAGAAAGCATGCATTTGACCGATCTAGCCTTGCACATTTGACAGCTTCAGTTCTATGTTTACTCGCGTGGTGTCCGGTGGTGATACGAGTATTTGTATTTCACAAATAGAAATAATAATATTAATTATTTTTTGTGCGTTGTTACTAGTTATCGATGTCTGTAGTGACAGTCGGGCTGCGCTTAAGGCCTTGCTTAACCATTTAACCACTTCTAAAATAGTTCGTGAAACCAAAAACTCTTTGAACTCGGTCCCAAGGCTGAATCCTCTGTCTCTTATCTGGGTCCAAGGTCACACTGGGATCTTGGGGAACGAGATCTCCGATGAGATTGCTAGACAAGGCTCAGAGGAGGCATTCTCAGGTCCCGAACCCGCGTTGGGTCTACCTGCGTCCTTGGTAAGGACTTCCATTGATGATTGGGTCGATCACGAGCACAAGTGTGTGGCGTGACTCTCCAGGATTCAGGTTGAGTAAACGCATGCTCCCGGACGTCTGTAAGCAATCAGCGGCATTCTTGCTGTCTCTCAGCAGAAAAGACTATAGACAACTTTTTGGCGTCTTGACAGGCCACTTTGCTTTTGCCAAGCACCTTAACAAGTTGGGTTTAAGTGACACTACAATCTGCGACGCTTGTAGGGAGAGCGACGACACCGCGGAAAATTATCTCTGTGAGTGTCCGGCCTTTGCTCGTATCAGGTGGCAGATCCTCGGTGCGGATGTGGTAAGTGCTGGTACTGTAAGCTCCTCATCACTGAAGTGCTTGTTTGGTTTTCTTAGAAAGTCAAGGAAATTCTAATAAAATGGGTAAATCAGGGTTTGCTCTCTGGCAGTACAATGGACCAGTTGCGTCTGAGTTAGTCCGACAAAAAAAAAGTTATCGATGATATTTTGATTTTACATATACATATCGCGATAACAAGCTCAATGGGCAAAAACCTCTTTCATCGCGTGAGAAGTGTCGAGTGTGCTCGGCTTCGACCTTATGTCGACATGTGTGCTGCATGTTGTGTGTTGCGTGTTGGGTGTCGGGTTGTATTTTTGTTAGGAACCAACATGAATTGCGTCTAGTTTAAAGTGATAGTGAGAGACCCAAAGGGGACTAGCATTTCATTGTTTATGTAAACTTTGTGATTTCTTTAAGATTTCAAATTGATTCGTGAAGTAATCCTCTCATGAACTATTAAGCTCTACATCATTTTACGTTTATTTTTGATTTTATTTGTATGTACCTAACGTTTATCCATCTCTATAGTGATTTTATTATTGTGTAGTACTGTATGTTTTGAACATCTGTTTGTCAATTTATTCCTTCTACAACTTGCTCATAAATTACTTCAAAGGGTGTAAAATTAGGTGGATCTTTACGTTTTGTATTAAGTTCATTAATAATGTTTTGGTTATTGTTTAAACATCTTCCATATATTATTCTACATAGGTTTTCGGACTCTTTTAAGTGTGCTTTTAGATATTCTTCTTTAGTTGTTGAATTCTTATTTAAGGGAAATGGTTTGGATGAATTAATGTGACCACTTAGCCATTTAAAGGGAGTGAGCTTTGTTGCTGAGTGAATGGAGCTGTTATAGGTAAGAACAGCTTCATCCACTACCTCACTAATAGGCTTGTTTTTATTTTGATATTTAATAATGTGAATAAGCTCAGTTATAGTAAAATGGAATCGTTCTATAGGGAGTTGCCAGTTGAGCTTTTTGCACAAGTGTTATGAAGATGAATATTATCTATATTGTATTAAGAAAATCTTAAAATATCGTTGAAAAACCTCACTGCCAATATCCGTTATTATTTTCTTAGGGTTCTCATGGTGGCCAAAAAAGTGTTTTAAAGATTGTATAAGATTTATACTATTTCTCGCATTTAATAAATATAAAGACACAAACTTGCCAAACTTATCAATTATTGTCAAAAAATGCTCTTTATGAACTGAATGTATATCTAAATGAACAATTTCTAAAGATTTTAAGGGTGTTTTCGTAAGTTCGTACTTCAATTTTAGTCTATAATATTTCGGTCATATTTATTTATACTACATACTCCGCAGTTATTAATTAGTTTCGTAATTAAATTCTTCATGTTGGGAAAATAGGAATACCTTTTCAAATGCTCGAAGCTTTCTGTTATTCCCCTTTGATTAGATTGTATGTGATAATTCCGTACCAGGTTTTCTT
Organism: Brachypalpus laphriformis; assembly: GCA_945910035.1. Lineage (NCBI taxonomy): Eukaryota > Metazoa > Arthropoda > Insecta > Diptera > Syrphidae > Brachypalpus > Brachypalpus laphriformis. The sequence goes on along the minus strand of OX246754.1, from coordinate 103,670,443 downwards.
GTTCATCTCATTCAAATATGTCCCTTAGTAAAGTGTTTGATCTTAGAAGTTTTACACATTTGTTGTTAAAATATTTCGAAAAAACTAGCTGAACTGTCCTGAAAGTTTCATCATTTGCGGAGATAGCAGTAACTCATTTTGAATTTTTAGTAATCTTTAAATATTGAGATTATGACATCTTCCCATGAAATATCTTTGTATTCGATGGTATACTTTTTTTTCCTTTTAAATAAAACTTCCAATCTTACGTAAAGTCTACTTATTTGTTACTTGGATTTTCTTTCGGGATAATCTGATTGGGGAATTTATTAATAGAACGTTCCGTAATTGGTATACCATTTAGCTCTTTTTGTTGCGGTAAAATTTACCACAACAAGGCCTACTCTATGCATCTTTCCTTCTCTCCCTCTTTTCGCCCCTTGTTTCTGCAAAATTCTGGGAAAGTGGAGGGCAGCCATGGTCCCATCAGCCATAGGCCCACTTCCACAGCATCTTCCAGAGACAACTAATATAGGATTCCCTTGATCAACCTTTAACCCTGAAGAAGTGGAGGAACGGGCGGTTCCTCCAACTACCAAGAGATGTTCGAACCCTGAAGGAGAGGAGAAACGGGCGGTTTCTCCAAAACAATTTGAGAATGAGACGAGAGGCGAGGGTGAAACCAGCGATGGCAAAGACGGTGTGTTCGCCACTACAAGCTGTCCACCTAAGCAACGGACACACCAAACACAAACAACACTAACTACAATGCAGTACAACAATCAACGTGTGAACAGATGGGACAGAGAGTCTGTTCCAGATCGACGTAACCAACGTCACAAGACAAGCCAATGAGTGGGGACGAGGTGTCCCAGAACCCACGAGCAACGACAAACACATAATGCAACGCAAGGGGACGAGGTGTCCCAATACCTGCAAGCATAACAAACAGCAACAAACATCAGACATAAATACATCGCGAGGGGACAAGGCGTCCCAGAAACAACAGCGTAATTACATCACGCAAACATAGCCCACGAACAACGGATGGTTCGGATGGAACCCATCAATGACCGAGAGCCCACCCTAACCCTCGACTCTATGTGTGGAATGGCACGTTAAGGGCTCGTCCCTAGTCCCCAAATCTGCGCGGAATTCTACCGGGTAATTTAGTTTAACGCTTAATTTAAATTTTACTCCTTGTTCTATTTTCTTCCGGTAGTGTAATTTTGTTGAGCGCAGAATGGCGTTTTAGGGCCCGTCCTGTAACTAGTCAGGTCACTTCTTTTCTTCTTTTACTATTGGTGGGAGGAAACCTACTTTAGTAATTTTTAATTAATGATATTTTTTTCACTTTGTTGATTCTCCTGAATTGTTTAAACAAACAGAGCGGATTGTGAAGAAAAGCCGAAGTCGGTAGTAATTTTTAATTAATGATATTTTTTTCACTTTTTTGATTCCCCTGAATTATTTAAACAAACAGAGCGGATTGTGAAGAAAAGCCGAAGTCGGGCGAATTCGAGCCAGCGGAATGTGGGTGAATATTGAGAGCGGAATAGCGGCGGTTCAAGAGCGGTTGCATACTTGCGCAAATGAGCGGAGTAATGCACAGCAATCTGCTCTTGAATCCAATAGCTGAATAGCGGTGGTTCACATACATATGTGTGAGTAAAAGGCTCGAAGCTCGACTAGGCCGAGTATTCAGCGGGAGACCCCTTCTTGGTCGACCAGCAGAGAGTTGAGAAGTTTGTTTTGTGGAACAAAGAAAATCAAGGAGAATCAACAAAGCTGAAGGTTATTCGGAAGTTTCTTATAGTGAATAGTGAGGAAAAAGCGAAAAAGAGAAGGACAGGAATTACACGAGTTCAGGACGAGGACTTTAAGATTTTTGATAACGTATCGGATGCCAGAACGGGGCGTCCAACAGGAAGTACACAAAACAAGGAGGAAACAAAAGAACAGATAAGTTTGAATTTTTTCTTTGAAATCGTTGTTAACTTTTGGTTTGAGAATTTAGTGCGTTTTGTATAGGATTATTTTGAATTTTGAAACCCGGTAGGATTCTGTTCCGTTGTGTGTTTAAATTTCCCGGTGAAAGCGGGACACGCGACCAATAGTTGTTCGGTTAATGTGGTCGGGACTCGCCGTAACGGACCATTTCAACGGCGATATTATTTCTGTTGTCCGGAGATCTTTTTTCCTCTTTGAGGTTTTTTTCTGATCCCCCGTAAATTACCTTTTGTCGTTTTCTTTCCTTAACTTGATTTTGTTATTTGGTTTGCCTTTTTTTATTTTAATAAATCGCCCGCTCTTAGGGAGCATTTATAACGAGGAAAAAAATCATTGTTTCTTTTATTCTTCTTTCAGCACTAGTGTACCCCACCATTTCCCAAAACCACCCCAAAAGGTTTCGTAATTTCCCTCCCTATTTTATTAAAAATGACGTGGCGTCCAAACCTTGTGTTACTCACCCTATTTCCCAATTATCTTATCGATTTCTCAAATCGAACCCAACCCAGCTGAGCGGCCGTTGAGCGAACAGCACGTATTGTTGCATTTTTTTTTCTCATCTTCGCCCTTCATTTCGTTTTCCGATCGCAAAAGCGATCGGTCGTGTTTTCTTTTTTGCGTTGTTTTTTTTTATTTATTTGTCAGTGTAGCAAGTCGGCTACTTCTCTTTTAATTTCCCCGCGTTTTGGTTTTTCCCTCCCCCCAAAAAAGTGCAACATTTTAAAGAGAATAACCATGTCGCGGGCTTGTGGTCAGTTACTATTTGAAACCGTCTACCAAATAGGTAGGGACGAAAATATTTAGTTGTCCATACGATTGCCAGAAGCTCGTTTTCTATTACTCTATAATTTAGCTCAGACCTTGATAAAGTCCTACTTGCAAAGCATATTGATTTATCGGATCCTATTGAGCCTTGTGACAACACAGCGCCTATAGCAATGTTACTTGCGTCACAGGTAAGGTTGAAAGATCTTGTGAAACCAGGGTATTGTAATAAGGGAAGGGAAGGGCCTTACAGGTTTCAAAGCAACCAACGTACTCTGAATCAAGCTTTATATAATTCCCTTTCCGAAGGCATTCTCACAATGATTTCGTAGGTTAGCGAAATTCTTAATGAACTTACGCTAATAACCCAGAAGTCCTAAAACCGATTTTATTTGCCTTTGGGTTTTTGGTATTGAAAAATTCGTAATAGCACTAATTTTGTCTGGATTAGGTACTATGCCCGTAGGTGTTACAACGTGCCCTAGAAAACACACATCTTTTTATAAAAAAGTCTGCCTTTTTAACTGTACCTTCAGGTTGGCTTCTTTAAATCTATTGAACACTCTTCGCAGGCCTTCTATATGCTCTTGAAGGGATGTAGAAAACACGATTACATCATCCATATAGACCAGATAAATTTAGCCTACCTGGTCTCTAAGGATGTTATCCATAATTCGCTGGAAAGTGGATGGTTCATTCTTGAGACCAAAGGGCACGCGAAAAAATTCGTAATGCCCGTTGTCTACGAAGAAACCAGTTTTTTGGATGTCGTCCGGACTAATTTCTATCTGGTGAAACCCTAAAGCTAAATCTATTGTGCTAAAGTGCATACACTTGCCTACCTTGTCCAATATTGCTGTTACGTTTGGGATCGGGTATTTATTGTTGATTGTTTTCTCGTTGAGCTTGCGATAATCTACGACTAGTCGCCACTTCTGTTTACCGCTTGCATACATTTTTTTTTTTAAATCCAAATTGGAGAGCACCATGGAGAGAAGCTTGGGCGTACAATACCCTAATTTAACATATCGGAAATTTGCTTTTGGATCTCGGCTTTGTGTATGTATTGGTAGCGATACGATTTGCATATCATCTCTGGCTTTTATGTGGTGTTTTACAAGATTAGTGAAAGTTAAGTTTTGTCCGTCTTCAAAAAACATGCTTTTGTACTCCTTGCAGAGACTTTTGATTGCTCTTTCGTTTTCACAATTCAAATGATCTGTTCTTAAATTAAGATCATGCACTTTCGTAAGAGTTTTGTTTTGTCTGATGGTGAAATTGTGAACTTCTGTGTATGAGTTTTTGTTAAACCTTGTCGCTTTAATAGGCTGCTCCAGCATAAAGGTTTGTGCGTGATTTGAGGTGTTAATTACTTCGGTAAAACAATACCAGTTTACCGCTTTGTACACCTCTTCAGGTATAAACAAATTGCTCATTAAGGTGGTTGGCCTGATAAGGATATCGCCATTCTGGATATCGACAGGCAGAAGACAAACCGCTTTGCTACAACTCTGAACAGTAAAAGGTGCTGACATTAAATTGGGCTTAAACGAGAGAGGGATCCTAACTTTTTCGACCTCTATACCCGATTTCTTTAAATCTATTAGTCTTATAGCTTAATGGCGATTTTAGTTAAAACTACGAAATCCACTTTTTAATAGAAAGTGAATAAATAAGTACAAATAAATTTTCTATTTATTCACTCGATGTTACTGCTTGAATAGAACCAATTAAACTGTTAACGTCCCTGGAATGAGAACATGACGAACATACCCAATGATCGTGTATGACGATACAGATATTACAGATGAGCAAAAACCAAGACAAGTCCTCATTCCATAGACGTCCGCCATACAAGTAAAAATGAAGTAAGCATACCTATAAGAATTTCTTTTTATCTTTTTTGTATCTTTTCTTTCCATTTCTTTTTAAAGAAAAAAAAATCTAAGTTATATTATTCTTTCCTATTTCTGTGGGATGCAACATTTTTATTGTTTCGATCCTGCCGCCAACATTATATTTTTTTCGAAGTCGCCATCTTTATTAGTGCATGCCATTGCACGTATTCTTAATCGAGCAAGAGCAAAATTGCAAACAAGAAATAACATGGCTTCGCCGCCGCCATCACCAAGTAAATTGGAAACCACCAGTGGGGATCTGGACAAAAACAATGGTCGACCCGACTGTTTTACAGGTTGCTGAATTGCGGCAACAAGTAAAAGGACTACAAGAATTTTTGGAGCTGTTGACAACGAAAGCTGCCAGCATTCCGTGCCTTGCAGCGTCCCCTGCCGCCAGTTTATCATCGCCTTTAGCAAGCTTTCCATTAATTATGCCGCCGCCCTACTTAGCATTTGGTGCCATTAGTTCGTCATGCCAGCCAATGGAAAGTTGCGGAAGTAATAATGGTCTTAAAACCAGGAAAACCGCCAAATGAGGTAAAATCGTATAGACCAATTTCGCTTCTTCCAGTCATATCTAAAATTTTCGAGAGGATATTACTAAGGCGTCTCCAACCGGTTATAGACGAAAATAATCTTATCCCTGACCACCAGTTTGGGTTCAGAAGTAAGCATTCGACGATTGACCAGGTGCATAGAATTACTGACGTAATCGAGAAAGCATTTGAAGAAAAAAAGATTTGCTCAAGCGTATTTCTTGACGTCTCGCAGGCCTTTGATAAGGTGTGGCACGATGGCTTGAAATTCAAACTACGACAAGTTTTCCCTGTGTGCTTATACGATATTCTAGTATCATATCTGGGGAATAGACTCTTCCGTGTTAGACATGGAAACGAATACTCGCAGCTCAAAGAAATTTCGGCCGGCGTACCACAAGGAAGCGTTCTTGGCCCGCTTCTCTATCAGTTATATACTCGAGATATACCGAAAGAAGATGGCACTATTCTAGCTACGTTTGCCGATGACACCGCTATCCTAGCAGTAGGTAAAACAATCGAAGAAACGACTGAAAAACTGCAAAACGCGGTAAATAAAGTAAATGAATGGACGAGGGACTGGCGGATTGCCCTCAACGAATCTAAATCTGTTCACGTGAATTTCGCTTACAAGAAAACTAATAACTTGCCAATTTTCCTAAACTCGGCCCGAATACCTTTTGCAAACGAGGCCAAATACCTGGGAATGACACTCGACGCAAGACTGAAATGGAATTCGCACGTCAAAATGAAACGTAAAGAACTCGAAATCAAATATAGCGAAATGTACTGGTTACTCGGAAAACATTCCCAACTCAGTACTGAGAACAAACTGCTTTTATACAAGCAAGTGCTAAAGCCGGTGTGGACCTACGGTATACAACTTTGGGGTTGTATCAAGAAAACAAATGCCAATATTTTACAAGCTTTTCAAAACAAAGTGCTAAGAGAGATTGTCCAAGCACCGTGGTATATTAGAAACGACGATATCCACAGGGATCTCGGAATTCCGACAATCGAATCTGAAACTAGAAGCTTCGCGAGAAAGCATAGAAACCGACTAATCGGACATGTCAACAATACAGTCCTACAAATATTGGACGAGAGCAATTTATTGCGCCGACTACAAAGGACGAAACCCTTCGACTTGGCAAGATAATGATAAACCGCGTTTAGATTGCGGAACATGCAGGATCTTACTTCGACACACCATACGAAGTACTGTATCCTATTAGAGAGGACTGGCAAAGGAAGACAGTCTCTGTCCATAACGAGATTGCAATATACACAGATGGTTCTAAGACCAGTGAGGGCACGGGGTCTGGCATTTACTCGAGAGATACGAACTAACAGGTGGCCCTGGGACTTCCGGACACATGCAGTGTGTTTTAAGCAGAGGTTCTAGCTGTACTTAAAGCTGCGGAATTACTTGAGATGGGATCAATATCCGATAAGAATATCACCATCTACATTGACAGTCAGGCTGCGCTAAAGGCGCTAGAGTCCTACGTCACCAAATCTGAGATAATCACGAATTGCCGCACAATGCTTAGGGCATTATGTACGCAGAGCCGAGTCAGATTATGTTGGGTACCTGTGTAATGCGCGCCGTTTTATTTAATGGAGAACATGATAATAAAAATACTTTCTTATTTTTTATTTCATTAGATTGAATTTTATTAAAACGATTTTATTATTGCAAGTGATCGGGTTGGAGGTTCGTTGACAACTTGACTTTTATTTTATCCTCTTCGAGGGAGAAGCCCACATGCAGACATCAGAACTGCAGATCAGCATATTTGCCCGGAGTGTGCATGAAATATAACTCCAAGCTTTGTTTCTTTGTTCGCTCGTCCAAAAGCATAGTAAGCACAAAATATTGTGCGCGTGCATTGAAGATGCCTGAGTTTAAACTATGTATGCATATCTGTAACGTTGGCAAGCATGTTTATGTTGGACATTGGACCATAGATATGCTGATCATACAATTGAGTATGTATGCGCATAACACCTTCCCGCATAAAAATAAACAATACATTTTACAAATTATTGTTTATAATATATGTATATTAAATAATTTCTTATATCAAAGTAATGTTTCACATAACTGGTGTATTTTTATTGTGTAATCTTTCAAATTTCTTCTTCTATTTCAAAATTTTCAACTTTAAAAACGTTAGAATTTGGTCTCTTTGTAACAATTTTACCTCTGTTATTATCATGATAATGAACAATTTGTTCTCTTTCTATTACTGGGTTTCTGGTTTTTCTATTAAAACGGTTTCGACAAATGGTTATTCTAGTGTCCGACCGAAGCTTCGGCTTCGGCTTCGGTCACATTCGGCTAAAAAAAACTACAATCGGCTAAACCTTCGGCTTCGGCCAAAATGGGCCTGCTAATGAATTATTTGTTTTTTGGTTATTAATGAGTTATTTCTTATTTTGTTTTGAACTAGGTACTTACTATTTCAATAAAATATTAAAATTGATACTAGTTTAATTTGTTATTATTTTTGGAAAGTTAATTTATCCCGTTAGTTTGCTTATTGCATGCATACATTCCAGAAAAACTTCCAAAAAATCATTATTTTATTCACTTTTAGTCAATCTTAAACGGAAATTCTTTAAGTTATTAAAGCTTCGGCTTCGGCTTCGGCTTCGGGTAGAAATCGACCTTCGGTCGGACACTAGGTTATTCCTTTTCCTTTCATTAATTTCATAATAAAGTAAGTTAGAATGGCAATAATAAGTATTCCACCTATTCCTAACATTGCACCTTGGACATGAGGCGGTATATTTTTGAATTTTCTTCCGATATAACTCTCTTGATTTCTAATTTGAATAGTTAAATCTTGCAACTCCTTTAGATCTTTAAGTTTTACTTTTGGCATATTGATATTTTCTACATTTATGTATATCATTTAATTTTATATTCGAGCAACAATCCTCTGGAGCAAAACGATATATTGTTATGCCTGCGACATAAAATGTTAAAAAAAACTCTCACACGCGGGCTGGATTATAGTTGGGCTTTTACCTCCAGTATTACCGTTGTGTATTTATGAACCGTATGCAATGAACCACTGTATGTTCTAGATGGAAAACCGGCGAAACAACAATTGTGAAATGACCAACGAAGAGAAGATAAAATAAATGAAAGACAAAGATTAAGTTTTAATAACTTTATTCTAGTGTATTCGGTAGATGTCAGAATTAAACTCATTTAATTTTCTATCACTTACATCTACTTATCAACTAATTTGTGCTGACGGTCGTCGTCGGTGGTGTCGATCGCCAGCGGTGAAACATTACCCCTCAATATTTGTGGGAAAGTAATTTTTCCGTCGGGCACGTTTTGCTTCATCATTATTGTACCTGTATGACACCTTTGTCTGGCACGTTTTGCTGCATCAGCATTGCACCAGCATAACACCTCCTTCCTTAAGAAGTTTATGGGTACCTTACCCTTAAACTAGGCTCTGTACGTTGCATAACAATTTCTTCTGATGATGTCGACGATGCTCTCTTGATCTCTGGCAACTTCTTGACGTATTTCTTATTTTTTCTGTTAAAACATTTGTTAAAGATTGATAACGTAGTTCGACCACCAGAATTACAGGCACATTTGTATGCGAAAATAGATCCTATGATGACTATTGTAACGCCTCCAATACTAGCAATTATACTTGGAAGCGTGTGCGCATCTGATGCGCGCTCTTCTGTCGGGCACACTCTGACCGGTGGCGTTATCTGCGCACAAAATCTGGTGGATACTGGTGCTGTTACCCCTAAAATTCCCAGCACTAGCGGACAGAAAATGGCTGACGTAGGCAATGCCACGGGTAGGGGCGGTCGCCTCGCCGGAAGCATGTGCGTACGTGGTGCGCGCCGTTCTGCTAATAAAACTGCGAATATATCTTTGATATTTTCGCAGATAAACCTCCACCACTCAAAGGCTGCTACCGCTCTCTTAAGTAGCAGACTTTCCGTGGTGCGTACAAAACCCCACATAACATCTATCGAGGAGCCATACGTGCGGAACAAGCGCATATGTGGTTTTGGGGGTGTTCGTGGAGTAACGGTGCTATGTGACGAGCGATCTGAAAGACCGAGAGCTTGTCTAATTGTGCCGAATTTCCTCTCAGTAACCAAGCTTGGACAATTTTGTGGACAGGACCTGGTTGCTGCAGCTGTAAGCTACGAAACGACCGGAAGTTGGAAAACCTTCGTCGTTGCGTCGGCTTACTTCCCTTATGATTCGGTAATGCCTCCACCACCGAAGGCGGTTGCCGAACTTATAAAGTACTGTGACACTCGGGAGATGGGACTAGTCATGTGTTGCGACGCGAATGCTCAGAATACAGTCTGGGGCAGCAGCAAATGTAACATACGAGGAAACCATCTCCTAGACCTTATGCTATCGTTTGGCATGGTAATTAATAATGTTGGCTCCCAGCCAACTTTTGTTACGGCAAGGAGGCAGGAGGTAATTGATTTAACTCTATCTAATAGGTATTTCAAGTCAGTTACTAACTGCAGGGTACTGCCGGAGGTGTCCTTGTCAGACCATAGATACATCGCTTTCCAAATCGATTGCGAGGCCATAACTTTGCAGGAGAGGAGGAATTCGCGGAAAACTAACTGGGTGCGGTTTGGGGAAGAGCTAGACAGATCTGTCAAAACTCCGACTAAACTCAGAACGAAACGAAAGGTTGAGGATGCTGTTCAAAACCTGACTAGCGTCCTTACCAGCTGTTTTGAACTGAGGTGCCCGTTGACAAAACCCCCTGCAGAACTCCGCTTCCCTAGTGGAGCCCAGAACTGCACCGACTTAGGAAAGAATCCAGAAAACTTCTAAATAGGTCACTCAAGACAAATTTAGAAGGTGACTGGGATATTTTTAGATCGAAGCAAAAGGACTATAGAAAGTTAATTCGGTTGTCGAAAAGTGCTTCTTATAGAGATTTTTGTGAAAGATCGAGACACTCGATGAAACCAGCAGGTTGGTTAAGGTTCTCAAAAGGGGCAAGCCGACGAAACCGGAGTCACTGAGAAAGTCTGATGGAAAGTTTACTGAGACGAAAGCGGAAACTTTTAGTCTTCTGCTGGAGACTCACTTTCCTGGCAATCAGATAACTACTAGGTCGGATCTTGGTCCGCTTACCCAGGCTGAGCTTGATCTAAGTCAGAAAACTCGGCGCAGGTGGTATATTGCATCAGCCGTGGTAACAGATGAGGCCATCAAATATGCTGTGCCATCTTTTGATGGTTTCAAATAGCCTGGCACCGATGGAATATATCCAGCTATGCTGCAACAGAGTATAGATCAGCTATTGCCAACTCTGAAAAGAATTTTCACCGCTGGCTTGGCGCTGGCATATATTCCTACACCTTGGCGGACAGTCAGAGTAGCTTTCATACCGAAAATTGGTAAGGAAGACTATTCGCTCCCCAAGAGTTTCAGACCTATAAGTTTGACATCCTTCTTACTGAAAAGTATGGAGAGACTGGTAGAATTTCACGTGCGCAAAGTTGCTTTGAAACTGCATCCACTATCGGAGATGCAGCATGCCTATCAGCGTGGGAAATCCTGTGAGACCGCACTTCAAAATCTAGTGGCCAGAATTGAATGCGCGCTTGATAGGAGAGAATACGCGATGGGTATCTTCATCGACATTGAGGGTGCTTTTGACAACGCGACTTTTGACTGCATGTGCGACTCTGCCAGACAACACGGGGTAGATGAAACATTAGTGTTGTGGATTAAAGCAATGCTAATGAATAGAACTTTGGTAGTGGATGCGGATTGTGGCCAATATGTTATGACAGGGGTAAACAGGGGCTGCCCGCAAGGTGGCGTTCTGTCTCCATTGTTATGGTGCATGGTGGTCGACTCTCTGTTGAACACTCTAAATAGTTCTAACGTCTACGCTCAGGCATATGCGGATGATGTCGCCGTACTTTCTGTCGGGCCATGCCTGGCGACGGTCTGTGCTAAGGCGCAGGCGGCGCTGGACATGATCGATGAATGGTGTACTAGGAGTGGGCTTTCGGTGAATCCTCTTAAGACTGAGGTTGTTCTTTTTACGAGAAGGAGGATTTTGACCGGTCTGACTCAGCCAGTACTAAAAGGTGTCACCATTCGCATTTCCAATGAAGCCAAATATCTGGGAGTGATTTTAGATAAGAAACTTCTTTGGTCCAAACACGTCGAGTCGAAAACATCCAAGGCGCTCTCAGTCTTCTGGCAGTGTAAGGGTGCTTTTGGCAAGACTTGGGGCTTATCACCGAATAAGGTTCTCTGGATCTACACGGCTATGATAAGACCATTCCTCGCATATGCGTCGGTTGTTTGGTGGTAGGGGCTCTCGCGCAAATATGTGGTTGCCTTTTGTGCGAAACTCCAAAGAACGGCTTGTCTCGGCTGCTCGGGAGCTTTCCTGAGTACGCCTGGCTCTGCTCTAGACGCTTTGCTGAACTTACCTCCCCTTGATACTTATATCATGGGTTGCACTATCAAAGCCATCCATCGTCTTAGGCGAGGCGGTTTTTGGTATACTCCACGCTGGAACTTTGATGAACTTGCGCGACACTTATCTTACGACTCTTGTCTTATAGATATGCCGTCTGATGCAATGACACCAGAACTCCAGCTGATGCGCAAATTCAGAGTCGACTTTCCTTGTGTCCAGGACGGGCTTCGGTCAGAGTCTGAGCCGGGAATGGAATGTAGTCGTATTTTCACGGATGGTTCCAAAACCAGTCAAGGGTCTGGCGCTGGGGTCTTCGTGGAAGTCGATAACATTAGACTTCACTTCTCGTTAGGCAAATATGCGTCTGTTTTCCAAGCGGAAACTTATGCAATCCTAATGGCCATGAACTATGTTGTGAAGAACAGGTGGAAGGGACGTAGTATTTGTGTATGTAGTGACAGTCAGGCTGCGCTTAAGGCCTTGCTTAACCCTTTAACCACTTCCAAAATAGTTCGTGAAACCAAAAACTCTTTGAACTCGGTCGCAAGGCTGAATTCTCTGTCTCTTATCTGGGTCCCAGGTCACACTGGGATCTTGGGGAACGAGATCTCGGATGAGATTGCTAGACAAGGCTCAGAGGAGGCTTTCTCAGGTCCCGAACCCGCGTTGGGTCTTCCAGCGTCCTCGGTTAGGGCTTCCATTGACGATTGGGTCTCTCACGAGCACAATTGTGTGTGGCATGACTCTCCAGGTTGCAGGTTGACTAAACGCATGCTCCCGGACGTCTGTAAGAAATCAGCGGCATTCTTGCTGTCTCTCAGCAGAAAAGACTATAGACAACTTATCGGCGTCTTGACAGGCCACTTCGCTTTTGCCAAGCACCTTAACAAGTTGGGTTTAAGTGACACTACAATCTGCGACGCTTGTGGAGAGAGCGACGACACCGCGGAACATTATCTCTGTGAGTGTCCGGCCTTTGCTCGTATCAGGTGGCAGATCTTCGGTGCGGATGTGGTGAGTGCTGGTACTGTAAGCTCCTCATCACTGAAGTGCTTGCTTGGCTTTCTTCGAAAGTCAAGGAAATTCCAATAAAATGGGTAAATCAGGGTTTGCTCTCTGGCAGTACAATGGACCAGTTGTGTCTGAGTGCTCCAGTCGAGTGTTTCCTATCCCGACAAAAAAAAAAAAAAACAAAAAAACAAAAAGCAATTATACTTCCTGATCGTTCCGGGATTGTATCCAGAACGTTTTCCCAGAAATGCTTTTGATTTTGGATGTCGATGGATAGGTCATTCAGCTCTTCAATATTTCGTACTTTAATTTTATTAATTGGTTTTACATCTAATTGAACCTTATTTAATTTTACATTTATACAACAATCTTCTAGATTATTTAATGCATATCTGTCCTTAAGATTAATTTCTTTTGCTTTAACCAATGTTCTAATGCTAGTTTCTACCGTCTCGAATTTACAATTTTCGCTTAAAACTAATATTCCTACATTTGCTAGAGTGCCTTCTTTTTTTCTTTATTACAATTGCAATGGTATTTGGTTTCTTCCGTAACAGTAAATAAAAACATATTTTCCTTAATTTTATAAAACATTTAAATTTTTGAGTTAATCGTTTTTAAAATACAATTATTTGCCTTGTCTCGCATGAATACGTTTATTTCACAATTGCTATAATCTAATGTACTTTTAAATAAATGGGACTTACAAACATATGTTTTATTTATTTCCTTACAATCTTCGATATTATTTTTCAAGATATAAGATTCTTTATCTTTATTTATAGTTATAAATTTATTAGTAACATCAATTAACACAAGTCCATTCGTAATAATTTTTGGTACAGATATTATTTCATATAAATCAAATTGCTCTTCCGTTACAAGTGGAATTTGCAATAATACAATAATGTTATTATCCTTAGCATAGGCTTGAATTTCTATTTCTTTCATTATATAGGCATAATTTTCTATATTTGGTTCGAAAATGAGAGAGTTTTCTAGATGCAGTTTATTCAATTCTTCTAATAATTTCATTGGCTCTATGATTCTAGGGTGCAGAACGCCATTTTGTATGAACAGTATGCTATCGATAATTTGTTCTATTTCTAACTCTATCTGGGTAATTTTAAAATTAACTTTGTTCACTATTTCATTGAAATAAGATTGAACTGAATTGCTCTGCTCGAGGTTTCTTTCTTCAACTTTGATCAAATTAATAGAATTGATTATGTCATTTATTTTATTGGCTGTAATGTTTTTAAGTGTACCTACATCAATAACCTGCTTACCTAATCTTGACATAAGCTTCACATTTTCCTCCATACCATTTTTAATCCTAACTTCATTTCCTTTAATTGTGTTCATGGCTTCTGAATAATAATTGGCATCTTCGTTATCCATTGTCCCAAATAACGTTTTGAATCCAGTACCTATCAGGTTTACTAGTCCTCTACGTACTCGAACCTGCTTGCCCATTAGATTGTATATTATATAAACTTTATGTTCAATTTTAAGCAAATTATTTCGAACCATCTGTTGATATTTCTTACAATTGTCTATATGGCTTACACATGCTTCATTTATCGTATTTATTATATTCCTAATATTATCTATGTAATCATTTAATTCTCCTATATCGATTTTATTGACTAAAGTTAGCTTACTCCCTATTTCTCTAACTTGTCCTTTGTGGTTAAAATATAGTCCCCTATTGTCATTTAGTTTCCTGATTTCGATGTTCCCGGCCGTGGACTTGAGGAACCAGATGATCCTGCAAAGTACGGTCGAATGTTAGCTTTGTTACATTTTTGCTTCTTATTTGGTAACTTAGCTATAACATAATCCTCATGTACTTCTAATATTTCAAATGGACCTTTAAACCTACTTTCTAATTTTCCTTTGACTACATTCCTAACTAAGATCTTATGTCCTACTTTATATTCTATTGGTCTTCCTATTTTCTGGTCATATCTTACCTTAGACTTTTCTTTTGATTTCAATGTATTTTCTATTGCCTTAGAACTAGTCTGAATTAACTTCGCTTGTAATTCGTCTAAATAATCAAACATGGTTTTCTCACAAAGATCTTCTATTTCACTTGGTTGATTGCCTATGTTTCCAAAAACTAATTCGTATGGTGTATAACCCGTAGTACTGTGTCTAGTTGTATTATAACAAAAGCTAGCATAAGGCATCCGTTCATCCCAATCTTCCATGTTGTCTATTTCTCTACCTGTTGTCTTTAGATATTCAGTTAGTCGGCAATGTGCTCTTTCATCTGCCCCGTTTGCCTGTGGATAAGCAACACTCGTAGTTATATGTTTCATGTTCAATATCTTACACATACTTTCGAATAGTTCATTGCAGAACTCGTTACCATTATCAGTTAAAATGATCTTTAGTAATCCGAAATTTAAAATCCATTCGTTTATAAATAATTTGGCCACTGTCCCCATTTCTTTGTTTTTAAGTGGTATGAATTTTATGAACTTTGACAAGTCATCCTGAATGGTGAGACCAAATTTAAACCCATTGTTGGTAACCTTGAGTGGACCTATCAAGTCCATTGATACCTTTTCTTGTGCCTTTTCAGATGTTGTGACTACTTCTCCTAATGATTGATTTCTTTCATCTGGATTGTCATCCTCTCTTTGTTCTAACATCCTCACATTCCTTGATAGTTCATCTGCAACGACATTTTCACTACCCTTTTTGTATCTGATTTCATACTCAAACTCCTCAAGTTTAAGTCTCCATCTCACTAAACGCGATCCGGGATCTTTAACATTAAAGAGCCAAGTTAACGGCCTATGATCCGTCTGAACAACAAATTTTCTCCCATATATGTATGGCCTGAACTGTTTCGTGGCCCAAACTATAGCCAAGCACTCCTTTTCAGTAGTGCTGTAATTTTGTTCAGCCTTATTTAATGTCCTACTGACATACTGAATTGGCAAATCTTTTGCACCATGCTTTTGACTGAGAACAGCCCCGATGCCCTTGTTTGACGCATCTGTCGTAATTATAAAAGTTTTCTCATAATCAGGATATTGTAGGACTGGAAATGTTGTTATTGCCTTTTTTAGTTTCTCAAATGACTCCTGTTGTTCCCTACCCCAACTAAATGAAACATCTTTCTTTAATAATGCATTAAGAGGTTCTGCTATCTTGCTAAAGTTCTGAATGAATTTACGGTAGTAACCTACCATACCTAAGAACGATTTAATTCCCTTGTGATTTTGAGGAGCATGCATTTAACTATTCCTTCTATTTTCCTAGGATCAGGTTTAACTCCTTGATCCGTAATAACGTGTCCCAGATACTGAACTTCTTTGCGGAGAAATTCGCACTTATCTGGCTGTAATTTAAGGTTTGAAGCTCTAATTTGATCGAGTACTTCAATCAACTTTTCGTTGTGTTCATCAAGGCTTTGACCATAAATGACTATGTCGTCAAGGTAGACAAAACATTTGATGCCTTGTAACCCAGCCAACACGGTGTTCATTAATCGCTGAAAACATGCCGGAGCATTTTTCAGTCCGAAAGGCATTCGGGTATATTCGAAATGCCCATAAGGCGTGCAAAACGCCGTTTTCTCAATATCTCTTTCCTCAACTGGGATTTGATGGAACCCCGAAGTCAGGTCAAGAGTTGAAAAGTATCTTGCCTTCCCCAATTGGTCAAGTATTTCTGTAATATTGGGGAGGGGATAGTTATCCGCAATCTTTAACTCATTGAGTTTGCGATAATCTATCACCATCCGCCACTTCTTTTTGCCACTAGCATCTACCTTCTTTGGAACGATCCAAAGAGGAGAGCTCCATGGTGAACTGCTATTTCTGATGACTCCTTCCTTTTCTAACTTTTCTATCTGGTTGCGCACTTCTTCCTCGTGTACCTTTGGATATCGGTACGTTTTAGTAAACACTGGTTGCGCCCCTTCTAATGTCCTAATTTGATGCTTTGCCGTATGAGTTTTTGTGAGTTTTTCCTCTTTTATGCTGAATACGTCACTGTAGTCCCTAATTATGTTTAATATACTATCATTCTCCTCCTTATTCATGTGTTCGCTTCTTATATTTCCTGTTACCTCACAAATTCTCTGTTTCCTGATCTCAAAATCTTCTAAATTCCTTCCTACAATTATGATTTGACTAATGTTGAAATCCTCTTCCGTTGTATTAATGATCGTGGCTAAACACTTCCCAGATTTGTTTTTAGTTATGCATTCTGGGATGATTATCCCTTCCTTAATCTGCTAAGTTTTGAGCTTGTTGCCTAACTATTAAAACCTGTTCCTTGGCTACTTGAATTTATTCCTTTTTGGTTTGCTTTTCCATGAACCGACAATTTCTAGCAATGTGGCCTGGCTTGCCACAGTTGAAACATTTTGTTTCAGTAAAATTAATTCTTGATAAATTCCTATTTGAATAAACTTTATTAATGTTGGTCCTAAACAAATTAATGCGTTGCTCTTCCTCTTTAGCGTAGCGGCTTGCTTCCGCTAAGTCTTTCGGTTTCTGTGTCACAACGTAGGATGACAATTTTTCAAGTAGTCCGTTTATGAATACTGTTTAAGTTTCACTTTTTATATGTGCAATTTGACCTTTCTGCTCCTCTTCCTTTACCTCATGCAGTTTAATCTGCATCAATCGCCTCTCTAAAGTTTCAACTCTTTGGGTATACAACGAGACCGATTCGTTTCTACCCTGGTGAATGCTTATCAGTTCACGATGTAGCTGAAGACTACTGTGCGGTTCCCTAAAGATACCGCTAAGTTCGACCTTCAACGTTTCCCAGTCTTTAATATCTTTGTTCATTAAAATAGTCGTGGCATTTCCACGAATTCTTGTTTTAATGAATTTAAAAAGAATGGTTTTTTGAGATGCGGTTGCCAAACCTATGGCATCATTGCATGCATCAATGAACCCAAAAACTTCTTCACTGTTACTATTAAAAGTAGGAATGAACGAAGTTAATACGTTAATCGGCACCTCAGACATTTCGGGATTTCCTAATACTCTATCTGAACCTGTCTTAATATCCGCTTCTTCTTCTCTATCAATTTCACTTTCAATTTCTTCTTCACTATCAAATAGCCTTTCGATTTCTTTTTCACTATTAGTTTCGCTATCACTGCCACTGACAGACATAAAAGCTTTCCTGGTCACCCAATTCACTAATAAAATTGTATACCTGCCTTCGGTATATTCTATCCACTTTAGGCTTCTCTTTTTTATTTTTCCTGAAGGGAATTTTATTTTAAACATCTACTAGGAGATGCTGGAGTTCAAATTTTACCTTGCTACCTAAATAACTCTCTCTTTTCTTTATCCACAATGTTGTTATAAAGCTTAGTGTAAATCTACTTAATATACTTTATACATTAGCTTACTCAATAACAATTACTATCAGCTTCATTCTCGGACTCCGTTTCACAGCAGCCAGTAAGACGCTAACACTCGCTTTATGATTCTGCAACTTTTACTCCACGTAGTTACACAGCAACAATTTCACTTGTAGATCAGAATATTTTCTCTTGTTTAAGATAGTATCTTTAGTTCACGCACACAGATGTTTTGTTTCAAGCGTTTTTTTTTTTTTTTTTTTTTAAGGATAACTCGGTATCCCACCGCTGCCACCAATTTTTATGTTATGCCTGCGACATAAAATGTTAAAAAAAACTCTCACACGCGGGCTGGATTATGGTTGGGCTTTTACCTCCAGTATTACCGTGGTGTATTTATGAACCGTATGCAATGAACCACTGTATGTTCTATATGGAAAACCGGCGAAACAACAATTGGATGTTTTATATGGAAAACCGGCGAAACAACAATTGTGAAATGACCAACGAAGAGAAGATAAAATAAATGAAAGACAAAGATTAAGTTTGAATAACTTTATTCTAGTGTATTCGGTAGAGGTCAGAATTAAACTCATTTAATTTTCTATCACTTACATCTACTTATCAACTAATTTGTGCTGACGGTCGTCGTCGGTGGTGTCGATCGCCAGCGGTGAAACATTACCCCTCAATATTTGTGGGAAAGTAATTTTTCCGTCGGGCACGTTTTGCTTCATCATCATTGTACCAGCATAACAATATATCTCTATTTTCAATAAATAACTCCGATTTAGATGTTACAATTTTTGATTCGATTGTTTCAAAAGTGCAGTTAATGTATAAATTTAAAATGCCAATATTATTTATGAGACCTTCCTCGTTATTCTCTTCATTTCCACATTTACATTTATATTTAGTTTCTTCACTTAATGCGTACAAGTATTTATTTTCCGAAATTTTATAAAATATTGCAATGTGATTTATTATTTGTTTTCATAAAAAATATCAATTCACAATCATTACTAGCAATACTGTTCTTAAATTCTAGTTGGTTACATATGTAATAGTTACTTACTTTCTTACAATCTTTCATAAAATTATTACTTAAAAAATACTCCTCTCTATTTTCTCTTATTACAAAGTAATTAATAAAATATATCCTAAGTCTTAATTCAATAAAATATTCCCTAATAATAGTATTTTTCCTATCTTTGTTCACAGAGCCTACCAGCTTTTCTAGATCAGTATTCATTTTATGAGTTAAATTACCCAATTCAAGATATGCTTCTCTCCTTACTTGATTTTGTTTATTTAGGCTATCTAAAATTTGTATTTCCTCCTGTTGACTTTTGTGAATAAACTCGCTATTTTCCTTAGTAACTTTGATTGCTTCCTCATAATGTTCAGCGTCCTGACTATCTAAAGTTCCGAACAACATCTTAAGACCTGAACCAACTATATTGATAAGACCTCTTTTGAATCTCCTTTCAACTCCTAATAATTGACAAATAATTCTAATACTTTTCCTTAATGCTAAAATTTCTGTTTTACTTTTATTAATAAATTCCACACATTCCGGGATCTCCAGTAAACAATTCTCATTTACGTTGAACATGAACCGAGAAATAACGTTTATCTGATCTTCAATTTGATTGAAGTCGATATTTGTTATTACAGAAACCTTTCCCGTTTTCTGCCTTAGTTCTCCTATATTCCTGTAATAAATTCCGTTGGGTGGTATAGAAATGATGCCGTTTACTAGCGACAGTCTATAAATAATAAAACTAATCAGTTGTTGAAGTGCTTAATTCTCCCTCTGTTATATTTCATAGCTTTATTGTTACGTTTAACTGTGACGCAATTGTCCGAAACCTTGATAATTTTGTAAGGACTTAAACACTTTTCACTTACTTATGTCCTGTATCCCCTTGTGGGTCCTAGGGCCTCTACTACGCCTACGCGCCATCGTGTACGGTTTCTGGCAATGTGTCTGAGTTCTCCCCAACTTTTCCCTAACTGCCGTGCCTCCTTCTCGACTGTTCTGCGCCATGTTTTCCGCGGACCGCCAGGTCTTCTGCCATCCTGAGTTAGAGGGTTCCATTGCATAGCATGGTTCGCTATGGAGCTGTCACCCTTTCGGAACGTGTGACCAATCCACTGCCACTTCCGCCGTTGGATAGTTGTGCCTATTGGTTCCTGACCCGTTCTCTCGTAAAGGTGTTCGTTAGAGATACGATTGGGCCAGAAAATCCTTAAGATATTGCGCAGACACCTATTAACGAACGTTTGCAGCTTTCTGGTGATAGTAGTGGTCACTCTCCACGTGCTGCAACCATATAGCAGCACGGATTCAACGTTGGAGCGGAACAGTCTTATTTTGGTGGTCAAACTGATTGCATTGCTTCGCCATATTTTGGACAACATCTCGAACGCGGACTTTGCTTTGGCGATCCTGTTGCTTATATCCAGTTCGGTTCCACCATCGGTCGAGACAATACTCCCAAGATACTGGAAATCCTCTACTCTCTCTACCGGTTGTCCAGCAATGCATATTTGAGCCGATGAGTTAGTTCCAAGGCTGATGATTTTAGTTTTTGTCGTATTGATTTTCAGCCCGACGACACCTGCCTCCCTCTCCACATCTGCTGTCATTTGGTGGAGGTCCATAATTCTATGGGAGAGTAAGCATACATCGTCTGCGTAGTCAAGATGTTTCAGTTGAGATGTAAGAGTCCATCGAATTCCTCCGTTTCCCGTCGACAAAGCTGCATGAAGCACATCGCTAATCACCAATAGGAATAATATTGGTGAAAGGATACAGCCTTGTCTTACCCCACTTTGGATCTCAAATTCCTCAGACAACCTCCCCCTGTGCAGAACGTGACATTTGGAGCCTTCATATGTAGCTTTGATAATAGCAATTAGTTTATCGGGAATGCCTCTCCTGCGTAAAGCACGCCAAATAAACTCCCTTTTGACACTATCGAACGCCTTCTCAAAATCGATGAACAGCAGGTGCAGTGGCGATCGATATTCAACACACTGTTCGATGATAATCCGCAGGGTGTTGATGTGGTCGGCACAGGAGGATCCAGAGCGGAAACCTGCTTGTTCGGCATCGAGTGTGTCTTCGAGATGTTGTTTGATTCGCTCAAGGATGATTTTAGCTATTATCTTAGCTACAGCAGGCAGCACGCAGATACCCCTCCAGTTTCCGCACTCCAATAAATTTCCTTTCTTAGGAAGCTTGACGATCATTCCCTTTTTCCACTCGTTAGGAAAGCTCTCAGCTTCCCAAGCTCTATCTATAAGTGGAAGCAGAAGCTCAGCCGATGTTGTTGGCGCTGCTCGTAAGAGCTCTGCTGGAATACCGTCAAGTCCTACCGCCTTGTTGGTTTTGAGTGCCTTGATCGCGGTAATGATCTCATCTTTACTGGGAGTCGTGGTGCGTATTCGGGAACTTCTCACCTCGGGCATCTCAGTCTGATTTGAGAGCATATCGCTAGCGAATACACGGTTCAAAACCGTAGCAAAATGCTCTTTCCATCTCTTGAGCTGGTCCTCATCCGAAATGAGCAAGGAACCGTCTAGGCTTTTCACTGGGTATTGGCTGGAGCTGCGACCACCTGTCAGCTCTTTCGTGATTCTGTAGACAGTCCTGCTGTCGCACCTCCGTGCAGCTTCTTCTGCTTCTGTAGCCAGCGCGTTGATGTAGTTGCGCTTGTCACGCCGTACGCTACGCTGAACTTCTCTCATCTTCATGCGTTATAGGGACTCTAGCTCGCTTCTCCCTGCTGCTGGGGTAGCTGCAACGCGAGCTTTTAGCTGTTTTCGTTCGTCAATCCTTCTCCAGGTATCCTCGGAAAGCCACGCCCTATGTCTTCCCTGCGATCGACCGACAATTCTTTCAGCACCAGATGTAAAAACATTTTTCACAGCACACCAATGGTCTTGGATGGTTGCGTGCATTGAGCTGCTGATTGCTTCCACACCTTGCGAAAAGTGCTCCCTTAATTGTTGGCGCACTGAGGGATCACTAAGTCTATCGATGTTGAACCTGGGCATTCTTGTGTTGTCGTGGGATCTTCGAACTGCAGCAGTGCGTAGTTGGAGAGTAGCTATCATAAGATGGTGATCACGTACTATCCCCACATCTGCCCCTCGTCTGTTTCGGACGTCCAGAAGACTGCTTCTAAAGCGGCGGCTGATAGCAAAATGGTCAATTTGGTTGGAGGTTGCTTGCCTGTCGTTGGAAACCCAGCTGACTTTGTGGCAGGTCTTGTGCTCAAACATGGTGCCACCTATCACAAGGCGGTTGGCATTGCAGAAATCCACAAACCTTTCGCCGTTGTCATTGCGGTTGCCTAGTCTATGTTTCCCGATTACATGCTTGAGCCCTTCGTTGTCGCTGCCTACTTTGGCATTCAAATCCCCCATCACTATGACAATGTCTCCATTTGGTGTTGTGTTGAAGACGGCGCTTAAGAGATTGTAGAAGCTCTCCTTTTCGTCCTCAGATGAACTATTCGTTCGGGCGTAACACTGTATGATGGTGACACGTCGTACTCTAGTCCGGAATCTGGCCGTCAAAATCCTATCACCATGAGGCTGCCAGGAAATCAGGCCCTTGCGTGCTGTTGTTGTTAGCAGTAGTCCGACTCCATATTCTCGCGGACTTCCGGATGGTCTTCCAGAATAGAGTAGTACAGTGTTACGCGTTGGAGACTGGTACTCGCCCGCTTCTAACCATCTTACTTCACTTACCCCCAAAATGTCCAGTTTATATCGCATGAATTCCTTTTCCAGTTGGAGGAATCTGGCATTGTAAGGACCTTCTCTTCCCGAGTCGAGGAGCGTCTTTACATTCCAGAAACCTATCTTTGTCCGGGTACAATAGCCAAAAGTCGTCAACATGTGATCAGTCCTTATCCGAGGCATAGTGTCGGTTTCAGTAGCGAGCTGGTTTCAGTAACGCAGGTTGCTGGCCCACGTTACCTAGCCTAGAATCAAGGCCCTAGACAACCCGCACTTACAATTTTGGCCTATACGTATAAGGGTTTATACGTATAGTTGCCCGGGGACCACCACTAGGAGGTAAAGTAAGCACTTCATCACGAACTCGATTGTTGCGCTACTGGCCCAAGCCAAGTTTTGGGCAGTCAGTAGTTTCCCGATCAATCGCAATGCAGGTCTGAATCTACTCGGTATATTGGCTTTTCTTCCAAATATCATTTCATTGGGTGAAAATCCTGTGCTATTATGTATAGATGTATTATGGCAAAATGCTGCGTGCCTAACAACTTGGAATATTCTGGCTTTGTTTTATCTTTAATTACAAGTCTTAAATATTCTCCTAGTCGTGCATGCGATCTTTCTGCTGATCCATTTGTTTGCGGATACGCATTACTAGTTTTCAAGTGTTTTATACCAAACATCTTACACAGTTCTTTCAAAAGTTAATTTATGAATTCTCCACCATTATCCGTGAGAATATATTTTGGTATTCCAAAATCTAAAATCCATTCGTCCGTGAAGGCTCTAGCAACAGTTTCGCTCTTTTTATTTTCAATAGGAATGTATTTGATAAATTTGGTCAAATCATCTTGTATAGGGAGACAGTAAATTGTTTTTCTGTTTTCTACATAGGGTCGTGTTAAATCCATGGCTATCTTTTCTAAACCATGCTCGGCTGATGAAACTATTTTCATAGGATTCCTACTTGGATGCCTATTTATCTTTTGTTTCTGGCATGGAGCACATTTTCGTATGTAATCTATAACATCCTTATTTAAGTTCGCCCAATAGAACCTTTCTTTTATTCTAGCTATTGTCGCTTTCTGTCCACCATGTCCTCCTATTAACCCGTTATGATATACCTCTATTATCTTTTGTTGTTCTTCAGCACTACTAATAACTAATAATATTTCATCTTGACCTACTATTTCTTTAGCGCTACTATCAGCATGTGTTGCACTATCAGGAAGATTCCCACAAACCTCATCATAAATTTGGCTTAGGTTAGGTTAGGTAAGTGGGCAGGTGTAGGGGGTAGAAAACCTCCACACCACACTCAGGTCAGTATAGACCCATTGTGATACTCATGGGGGGAAAGGAGATAGAAAACGAAATCCCTTCCTCGTGGAAAAATAACGTCTTTGTAAATGTCCTAAACAAAGAACTAAGTACTCACTGTGCCCTAGATACAAACCATTCAGAGGATTTGATGAAGTTTGCGATGTCATTTATTGGTCTGTTGGACAACTCTTCTAGATCCTCAAAGAAGTGTTGTCCAAGGATTTTATTTCTCAAATGATAGAGACCTGGGCAATGACAGAGAAAGTGGGCGGTGTCCTCCTGAGCCTCCTCGTCGCCGCAGCCTCTACAAAGGTCTTCGTTAGTCACATGTAGTTTTTTTATGTGGTACCGCATGGTATTAGGCCGCGTAATGACTCCTATTAGACTAGAGAGGGATTTTCTATGCCTCTGTATGAGTCTATTGGTTCTTACTCTGTCAAATGCGGGCCACAGCTTCCTCGTGGTGACACAAGTATCTAAAGAGGTCCACCTGTTGTTAGCCTTCGTTAGGGCTTTGTTTCCTGCTTCGAGCTTAAGGGCATAAGGCGGGATGTACACCGAGGGGTCGGATTGGTCCGAGCTTAGTGCTGAGCCTCCTCTAGCCAGTTCATCGGCTTTCTCATTCCCTGGTATGCCTTCATGACCAGGGACCCAGGAGAGCTTTACCTAGTGCTGTGTTCCAAGAACCTTGAGCTCTTCTCTACAACACTTCACAAGCTTCGACTTTATTTCTATAGCAGATATTGCTTTTATCGCTGCCTGGCTGTCGATGAAAAAGGTGATATCCTCTCGTGGTATTGCCCTCATCGCAGTCTCACGAGCTGCTATTGTAACTGCTAGGACCTCCGCTTGGAAAACGCTACTGTAATTCGGAAGCCGAGCTGACATGGAGAGGCCAAGCGTTTCAGAGAAGATGCCTGCGCCTACACCTATTTCCATTTTGGATCCATCGGTGTAAACAGCTAACGATCGCTCGTTAGGCGTTCTGTCATTTTTACAGTCTTCCCTGCTCGAATAGATATAGAAATTTGTCTTAGTGTATTATTGTCTTCTTCGCAATCTGATGGATCGTCCCCGAAAATTTCCTTAATATTATCTGTGACTTCCTTACTATATTTCGTTTTCTCTACGGAACATATTAAATTTCTACTCAACTCGTCAGCAACGGCACTGTCCACACCTTTTTTGTATTATATAGTTATATATTATATAGTTATATTCTTCCATTCTTAACCTCCATCTGACTAATCTTGACCCAGGGTCTTTTACATTAAACAACCATGTAAGTGGTCGATGATCAGTTTTAATTTTAAAGTGTTTCCCATATATATATGGTCTGAACTGTTGTATGGCCCATTCTATCGCTAGACATTCCTTTTCTGTCGTACTATAATTAACTTCCGCGCTGTTTAAAGTTCGACTAAAGAAATGTATGAGTATTTCCTTTCCTGTGTGTTCCTGTGATAAAACTGCACCAATTCCCAGATTGCTTGCATCCGTTGTTATTGCAAATTGTTTTTCGAAATCTGGATATTGTATAGTGTAAATTCCTTCAGCAATCTTTTCAATTCATTAAAGCTTTTAGAGTGTTCTTCTTTCCATACAAACTCGACATTTTTCTTCAGTAATTTAAATGATGATAAAGGTGATGCCACCATACTGAAATTCCTAATGAATTTCCTATAATAACCTATCATTCCTATGAAACTTTTAATTTCTGTCGGATTCTTAAGCACCTGTAAGTTATCAATCGCTTTTACTTTTGCTGTATTAGGAAGAAGTCCCTTGCTTGTGATTACGTGACCCAAATACTCGACCTCCTCCTTCATGAATTCGGATTTATCGGTTTCGATTTTTAAATTAGCTTTTTTCAATCTTTGGAAAACATTTTAAAGCCTTTCATTATGTTCTTCTGGACTTCTACCATAAACGACAATGTCATCGAAATAGACGAAGCATTGTTTTCCTAAAAGGCCAGATAGAACATTATTCATCATTCTTTGAAAGCATGATGGAGCATTTTTGAGACCGAATGGCATTCGCGTATACTCAAAATGTCCATAAGGTGTCGAAAATGCCGTTTTCTACATACTTTCTTCGCTCAACGGTATTTGATGAAAACCCGATTTCAGATCTAGGGTAGTAAAATACCTTGCGTCTCCTAGCTGATCTAAAATTTCGGTAATATTAGGAATTGGATAACAATCTGAGATCGTAACATCATTCAATTTCCTAAAATCAATTACCATTCTCCAATTAATTTTTGCCACTAGCATCTACCTTTTTTGGGACAACCCATAAGGGGCTAGACCACGGTGATTGGCTATGGCGTATTATCCCTTCTTCCAAAAAGTTCTTTATCTGAATATTCACTTCTTTCTCATGAACCTTTGGGTACCTATATGCTTTCGCATTTATTGGTATTTCACTTATTGTACGTATATGATGTTTGATGACAGACGTTTCTGTCAGCTTTTCGTCTTCTAAACCAAAGATTTCGATATTTTCTTTTATTAATTCCCTTAACTTTTTTAATTCTAATTCACGTTTTATATGGTCAACTGTCAGTTTACCCCACAATTTGTTAAACCTTTCTCTACTTTCTGATGCTTTACTTGAAACTAGATTTAGTTGATTTTTATGTGATTGATTTTTTGTCATACATCCTTGACTTTTTACTAAACTAGTACGTCTCGGGTGACAATTATCTATAAAATCCTTTTTATCTCTGGTAGTTTGATTGCAAACCTTTTTATCAGAAAGAGTTAGAGTTCTATTTACTTGAAACTAATCTTCATCGTTGAACACCAAAATCATTATAATTTTGTCATTGTACATGATTTTTCGCTTTAAATTTATACAAAATTCTGATTCCTTTAAAAAAATCAATTCGAAGAATTCCATCGTAATGCCCTATGACGTCATCCGGCACCACATGGAAAAATATGTCGATTAAAAACGTATCACCGTTTTCTTGATCGTCGTATTCTACAGTAATGTTGGTACTTCCTATGCTACACCTATTGGATTTGCCGATGCCCTTAAAACTCCTAATATCTTGAAAATTTACGTCATTTTCAAATAGACATTTTGTTTTTATAAGACTAATGCAGGCACCAGTGTCCACTAAAAATTTTAAATGTTTATTATTGTATCTCAAATTTACATGAGGGCTTTCATTGTAATGGGAAGCAATACCCTCGTTCATTGCTCCTTTTGTCGAAAATTTATTCTTTTATTTTATTTATTTATTTATGTATTTATTTGTGTTTTTTTTCGTTTGTATATTGTCCTCATTGTTTGTCTTTGGAGTATAAACTTTAGGATATGAATACCTATTCTGATTCTCTCTTCTGTCTGCATTATTTCGATTATAGTCAACCTGTTGTTTTTTTGGAGCTCTACAGTCCCTGCTAATATTACCTAACTTATTACAGTTAAAGCATTTTATCGCGTTATGATTAATTTTAATTAAGTTTTTTGGAGTGTATTCCCTATTGTTATATCCGTATGTTGCCCTTTTCCCATTAACCTGGTTTCTTTCTGTATTGCTAAAGATGAAGCTTCTGCCAATGTTGATGGTCTTTGATTATTAACAAACGTTCCTATTTCCTCTTTTAACCCATTTACAAAAGCGTTAAGGATATCCCTTTCTATCATATATAACTGTCCTTCGAAAAGCCTACCATTTTCGTTCTTTAGATAAATATCTTGAATACGTCGCCTTTGAAGAGTTTCGACTCTTTGAATGTATTGTATGACCGTGTCGCTTTTGTCTTGTTGCAGGCGAGTCATTTCTAAATGAAGTTGCATAGGGGAATATATCTCCTTGAACATTAGGTTCAATTCGATTTTTGGTTCCGTCCAAGAACTAATTTTCTTGTTCATAAGTTTTGTTTCAGCATTTCTTGAAATCTGCCTTTTTATGAAGGGCAAAAGACAGTACTTTTGTCCAGGCGTTGCCAATGACATAGCGTTGTCAACATTTGCCCCAAAGTGATGGATTTTCCTTGGATCACTATCAAATGGCGTTATTAGTTTGCAAAGCAAGTCTAAACTCATTTGCGGTACATTATTATTATATGAACTATGGTGATTTCCAAGCGTAATATCCGGTGAGGTATTATTGCCTCTTTTAGAAAATGTTTCAATGGTTTTCGTTTCGTGGTTTCCGAATTTATTACACGGATCGTATACTAACGATTTTACATCGTCTAGTTCACTATTAAATCCCCTTTGTTTGGGAATAGTTCCCGTTGCCTTATTTAAATTTCTAATTTCTTTAATCTCATTGCCTATTGAATGCAACTCTATTGTTTCAATACCTTTACTTTGTTTCCGCTTCACTTCAGTTTCAATTTCGCAATTCCTAAGCTTCTTTATAGTTTCCTCTACTAATGCTTATTGCTCTCTAGTTTCACATTCCTCTTCCATTGTATATAAAAATAGTCTTCTTCGATAAGTTCTATTATCATAATACACTAGGTAATCCTCTTCTTTGTTGTCCACACTAATTCTATAATTGTCTATTATTTGCGATAAGGTAAGTTCCACTACTTTTCCACTTGTATGTCCTATACATTTAAATTTCTTACCTAACGCGTATTCATTGAACTCAAATTCGTTTACCTCCGATCTCGCACTTGCCATTTTATTTGTTTAACAATTTTTTATTTAGAATAGATTGAAACTAAACACTTACATACAACCTAGAATAAAATATTTTTCCATTGCTGTTTTCTGCTCTGATGTTCCTCCTCTTGAAGTTGTCCCCGTGTTGCTGTTACTGCTGGTTTTGCTGATTCTGCATGTTCTTACTATTGCTGCTGCTGCATTGATGATGTTTTTTTCTTCGCATTAGTTACTTTAGTAGTTATAGTTAGTTTAGGAATTATAGTTAATTTATTAGTTACAGTTACAATAGTTTGGTAGTTGTAATTATTTCAATTTGTATCTCGAGTCACTGCACAGTTTCCTTCCTTCTCTTTTTTTCTTTTTTTCACTCTTTCAGCACGTATGTGTATTTTTTACATTTTCACGACCGGTACACGACTTTATTGATTGTTTGTGTTTTATATGTCGAATTGCTGTGACAGAAATTAGAGAATTTTAAATTACTGTCTCGACTTACACAATGATATATCCCACCGCTGCCACCAATTATGTAATGCGCGCCGTTTTATTTAATGGAGAACATGATAATAAAAATACTTTCTAATTTTTTATTTCATTAGATTGAATTTTATTAAGACGATTTTATTATTGCAAGTGATCGGGTTGGAGGTTCGTTGACAACTTGACTTACACTCTTTGCGAGTTCACTGGCGGCATCTTGCGTACACCTGTGTCAGAGGATATGTTGCGACGTGTATTCAATGGCTCTGGCAAACCCATCGACAAGGGACCCCCAATTTTGGCCGAAGGTTTCCTTGACATCCAAGGTCAACCCATCAATCCATGGTCTCGCATCTACCCCGAGGAAATGATCCAGGCTGGTATCTCTGCTATTGATGTGATGAACTCTATTGGCCCGTGGTCAAAAGATTCCCATCTTCTCGGCTGCTGGTCTGTCGCACAACGAAATTGCCGCTCAGATTTGTCGTCAAGCCGGTCTTGTAAAGGTTCCCGGTAAATCAGTGCTCGATGATCACGAAGACAACTTTGCCATCGTGTTCGCTGCTATGGGTGTGAGCATGGAAACTGCTCGTTTCTTCACGCAGGACTTCGAGGAGAACGGTTCCAAGAAGAACGTGTGTCTGTTCTTGAACTTGGCCAACGATTCAACCATCGAACGTATTATTACACCACGTTTGGCCTTGACTGCAGCTGAGTTCTTGACCTACCAGTGCGAGAAGCACGTGTTGGTCATCCTTACCGATATGTCCTCGAACGCTGGAGCCTTGCGTGAGGTATCCGCTGCCCGCCAAGAAGTGCCCGGGCGTCATGGTTTCCTCCGGTTACATGTACACCGATTTGGCCACCATTTAATACCTACCTACAATAATAGGGACAGCGATAAGAATACTCTCTGGCCACTGTCTCCTAAGGAGGCATGCCATGAGACTAGGGTTAACCGATACGGATGTTTGTAGGTACTGCGATGACCTACATGTCTCAGAGGATATAACTTATATACTCTGTGATTGTCAAGGAATTTCCAGGATAAGGCTAAGGTACCTTGGCAGATACTTCTTCGATAACTTGGAGGAGGTGAGGTCCTTGAACCATAACAAGGATCTCTTCAAATTTTGTAGGGAGATTAATTGCTTGGGGGAATGGGTTTAGGTCTAGAATATTCGGGAAGACTTGGGGACCGAACCCCAAAATCGTTCTATGGATGTATACAGCTATAGTAAGGCCAATACTAACGTATGGCAGCCTTGTAGGGTGGCAAGCAGCCAGCAAAATAAACAACCTAGCTGCTATCACAAAAGTACAGAGACTAGCGTGCATCGCCACAACCAGTGCGATGAGAACGACACCTACAGCAGGACTCGAGGCTATTCTCAATCTGCTTCCGCTAGACATCTTTATACAAGTATCGGCAGCTCTTAGTGCCGTAAGATTAAGCCAAACAGATAGCTGGAGACCAAATGCAATGGGTCACACCACGATCCTGCAGAGATATCTAGGCAGTGTATCTAATACAGACTACTTAACGCTTTACCTCGACTTCAGAAGACCATTTTCTAGCACCTATCCGAGCAAGGAAGACTGGAAAATGACAGTACGCCTAACGAGCGATCCTGAGCTGTATACACCGATGGATCCAAAATGGAAATAGGTGTAGGCGCAGGCATCTTCTCTGAAACGCTTGGCCTCTCCATGTCAGCTCGGCTTCCGAACTACAGTAGCGTTTTCCAGGCGCTCGTCCTAGCAGTTACAATAGCAGCTCGCGAGACTGCGATGAGGGCAATACCACGAGAGGATATCACAATTTTCATCGACAGCCAGGCAGCGATAAAAGCAATATCTGCTATAGAAATAAAATCGAAGCTTGTGAAGTGTTGTAGAGAAGAGCTCAAGGTTCTTGGAACACAGCACGAGGTAAAGCTCTCCTGGGACCCTGGTCATGAAGGCATACAAGGCAATGAGAAAGCCGATGAACTGGCTTCCGGAGGCTCAGCACTAAACTCGGACCAATCCGACCCCTCGGTGTACATCCCGCCTTACGCCCCTAAGCTCGAACCAGGAAACAAAGCCCTAACGAAGGCTAACAACAGGTGGACCTCTTTAGATACTTGTGTCACCACGAGGAAGCTGTGGCCTGAATTTGACAGAGTAAGAACCAATAGACTCATACAGAGGCATAGAATATCCCTCTCTACTCTAATAGCATTCATTACGGGGCATAATACCATGCGGTACCACATGAAAAAACTACATGTGACTAACGAAGACCTTTGTAGAGGCTGCGGCGACGAGGAGGCTCAGGAGGACACCGCCCACTTTCTCTGTCATTGCCCAGGCCTCTATCATTTGAGAAATAAGCTCCTTGGACAACACTTCTTTGAGGATCTAGAAGAATTGCCCAACAGATCAATAAATGGCATCACAAACTTCATCAAATCCTCTGGATGGCTCTCGGGCACAGTAAGTACTAAATGCTTTCTTTAGGATGTGTACAAAGACGATATTTTTCCACGAGGAAGGGATTCTCTATTCTATCCCCTTTCCCCCATGGGTATCACAATGGGTCTATGTTGACCTGAGTGTGGTGTGGCGGTTTTCTATCCCCTACACCAGCCCAGTTACCTAACCTAACCTACTTATATGAAAGAGTGTTTATTGTACTGTACTGTAGTAGTACTGATACATACTTTATATTTGTAAAGGCTTTTTTCAATGAATTTATATGTATTATTTTTAAATTACATTATGTAATAAAGAAAATGTTGAAAAAATGTTGTTTTTTCTAAAAAACCGAAACCCGGTTTTTGGAAGAACCGGTATTTTGGAGCGGTATAAAACCGTAAGGTTAAACCGAAGGCAAAAAAACCGGAAAAACCGGAAACCGGTGTTTTTGGGAAAAACCACCATCCCTACCCGAAATAAAAAGGCAGTATGACAGTTTAAAAGAGTTGCCAATCGACGACTGCTATAAGGCTGTACCCGTATTCTTATTGGAATTCCACATACAAATCTCGTTCGACCAATAAAAGTAGTAAATATTGACACAGGGTTCTCAGTTTATTGTAATAAACTGGGTTGGGAGCTTTTCGGTTTGAATGAAGATAACGTTTCGGATCCACTGGTTAGCTATATAGGCCACGACAAGGAGAATATCCTGCGGGATTTGCAAATACAAGTAGCTGAATACTTCGCAATCGAAAATTTATCGCCAAAATTATTAAAAGCCAATCGTCTCGGAAGGGTGGGCATAAATCCTCTTCTCTAGTCCTCCCCGTGGGCGCCCGCCGGAAATGGCTAATCCTAGTTCGCTAGGTTAGTGTCAGCTAAGACTAACACGCACGCATCAATCGTGCGCAGTGGTCATCGAGAATGAGGTAACAACAGATACCTAACTCCCTGGTGGCGTGAGCTTTAGAACCGGATGGAAGATGGAAGACTGGGGGTTAAACCAGTCCTAACGAGCTCCTGTGGGCGCCCTGGCAGGGCCCACAGTAAGTTGCGCCTTATCTTAGCATGCCGGTAAACTAAGATCGACCAGTTGTTCCGTGCCTACTCGTGGGAATCAAAATGAACAGTGAAAACCTAAACAAACAAATAACAAATATAAATTTACAAAAAACACAAAAAAATTTAATTTTACCTTTGGAAGTACTCTCTGGACAGACAGGGATGGAACTGGGGGGCGATGTCGTAGTGTCATCCCCACAGTCTTCCGTGTCTGGGCTAGAGAAGGAGTTAGAGGACGTTTTACTGGCTAGCGACAGCGAGGATGCGGACAGCACACTCACTGACGCTAGCGCAGTGGGAGGTGAGCAGGCTAGCACTCTCACTTCTATAATTAAGGGCGATAGTGGGTTGGCTAGTACTCCCATCTTATTAGAACAGGGCACACGTGAGTTGGCTGGTACTCTCACGGTAGTTAGAAAGGGTAGCAGTGAGTTGGCTGGCACTCTCACTAAAGGTGGCAAGGGATCAGTGACCAAAGGGACTAGTAGCGCAGCTGGCGAGAACTCTGCTGCTCCTAGTTTCTCTGAGGTCGTGCGGAAGCCTGACCATGGACCAGTGGATTGCCGTCGAGGAGAAGTTTCAGGATGCTCTGTGGAAGAAGATGTCTTCCACTGAGGATAGTGACCTTCAATTCGACGGTGCTGGATGGGAAGGGGGCCGGAAGGTTGTTGCCTGTGGGAACAAAGCCTCTGCTGACTTCCTCAGACAGTTTATTTCGGAGGTTGGGGAAGTGTGGAGCGGGTCTCAGCTCAAGTGCGTGACTATGGCGGAGTTGGCGAGATACACTCCGCCCAAAGCTTGGGTCTGGGTTCCGCTGCCATACACCTACCCAGAAAAACTGCTTGGTCTCCTCCACATGCAGAACAGGGAGTTGAAGGCCAATACATGGAGGGTGCTCAAGACTGGGCCTAGGAAGCAGTTTGGTCAGCACTTCTTGCTGGCCCTAAATAGGGAATCGCTGCCACCCCTTGAAAAGACCAAAGGGATGGTGCGATATAGCATGGGGAAGGTCATGCTAAAGATCATGACCAAGGGTGTTGAGGAGGAGGAGGAGCCCAAAGATGATGGAGGTGATGCAGATAAACCTGCATCACAGTAAGGCTGCGACGGCATGCTTGATCAACTATATCATCAAGCATGACGTCTCGGCCGTACTGGTACAAGAGCCATGGATCAACGACAACAACCAGATCCAAGGGCTCAAAAATAGGAATTATACGTTGTTCTACAAAGCGAACGAAGGTAAAATCAGGGCTTGTATACTTTTAAAACAATATAAGGGCATTTCTTTTGAATAATTTCAGTGACGGCGATCTAGTAGCAGTCTCCTGTGAAAGAGAGGGAAGTAAACCGCTGTGTCTGGTCTCTGCATACCTCCCGTACGAGCAGGCGGAGATTCCATCTGTGAAGTTGAAGCAGTTGGTAAGGAAGGACAACTGGCTCTTCATCGTGGGCTGTGATGCAAATGCGCATCACTCACAATGGGGTAGCAGTAATACTAATACAAGAGGTGAGTGTCTTTTTGATTTCATCCTTTCGACCAAGCTCACCATATGCAACGCCAACTTTTGTAGTAAGGAACAGACAAGAAGTGATTGATATAACCGTAGCTTCTTGTTCTGTTCACCTAACGGTAGAAAAGTGGAGGGTTTTGGAGGAGGCATCTCTGTCTGATCACAGATGGATACGCTTTCAAATTAATTTCGAGACTAGGGTTAGCAACAGCTACAGAAACCCTAAAAGTACAGACTGGGGTATGTATACAGAGCTAGTAAGGAAACATCTTAAGGATGGGCCTATTCGCAACGGCGATCCTCAAGATATAGATAAGGCGGTAGATAACTTAGGCAAAGTAATGAACATGGCATTCGAAAGGGCCTGTCCACTAAGAAAGAATTCCAAGAGGTCCCAACCTCCTTGGTGGAGCAAGGAAATCAACTCCAAGAAAAAACAGGTTAGGCATTTCTACAACAGGGCCAAAGAAATAGGAGACGGTACCACATGGGATGAATATATGGACCGCAAGCGGGAGTTTAAGTACTTAATCAGGCAATCAAAAAGAAAGTCCTGGAAGGAATTTTGTCAGTCCATTGCGGATACTAGTGAAGCTTCCAGACTTCGCAAGATGCTAGCCAAAGACACTTCTGTCCCAAGCTTCATCAAAAAATCTGACGGCTCGTGGGCAGAAAGTAGCGAAGAAGTTTTAGAAACGTTAATTGAAGCTCACTTCCCAGGAAGTAGATCGCCAATGGATTCTACTACTAATAGCTACTCGTACAATGGTAGGTCAATAGGGGACGACGTAGAGAATCTCATTACATGGAAGAATCTGCGATGGGCCATTATGTCATTCGCACCATTCAAAGCACCAGGCCCTGATGGAATTTTGCCAGCTATGCTGCAAAAAGCTCCAGCCAAGGTCAGAAGCAAGCTTAGGGAAATTTTTAAACATTGTTTAAGGTCATGTTACGTACCAGTGGCATGGAGGGAAGTGCGGGTTATATTCATACCTAAAGCAGGTAAACCAAGCCACACTTCAGCGAAAGACTACAGACCCATAAGTCTCTCGTCATTCCTCCTCAAGACACTTGAAAGACTTCTTGATATTCACATCAGAAGTAAGTGTTGCAACGGGATTCTATGCAAAGCTCAGCACGCATATCTGAAGGGGTAATCGGTGGAAACAGCTTTACACGACGTAGTAGGGAAGATAGAGACTAGCCTTCACCATAAGGAATACGCACTAGCAGCCTTCCTAGATATAGAAGGGGCGTTCAATAACGTAGAAGGAAGGGCCATCAAACAGGCCCTGGAAACAATGAACGTCGAGCATAGCATTACCAATTGGCTCTGCAATATGCTAGGCACTAGAAACATTAACTCCACTATCGGAAACAGTTCAATAAGAAAATCCGTTACCAGGGGGACCCCCCAGGGAGGCGTTATCTCACCCCTCCTCTGGGTTCTAGTCATCGATGAGATACTTAAAGAACTAAGCAACACAGGCATAAGCGTCACTGCTTACGCAGACGACGTGGTGATTTTAGTTCAAGGCAAGTTCCTTGACACATTAAGTGAAATTATGGAATCAGCTCTTAATAGTCTAGAAAAATGGGCTAGAGGGTGTGGACTACACGTCAACCCGGATAAAACCGAATTAGTAGTCTTCAGCAAAAAATACAAGATACCACCCTTCAAACTGCCTAAGCTAGCTGGGGTGGAGCTTTCCCTTTCGGATCGCGCTAGATATCTTGGGATATTGCTAGATAGGAAACTAAATTGGAAACTTAACATACAGGAAAGGGTCCGCAAAGCTTATAATGCTCTTTTCATCTGTAAGCGGACCGCGGGGAAAAAATGGGGCCTGAAGCCCGCAATGATGCACTGGCTATACATCATGGTAGTCAGACCCATACTCACGTATGGGGCTCTTGTGTGGTGGAAGGCAACGAATACGAAAAACACACGGGATATGTTGGCCATGGTACAAAGAACAGCTTGCATTGCCATCACGGGTGCTCTACGCACAACACCTACGGCTGCACTCGAGATCTTTCTGTATCTTTTACCATTAGACCTACAAATTAAATTTCAAGCGGGCAATAGTGCGCTTCGGCTCACTAACGTTGGTCTCTTCAGGACTAATAACATAGGACACAGCTCCATTCTCAAGGAATCTTTTCCCGGTATCCCTGACGAATCGGACGATATACTTGGCACCTTAGACTTCGACACACCATACGAAGTACTGTATCCAGTTAGAGAGGACTGGCGAAGGAAGACAGTCTCTGTCCATAACGAGATTGCAATATACACAGATGGTTCTAAGACCAGCGAGGGCACGGGGTCAGGTATTTACTCGAGAGATACGAACCTACAGGTGGCCCTGAGACTTCCGGACACATGCAGTGTGTTCCAAGCAGAGGTTCTAGCTGTACTTAAAGCTGCGGAATTACTTGAGATGGGATCAATATCCGATAAGAATATCGCCATCTACATTGACAGTCAGGCTGCGCTAAAGGCGCTAGAGTCTTACGTCACCAAATCTGATATAATCAGGAATTGCCGCACAATGCTTAGGGCATTATGTACGCAGAACCGAGTCAGATTATGCTGGGTACCTGGACACTGCGATATTGAAGGCAACGAGCAGGCCGACGCGCTGGCTAAAAGAGGAGCGGGGCTCCCACGTAGCGATATAATTGGTAGCATTAAGCCACCAGGGTGCGTGGCCAAGGGAATTATTCGGGATAAAATCATTGACACGGCTAATCTAAGATGGTCAAACATAGATGGTCACAGGGTGTCTAAGATCTTGTGGCCTGTGCTAGATCGCAGAAAATCTGGGGAGATAATCAAGTTAGATAGATCGCGGTTGAGAACAGTGATAGGAAT
Source organism: Brachypalpus laphriformis (assembly GCA_945910035.1). Classification (NCBI taxonomy): domain Eukaryota; kingdom Metazoa; phylum Arthropoda; class Insecta; order Diptera; family Syrphidae; genus Brachypalpus; species Brachypalpus laphriformis. The sequence continues at coordinate 103,633,311 of OX246754.1, read as the reverse complement.
ACTCTCTGGCCACTGTCTCCTAAGGAGGCATGCCATGAGACTAGGGTTATCCGATACGGATGTTTGTAGGTACTGCGACGACCTACATGTCTCAGAGGATATAATTCATATACTCTGTGAATGTCAAGGAATTGCCAGGACAAGGCTAAAGCATCTTGGAAGATACTTCTTCGATAACCTTGAAGAGGTGAGGTCCCTAAACCATAACAAGGATCTTTTCAGATTCTGTAGGGAGATTAATTGCTTGGGAGAATGGGTTTAGGTCTTCTTCCGTGAAGGTTCCCTAGGGATCGCGATGGGCCCACTTTGGTGCCTAGTGTTTTATGATAACCTCATAACCCTACCTAACCTAACCTAACCTATCGTCTCGGAAGTAGATAAAAGAGCGGAGAAAATACGTCGTGAGACAACAAGGAAAGTGAATGGGCAATATGAAACCGGGCTTTTGTGGAAAGATGATTGCGTGGAATTCAGCGATAGCTACGACATGGCACTATAACGATTGCAAACCTTAAAGAGAAAACTGCAAAACGATACAAATTTAGCCGATTGGTACAAAGTAAAAATTAAGGAATACGTGTCAAAGAAGTACGCTAGAAAGCTATCACGTGATGAAGTGAATGAAAAGAGTAATCGTATATGGCATTTACCGCATTTTGGTATCCGTAACATTAATAAGGGAAACAAACTACGTCTAGTTTTTGATGCTGCCACCTGTGTTGATGAAATGTCATTGAATTCTATGTTATTAAAGGGTCCTGATATTTACCAGCCAAAACCTCTTTTGTCAGTATTGCTTGAAATCCGTCAACGATCGATAGGTGTATGTGCGGATATCCAAGAGATGTTTCACCGCATAAATATTAGTAAGGAAGATCAAAGCTGTCAGCGTTTTCTCTGGAGAGATGGGGACTTGTCACGTCCGCCCGACATATATGTGATGATCGCGATGATTTTTAACTCCACAAGTTCACCATATTCGGCGCAATATATTAAAAATCGAAATGCTAGTGTTTTTGAACACATTCATCCGCGAGCCTTTAACCTTTCTGTCAATGGATGTTTTAAAACCTTCCCATCAATGGAATAGGTCTGGCTGGACCTTCATACATTTTGTATGAAAATTGATGGAACTCAATTAAATAATTGAAGTTTTTTTTGTTATTTTGGACATGTTATTATTTTTATTTTTAATTTAAAGTTTTTTTTTTTGCATAACATTAATATTACGAAGTATTTTCTTGATATACACATTTATGGCATTTATGTAACTGAATACTGTGTTGCAAACAGACAGGCTCTTCGCAGGCAGTGCATGCAAATCTGGTTTTCCTTTGTATTTTATCGTTTATTCTGCAAATTCTACGCAACTTTTTCTGTCCCGTATTTTGCAATGGTGCTCCGAAGAAAGATTCGATGCCATTTCTCACTTGACGGACTTAGGTAAAAAAGTTTTTATTTCGGATGAAATGTTAAATAAATAACTACGTTTCTCCATACAATATGTAGTAAGGTCTGGCCAGACCTATTCCATTGATTCTAGGGGTTGTTGTAGAAAAACTTTTTTTTTCTCACCCACTTAGATTAACAATTTATTGTCCACAGTAAAGCATTAAAAATATGTACGCTGACAAAGTCAGGAAATTTGGTAAGGATAGCTACACAATCAATTAGGAAAAAATAGTTTCGAAAATGGAAAAGGTCTGGCCAGACCTACTCATTGAGAGAAGGGTTAAAGCAATTGTTGACCGACACTACGACTACGTTGATAGTTTTTATTCTGTCTCCGAAGCTATTACCGTGCGAAGAACAGTCAAAAATATTCATAGTACTGCAGGATTTTATTTAAGAGGCTTCGTTTCGAGCTCGCCAGAACTCATGGAAGCTCTTAATGAAAGTTCATCGACGTCATCGGATATAAAAAATATAGACCACAGCGATTCTATTACGCCGAAGATTCTTGGTATGTTCTGGGATTCGAAGGTCGATCAGTTTTGTTTCACATTTAATTTTAAAAGGGTACCAGCAGCCATACTGGATGGTAAAATAAGATCCACAAAGAGTCAAGTGTTGAGTCTGACGATGCCAATTTTTGATCAGTTCTGCCTCTTAGCAAACATAGTTATCGAATCCAAGGTATTGCTGCAGGAATTGTGGAGGGTAAACACTGTGTGGGCGGAACAAATCCCTGAGGAGACTTACCAAAGGTGGTACGAATAGTATAGACAGATGGATGCTATAAAGGATTTTAAGGTACCGAGGTGCTACCACATACGTTTGACCGATTCGCAAGCCGAATCATCTATTTGTATATTCAATTCACTTTATTTCATCTAGCCAAGTTACAATAAAAGTACTTAAATGATTACTTGATAAAAGCAAAAAATGTATATACAATAACAAAATAAAAATAAAATACTTATAAACTTCCACCACTTACTTATGTCCTGTATCCCCTTGTGGGTCCTAGGGCCTCTACTACGCCTACGCGCCATCGTGTACGGTTTCTGGCAATGTGTCTGAGTTCTCCCCAACTTTTCCCTAACTGCCGTGCCTCCTTCTCGACTGTTCTGCGCCATGTTTTCCGCGGACCACCAGGTCTTCTGCCATCCTGAGTTAGAGGGTTCCATTGCATAGCATGGTTCGCTATGGAGCTGTCACCCTTTCGGAACGTGTGACCAATCCACTGCCACTTCCGCCGTTGGATAGTTGTGCCTATTGGTTCCTGACCCGTTCTCTCGTAAAGGTGCTCGTTAGAGATACGATTGGGCCAGAAAATCCTTAAGATATTGCGCAGACACCCATTAACGAACGTTTGCAGCTTTCTGGTGATAGCAGTGGTCACTCTCTACGTGCTGCAACCATATAGCAGCACGGATTCAACGTTGGAGCGGAACAGTCTTATTTTGGTGCTCAAACTGATTGCATTGCTTCGCCATATTTTGGACAACATCTCGAACGCGGACTTTGCTTTGGCGATCCTGTTGGCTATATCCAGTTCGGTTCCACCATCGGTCGAGACAATACTCCCAAGATACTGGAAATCCTCTACTCTCTCTACCGGTTGTCCAGCAATGCATATTTGAGCCGATGAGTTAGTTCCAAGGCTGATGATTTTAGTTTTTGTCGTATTGATTTTCAGCCCGACGACACCTGCCTCCCTCTCCACATCTGCTGTCATTTGGTGGAGGTCCATAATTCTATGGGAGAGTAAGCATACATCGTCTGCGTAGTCAAGATGTTTCAGTTGAGATATAAGAGTCCATCGAATTCCTCCGTTTCCCGTCGACAAAGCTGCATGAAGCACATCGCTAATCACCAATAGGAATAATATTGGTGAAAGGATACAGCCTTGTCTTACCCCACTTTGGATCTCAAATTCCTCAGACAACCTTCCCCTGTGCAGAACGTGACATTTGGAGCCTTCATATGCAGCTTTGATAATAGCAATTAGTTTATCGGGAATGCCTCTCCTGCGTAAGGCACGCCAAATAAACTCCCTGTTGACACTATCGAACGCCTTCTCAAAATCGATGAACAGCAGGTGCAGTGGCGATCGATATTCAACACACTGTTCGATGATAATCCGCAGGGTGTTGATGTGGTCGGCACAGGAGGATCCAGAGCGGAAACCTGCTTGTTCGGCATCGAGTGTGTCTTCGAGATGTTGTTTGATTCGCTCAAGGATGATTTTAGCTATTATCTTAGCTACAGCAGGCAGCACGCAGATACCCCTCCAGTTTCCGCACTCCAATAAATTTCCTTTCTTAGGAAGCTTGACGATCATTCCCTTTTTCCACTCGTTAGGAAAGCTCTCAGCTTCCCAAGCTCTATCTATAAGTGGAAGCAGAAGCTCAGCCGATGTTGTTGGCGCTGCTCGTAAGAGCTCTGCTGGAATACCGTCAAGTCCTACCGCCTTGTTGGTTTTGAGTGCCTTGATCGCGGTAATGATCTCATCACCTCGGGCATCTCTGTCTGATTTGGGAGCATATCGCTAGCGAATACACGGTTCAAAACCGTAGCAAAATGCTCTTTCCATCTCTTGAGCTGGTCCTCATCCGAAATGAGCAAGGAGCCGTCTACGCTTATCACTGGGTATTGGCTGGAGCTGCGACCACCTGTCAGCTCTTTCGTGATTCTGTAGACAGTCCTGCTGTCGCACCTCCGTGCAGCTTCTTCTGCTTCTGTAGCCAGCGCGTTGATGTAGTTGCGCTTGTCACGTCGTACGCTACGCTGAACTTCTCTCATCTTCATGCGTTATAGGGACTCTAGCTCGCTTCTCCCTGCTGCTGGGGTAGCTGCAACGCGAGCTTTTAGCTGTTTTCGTTCATCAATCCGTCTCCAGGTATCCTCGGAAAGCCACGCCCTATGTCTTCCCTGCGATCGACCGACAATTCTTTCAGCACCAGATGTACAAGACTTCACAGCACACAAATGGTCTTGGATGGTTGCGGGCATTGAGCTGCTGATTGCTTCCACACCTTGCGAAAAGTGCTCCCTTAATTGTTGGCGCACTGAGGGATCACTTAGTCTATCGATGTTGAACCTAGGCATTCTTGTGTTGTCGTGGGATCTTCGAACTGCAGCAGTGCGTAGTTGGAGAGTGATCACGTACTATCCCCACATCTGCCCCTCGTCTGTTTCGGACGTCCAGGAGACTGCTTCTAAAGCGGCGGCTGATAGCAAAATGGTCAATTTGTATGGAGGTTGCTTGCCTGTCATTGGAAACCCAGCTGACTTTGTGGCAGGTCTTGTGCTCAAACATGGTGCCACCTATCACAAGGCGGTTGGCATTGCAGAAATCCACAAACCTTTCGCCGTTGTCATTGCGGTTGCCTAGTCTATGCTTCCCGATTACATGCTTGAGCCCTTCGTTGTCGCTGCCTACCTTGGCATTCAAATCCCCCATCACTATGACAATGTCTCCATTTGGTGTTGTGTTGAAGACGGCGCTTAAGAGATTGTAGAAGCTCTCCTTTTCGTCCTCAGACGAACTATTCGTTCGGGCGTAACACTGTATGATGGTGACGCGTCGTACTCTAGTCCGGAATCTGGCCGTCAAAATCCTATCACCATGAGCCTGCCAGGAAATCAGGCCCTTGCGTACTATTGTTGTTAGCAGTAGTCCGACTCCATATTCCCGCCGACTTCCGGATGGTCTTCCAGAATAGAGTAGTACAGTGTTACGCGTTGGAGACTGGTACTCGCCCGCTTCTGACCATCTTACTTCACTTACCCCCAAAATGTCCAGTTTATATCGCATGAATTCCTTTTCCAGTTGGAGGAATCTGACATTGTAAGGACCTTCTCTTCCCGAGTCGAGAAGCGTCTTTACATTCCAGAAACCTATCTTTGTCCGGCTACAATAGCCAAAAGTCGTCAACATGTGATCAGTCCTTATCCGAGGCATAGTGTCGGTTTCAGTAGCGAGCTGGTTTGGTTGCTGGCCCACGTTACCTAGCCTAGAATCAAGGCCCTAGACAACCCGCACTTACTATTTATTATTGACTTATATAAGTCAATAATAAATTAGTTTTAAATACATTTCTATTAAGAGAAAAATCAACAAAGTCACAGACAGTATTCGCTTCTCTTAGACACCTAGATATTGGTTCATTAAAAGCATAATTCACTCTATGATTCGGAACATGAAATAGAACACGATTTCTAAGCACTCTCACAGGGGTATACAATCCAACTAATGACAGAAGGTGAGAACAGTCAATATGATTCATTTTTATGTCGCGAATAAACATAATCGAGAAGTACTTCCTTCGAACGTGAAGAGATAGTAGCCCAAGTAACTTGTATCGAGTATCGTATGAAGGCATATCAATGTTCCATTGAAGCCTTCCTTTCAATTCTAAAGTAGTGGACCTCATAAAATGGGTTCCAGATTGTACTACAGTATTTCAGACCAGACCTAACTTAGGCAAAAAATTGCACTTTAGCGTTTGGGGATCTGAGAAATGTTTAGAGCTGCGTAAAATGAAACCTAGAAATAAGAAAATCTATGTGACTCAAAAAGCTACGTTTTCGGTCGAAGATAACTCTTAGGTCTTTTTTAATGGATACAGTTGAAAAGAAAACACCGATAATTTATAATAAGAATAGATAATTTAATTCAAGATATTAATTCAGTTAATTACAAATAACTGAATAGAAACGAAGTTATCTCACGAAATGTTAATGAGAACTAGTAAAATGATTCCAAGAGCAATTTATATATAAAATGTGGAAGCTTTTACAAAGACTTACTTATACATGGGCAAGTATGAACACAGGCATACATTTCAGTATATGTAATACAATATGTTCAATATAGATGTATGCCAAATGTACATTATTTATTTATTTTTCAACATCCTCCGGCCCGGAAGATTCAGGTCGTTTTGTAATTTCCAACGGGTACAACAGCTGCACATGTCTTCGGTAGATCGATCCATTTGATAAGCGAACTTTACACGCGCGAACCTTACCATCCCTTCCTGGGAAAATATTTACGACGATCCCCAAACGCCACAGGGTTTTGGGCAAAGAACGATCTTCCATTAGCACAACGTCGCCGATTGACAAGTTTATGGACCTTGCATGCTTGATGGAATAAAATAATCTAAGTTGTTGCAAATATTCGGTGTACCATCCCCGCTTGAAACAAGATGTAAAACTCAAGCGTTCCTTCCACCTTTTACGTAGATCTTCTGTTGTGTGCTCTCTCTCGTATAAGATCTCCTCCATCTGGGGAGTAAATTGTGACCCGCGTAAAAGCTGAGCGGGTGTCAGTGGCGAAAGATCCAATGGATCATCTGCGACGTAGGTGAGCGGTCTGCTATTCACAACGTTTTCGACTTCTGTTAGTAAAGTGTACAGCTGGTCGGAGCTCAACGTAGATCGACCCACTGCTCCTCTCTCTCTACAATAAACTTCCACCTAATGCGATGATTCGACAAAAATCTGTTCAATTTTTCATTCATAAGGCTCAGTTTTCACAATTCCTTTGAAGTGTTCTTTAAATTAGCTGCGTTATCTAACCAAACTACTCTAGGTACACCTCTACGAGCTATGAAGCGACGAATGGCTAGTATGCAACTCTCGGTAGAAAGATCGGATGTTAGCTCCAAATGTACTGCCCTAGTAGCAGCACACGTAAACAACATTATATAAACCTTTCTCCTTTGGTCAGATTCATAAGTGAAGAGTGGTCCTGCGAAATCAAGACCAGTGACATCAAATGGCATTGAAAATACAATACGCTCTCGAGGTAAAGGCGCAAATGGTTGAGTTGCAGGCTTTGCTTGTAGAATTCTGCATACAGTACAACCCTTTACAACAGTTCGAATAACTGTCGACATTTAACAATCCACCAGGTAGCTCGTAGATGTGTCATCACAGCAGATACTCCAGCATGAAATAGTTTTTCGTGCGTATCAACCACTATTAACATCGTTATGTGAGACATCTTCGGCAATATTACTGGATGAGCCACAGTTGGTGAAGGTAGTAAATGCAATCGCCCTCCTACTCGCATGAACTTGTTACTTGGATCTAGAAAGGGATTTAACATTAACAATTTAGAATTTAAAGGTATACCCTTGTTCTGCTGGAGTGCAATGATTTCCAAGCGAAAGTGCAGCCGTTGTGCTTCTTTGATCCAGTATTTTTCAGCCTGATCGATTTCGTTGGCAGTTATAAAAGGTGAAGTGTTACGAGGCTGCATTCCTTTAAAAACATGAATGGCACGGAAACAATATGCTGTCAACCATAACAGACGTCTCCAGCTACTAAACCTTGTATATTTCAAGAAAGTATGGTGAACATCCGCAGGTTTATTATTCTCCTTCTCCTCCTCGACGAGCAATGAAAATGTTTAGAGTGACTTTATATTTTCTTCGTTCACAGATGGCCAATAATTTGTCTCTCGTTGTAGCCAACTAGGTCCAGAGAGCCAAAGGTTAGAACTCAGTAACGATGATGCCTTAATCCCTCGTGTTACTAAGTCCTCAGGATTCTGAGAACCAGAGCAGTGTGAAATCTTGGATAACCTTCGAATTTCTCTGACACGGTTTTCAACATAGGGTTTCCATTTCTTCTGCGTTCCTAATATCCAAAACACGGCGATTTTTGAGTCCGTCCACAAAAACTCCTCATCAAATTTTATTTGCACGTTGACACGAAGATAGTCCAGCAACCTCGCTGCTACCAGAGCTGCAGTGAGTTCCAATTTAGGAAGAGTCAATTCGTTAGTATTATTGTTCTTAATGGGTGAGATTCTGTTCTTGGCACAGAGAAAACGCACACAAATGTTTCCTTCAGCATCAGAAGTTCTCAAATAGGCCACTGCTCCAAAGGCATACTGACTCGCATCTGCGTAAATATGCACCTGCGTTGAACCTACTTCTTCAAAAACACAGTGAGGAATCATTAACTGCTTAAGCTCTCCCACTTCTTGACAGCAATCGAGCCAGATTTTATCGAACTCCTGTGATAGTCATTCATCCCAATTAAGCTGTCGCCGCCAGATTGCTTGAAAAATTAGTGCATGGAGCTAGACTTCATGATTTCCACTGCCGCGTCGACAATATACCTAGCAGTTTCTTCATCACTCACGCTAGCGGCAAAATCATCAACGTAGAAGCATTTTCGTAGAATCGAAACAACTTCAGGATGGCGGTATTCTTCTTCGTCCAAAATGCTGTGAATGACATTCCCTACTAAGCTGGGACTACAGGTAACGCCAAATGTCACCCTCGTCATGCGATATGGCTGTACTAAAAAAATTCATACGGAGCTAATAAGTTCCTTAAACCAAAAGAACCTCTGGCTATCACGATCAGCTGAACTTAAGAGGATTTGGAGAAAGGCCTTCTCTATATCTGCTGTCCAGGCAAACTTTCCACACCGAAAATTTAACAGGACGATCAAAATATCTGGCAATAAGTTCGTACAAACTTCAAGATGATGGTTGAGGGAAAGATGGCTATTCGCATGCGCCGAAGCATCGAAAACAATGCGAATCTTGATAGTATCCTTGTCATCTCTAAAGTCTGGTCTATGAGGCATGTAATAAACGCGATTTTCTTTGCTGCCCTCTTCAGCTAGCTCAGCCACACCACTGTTCACCATTTCCGACATAGCAGCCTCGTATTCCTTAAGCCTACCATTTGCCCTTGGCTTACGTAGTAATGCATGCATTCGATAAAGCGATCCAATTCGGTTGTCATGCAGCATGCTACCAACATTTTTCCAAGGCAAGGAAGCCTCATAGTGATCTCCAACCCTGTGTACACTTGTACTTGGAATTGTACTTACTTTTTCGTCATTAGTTATTCCCAACGCCTCAAGCTGCCAGAATTGCTGGATATCCGCACAGGCAAATGCACTTACATGGAACGAAGTTAGGCAAGCAAAGTTTACCATCGTACTGCAATCAGACGCAACGGGATATCGACCTTGCAAAGTCCAACCCAAGATCATATGGATGGCTGCAAGATCAGCTGTAATTCGTTTGTATTCCCCAGTAGCAAACTTCCAATAGTTATCAGCTCCAATTAACACGCTTATTCCTGGCACAGATTGGACATCATCAAGCGGTATATCTGCCAATACAAACTCTTTAAATTTGTCGAAATTTTTACCTGGTGTTGAAAGGACACCTCTGGGACTTCCATCATATCAACAAGAATCTCCTTATTGTCATACTGACTCCTTAGCTTTAACCGTACTTTATTACACATCATGCTTGGCTTTGGCTCCTTACTTCCAAATGGAATAATACTTAAATTATGAACACCAACAATAGGTAGATTGAGCTGACGTGCGACACTCGACTTTACAAAAGACATTTGGCTACCTCCATCGATGACAATTCGCACATACAGTGAATGGCTGCGATTTGCATTTGAGGCTAAGGCAAATGCCGTTTGCAAATAAACTTCGTTGTTCCGTTTAGAAGTTTGAGTGCGTGAGTGTGTAGTGTACAAATTAATCGATTGCTGACTGTTTGATGTTGACTTTGGAGAGCACTTAAACGAGGTACTGGTGTTGCATTTGTATTCGATGGGTCTGTCAAACTGGGTTTCATATTGAATTGGGGATCACACATTGACGTTGCATGACGTCTGTTACACGTTTTGCACACAAGTTTAAACCGTTTTTTGCATACTTTAGAGTAGTGGCCCTTTCTCAAACACCTGTAACATCTTCCGTCTTGCTTCAGCATTTTCTTTGCTTTTTTTCATGATTGTTTTAGAGCTTTTGCAATCTTCGGAAATATGACCAGGCGTTTTACAAAAGAATCAACTATATTCATCTCCCTCTGCTGCAAATAATCCAATAGCTGTCCTCGTCGGTTTGGGTTTCATGAGGTGCGAAGGGTGAATTTTGTTCGATGGTTGTTTCGCTTCGTTTGCCTTTTCCAGAGATTCTACTTCTCTCTTTAAAAAATTCAGCAGACAACTTACTTGCTTGTCACCAATACCGATTGTGGACGAAGACTCCGTTTTTGTTGATAAACTTACATTATCATCTTCAGCAACGGTTTGATGCAGGTCATCAGACACATCATCTTAATAGCGGTCGAAATCTACTCTTAATTCGTTGGGTATGCATCTGAGAAGAACACTTTGAGCATTACGAAATAGTTGGACGAAGAAATCCCATGCGCTTCTAGTGATCTCGTGGAAGCTAGCACTGAGTTATAGAGATTCCTTAAACCTGTGGAATCAACCCTTGAATGTACTGGCTGTATAGATAACAAACATTGCATCGTATGATCAATTATTTTGTCTGTGTTTCCGTACTCATCTTTGTGTAAGACAATCGCTCAATCATAATCCAATTCACTTGGAGTTAACCCTAAGAGAGTATTGGCTGCCTTTCCAATTAAGGCTGCTTCCAAATAATTAAATTTGTATACTTTTGATAGAGCTGGATTGTCGTGTACGAGCGTGCGGTACTGTTCCCAGAACGGTATCCACTCTTTGTAGTCTCCAGAGAATTTCTTTGGATAAAGCTTTTGGAGCTTGACGGCCGGTAGTTTATTAATTGGAGAGTTGATTACGTCATGGATTGACACGTTATTAGCGAAGTTATCATTCGATGTGACGTTCGTAGTTGATAGCTAGTTTTGGTACTGTTTTACCTTGGTTAGACGCATTTGAAGACGTGTGATCGTTGATATAGCCCTGCCGTTGTAGTCTGCAATGGCATCCGATTCTTTTTCGAAGTCTTCAGCTTTGATAAAAGGACGTGCATCTGCGTTCGCTTTTCGCAAACTCTCATGTGATGCAGACAAGCGATCTAAAAACACACTCATATCCTCTTCGATAGAGTCTAGGGTGCGTTCATCAGAGCTCTCAATAACTTTGCCGTCGTTTAATTTGAGAAACTCACTTGCACTATTGACAATTTTCGTGACTTGTCCACGATACGTTGCGCGACTTGCCAAATCCATAATTAAGTGCGTTAAACGTTAAATAAACTACCACGTTGCTTAAAATCGTTTGGTATGTTTTGTCCCGGGTTTCGGCACCAATGTGGAAAATGTTACCATAATCACAAAACGATCCCGAGTTACCAAAGAAAACACCGATAATTTATAATAAGAATAGATACATAGTTTAATTCAGGATATTAATTCAGTTAATTGCAAATAATTGAATAGAAGGATTTGGCAAAGCGAAGTTAACTCACGGAAATGTTAATGAGAACTAGTAAAATGATTCCAAGAGCAATTTATATATAAAATGTGAAAGCTTTTACAAAGACTTACTTATACATGGGCAAGTATAAACACAGGCATAAATTTCAGTATATGTAATACAATATGTTCTATATAGATATATGGCAAATGTACATTATTTATTTATTTTTCAACAGATAGTGCCATGTTAACAATATTATATATATAATGAATGGGTGAATGATTGCGACAGTAAGTAAAAAATCGTTTTTATTGCACCAAGCTGACAATCAGTTAAGATCTTCTTGCAAGCGTAAACAATTTTGTGCCGAGTTAATACATCGAAATATTTTTATTTCATCGGCGAACATCAGACATAGTGAATATGAAAAAATGTCGAGACTAGCGTGCATCGCCACAACCAGTGCGATGAGAACGACACCTACAGCAGGACTCGAGGCTATTCTCAATCTGCTTCCGCTAGACATCTTTATACAAGTATCGGCAGTTCTTAGTGCCGTAAGATTAAGCCAAACAGATAGCTGGAGACCAAATGCAATGGGTCACACCACGATCCTGCAGAGATATCTAGGCAGTGTATCTAATACAGACTACCTAACGCTTTACCTCGACTTCAGAAGACCATTTTCTAGCACCTATCCGAGCAAGGAAGACTGGAAAATGACAGTACGCCTAACGAGCGATCCTCAGCTGTATACACCGATGGATCCAAAATGGAAATAGGTGTAGGCGCAGGCATCTTCTCTGAAACGCTTGGTCTCTCCATGTCAGCTCGGCTTCCGAACTACAGTAGCGTTTTCCAGGCGCTCGTCCTAACAGTTACAATAGCAGCTCGTGAGACTGCGATGAGGGCAATACCACGAGAGGATATCACAATTTTCATCGACAGCCAGGCAGCGATAAAAGCAATATCTGCTATAGAAATAAAATCGAAGCTTGTGAAGTGTTGTAGAGAAGAGCTCAAGGTTCTTGGAACACAGCACGAGGTAAAGCTCTCCTGGGACCCTGGTCATGAAGGCATACCAGGCAATGAGAAAGCCGATGAACTGGCTTCCGGAGGCTCAGCACTAAACTCGGACCAATCCGACCCCTCGGCGTAAATCCCGCCTTACGCCCTTAAGCTCGAAGCAGGAAACAAAGCCCTAACGAAGGCTAACAACAGGTGGACCTCTTTAGATACTTGTGTCACCACGAGGAAGCTGTGGCCTGAATTTGACAGAGTAAGAACCAATAGACTCATACAGAGGCATAGAAAATCCCTCTCTACTCTAATAGGATTCATTACGGGGCATAATACCATGCGGTACCACATGAAAAAACTACATGTGACTAACGAAGACCTTTGTAGAGGCTGCGGCGACGAGGAGGCTCAGGAGGACACCGCCCACTTTCTCTGTCATTGCCCAGGTCTCTATCATTTGAGAAATAAAATCCTTGGACAACACTTCTTTGAGGATCTGGAAGAGTTGTCCAACAGACCAATAAATGGCATCACAAACTTCATCAAATCCTCTGGATGGCTCTCGGGCACAGTAAGTACTAAATGCTTTCTTTAGGATGTGTACAAAGACGATATTTTTCCACGAGGAAGGGATTCTCTATTCTATCCCCTTTCCCCCCATGGGTATCACAATGGGTCTATATTGACCTGAGTGTGGTGTGGAGGTTTTCTATCCCCTACACCAGCCCACTTACCTAACCTAACCTACTTATATGAAAGAGTATTTATTGTACTGTACTGTAGTAGTACTGATACATACTTTATATTTGTAAAGGATTTTTTCAATGAATTTATATGTATTATTTTTAAATTACATTATGTAATAAGGAAAATATTGAAAAAATGTTGTTTTTTCTAAAAAACCGAAACCCGGTTTTGGAAGAACCGGTATTTTGGAGCGGTATAAAACCGTAAGGTTAAACCGAAGGCAAAAAACCGGAAAAACCGGAAACCGCTGTTTTTGGGAAAAAACCACCATCCCTACCCGAAATAAAAGGCAGTATGACTGTTTAAAAGAGTTGCCAATCGACGAGTGCTATAAGGCTGTAGCCGTATTCTTATTGGAATTCCACATACAAATCTCGTTCGACCAATAAAAGTAGTAAATATTGACACAGGGTTCTCAGTTCATTGTACTAAACTGGGTTGGGCGCTTTTCGGTTTGAATGAAGATAACGTTTCGGATCCACTGGTTAGCTACATAGGCCACGACAAGGAGAATATCCTGTGGGATTTGCAAATACAAGTAGCTTAATACTTCGCAATCGAAAATTTATCGCCAAAATTATTAAAAGCCAATCGTCTCGGAAGTAGATTAAAGAGCGGAGAAAATACTTCGTGAGACAACAAGGAAAGTGAATGGGCAATATGAAACCGGGCTTTTGTGGATAGATGATTGCGTGGAATTCAGCGATAGCTACGACATGGTAGTATAACGATTGCAAACCGTAAAGAGAAAACTACAAAACAATACAAATTTAGCCGATTGGTACAAAGTAAAAATTAAGGAATACGTGTCAAAGAAGTACGCTAAAAAGCTATCACGTGATGAAGTGAATGAAAAGAGTAATCGTATATGGTATTTACCGCATTTTTGTATCCGTAACATTAATAAGGGAAACAAACTACGTCTAGTTTTTGATGCTGCCACCTGTGTTGATGAAATGTCATTGAATTCTATGTTATTAAAGGGTCCTGATATTTACCAGCCAAAACCTCTTTTGTCAGTATTGCTTGAAATCCGTCAACGATCGATAGGTGTATGTGCGGATATCCAAGAGATGTTTCACCGCATAAATATTAGTAAGGAAGATCAAAGCTGTCAGCGTTTTCTCTGGAGAGATGGGGACTTGTCACGTCCGCCCGACATATATGTGATGATCGCGATGATTTTTAACTCCACAAGTTCACCATATTCGGCGCAATATATTAAAAATCGAAATGCTAGTGTTTTTGAACACATTCATCCGCGAGCCTTTAACCTTTCTGTCAATGGATGTTTTAAAACCTTCCCATCAATGGAATAGGTCGGTCTGGCTGGCCCTTCATACATTTTGTATGAAAATTGATGGAATTCAATTAAATAATTGAAGTTTTTTTGTTATTTTGGACATGTCATTATTTTTATTTTTAATTTAAAGTTTTTTTTTTTTGCATAACATTAATATTACGAAGTATTTTCTTTTTATACACATTTATGGCATTTATGTAACTGAATACTGTGTTGTAAACAGACAGGCTCTTCGCAGGCAGTGCATGCAAATCTGGTTTTCCTTTGTATTTTATCGTTTATTCTGCAAATTCTACGGAACTTTTTCTGTCCCGTTGATGTCTGGCTACTGCTGGGCTGTGGAATCGTATTTTGCAATGGTGCTCCGAAGGAAGATTCGATGCCATTTCTTACTTGACGGACTTAGGTAAAAAGAGTTTTTTTTTCGGATGAAATGTTAAATAAATACCTACGTTTCTTCATACAATATGTAGCAAGGTCTGGCCAGACCTATTCCATTGATTCTAGGGGTTGTTGTAGACAAACTTTTTTTTTTCTCACCCACTTAGATTAACAATTTATTGTCCACAGTAAAGCAATAAAAATATGTACGCTGACAAAGTCAGGAAATTTGGTAAAGATAGCTACACAATCAATTAGGAAAAAATGGTTTCGAAAATGGAAAAGGTCTGGCCAGACCTACTCATTGAGAGAAGGATTAAAGCAATTGTTGACCGACACTATGTTGACGACTACGTTGATAGTTTTTATTCTGTCTCCGAAGCTATTACCGTGGGAAGAACAGTCAAAAATATTCATTGTACTGCAGGATTTTATTTAAGAGGCTTCGTTTCGAACTCGCCAGAATTCATGGAAGCTCTTAATGAAAGTTCATCGACGTCATCGGATATAAAAAATATAGACCACAGCGATTCTATTACGCCGAAGATTCTTGGTATGTTCTGGGATTCGAAGGTCGACCAGTTTTGTTTCATCTTTAATTTTAAAAGGGTACCAGCAGCCATACTGGATGGTAAAATAAGATCCACAAAAAGTCAAGTGTTGAGTCTGACGATGCCAATTTTTGATCAGTTCTGCCTCTTAGCAAACATAGTTATCGAATCCAAGGTATTGCTGCAGGGATTGTGGAGGGTAAACACTGTGTGGGCGGAACAAATCCCTGAGGAGACTTGCCAAAGGTGGTACGAATAGTATAGACAGATGGATGCTATAAAGGATTTTAAGGTACCGAGGTGCTACCACATACGTTTGACCGATTCGCGAGCCGAATCATCTATTTGTATATTCAATTCACTTTATTTCATCTAGCCAAGTTACAATAAAATAAAAATAAAATACTTATAAACTTCCACCAGATGTACTATAAGTCAATAATAAATTAGTTTTAAATACATTTCTATTAAGAGAAAAATCAACAAAGCCACAGACAGTATTCGCTTCTCTTAGACACCTAGATATTGGTTCATTAAAAGCATAATTCACTCTATGATTCGGAACATGAAATAGAACACGATTTCTAAGCACTCTCACAGGGGTATACAATCCAACTAATGACAGAAGGTGAGAACAGTCAATATGATTCATTATTATGTCGCGAATAAACATAATCGAGAAGTACTTCCTTCGAACGTGAAGAGATAGTAGCCCAAGTAACTTGTATTGAGTATCGTATGAAGGCATATCAATGTTCCATTGAAGCCTTCTTACTACAGTCCTCGTGAGCCGTTTTTGAACCCTTTCAATTCTAAAGTAGTGGACCTCATAAAATGGGTTCCAGATTGTACTACAGTATTTCAGACCACACCTAACTTAGGCAAAAAAATTGCACTTTAGCGTTTGGGGATCTGAGAAATGTTTAGAGCTGCGTAAAATGAAACCTAGAAATAAGAAAATCTATGCGACTCAAAAAGCTACGTTTTCGGTCGAAGATAACTCCTAGGTCTTTTTTAATGGATACAGTTGATAGTGTGAAAAATGTTACCATAATCACAAAACCATCCCGAGTTACCAAAGAAAACACCGATAATTTATAATAAGAATAGATAATTTAATTCAAGATATTAATTCAGTTAATTACAAATAACTGAATGGAAACGAAGTTATCTCACGAAATGTTAATGAGAACCAGTAAAATGATTCCAAGAGCAATTTATATATAAATGTGGAAGCTTTTACAAAGACTTACTTATACATGGGCAAGTATAAACACAGGCATACATTTCAGTATATGTAATACAATATGTTCAATATAGATACATGGCAAATGTACATTATTTATTTATTTTTCAACATCCTCCGGCCCGGAAGATTCAGCTCGTTTTGTAATTTCCAACGGGTACAACAGCTGCACATGTCTTCGGTAGATCGATCCATTTGATAAGCGAACTTTACACGCGCGAACCTTACCATCCCTTCCTGGGAAAATATTTACGACGATCCCCAAACGCCACAGGGTTTTGGGCAAAGAAGGATCTTCCATTAGCACAACGTCGCCGATTGACAAGTTTATGGACCTTGCATGCTTGATGGAATAAAATAATCTAAGTTGTTGCAAATATTCGGTGTACCATCCCCTCTTGAAACAAGATGTAAAACTCAAGCGTTCCACCTTTTACGCAGATCTTCTGTTGTGGGCTCTCTCTCGTATAAGATCTCCTCCATCTGGGGAGTAAATTGTGACCCGCGTAAAAGCTGAGCGGGTGTCAGTGGCGAAAGATCCAATGGATCATCTGCGACGTAGGTGAGCGGTCTGCTATTCACAACGTTTTCGACTTCTGTTAGTAAAGTGTAAAGCTGGTCGGAGCTCAACGTAGATCGACCCACTGCTCCTCTCTCTCTACAATAAACTTCCACCTAGTGCGATGATTCGACAAAAATCTGTTCAATTTTTCATTCATAAGGCTCAGTTTTGACAATTCCTTTGAAGTCTTCTTCAAATTAGCTGCGTTATCTGACCAAACTACTCTAGGTACACCTCTACGAGCTATGAAGCGACGAATGGCCAGTATGCAACTCTCGGTAGAAAGATCGGGTGTTAGCTCCAAATGTACTGCCCTAGTAGCAGCACACGTAAACAACATTATATAAACCTTTCTCCTTTGGTCAGATTCATAAGTGAAGAGTGGTCCTGCGAAATCAAGACCAGTGACATCAAATGGCATTGAAAATACAATACGCTCTCGAGGTAAAGGCGCAAATGGTTGAGTTGCAGGCTTTGCTTGTAGAATTCTGCATACAGTACAACCCTTTACAACAGTTCGAATAACTGTCGACATTTAACAATCCACCAGGTAGCTCGTAGATGTGTCATCACAGCAGATACTCCAGCATGAAATAGTTTTTCGTGCGTATCAACCACTATTAACATCGTTATGTGAGACATCTTCGGCAATATTACTGGATGAGCCACAGTTGGTAAAGGTAGTAAATGCAATCGCCCTCCTACTCGCATTAACTTGTTACTTGGATCTAGAAAGGGATTTAACATTAACAATTTAGAATTTAAAGGTATACCCTTGTTCTGCTGGAGTGCAATGATTTCCAAGCGAAAGTGCAGCCGTTGTGCTTCTTTGATCCAGTATTTTTCAGCCTGATCGATTTCGTTGGCAGTTATAAAAGGTGAAGTGTTACGAGGCTGCATTCCTTTAAAAACATGAATGGCACGGAAACAATATGCTGTCAACCATAACAGACGTCTTCAGCTACTAAACCTTGTATATTTCAAGAAAGTATGGTGAACATCCGCAGGTTTATTATTCTCCTTCTCCTCCTCGACGAGCAATGAAAATGTTTAGAGTGACTTTATAATTTCTTCGTTCACAGATGGCCAATAATTTGTCTCTCGTTGTAGCCAACTAGGTCCAGAGAGCCAAAGGTTAGAACTCAGTAACGATGATGCCTTAATCCCTCGTGTTACTAAGTCCTCAGGATTCTGAGAACCAGAGCAGTGTGAAATCTTGGATAACCTTCGAATTTCTCTGACACGGTTTTCAACATAGGGTTTCCATTTCTTCTGCGTTCCTAATATCCAAAACACGGCGATTTTTGAGTCCGTCCACAAAAACTCCTCATCAAATTTTATTTGCACGTTGACACGAAGATAGTCCAGCAACCTCGCTGCTACCAGAGCTGCAGTGAGTTCCAATTTAGGAAGAGTCAATTCGTTAGTATTATTGTTCTTAATGGGTGAGATTCTGTTCTTGGCACAGAGAAAACGCACACAAATGTTTCCTTCAGCATCAGAAGTTCTCAAACAGGCCACTGCTCCAAAGGCATACTGACTCGCATCTGCGTAAATATGCACCTGCGTTGAACCTACTTCTTCAAAAACACAGTGAGGAATCATTAACTGCTTAAGCTCTCCCACTTCTTGACAGAAATCGAGCCAGATTTTATCGAACTCCTGTGATAGTCATTCATCCCAATTAAGCTGTCGCCGCCAGATTGCTTGAAAAATAAGTGCATGGAGCCAGACTTCATGATTTCCACTGCCGCGTCGACAATATACCTAGCAGTTTCTTCATCACTCACGCTAGCGGCAAAATCATCAACGTAGAAGCATTTTCGTAGAATCGAAACAACTTCAGGATGGCGGTATTCTTCTTCGTCCAAAATGCTGTGAATGACATTCCCTACTAAGCTGGGACTACAGGTAACGCCAAATGTCACCCTCGTCATGCGATATGGCTGTACTAAAAAAATTCATACGGAGCTAATAAGTTCCTTAAACCAAAAGAACCTCTGGCTATCACGATCAGCTGAACTTAAGAGGATTTGGAGAAAGGCCTTCTCTATATCTGCTGTCCAGGCAAACTTTCCACACCGAAAATTTAACAGGACGATCAAAATATCTGGCAATAAGTTCGTACAAACTTCAAGATGATGGTTGAGGGAAAGATGGCTATTCGCATGCGCCGAAGCATCGAAAACAATGCGAATCTTGATAGTATCCTTGTCATCTCTAAAGTCTGGTCTATGAGGCATGTAATAAACGCGATTTTCTTTGCTGCCCTCTTCAGCTAGCTCAGCCACACCACTGTTCACCATTTCCGACATAGCAGCCTCGTATTCCTTAAGCCTACCATTTGCCCTTGGCTTACGTAGTAATGCATGCATTCGATAAAGCGATCCAATTCGGTTGTCATGCAGCATGCTACCAACATTTTTCCAAGGCAAGGAAGCCTCATAGTGATCTCCAACCCTGTGTACACTTGTACTTGGAATTGTACTTACTTTTTCGTCATTAGTTATTCCCAACGCCTCAAGCTGCCAGAATTGCTGGATATCCGCACAGGCAAATGCACTTACATGGAACGAAGTTAGGCAAGCAAAGTTTACCATCGTACTGCAATCAGACGCAACGGGATATCGACCTTGCAAAGTCCAACCCAAGATCATATGGATGGCTGCAAGATCAGCTGTAATTCGTTTGTATTCCCCAGTAGCAAACTTCCAATAGTTATCAGCTCCAATTAACACGCTTATTCCTGGCACAGATTGGACATCATCAAGCGGTATATCTGCCAATACAAACTCTTTAAATTTGTCGAAATTTTTACCTGGTGTTGAAAGGACACCTCTGGGACTTCCATCATATCAACAAGAATCTCCTTATTGTCATACTGACTCCTTAGCTTTAACCGTACTTTATTACACATCATGCTTGGCTTTGGCTCCTTACTTCCAAATGGAATAATACTTAAATTATGAACACCAACAATAGGTAGATTGAGCTGACGTGCGACACTCGACTTTACAAAAGACATTTGGCTACCTCCATCGATGACAATTCGCACATACAGTGAATGGCTGCGATTTGCATTTGAGGCTAAGGCAAATGCCGTTTGCAAATAAACTTCGTTGTTCCGTTTAGAAGTTTGAGTGCGTGAGTGTGTAGTGTACAAATTAATCGATTGCTGACTGTTTGATGTTGACTTTGGAGAGCACTTAAACGAGGTACTGGTGTTGCATTTGTATTCGATGGGTCTGTCAAACTGGGTTTCATATTGAATTGGGGATCACACATTGACGTTGCATGACGTCTGTTACACGTTTTGCACACAAGTTTAAACCGTTTTTTGCATACTTTAGAGTAGTGGCCCTTTCTCAAACACCTGTAACATCTTCCGTCTTGCTTCAGCATTTTCTTTGCTTTTTTTCATGATTGTTTTAGAGCTTTTGCAATCTTCGGAAATATGACCAGGCGTTTTACAAAAGAATCAACTATATTCATCTCCCTCTGCTGCAAATAATCCAATAGCTGTCCTCGTCGGTTTGGGTTTCATGAGGTGCGAAGGGTGAATTTTGTTCGATGGTTGTTTCGCTTCGTTTGCCTTTTCCAGAGATTCTACTTCTCTCTTTAAAAAATTCAGCAGACAACTTACTTGCTTGTCACCAATACCGATTGTGGACGAAGACTCCGTTTTTGTTGATAAACTTACATTATCATCTTCAGCAACGGTTTGATGCAGGTCATCAGACACATCATCTTAATAGCGGTCGAAATCTACTCTTAATTCGTTGGGTATGCATCTGAGAAGAACACTTTGAGCATTACGAAATAGTTGGACGAAGAAATCCCATGCGCTTCTAGTGATCTCGTGGAAGCTAGCACTGAGTTATAGAGATTCCTTAAACCTGTGGAATCAACCCTTGAATGTACTGGCTGTATAGATAACAAACATTGCATCGTATGATCAATTATTTTGTCTGTGTTTCCGTACTCATCTTTGTGTAAGACAATCGCTCAATCATAATCCAATTCACTTGGAGTTAACCCTAAGAGAGTATTGGCTGCCTTTCCAATTAAGGCTGCTTCCAAATAATTAAATTTGTATACTTTTGATAGAGCTGGATTGTCGTGTACGAGCGTGCGGTACTGTTCCCAGAACGGTATCCACTCTTTGTAGTCTCCAGAGAATTTCTTTGGATAAAGCTTTTGGAGCTTGACGGCCGGTAGTTTATTAATTGGAGAGTTGATTACGTCATGGATTGACACGTTATTAGCGAAGTTATCATTCGATGTGACGTTCGTAGTTGATAGCTAGTTTTGGTACTGTTTTACCTTGGTTAGACGCATTTGAAGACGTGTGATCGTTGATATAGCCCTGCCGTTGTAGTCTGCAATGGCATCCGATTCTTTTTCGAAGTCTTCAGCTTTGATAAAAGGACGTGCATCTGCGTTCGCTTTTCGCAAACTCTCATGTGATGCAGACAAGCGATCTAAAAACACACTCATATCCTCTTCGATAGAGTCTAGGGTGCGTTCATCAGAGCTCTCAATAACTTTGCCGTCGTTTAATTTGAGAAACTCACTTGCACTATTGACAATTTTCGTGACTTGTCCACGATACGTTGCGCGACTTGCCAAATCCATAATTAAGTGCGTTAAACGTTAAATAAACTACCACGTTGCTTAAAATCGTTTGGTATGTTTTGTCCCGGGTTTCGGCACCAATGTGGAAAATGTTACCATAATCACAAAACGATCCCGAGTTACCAAAGAAAACACCGATAATTTATAATAAGAATAGATACATAGTTTAATTCAGGATATTAATTCAGTTAATTGCAAATAATTGAATAGAAGGATTTGGCAAAGCGAAGTTAACTCACGGAAATGTTAATGAGAACTAGTAAAATGATTCCAAGAGCAATTTATATATAAAATGTGAAAGCTTTTACAAAGACTTACTTATACATGGGCAAGTATAAACACAGGCATAAATTTCAGTATATGTAATACAATATGTTCTATATAGATATATGGCAAATGTACATTATTTATTTATTTTTCAACAGATAGTGCCATGTTAACAATATTATATATATAATGAATGGGTGAATGATTGCGACAGTAAGTAAAAAATCGTTTTTATTGCACCAAGCTGACAATCAGTTAAGATCTTCTTGCAAGCGTAAACAATTTTGTGCCGAGTTAATACATCGAAATATTTTTATTTCATCGGCGAACATCAGACATAGTGAATATGAAAAAATGTCGAGACTAGCGTGCATCGCCACAACCAGTGCGATGAGAACGACACCTACAGCAGGACTCGAGGCTATTCTCAATCTGCTTCCGCTAGACATCTTTATACAAGTATCGGCAGTTCTTAGTGCCGTAAGATTAAGCCAAACAGATAGCTGGAGACCAAATGCAATGGGTCACACCACGATCCTGCAGAGATATCTAGGCAGTGTATCTAATACAGACTACCTAACGCTTTACCTCGACTTCAGAAGACCATTTTCTAGCACCTATCCGAGCAAGGAAGACTGGAAAATGACAGTACGCCTAACGAGCGATCCTCAGCTGTATACACCGATGGATCCAAAATGGAAATAGGTGTAGGCGCAGGCATCTTCTCTGAAACGCTTGGTCTCTCCATGTCAGCTCGGCTTCCGAACTACAGTAGCGTTTTCCAGGCGCTCGTCCTAACAGTTACAATAGCAGCTCGTGAGACTGCGATGAGGGCAATACCACGAGAGGATATCACAATTTTCATCGCCAGCCAGGCAGCGATAAAAGCAATATCTGCTATAGAAATAAAATCGAAGCTTGTGAAGTGTTGTAGAGAAGAGCTCAAGGTTCTTGGAACACAGCACGAGGTAAAGCTCTCCTGGGACCCTGGTCATGAAGGCATACCAGGCAATGAGAAAGCCGATGAACTGGCTTCCGGAGGCTCAGCACTAAACTCGGACCAATCCGACCCCTCGGTGTAAATCCCGCCTTACGCCCTTAAGCTCGAAGCAGGAAACAAAGCCCTAACGAAGGCTAACAACAGGTGGACCTCTTTAGATACTTGTGTCACCACGAGGAAGCTGTGGCCTGAATTTGACAGAGTAAGAACCAATAGACTCATACAGAGGCATAGAAAATCCCTCTCTACTCTAATAGGATTCATTACGGGGCATAATACCATGCGGTACCACATGAAAAAACTACATGTGACTAACGAAGACCTTTGTAGAGGCTGCGGCGACGAGGAGGCTCAGGAGGACACCGCCCACTTTCTCTGTCATTGCCCAGGTCTCTATCATTTGAGAAATAAAATCCTTGGACAACACTTCTTTGAGGATCTGGAAGAGTTGTCCAACAGACCAATAAATGGCATCACAAACTTCATCAAATCCTCTGGATGGCTCTCGGGCACAGTAAGTACTAAATGCTTTCTTTAGGATGTGTACAAAGACGATATTTTTCCACGAGGAAGGGATTCTCTATTCTATCCCCTTTCCCCCCATGGGTATCACAATGGGTCTATATTGACCTGAGTGTGGTGTGGAGGTTTTCTATCCCCTACACCAGCCCACTTACCTAACCTAACCTACTTATATGAAAGAGTATTTATTGTACTGTACTGTAGTAGTACTGATACATACTTTATATTTGTAAAGGATTTTTTCAATGAATTTATATGTATTATTTTTAAATTACATTATGTAATAAGGAAAATATTGAAAAAATGTTGTTTTTTCTAAAAAACCGAAACCCGGTTTTGGAAGAACCGGTATTTTGGAGCGGTATAAAACCGTAAGGTTAAACCGAAGGCAAAAAACCGGAAAAACCGGAAACCGCTGTTTTTGGGAAAAAACCACCATCCCTACCCGAAATAAAAGGCAGTATGACTGTTTAAAAGAGTTGCCAATCGACGAGTGCTATAAGGCTGTAGCCGTATTCTTATTGGAATTCCACATACAAATCTCGTTCGACCAATAAAAGTAGTAAATATTGACACAGGGTTCTCAGTTCATTGTACTAAACTGGGTTGGGCGCTTTTCGGTTTGAATGAAGATAACGTTTCGGATCCACTGGTTAGCTACATAGGCCACGACAAGGAGAATATCCTGTGGGATTTGCAAATACAAGTAGCTTAATACTTCGCAATCGAAAATTTATCGCCAAAATTATTAAAAGCCAATCGTCTCGGAAGTAGATTAAAGAGCGGAGAAAATACTTCGTGAGACAACAAGGAAAGTGAATGGGCAATATGAAACCGGGCTTTTGTGGATAGATGATTGCGTGGAATTCAGCGATAGCTACGACATGGTAGTATAACGATTGCAAACCGTAAAGAGAAAACTACAAAACAATACAAATTTAGCCGATTGGTACAAAGTAAAAATTAAGGAATACGTGTCAAAGAAGTACGCTAAAAAGCTATCACGTGATGAAGTGAATGAAAAGAGTAATCGTATATGGTATTTACCGCATTTTTGTATCCGTAACATTAATAAGGGAAACAAACTACGTCTAGTTTTTGATGCTGCCACCTGTGTTGATGAAATGTCATTGAATTCTATGTTATTAAAGGGTCCTGATATTTACCAGCCAAAACCTCTTTTGTCAGTATTGCTTGAAATCCGTCAACGATCGATAGGTGTATGTGCGGATATCCAAGAGATGTTTCACCGCATAAATATTAGTAAGGAAGATCAAAGCTGTCAGCGTTTTCTCTGGAGAGATGGGGACTTGTCACGTCCGCCCGACATATATGTGATGATCGCGATGATTTTTAACTCCACAAGTTCACCATATTCGGCGCAATATATTAAAAATCGAAATGCTAGTGTTTTTGAACACATTCATCCGCGAGCCTTTAACCTTTCTGTCAATGGATGTTTTAAAACCTTCCCATCAATGGAATAGGTCGGTCTGGCTGGCCCTTCATACATTTTGTATGAAAATTGATGGAATTCAATTAAATAATTGAAGTTTTTTTGTTATTTTGGACATGTCATTATTTTTATTTTTAATTTAAAGTTTTTTTTTTTTGCATAACATTAATATTACGAAGTATTTTCTTTTTATACACATTTATGGCATTTATGTAACTGAATACTGTGTTGTAAACAGACAGGCTCTTCGCAGGCAGTGCATGCAAATCTGGTTTTCCTTTGTATTTTATCGTTTATTCTGCAAATTCTACGGAACTTTTTCTGTCCCGTTGATGTCTGGCTACTGCTGGGCTGTGGAATCGTATTTTGCAATGGTGCTCCGAAGGAAGATTCGATGCCATTTCTTACTTGACGGACTTAGGTAAAAAGAGTTTTTTTTTCGGATGAAATGTTAAATAAATACCTACGTTTCTTCATACAATATGTAGCAAGGTCTGGCCAGACCTATTCCATTGATTCTAGGGGTTGTTGTAGACAAACTTTTTTTTTTCTCACCCACTTAGATTAACAATTTATTGTCCACAGTAAAGCAATAAAAATATGTACGCTGACAAAGTCAGGAAATTTGGTAAAGATAGCTACACAATCAATTAGGAAAAAATGGTTTCGAAAATGGAAAAGGTCTGGCCAGACCTACTCATTGAGAGAAGGATTAAAGCAATTGTTGACCGACACTATGTTGACGACTACGTTGATAGTTTTTATTCTGTCTCCGAAGCTATTACCGTGGGAAGAACAGTCAAAAATATTCATTGTACTGCAGGATTTTATTTAAGAGGCTTCGTTTCGAACTCGCCAGAATTCATGGAAGCTCTTAATGAAAGTTCATCGACGTCATCGGATATAAAAAATATAGACCACAGCGATTCTATTACGCCGAAGATTCTTGGTATGTTCTGGGATTCGAAGGTCGACCAGTTTTGTTTCATCTTTAATTTTAAAAGGGTACCAGCAGCCATACTGGATGGTAAAATAAGATCCACAAAAAGTCAAGTGTTGAGTCTGACGATGCCAATTTTTGATCAGTTCTGCCTCTTAGCAAACATAGTTATCGAATCCAAGGTATTGCTGCAGGGATTGTGGAGGGTAAACACTGTGTGGGCGGAACAAATCCCTGAGGAGACTTGCCAAAGGTGGTACGAATAGTATAGACAGATGGATGCTATAAAGGATTTTAAGGTACCGAGGTGCTACCACATACGTTTGACCGATTCGCGAGCCGAATCATCTATTTGTATATTCAATTCACTTTATTTCATCTAGCCAAGTTACAATAAAATAAAAATAAAATACTTATAAACTTCCACCAGATGTACTATAAGTCAATAATAAATTAGTTTTAAATACATTTCTATTAAGAGAAAAATCAACAAAGCCACAGACAGTATTCGCTTCTCTTAGACACCTAGATATTGGTTCATTAAAAGCATAATTCACTCTATGATTCGGAACATGAAATAGAACACGATTTCTAAGCACTCTCACAGGGGTATACAATCCAACTAATGACAGAAGGTGAGAACAGTCAATATGATTCATTATTATGTCGCGAATAAACATAATCGAGAAGTACTTCCTTCGAACGTGAAGAGATAGTAGCCCAAGTAACTTGTATTGAGTATCGTATGAAGGCATATCAATGTTCCATTGAAGCCTTCTTACTACAGTCCTCGTGAGCCGTTTTTGAACCCTTTCAATTCTAAAGTAGTGGACCTCATAAAATGGGTTCCAGATTGTACTACAGTATTTCAGACCACACCTAACTTAGGCAAAAAAATTGCACTTTAGCGTTTGGGGATCTGAGAAATGTTTAGAGCTGCGTAAAATGAAACCTAGAAATAAGAAAATCTATGCGACTCAAAAAGCTACGTTTTCGGTCGAAGATAACTCCTAGGTCTTTTTTAATGGATACAGTTGATAGTGTGAAAAATGTTACCATAATCACAAAACCATCCCGAGTTACCAAAGAAAACACCGATAATTTATAATAAGAATAGATAATTTAATTCAAGATATTAATTCAGTTAATTACAAATAACTGAATGGAAACGAAGTTATCTCACGAAATGTTAATGAGAACCAGTAAAATGATTCCAAGAGCAATTTATATATAAATGTGGAAGCTTTTACAAAGACTTACTTATACATGGGCAAGTATAAACACAGGCATACATTTCAGTATATGTAATACAATATGTTCAATATAGATACATGGCAAATGTACATTATTTATTTATTTTTCAACATCCTCCGGCCCGGAAGATTCAGCTCGTTTTGTAATTTCCAACGGGTACAACAGCTGCACATGTCTTCGGTAGATCGATCCATTTGATAAGCGAACTTTACACGCGCGAACCTTACCATCCCTTCCTGGGAAAATATTTACGACGATCCCCAAACGCCACAGGGTTTTGGGCAAAGAAGGATCTTCCATTAGCACAACGTCGCCGATTGACAAGTTTATGGACCTTGCATGCTTGATGGAATAAAATAATCTAAGTTGTTGCAAATATTCGGTGTACCATCCCCTCTTGAAACAAGATGTAAAACTCAAGCGTTCCACCTTTTACGCAGATCTTCTGTTGTGGGCTCTCTCTCGTATAAGATCTCCTCCATCTGGGGAGTAAATTGTGACCCGCGTAAAAGCTGAGCGGGTGTCAGTGGCGAAAGATCCAATGGATCATCTGCGACGTAGGTGAGCGGTCTGCTATTCACAACGTTTTCGACTTCTGTTAGTAAAGTGTAAAGCTGGTCGGAGCTCAACGTAGATCGACCCACTGCTCCTCTCTCTCTACAATAAACTTCCACCTAGTGCGATGATTCGACAAAAATCTGTTCAATTTTTCATTCATAAGGCTCAGTTTTGACAATTCCTTTGAAGTCTTCTTCAAATTAGCTGCGTTATCTGACCAAACTACTCTAGGTACACCTCTACGAGCTATGAAGCGACGAATGGCCAGTATGCAACTCTCGGTAGAAAGATCGGGTGTTAGCTCCAAATGTACTGCCCTAGTAGCAGCACACGTAAACAACATTATATAAACCTTTCTCCTTTGGTCAGATTCATAAGTGAAGAGTGGTCCTGCGAAATCAAGACCAGTGACATCAAATGGCATTGAAAATACAATACGCTCTCGAGGTAAAGGCGCAAATGGTTGAGTTGCAGGCTTTGCTTGTAGAATTCTGCATACAGTACAACCCTTTACAACAGTTCGAATAACTGTCGACATTTAACAATCCACCAGGTAGCTCGTAGATGTGTCATCACAGCAGATACTCCAGCATGAAATAGTTTTTCGTGCGTATCAACCACTATTAACATCGTTATGTGAGACATCTTCGGCAATATTACTGGATGAGCCACAGTTGGTAAAGGTAGTAAATGCAATCGCCCTCCTACTCGCATTAACTTGTTACTTGGATCTAGAAAGGGATTTAACATTAACAATTTAGAATTTAAAGGTATACCCTTGTTCTGCTGGAGTGCAATGATTTCCAAGCGAAAGTGCAGCCGTTGTGCTTCTTTGATCCAGTATTTTTCAGCCTGATCGATTTCGTTGGCAGTTATAAAAGGTGAAGTGTTACGAGGCTGCATTCCTTTAAAAACATGAATGGCACGGAAACAATATGCTGTCAACCATAACAGACGTCTTCAGCTACTAAACCTTGTATATTTCAAGAAAGTATGGTGAACATCCGCAGGTTTATTATTCTCCTTCTCCTCCTCGACGAGCAATGAAAATGTTTAGAGTGACTTTATATTTTCTTCGTTCACAGATGGCCAATAATTTGTCTCTCGTTGTAGCCAACTAGGTCCAGAGAGCCAAAGGTTAGAACTCAGTAACGATGATGCCTTAATCCCTCGTGTTACTAAGTCCTCAGGATTCTGAGAACCAGAGCAGTGTGAAATCTTGGATAACCTTCGAATTTCTCTGACACGGTTTTCAACATAGGGTTTCCATTTCTTCTGCGTTCCTAATATCCAAAACACGGCGATTTTTGAGTCCGTCCACAAAAACTCCTCATCAAATTTTATTTGCACGTTGACACGAAGATAGTCCAGCAACCTCGCTGCTACCAGAGCTGCAGTGAGTTCCAATTTAGGAAGAGTCAATTCGTTAGTATTATTGTTCTTAATGGGTGAGATTCTGTTCTTGGCACAGAGAAAACGCACACAAATGTTTCCTTCAGCATCAGAAGTTCTCAAACAGGCCACTGCTCCAAAGGCATACTGACTCGCATCTGCGTAAATATGCACCTGCGTTGAACCTACTTCTTCAAAAACACAGTGAGGAATCATTAACTGCTTAAGCTCTCCCACTTCTTGACAGAAATCGAGCCAGATTTTATCGAACTCCTGTGATAGTCATTCATCCCAATTAAGCTGTCGCCGCCAGATTGCTTGAAAAATAAGTGCATGGAGCCAGACTTCATGATTTCCACTGCCGCGTCGACAATATACCTAGCAGTTTCTTCATCACTCACGCTAGCGGCAAAATCATCAACGTAGAAGCATTTTCGTAGAATCGAAACAACTTCAGGATGGCGGTATTCTTCTTCGTCCAAAATGCTGTGAATGACATTCCCTACTAAGCTGGGACTACAGGTAACGCCAAATGTCACCCTCGTCATGCGATATGGCTGTACTAAAAAAATTCATACGGAGCTAATAAGTTCCTTAAACCAAAAGAACCTCTGGCTATCACGATCAGCTGAACTTAAGAGGATTTGGAGAAAGGCCTTCTCTATATCTGCTGTCCAGGCAAACTTTCCACACCGAAAATTTAACAGGACGATCAAAATATCTGGCAATAAGTTCGTACAAACTTCAAGATGATGGTTGAGGGAAAGATGGCTATTCGCATGCGCCGAAGCATCGAAAACAATGCGAATCTTGATAGTATCCTTGTCATCTCTAAAGTCTGGTCTATGAGGCATGTAATAAACGCGATTTTCTTTGCTGCCCTCTTCAGCTAGCTCAGCCACACCACTGTTCACCATTTCCGACATAGCAGCCTCGTATTCCTTAAGCCTACCATTTGCCCTTGGCTTACGTAGTAATGCATGCATTCGATAAAGCGATCCAATTCGGTTGTCATGCAGCATGCTACCAACATTTTTCCAAGGCAAGGAAGCCTCATAGTGATCTCCAACCCTGTGTACACTTGTACTTGGAATTGTACTTACTTTTTCGTCATTAGTTATTCCCAACGCCTCAAGCTGCCAGAATTGCTGGATATCCGCACAGGCAAATGCACTTACATGGAACGAAGTTAGGCAAGCAAAGTTTACCATCGTACTGCAATCAGACGCAACGGGATATCGACCTTGCAAAGTCCAACCCAAGATCATATGGATGGCTGCAAGATCAGCTGTAATTCGTTTGTATTCCCCAGTAGCAAACTTCCAATAGTTATCAGCTCCAATTAACACGCTTATTCCTGGCACAGATTGGACATCATCAAGCGGTATATCTGCCAATACAAACTCTTTAAATTTGTCGAAATTTTTACCTGGTGTTGAAAGGACACCTCTGGGACTTCCATCATATCAACAAGAATCTCCTTATTGTCATACTGACTCCTTAGCTTTAACCGTACTTTATTACACATCATGCTTGGCTTTGGCTCCTTACTTCCAAATGGAATAATACTTAAATTATGAACACCAACAATAGGTAGATTGAGCTGACGTGCGACACTCGACTTTACAAAAGACATTTGGCTACCTCCATCGATGACAATTCGCACATACAGTGAATGGCTGCGATTTGCATTTGAGGCTAAGGCAAATGCCGTTTGCAAATAAACTTCGTTGTTCCGTTTAGAAGTTTGAGTGCGTGAGTGTGTAGTGTACAAATTAATCGATTGCTGACTGTTTGATGTTGACTTTGGAGAGCACTTAAACGAGGTACTGGTGTTGCATTTGTATTCGATGGGTCTGTCAAACTGGGTTTCATATTGAATTGGGGATCACACATTGACGTTGCATGACGTCTGTTACACGTTTTGCACACAAGTTTAAACCGTTTTTTGCATACTTTAGAGTAGTGGCCCTTTCTCAAACACCTGTAACATCTTCCGTCTTGCTTCAGCATTTTCTTTGCTTTTTTTCATGATTGTTTTAGAGCTTTTGCAATCTTCGGAAATATGACCAGGCGTTTTACAAAAGAATCAACTATATTCATCTCCCTCTGCTGCAAATAATCCAATAGCTGTCCTCGTCGGTTTGGGTTTCATGAGGTGCGAAGGGTGAATTTTGTTCGATGGTTGTTTCGCTTCGTTTGCCTTTTCCAGAGATTCTACTTCTCTCTTTAAAAAATTCAGCAGACAACTTACTTGCTTGTCACCAATACCGATTGTGGACGAAGACTCCGTTTTTGTTGATAAACTTACATTATCATCTTCAGCAACGGTTTGATGCAGGTCATCAGACACATCATCTTAATAGCGGTCGAAATCTACTCTTAATTCGTTGGGTATGCATCTGAGAAGAACACTTTGAGCATTACGAAATAGTTGGACGAAGAAATCCCATGCGCTTCTAGTGATCTCGTGGAAGCTAGCACTGAGTTATAGAGATTCCTTAAACCTGTGGAATCAACCCTTGAATGTACTGGCTGTATAGATAACAAACATTGCATCGTATGATCAATTATTTTGTCTGTGTTTCCGTACTCATCTTTGTGTAAGACAATCGCTCAATCATAATCCAATTCACTTGGAGTTAACCCTAAGAGAGTATTGGCTGCCTTTCCAATTAAGGCTGCTTCCAAATAATTAAATTTGTATACTTTTGATAGAGCTGGATTGTCGTGTACGAGCGTGCGGTACTGTTCCCAGAACGGTATCCACTCTTTGTAGTCTCCAGAGAATTTCTTTGGATAAAGCTTTTGGAGCTTGACGGCCGGTAGTTTATTAATTGGAGAGTTGATTACGTCATGGATTGACACGTTATTAGCGAAGTTATCATTCGATGTGACGTTCGTAGTTGATAGCTAGTTTTGGTACTGTTTTACCTTGGTTAGACGCATTTGAAGACGTGTGATCGTTGATATAGCCCTGCCGTTGTAGTCTGCAATGGCATCCGATTCTTTTTCGAAGTCTTCAGCTTTGATAAAAGGACGTGCATCTGCGTTCGCTTTTCGCAAACTCTCATGTGATGCAGACAAGCGATCTAAAAACACACTCATATCCTCTTCGATAGAGTCTAGGGTGCGTTCATCAGAGCTCTCAATAACTTTGCCGTCGTTTAATTTGAGAAACTCACTTGCACTATTGACAATTTTCGTGACTTGTCCACGATACGTTGCGCGACTTGCCAAATCCATAATTAAGTGCGTTAAACGTTAAATAAACTACCACGTTGCTTAAAATCGTTTGGTATGTTTTGTCCCGGGTTTCGGCACCAATGTGGAAAATGTTACCATAATCACAAAACGATCCCGAGTTACCAAAGAAAACACCGATAATTTATAATAAGAATAGATACATAGTTTAATTCAGGATATTAATTCAGTTAATTGCAAATAATTGAATAGAAGGATTTGGCAAAGCGAAGTTAACTCACGGAAATGTTAATGAGAACTAGTAAAATGATTCCAAGAGCAATTTATATATAAAATGTGAAAGCTTTTACAAAGACTTACTTATACATGGGCAAGTATAAACACAGGCATAAATTTCAGTATATGTAATACAATATGTTCTATATAGATATATGGCAAATGTACATTATTTATTTATTTTTCAACAGATAGTGCCATGTTAACAATATTATATATATAATGAATGGGTGAATGATTGCGACAGTAAGTAAAAAATCGTTTTTATTGCACCAAGCTGACAATCAGTTAAGATCTTCTTGCAAGCGTAAACAATTTTGTGCCGAGTTAATACATCGAAATATTTTTATTTCATCGACGAACATCAGACATAGTGAATATGAAAAAATGTCGAGACTAGCGTGCATCGCCACAACCAGTGCGATGAGAACGACACCTACAGCAGGACTCGAGGCTATTCTCAATCTGCTTCCGCTAGACATCTTTATACAAGTATCGGCAGTTCTTAGTGCCGTAAGATTAAGCCAAACAGATAGCTGGAGACCAAATGCAATGGGTCACACCACGATCCTGCAGAGATATCTAGGCAGTGTATCTAATACAGACTACCTAACGCTTTACCTCGACTTCAGAAGACCATTTTCTAGCACCTATCCGAGCAAGGAAGACTGGAAAATGACAGTACGCCTAACGAGCGATCCTCAGCTGTATACACCGATGGATCCAAAATGGAAATAGGTGTAGGCGCAGGCATCTTCTCTGAAACGCTTGGTCTCTCCATGTCAGCTCGGCTTCCGAACTACAGTAGCGTTTTCCAGGCGCTCGTCCTAACAGTTACAATAGCAGCTCGTGAGACTGCGATGAGGGCAATACCACGAGAGGATATCACAATTTTCATCGACAGCCAGGCAGCGATAAAAGCAATATCTGCTATAGAAATAAAATCGAAGCTTGTGAAGTGTTGTAGAGAAGAGCTCAAGGTTCTTGGAACACAGCACGAGGTAAAGCTCTCCTGGGACCCTGGTCATGAAGGCATACCAGGCAATGAGAAAGCCGATGAACTGGCTTCCGGAGGCTCAGCACTAAACTCGGACCAATCCGACCCCTCGGTGTAAATCCCGCCTTACGCCCTTAAGCTCGAAGCAGGAAACAAAGCCCTAACGAAGGCTAACAACAGGTGGACCTCTTTAGATACTTGTGTCACCACGAGGAAGCTGTGGCCTGAATTTGACAGAGTAAGAACCAATAGACTCATACAGAGGCATAGAAAATCCCTCTCTACTCTAATAGGATTCATTACGGGGCATAATACCATGCGGTACCACATGAAAAAACTACATGTGACTAACGAAGACCTTTGTAGAGGCTGCGGCGACGAGGAGGCTCAGGAGGACACCGCCCACTTTCTCTGTCATTGCCCAGGTCTCTATCATTTGAGAAATAAAATCCTTGGACAACACTTCTTTGAGGATCTGGAAGAGTTGTCCAACAGACCAATAAATGGCATCACAAACTTCATCAAATCCTCTGGATGGCTCTCGGGCACAGTAAGTACTAAATGCTTTCTTTAGGATGTGTACAAAGACGATATTTTTCCACGAGGAAGGGATTCTCTATTCTATCCCCTTTCCCCCCATGGGTATCACAATGGGTCTATATTGACCTGAGTGTGGTGTGGAGGTTTTCTATCCCCTACACCAGCCCACTTACCTAACCTAACCTACTTATATGAAAGAGTATTTATTGTACTGTACTGTAGTAGTACTGATACATACTTTATATTTGTAAAGGATTTTTTCAATGAATTTATATGTATTATTTTTAAATTACATTATGTAATAAGGAAAATATTGAAAAAATGTTGTTTTTTCTAAAAAACCGAAACCCGGTTTTGGAAGAACCGGTATTTTGGAGCGGTATAAAACCGTAAGGTTAAACCGAAGGCAAAAAACCGGAAAAACCGGAAACCGCTGTTTTTGGGAAAAAACCACCATCCCTACCCGAAATAAAAGGCAGTATGACTGTTTAAAAGAGTTGCCAATCGACGAGTGCTATAAGGCTGTAGCCGTATTCTTATTGGAATTCCACATACAAATCTCGTTCGACCAATAAAAGTAGTAAATATTGACACAGGGTTCTCAGTTCATTGTACTAAACTGGGTTGGGCGCTTTTCGGTTTGAATGAAGATAACGTTTCGGATCCACTGGTTAGCTACATAGGGCACGACAAGGAGAATATCCTGTGGGATTTGCAAATACAAGTAGCTTAATACTTCGCAATCGAAAATTTATCGCCAAAATTATTAAAAGCCAATCGTCTCGGAAGTAGATTAAAGAGCGGAGAAAATACTTCGTGAGACAACAAGGAAAGTGAATGGGCAATATGAAACCGGGCTTTTGTGGATAGATGATTGCGTGGAATTCAGCGATAGCTACGACATGGTAGTATAACGATTGCAAACCGTAAAGAGAAAACTACAAAACAATACAAATTTAGCCGATTGGTACAAAGTAAAAATTAAGGAATACGTGTCAAAGAAGTACGCTAAAAAGCTATCACGTGATGAAGTGAATGAAAAGAGTAATCGTATATGGTATTTACCGCATTTTTGTATCCGTAACATTAATAAGGGAAACAAACTACGTCTAGTTTTTGATGCTGCCACCTGTGTTGATGAAATGTCATTGAATTCTATGTTATTAAAGGGTCCTGATATTTACCAGCCAAAACCTCTTTTGTCAGTATTGCTTGAAATCCGTCAACGATCGATAGGTGTATGTGCGGATATCCAAGAGATGTTTCACCGCATAAATATTAGTAAGGAAGATCAAAGCTGTCAGCGTTTTCTCTGGAGAGATGGGGACTTGTCACGTCCGCCCGACATATATGTGATGATCGCGATGATTTTTAACTCCACAAGTTCACCATATTCGGTGCAATATATTAAAAATCGAAATGCTAGTGTTTTTGAACACATTCATCCGCGAGCCTTTAACCTTTCTGTCAATGGATGTTTTAAAACCTTCCCATCAATGGAATAGGTCGGTCTGGCTGGCCCTTCATACATTTTGTATGAAAATTGATGGAATTCAATTAAATAATTGAAGTTTTTTTGTTATTTTGGACATGTCATTATTTTTATTTTTAATTTAAAGTTTTTTTTTTTTGCATAACATTAATATTACGAAGTATTTTCTTTTTATACACATTTATGGCATTTATGTAACTGAATACTGTGTTGTAAACAGACAGGCTCTTCGCAGGCAGTGCATGCAAATCTGGTTTTCCTTTGTATTTTATCGTTTATTCTGCAAATTCTACGGAACTTTTTCTGTCCCGTTGATGTCTGGCTACTGCTGGGCTGTGGAATCGTATTTTGCAATGGTGCTCCGAAGGAAGATTCGATGCCATTTCTTACTTGACGGACTTAGGTAAAAAGAGTTTTTTTTTCGGATGAAATGTTAAATAAATACCTACGTTTCTTCATACAATATGTAGCAAGGTCTGGCCAGACCTATTCCATTGATTCTAGGGGTTGTTGTAGACAAACTTTTTTTTTTCTCACCCACTTAGATTAACAATTTATTGTCCACAGTAAAGCAATAAAAATATGTACGCTGACAAAGTCAGGAAATTTGGTAAAGATAGCTACACAATCAATTAGGAAAAAATGGTTTCGAAAATGGAAAAGGTCTGGCCAGACCTACTCATTGAGAGAAGGATTAAAGCAATTGTTGACCGACACTATGTTGACGACTACGTTGATAGTTTTTATTCTGTCTCCGAAGCTATTACCGTGGGAAGAACAGTCAAAAATATTCATTGTACTGCAGGATTTTATTTAAGAGGCTTCGTTTCGAACTCGCCAGAATTCATGGAAGCTCTTAATGAAAGTTCATCGACGTCATCGGATATAAAAAATATAGACCACAGCGATTCTATTACGCCGAAGATTCTTGGTATGTTCTGGGATTCGAAGGTCGACCAGTTTTGTTTCATCTTTAATTTTAAAAGGGTACCAGCAGCCATACTGGATGGTAAAATAAGATCCACAAAAAGTCAAGTGTTGAGTCTGACGATGCCAATTTTTGATCAGTTCTGCCTCTTAGCAAACATAGTTATCGAATCCAAGGTATTGCTGCAGGGATTGTGGAGGGTAAACACTGTGTGGGCGGAACAAATCCCTGAGGAGACTTGCCAAAGGTGGTACGAATAGTATAGACAGATGGATGCTATAAAGGATTTTAAGGTACCGAGGTGCTACCACATACGTTTGACCGATTCGCGAGCCGAATCATCTATTTGTATATTCAATTCACTTTATTTCATCTAGCCAAGTTACAATAAAATAAAAATAAAATACTTATAAACTTCCACCAGATGTACTATAAGTCAATAATAAATTAGTTTTAAATACATTTCTATTAAGAGAAAAATCAACAAAGCCACAGACAGTATTCGCTTCTCTTAGACACCTAGATATTGGTTCATTAAAAGCATAATTCACTCTATGATTCGGAACATGAAATAGAACACGATTTCTAAGCACTCTCACAGGGGTATACAATCCAACTAATGACAGAAGGTGAGAACAGTCAATATGATTCATTATTATGTCGCGAATAAACATAATCGAGAAGTACTTCCTTCGAACGTGAAGAGATAGTAGCCCAAGTAACTTGTATTGAGTATCGTATGAAGGCATATCAATTTTCCATTGAAGCCTTCTTACTACAGTCCTCGTGAGCCGTTTTTGAACCCTTTCAATTCTAAAGTAGTGGACCTCATAAAATGGGTTCCAGATTGTACTACAGTATTTCAGACCACACCTAACTTAGGCAAAAAAATTGCACTTTAGCGTTTGGGGATCTGAGAAATGTTTAGAGCTGCGTAAAATGAAACCTAGAAATAAGAAAATCTATGCGACTCAAAAAGCTACGTTTTCGGTCGAAGATAACTCCTAGGTCTTTTTTAATGGATACAGTTGATAGTGTGAAAAATGTTACCATAATCACAAAACCATCCCGAGTTACCAAAGAAAACACCGATAATTTATAATAAGAATAGATAATTTAATTCAAGATATTAATTCAGTTAATTACAAATAACTGAATGGAAACGAAGTTATCTCACGAAATGTTAATGAGAACCAGTAAAATGATTCCAAGAGCAATTTATATATAAATGTGGAAGCTTTTACAAAGACTTACTTATACATGGGCAAGTATAAACACAGGCATACATTTCAGTATATGTAATACAATATGTTCAATATAGATACATGGCAAATGTACATTATTTATTTATTTTTCAACATCCTCCGGCCCGGAAGATTCAGCTCGTTTTGTAATTTCCAACGGGTACAACAGCTGCACATGTCTTCGGTAGATCGATCCATTTGATAAGCGAACTTTACACGCGCGAACCTTACCATCCCTTCCTGGGAAAATATTTACGACGATCCCCAAACGCCACAGGGTTTTGGGCAAAGAAGGATCTTCCATTAGCACAACGTCGCCGATTGACAAGTTTATGGACCTTGCATGCTTGATGGAATAAAATAATCTAAGTTGTTGCAAATATTCGGTGTACCATCCCCTCTTGAAACAAGATGTAAAACTCAAGCGTTCCACCTTTTACGCAGATCTTCTGTTGTGGGCTCTCTCTCGTATAAGATCTCCTCCATCTGGGGAGTAAATTGTGACCCGCGTAAAAGCTGAGCGGGTGTCAGTGGCGAAAGATCCAATGGATCATCTGCGACGTAGGTGAGCGGTCTGCTATTCACAACGTTTTCGACTTCTGTTAGTAAAGTGTAAAGCTGGTCGGAGCTCAACGTAGATCGACCCACTGCTCCTCTCTCTCTACAATAAACTTCCACCTAGTGCGATGATTCGACAAAAATCTGTTCAATTTTTCATTCATAAGGCTCAGTTTTGACAATTCCTTTGAAGTCTTCTTCAAATTAGCTGCGTTATCTGACCAAACTACTCTAGGTACACCTCTACGAGCTATGAAGCGACGAATGGCCAGTATGCAACTCTCGGTAGAAAGATCGGGTGTTAGCTCCAAATGTACTGCCCTAGTAGCAGCACACGTAAACAACATTATATAAACCTTTCTCCTTTGGTCAGATTCATAAGTGAAGAGTGGTCCTGCGAAATCAAGACCAGTGACATCAAATGGCATTGAAAATACAATACGCTCTCGAGGTAAAGGCGCAAATGGTTGAGTTGCAGGCTTTGCTTGTAGAATTCTGCATACAGTACAACCCTTTACAACAGTTCGAATAACTGTCGACATTTAACAATCCACCAGGTAGCTCGTAGATGTGTCATCACAGCAGATACTCCAGCATGAAATAGTTTTTCGTGCGTATCAACCACTATTAACATCGTTATGTGAGACATCTTCGGCAATATTACTGGATGAGCCACAGTTGGTAAAGGTAGTAAATGCAATCGCCCTCCTACTCGCATTAACTTGTTACTTGGATCTAGAAAGGGATTTAACATTAACAATTTAGAATTTAAAGGTATACCCTTGTTCTGCTGGAGTGCAATGATTTCCAAGCGAAAGTGCAGCCGTTGTGCTTCTTTGATCCAGTATTTTTCAGCCTGATCGATTTCGTTGGCAGTTATAAAAGGTGAAGTGTTACGAGGCTGCATTCCTTTAAAAACATGAATGGCACGGAAACAATATGCTGTCAACCATAACAGACGTCTTCAGCTACTAAACCTTGTATATTTCAAGAAAGTATGGTGAACATCCGCAGGTTTATTATTCTCCTTCTCCTCCTCGACGAGCAATGAAAATGTTTAGAGTGACTTTATATTTTCTTCGTTCACAGATGGCCAATAATTTGTCTCTCGTTGTAGCCAACTAGGTCCAGAGAGCCAAAGGTTAGAACTCAGTAACGATGATGCCTTAATCCCTCGTGTTACTAAGTCCTCAGGATTCTGAGAACCAGAGCAGTGTGAAATCTTGGATAACCTTCGAATTTCTCTGACACGGTTTTCAACATAGGGTTTCCATTTCTTCTGCGTTCCTAATATCCAAAACACGGCGATTTTTGAGTCCGTCCACAAAAACTCCTCATCAAATTTTATTTGCACGTTGACACGAAGATAGTCCAGCAACCTCGCTGCTACCAGAGCTGCAGTGAGTTCCAATTTAGGAAGAGTCAATTCGTTAGTATTATTGTTCTTAATGGGTGAGATTCTGTTCTTGGCACAGAGAAAACGCACACAAATGTTTCCTTCAGCATCAGAAGTTCTCAAACAGGCCACTGCTCCAAAGGCATACTGACTCGCATCTGCGTAAATATGCACCTGCGTTGAACCTACTTCTTCAAAAACACAGTGAGGAATCATTAACTGCTTAAGCTCTCCCACTTCTTGACAGAAATCGAGCCAGATTTTATCGAACTCCTGTGATAGTCATTCATCCCAATTAAGCTGTCGCCGCCAGATTGCTTGAAAAATAAGTGCATGGAGCCAGACTTCATGATTTCCACTGCCGCGTCGACAATATACCTAGCAGTTTCTTCATCACTCACGCTAGCGGCAAAATCATCAACGTAGAAGCATTTTCGTAGAATCGAAACAACTTCAGGATGGCGGTATTCTTCTTCGTCCAAAATGCTGTGAATGACATTCCCTACTAAGCTGGGACTACAGGTAACGCCAAATGTCACCCTCGTCATGCGATATGGCTGTACTAAAAAAATTCATACGGAGCTAATAAGTTCCTTAAACCAAAAGAACCTCTGGCTATCACGATCAGCTGAACTTAAGAGGATTTGGAGAAAGGCCTTCTCTATATCTGCTGTCCAGGCAAACTTTCCACACCGAAAATTTAACAGGACGATCAAAATATCTGGCAATAAGTTCGTACAAACTTCAAGATGATGGTTGAGGGAAAGATGGCTATTCGCATGCGCCGAAGCATCGAAAACAATGCGAATCTTGATAGTATCCTTGTCATCTCTAAAGTCTGGTCTATGAGGCATGTAATAAACGCGATTTTCTTTGCTGCCCTCTTCAGCTAGCTCAGCCACACCACTGTTCACCATTTCCGACATAGCAGCCTCGTATTCCTTAAGCCTACCATTTGCCCTTGGCTTACGTAGTAATGCATGCATTCGATAAAGCGATCCAATTCGGTTGTCATGCAGCATGCTACCAACATTTTTCCAAGGCAAGGAAGCCTCATAGTGATCTCCAACCCTGTGTACACTTGTACTTGGAATTGTACTTACTTTTTCGTCATTAGTTATTCCCAACGCCTCAAGCTGCCAGAATTGCTGGATATCCGCACAGGCAAATGCACTTACATGGAACGAAGTTAGGCAAGCAAAGTTTACCATCGTACTGCAATCAGACGCAACGGGATATCGACCTTGCAAAGTCCAACCCAAGATCATATGGATGGCTGCAAGATCAGCTGTAATTCGTTTGTATTCCCCAGTACCAAACTTCCAATAGTTATCAGCTCCAATTAACACGCTTATTCCTGGCACAGATTGGACATCATCAAGCGGTATATCTGCCAATACAAACTCTTTAAATTTGTCGAAATTTTTACCTGGTGTTGAAAGGACACCTCTGGGACTTCCATCATATCAACAAGAATCTCCTTATTGTCATACTGACTCCTTAGCTTTAACCGTACTTTATTACACATCATGCTTGGCTTTGGCTCCTTACTTCCAAATGGAATAATACTTAAATTATGAACACCAACAATAGGTAGATTGAGCTGACGTGCGACACTCGACTTTACAAAAGACATTTGGCTACCTCCATCGATGACAATTCGCACATACAGTGAATGGCTGCGATTTGCATTTGAGGCAAAGGCAAATGCCGTTTGCAAATAAACTTCGTTGTTCCGTTTAGAAGTTTGAGTGCGTGAGTGTGTAGTGTACAAATTAATCGATTGCTGACTGTTTGATGTTGACTTTGGAGAGCACTTAAACGAGGTACTGGTGTTGCATTTGTATTCGATGGGTCTGTCAAACTGGGTTTCATATTGAATTGGGGATCACACATTGACGTTGCATGACGTCTGTTACACGTTTTGCACACAAGTTTAAACCGTTTTTTGCATACTTTAGAGTAGTGGCCCTTTCTCAAACACCTGTAACATCTTCCGTCTTGCTTCAGCATTTTCTTTGTTTTTTTTCATGATTGTTTTAGAGCTTTTGCAATCTTCGGAATTATGACCAGGCGTTTTACAAAAGAATCAACTATATTCATCTCCCTCTGCTGCAAATAATCCAATAGCTGTCCTCGTCGGTTTGGGTTTCATGAGGTGCGAAGGGTGAATTTTGTTCGATGGTTGTTTCGCTTCGTTTGCCTTTTCCAGAGATTCTACTTCTCTCTTTAAAAAATTCAGCAGACAACTTACTTGCTTGTCACCAATACCGATTGTGGACGAAGACTCCGTTTTTGTTGAT
This sequence comes from Brachypalpus laphriformis, assembly GCA_945910035.1. Classification (NCBI taxonomy): domain Eukaryota; kingdom Metazoa; phylum Arthropoda; class Insecta; order Diptera; family Syrphidae; genus Brachypalpus; species Brachypalpus laphriformis. The sequence goes on along the minus strand of OX246754.1, from coordinate 103,590,897 downwards.
AAACTTACATTATCATCTTCAGCAACGGTTTGATGCAGGTCATCAGACACATCATCTTAATAGCGGTCGAAATCTACTCTTAATTCGTTGGGTATGCATCTGAGAAGAACACTTTGAGCATTACGAAATAGTTGGACGAAGAAATCCCATGCGCTTCTAGTGATCTCGTGGAAGCTAGCACTGAGTTATAGAGATTCCTTAAACCTGTGGAATCAACCCTTGAATGTACTGGCTGTATAGATAACAAACATTGCATCGTATGATCAATTATTTTGTCTGTGTTTCCGTACTCATCTTTGAGTAAGACAATCGCTCAATCATAATCCAATTCACTTGGAGTTAACCCTAAGAGAGTATTGGCTGCCTTTCCAATTAAGGCTGCTTCCAAATAATTAAATTTGTATACTTTTGATAGAGCTGGATTGTCGTGTACGAGCGTGCGGTACTGTTCCCAGAACGGTATCCACTCTTTGTAGTCTCCAGAGAATTTCTTTGGATAAAGCTTTTGGAGCTTGACGGCCGGTAGTTTATTAATTGGAGAGTTGATTACGTCATGGACTGACACGTTATTAGCGAAGTTATCATTCGATGTGACGTTCGTAGTTGATAGCTAGTTTTGGTACTGTTTTACCTTGGTTAGACGCATTTGAAGACGTGTGATCGTTGATATAGCCCTGCCGTTGTAGTCTGCAATGGCATCCGATTCTTTTTCGAAGTCTTCAGCTTTGATAAAAGGACGTGCATCTGCGTTCGCTTTTCGCAAACTCTCATGTGATGCAGACAAGCGATCTAAAAACACACTCATATCCTCTTCGATAGAGTCTAGGGTGCGTTCATCAGAGCTCTCAATAACTTTGCCGTCGTTTAATTTGAGAAACTCACTTGCACTATTGACAATTTTCGTGACTTGTCCACGATACGTTGCGCGACTTGCCAAATCCATAATTAAGTGCGTTAAACGTTAAATAAACTACCACGTTGCTTAAAATCGTTTGGTATGTTTTGTCCCGGGTTTCGGCACCAATGTGGAAAATGTTACCATAATCACAAAACGATCCCGAGTTACCAAAGAAAACACCGATAATTTATAATAAGAATAGATACATAGTTTAATTCAGGATATTAATTCAGTTAATTGCAAATAATTGAATAGAAGGATTTGGCAAAGCGAAGTTAACTCACGGAAATGTTAATGAGAACTAGTAAAATGATTCCAAGAGCAATTTATATATAAAATGTGAAAGCTTTTACAAAGACTTACTTATACATGGGCAAGTATAAACACAGGCATAAATTTCAGTATATGTAATACAATATGTTCTATATAGATATATGGCAAATGTACATTATTTATTTATTTTTCAACAGATAGTGCCATGTTAACAATATTATATATATAATGAATGGGTGAATGATTGCGACAGTAAGTAAAAAATCGTTTTTATTGCACCAAGCTGACAATCAGTTAAGATCTTCTTGCAAGCGTAAACAATTTTGTGCCGAGTTAATACATCGAAATATTTTTATTTCATCGGCGAACATCAGACATAGTGAATATGAAAAAATGTCGAGACTAGCGTGCATCGCCACAACCAGTGCGATGAGAACGACACCTACAGCAGGACTCGAGGCTATTCTCAATCTGCTTCCGCTAGACATCTTTATACAAGTATCGGCAGTTCTTAGTGCCGTAAGATTAAGCCAAACAGATAGCTGGAGACCAAATGCAATGGGTCACACCACGATCCTGCAGAGATATCTAGGCAGTGTATCTAATACAGACTACCTAACGCTTTACCTCGACTTCAGAAGACCATTTTCTAGCACCTATCCGAGCAAGGAAGACTGGAAAATGACAGTACGCCTAACGAGCGATCCTCAGCTGTATACACCGATGGATCCAAAATGGAAATAGGTGTAGGCGCAGGCATCTTCTCTGAAACGCTTGGTCTCTCCATGTCAGCTCGGCTTCCGAACTACAGTAGCGTTTTCCAGGCGCTCGTCCTAGCAGTTACAATAGCAGCTCGTGAGACTGCGATGAGGGTAATACCACGAGAGGATATCACAATTTTCATCGACAGCCAGGCAGCGATAAAAGCAATATCTGCTATAGAAATAAAATCGAAGCTTGTGAAGTGTTGTAGAGAAGAGCTCAAGGTTCTTGGAACACAGCACGAGGTAAAGCTCTCCTGGGACCCTGGTCATGAAGGCATACCAGGCAATGAGAAAGCCGATGAACTGGCTTCCGGAGGCTCAGCACTAAACTCGGACCAATCCGACCCCTCGGTGTAAATCCCGCCTTACGCCCTTAAGCTCGAAGCAGGAAACAAAGCCCTAACGAAGGCTAACAACAGGTGGACCTCTTTAGATACTTGTGTCACCACGAGGAAGCTGTGGCCTGAATTTGACAGAGTAAGAACCAATAGACTCATACAGAGGCATAGAAAATCCCTCTCTACTCTAATAGGATTCATTACGGGGCATAATACCATGCGGTACCACATGAAAAAACTACATGTGACTAACGAAGACCTTTGTAGAGGCTGCGGCGACGAGGAGGCTCAGGAGGACACCGCCCACTTTCTCTGTCATTGCCCAGGTCTCTATCATTTGAGAAATAAAATCCTTGGACAACACTTCTTTGAGGATCTGGAAGAGTTGTTCAACAGACCAATAAATGGCATCACAAACTTCATCAAATCCTCTGGATGGCTCTCGGGCACAGTAAGTACTAAATGCTTTCTTTAGGATGTGTACAAAGACGATATTTTTCCACGAGGAAGGGATTCTCTATTCTATCCCTTTTCCCCCCATGGGTATCACAATGGGTCTATATTGACCTGAGTGTGGTGTGGAGGTTTTCTATCCCCTACACCAGCCCACTTACCTAACCTAACCTACTTATATGAAAGAGTATTTATTGTACTGTACTGTAGTAGTACTGATACATACTTTATATTTGTAAAGGATTTTTTCAATGAATTTATATGTATTATTTTTAAATTACATTATGTAATAAGGAAAATATTGAAAAAATGTTGTTTTTTCTAAAAAACCGAAACCCGGTTTTGGAAGAACCGGTATTTTGGAGCGGTATAAAACCGTAAGGTTAAACCGAAGGCAAAAAACCGGAAAAACCGGAAACCGCTGTTTTTGGGAAAAAACCACCATCCCTACCCGAAATAAAAGGCAGTATGACTGTTTAAAAGAGTTGCCAATCGACGAGTGCTATAAGGCTGTAGCCGTATTCTTATTGGAATTCCACATACAAATCTCGTTCGACCAATAAAAGTAGTAAATATTGACACAGGGTTCTCAGTTCATTGTACTAAACTGGGTTGGGCGCTTTTCGGTTTGAATGAAGATAACGTTTCGGATCCACTGGTTAGCTACATAGGGCACGACAAGGAGAATATCCTGTGGGATTTGCAAATACAAGTAGCTTAATACTTCGCAATCGAAAATTTATCGCCAAAATTATTAAAAGCCAATCGTCTCGGAAGTAGATTAAAGAGCGGAGAAAATACTTCGTGAGACAACAAGGAAAGTGAATGGGCAATATGAAACCGGGCTTTTGTGGATAGATGATTGCGTGGAATTCAGCGATAGCTACGACATGGTAGTATAACGATTGCAAACCGTAAAGAGAAAACTACAAAACAATACAAATTTAGCCGATTGGTACAAAGTAAAAATTAAGGAATACGTGTCAAAGAAGTACGCTAAAAAGCTATCACGTGATGAAGTGAATGAAAAGAGTAATCGTATATGGTATTTACCGCATTTTTGTATCCGTAACATTAATAAGGGAAACAAACTACGTCTAGTTTTTGATGCTGCCACCTGTGTTGATGAAATGTCATTGAATTCTATGTTATTAAAGGGTCCTGATATTTACCAGCCAAAACCTCTTTTGTCAGTATTGCTTGAAATCCGTCAACGATCGATAGGTGTATGTGCGGATATCCAAGAGATGTTTCACCGCATAAATATTAGTAAGGAAGATCAAAGCTGTCAGCGTTTTCTCTGGAGAGATGGGGACTTGTCACGTCCGCCCGACATATATGTGATGATCGCGATGATTTTTAACTCCACAAGTTCACCATATTCGGCGCAATATATTAAAAATCGAAATGCTAGTGTTTTTGAACACATTCATCCGCGAGCCTTTAACCTTTCTGTCAATGGATGTTTTAAAACCTTCCCATCAATGGAATAGGTCGGTCTGGCTGGCCCTTCATACATTTTGTATGAAAATTGATGGAATTCAATTAAATAATTGAAGTTTTTTTGTTATTTTGGACATGTCATTATTTTTATTTTTAATTTAAAGTTTTTTTTTTTTGCATAACATTAATATTACGAAGTATTTTCTTTTTATACACATTTATGGCATTTATGTAACTGAATACTGTGTTGTAAACAGACAGGCTCTTCGCAGGCAGTGCATGCAAATCTGGTTTTCCTTTGTATTTTATCGTTTATTCTGCAAATTCTACGGAACTTTTTCTGTCCCGTTGATGTCTGGCTACTGCTGGGCTGTGGAATCGTATTTTGCAATGGTGCTCCGAAGGAAGATTCGATGCCATTTCTTACTTGACGGACTTAGGTAAAAAGAGTTTTTTTTTCGGATGAAATGTTAAATAAATACCTACGTTTCTTCATACAATATGTAGCAAGGTCTGGCCAGACCTATTCCATTGATTCTAGGGGTTGTTGTAGACAAACTTTTTTTTTTCTCACCCACTTAGATTAACAATTTATTGTCCACAGTAAAGCAATAAAAATATGTACGCTGACAAAGTCAGGAAATTTGGTAAAGATAGCTACACAATCAATTAGGAAAAAATGGTTTCGAAAATGGAAAAGGTCTGGCCAGACCTACTCATTGAGAGAAGGATTAAAGCAATTGTTGACCGACACTATGTTGACGACTACGTTGATAGTTTTTATTCTGTCTCCGAAGCTATTACCGTGGGAAGAACAGTCAAAAATATTCATTGTACTGCAGGATTTTATTTAAGAGGCTTCGTTTCGAACTCGCCAGAATTCATGGAAGCTCTTAATGAAAGTTCATCGACGTCATCGGATATAAAAAATATAGACCACAGCGATTCTATTACGCCGAAGATTCTTGGTATGTTCTGGGATTCGAAGGTCGACCAGTTTTGTTTCATCTTTAATTTTAAAAGGGTACCAGCAGCCATACTGGATGGTAAAATAAGATCCACAAAAAGTCAAGTGTTGAGTCTGACGATGCCAATTTTTGATCAGTTCTGCCTCTTAGCAAACATAGTTATCGAATCCAAGGTATTGCTGCAGGGATTGTGGAGGGTAAACACTGTGTGGGCGGAACAAATCCCTGAGGAGACTTGCCAAAGGTGGTACGAATAGTATAGACAGATGGATGCTATAAAGGATTTTAAGGTACCGAGGTGCTACCACATACGTTTGACCGATTCGCGAGCCGAATCATCTATTTGTATATTCAATTCACTTTATTTCATCTAGCCAAGTTACAATAAAATAAAAATAAAATACTTATAAACTTCCACCAGATGTACTATAAGTCAATAATAAATTAGTTTTAAATACATTTCTATTAAGAGAAAAATCAACAAAGCCACAGACAGTATTCGCTTCTCTTAGACACCTAGATATTGGTTCATTAAAAGCATAATTCACTCTATGATTCGGAACATGAAATAGAACACGATTTCTAAGCACTCTCACAGGGGTATACAATCCAACTAATGACAGAAGGTGAGAACAGTCAATATGATTCATTATTATGTCGCGAATAAACATAATCGAGAAGTACTTCCTTCGAACGTGAAGAGATAGTAGCCCAAGTAACTTGTATTGAGTATCGTATGAAGGCATATCAATGTTCCATTGAAGCCTTCTTACTACAGTCCTCGTGAGCCGTTTTTGAACCCTTTCAATTCTAAAGTAGTGGACCTCATAAAATGGGTTCCAGATTGTACTACAGTATTTCAGACCACACCTAACTTAGGCAAAAAAATTGCACTTTAGCGTTTGGGGATCTGAGAAATGTTTAGAGCTGCGTAAAATGAAACCTAGAAATAAGAAAATCTATGCGACTCAAAAAGCTACGTTTTCGGTCGAAGATAACTCCTAGGTCTTTTTTAATGGATACAGTTGATAGTGTGAAAAATGTTACCATAATCACAAAACCATCCCGAGTTACCAAAGAAAACACCGATAATTTATAATAAGAATAGATAATTTAATTCAAGATATTAATTCAGTTAATTACAAATAACTGAATGGAAACGAAGTTATCTCACGAAATGTTAATGAGAACCAGTAAAATGATTCCAAGAGCAATTTATATATAAATGTGGAAGCTTTTACAAAGACTTACTTATACATGGGCAAGTATAAACACAGGCATACATTTCAGTATATGTAATACAATATGTTCAATATAGATACATGGCAAATGTACATTATTTATTTATTTTTCAACATCCTCCGGCCCGGAAGATTCAGCTCGTTTTGTAATTTCCAACGGGTACAACAGCTGCACATGTCTTCGGTAGATCGATCCATTTGATAAGCGAACTTTACACGCGCGAACCTTACCATCCCTTCCTGGGAAAATATTTACGACGATCCCCAAACGCCACAGGGTTTTGGGCAAAGAAGGATCTTCCATTAGCACAACGTCGCCGATTGACAAGTTTATGGACCTTGCATGCTTGATGGAATAAAATAATCTAAGTTGTTGCAAATATTCGGTGTACCATCCCCTCTTGAAACAAGATGTAAAACTCAAGCGTTCCACCTTTTACGCAGATCTTCTGTTGTGGGCTCTCTCTCGTATAAGATCTCCTCCATCTGGGGAGTAAATTGTGACCCGCGTAAAAGCTGAGCGGGTGTCAGTGGCGAAAGATCCAATGGATCATCTGCGACGTAGGTGAGCGGTCTGCTATTCACAACGTTTTCGACTTCTGTTAGTAAAGTGTAAAGCTGGTCGGAGCTCAACGTAGATCGACCCACTGCTCCTCTCTCTCTACAATAAACTTCCACCTAGTGCGATGATTCGACAAAAATCTGTTCAATTTTTCATTCATAAGGCTCAGTTTTGACAATTCCTTTGAAGTCTTCTTCAAATTAGCTGCGTTATCTGACCAAACTACTCTAGGTACACCTCTACGAGCTATGAAGCGACGAATGGCCAGTATGCAACTCTCGGTAGAAAGATCGGGTGTTAGCTCCAAATGTACTGCCCTAGTAGCAGCACACGTAAACAACATTATATAAACCTTTCTCCTTTGGTCAGATTCATAAGTGAAGAGTGGTCCTGCGAAATCAAGACCAGTGACATCAAATGGCATTGAAAATACAATACGCTCTCGAGGTAAAGGCGCAAATGGTTGAGTTGCAGGCTTTGCTTGTAGAATTCTGCATACAGTACAACCCTTTACAACAGTTCGAATAACTGTCGACATTTAACAATCCACCAGGTAGCTCGTAGATGTGTCATCACAGCAGATACTCCAGCATGAAATAGTTTTTCGTGCGTATCAACCACTATTAACATCGTTATGTGAGACATCTTCGGCAATATTACTGGATGAGCCACAGTTGGTAAAGGTAGTAAATGCAATCGCCCTCCTACTCGCATTAACTTGTTACTTGGATCTAGAAAGGGATTTAACATTAACAATTTAGAATTTAAAGGTATACCCTTGTTCTGCTGGAGTGCAATGATTTCCAAGCGAAAGTGCAGCCGTTGTGCTTCTTTGATCCAGTATTTTTCAGCCTGATCGATTTCGTTGGCAGTTATAAAAGGTGAAGTGTTACGAGGCTGCATTCCTTTAAAAACATGAATGGCACGGAAACAATATGCTGTCAACCATAACAGACGTCTTCAGCTACTAAACCTTGTATATTTCAAGAAAGTATGGTGAACATCCGCAGGTTTATTATTCTCCTTCTCCTCCTCGACGAGCAATGAAAATGTTTAGAGTGACTTTATATTTTCTTCGTTCACAGATGGCCAATAATTTGTCTCTCGTTGTAGCCAACTAGGTCCAGAGAGCCAAAGGTTAGAACTCAGTAACGATGATGAATTAATCCCTCGTGTTACTAAGTCCTCAGGATTCTGAGAACCAGAGCAGTGTGAAATCTTGGATAACCTTCGAATTTCTCTGACACGGTTTTCAACATAGGGTTTCCATTTCTTCTGCGTTCCTAATATCCAAAACACGGCGATTTTTGAGTCCGTCCACAAAAACTCCTCATCAAATTTTATTTGCACGTTGACACGAAGATAGTCCAGCAACCTCGCTGCTACCAGAGCTGCAGTGAGTTCCAATTTAGGAAGAGTCAATTCGTTAGTATTATTGTTCTTAATGGGTGAGATTCTGTTCTTGGCACAGAGAAAACGCACACAAATGTTTCCTTCAGCATCAGAAGTTCTCAAACAGGCCACTGCTCCAAAGGCATACTGACTCGCATCTGCGTAAATATGCACCTGCGTTGAACCTACTTCTTCAAAAACACAGTGAGGAATCATTAACTGCTTAAGCTCTCCCACTTCTTGACAGCAATCGAGCCAGATTTTATCGAACTCCTGTGATAGTCATTCATCCCAATTAAGCTGTCGCCGCCAGATTGCTTTAAAAATAAGTGCATGGAGCCAGACTTCATGATTTCCACTGCCGCGTCGACAATATACCTAGCAGTTTCTTCATCACTCACGCTAGCGGCAAAATCATCAACGTAGAAGCATTTTCGTAGAATCGAAACAACTTCAGGATGGCGGTATTCTTCTTCGTCCAAAATGCTGTGAATGACATTCCCTAGTAAGCTGGGACTACAGGTAACGCCAAATGTCACCCTCGTCATGCGATATGGCTGTACTAAAAAAATTCATACGGAGCTAATAAGTTCCTTAAACCAAAAGAACCTCTGGCTATCACGATCAGCCGAACTTAAGAGGATTTGGAGAAAGGCCTTCTCTATATCTGCTGTCCAGGCAAACTTTCCACACCGAAAATTTAACAGGACGATCAAAATATCTGGCAATAAGTTCGTACAAACTTCAAGATGATGGTTGAGGGAAAGATGGCTATTCGCATGCGCCGAAGCATCGAAAACAATGCGAATCTTGATAGTATCCTTGTCATCTCTAAAGTCTGGTCTATGAGGCATGTAATAAACGCGATTTTCTTTGCTGCCCTCTTCAGCTAGCTCAGCCACACCACTGTTCACCATTTCCGACATAGCAGCCTCGTATTCCTTAAGCCTACCATTTGCCCTTGGCTTACGTAGTAATGCATGCATTCGATAAAGCGATCCAATTCGGTTGTCATGCAGCATGCTACCAACATTTTTCCAAGGCAAGGAAGCCTCATAGTGATCTCCAACCCTGTGTACACTTGTACTTGGAATTGTACTTACTTTTTCGTCATTAGTTATTCCCAACGCCTCAAGCTGCCAGAATTGCTGGATATCCGCACAGGCAAATGCACTTACATGGAACGAAGTTAGGCAAGCAAAGTTTACCATCGTACTGCAATCAGACGCAACGGGATATCGACCTTGCAAAGTCCAACCCAAGATCATATGGATGGCTGCAAGATCAGCTGTAATTCGTTTGTATTCCCCAGTAGCAAACTTCCAATAGTTATCAGCTCCAATTAACACGCTTATTCCTGGCACAGATTGGACATCATCAAGCGGTATATCTGCCAATACAAACTCTTTAAATTTGTCGAAATTTTTACCTGGTGTTGAAAGGACACCTCTGGGACTTCCATCATATCAACAAGAATCTCCTTATTGTCATACTGACTCCTTAGCTTTAACCGTACTTTATTACACATCATGCTTGGCTTTGGCTCCTTACTTCCAAATGGAATAATACTTAAATTATGAACACCAACAATAGGTAGATTGAGCTGACGTGCGACACTCGACTTTACAAAAGACATTTGGCTACCTCCATCGATGACAATTCGCACATACAGTGAATGGCTGCGATTTGCATTTGAGGCAAAGGCAAATGCCGTTTGCAAATAAACTTCGTTGTTCCGTTTAGAAGTTTGAGTGCGTGAGTGTGTAGTGTACAAATTAATCGATTGCTGACTGTTTGATGTTGACTTTGGAGAGCACTTAAACGAAGGTACTGGTGTTGCATTTGTATTCGATGGGCCTGTCAAACTGGGTTTCATATTGAATTGGGGATCACACATTGACGTTGCATGACGTCTGTTACACGTTTTGCACACAAGTTTAAACCGTTTTTTGCATACTTTAGAGTAGTGGCCCTTTCTCAAACACCTGTAACATCTTCCGTCTTGCTTCAGCATTTTCTTTGTTTTTTTTCATGATTGTTTTAGAGCTTTTGCAATCTTCGGAAATATGACCAGGCGTTTTACAAAAGAATCAACTATATTCATCTCCCTCTGCTGCAAATAATCCAATAGCTGTCCTCGTCGGTTTGGGTTTCATGAGGTGCGAAGGGTGAATTTTGTTCGATGGTTGTTTCGCTTCGTTTGCCTTTTCCAGAGATTCTACTTCTCTCTTTAAAAAATTCAGCAGACAACTTACTTGCTTGTCACCAATACCGATTGTGGACGAAGACTCCGTTTTTGTTGATAAACTTACATTATCATCTTCAGCAACGGTTTGATGCAGGTCATCAGACACATCATCTTAATAGCGGTCGAAATCTACTCTTAATTCGTTGGGTATGCATCTGAGTAGAACACTTTGAGCATTACGAAATAGTTGGACGAAGAAATCCCATGCGCTTCTAGTGATCTCGTGGAAGCTAGCACTGAGTTATAGAGATTCCTTAAACCTGTGGAATCAACCCTTGAATGTACTGGCTGTATAGATAACAAACATTGCATCGTATGATCAATTATTTTGTCTGTATTTCCGTACTCATCTTTGAGTAAGGCAATCGCTCAATCATAATCCAATTCACTTGGAGTTAACCCTAAGAGAGTATTGGCTGCCTTTCCAATTAAGGCTGCTTCCAAATAATTAAATTTGTCTACTTTTGATAGAGCTGGATTGTCGTGTACGACAACAATAAATACGACAACAGTGTGCGGCACTGTTCCCAGAACGGTATCCACTCTTTGTAGTCTCCAGAGCATTTCTTTGGATAAAGCTTTTGGAGCTTGACGGCCGGTAGTTTATTAATTGGAGAGTTGATTACGTCATGGATAAAAAAAAAAATAAATATTTGGCGCAACAGCTCTTTAAGTGCCAGGTCCTAGCTTCTCGCAACCACTCATGTTGTGTGCGTTATATTTTTCACACGAATGGAAGGGACCTACAGTTTAGTGCCGTATCCGAACGGCGATTTGAGAAGCTTTTTCGAGACAACAATACTCTCGGATGTTTGTCAGACGCTCGCGAGAGGTGGAACCGTGAAAAAACTTTTTGGTGTTTTGTAGGATTCGAACTTGGAACCTCATGCGTAGTGATCCGACACACTAACCACTTACGCCACGGCGCCCAATACGTCATGGATGCACACGTTATTAGCAGAGTTATCATTCGATGTGAGGTTCGTAGTTGATAGCTGTTTTTGGTACTGTTTTACCTTGGTTAGACGCATTTGAAGACGTGTGATCGTTGATATAGCCCTGCCGTTGTAGTCTGCAATGGCATCCGATTCTTTTTCGAAGTCTTCAGCTTTGATAGAAGGACGTACATCTGCGTTCGCTTTTCGCAAACTCTCATGTGATGCAGACAAGCGATCTAAAAACACACTTATATCCTCTTCGATAAAGTCTAGGGTGCGTTCATCAGAGCTCTCAATAACTTTGCCGTCGTTTAATTTGAGAAACTCACTTGCACTATTGACAATTTTCGTGACTTGTCCACGATACGTTGCGCGACTTGCCAAATCCATAATTAAGTGCGTTAAACGTTAAATAAACTACCACGTTGCTTAAAATCGTTTGGTATGTTTTGTCCCGGGTTTCGGCACCAATGTGGAAAATGTTACCATAATCACAAAACGATCCCGAGTTACCAAAGAAAACACCGATAATTTATAATAAGAATAGATACATAGTTTAATTCAGGATATTAATTCAGTTAATTGCAAATAATTGAATAGAAGGATTTGGCAAAGCGAAGTTAACTCACGGAAATGTTAATGAGAACTAGTAAAATGATTCCAAGAGCAATTTATATATAAAATGTGAAAGCTTTTACAAAGACTTACTTATACATGGGCAAGTATAAACACAGGCATAAATTTCAGTATATGTAATACAATATGTTCTATATAGATATATGGCAAATGTACATTATTTATTTATTTTTCAACAGATAGTGCCATGTTAACAATATTATATATATAATGAATGGGTGAATGATTGCGACAGTAAGTAAAAAATCGTTTTTATTGCACCAAGCTGACAATCAGTTAAGATCTTCTTGCAAGCGTAAACAATTTTGTGCCGAGTTAATACATCGAAATATTTTTATTTCATCGGCGAACATCAGACATAGTGAATATGAAAAAATGTCGAGACTAGCGTGCATCGCCACAACCAGTGCGATGAGAACGACACCTACAGCAGGACTCGAGGCTATTCTCAATCTGCTTCCGCTAGACATCTTTATACAAGTATCGGCAGTTCTTAGTGCCGTAAGATTAAGCCAAACAGATAGCTGGAGACCAAATGCAATGGGTCACACCACGATCCTGCAGAGATATCTAGGCAGTGTATCTAATACAGACTACCTAACGCTTTACCTCGACTTCAGAAGACCATTTTCTAGCACCTATCCGAGCAAGGAAGACTGGAAAATGACAGTACGCCTAACGAGCGATCCTCAGCTGTATACACCGATGGATCCAAAATGGAAATAGGTGTAGGCGCAGGCATCTTCTCTGAAACGCTTGGTCTCTCCATGTCAGCTCGGCTTCCGAACTACAGTAGCGTTTTCCAGGCGCTCGTCCTAACAGTTACAATAGCAGCTCGTGAGACTGCGATGAGGGCAATACCACGAGAGGATATCACAATTTTCATCGACAGCCAGGCAGCGATAAAAGCAATATCTGCTATAGAAATAAAATCGAAGCTTGTGAAGTGTTGTAGAGAAGAGCTCAAGGTTCTTGGAACACAGCACGAGGTAAAGCTCTCCTCGGACCCTGGTCATGAAGGCATACCAGGCAATGAGAAAGCCGATGAACTGGCTTCCGGAGGCTCAGCACTAAACTCGGACCAATCCGACCCCTCGGTGTAAATCCCGCCTTACGCCCTTAAGCTCGAAGCAGGAAACAAAGCCCTAACGAAGGCTAACAACAGGTGGACCTCTTTAGATACTTGTGTCACCACGAGGAAGCTGTGGCCTGAATTTGACAGAGTAAGAACCAATAGACTCATACAGAGGCATAGAAAATCCCTCTCTACTCTAATAGGATTCATTACGGGGCATAATACCATGCGGTACCACATGAAAAAACTACATGTGACTAACGAAGACCTTTGTAGAGGCTGCGGCGACGAGGAGGCTCAGGAGGACACCGCCCACTTTCTCTGTCATTGCCCAGGTCTCTATCATTTGAGAAATAAAATCCTTGGACAACACTTCTTTGAGGATCTGGAAGAGTTGTTCAACAGACCAATAAATGGCATCACAAACTTCATCAAATCCTCTGGATGGCTCTCGGGCACAGTAAGTACTAAATGCTTTCTTTAGGATGTGTACAAAGACGATATTTTTCCACGAGGAAGGGATTCTCTATTCTATCCCCTTTCCCCCCATGGGTATCACAATGGGTCTATATTGACCTGAGTGTGGTGTGGAGGTTTTCTATCCCCTACACCAGCCCACTTACCTAACCTAACCTACTTATATGAAAGAGTATTTATTGTACTGTACTGTAGTAGTACTGATACATACTTTATATTTGTAAAGGATTTTTTCAATGAATTTATATGTATTATTTTTAAATTACATTATGTAATAAGGAAAATATTGAAAAAATGTTGTTTTTTCTAAAAAACCGAAACCCGGTTTTGGAAGAACCGGTATTTTGGAGCGGTATAAAACCGTAAGGTTAAACCGAAGGCAAAAAACCGGAAAAACCGGAAACCGCTGTTTTTGGGAAAAAACCACCATCCCTACCCGAAATAAAAGGCAGTATGACTGTTTAAAAGAGTTGCCAATCGACGAGTGCTATAAGGCTGTAGCCGTATTCTTATTGGAATTCCACATACAAATCTCGTTCGACCAATAAAAGTAGTAAATATTGACACAGGGTTCTCAGTTCATTGTACTAAACTGGGTTGGGCGCTTTTCGGTTTGAATGAAGATAACGTTTCGGATCCACTGGTTAGCTACATAGGGCACGACAAGGAGAATATCCTGTGGGATTTGCAAATACAAGTAGCTTAATACTTCGCAATCGAAAATTTATCGCCAAAATTATTAAAAGCCAATCGTCTCGGAAGTAGATTAAAGAGCGGAGAAAATACTTCGTGAGACAACAAGGAAAGTGAATGGGCAATATGAAACCGGGCTTTTGTGGATAGATGATTGCGTGGAATTCAGCGATAGCTACGACATGGTAGTATAACGATTGCAAACCGTAAAGAGAAAACTACAAAACAATACAAATTTAGCCGATTGGTACAAAGTAAAAATTAAGGAATACGTGTCAAAGAAGTACGCTAAAAAGCTATCACGTGATGAAGTGAATGAAAAGAGTAATCGTGTATGGTATTTACCGCATTTTTGTATCCGTAACATTAATAAGGGAAACAAACTACGTCTAGTTTTTGATGCTGCCACCTGTGTTGATGAAATGTCATTGAATTCTATGTTATTAAAGGGTCCTGATATTTACCAGCCAAAACCTCTTTTGTCAGTATTGCTTGAAATCCGTCAACGATCGATAGGTGTATGTGCGGATATCCAAGAGATGTTTCACCGCATAAATATTAGTAAGGAAGATCAAAGCTGTCAGCGTTTTCTCTGGAGAGATGGGGACTTGTCACGTCCGCCCGACATATATGTGATGATCGCGATGATTTTTAACTCCACAAGTTCACCATATTCGGCGCAATATATTAAAAATCGAAATGCTAGTGTTTTTGAACACATTCATCCGCGAGCCTTTAACCTTTCTGTCAATGGATGTTTTAAAACCTTCCCATCAATGGAATAGGTCGGTCTGGCTGGCCCTTCATACATTTTGTATGAAAATTGATGGAATTCAATTAAATAATTGAAGTTTTTTTGTTATTTTGGACATGTCATTATTTTTATTTTTAATTTAAAGTTTTTTTTTTTTGCATAACATTAATATTACGAAGTATTTTCTTTTTATACACATTTATGGCATTTATGTAACTGAATACTGTGTTGTAAACAGACAGGCTCTTCGCAGGCAGTGCATGCAAATCTGGTTTTCCTTTGTATTTTATCGTTTATTCTGCAAATTCTACGGAACTTTTTCTGTCCCGTTGATGTCTGGCTACTGCTGGGCTGTGGAATCGTATTTTGCAATGGTGCTCCGAAGGAAGATTCGATGCCATTTCTTACTTGACGGACTTAGGTAAAAAGAGTTTTTTTTTCGGATGAAATGTTAAATAAATACCTACGTTTCTTCATACAATATGTAGCAAGGTCTGGCCAGACCTATTCCATTGATTCTAGGGGTTGTTGTAGACAAACTTTTTTTTTTCTCACCCACTTAGATTAACAATTTATTGTCCACAGTAAAGCAATAAAAATATGTACGCTGACAAAGTCAGGAAATTTGGTAAAGATAGCTACACAATCAATTAGGAAAAAATGGTTTCGAAAATGGAAAAGGTCTGGCCAGACCTACTCATTGAGAGAAGGATTAAAGCAATTGTTGACCGACACTATGTTGACGACTACGTTGATAGTTTTTATTCTGTCTCCGAAGCTATTACCGTGGGAAGAACAGTCAAAAATATTCATTGTACTGCAGGATTTTATTTAAGAGGCTTCGTTTCGAACTCGCCAGAATTCATGGAAGCTCTTAATGAAAGTTCATCGACGTCATCGGATATAAAAAATATAGACCACAGCGATTCTATTGCGCCGAAGATTCTTGGTATGTTCTGGGATTCGAAGGTCGACCAGTTTTGTTTCATCTTTAATTTTAAAAGGGTACCAGCAGCCATACTGGATGGTAAAATAAGATCCACAAAAAGTCAAGTGTTGAGTCTGACGATGCCAATTTTTGATCAGTTCTGCCTCTTAGCAAACATAGTTATCGTATCCAAGGTATTGCTGCAGGGATTGTGGAGGGTAAACACTGTGTGGGCGGAACAAATCCCTGAGGAGACTTGCCAAAGGTGGTACGAATAGTATAGACAGATGGATGCTATAAAGGATTTTAAGGTACCGAGGTGCTACCACATACGTTTGACCGATTCGCGAGCCGAATCATCTATTTGTATATTCAATTCACTTTATTTCATCTAGCCAAGTTACAATAA
The DNA here is from genome assembly GCA_945910035.1 of Brachypalpus laphriformis. Lineage (NCBI taxonomy): Eukaryota > Metazoa > Arthropoda > Insecta > Diptera > Syrphidae > Brachypalpus > Brachypalpus laphriformis. The sequence goes on along the minus strand of OX246754.1, from coordinate 103,574,407 downwards.
AATAAAAATAAAATACTTATAAACTTCCACCAGATGTACTATAAGTCAATAATAAATTAGTTTTAAATACATTTCTATTAAGAGAAAAATCAACAAAGCCACAGACAGTATTCGCTTCTCTTAGACACCTAGATATTGGTTCATTAAAAGCATAATTCACTCTATGATTCGGAACATGAAATAGAACACGATTTCTAAGCACTCTCACAGGGGTATACAATCCAACTAATGACAGAAGGTGAGAACAGTCAATATGATTCATTATTATGTCGCGAATAAACATAATCGAGAAGTACTTCCTTCGAACGTGAAGAGATAGTAGCCCAAGTAACTTGTATTGAGTATCGTATGAAGGCATATCAATGTTCCATTGAAGCCTTCTTACTACAGTCCTCGTGAGCCGTTTTTGAACCCTTTCAATTCTAAAGTAGTGGACCTCATAAAATGGGTTCCAGATTGTACTACAGTATTTCAGACCACACCTAACTTAGGCAAAAAAATTGCACTTTAGCGTTTGGGGATCTGAGAAATGTTTAGAGCTGCGTAAAATGAAACCTAGAAATAAGAAAATCTATGCGACTCAAAAAGCTACGTTTTCGGTCGAAGATAACTCCTAGGTCTTTTTTAATGGATACAGTTGATAGTGTGAAAAATGTTACCATAATCACAAAACCATCCCGAGTTACCAAAGAAAACACCGATAATTTATAATAAGAATAGATAATTTAATTCAAGATATTAATTCAGTTAATTACAAATAACTGAATGGAAACGAAGTTATCTCACGAAATGTTAATGAGAACCAGTAAAATGATTCCAAGAGCAATTTATATATAAATGTGGAAGCTTTTACAAAGACTTACTTATACATGGGCAAGTATAAACACAGGCATACATTTCAGTATATGTAATACAATATGTTCAATATAGATACATGGCAAATGTACATTATTTATTTATTTTTCAACATCCTCCGGCCCGGAAGATTCAGCTCGTTTTGTAATTTCCAACGGGTACAACAGCTGCACATGTCTTCGGTAGATCGATCCATTTGATAAGCGAACTTTACACGCGCGAACCTTACCATCCCTTCCTGGGAAAATATTTACGACGATCCCCAAACGCCACAGGGTTTTGGGCAAAGAAGGATCTTCCATTAGCACAACGTCGCCGATTGACAAGTTTATGGACCTTGCATGCTTGATGGAATAAAATAATCTAAGTTGTTGCAAATATTCGGTGTACCATCCCCTCTTGAAACAAGATGTAAAACTCAAGCGTTCCACCTTTTACGCAGATCTTCTGTTGTGGGCTCTCTCTCGTATAAGATCTCCTCCATCTGGGGAGTAAATTGTGACCCGCGTAAAAGCTGAGCGGGTGTCAGTGGCGAAAGATCCAATGGATCATCTGCGACGTAGGTGAGCGGTCTGCTATTCACAACGTTTTCGACTTCTGTTAGTAAAGTGTAAAGCTGGTCGGAGCTCAACGTAGATCGACCCACTGCTCCTCTCTCTCTACAATAAACTTCCACCTAGTGCGATGATTCGACAAAAATCTGTTCAATTTTTCATTCATAAGGCTCAGTTTTGACAATTCCTTTGAAGTCTTCTTCAAATTAGCTGCGTTATCTGACCAAACTACTCTAGGTACACCTCTACGGGCTATGAAGCGACGAATGGCCAGTATGCAACTCTCGGTAGAAAGATCGGGTGTTAGCTCCAAATGTACTGCCCTAGTAGCAGCACACGTAAACAACATTATATAAACCTTTCTCCTTTGGTCAGATTCATAAGTGAAGAGTGGTCCTGCGAAATCAAGACCAGTGACATCAAATGGCATTGAAAATACAATACGCTCTCGAGGTAAAGGCGCAAATGGTTGAGTTGCAGGCTTTGCTTGTAGAATTCTGCATACAGTACAACCCTTTACAACAGTTCGAATAACTGTCGACATTTAACAATCCACCAGGTAGCTCGTAGATGTGTCATCACAGCAGATACTCCAGCATGAAATAGTTTTTCGTGCGTATCAACCACTATTAACATCGTTATGTGAGACATCTTCGGCAATATTACTGGATGAGCCACAGTTGGTGAAGGTAGTAAATGCAATCGCCCTCCTACTCGCATTAACTTGTTACTTGGATCTAGAAAGGGATTTAACATTAACAATTTAGAATTTAAAGGTATACCCTTGTTCTGCTGGAGTGCAATGATTTCCAAGCGAAAGTGCAGCCGTTGTGCTTCTTTGATCCAGTATTTTTCAGCCTGATCGATTTCGTTGGCAGTTATAAAAGGTGAAGTGTTACGAGGCTGCATTCCTTTAAAAACATGAATGGCACGGAAACAATATGCTGTCAACCATAACAGACGTCTTCAGCTACTAAACCTTGTATATTTCAAGAAAGTATGGTGAACATCCGCAGGTTTATTATTCTCCTTCTCCTCCTCGACGAGCCATGAAAATGTTTAGAGTGACTTTATATTTTCTTCGTTCACAGATGGCCAATAATTTGTCTCTCGTTGTAGCCAACTAGGTCCAGAGAGCCAAAGGTTAGAACTCAGTAACGATGATGAATTAATCCCTCGTGTTACTAAGTCCTCAGGATTCTGAGAACCAGAGCAGTGTGAAATCTTGGATAACCTTCGAATTTCTCTGACACGGTTTTCAACATAGGGTTTCCATTTCTTCTGCGTTCCTAATATCCAAAACACGGCGATTTTTGAGTCCGTCCACAAAAACTCCTCATCAAATTTTATTTGCACGTTGACACGAAGATAGTCCAGCAACCTCGCTGCTACCAGAGCTGCAGTGAGTTCCAATTTAGGAAGAGTCAATTCGTTAGTATTATTGTTCTTAATGGGTGAGATTCTGTTCTTGGCACAGAGAAAACGCACACAAATGTTTCCTTCAGCATCAGAAGTTCTCAAACAGGCCACTGCTCCAAAGGCATACTGACTCGCATCTGCGTAAATATGCACCTGCGTTGAACCTACTTCTTCAAAAACACAGTGAGGAATCATTAACTGCTTAAGCTCTCCCACTTCTTGACAGCAATCGAGCCAGATTTTATCGAACTCCTGTGATAGTCATTCATCCCAATTAAGCTGTCGCCGCCAGATTGCTTGAAAAATAAGTGCATGGAGCCAGACTTCATGATTTCCACTGCCGCGTCGACAATATACCTAGCAGTTTCTTCATCACTCACGCTAGCGGCAAAATCATCAACGTAGAAGCATTTTCGTAGAATCGAAACAACTTCAGGATGGCGGTATTCTTCTTCGTCCAAAATGCTGTGAATGACATTCCCTAGTAAGCTGGGACTACAGGTAACGCCAAATGTCACCCTCGTCATGCGATATGGCTGTACTAAAAAAATTCATACGGAGCTAATAAGTTCCTTAAACCAAAAGAACCTCTGGCTATCACGATCAGCCGAACTTAAGAGGATTTGGAGAAAGGCCTTCTCTATATCTGCTGTCCAGGCAAACTTTCCACACCGAAAATTTAACAGGACGATCAAAATATCTGGCAATAAGTTCGTACAAACTTCAAGATGATGGTTGAGGGAAAGATGGCTATTCGCATGCGCCGAAGCATCGAAAACAATGCGAATCTTGATAGTATCCTTGTCATCTCTAAAGTCTGGTCTATGAGGCATGTAATAAACGCGATTTTCTTTGCTGCCCTCTTCAGCTAGCTCAGCCACACCACTTTTCACCATTTCCGACATAGCAGCCTCGTATTCCTTAAGCCTACCATTTGCCCTTGGCTTACGTAGTAATGCATGCATTCGATAAAGCGATCCAATTCGGTTGTCATGCAGCATGCTACCAACATTTTTCCAAGGCAAGGAAGCCTCATAGTGATCTCCAACCCTGTGTACACTTGTACTTGGAATTGTACTTACTTTTTCGTCATTAGTTATTCCCAACGCCTCAAGCTGCCAGAATTGCTGGATATCCGCACAGGCAAATGCACTTACATGGAACGAAGTTAGGCAAGCAAAGTTTACCATCGTACTGCAATCAGACGCAACGGGATATCGACCTTGCAAAGTCCAACCCAAGATCATATGGATGGCTGCAAGATCAGCTGTAATTCGTTTGTATTCCCCAGTAGCAAACTTCCAATAGTTATCAGCTCCAATTAACACGCTTATTCCTGGCACAGATTGGACATCATCAAGCGGTATATCTGCCAATACAAACTCTTTAAATTTGTCGAAATTTTTACCTGGTGTTGAAAGGACACCTCTGGGACTTCCATCATATCAACAAGAATCTCCTTATTGTCATACTGACTCCTTAGCTTTAACCGTACTTTATTACACATCATGCTTGGCTTTGGCTCCTTACTTCCAAATGGAATAATACTTAAATTATGAACACCAACAATAGGTAGATTGAGCTGACGTGCGACACTCGACTTTACAAAAGACATTTGGCTACCTCCATCGATGACAATTCGCACATACAGTGAATGGCTGCGATTTGCATTTGAGGCAAAGGCAAATGCCGTTTGCAAATAAACTTCGTTGTTCCGTTTAGAAGTTTGAGTGCGTGAGTGTGTAGTGTACAAATTAATCGATTGCTGACTGTTTGATGTTGACTTTGGAGAGCACTTAAACGAAGGTACTGGTGTTGCATTTGTATTCGATGGGCCTGTCAAACTGGGTTTCATATTGAATTGGGGATCACACATTGACGTTGCATGACGTCTGTTACACGTTTTGCACACAAGTTTAAACCGTTTTTTGCATACTTTAGAGTAGTGGCCCTTTCTCAAACACCTGTAACATCTTCCGTCTTGCTTCAGCATTTTCTTTGTTTTTTTTCATGATTGTTTTAGAGCTTTTGCAATCTTCGGAAATATGACCAGGCGTTTTACAAAAGAATCAACTATATTCATCTCCCTCTGCTGCAAATAATCCAATAGCTGTCCTCGTCGGTTTGGGTTTCATGAGGTGCGAAGGGTGAATTTTGTTCGATGGTTGTTTCGCTTCGTTTGCCTTTTCCAGAGATTCTACTTCTCTCTTTAAAAAATTCAGCAGACAACTTACTTGCTTGTCACCAATACCGATTGTGGACGAAGACTCCGTTTTTGTTGATAAACTTACATTATCATCTTCAGCAACGGTTTGATGCAGGTCATCAGACACATCATCTTAATAGCGGTCGAAATCTACTCTTAATTCGTTGGGTATGCATCTGAGTAGAACACTTTGAGCATTACGAAATAGTTGGACGAAGAAATCCCATGCGCTTCTAGTGATCTCGTGGAAGCTAGCACTGAGTTATAGAGATTCCTTAAACCTGTGGAATCAACCCTTGAATGTACTGGCTGTATAGATAACAAACATTGCATCGTATGATCAATTATTTTGTCTGTGTTTCCGTACTCATCTTTGAGTAAGACAATCGCTCAATCATAATCCAATTCACTTGGAGTTAACCCTAAGAGAGTATTGGCTGCCTTTCCAATTAAGGCTGCTTCCAAATAATTAAATTTGTATACTTTTGATAGAGCTGGATTGTCGTGTACGAGCGTGCGGTACTGTTCCCAGAACGGTATCCACTCTTTGTAGTCTCCAGAGAATTTCTTTGGATAAAGCTTTTGGAGCTTGACGGCCGGTAGTTTATTAATTGGAGAGTTGATTACGTCATGGATTGACACGTTATTAGCGAAGTTATCATTCGATGTGACGTTCGTAGTTGATAGCTAGTTTTGGTACTGTTTTACCTTGGTTAGACGCATTTGAAGACGTGTGATCGTTGATATAGCCCTGCCGTTGTAGTCTGCAATGGCATCCGATTCTTTTTCGAAGTCTTCAGCTTTGATAAAAGGACGTGCATCTGCGTTCGCTTTTCGCAAACTCTCATGTGATGCAGACAAGCGATCTAAAAACACACTCATATCCTCTTCGATAGAGTCTAGGGTGCGTTCATCAGAGCTCTCAATAACTTTGCCGTCGTTTAATTTGAGAAACTCACTTGCACTATTGACAATTTTCGTGACTTGTCCACGATACGTTGCGCGACTTGCCAAATCCATAATTAAGTGCGTTAAACGTTAAATAAACTACCACGTTGCTTAAAATCGTTTGGTATGTTTTGTCCCGGGTTTCGGCACCAATGTGGAAAATGTTACCATAATCACAAAACGATCCCGAGTTACCAAAGAAAACACCGATAATTTATAATAAGAATAGATACATAGTTTAATTCAGGATATTAATTCAGTTAATTGCAAATAATTGAATAGAAGGATTTGGCAAAGCGAAGTTAACTCACGGAAATGTTAATGAGAACTAGTAAAATGATTCCAAGAGCAATTTATATATAAAATGTGAAAGCTTTTACAAAGACTTACTTATACATGGGCAAGTATAAACACAGGCATAAATTTCAGTATATGTAATACAATATGTTCTATATAGATATATGGCAAATGTACATTATTTATTTATTTTTCAACAGATAGTGCCATGTTAACAATATTATATATATAATGAATGGGTGAATGATTGCGACAGTAAGTAAAAAATCGTTTTTATTGCACCAAGCTGACAATCAGTTAAGATCTTCTTGCAAGCGTAAACAATTTTGTGCCGAGTTAATACATCGAAATATTTTTATTTCATCGGCGAACATCAGACATAGTGAATATGAAAAAATGTCGAGACTAGCGTGCATCGCCACAACCAGTGCGATGAGAACGACACCTACAGCAGGACTCGAGGCTATTCTCAATCTGCTTCCGCTAGACATCTTTATACAAGTATCGGCAGTTCTTAGTGCCGTAAGATTAAGCCAAACAGATAGCTGGAGACCAAATGCAATGGGTCACACCACGATCCTGCAGAGATATCTAGGCAGTGTATCTAATACAGACTACCTAACGCTTTACCTCGACTTCAGAAGACCATTTTCTAGCACCTATCCGAGCAAGGAAGACTGGAAAATGACAGTACGCCTAACGAGCGATCCTCAGCTGTATACACCGATGGATCCAAAATGGAAATAGGTGTAGGCGCAGGCATCTTCTCTGAAACGCTTGGTCTCTCCATGTCAGCTCGGCTTCCGAACTACAGTAGCGTTTTCCAGGCGCTCCTCCTAGCAGTTACAATAGCAGCTCGTGAGACTGCGATGAGGGCAATACCACGAGAGGATATCACAATTTTCATCGACAGCCAGGCAGCGATAAAAGCAATATCTGCTATAGAAATAAAATCGAAGCTTGTGAAGTGTTGTAGAGAAGAGCTCAAGGTTCTTGGAACACAGCACGAGGTAAAGCTCTCCTGGGACCCTGGTCATGAAGGCATACCAGGCAATGAGAAAGCCGATGAACTGGCTTCCGGAGGCTCAGCACTAAACTCGGACCAATCCGACCCCTCGGTGTAAATCCCGCCTTACGCCCTTAAGCTCGAAGCAGGAAACAAAGCCCTAACGAAGGCTAACAACAGGTGGACCTCTTTAGATACTTGTGTCACCACGAGGAAGCTGTGGCCTGAATTTGACAGAGTAAGAACCAATAGACTCATACAGAGGCATAGAAAATCCCTCTCTACTCTAATAGGATTCATTACGGGGCATAATACCATGCGGTACCACATGAAAAAACTACATGTGACTAACGAAGACCTTTGTAGAGGCTGCGGCGACGAGGAGGCTCAGGAGGACACCGCCCACTTTCTCTGTCATTGCCCAGGTCTCTATCATTTGAGAAATAAAATCCTTGGACAACACTTCTTTGAGGATCTGGAAGAGTTGTTCAACAGACCAATAAATGGCATCACAAACTTCATCAAATCCTCTGGATGGCTCTCGGGCACAGTAAGTACTAAATGCTTTCTTTAGGATGTGTACAAAGACGATATTTTTCCACGAGGAAGGGATTCTCTATTCTATCCCTTTTCCCCCCATGGGTATCACAATGGGTCTATATTGACCTGAGTGTGGTGTGGAGGTTTTCTATCCCCTACACCAGCCCACTTACCTAACCTAACCTACTTATATGAAAGAGTATTTATTGTACTGTACTGTAGTAGTACTGATACATACTTTATATTTGTAAAGGATTTTTTCAATGAATTTATATGTATTATTTTTAAATTACATTATGTAATAAGGAAAATATTGAAAAAATGTTGTTTTTTCTAAAAAACCGAAACCCGGTTTTGGAAGAACCGGTATTTTGGAGCGGTATAAAACCGTAAGGTTAAACCGAAGGCAAAAAACCGGAAAAACCGGAAACCGCTGTTTTTGGGAAAAAACCACCATCCCTACCCGAAATAAAAGGCAGTATGACTGTTTAAAAGAGTTGCCAATCGACGAGTGCTATAAGGCTGTAGCCGTATTCTTATTGGAATTCCACATACAAATCTCGTTCGACCAATAAAAGTAGTAAATATTGACACAGGGTTCTCAGTTCATTGTACTAAACTGGGTTGGGCGCTTTTCGGTTTGAATGAAGATAACGTTTCGGATCCACTGGTTAGCTACATAGGCCACGACAAGGAGAATATCCTGTGGGATTTGCAAATACAAGTAGCTTAATACTTCGCAATCGAAAATTTATCGCCAAAATTATTAAAAGCCAATCGTCTCGGAAGTAGATTAAAGAGCGGAGAAAATACTTCGTGAGACAACAAGGAAAGTGAATGGGCAATATGAAACCGGGCTTTTGTGGATAGATGATTGCGTGGAATTCAGCGATAGCTACGACATGGTAGTATAACGATTGCAAACCGTAAAGAGAAAACTACAAAACAATACAAATTTAGCCGATTGGTACAAAGTAAAAATTAAGGAATACGTGTCAAAGAAGTACGCTAAAAAGCTATCACGTGATGAAGTGAATGAAAAGAGTAATCGTATATGGTATTTACCGCATTTTTGTATCCGTAACATTAATAAGGGAAACAAACTACGTCTAGTTTTTGATGCTGCCACCTGTGTTGATGAAATGTCATTGAATTCTATGTTATTAAAGGGTCCTGATATTTACCAGCCAAAACCTCTTTTGTCAGTATTGCTTGAAATCCGTCAACGATCGATAGGTGTATGTGCGGATATCCAAGAGATGTTTCACCGCATAAATATTAGTAAGGAAGATCAAAGCTGTCAGCGTTTTCTCTGGAGAGATGGGGACTTGTCACGTCCGCCCGACATATATGTGATGATCGCGATGATTTTTAACTCCACAAGTTCACCATATTCGGCGCAATATATTAAAAATCGAAATGCTAGTGTTTTTGAACACATTCATCCGCGAGCCTTTAACCTTTCTGTCAATGGATGTTTTAAAACCTTCCCATCAATGGAATAGGTCGGTCTGGCTGGCCCTTCATACATTTTGTATGAAAATTGATGGAATTCAATTAAATAATTGAAGTTTTTTTGTTATTTTGGACATGTCATTATTTTTATTTTTAATTTAAAGTTTTTTTTTTTTGCATAACATTAATATTACGAAGTATTTTCTTTTTATACACATTTATGGCATTTATGTAACTGAATACTGTGTTGTAAACAGACAGGCTCTTCGCAGGCAGTGCATGCAAATCTGGTTTTCCTTTGTATTTTATCGTTTATTCTGCAAATTCTACGGAACTTTTTCTGTCCCGTTGATGTCTGGCTACTGCTGGGCTGTGGAATCGTATTTTGCAATGGTGCTCCGAAGGAAGATTCGATGCCATTTCTTACTTGACGGACTTAGGTAAAAAGAGTTTTTTTTTCGGATGAAATGTTAAATAAATACCTACGTTTCTTCATACAATATGTAGCAAGGTCTGGCCAGACCTATTCCATTGATTCTAGGGGTTGTTGTAGACAAACTTTTTTTTTTCTCACCCACTTAGATTAACAATTTATTGTCCACAGTAAAGCAATAAAAATATGTACGCTGACAAAGTCAGGAAATTTGGTAAAGATAGCTACACAATCAATTAGGAAAAAATGGTTTCGAAAATGGAAAAGGTCTGGCCAGACCTACTCATTGAGAGAAGGATTAAAGCAATTGTTGACCGACACTATGTTGACGACTACGTTGATAGTTTTTATTCTGTCTCCGAAGCTATTACCGTGGGAAGAACAGTCAAAAATATTCATTGTACTGCAGGATTTTATTTAAGAGGCTTCGTTTCGAACTCGCCAGAATTCATGGAAGCTCTTAATGAAAGTTCATCGACGTCATCGGATATAAAAAATATAGACCACAGCGATTCTATTACGCCGAAGATTCTTGGTATGTTCTGGGATTCGAAGGTCGACCAGTTTTGTTTCATCTTTAATTTTAAAAGGGTACCAGCAGCCATACTGGATGGTAAAATAAGATCCACAAAAAGTCAAGTGTTGAGTCTGACGATGCCAATTTTTGATCAGTTCTGCCTCTTAGCAAACATAGTTATCGAATCCAAGGTATTGCTGCAGGGATTGTGGAGGGTAAACACTGTGTGGGCGGAACAAATCCCTGAGGAGACTTGCCAAAGGTGGTACGAATAGTATAGACAGATGGATGCTATAAAGGATTTTAAGGTACCGAGGTGCTACCACATACGTTTGACCGATTCGCGAGCCGAATCATCTATTTGTATATTCAATTCACTTTATTTCATCTAGCCAAGTTACAATAAAATAAAAATAAAATACTTATAAACTTCCACCAGATGTACTATAAGTCAATAATAAATTAGTTTTAAATACATTTCTATTAAGAGAAAAATCAACAAAGCCACAGACAGTATTCGCTTCTCTTAGACACCTAGATATTGGTTCATTAAAAGCATAATTCACTCTATGATTCGGAACATGAAATAGAACACGATTTCTAAGCACTCTCACAGGGGTATACAATCCAACTAATGACAGAAGGTGAGAACAGTCAATATGATTCATTATTATGTCGCGAATAAACATAATCGAGAAGTACTTCCTTCGAACGTGAAGAGATAGTAGCCCAAGTAACTTGTATTGAGTATCGTATGAAGGCATATCAATGTTCCATTGAAGCCTTCTTACTACAGTCCTCGTGAGCCGTTTTTGAACCCTTTCAATTCTAAAGTAGTGGACCTCATAAAATGGGTTCCAGATTGTACTACAGTATTTCAGACCACACCTAACTTAGGCAAAAAAATTGCACTTTAGCGTTTGGGGATCTGAGAAATGTTTAGAGCTGCGTAAAATGAAACCTAGAAATAAGAAAATCTATGCGACTCAAAAAGCTACGTTTTCGGTCGAAGATAACTCCTAGGTCTTTTTTAATGGATACAGTTGATAGTGTGAAAAATGTTACCATAATCACAAAACCATCCCGAGTTACCAAAGAAAACACCGATAATTTATAATAAGAATAGATAATTTAATTCAAGATATTAATTCAGTTAATTACAAATAACTGAATGGAAACGAAGTTATCTCACGAAATGTTAATGAGAACCAGTAAAATGATTCCAAGAGCAATTTATATATAAATGTGGAAGCTTTTACAAAGACTTACTTATACATGGGCAAGTATAAACACAGGCATACATTTCAGTATATGTAATACAATATGTTCAATATAGATACATGGCAAATGTACATTATTTATTTATTTTTCAACATCCTCCGGCCCGGAAGATTCAGCTCGTTTTGTAATTTCCAACGGGTACAACAGCTGCACATGTCTTCGGTAGATCGATCCATTTGATAAGCGAACTTTACACGCGCGAACCTTACCATCCCTTCCTGGGAAAATATTTACGACGATCCCCAAACGCCACAGGGTTTTGGGCAAAGAAGGATCTTCCATTAGCACAACGTCGCCGATTGACAAGTTTATGGACCTTGCATGCTTGATGGAATAAAATAATCTAAGTTGTTGCAAATATTCGGTGTACCATCCCCTCTTGAAACAAGATGTAAAACTCAAGCGTTCCACCTTTTACGCAGATCTTCTGTTGTGGGCTCTCTCTCGTATAAGATCTCCTCCATCTGGGGAGTAAATTGTGACCCGCGTAAAAGCTGAGCGGGTGTCAGTGGCGAAAGATCCAATGGATCATCTGCGACGTAGGTGAGCGGTCTGCTATTCACAACGTTTTCGACTTCTGTTAGTAAAGTGTAAAGCTGGTCGGAGCTCAACGTAGATCGACCCACTGCTCCTCTCTCTCTACAATAAACTTCCACCTAGTGCGATGATTCGACAAAAATCTGTTCAATTTTTCATTCATAAGGCTCAGTTTTGACAATTCCTTTGAAGTCTTCTTCAAATTAGCTGCGTTATCTGACCAAACTACTCTAGGTACACCTCTACGAGCTATGAAGCGACGAATGGCCAGTATGCAACTCTCGGTAGAAAGATCGGGTGTTAGCTCCAAATGTACTGCCCTAGTAGCAGCACACGTAAACAACATTATATAAACCTTTCTCCTTTGGTCAGATTCATAAGTGAAGAGTGGTCCTGCGAAATCAAGACCAGTGACATCAAATGGCATTGAAAATACAATACGCTCTCGAGGTAAAGGCGCAAATGGTTGAGTTGCAGGCTTTGCTTGTAGAATTCTGCATACAGTACAACCCTTTACAACAGTTCGAATAACTGTCGACATTTAACAATCCACCAGGTAGCTCGTAGATGTGTCATCACAGCAGATACTCCAGCATGAAATAGTTTTTCGTGCGTATCAACCACTATTAACATCGTTATGTGAGACATCTTCGGCAATATTACTGGATGAGCCACAGTTGGTAAAGGTAGTAAATGCAATCGCCCTCCTACTCGCATTAACTTGTTACTTGGATCTAAAAAGGGATTTAACATTAACAATTTAGAATTTAAAGGTATACCCTTGTTCTGCTGGAGTGCAATGATTTCCAAGCGAAAGTGCAGCCGTTGTGCTTCTTTGATCCAGTATTTTTCAGCCTGATCGATTTCGTTGGCAGTTATAAAAGGTGAAGTGTTACGAGGCTGCATTCCTTTAAAAACATGAATGGCACGGAAACAATATGCTGTCAACCATAACAGACGTCTTCAGCTACTAAACCTTGTATATTTCAAGAAAGTATGGTGAACATCCGCAGGTTTATTATTCTCCTTCTCCTCCTCGACGAGCAATGAAAATGTTTAGAGTGACTTTATATTTTCTTCGTTCACAGATGGCCAATAATTTGTCTCTCGTTGTAGCCAACTAGGTCCAGAGAGCCAAAGGTTAGAACTCAGTAACGATGATGAATTAATCCCTCGTGTTACTAAGTCCTCAGGATTCTGAGAACCAGAGCAGTGTGAAATCTTGGATAACCTTCGAATTTCTCTGACACGGTTTTCAACATAGGGTTTCCATTTCTTCTGCGTTCCTAATATCCAAAACACGGCGATTTTTGAGTCCGTCCACAAAAACTCCTCATCAAATTTTATTTGCACGTTGACACGAAGATAGTCCAGCAACCTCGCTGCTACCAGAGCTGCAGTGAGTTCCAATTTAGGAAGAGTCAATTCGTTAGTATTATTGTTCTTAATGGGTGAGATTCTGTTCTTGGCACAGAGAAAACGCACACAAATGTTTCCTTCAGCATCAGAAGTTCTCAAACAGGCCACTGCTCCAAAGGCATACTGACTCGCATCTGCGTAAATATGCACCTGCGTTGAACCTACTTCTTCAAAAACACAGTGAGGAATCATTAACTGCTTAAGCTCTCCCACTTCTTGACAGCAATCGAGCCAGATTTTATCGAACTCCTGTGATAGTCATTCATCCCAATTAAGCTGTCGCCGCCAGATTGCTTTAAAAATAAGTGCATGGAGCCATACTTCATGATTTCCACTGCCGCGTCGACAATATACCTAGCAGTTTCTTCATCACTCACGCTAGCGGCAAAATCATCAACGTAGAAGCATTTTCGTAGAATCGAAACAACTTCAGGATGGCGGTATTCTTCTTCGTCCAAAATGCTGTGAATGACATTCCCTAGTAAGCTGGGACTACAGGTAACGCCAAATGTCACCCTCGTCATGCGATATGGCTGTACTAAAAAAATTCATACGGAGCTAATAAGTTCCTTAAACCAAAAGAACCTCTGGCTATCACGATCAGCCGAACTTAAGAGGATTTGGAGAAAGGCCTTCTCTATATCTGCTGTCCAGGCAAACTTTCCACACCGAAAATTTAACAGGACGATCAAAATATCTGGCAATAAGTTCGTACAAACTTCAAGATGATGGTTGAGGGAAAGATGGCTATTCGCATGCGCCGAAGCATCGAAAACAATGCGAATCTTGATAGTATCCTTGTCATCTCTAAAGTCTGGTCTATGAGGCATGTAATAAACGCGATTTTCTTTGCTGCCCTCTTCAGCTAGCTCAGCCACACCACTGTTCACCATTTCCGACATAGCAGCCTCGTATTCCTTAAGCCTACCATTTGCCCTTGGCTTACGTAGTAATGCATGCATTCGATAAAGCGATCCAATTCGGTTGTCATGCAGCATGCTACCAACATTTTTCCAAGGCAAGGAAGCCTCATAGTGATCTCCAACCCTGTGTACACTTGTACTTGGAATTGTACTTACTTTTTCGTCATTAGTTATTCCCAACGCCTCAAGCTGCCAGAATTGCTGGATATCCGCACAGGCAAATGCACTTACATGGAACGAAGTTAGGCAAGCAAAGTTTACCATCGTACTGCAATCAGACGCAACGGGATATCGACCTTGCAAAGTCCAACCCAAGATCATATGGATGGCTGCAAGATCAGCTGTAATTCGTTTGTATTCCCCAGTAGCAAACTTCCAATAGTTATCAGCTCCAATTAACACGCTTATTCCTGGCACAGATTGGACATCATCAAGCGGTATATCTGCCAATACAAACTCTTTAAATTTGTCGAAATTTTTACCTGGTGTTGAAAGGACACCTCTGGGACTTCCATCATATCAACAAGAATCTCCTTATTGTCATACTGACTCCTTAGCTTTAACCGTACTTTATTACACATCATGCTTGGCTTTGGCTCCTTACTTCCAAATGGAATAATACTTAAATTATGAACACCAACAATAGGTAGATTGAGCTGACGTGCGACACTCGACTTTACAAAAGACATTTGGCTACCTCCATCGATGACAATTCGCACATACAGTGAATGGCTGCGATTTGCATTTGAGGCAAAGGCAAATGCCGTTTGCAAATAAACTTCGTTGTTCCGTTTAGAAGTTTGAGTGCGTGAGTGTGTAGTGTACAAATTAATCGATTGCTGACTGTTTGATGTTGACTTTGGAGAGCACTTAAACGAAGGTACTGGTGTTGCATTTGTATTCGATGGGCCTGTCAAACTGGGTTTCATATTGAATTGGGGATCACACATTGACGTTGCATGACGTCTGTTACACGTTTTGCACACAAGTTTAAACCGTTTTTTGCATACTTTAGAGTAGTGGCCCTTTCTCAAACACCTGTAACATCTTCCGTCTTGCTTCAGCATTTTCTTTGTTTTTTTTCATGATTGTTTTAGAGCTTTTGCAATCTTCGGAAATATGACCAGGCGTTTTACAAAAGAATCAACTATATTCATCTCCCTCTGCTGCAAATAATCCAATAGCTGTCCTCGTCGGTTTGGGTTTCATGAGGTGCGAAGGGTGAATTTTGTTCGATGGTTGTTTCGCTTCGTTTGCCTTTTCCAGAGATTCTACTTCTCTCTTTAAAAAATTCAGCAGACAACTTACTTGCTTGTCACCAATACCGATTGTGGACGAAGACTCCGTTTTTGTTGATAAACTTACATTATCATCTTCAGCAACGGTTTGATGCAGGTCATCAGACACATCATCTTAATAGCGGTCGAAATCTACTCTTAATTCGTTGGGTATGCATCTGAGAAGAACACTTTGAGCATTACGAAATAGTTGGACGAAGAAATCCCATGCGCTTCTAGTGATCTCGTGGAAGCTAGCACTGAGTTATAGAGATTCCTTAAACCTGTGGAATCAACCCTTGAATGTACTGGCTGTATAGATAACAAACATTGCATCGTATGATCAATTATTTTGTCTGTGTTTCCGTACTCATCTTTGAGTAAGACAATCGCTCAATCATAATCCAATTCACTTGGAGTTAACCCTAAGAGAGTATTGGCTGCCTTTCCAATTAAGGCTGCTTCCAAATAATTAAATTTGTCTACTTTTGATAGAGCTGGATTGTCGTGTACGACAACAATAAATACGACAACAGTGTGCGGTACTGTTCCCAGAACGGTATCCACTCTTTGTAGTCTCCAGAGCATTTCTTTGGATAAAGCTTTTGGAGCTTGACGGCCGGTAGTTTATTAATTGGAGAGTTGATTACGTCATGGATAAAAAAAAAAATAAATATTTGGCGCAACAGCTCTTTAAGTGCCAGGTCCTAGCTTCTCGCAACCACTCATGTTGTGTGCGTTATATTTTTCACACGAATGGAAGGGACCTACAGTTTAGTGCCGTATCCGAACGGCGATTTGAGAAGCTTTTTCGAGACAACAATACTCTCGGATGTTTGTCAGACGCTCGCGAGAGGTGGAACCGTGAAAAAACTTTTTGGTGTTTTGTAGGATTCGAACTTGGAACCTCATGCGTAGTGATCCGACACACTAACCACTTACGCCACGGCGCCCAATACGTCATGGATGCACACGTTATTAGCGGAGTTATCATTCGATGTGAGGTTCGTAGTTGATAGCTGTTTTTGGTACTGTTTTACCTTGGTTAGACGCATTTGAAGACGTGTGATCGTTGATATAGCCCTGCCGTTGTAGTCTGCAATGGCATCCGATTCTTTTTCGAAGTCTTCAGCTTTGATAGAAGGACGTACATCTGCGTTCGCTTTTCGCAAACTCTCATGTGATGCAGACAAGCGATCTAAAAACACACTTATATCCTCTTCGATAAAGTCTAGGGTGCGTTCATCAGAGCTCTCAATAACTTTGCCGTCGTTTAATTTGAGAAACTCACTTGCACTATTGACAATTTTCGTGACTTGTCCACGATACGTTGCGCGACTTGCCAAATCCATAATTAAGTGCGTTAAACGTTAAATAAACTACCACGTTGCTTAAAATCGTTTGGTATGTTTTTGTCCCGGGTTTCGGCACCAATGTGGAAAATGTTACGATAATCACAAAACGACCCCGAGTTACCAAAGAAAACACCGATAATTTATAATAAGAATAGATACATAGTTTAACATAGATACAGGATATTAATTCAGTTATATATATTTTTTTTATTTTCGTACTAAATTTA